>OV815289.1:35182431-36432431 GCA_929108145.2 Limnephilus rhombicus
GAATCTTGCAATCATGCATTAAGATAGCATCTAATAAAAATATATTACCGAATCGGATGGGGACATATTAGTTTAGTTGGTAGAGCACTAACCCGGAAAGTCATAGGTCCTTCATTCGAGTCCCAGATGTGACTGTGTTTTTTCTGATTCTTTTGTTTCAGATTTTTGTTAAAATTGTCTTCATTATTCAAATATTACACTTTGAGGTTTTATTCATTGATAAAAATAAGTAAACAAATAAATTTATTCCACGCAAAACAATTCGCCAATCAACTTCTGTATGTCATCTTCCCCCAAATCCGGATTAACCCCAACTCACGAATTTTCAGTGTATAATAAAAAGTGTAACGAATAACATGTTTCAAATAAAAAAGAGGAAAAAACTTGAGAAATCAGGAACCTATTGCGAGTAATATATAATATAATACAGTTTAAATTCATAAGTAAACATGCTTCATTTTAATATAACTAACTGGCTGTTTGAGTAATCTCTTCATATTGCAAACATTCCTTTTTTACATCTTGGAGGTCGAAATCTGTATACAGCATTACACCTCCGCCTTCCTGGGGCCCTGGTTCCGCCTTGATGGAAACAGTTTCAGTATTTAGTAGATCCATGGTCCTGCTGTGGTAGCGTTTGGTAATTGGTGCAAGCCAAAACGAAAATTCCTGAAACAGAATATTTTTTAAATGGAAATTTAATTCGCATGAGCTTTGAATATTTAGTTTTTCTTGGAATATTTTAGGTCGTACACATAACTCCCATTCAAAATAAAAATTATTGTGACTTTATTTCTCTACCCGAGAAGCATACGAATGCAAGTCCAAAATTTTAAGAAATGAGTTTTTGATGCAGACTTGTAGTAAATTATCATGTTTATCAGTGGCAGAAAGATACAGGTCCTATCATGAAGAAATATAGGATTTTCATAATTGTATACTGATACAACTACCTTTAATGCAACAACTATCTTAGGAGCAGAAAGATGTACATGGACTTGCATCTTTATAATTTAGTTGCATTTTGAGTATTATGACTCAAATCCGGATACAAATGGATTTGACTTTCTCCTGCCTCCAACATTACTACGCTATCTATAAACAATTTTCAAAGCTTGATCCTTTCATAAAACACCTCATGTCATAAAAAAAATATTCCATACTTTTGAATGTAGCTATAACTTTGTGGTTATCCATTATAGATAAATGAAACAATTTAACTTTGAACCACTTTAATATTTGAGTAAAGCCGACCGGTTTCGGAACGAACGTTCCTTCTTCATTGCCCTGAAGAAGGAACTGTCGTTTTGAAACCGGTCGGATTTACTCAAATATAAAAGTCGTTTAAAAAAAGTTAAATTGTTTCATTTATCTTTAAAAATTTCCACTTCATTTTTAAGCAGAAAGACTCAAGTCAGCCGCTACCAATGAAAAGCGTGATTAATATCAGCATTAGTACTTACCAATAACTATAACAAGTATGGAATGATAAATTTAAATGCGCGGATTAAACAGAGTAGGGGATATTATGTAGAATTAGAGATTGGAATCAGGATGAAACGACTGACGGTGAAGAAAGCACGTCGTGTCAACAAAATATTTAGGTAATTTCATAGACAGTAATGAAGTCATACAAATTTTTAAAATTTCTTTGCCTGGCCTTTTAGGTTTATGTTACTTAGTCTTATGTCTTTTATAATATTTTAATTAAATTATGTCTTGTACCTTTATATCAAATATTATAGGGCTAGTAGATTCTTCAGCCTGTTGAATGTGGGACTTGGCGATCTTGAGAAAAAATAATGACATGCAGAAAAATCATAGATATTGATGGATATTGTATTTATTTTTTGCTAGAGCAATTCCGATGAGTTACAGAACTCATTTATGGATAGGAGAAGGATACGATTATTTATGGGTGGGAGGAAAAAGTTACAATTTTACATAGGAATTTAGATATTAAAAATATAAGTTTCACATACAATATAGACGAAAATTAAGACAGGTTGAGTAGAACAAACAACAATAGAGAACAATTAAAGAAAAAAGGAACATGGTTATACAAAAATGTGGATGATTAAAATTAAATGGAAAAGAAAATAAGAGAAAAAGAAACAAGGCAATTAAATATGGAAAGAAAATGACATAGTTTCATCGGTAAAAGTACTTAACAAATATTATTTTACAGCATTACTCTGAATTTTTTTTTATTTTTCTGCATTCCCTTGTACACATCTGGAAGCGAATTATATAGTATAGGTACAGGCAACATAGTTCAGAGATTTTATCCCATATTTTGTAGTATGTTTTAGGTATGCGGATTTTATTGCCATTTCGTGTATTGTGAGTGTGGATTCTTAATTGTAAAGTAGCTTGATGTTAGTGTGAGTTGATTGTTGAGTAATTTGTAGGATTTCATGGTTAGGAAGGACTGTGATAGGAAGAATACTGGAAACTGAATAAATGCTTCTGACATGTGTCCCATGGAAGTCCAGAAACATTTCTGAGAGCTCGGTTTTGAATCACCTGCAGTTCAGCTATCAATTTCTTTAAGGCAAATCCCTAGATACAGCAGAGATAAGAAAGGTGTGAATGTACCATGGCGAAATATACTGATGTTAGCAATGGAATGGGTAGTAATCCTGGGAGTCTATATATTACACCAGTTATGGGGGTAATTTTCTCCTTTATGATTTATGCGTAGTTCCCACGAGAGTTCTTCTTGAATCTACGATCAGACCGAAATATTTTGTGGTATTTTCTTTTCGAGGCAATTGTTAAAAATTGATAGGTGTCCTTTTAAATAAAATGATTTCCTTTGCAAAAAACTTCACTGTTTATTTCACTTGGGACATGTTATAAATGTATTATATTACGGTGTCAACACACCGGGCCAAACACTGGCAGTTGTTTACTGTTAAAACTTGCGTTGGGAAGAAGCCATAATAATGAGATGCTAGCACTTTTATAATGTAAAAACCTGCACACATTTAAAGAATCAACCATTATACATTTGACATTAGGAAGTATTTACAAAACAATGGTTTCTTCTATAGTACGTACTTCGTAGTTAAAACAGGTACCGAACACTCAGCGACTAGCCAAGCTTCGCACCATTGGTTTAAAATATTAAAGTCTGGGAGCTTGCTCAAGCAACCCATAGGTGCTGGTAGTATCTCAACTTTTAACATAGCTTCCGCCTCGGGGTTCCTAAATCGCCCATACCGATTTATGAACCCTTCAAGAAAACATAACAAAAACAGGGGAAGACAATCAAGGCAAAAGCAAAAAAAACACAAATCCTAACTCTAAATACCGTACAAATACTAACAAATAATTTTACCTATTATAAATTAGCAGCCAAAACTAAATAATCCTGCACTGCTTATTATACTATTATTTAAAAATGTACGTTCACAAGTTGAATTTTAAGGTAATTAACCTAAACTAATTACATAAACTTAAATTAACCAAAAAAAATTTTTACATATTTAAATAATAACTTAACACAAAATACTATTATAATAAAACACAACACAATTGTCTTTTTTTTTTCTTCAAGTCCATTGGTTAGGATCTTCTCCAGGTGCAGTCCACGATATAAGCACCACAGCGCGGGGTGCAATCAATCATCAATTTATAGGTTGTCATGTTGTTCCTGGGATTGGTATCTTTAAAGGGTCTTTTTTTAAATATTTTCACCCTAAAAAGTTTCATCATGGTCGTCCGGGGTGTCCGGACTGACGGAAGGGTCCGGGGCGTCCGTCACAGGTTCAGCTTCCGGGTCCATAGGCATTAGACATATCTTTGTGATAGGCCTGACAAAGATACCTTGAGGGGTTTTCAGGGTAACCACTCGCACTACACCATCCGCGCCGGGATGTGTACATATAACTCGCGCCATTTTCCATAATGGTGGAGGTAAATTATCTTCCTTCAGAATAACCAGATCATCCTTTTGCAGTGCCCGTTGATTACTGGTTTGCCATTTAGTCCTTTTTTGTAGCTCCATCAAGTACTCTCGTTTCCATCTATACCAAAAGGATAACATTAGCGCATGGATTCTCTGATATTGGGTCAGCCTGTTGTCTGGTATGGCTCGGACATCTCTCTCCGGAATGATAGAGGATTTAGTGCCTATGAGGAAATGGTTTGGGGTGAGGGGTTGGTAATCGTGGATGTCATCAGACAAGGAAGTCAATGGACGGGAATTTAGACAGGCCCCAATCTGACAAATTAAGGTATACAAAAGTTCAAAGGTTAAAGCAGAATTACTAGTGACTCTATACAAATGAAACTTTGCTGACTTGACCGCAGCTTCCCACAGCCCTCCCTGACTAGGGGCTCGAGGGGTTATGAACCTCCACTCAATACCTCTGTTAGCTAAATAATTTTGAATCTTGTCGTTGTTCTCTCTCAAACTAGTATACAGCTCCTTGAGCCTATTACTGGCCCCCCGAAAGTTGCTAGCGTTATCGGAAAAGATCTTATCAGGTTCTCCCCTACGGGATATAAATCTCTTTAAACTGTTCAAAAAAGCATTGCTAGATAAATCCGAAACTAATTCCAAGTGAACCGCCTTTTTGGAAAAACAAACAAAAATACATAAATACGATTTCACGAGTGGAGCTCTCCTCAGTGGCCCACTTTTGGTTGGAATCGGGCCAGCAAAATCGACTCCCGTGATAGCAAACGGTCGGCTCGGTGTGATTCTTTCGCTCGGTAAGCTGCCCATGATTTGGTTACCAATACGAGGATTACACCTAAAACACACAATACACTTATGTAATATCTTTTTAACAGTATTTTTCCCAAAAATAGGCCAAAACCTTAATCTTATTTCAGCTAATAGGGCTTGAGGTCCTGCGTGTAAGTTTACATAATGATAGTGACGTATAATCAATTCGGTTAGCTTATGTTTAGCTGGCAATATAATTGGATGTCTTTGTTGGTACGATAGGTGTGTAGCTAAATTTAATCTACCGCCCACATATATAAGACCATCACATAAAAAGGGATGAAGAGATTTTAAGTTACTATTTTTGTTGACATTTCCCTGGTTTTTTAATGTCTTCAACTCTTTTTGAAAGGCATGTGCCTGAGCTGATTTCAGTAGACAATTCAAACTTGCTTCTAGTTCAGCTACACTTAAATTACCTGAAATTTTACTTTTAATATTTCTGCAGTTATTCACAAACCGCAGTACATATTAAGGCGGGTCACGATTGTATGGGGGAAAAAAAAAACTTGTTTTGGTTTGTCTGTTAGTGATAAAAGGGTGTTAAATGAAGATGTAAAATCACTTAATTTTTTTAATAATATTTGGATATCATCTTCTTCCTCCGGATTGAGTTTGAAATTTCACAAAATAGAGAAAAACCCACCCTTGTTAAGTCTCTAAAAAATATTAGATAAACAATTAAAAATGAACTTTTTTTCAATAAAATACAAATTAGAGAGAATATTCTGACTTATTTATTAAAAAAAATATATGATTATAATTAACATTATCTCAAGACAGTGTATTCAAATACCAGCAAAATCCTTCTTACTCTCAAATTTCGGCATTATTTTGCGAGACTCAATCTTTGCCTTAATAAGACCTTCTCTTGCAGACTTCGTACATAAAGTAGTCGAGGCTTCAATAACAGTCTTTACAGCTCTTTCAACTGCTTGGGTATGACATGGCAGACGCAGAAGAGGCAATTTACCTTCTCCCCCCTGTGCTACAAATAATTGAAGATCTTCATCCGATATATTCTTCAGTATTGGGGGTTCGGTTACATTTTGCTGCCAATTAATAAGGTCGTAGTAATGCATCGAGGTTTATGTTTGGAAGTTGGAACAGCCTTGTTTTACTTAGTTTCTTACTGCGTGCTTTTAGAACACGACGCGCAGCTAATTCCCGGATATGCTTGTGAGGGTCGGTTAACATTGCAAGTAGTAAATTTTCGGGGTGTGCGAAGTAACTGTTTCTTTCTATGACTGGATCAATTATAGTTTTTAGTTCAGGGGATAAGTATCTAGACGCTGAAATTAGCTGCCATAGGTGACATGCTCCATCTTTACAGGTGGGATGAGTTTTAATACTGAACCAAGTCGGAGCATAAACTTTAACAACGTACGTTGCTAAAATAATAAGATTCTCTGTAGGAGCTTCCGTTGCAACATAAAGACGAAGAATTCGGTTAGCACGCGTAAGCCATCTGGCATGAGACATTTTTCCAGGAGATTTGTGGCCTAAATCTTCAGGTAATTCCCCCACCGTAACTGCAGATACGATTTTATACAAATATAACTGATCTGTACTTAGGTCTTTAGTTAATGATCCAGGCAACTCTCCGTCAATTTTCTTAAAATGAACAATAGGCTTTTTTTCACAGTTTTCTAAAGCTAGTCCTATTGTCCCTGAATATGTTTGAGGTCCAGATGTCTTACCGTCAAGATGTGTTAACAAATGACGAAATGGTAACTCGTTCATGTGAAGCAAGCAAATTATCCATTGCAATGGTTTATCGTTCAATGGTTCCGTCACATCCAATAGCCATTAATGGTTCAAATGGTATTTCTTCCTTTGAAAAATAATCGACAATTGTTCTTTCTATAACTTTCGACGTGCCAGAGTTTGGTGCAATATAACCAACCCTATTTGGGTTATTGAGTCTGGCTCTTTTATCATTGAAATATGCTCTTCAATGATTAGTTCTCTGTAATGCCTCCCCCTTTTTCCCTGATAATTAATGTTTTATCTTTCCGGCCATCAAAATATAATGCGGGTATTTGTAAAACTATGTGTTGTGCCTTAATATTTTCCCTTGTTTTTTTTTTCGTTCCCTGCGAAGTTTACTTTTGTCAATAACTGGAATATTATACTTGATGTCATACAGAACTGCTGAGGCAATGGCTGCCGCTGCTCTATCCGAAACTCCATATCTATCACAAGTTTTCGACAGTGTAGAATAATCAATAGTGACCGCAGCCTGCTTCTGAGGCATTTGAGATACAACATTTGGTTTGAAAACATCATTGCAATCGGATTCATTTGATGAAGAAGACGTGGAAATATCGATTAGAGAGGTAGTTGGCTTACCTGTGCTTTCCTTTTTAGACGTACGCAAGGATTTTTGCTTCAGAAGTTTTCTTTTCAACGCAGTTTTCATTCGTTTTGTTGTAGCGGTATCCACATTTCCTATTATCATTTTTCGTGTAGTACGTCGGTCACTAATGAAACTCTGTTCATTTACAGGTATTTTTTTTATCTTTAGGACAGTCACATTTACTGAAATCTTTGCATTTGCAAGACGAAATATCAAACAGCACTTTACTTCTGCAACGGAATTCCTCCATTTTTTTCTCCGGTATTTTAGGATGTGACTTAAGAAGGTTTTTGCATTTAAAATGATATGACCTCAACATGCGTGCTACTCGCGAGTGTGTAACGATGGGAATAGAAGCCTTTCTCCATATTTCTTCAATTCGTGCTGTCACAGTACACTCTATTTGCTGAAATTTGGGTTCTAGTTTGGTCTCTTGATTTAATTTTATTTAATGCCTGGTCCACTCAAAAAACTTCATAACATCACAATAAGTTGGTAAAACATTGTCTTTAACGTCGCAAATTTCACCAAATATGGGACTTTTTAACGCATTCCGAGTACGTTCCATTGCGAAAACTTGTGCAACGCGACCTACCGCTTAAAGAGCCGTAGCGATACTGACTCCAAACTCCAACGTCGGTTGCGCAGAGTCGCTGCGCTTAGTGCAATCGGTGCTTCCCCCGCCCTCACCTCGAGCCACTAATAATCAAAACTCGGATTTTTTGTAAATGAATTCGTAAATACGTACCATATTTGCCATAGAATATTACAAAAAATATAGTATAAAGGATTCGTAGTAACTTTTATACACACTAGAAAATACCTCTAAAAATGAAAATTTTCAAAACTTTGAAGTGAATCCGGAGGAAGAAGATCGTATCAGAAATTTAAAAAATTTTAAACACGTCGGTTTGAACCCATTTGGCACCCTTTTATCGCTAACAGAATCTAAAATTATCATTTTTTTTTAAATGACCCACCTTAGTACATATGCTGTAACCCTTTTCAATTTGATAAATGAGGAAAATTTTCCAAATATTTCCCATTCTTGAATATCAGTAGATAAAAGAATATTTTTACTCTTGAGCTCCGGAGGGTTTGAACAGGAAATGTTCGATATAGGCCAATCGTTGACTCCGTCAGTCAACCAATTTGGTCCATTCCACCATATTGTAGAATTTATCAATTTATCCGCAGTAGCTCCTCTTGAAAGTATATCCGCTGCATTGTCGGATGATGATACGTGTCTCCATTGATCTGGATCACTCAGTTCTTGTATTTCGGCTACTCGATTAGCCACGAAAGTGCTCCAACGAGTAGGTTGACCTTTCAGCCAACACAGCGCTATCGTAGAGTCACACCAATAATATGTGTTGATCTTCATTATATTTAATGCTTGTTTTATAGTTTTCATTAATTTTGCCAGTAGTACAGCACTACACAGCTCCAACTTAGGCAGTGAAATAGACTTCAATGGTGCTACCCTTGATTTGGATGTTATTAAGTGTGAATGCCACTTACCGCTGTGGTCCATTGACACCATATAGATACAGGCTCCGAAAGCCTTCTCAGACGAATCGCAAAAACCGTGTAGCTGTAGCTCTTTTGCTTGCTTGCAAATAATTTTTCTTGGTATTTTCAACACATTTAGCTGAATTAAATCTTGCAGGTAGGTCCTCCAGGGTGCTAATATTTCATTAGGTAACTGATCATCCCATGCTGCTTTGGACTGCCACAGCCTTTGCATTATCAATTTGGCTATGACTATTATCGGCCCTAGGAGTCCCAATGGATCGAAGGTTGATGCGATGCAAGACAATATCTCTCGTTTGCTCTCGGTTGGACCTGATGGCTTCATTATTACATAAGAAAAGTAATCAGATTCATTGTTCCATGTTAATCCTAATATTTTCTCAGTCTTTGGATTGTCAGTAATAATTTTGTCGGAATCGCCTGAATCGGCACACTTAGCTTGGCCCGACTCGGCTGACAATTCCAACGCATTGGACCTCCACTTCCTCAACGTCATCCCCGCAGATGACAAGATGCTGATTAATTCTTCTTTTAACTTTTTACAGGATTCCAGCTCATCTGCTCCCGTTAACAAGTCATCCATATAGAAGTCATTTTCTATGACCTGACTAGCTCTAGGAAAAATTAAATTATTATCCATACCAATTTGCTTTAAGCATCTTGTGGCTAAGAAGGAGGAAGGTGCCAGTCCATAAGTCACAGTCTTCAGACGATAATGCTTGAGCACATCCTGTGGCGACTCGCGCCATACTATCTTCTGTAGGTCCAGGTCATCTTCACACATGTTAATCTGGCGGTACATCTTCTCGATGTCGGCAGTCATGACTATTTGATGTTTCCTGAAATGCAATAGTTGGTTATATAGATCCTTTTGTATAACAGGTCCTGTCATCAAGGCTTCATTGAGGGAAATTCCATTTGAGGTTTTGGCGGAGCCGTCAAAAACGACCCTCACTTTAGTAGTAGTGCTGGATTCTTTCACTACAGCGTGATGCGGTAAAAAATAGGAGTCACGATCCCCTTTTGACTGGTCACACATCTCCATGTGTCCCAGTTCTTCATATTCACGCATGAATTTTACATATTGTGTCTTTAACTCGGGATGTGACACAAATTTTCTTTCTATATTTTTAAATCTTTTTTCGGCAGTGAGCAATGAGTTTCCCAACTGATCAATGCATGCCCGACGCGGTAAACTTACTACATATCTACCGTCATCTTGTCTAGTATGAGTACTTACAAAACTGGCTTCGCAAGCCTTTTCTTCTTGAGTTTGAATTTTAGTGGAATTAATCTCTTCCAATTTCCAAAATTTTTCTATTTGATGACTCAACTTATTTATAGATAAACTGCAAAAATCTGATACAGGCCTTTGTTTGGGGTACACGTTGATAGGACCGGACACAATCCATCCCAGTTGCGTACGTTGAAACGTTGGTCCTGACTCGAGTTTCAATCTATCGTTGTTTAGCATTTCCCAGAAGCTCTCCGCGCCCAACAGGATGTCGATGGGTGCAGCTATATTGAAGTTCGGGTCTGCCAGCTCCAATCCTGGTGGTATTTTGAACTCTTTTTTCGCCATTGTCACTTGTGGTAAATTGGTTGTAATTTCCTGTAAAATCAGACATGATATTTCGCGTTTATAATCCGTATTAAGCGAAGTCATCTCCACTGAAATTCTCTTTTTTATCTGTGTGATATTATTATGGATCCCAGACACGGGTTTGTTTATCCATTCACATGGTAAATTTAATTTATTAGCAAATTCAGCTCTCATAAAATTACTCTGCGCACCAGAGTCAATCAGGGCGCGAGCTTTAAACATTTTATTGTTGGCCCCCACAATTCCTATGTAGGCGGTTGGCAATAATATTATTTTTTCTGCCTTTTCCGATGCAGAAAAATTCGACACTATAACCTCGTTATTAGCATCCATATTTGAGGTCTCCGGCGGAGGTACCTCCTTGTGTAGTAGAGTATTGTGGCTATACTTGCCACAAATTTTGCAGGTTGGGTTTGTCTTGCAACTCTGTGCTTGATGACCCAACCTCAAACATTTAAAACACGCCCGGATTGATTTCGTAGCATCAATCCTATCCTGTAATTTTAATTTTAGAATTTTTTTGCAAAAATAAATTTGATGACCTTTATCATTACAATAAATGCAGTTGTTTGCCTTTATTGCCAAGAATACCGATGAATCTTTTTTGTTATTATTGTTGCCTATTTGCATTTTATGTAGGTTAGAAGATTTTTTCTCTGAAGCATTCATAAGCTCCAATACTTGTGCCCTAGCAGATAAACATTTTATGAATTCCTTTAATGTAGGTAATTCACCTTGCAATGTATATTGTTCCCAATTTCTCCGGGTAGATATATCCAATTTATTTGAAATTATGTAAATAATCAAAGGATCCCAATGATCTACTTTAACTCCGATGTTTTGTAACGCTTTCAAATTGACATTAGTTTCATCAATTAAATACCTTAATGCTACAGGCTCTTCATGTTTCATCTCCTTTAATTGAAATAGAGTTTGGATATGTTTATGTACGGTAGCCCTGAGATTCGCAAATCTGTCGTGCAACAATTCCCAAGCCGATAGGTAGTTTAATTCCGAAACTTCTAGATTAGCAATTATTTTCAATGCGTTCCTTTTCAGCGCAGATTGTAAGTAAAAGAATTTTTGGACGTTGCTCAAGGAACTGTTATTATGAACCAAAGTTTTAAAGGTTTCAACGAAATTTACCCAATCTTTTTGATTCCCATCGAATTCTCTCAATTGGAGAGTTGGAAGTTTGATTTCGACCCTACCCTCGTTAATTGAGTCAATCGCCCCCTTGGCAGTCGCAAGGACTGAAAAATATTGATTTTCAAACGTCTCGCGCTGAATAGAATTTTCCAGTTCCTCATCCGATAAAATTTCAATTTCGTCCTGTATAGATTCGAATTGATCTAACAATGGCTTAATTCGGTCGTACCTCAGTTTAATTTCAATCGCGGACAAGGAGTTTATAGAATCCGCGAAACGCGTCAATTTCCCCTTAATCACGCCTCTCTTGGCTATTAAAGATTTGATCTTATCCATTTTGGGTACAAATACCTTTTCGTAGCTTAATCCCTGATAAAATGTGTTCCGACAATGCGTATTTATTTATTTGAGAAGCTACCTGCCTGAAAGACAACAACGACAATATTCCTGGCAATTATTAATTGAGAACCTATTGTTCAATCATTAATTGAGAATCATGAGTTGCATAAAATCTTTACGTGGGTAGTGATTTTATTTTTTACAATACAATATTTATGGGATTAATCTTGTTAAAAAAACTACGTATGAGTTCTGAATGGATGTTAAAGGAAATGGGTACGGGTGGGAAGGCACTAAAAACTTATCTCATTTCCGATGTGAATCCAGTCTTCCTTTGTTCATCTTTGTGATTCCGGTAATTGTAATTTTGGTCATCTGTATTAATTGGCAGCTGGTTCTTGTTTTTTTTTTAATATTATTGCAGGTATCTGATTGCAATCCGGATCGTAAGGCCCATGTTAAAAATTGATAGGTGTCCTTTTAAATAAAATGATTTCCTTTGCAAAAAACTTCACTGTTTATTTCACTTGGGACATGTTATAAATGTATTATATTACGGTGTCAACACACCGGGCCAAACACTGGCAGTTGTTTACTGTTAAAACTTGCGTTGGGAAGAAGCCATAATAATGAGATGCTTATAATGTAAAAACCTGCACACATTTAAAGAATCAACCATTATACATTCGACATTAGGAAGTATTTACAAAACAATGGTTTCTTCTATAGTACGTACTTCGTATTTAAAACAGGTACCGAACACTCAGCGACTAGCCAAGCTTCGCACCATTGGTTTAAAATATTAAAGTCTGGGAGCTTGCTCAAGCAACCCATAGGTGCTGGTAGTATCTCAACTTTTAACAGCAATTATCACCACCTTAAGTTGCCATAAAGTATAAAATGAGTTTTTTTTACGTAAAGAAATAGTTTGTTTATTCTTAACCAGCTTGTGAGTTTAGAAACATCAGCATTCATTTCCGTTTGAAACTCCGTTAGGTTAAGTTTGTTGTAAAAAATTACTGTATCGTCCGCATAAAGTTGTAGAGTTCTTAACTATCCAAAAGTTTAAATCATAATCATGCTTAATTCTAAGAGCGCCAGTTGCTACAATTACAAGTGGCGAAAAATATTTAATAACGGATTAACCGATTATGAAACATAATGAAGCTACTTAGAATGTTGAATCAGCGTACCAGTCTGCAGTCCATCGCCGACTAGCCGCCTTCACTGCTCGCCGTACGCCACTCTCCTTTCACCTTGTTACTGACTTGCTGATGGAACAAACATAAAGTCTATGCTGGTAGCTAGTCCCCGCCTTGCATTCATATATGTTAATAATAGTGGCTTATTGTTCAGTCCGCTGTATAAAGGAATACTACTCATGACGCCAGTTATGGAAAATTTAAAGTACAAGATTGATCCTTCAGAATAGACCCTAAATCCATGTTATTTTATTTCTACGTACAGTGTGAACACCAAGCACAATCTCAAACAAAGAAGTTGATTGTTTGCTGTTTACCAGATGCAATAAACCACCCTACTTCACCTGGCTCCTTGGTGAACGAGATGATAATAATAGTTACAATAAAATTAGTAGGTTAATTTATGAAGGGCCGTTGTAATGAAAAATCACCTCAAGAGTGCTGAACAAATACATATACACGGTGTCCGGAAACTCGTAGTACAAGCGGGAAACTGGGGAATCTACATCACATTTGGAGTCGATTTTGTGGTATAACTTTTTTTGATTTGAGCTTTCGTTTTCGAGTAAATCGAGTCAGAAGTTGATTTTTTTTGTCAAATTCTTGTAAATTATTACCTACGATCATAGTACCTTACTAATAAAAACTATTAAAAAAAAAAAAAAAGAAATCCGGATTAAAAGCATTATTTTGAAATTTCCCATAATTTAATTCAGTGTAAAAATAAAATGTTCGCTCATTTCACGGTTAAACAGCTGATTCTAATATTTTCGCGCGAGACTGCATGCTGATGCAATCACGACGGATGGGTTCTAGCGGTGTCTCGTTTGTTTAAAGTGCCGCTAGAAAGAGATGCAACGCTTGTCAAATGACCGCGGGCAGCAAACAGTGTTGTGTGGCCTTGACCAACGAACCAAATTCTGTACCCGAGAAGCATACGGATGCAAGTCCAAAAAGGTAAATATTCAGGAGAGCCAAAAAACTATTTTTTCTGTAACTCTGGTCTCATAACTTCTTCGGATATCCATGCTGATAGATAACAAAAAAAGTAATTATTAAATCAATTAGTTTTGTTTTAAAAACGATTTAATGAAACGAAATTTAAAGCCTTAAAAATAATTTTAAAAAAAAAAACGTGACTTGAGTCAAACAAAAACATGGACTTGAGACCTACTGCCTCTAAATGAAGTGGACTATTTTGTTATGACATGTGGTGTATTATGAAAGGAATAAAGTCCATGGCACCCTTCTGCTTCTAAGATAGTTGTTGCATCATGGTACTTTTTTTTTTTTTTTTTTACAGTGAATACCGCACAAGAATCTCAACTGCTCCCCTCCGAGGCCAGTGAGACTATGGCATCCCCAATTGGGGTATGTTGTGAGGCTGAAGGTAGTGGGGAGGGGAAGGAGGTGTGGAAGAGGAAGGTTGGGAAGTACCTGGCTATTCAGATCTGGTCACAAAACACGGCTAAAGCCATTTTCAAGCAACGTTTCGATTCTGAATGGTGGTCTTACACCAGGGCGATACTGATAGTATCTTCCACTCTGGAACATGCCGCAAATATACTATATATTATTTTAAATGAATTAATTGTGAAATAACACAAATTAATCGAATAAAATTTATTTGCGCATGCCGGGTTCGAACCCGCGACCTCCGGATTGTGAGTCAAGAGTCTTACCCACTGCACTACGGAGGTGTGCAGTGGGTAAGACTCTACGTACGGAGTGCGTCCATATGCAATTTTGAAAAACCTTTTTTTTTCTTCATGATAGGACTTCCATCTTCCTGCCACTGATAAACATGATAATTTAATGAAATAAAACAATAACTTTGTTTTTTAACCACGATTTATTTAATTTTTATAATACCGGCCGGTATTATAAAAATTGGTCAAACCACAAAGTGACTGCTTTCTATCAAAATTACATGATAATTTACTTCAAGCTTCAAGCCTGCATCAAAAACTCATTTCTTTAAATTTTGGACTTGGATCCGTATAATCCTCGGGTACACAAATAAAGATGGCCACTGTCGACTCTAAGGCACTCTAAGCTGTTGCCACTGTTATTATACAGTAGTATTCGAAACGAATGTGAACAACACATTATTATCATTTTTTTAATAATGTAATAATTAGATAGAAAAAAAAGTATAAAGTTAATTTTTTCCCCATAGACTACAATCATTCAGGTAAGTGCTTAGCCAAAAGTCCCCGCCCCTACCCCCCCTTGCTTCCCCCCCCTGTGCCCACCAAACTTGAAAAGTGTAAGGGTTTCGTATATCACGTCTATCTAGATTTTTTATATTTTCTTTGCTGTAACATTGTTTACAATTAATGTCCGATTAATGACGACCTGCGTGTTCCAGCGGTAAGGCTCTTGACTCGTACACCGAAGGTCGCGGGATCGAATCCCGGCGTGGCAAATAAATTTTATTTGATTAATTTGTATTTTCACAGTTTATTCATTTAAAATAATGTATGGTATATTTGCGGCACGTTCCAGAATGGAAGATACTCTCAGTATTGTCCTGGTGTAAGACCACCATTCAGAATTGAAACGTTGCTTGAAATGGCGTAGCCGTGTTTAGTGACCAGATCTGAATAGCCAGGTACTTCCCCACCTTCCTCTTCCCATCTCCTTCCCCTCCCCACTACCTTCAGCCTCATAACATACCCTAATTAGGGGTGCCATAGTCTCACTGGCTCCTGACGGCACCAGCTGAGACTCTTGTGAGGTAGTACTATAAAAAAATGTCCAGTTGACTTTCGTCGTAACTTTTACCGTTTGTTTGTAATTCGTATTTAAAGTTAAAATTTGTATATTTTTTTGCACGTAATTTTACCTTTTGTCACAGAACTTTTTACGCCGACATTTTATGAAAAAATATTTCCTACAAAAGTTTTAGCTCTTATAATAGTTGATAAAAGGCAGATCTCTCTGTAATTATTCATCTCATTTTTGTCTCCCTTTTTAAATATCGTAAATTATTGACGAACCTTTCGAAATCTTCATTTTACATCTTCGTTTGTACACTTAACATTTGTTTTAAGTGTATTTGTGCGGATTTGGCGTAGAGCAAATGGCCAGCAGCATGCAAATACGGTTTGGTGGGGCACAGGCGGGGAAGCAAGGGGGGTAGTGGCGGGGACTTTTGGCTAAACACTTGTCTAAAATGAAAAAAATCACAAAGTATGCTCCGAAAATTATTATAAACACGTTTGTGTCAGTTAGTTACAAGTTATACAGGATGCGGCAGCATAACTTCCTTTTTTAAAATGCGCGCCATTCATCTATGGACAATGGGGAACGTCACCTATCTGATTTGATATTTTAAAAAGTACACTTATGTATGTGCATAATTTATTTGCCACGCCGGGATTTGATCCCGCGATCTTCGGTGTGCGAGTCAAGGGCCTTACCGCTGGACCACGCAGGTCGTCATTAATCGGACATCAATTGTAGACAATGTTACAGCAAAGATAATAAAAAAATTTCCACCCGATATGTTGTTTAGTAATCGAGATAGATGCGATTCACGAAACCCGTACACTTTTCATGTTTGGGGTGGCACAGGCAGGGAAGCAAGGGGGGTAGGGGTCGTAGTCAAGTAGTAGTCGATGGTGATTCAACTGGTGTTCTACGACATAGGCTGACTGGACTATTACTCATATTTACTACACTGACACTGACTCTCAGATTCCTACCCACCCCTCATACCCTTGGTAGGTATACCTCTTTTGTTTGATGTACGCAATAGTTAACTAACTAACTCTGCAACAATCATACCTATACTGCTAAAATAAATTTAATAATATTCCCAGTGTTAAGCGAAAATTTTATAGGACTGACCGGATATTTGGTTTGTCGCGACAAGTTGATTCTTTTGTCTCAGTTAGTTTTCGCGTCTGGTTGATGGCGGTCGATCGATATTTTTTCTAATTGAACGGCGTACAACACCTTTCGTTTAACAAGCTTTAAAATTAACCCTTTTGTTATTTTCAGATTAATGAAATACCCTTTCATTTAACAAACATTAAATCAAAGTGTGTGTCATTTTCATTAAACGTGTAGTTAGTGCGTGATTAATTAAACACCATTTCGTCATAACAAACTTTAAAACAAAGTGTGTGTTACTCGTGTGTTGAAAATTTAAATGTGATTAATTACGGTGAATTACGATGCATACCAACGCCGAGTATTATGATATGTTATAATTATTGTGATAAAGTTGAAAAATTGGCTGTGATGTGTTTTTGTAAGTACCTGTGTAAATAAGTGTGTACTTGTGCTAATAATAAGTTGCGAAATACCTGTTAATAATCTAATAATAATAATGCTAATAATCAGGGACACTGGAGGTCTAGATTCGTTCAAACTTAAATTTTGATTCGTTCTTCAAAAAAATTAGAGTCCTTGCGAGAGCCTTGAAGGAGTAACCATCTGTTATTTATACCAGGGCGGGAAAACGGTGGATAACCTCCAATGTCCTTGATGATAATTGTGATAAAGTTGAAAAATTGGCTGTGATGTGTTTTTGGCTTGAAAAACATTCGAACGAGATGACGGGACAATATAAATAGGTACGCTAATTAACTATTTTTTTAATGCTTACAAGAGGTGGGATAATAAATTAGTAAGATGAAAATAAATAAACTATGGACACGAAAATAGATTTAGCAAGTGATAAATAATTTTAGTATAATATCTTCCATCTGTCATCATGACATTTCCGCGTTTCTGAAAAAAAATTAACACTAAAGGAGCCGAAATTTTTTTTAAATAATTTTTTTTTTTTAAATTTAAAATTTAAAAATGCTTGAATTAAAATCTTTATGTTTATTTGGGTTGTCTATGTGATGTAGGTTCACCAGTTTTCCGCTTGTACTACGAGTTTCCGGACACCGTGTATAAAATAATTAATATAACTGGCTTACAAGTAAAATTTACAATTATAACTAGTAACTAACGACTCTGACTTATAGCTAGTAACTTATATCTAAGACTTAAAGCTAATTACTTATGTCAAAACCGTGTAAATGCCTTAGTCAAATGATGTCCATATTATCCGAATAATTATAAATAATTAATATCCCCTAAACCACACTGCATAAATTAATTAACGGTTTATGTAATATAGATCGCATAAAAGGAAAAAAAAATTAAAAAATTAGAAAATAAAATAAAATTTCTGACATAATAATATACATACATAGTTAATCATAAATGTTACAAACATTAACATTCTAAACATATTTTGGTTGATTTTATAAATAACAGTAATACAAACGATCCGAATTAAAACTTTGCGGAGTTTAAAGACAGTAGTATCTAGTATAAAGTGCCTATTCAAAACACACACTAAAAGGAAAAAAGTGCAGACTCAAAATAACCACCAACAAAATGACACAGAATCAAATTAATGGTTCATTTAATAAAATAAGAATTAAAAAGAAATACACTACTGGTGTCATTAATTTAGATCATATTATGATTATATGATTAAATTTAAAAAAAAAATATACAGGTTTAACCCAGTAGGAGTAAAAAATAGGGTATTAACCCTTATTATTGTGATTCAGGATATTCTGACAAGGATTCCGAATAAAAATAAACAAGCACATTCAATGGATACGTTTTTAGATTTTCACGACCAAAATTATTTTTAATATTTGTTTTTGAAGTGCTATGCAGTTTGCGCTACCTCCTTCTTTACCCAACGTTTCGGACATCGCTGCAGTATCCATCATTAGGGCAGATGTGTAAATGTAAGTGGTGAAATGTGTGCTTATGTACTTGGAAGTGATACCGTGTTGCCAGCTCCAATCCATTACGAGGTGTGATTCCAGTATACTCAGTGGCGTTGCTGGTATGGGTGGCACCCGGGCGGATAACGTATTGTCACACCCATCCCCCCATTAAAGTTGACTTTGATAAATTAAAAAGACACAAAATTCGAATTCCTAAAAAATAAAAACATTACGTCCTAGTCAATACTTCGTCGGCATAGCTCTTGGTATCGGGTAATTGACGGCTAAATCACAGCTAAACGCAGTTAACCTGTTCGAAGTGTACTGTAATACCAGCTCGTAGAAAACCATTTTGTTTTATACCTTTTTTTTAAGTTTCTTTATTCTTTGAACTGTTCATTACATGAATTGGGGATTTTTCGACCACCATACTAGGCACATGCCTGTGTTGTGGTGGTCGATTTTCATATACAGTATATTAAAAGATGCAATATAAAGAAATGTGCGAGAATATAAAAAATTAAATAAAAATATATAAATATACATATTATATATAATAATATTAAAGAAATTTAAAGAAAACAAATGAATATAAAATAATGTAAATAACTAAAGAGTATGGAAACAATAAATTACTATAGAGTATAAAAGAGTATGAAAGAATATAGTAGAATATAAAAATAATATGAAAAGTATAGAACATAGAAGGCAATACATGAAAGAATATAAAAATGATATAATTATAAAATATATAGAGTCGAAGTAAGTACTTTGTAGAGTATGCAAATAAGAAATGATAACGATTTTAATGAAGATCTGTGTGTACGTGGTTATATTGGTAGGTACATTTTTTCAAACAAATTTTTGTACAAATAAATTTTGGAATAAATTTATGTTTCGATTCCGGCGAATTACACTGGTCACTAGAGTAAATTATTATTGTTACAGTGATTTTCTGGTGGCACTGGGCTCTGAGTACATAAACATGTAGATATAGGCACTAGTACACAGTGGTGCCAAACAGTTTTAAAGAATTAGTTTTTAAAAGTATTTAAACTTTTGGTTATTTATATTATTACAACCAAAAAAAATATTAGCGGTATATAAACCGATATCAATTTTATTTACAAAATATTACTAAAAACTCTAAAAAAAAACGCAATTTCGCTTAACTAAAGCGCTGGTGTAATAAAAACAAAAGAATACTTAGAGTGGAAAGGGTTAAGCAATGATTTTCTTCTCCCACATTTTATAAAAAAAGTTGAAAGCTTTATTATATTTTCACAATGGAAATAAAATAAAGTGATGCTATCCTCCAGATAAATGAAGTAATAATGACATATTATATTTTACAAATATCAATAATTTGCAGATGATGTTTCCACAATGGCAAAAACACATTTTCACAGAAAAAATAAGTAGATATGTATGCACGAGAAGAGGACAATAAATGAAATAATTAAAAAATATTTTTCCTTAACAAGTGGAAAAAAAAATTTTAGTGTGCTAGTACTTAGGAGTATTTTTTATGATTCGAATATATCATTTTATCGAGTCAAATGCAGTTTAGTTGCTAGCATATTGCAAAAGCGGTTAAGGCAAAAGTTGACCTTCATAAAAGGATTAAATATCTATCCCTGTTCTAGCAGAAAATATTAGAAAACGATAATGTAATGCAAAGGCAAAATTAAATTTGAATTACGGATAATGACACGTGACCTTTGTTTCCCACCAAGCTTATATTTAAATAAATCAAAGTTTGGCAATGACATAATTCTCTTCAAATAAATTTTCTAAAGAAATTCTTTAAAAAACTGTCGACCCTTTACGGATATCCATATTTGGACACTAGTTGCAAAGTGAGTAAGTGTACTAGATTTTTTGATGTTGTTATTTAGTTCGTTGTACATTTTAGGTGCGATGTATGAGTATTGCCTTTGTGAAAAAGTTGTTTTTGTTGTAGGGATTTTGCATTTTGCATGAGTTGAGTAACGAGTATGTATATCTTTTTGTGTGGATTTTATCAAACCATTTTTCCAGATATGGATGAGAACTATCTTAATGTACAATTGACGAATGTCTAAGACAGCTAGTTTTTTGAAGAGTGGCTCTGATGGATGAGAAGGGGAACATTTGAAGATGATCCTTAACAAAAGTTTTTGAATGGTCACTAGAGGGTAGAGAATGGATGCTGCACAACCTCCCCATCCTATAATGCCGTATGTTGCTATAGATTGAAACAGAGCAAAATAAACACTTCTGAGTGTTTTTATGTCAAGGATTGATCGAATAGAATAAAAAATATAGCATAACTTACGGAGTCTCTTTGTTATGGAGTTGATTTGGGCCTCCCAGCGTAAATGGTTATCTATTATGACCAGGGCCGGATTAACCATGTCGGAGCCCCTAGGCAACGCACGTCTCGGGGCCCCCCTTACCAATGGTGGACTAACGGGGGTTGGAGGGGGGGGGGTGGTTGAAGGGGCCTCCAAACGCCTCCTTGTTCCCTTAATCAAATCCTTAACAAAACTTTAAGGGGAGGGGGGGGGGGGGGGGGGTAGGTAAGGTTTTTTTAAAACTTTATTTTTTATTTTTTCTGAATATAAAACACGTCAGTATATTGAGTATTGTGTCAAAATTTCAAATAAATCGGAACAAAACTAACGAAGGTACAGCGTTTCAAGCGACCGGCCCTCATGCGCGATTCAAGTATATTTCGAGTATAAAAAATTGTAAATCGGTTTTCTCGCAAACAATATTTCTGAAGTTTGTGAACATCATAACTCAAAATCTTGACTTGACTTGACTTGACCGATGCGATAAGTTTTTTTTACCATTTTATAATAACAAATTCACCGAAATTTTTTAGCCAAAATGGCGTTTTTCACTTCAAAATGCTGCCAAAAATAAAAAAAAAATCGAAAAAACACTCCCTCTGACTACCTAGGAAAATATATTATGTAACTTGGTGCATGCAAATCGAATGTATAGTTTTTTTAATACGTTGTCAACCAGGTTGAAAAACGTGTTAAAAAACTTTCGAGAAAAACGCTTTCAAAGTTTTGCTGAGGATAATTATTTTACTACGTTACAAAAGGTATGCCATCACCCCATTTAATAAAGAAAACGAATACAATACAATAACCCTTTATTGCACATAAAAGGACACATACATATGTAGAAACAAAAATATATATTGTTAAAAAAATTATTACAAAGAGCCGTCTTGTCACTAAAGTGATCTCTTCCAGACAACCTTTCCCAAGCAGACAGGTAGTGCATACTGAAGCTTGTACAACATTTATATTTAAAAGATAGGTATAATTAGAAATAAAACAAAACAAATGCCAATATAAACCACACACGGCACCTTCAATCACTTCAGATACTAAGTAGGTAATGTTGCAACAAAAAGAAGGAAAGAAAAGTAAAATACAACTATGATTATATATTTGTTTTAATTACAGACTTTTTATTTATTGCTTGTGCATGATATGAACTTTAGTTATTTATTGGGTTATAAGCTAATTATTATAATAATTTGTTGTTTTCTTTAAATTCGCTAATTGAAGTAAGTCAGTTTTTATCGGGACGCGGGGCCCCTAGCCGATGCGGGGCCCCTAGGCAGTTGCCTACTCTGCCTTAGGGATAATCCGGTACTGATTATGACCCCTAGGTATTTTATTTCATTAGAAGGTTTGAGAATTGGGCATGAACAGCTGTTTGAAAGAGATAGTGAGGGATTATCTAGATTTTGTGGGCAAGTGTGAATGATTAGTTTAGGAAGGTTTTCTGGGAGAGTGAATTTTCGGATTGAGAAATGCATATATGGCGTTTTTTAAATATTTAGGGTGAGGAGGTTAGAGTCCAGCCATTTTTTAATTTTGCTCAGTCCAGAATTTGCTTTCTCGATTGTTATTTTCCATATTTTACTTGTAAATATGATAACAGTGTCATCAGCGAAAGATATTATATTACCTTCAATATCCAAATTCAGTAAGGAGTTCATATAAATGAGAAATAAGAGCGGGCCTAGAACACTCCCTTGGGGCACGCCATAGGAGATAGGTAAGCATTTACTCCTATATTCTTGATTAGAGTGGATGACGGTTGTTTGTGATCTCTGTGTGCGGTAGTTTTTAAACCATTTCAGAGCAGTACCTTCAATCCCAATCTGTTGGAGTTTTTTTAAAAGAATGTGGTGGGAAATAGTATCGAAGGCTTTAGACAGATCTAGGAAGACAGCAAGAGGTTTATTGCCTTTATCGAGGTTATCTGATATCAGTTTGGTAAAGGTTGCAATTGCATCAGCAGTACTGCAATCTTTACGAAAACCGTATTCGTTTTTTGAAAGAATTTTATTGTCCTCGAGGAATTTGAGGAGTCTTAGTTTCACTAC
The DNA here is from genome assembly GCA_929108145.2 of Limnephilus rhombicus. NCBI lineage: Eukaryota > Metazoa > Arthropoda > Insecta > Trichoptera > Limnephilidae > Limnephilus > Limnephilus rhombicus. Next base: position 35,205,507 of record OV815289.1, read on the forward strand.
TTTTTCAAAATTTTTGGATATAGTGCTCAATAACGATATAGGACTGTAACTATTTAGAGAAGATCTGTCACCTGATTTGAAAATAGGGATGATAGAGGCATGTTTAAGTGATTTTGGGAATATTCCGGATTGGAGGCTTAAGTTTATAATATGTTTGAGAGGGCTGGCAATAAGGGTTTTTAAATGTTTAGCGAGTTTAGAAGAGATTTTATCTACTCCTGTTGAATGGCTATTTTTTAATGATGTGATGATTTCTATAATTTCCAGTTCTGTGGTAGGAGTGAAAACAAATGGAGTATAACTCAGATGAGACAGGGATATTTTTTTTGCTAGGTCATGTTCCGAAACATTATTTCTAGTTAAGATATTATTAGAAAGGCTAGATCCGACTGAGGTGAAAAATTTATTGAAATGGTCTGCGATTTTGACGGAGTCATTACGTGTATTTGTTAGTGATCGGCCTTCAATGTTAATCTTATTGATGGGTGTAGTCGTTTTTCTAGTATATGATATGTCCTTGATAATACTCCATATTTTTTTCTTGTCGTTTTCGGCGTTTATGATTTGTTTTTTATAATAATCTTCTCTGGCCTTTGAAGTAATTTTCTTGCAAACATTTCTGTATTTCTTGTAAAATATGTGGGATTCATGGTCGTTGGGATTTTTTTTACAGAGTGCGTGGAGTTTATCACGCTTACGTATAGAATGAAGAATACCAACAGTTTTCCAAGGTTTGAGTTTCGTGTCATAATGTTTTGTTTTGTCTGTTCTTTTGGATGTAGCGTTGGTTAAGTGGTTCTGAAGCATTTGGACAAAAGATTCACAGGCTAAATTAGGATAATTTTGTTTGTAAAGATTCGACCAATTTTCTTGTGAGACCAGCTCAAAAAGTGTGGTATATGATATTTTATTTTGTGGAATTTCGTGCGGTTGTGGTTTATGTACTTTGTGAGAAAGAGAAGTTATGGTAGCGTAGTGGTCTGTGACGGTACATTGATCAACAAGAGATATAGTTTTTAATTTACATTTTGAAAATACGTGATCAATACAACTTACAGACGAGCCAGATACTCTGGTGGGTGCTGTGATGGCTGGGACAAAACCTTGAAAAGTTAGCAGGTTTATGTAATCATTGGCTTGAGGATGCATGGAATTAATTATATTTATATTAAGGTCACCAATAATAAGGAGATTATCACAATCAGTTACACAAGATAAAAATTGGTTTAGTGAATTTAGAAAAGGGGTTATGTTAGACGTCGCTGGTGATCGATAAATTGAAAATATGGTTACTTGTTTATCTATAACAATTTTCAGACAGTTGGATTGGTTGATTATGATTTCGTTTACTGTGTGAGGTATGTGATTTTTTTATATATATAATAACACCATCATTTTGGTTTATGTTATTCTGTGTGTTGTAGTGGGTGCAGTTTAATATGTTTTTGGGAAGGTAATTTTCATGGATCCAGCATTCACTCAAAATGATTATGTCAAAGTTGGAGTTTAGGTCTGTGAGAACTATCAATAATTCGTTAAAATTATGGTTTATGCTTCTAATATTCATTGAGAAGATTTTTAGGGCTGATTGAGATAATGTTTGTTGAACTTCTAGATTACTGTTTGTTACTTTACATTGAATTGGTGTCAAATTATCCAATTGATCAGCTATTTCTTCCTATGGCTACATTCGCTTCAACTATTAAAGTTCCGTTTCTAATTCTAGAATTCGTAAAAAGATGTCGCCAATTCTGTCGGTAGCTCGCGTGGGGACGTGCCCCAGGCAAATATTAGTACTACGATTTAATGAACTTGCAGTATCCCTCCGGATATGTAAAGTTTGACGGTAATACTCAGTTGTATCAAACGGTTATATACTGCATACGACGCCATTAGATGAGAGTGGATTTGAGGAACATGCTGTTTTTGAACCAGTTCCTGTCTAGGTTGCTTCGTACCGGTGACTAGAGTAAATCGTTAAAGTAACTTCGAGAAAAGCCATAATAGCAGACAAAATACGAAAAAGTTTATTAACCAATAGTTCCCACGTACTTTTTCAAATCTCACATTTGAGAAGACGAATTGTTGCACTTAAATCACAATATAGGTTTTATCAACAGTGAGTGAGCATGTGGCGTGTCAGATTGCCCTTTTGAGAACATGAATAAATGCACTCGGAACAAGAAAAAGGTTTTTCTCGGCTGTGAGTCAGCATGTGGATCGTAAGAGTGCCCTTTTGAGAACAAGAATAGTTACACTCGGAACAAGAAAAAGGTTTTTCTCCACTGTGAGTCAGCTTGTGTCTCGTGAGATTGCCCTTTTGAGAACATGAATAGTTGCACTCGGAACAAGAAAAAGGTTTTTTCCCACTGTGAGTCAGCATGTGCATGGTCAGACTGTTCTTTCGAAAACATGAATAGTCGCACTCGGAACAAGAAAAAGGGTTTTCTCCACTGTGAGTTAGCATATGGCTAAACAGATTGCCCTTTTGAGAACATAAATAGTTGCACACGGAACAAGAAAAAGGTTTTTCTCCACTGTGAGTTAGCATATGGCTAGTCAGATTGCACTTTTGAGAACATGAATAGTTGCACACGGAACATGAAAAACGTTTTTCCCCACTGTGAGTCAGCATATGGCTAGTCAGATTGCCCTTTTGAGAACATGAATAGTTGCACACGGAACAAAAAAAATGTTTTTCTCCACTGTGAGTCAGCTTGTGTCTCGTGAGATTGCCTTTTTGAGAACATGAATAGTTGCACTCAGAACAAGAAAAAGGTTTTTCTCCACTGTGAGTCAGCATGTGCATGGTCAGACTGTTCTTTCGAAAAAATGAATAGTCGCACTCGGAACAAGAAAAAGGTTTTTCTCCACTGTGAGTTAGCATATGGCTAGTCAGATTGCCCTTTCGAGAACATGAATAATTGCACTCGGAACAAGAAAAAGGTTTTTTTCCACTGTGAGTCGGCATGTGCATGGTCAGACTGTTCTTTCGAAAACATGAATAGTCGCACTCGGAACAAGAAAAAGGTTTTTCTCCACTGTGAGTTAGCATATGGCTAGTCAGATCGCCCTTTTGAGAACATGAATAGTTGCACACGGAACAAAAAAAAATTTTTTCTCCACTGTGAGTCAGCTTGTGTCTCGTGAGACTGCCCTTTTGAGAACATGAATAGTTGCACTCGGAACAAGAAAAAGGTTTTTCTCCACTGTGAGTCAGCTTGTGCCTCGTGAGACTGCCCTTTCGAGAATATGAATAGTTGCACTCGGAAAAAGAAAAAGATTTTTCTCCACTGTGAGTCAGCATGTGCCTCGTGAGACTGCCCTTTTGTGAACATGAGTATTTGCACTCGGAACAAGAAAAGGGTTTAACTCCTGTATGGGTGCGACGGTGAATTACAAAATCATTCCTATGATAGTAAGAGTAGTCACATTGAGAACAAAAAAATCGTTTATCCACAGGATGCGTCTTCAGATCTGTCGACAAATTTGAAAAAGAATATGAATAAAAAAGGCTTATTAAGATTTATTATCCGCGATAAGCTGAAAAAATGGATACCAGATAATGTTCTGACAATGAAAATAGGTTTTACCTGTTGTCTGGTTCATTTCCACGCGTTCTAAGCATTCTTTCTTAACATCCGACAGGTCCGTGTCAATTTCCATAAATGGAAAACTCCCTTCATCTTCTTCTCGGGATCCAAGATCCTCCTTGATGGCCACTGTCTCCACGTTAGTGCTGCCTGCAAAACCAAAATGACAATACGAACATTGATAAATGTAATGTTCTTTGAATGTAGTGTACTACATTCATACACTACAATAATTTACATACAACTAGACTTTATAAAAAAAATCTATAAATTTGAAAGATTTAAAACCCAATCATTTAACATATGTATATAGACGTGGATTTGGATACGAACTTTAAGATAAAAGAATGACACCAGATGTCCGCAACAGTTGCCATCGCTTCAAGAAGGACCCCGATCCTGAAGAAGTCAATGAAAAGGTTTTTATTTCCATCAATATTTACGTAACTGTAACATGTAACTGATAACATTTCCCAAATAAAAGCAGGTAAATACTTGAGGAATCAGCAACTTGGTGTGAGTTACATTTATGTTAAAATTAGTTCCTTACATATGAAATTGACGTTTTGTATGGGAGGAACATAAAGTCGATTTTGTTTAATATAATATATTTATTTAATCAAAGTATGTACCATTGCTATCTATGCACTTTTGCCATCTCATAGGTAGTTAGTTCATCGATCCCTTTACAAAAAAAATCCATTCGGATGGGAATCAATAAAATTTTTGAAGGCGGTATGGACTGCCCCATTGGAGTTGAATTTTTTCCCTTGCAAGAAGTTATCAAAATTTCGAAAAAAATGGTTATCTGTTGGGGCAAGGTCCGGAGAGTACGGTGGATGTCTTAGACATTCCAATTGAAGCTCCTCTAATTTGGTAGCCGTCTGTTGTTCAGTGTGTGGTCTAGCGGTCAACGCGCGTTTGTTGATTTGCTTCACTCAATTCGTGAGGTACCCACCTTTCAAGCCTTTTCACCTTCCCAATTTGCTTCAGGTGGATTAAAACAGTTTTAACACTAACACCTCACCCTGCAGCTAACTCGGACGTGGTTTGCGATGGATCCGCTTCCACAATAGCCTTCAATTCTTCATTATCAACTTTGGTCTCCGGCCGTCCACGGGGCTTGTTCTGCAGGTCGAAATTTCCAGAACGAAAACGTTGGAACCAAAAACGCACTGTGTTTTCTTTTGCGGCACTGTCGCCATACACATTATTAATCCTTCGAGCCGTTTCTGCAGCACTGGTGCCACGGTAGAACTCGTACTCGTAAATAACGCGATATTTCAAGTTTTCCATTTTGTAAACTAAGTGAAGCAAAGAAAAAAACAATTAAGGAAAAAACAAATAAATTATAATTTTCGAAATACAAATACACGAGTAAATAGCGGTATATATTTGAATTTGGAATTCCTAACCAAAGAGAAGATATTTGAGATCAAAGTTGCCAGTACGGCAAAACGCCAATTTCATATGTAAGGACCTAATAATTCCAAATTAAAAATGTGTCATGTTTTATAAATAATTAAAAAATTAAACATGCCACATTTTTTAATATATTCAATGTAACTAACTGGCTGTCTGAGTAATCTCTGCATATTACACGGCAAACACTAATAAAAGCCAAAGAATAACATTTAATTCGTAAATACATGCAAATTATATAGTATTACAAAAAAATTCAATAAATCGATTGTTTCCTGAAGTATGTTAGCACCATTAGAGAAAAATCACAACATAGGTCGTCTCATATAGCATTCAGTAAATGTCCTAGGGTAAGCGAGTGAGCAAATCTTGGCATGAATAAGGAATTTACTGAAAACACAAGCATGTTTCTTACCTGCCAAATACGAGTTTGTAAGATAATAATAATAATAATAATTGGATAATTTATAAAGCGCCGTTTTTGTGAAAAATCACCTCAAGGGCGGTGTACAACTCATTAGGAAAGCTTAGGTTCTAACTAATTTTACTATTTACAAATGGATACAGAAACATACTTACCTGGAAGGTATAATGGCAACAATATATACGTAAGTATATATTATTATATACAACGTCATTGATAATGTAAAGAAGATAAAAATAAAAGTGCATTGAACTCTTCAGATGAACTAAATGCACTTAAAATAATTTATTGAAACTTTGATCTGCATTTGCCAAAAATCGATAATTTTGACATTTAATCTTTTAGCATTAAGCCATAGATGTCGCGAAGGCTGTAAAAACTGATCAATGAATGAAAGCAAAATATTCTCACAATAAACAAGCGCATGTTAAGGAACTTAAGTTTTACATAGTCAATATAAGAGGAACTTACTTACAAGGAGAAGCGCGGCGATCAATTCCAAAGCGTTGAACAAACTTCACTAGAAAAGAGGTGCTTGAATTTTAAGATCTTTGTGATGAAATTGTTATGGTTATTGAAATAATCTCAACTTGAATACATTAAATACAATAATTATTGTGTAGTTTATACACAATATTACTTCGAACGGCAGAGCCCGATCATTGCGTTTGAAAGTTTCTAGGTTAGGAAGTAAAAGGACGCCGAAAATTGACATTGGATATAACCATAGACATCGGAAGATTAAGGAAAATAATCTTAAAAGTAAGCACCGGACATTTCCCGCGGGAATATTGCATCAATCACGATATAGTAGCAATTTCTACAATTTCAATATGAATTCTAATTTGGCCCATGCAATATTTTTGTTTTTTATGTATCAACTGAGATATTAGTAGGTATTTCTTAATAACGGATTACTAAGAAGTGACACTAAATTAATATACAAGTCTCTAAATGTTTTACCTGTCAGAGGATTATTTTTTTATAATATTATAAGTCAACATGTTATGTTGTCCGATTCCTTGTACAGGGAAAGACTTAACCATAAACATAATACAAGATTCACTCAAAATAAAGGATTGGTGGTTCCGAAATGTACCAATTAATACGGTGAAAGGACCCTAAACTATATTGTACCCAAAATATTCAATAAACTACCAATGACAATCAAAAATAATAACGTTTTTAATGGTAAAGTTAAATATAAACTAAGGAAATGGCTATTAGATAGGAATGATTTATATTGACGCCCTACCGAAGTCCTTGTTTTCTTTATTGAAACTCACTTTGAAGGAATTGGTAAATTCATTACAATTTTTGTAATACCTAATGTATATAGTAGTGTTCTAACGCTTGCAACGGGAGCACGTTACCGCGGTATTATATTTCGCGCTTGCAACCGTAACCCTTTCATGGCGATAGAAGATCTAATAAACACGCTGAAAAATGAAGTACAAAAGATACAAACAGTCAAGGACTCTAAAACTAAAACCAACATGGAAAAAATTATATTGGATCTCGAAAATGAAATAAAATCAACAATACTAATAATGCAAGAACAAATCATACATTTACAAGACAAACTTATTAAAAAAAACGATCAATTGGTGGGAAATATTGAAAAAATTATGAAAACCGCAATAACACCATCCTACGCCCAAGTAGTATCAACAACTAAAGTTATGCCTCAAGAAGAGAGATTCTCAATCATTATATCGTCAACTAAAAATAATGTAAAAGCCGAAGAAATTGAAAATATAATTAAAAAGGAAATAAAATTAAACAACCTAAAAATAGGAATAAACGGTTTGAGGAAAACAAAAGAAGAAAAAATAATAATATCGTGTCCTAAAAAGGAATATGCAAATATCCTAACTGATGAATTAAAAAAACTAAAAAATGAACTGGTGGTAAATGAAGTACAAAAAAGAAGACCTAAAATAATAATTAAAGGATTAAAATCCAATCTTACTGAGGAAGAAATAGTTTGCGGAATAATTACCCAGAACGAAGGAATTGAAGATGTCTACAAGGAAAGTGAAGACAACAAAATCACATTAATAGCGGAGATAAAGAACACAAACATAAATGAAAAACAGCGCCTATTCACTAACTACATCATAGAAACTAGTGGGAAAATGCGAAAAAATCTTCTAGCACTCGGTAAACTAAATATACAGTTTCAACGAGTAAAAATTGACGACTGCAGCCCTCTGACGCAATGTTTTCATTGCTGTATGTTTATGCATACGGCTAAAAGATGTCTACATCGAACCAACCCTCCAATTTGCCCACACTGCGCAGGCGACCACATCCTTTCAAAATGCCCAGAAAGAGAAAATACAACCCCAGCGTGTGTAAACTGCATCAGACAAAACACTAAATATGGAGAAAAAAACCCTACAGACCACACGGCCAACAGTACTTTGTGCAACTATCGAAACGAGATGCTGAAAATTGCGAGAGATCGCATTGACTACGATTAATGATGTATAGTATTATTTACAATTCAAACGAAAACAAAAACCATACTTTAAAGAAATACTTTGATAAACTCGCCCGCAAAGGGTTAGTTTTATTACACCGGTATAATATACACCAAATCTATACATTTTATACTAATTTCGCAAAAGTGAGTGTAATCCGAGCGCATCGTTATTGTTGTAAGTTATTTTCAATACTATCGAATACAATTATTATGGGCCAGTTTATCAAACAATTTTCGATAGCTATAAATTTGCGAAAAATCCATGTAAATCCCCGCAATTTTTGGAACAAATTATTGAAACACAACAATATCAATGTCAATATTCTATTAAATATATACCTAATATACTTTCATGTCTAACTCACTATTTGAAGATATAGACTCATCTTTCATTGTTTCAGAAAATATCTGTCTATCCAGTTTCGAATGTAATAACTCACTATCTGAAATAGACCCTCTTAAATCATTAACAATCCTTCACTTAAATATTCGAAGCATCTATAAAAATTTTGATCATTTTACACTAGAATTGAATGAGCTGGCCCTTAAACCTGATTGTATTGTATTGTCTGAAGCCAGAATTAGTCTCAACTCAAGTACTTATAATTTACCGGGATACAAATACTTTGTTACATCTTACAACATTAATCAAAATAGTGGAATAGTTGTTTTTGTAAAATGTATTTATAACGATGTTTCTGTTAATGAAATATTTATCGAACTTGTTAATTGTCTACATATTAAAATCAATATAAAAAATATTTTTTATGATATAATTGCATTATATAGAACTCACAGCTCAAGCATTAATAATTTTACCGAAAACCTGAAAACTTTTATAAATACAAACCGGTTTCATAATGCACTTATTGTAGGAGATATTAATATCGACATATCTGATGATTTAGAAAACAACAGTAATAAGGAAAAAACTGAATATATTAACACTTTATCAGAACTCAATTTCAAACCATGTATAAAAAAATATACAAGAGAATGTTTTGGACAAAGGCCATCTTGTATTGACCATATTTGGTGCAATACTAATGAAACAGATAAAATAAAATCTGTTATTTGGAAAAACAATATTACTGACCATCATACATGCATTGTAGCTATTAAAACTGATAAAATAAATAAGAATAATTATTGTCGCTATAACTTACCAAAAACTCTAATTAATTATGAAAAATTACAACAACATCTTGAAAATGAAAATTGGGAAACTGTACTATCGTCTAACAATACTGATTTATGTTCACGGAATTTTGAATTGACATTGAATAAGCATATCCAATCCTCCTCTTCCATTGTAACAAACTTTCCAAAGACTAAATTTAAAAAATTAAAACCGTGGATTACACAAGGAATTATCATATCAATTAAGCATAAAGAAAAATTTATAAAGAGCTAAAAAAGTTTCCTGAAAACAATAAACTACGCGAATATTTTAAAAATTTTAGAAATAAATTATGTTACATAATCCGGAAAACAAAAGAAGATTTCTATAAAGATAAAATCAATATTGCTGGTAACAACAATAAAAAGGTGTGGCAAACTATTAATGAAATGATCAATAAAAAACCTAAAAATTCAAATATAAATAAAATCTCAGATATTGATAACACAATTTACAATGTCAACACAGATCCATTGAAATGTGCAAATATCTTAAACAATTATTTTGGGTCAGTTGGTGAAAAATTAGCAATTAAAATAAAAAACAGAGATAATGATAATTATAATCTACCAACACCTTTCATTCCTTGTAACACACTAACACAATTTCAACGAACTAACTCTGATGAAATCAAAAATACTATTAATGAATTAAAAGGAAATTCTTCCCCTGGTTATGACAATATTTCTGTAGAAATACTTAAAAGAAATTCTGACTCACTTTGCAAACCTTTGGCACACATCATAAATACAAGTTTTGTTAATGGCAACTTTCCCTTAAATTACAAAAAAACTATTATTACCCCAATTTTTAAATCTGGGGACTCCTGTCTAAGCAGTAACTATAGGCCAATTTCTCTTACTTCAAACATTGCAAAAATATTTGAAAAAGTTGTAAAAAAACAAATATTTAAATTTGTGAAAGAAAATAATATATTAAATGCACATCAATATGGTTTTAGAGAAAATTTGAGCACTCAAGATGCTATCGTTGATTTAACATCTAAAATTTATAAATCTTTAGATAGTAAAAAAAAATGTATTGGAACATTTGTTGACTTAAGAAAAGCATTTGACAGTATATCGCACTCTAACCTTATCTCTAAACTAACGAAAATTGGTATAACTGACAATGCTTTAACTTGGATCGAAAATTATCTATTTAATAGAGAGCAATTTGTTAAATTAAAGGGCCTTATGAGCGATTCTCAGACCACGAATTTTGGCATCCCGCAGGGAAATGTACTGGGGCCAATTCTTTTTATCATTTATGTCAACGATATGTTTAAACTTAACATCAAATCTAAACTCATTTCATATGCAGACGACACAGCAATTCTAAATGAGGGTTTAACTTGGAATGAAACCCAGAAAACAGCAGAATTAGACTTAAACATCCTAAAAAAATGGTTCGACTCAAACTTTCTGTCACTTAATACGGAAAAAACCTTTGTAATACCGTTCACCATTAATAAACATGCATTCCCTGAAAATTTAAAGATAAGTATACATTCATACAATTGCAATAGAAACACAAATTTATGTAAACCTGACTGCTCTGTACTCACTGTTAAAACTAATATAAAATACCTCGGTGTAATTATAGATAGCAATTTAAAGTGGAAAATACAAATCAATGCAACAGTAGAAAGATTAAGAAAATTAATGTACATTTTTCTTAGAATACGAAACATTTTAAATTTTAATCTATTAAGAACTATCTATTTCTCACTGATCCAATCTGTATTACAATATGGAATTCTTGGTTGGGGTGGTGCATTCAAAACTTCTCTCATGCCTTTAGAAATCATCCAAAAATTATTAATAAAAATAATTCTAAAAAAAACATATGACTTCCCCACCATAAGATTATTTCAAGAATTTAAAGTCCTTTCACTACACAATATTTATAAAAAAATTACACTTTTACAAATCCACAAAGATTGTTTCAACAATGATAACTCATTATCTATTTCAAACAGCAAAAGACCAAGTATTCTTGGCTCTATAACTATACCGCGTTGTAATACCACTACAGCCCAACATTTTTATAAATATATTGGAGTCAAGTGGTTTAACCAGTTCCCCCTTAACTTAAAATTGGAAATTAATTATAAAAAATTCAAAAGTTCTATAAAAACACTAAATCATTAGCATATTACAATAATTCAATTTAATAATACAATAGAATGTCTCTCGACAATTGACTTTGGAAATCCATTTACTTTTATATTCTTTTCTCTTTTCTCTCTTCCTCTTTCTCTTCTTCTTCTTTTTTATACTGTTTTCTTTTTGTCTATTCTATTTCATATATCTTGTTTTGAATATGTATATGTATTATATATATGTATATATACATATATGTACATATATGTATATATATATATATAAAAATATATATTATAATTCTAAAAAAATATGTTAAATAGTTTTTCACACACACTGCTCCACCTTTTTTACACGAGCATGCTCTAAAAAAGGTGAATCACGTTATATAAAAAATGTATCTGAAAAATGTAATGTCATTATTGTATGTACTAAAATAAAAAAAAATAAAAAAATAAAATAAAAATATGAAACTTTTAATTGTGATTATATTTCATTTGTTCATACTAAATCCATCCGTACTTTTTTATTATATCATAACATACTAATTTTTTTATTATATCATATCATACTAAATCCATGTGTACTTTTTTTATTATTTAAGGCTTCTAGTGCTACTTACATGTATATACTATTTCGGTAATTTAAATAATCTATTTAATTGATATTTACCATCAAAGTTATAAAATTATATGCATACAATGTTTGAAAATGTTCCAATGTTGTCATTATGTACCTGCTGACAAACTACATAAGTAGTTTAGCGGGTTTAAATGTAAATAAATAAATAAAATAAACAGTGAACCGCTATCAAGCTTCTGTCACCAAGTGACAGGTGTTTTGAAAAATCCCAGAGGTGGTTGATTGGTTCTTAAATAAAATTAAAATTAAAAAATTGTTTCGTTTCATTTAATTGTTCACATACCGAGGACAAACATCGTTACATGTATGAATGTCGCTCATTTTAAAAGTAAGTATGTATTATGAATTTTGGCGTCTCATTGTGACGGGTGACAGTCCTAGGTCGAAGTTTCACAAAAAATTGTGCTGAGTTGCCAGACGTAAAATAAGTCCCCGCTGAACGTTAGGGAAAATTGCGTTATTCCACGGGCAACATCTACAAAAATCGTATTGATCGGACTGTTAACAGGTTTTTTCGTTTGGTGTTAAGGTTTTGCTTCGGAATAATAAAAGGGATTCCGATTATTGACAAGGGAGGAATTTCATTATAATAATTCTAGTCATTATAATAATTTGACGACCTCCGTAGTCCAGTGGGTAAGACTCTTGACTCACAATCCGGAGGTCGCGGGTTCGAACCCGGCATGCGCAAATAAATTTTATTTGATTAATTTGTGTTATTTCACAATTAATTCATTTTAAATAATATAAAGCATATTTGCGGTGTGTTCCAGAGTGGAAGATAATATCAGTATCGCCCTGGTGTAAGACCACCATTCAGAATTGAAACGTTGCTTGAAAATGGCTTTAGCCGTGTTTGGTGACCAGATCTGAATAGCCAGGTACTTTCCAACCTTCCTCTTCCCCACCTCCTTCCCCTCCCCACTACCTTCAGCCTCACAACATACCCCAATTGGGGATGCCATAGTCTCACTGGCTCCAGACGGGAGCAGTTGAGATTCTTGTGCGGTATTCACTGTAAAAAAAAAAGGTCATCTCCCGATTTTTTCAAAATTCTCCCGTTTTCTCCCGTTTTTTAGACGAAAATTCTCCCGATTTTGAAGTTTTGGGTTCGGCAGCACTGGACTGTTTCTATGGAATTTCTTTGACTGTCAATTGTGGTTCGCGTGGTTGTTCAATACCATTCTTGCTACACTTTTCATAAGTTATATTGCATAAATACAACATTACTTGTGTTCCATTACAGTTTATGGCTACCTTAGCGACCTTTACATTTGTATACCGAAGTTATTTAAATACTTTTACTTTTACTGTTCTCGCTAGGGAATAAATTGGACCGCCGCTTTCCCCTGTACGTAAGTAAATTCGTGTTTTAGTAAGACAGAAACCCCTTACTTGCTGTTCGTTTATCATAAGAATATATCGACCTTTTCATATATGGGCTGAGGTGGAAAATATTCATGGAGACTTACACAAGTCTATGATCCAATAGTCCCATATCAATGACTTCCGCTGTCAGCTTGTCTTTAGCCCTGGAAAAAACTATTTATTTATGTTCTTTATTTTTAAAAATATGGAGTTCTTCGTGCGTCAGTGCTAGAATCTTTGCGGCCATGTTGATATCTTGAAAATATTCCGGTTTCAGTAGGTCATTTCTTTGATTGCCAATGCATATTCTCGAAAGAAATACACAATATTATATCCCTACATTATTTAAGAACAATATTTTAAACAGAGTAAATGTAATAAGAGATCTTGGAGTTCTATTAGATAGTAAGCTTCTTTTTCAATCTCACGTCGAGCATATCACGTCGAAGGCTTTGAAAATGTTGGGATTTATTCTTAGAGTAAGTTCAGCTTTCAAAAATCCACAAACATTTAAGACTCTCTACATATCCTATGTTAGAAGCCATCTGGAATATGCTTCTACAGCGTGGAACCCTCATTGTTCTACATATAAAGCAAATATAGAAAGAGTTCAGAAAAAGTTTATGAAATATGTCTCTTATCGCGTGCGAAATGATGAAAACTATGTCCCCGTAAACCTTAAATCTCTTGATCAACGCCGAGATATCAGAGACCTATTAATGCTCTATAAGATTATTCATAACTTCATTGATAGCCCGTACTTACTACAAAATATTCATTTCAGATGTCCATTAAGAGTTACTCGATCTCCAGACACCTTTTATATCCTTAAGAGCAAGACAAATTATCTTGAAAATGTATTTGTAAGAAGAAGCTGTAGCACTTTTAACAGATTATGCCCAAATATCGATGTGTTTAATACAAACCTTGATAAATACACAGCATGCATAAAAAAATAACACTATTGAATGCCACATGTTTAACTAATAACTTAATATTTCATTGATTTCTGTATTTCTCTTTTTTTATTTTTAGTATCACCATATTTTCTCTCCTACTTTTAGCAGTTCCAATTCAAATAAAATCACTTCCTGAAATATATTATTGATATGCATCAAAATTTAACTGTAATCCCTTGAAAATTTTCAGTTAATTACTTTTTGTAGATTTAGGTAAGAAGATATTATCATAATTGTTTATATCAGGTGTAGGTATTGTATATTTTTGAATTATGGTTCTAAATTGAAATTTGTCGTTATTTTATTGGTCTATGACATACTTATTTTTATCACTGTCATTTATGAATTTTGTACAGACTGTTTATAACGCTAATAAAATAAAATAAAAAAAAATAAAAAATATATTCCCAAACACCCACAATAGTTGTTCAAATACCCCACAGTGTTCCCACAAGTGCCTTTACCTAAAAACAAAATGTAATTTAATTAAAATTAGCATTTATTTCTTACATTTAGTCATTTTCTGAATTTTTTCTTTCACGTACTTATTAAAAATATAAATTTGTTTGAAAATTTGCTGCAAAATTTGCATTTTCACTTGTAATTGTAAATATAATTTTTTAATGTGGTTGGATAATGCTCTATAATTATGTGTATTAGTTACCTCAATTTCGGTATTATAGATCCTAAGTATTTTCTCCACAAATTATCCAATCGATTTAGATTCTCAGAAATTCCCCCTAATTTCGGGAATTCACGGATCGGCTGCCCTTGTCCTTGGCCTAACCTAACCTAACCCAACACAACCTAATTCAACCTAACAAAACAAAACCGGTATCCCCATTTAGCGTTTGATTTGAAGAACATTTAAGTATGTTTAAGTAAGTACCTCTGCCATAGGTCACCCCAAGTGGTTCTCTACGTTTGGTGACTAAGAAGGAGTGTCCGGGTTTATGGGGTACGGTTTGTCCGGTCTTGGCGGCGGATGTGTCTGCCCACCTGCTGCATGATGGGCCGGATCGAGAGAGGCTGGTTGAGCGAGACCTTTTGACCTTTCCAGCCGGACTCTCTCAACCCTTCGCCTTGAACCGCAACTGGAGGGATTGATTCATAACTCATGGGCCCACTGACCCCCAGATCCTACCTACGTCCCACCTCTCATACCTTTTTCCTTCCCACAACTTCCTCTTCTTCCTTTCCCTTAAAAAACCCTCCACGCAGCATCCTCAAAGATGACATAGGCCCCTAGGATTCAGAACGGGCATTTTCTCGCGTAATTTCGTGATGCCTGAGCTCATTTTTGTATTCAAAAACTGTATGTGTTTGTCTAGGTCTTGGTGGCGGATACGTTTGCCCAACCACTGCGTGGCTGGCTGGATCAGAGGAGACTGATTGAGGCAGAATTTTGACCACTCCAGCCTGATTCTCCCAACCCTTCGCCTTGCACCGCAGTGTGAGGAATGGATTCATACGTCCGTTACTCCTGGCCACACTGACCCCCAGATTCCTACCCACCCCTCATACCCTTTTCCTTCCCAGAACTCTCATCTACTTCCTTTCCTAAAAAAAATCCTCCACACAGCATCCCAAAAGATGACATAGGCCCTGGGTGGAGCTCCTGGGTGTGGGAGATGCTGGGTGGAGGTTTTTTTAAGGCAAAGAAGGAGAGGAGAGTTCTGGGAAGGAAAAGGGTTAGGGGTGGGTAGGAATCTGGGGTTCAGTGAGTCCTGATCATCCGCCTCCAAGACCTAACAGAAACAAAAATTTTGTTTTATTCGAGTAAAAAAAAACAGAAAAAATATTCTTTCATAGCGTACTCTACTCCCCCCCCCCCCTTCATCCATTCCGCAAACCCCACTCACGAGTTCCCCTCCCCCTTCCCAGGTTACCCCCCTCCCTGGTTTTTCTCCACCCCTTCCTTAATTCATTTCCGGTACATTTAGTTTTCAAACAGCTCGCGTGCCACCTATTGAAATATTTTTATGCAAATTTCGTTATGCCAGAGCTCACCAGTAGTTTTATACAAACCTTGTCCTAAAAATAACAAAAAATAAATTAATAAACCTTAATTTTTCAAGTTAATTTTAAGGTTCTGTGAAAGTTCTGTTCAAGTTCTATTCAAGTTCCGTATTTATTTCAGTTTTAACATAATAAGTATAAGTAAATAATAATAAATATAAATAATTATCCCGTTCAACTTCAAGCAATTTCGTTATACATTTACAAAAAAATACATAAGCAAAATCATCAGATGATTCCGAGTAAGTTATGTGCAGGTAGGTACCTACATAGATTAAAAAGTGACCATCTTGAGTGATTTATTTAATTTCATATCATTAAATATTTAAATGAAAGAATACTGTTCCTAAGCCGGTAGGTACCTACCTGGTAAACCCCGAGAAAAATTACATTGTTGTAGGTACCTACCTACGCGTTTTCTCAATAAAAATTGCGTCAACATTACGTATTTTGTTACTTTTCTATCGATGGAACGGTAGGGACCTGCCCCGTTATAAATTGAGTTTTTTTCATATGGCCAGTAATTTAATACTTTCGGATAATTTTAGAACGCATTTTCGACATGAATTTTTCAGGAAATGTGTGATATTTGTCAGCTTCTACTGACATATTTTATAAGAGATGCGTATAAAATTTTGGTATCAAAAGTTGCGTATTCCTCTACTCTATTATATTTTTTAAAAATATCAAAGCTGGGATCGCTTTTTGGGCTGTAATGCAGTATTCCCCAACCGAAACCGCTGAGAGGTCCGTTTCGGTAGCATAAAACATACATTTGAAATCTACATATACCTATCTCAGCATTCGCAAACATGCAAAAAGAGATGGGTTAATCCTGACCTGACTCGATATTCCTTGCATTTTAATTTGCATTGAAACTATTGGAAAAAATGGTTTTTTAATGCGAACCTGTCGGCGAGAAGTGTAACCGAGCCGAAATGAGTGATTTTATTAGAGTTCTAGTTTTCGCCGCCAGTTTTTTCCTTTAAATTTTGTAGGCCAAAAAACGCTTAATTTTTGTCGCAAAGTCAAAGTACTGAAACGTGCTCTGAATTTTTTATCTGAAAGGGCGTAAGCGACTTTTTTTTTTAAGCGACAATGCGCCGTGAGGTCTTGCGGATCGCGGGGGAGAAGGGTCGATTATGGCATCATCAAAACGCGATTTTTTGTATGAGATCGCTGTCCATGCCCCCTGTCCGGCCAAATCGATCTCGGTCGGTCGGTCGGTGAAACTGGATAGGCAGAGTGGTCGATTTTCGCCTGTCTCTAAAAGGCAACGTTTCCATAGTGAGTTTTCGAAAAACAAATGCCAACTGTGTTTTAATATATATATATATATATATATATATATATATATATATATATATATATATATATATATATATATATATATATATATATATATATATATATATATATATATAATTGCCATCTAGAATCGCATTAACAATCGATTAAAAATACTAATTCAACTTTTATTTTAATTTTATAAAGATATATATACTATTTTTTTATACATTTGATTTATGTACGTTTATATAATATATGTGTTATAATTTTTAATATTATTTATTTTTTTAATTTAAAAAAAAAAATCTCTCCCTTTATACACGAGTAGTTACACTCTCGTAAAGGCTCTGTATTATATACATATATATGTTTATACAGTTTATGATCAATGTTGCATGTTAGTATTTAATGATTTGAGTTTCATTCGATTGTTACTTGAAAATGTAATTACTCATGATTATGTTGCATGTATGTTTATATAAAAACTAATAAAAAAGCTCTGGTTCGCTTGCACTAAATATCAGCTTTGGAATCTAAGTATGTAGCTTCTCTGACGGCTTGGAAATAATTATCTATGATTTTTTAGTACGTCATTTTTTATAAAGGTCACCAAATCCCACATTCGACATGCTGAAGAATCTACTAGCCCTATAATATTTGATATCCACGTACAAGACATACATTCACTATAGTATTATATAAAACATAATTTGAATCAAGTAACATAAACCTAAAGGCCAGGCAAGGAAATCTTAATAATTATCTATGACTTCATTATTGTCTATGTATAACCTAAATATTATATTGACTCGTGCTTTCTTCTTCGTCAGTCGTTTCTTCCTGTTTCCAATGTTTAATCCACGCAGTTAAATTTATCATCCCATTCTGTAATAGTTATTGGTAAGTACTAATCATGTATGATCGTGTGAGAAATGTGGATATCCGCAAAGAATGTAAGGCTGATGTAAGCATAATGAGTAAGATTAAGAAAGGGATCCTTAGATGGTTTGGGCATGTAGAGCGAATGGACGAAGAAAGTAGTGTAAGAAGAATATATGACGCAAATGTGAATGGTAGAAAAAGTCGGTGACGACTGAGGAAGACATGGCATGATCAAGTAAAGCAGATACTTGTGACGGTCATGTCAAAAGTCAGAATAATAGAAGAGTATGTATGAGACGACGCATGAATGTGAGTGAGGCAAAGAGTGTGTGCCAATACCGAGTTGTTTGGCGGTCCGTCCTCTCTGCCTACCCCTGCCTGCAAACGGCGTGATGGTTAGTTACTTAGTTAGTTCCTAATGCTGATATTAATCACGCTTTTCATTTGGTAGCGGCTGACGGCCAAACTGATCGACATTTTGTTCTTTCATTTGAGCTAAGGCAGGCTCACAAGTACAACTGCGCCGTGTCTAATGCGACCTAGCTTTTCCTACCAACGCCAATCAGAACACCTACATGTATAAGGATATTCATACTACGTTTTGTTCGAAGTACATTTAAAACATCAATTAAAAGTGTTCCTAATTTTGGATTAGTGTTTGTGTGAAGAAATTTATTTATTTATCTATATAAACCTGTGTTGAGACAGATTACTTAAATTGCTGCTTTGACTTGAGCAGTACTACGGTGAGACAGCAGCAATCTACCGTTAGTATACGACTATACGATAGCATCTACTCGCATTTTATTCTTTGAATCCCAGAAATTTGACAAAATAGACGTCAGTCGTAGTAATATCCATTGTTACTTGTATACCTAGCTTATTGTATAAATCAGTTGTGTACTCAATAACACAAATAACATTAGCGGAACTGGTTGTTGTAAACAAGTCCCTAAACAATATTGGCAGCATACCGTTTTTAAAATGCATTCATAAAAATACTCATATTCATTAACATGTTAAAAGCGGATTGGCGGATCCAAAATAAGGTAATACCGGTTTATCTTAAGAGATATATATATATATTGTGTACATTGTATCGAGTTAGGCTGCTATTGATGGCGATTCTCTCCACGTTTTTCAAATGTCAAAAAAAAAAAAAATATTGATAAAATATTGTCACAATAATTATTATATCCTTATTTCAAAATATGAGTTATGTTCATGACTTCAATATTTAAACTCACGCGAAATAAATTTCCTTTATCAAAATGTTCAGTTTCAGGATTTTTTTTTACTTGAACCAATCATCAAAGGCTACAACAACAGGGCCATGGATCTACTAAATCCTGATACTGTTTTCATCAAGACGGAACCAGGGCCCCAGGAAGAAGGCGGAGGTGTAATGCTGTATATGGATAAAGATTTCGACCTCCAAGATGTAAAAAAGGAATGTTTTCAATATGCGGATATTACTCAGACAGCCAGTTAGTTACATTGAATATATTAAAAAATTTGGCATGTTTAATTTTTTAATTATTTATAAAACATGACACATTTTTAATTTGGAATTATTAACATAAATGTATTACTCGTACCAAGATCCTGATTCCTCAAGTATTTACCTGTTTTTATTTGGGACATGTTATCAGTTACACGATACGTTTACGTAAATATTGATGGAAATAAAAACCTTTTCATTGACTTCTTCAAGAGCGGGGTCCTTCATGAAGCGTTGGTAACTGAAGCGGACATCTGGTGTCATTCTTTTATCTTAGAGTTCATATCCAAATCCACGCCTAAATACATATATTATATGATTGGGTTTTAAATCTTTCAAATTTATAGATTTTTTTCATAAAGTCTAGTTTTATGTAAATTATTGTAGTGTATAAATGTACTACACAACATTCAAAGAACAAAACATTTATCAATGTTCGATTTGTCATTTTGTTTTTGCAGGCAGCACTAATGTGGAGACAGTGGCCATCAAGGAGGATCTTGGATCCCGAGAAGAAGATGAAGGGGGTTTTCCATTTTTGGAAATTGACATGGAGCTGTCGGATGTTAAGAAAGAATGCTTAGAACGCGTAGAAATGAACCAGGCAACAGGTAAGACCTTTTTTCATTTTAAGAATATTAGCTGTTATCCATTTTTTTCGACTTATCACGGAAAATAAATCTTAATGAGCCTTTTTTATTCTTATTCTTTTTCAAATTTGTCGACAGATCTGAAGAAGCATCCTGTGGATAAACGATTGTTTTGTCCTCAATGTGACTACTCTTGCTATCATAGGAATGATTTTGTAATTCACCGTCGCACACATACTGGAGTTAAACCCTTTTCTTGTTCCAAGTGCAACTATTCATGTTCTCAAAAGGGCAGTCTAATGATCCACATGATGAATCACAGTGGAGAAAAGCCTTTTTCTTGTTCTGAGTGCAACTATTCATGTTCTCAAAAGGGCAGTCTAAAGATCCACATGCTGACTCACAGTGGAGAAAAACCTTTTTCTTGTTCCGAGTGCAACTATTCATGTTCTCGAAAGGGCAGTCTAATTATCCACATGCTGACTCACAGCGGAGAAAAACCTTTTTCCTGTCCCGAGTGCAACTATTCATTTTCGCGAAAGAGCGATCTGAAAAGCCACATGCGGACTCACAGTGGAGAAAAACCCTTTTCTTGTTCCGAGTGCAACTATTCATGTTCTCGAAAGGGCAGTCTTTCGAGGCACAAGCTGACTCACAGTTTAGAAAAACCCTTTTCTTGTTCCGAGTGCAACTATTCATGTTCTGAAAAGGGCAGTCTCGCGAGGCACAAGCTGACTCACAGTGGAGAAAAACCTTTTTCTTGTTCCGAGTGCAACTATTCATGTTCTCGAAAGGGCAGTCTAATGATCCACATGATGAATCACAGTGGGGAAAAACCTTTTTCTTGTTCCGAGTGCAACTATTCATGTTCTCAAAAGGGCAGTCTAATGATCCACATGCTGACTCACAGTGGAGAAAAACCTTTTTCCTGTTCCGAGTGCAACTATTCATTTTCGCGAAAGGGCGATCTGAAAAGCCACATGCGGACTCACAGTGGAGAAAAACCCTTTTCTTGTTCCGAGTGCAACTATTCATGTTCTCGAAAGGGCAATCTTACGAGGCACAAGCTGACTCACAGTTTAGAAAAACCCTTTTCTTGTTCCGAGTGCAACTATTCATGTTCTGAAAAGGGCAGTCTCGCGAGGCACAAGCTGACTCACAGTGGAGGAAAACCTTTTTCTTGTTCCGAGTGCAACTATTCATGTTCTCGAAAGGCCAGTCTCATGATCCACATGATGAATCACAGTGGGAAAAAACCTTTTTCTTGTTCCGAGTGCAACTATTCATGTTCTCAAAAGGGCAGTCTAATGATCCACATGCTGACTCACAGTGGAGAAAAACCTTTTTCTTGTTCCGAGCGCAATTATTCATATTCTCGAAAGGGCAGTCTAATTATCCACATGCTGACTCACAGTGGAGAAAAACCTTTTTCTTGTTCCGAGTGCAACTATTCATGTTCTCAAAAGGGCAGTCTAATGATCCACATGCTGACTCACAGTGGAGATAAACCTTTTTCTTGTTCTGAGTGCAACTATTCATGTTCTCAAAAGAGCAATCTAATGATCCACATGCTGACTCACAGTGGAGAAAAACCTTTTTCTTGTTCCGAGTGCAACTATTCATGTTCTCGAAAGGGCAGTCTAATGATCCACATGATGAATCACAGTGGAGAAAAACCTTTTTCTTGTTCCGAGTGCAACTATTCATGTTCTCGAAAGGGCAATCTTACGAGGCACAAGCTGACTCACAGTGGAGAAAAACCTTTTTCTTGTTCCGAGTGCAACTATTCATGTTCTCGAAAGGCCAGTCTAATGATCCACATGATGAATCACAGTGGGAAAAAACCTTTTTCTTGTTCCGAGTGCAACTATTCATGTTCTCGAAAGGGCAATCTAATGATCCACATGATGAATCACAGTGGAGAAAAACCTTTTTCTTGTTCCGTGTGCAACTATTCATGTTCTCAAAAGGGCAGTCTAATGATCCACATGATGAATCACAGTGGAGAAAAACCTTTTTCTTGTTCCGAGTGCAACTATTCTTGTTCTCGAAAAAACAGTTTAACGATCCACATGCTAACCCACAATGTAGAAAAATCTTTTCTTGTTCCGAGTGCAACTATTCATGTTCTATAAATTGCAATCTCACGAAGCACAAGCTGACTCACAGTGGAGAGAAACTTTTTTTTGTCCCGAATGCAACTAATCATGTTCTCATAAGGGCAATCTGACGACCCACATGCTGATTCACTGTTGATAGAAACCTTTATTGTGATCTAAGTGTAGCAATTCGTCTTCTCAAATGAGAGATTTGAAGAAGTACGTTGGAACTATCGTTGCAGAATAAACTTTTTCGTATTTTGCCTGCTATTGTGCCTTTTGTCGAAATTACTTTAACGAAGTTACGCTAGTGACCGGTACGAAGCAACCGAGACAGGAACTGGTTCAAAAATAGCATGTTCCTTGAATCCACTGTCATCTAGTGATCTCTAGTCACCGGTTCAGAATAACTGAGACATGCAATGGCGTCGTATGCAGTATATAACTTTTTGATACATTGAGTATTACCGTCAAACTTTACATATTCGGAGCGATACTGCAAGTTCATTAAATCGTAGTATTTATATTTGCCTGAGGCACGTCCCCATGCAAGCTGCCGACGGAAATTACAACACGTTTTCCACTCCGGGTGCCACCCATACCAGTTACGCCACTATAGATACTCTAGTAGCACTTCTTAGTGGATTGGACCTGGCAACACGGTATCACTTCCAAGTACATAAGCACACATTTCACCACTAACAATTACGCATCTACTCTAATGATGGATACTGTAGCGATGTCCTAAGAGTTGGCTAAAGAAGGAGGTAGAGCAACACGGGATAACACTCCAAAAACAAATAACAAAAATAATTTTGGTCGTGAAAATCTGAAACCGTATCCACAGAATGTGGTTGTTTAATTTTAAGTAGTATTTAAGTGAATTTTATTCCGAATCCTTGTCAGAATATCCCAAATCGCAATAATTCGGATATACTATTTTTTATTCCTACTGGGTAAGGTTAAACATATATATATTTTTTTTAAATTTAAAGATATTATAATAATATGATCTCAATTGAAACTTGTAGTGTATTTCTTTTTTATTCTTATTTTATTAAATATGAGGGTTATAGAATCAAAGGCAGCATTCTCCAAAAAGTTTTATTTTGAGAAAACCAAAAAACGTTTCATTTCATGAATTCTCACACATTTATAAGTTTATAATTTTATTCAAAAAGGGAAACTGCTTATCTATTATAATTTCCAAAGTAGAATTTGTTTGTTGTATTGATTGATTAGTTATAACGGATTTAATTTTGGAGATTGCTGCATTTGATACTCACCTAAGGAGAATGCTGCTTTTGTTTCTCACACGTGTGGAGATATCTGACTTTGATACTGACAAATAAATATGACGTCACCATAATGGACCGACCAAATCACAGGGAAGTTCGTGATTATTATGATTTTAATTTTAGTATAATTGAAATAAAAATAGGTTTTGTAATGTACTCATACAGTATAGAATTTGGGAGGCGAGTATGGGTACCGCCATCCCGGAAACCATATATTGGATAAACAATACCTCTGCCATAGATATGATTTTAGATTTTCACGGCCAAAAGTTTTTCGTTATTTGTTATTGGGGTGTTATGCCATGTAGCGCTACCTCTTTCTTTGGCCAAAGTTTCGGACACTGCAACGCTGTCGCAAACGTTGGCTTTGGCTCTTTGGCTAAATAGGGAGGTAGCGCAACACGGCATAACATCCCAAAACCAAATAACGTAAACCTCTGTTCAGGTGGTTCGCTACGTTTAGTGACTTAGTTGGGATGCCCGGGTTCATGGGGTGAGATTTGTCCGGGTCTTGGCGGCGGATACGTCTGCCCACCTGCTGGATTGCAGGCCGGATCGGGAGAGAATAGTTGTGGGAGTCCCTTTGACTTCTCCAGCTGTGGTCTCTCGGAACATCACAGTGGGGGGGATAGATTTATACGTCCGTCACTTCTGGACACACTGAACCCCAGATTCCTACCCACCCGTAATACCCTTTTCCTTCCCAGAACCTTCTCGCCTTCTTTTCCTAAAAAGACCCTTCACACAGTATCCCCAAAGATGACAAAGGCCCTGAGTGGAATTATTTTCCTCAGGGCCTCCTGTGTGGAGCTATGTAAAAAAATACAAGTGTGCAGTTCACACGCGGTACAAATGAAACCTCCAGAAAACTAAAGTAGACAAGAGTGGGGACAAGCACAGCACGAAGAGGAGACCAATTATTATCTTTATCCTATAGATGTATGCGTTTGTCTCTTTTTAGTGTCGCTTTTTTGTTTCATCGAGTTTCAAATCACAACGGTGCTAAAGAAGCTTTCTCTTCAAAAAAGAAAAAAATTAAAAAAGGAAGAAAAATAATGAAGGTTTATTATTTTGATCAAAATTGGCTTGAAACTCGCAAAACTTTCAACACTAAACATGTAATTCGGAATGTTTATGTGCAAGGCTATGAATCCTAGATTTAATTATAAAAGTAAAACATGTTTATGCATATTAATTTAATTTATAAATTTTAATTAACACCTAAAAAAATCTTTTGCCACTCCACGCCTCTGAAATAAACGGTATTTAATGACAGCTCATCTTAGAATTTTGACTACTTTTGCTTTCCATTTTTCTGGATTCCTTGACTTCTTCCTTGCGTTTTTCTTGGGCAGAGATGAAGGGAGAGAGTCCATAATCACACTGGCATCTTGCTTTTATTTCTAAATTCACTCGGAACCATTTAAAACAGTAAAAATAGTGCGGCAGATTCAACACACGACTATGCAATTTTGTACGGGCGGCCATGTTGTCACGTGATCAAATGGAGGCTTACCATTGGTCAAATTGGAGAATGCTGGTTTTGTTAAGTTTTAAGATTTTCACGGCCAAAAGCATTTTCGTTATTTGTTTTTGGGGTGTTATGCCGTGTTGCGCTACCTCCTTCTTTAGCCAACGTTTCGGACATCGTTGCAGTTTCCATCATCAGGGCAGATCCGGTAGATCCGGTAGATGTGATATGATCCGAAACGTTGGCTAAAGAAGGAGGTAGCGCAACACGGCATAACACCCCAAAAACAAATAACGAAAATGCTGGTTTTGTTTCGTAAGTGCGTTGGAGATGGCTGCTTTTGATACTAACGCAGTTTTTAAAATGGATTTTTAAAGCATAAAGAGTTGGTTTTAATGCCAAATAACTGCTTTTCTAGGTAAAAGAGTGAATCAAACAAAGTTGCATCATTAGTCCATTTTTGAAAAAAAGTGGAGAATGCTGCATTTGATTCTACATACCTAATGAACCTTTAGTTTAATTCTTGGTCATTTTGTTGGTGGTTATTTTGCGTCTGCACTTTTTTTCCTTTAAGTGTGTGTTTTGAATAGGCACTTTATACTAAATATAACTTTCTTTAAATTCTGTAAAGTTTTAATTCGGGTCGTTTCTATTTATGTTATCTATGAAATCAACCAAAATGTGTTAAGAATGTTAATATTTTTAACATTTATAATTAAATAGGTGTGTATATTATTATGTCAGAAATTTTATTCTATTTATAATTAATTTTTTTTTTTTTCATTTTTTGCGATCTATATTACATAAACTCTTATGTCTTCGAAGCCACAAGTGGGGTTCTCCAAGGATCTCACCTTGGACCAATTATTTTTTTTATTATTTATAAATGACATTGTTAGTATATTTAAAGATGTACAAGTTTTGCTCTTCGCTGATGATTTAAAAATATATAAAATGATCCGTAGTATAGAGGATTGCTATATTTTACAATCTAATCTAGATAAATTATTGCATTGGTGTGTGATCAACTAGCTATTTCTTAACATTCAAAAGTGCCAAGTTATTCGTTTTTATAAAATCCAAAGTCATGTTACTTATGAATACTTATTAAATAATGTAATATTGATACCAGTCACTCAGATCAAGGACTTAGGTGTTATATTTGATGAAAAGTTAACATTTACTTTGCACGTAAATGAAAAAACAAATAGAGCTATAAAAATGTTTGGTTTTATATGCAAAATAGCAAATGATTTTAAATCACTAGAATGTTTGAAAATATTGTACACTTCTTTAGTAAGAAGCCAGGAGGGCGATTCACGTTCTTTTTAAGGACACCAAAAGTAACCTCGCCTTCAAATTTATCCTTACCTTCGAATATTTCGTGAAATGCGATTCTCGTTCTCCCAGTGACAGTCGATAACCGGCATATTCCTTATGGTACCGCTACATGCTTGCGACAAACGGCTTGCCGCAAGCTCAGGCAAGCTCTGGCAAACGAATGGCTGGCTTCCACACACTTGCGAGCGCGCCAGTGTGTTCGGAGCATCCTAGCGCGGCGGACGTCTACTTAGGCTATACTATGTTTGCGTTAATCTATTTTTATTTTGGTTCCATGCCAACTCAGAATAAAACCAACTGAGAAACACCTCCGAGAGGTCATTAAAAGCTTTGAAAAAATAATTTTAAAATAGCCGGTAACCCTAACCTAACTTAATCAATTTTTTATCATGATCTTTCTGAGTTTGTTTCATTCTGAGTTGGCCTTTCACCTTTATTTTAACGTGAAACAAAAGACAAGGGGAAAATATATTTTTTATACCATTGAACCATTGAAGAAGATAATCTAATAAAAATATGAAAAAGAACAAGACACAGAAAAATACAATGTCTAGTTCATACGCGGCAGAAGTGAAACCTTCATAAAACTAAGGTAGAAAAGAGTTGGGAGGCTACGAAGCACCGCACAAAGAGGAGACATTATCTCGCAGGCTAAATCCTATAGATTTTTTGTCTCTTTTTAGTGCCACTTTTTCGTTTCATCGAGTTTCAAATCACAACGGTGCCAAAGAAGTTTTCGCTTCCAAAGGTAGTGATCGCAATTGGGACCCGAACTCAAGGATCACTTGTCTTTATATAATATTGTCTTGTATTATAAAAAAAAGTTATTCTAACAAAAATCATAATTTTTTTATTCTAATAATATTACATTTGCTTTACATTTTGAAACATAACGCTAGCGTTGGCTAACGCACCATAAGGAGAGCTCGGGACCTGTCTGAGATGTCAATGGCTGTCCTCGGCTGTCTTTTGACTCTGTTTTACTGTGTCAAAGGATTTGTTTTACTGTAATACGTTTTTTATTTAATTTTCCATATTTAAGTGGTTTTAACACGAGAAAACTTAATATTATCGTAAGTATTGACAGTAAACATGATTTTTGAGTTAATTGTCGCTTATAAACGCTATTAAATGATTCGAATTAACGTAATTGTGATGTTTCAAAGTAGGTATGCAACCTGCCAAAATCCCGATATGTCAGAAAACCTACAATAAACTGCACTTTAGCATGTGCGGTATACCTATAATAATTTACCATTGAGGATATTCAGATAAATAATAATCATAAAAATTTGCAGATAAAACGGCTGCAGGAATTTTAGCCATGGAAATCGTACATTTGGAGGAACAAAATCGGGGACATTCTTTTCAAACAAGTGTCATTTATGTTAGACCTCTTTTTAATCATGTCTACCAACCATTTTGCCAGCTCTGTTTTGTTTTTGCTTTAACTTTATAATCATGTGTATGTGCCTTCCCTCTTTTGCTGCATTGTTAATATAAGTTTGCCTATTTCACGTAACCACAATTTTGTTTAAAAAGAAAAAACTATCTTTCATAATATTATTTTCTTTTAAATGACTAGGAACGTTTACAATTATTATTTCATAAATTTGAGATATTCAAAATTAAATACCAGCTATGTACTGTTTAGGTTAGATACTCTTCTAGAATTGTCTTTATGTTTGTTTACTCTCATTTTCTGTATTATTTGTAAACAAGTTTGTTTCTTCAATGTAACTATAGTTTAAAAAAAATATATTAACCATTTAAAATCAATATTATCAACAATTGCATCCACAAAGCACTCTATTTGGGGTGAATTGCCTAATACAAAACCATTATATCAAAACAACTATTGTATCTATTATCAACCATTGTACGCATTATGTACTCGGTCCGCTCCGTTCACCTCGTTTTCGGTGGAAGCACTTGTATGCCGTTAACGTTTGCAACGACAAAGATGAATGCTAGTAAATCCAATTGTACCGGGATGCAAAGAGTCACCCATGTGTCCTCTTCAGTAGAGACCCATGAGTAGTTACAGAAGAATTGTAAATATAATAGTGGCTAGATGCCCACAAATTTAAAAAAAAAAAATAACTTACATAAATTAAACACCGCTTTTTATTTTCATATTGTTTTTATTTTATATGTATTTACACAACACTATACAAATACATAATAACATAACATACACAACTCAAATAAAAAGAAAACATAGAGAGATCAGAAGTAGAAAACAAAAACAACTCAATTGCACTAAAAAAACTTTACATAATAATATATACACAGAAATCCTCAGCACAGGAGATTTCAGTAAGGATATCATTATCTCTACTTATTACTTAAAAAGGAAGATAATAAAACATTTGTTATTATAACATTAACATTTTATGATATGTTATCAATTATTTAAAACAATTATACAGTTAAGAGTAAGACTAAAAAACCCACCTGTACAAAAAATTATTTACACAACATTATACAAATACATAATATACACAACTCTAATGAAAAGAAAACACAGAGATCAGAAGTAGAAAACAAAAACAACTCAATTGCACTAAAAAAACATTACATAATAATATATACAAAGAAATCCTCAGCACGGGAGATTCCAGTAAGGATATCATTATCTCTACTTATTACGTATAAAGGAAGATAATAAAACATTTATTATCATAACAAAATTAACACTTTATGATATGTTATCAATTATTCAAAATAATAAATAAACAGTTCAGAGACTGAAAAACGACCTTTACAAAAATAACTAAAAATGTTTGTGTCTTTCTACTTACTTCTTCTCTACTAGTCTCTTTAATAATAATGTAAGCTGCATGAACTGTTGTGGTCTCTCTTTCCTGTCTCTTTCTCTCATTCTCTTGCCATTCCCTGTCTCTTTCTCTTATCATATCTTGCCATTCCCTTTTTCTTATCTTCTCTTCCATTATTCTCGCCTCAATCCCCATTAAAAAATTCTCCACCGTCGTGGTTGACCTCGTTTGTGCATCTGCGAGTTTTTGTAAAAAAAAATTATTCAAACTTGAAATGTAATCAATTTACTAAATAGGAATAAGAAGGCCACACATAATATGCAACAGTAATGCCAACTCAACATAATAACGCCAACTCAACATCCTTAGTGTTTGCCAATGTTTAGTATATAATTCTCTGGTATTTATTAATAAGTTAAAAAATAAAATGTTACCAGACTATATGACGAATAGTGTAAGATAAATAGTACAGTCCATAGCTATCGTAGGTCGTATCGAAGCTGTAAAGACTTTAGGCTTCCTAAGACAAATTTATCGGAAACATTAAACAATATTCGTTATTTTTCGTTATTTGTTTTTGGGGTGTTATGCCGTGTTGCGCTACCTCCTTCTTTAGCCAACGTTTCATTAAACAATATTTATTATAAAGGTTTTAAAATGTTCAATGAACTCCCGGTAAATGTTAAGGAAGCTAGAAGTCTTGCAGTTTTTCGTGAGTTATGTCTAAATGTTGTGAAGTCCAAATTTTAGTAAGTATGTAAGTGAAAAAATTTTAAATTATAGTAGTTTTAGAATAAGGTTAATTGATATACTAGATTTAAGATGTGCACACATTTTATAACTAAATGAAAATATACTTAAAAAAAAAAAATAGTAAAGTCAGTTTTCCTCACCGATATGACACAATTCTGCTGATCCATCAGTTTCTGAAAAGCAGCTGCTCTGGTCTCATGTTGATCTGAAAAATTGAATAACTCAATATAATTGACGTATTTTTAACACTTGATCTTTAAATTTCTATAAAACAGAATTTATATGTACATAAATGAATAAAACTTTTGATATTTTTATCTACTCCATGTACACAATCATATGCTGTGTACTTACATTCGATGGATGTGAACATATATATATATATATTTTTTTTTTTTAATTGTACAACAGATTTTTATCCAACTACTGTACAATTTTCTCATTTTAACAGTCTTAACACCTAGGAAGATGATTAATATACAAAAAAATCTTAAGGCTATCTAAAGAAGAGTTATATATATCTAGTGTTTCCGATATTTCGTTCAACAGCACCATTCCTCTTGTCATGCTATGCTGTGCTAGAACATCTGTTCTGCCGTATGGTATTTTGAACAAGTCGTGTCGACGACTACGGCTGAAATTTTCAGGCACGTATAAGCCATAACATTCCAAGAGGAATGGGCTGTCAATACGATTGTGGATTATGTTAAAGCTAAGAATTGCAAGATTTGCATAACGTCTAGTTTCCAAGCTAAATCTATTTGTTGCCTCAAGTAATTCCATATGGTGCATGAATCTCGGGTACGTTCCATTCATCCGCATATAGACATACCTAAGGAATTTTTTCTGAACTTGTTCTAGCATATTAATATATTTCGCTTGGTGCGGAGTCCACACACCACTGGCATACTCCAGCTTACTTCTTATGACTCCATCAAACATGGCTATCATTGCATCTGGGTCATCAAATTGCTTACATATTCTGATGATGAAACCCAGGAATTTGTAGCATGCTGGAGTGAGCCGTGATATATGATCCGAGAATGTCTGTTTGGGATCAAAGACGATACCGAGATCTTTAAAGCTATTGACTCGGCATAATGTTGTCCCTTTAATGTTGTATTAAAAAACTATGGGCTTCTGGGAGCGGGTATATGTCATTGTTACACATTTTTTTATATTGAATTCTAATTTGTTTTTTACTGACCATTCTGCAATAGCATCAAGGTCAGATTGCATTTTTAAGCAGTCATAGTAACAGATTATTTCCATCAAAAGTTTGAGGTCATCTGCAAATAGAAGACATTTGCAATATTTTACACAAACCTGGATGTCATCTATAAGTATAAGGAACAGCAAAGGACCAAGGTTTGAACCTTGGGGAATACCTGATAACGCCGGGAATTGTTTAGATTCATGTCCATTTATTATTACATATTGACTTCTAGCTTTTAAATAGGACGCGAAGAATATAATTGTTTGTTGATCGAAACCAAGTTTGTACATTTTAAGTAGTAAAATATCATGATCAACTCGATCAAAAGCCTTGGCAAAATCCGTATACACTACATCTATTTGGTGTCTCAAGTCCAGTCCGACGGCCACCAATCGCGAAAATGTTAACAAATTTGAAACCGTGGATTTTCTTGGCATGAAACCGTGTTGGTTTTCTCCTAGAAATGGCATAATTTGGTGATGTAATTTCTTGTAAATAATCATTTCAAATATTTTTGGTATAGTTGACAGTACGGCTACTGGTCTGTAATTCCTTATATCAGACTTGTCTCCAGCCTTGAAAATTGGGCTTACACGCGTGAGTTTCCAAGAATGAGGGAAACACCCAGTCGATATGCTAAGATTAAATATATAGACATGATTAACTTTATCGAACGCCTTACTCAAATCGGTATAAATAGAGTCAACTTGACATTTACTAGACATGGAATCAGATATGTAGCGATTGTACGTGCTACGTAAACACAGTTAAAAGAAAACTCTAGAATCATCGGTTGATAGTTTTTTTATGTGCCATTAAAATTTTCACAATGTTATCAACATATGGAGAGTGACAGACTAAAAAATAAAATAAGAATAGGTACCATTTGTTTCAGCTTGCTGTTCAAATGAATTGGAATTTGAATTGCTTGAATTTGAATTCTTAAGTAAGTACTTCTCACAGCGCAGGTAGTTAAGTTGGCTCGCCACATATCGATCGTTTCGGGCGTAATCCAACACGTGACGTAGCAACAATGCGTGGTTGCTACAGGACTCCCTCCCCAGACAACGCAGACATGGCTGCGGTGGAAAGAGGAATAGTCAGATACCGAGGTGATCGGGAAATTGAACCCGCCTTCCAGAACGAGTGGTTGTGTGTGTCCGATCCTTACTACCATCGAACAACGGAAGGGTTGGTTGTGATGTGGCGGCTGGTGACTCTGATGCGGTTTGCGAGTGTGATGTGAAACTCTCAAGATCTTGAGCAACGTATGCTGGTTTGAGGCGGTCGATGCTCACGGTGATTTGCTTCCCTTTTACCAGTATGGTATATGTTCGTTCGTGCCGACGAACGACTTTATGAGGGCCGCTGTAGGGTTGTTGAAGCGGGCTCTTGACTGTGTCGTCCCTCAGAAAGACGTGAGAAGCTGTGGGAAGATTTTGGAAGACGAAACGATGTCCATAACCATGGCGGGTACCTTCAACTGGTCTCAGCTCGTTGAAATGTTTCCATAGTTTCTTTAGGAAGCTTCCGGTGTCGTCGTTAACATTAGGTCGTGCTGTACATAGAAATTCGCCGGGTAAGCGGAGCGGCTCGCCGTATACTAGCTCGGCTGAGGTTGTAGCGAGGTCATCTCTCCAAGCTGCTCTGATTCCCATGAGTACGGTGGGAAGTGAATACGTATCAGAAGGTTGCGTGTTCAAATCACGTCGGGGTCACCAATGTAGCAATTGTACGTGCTACGTAAACACAGATAAAAGAAAACTCTAGAATCATCGGTTGATAGTTTTTTTATGTGCCATTAAAATTTTCACAATGTTATCAACATACGGAGAGTGACAGACTAAAAAATAAAATAAGAAGAGGTACCATTTGTTTCAGCTTGCTGTTCAAATGAATTGGAATTTGAATTGCTTGAATTTGAATTCTTAAGTAAGTACTTCTCACAGCGCAGGTAGTTAAGTTGGCTCGCCACATATCGATCGTTTCGGGCGTAATCCAACACGTGACGTAGCAACAATGCGTGGTTGCTACAGATATATAGTTTTGATACGTTAATAAGTTAGTAAGGGTAGATTTTCCAGTAGAGAAACCATGTTGTTCAGGAGAAATGACGTGGTTTAATCGGAAAATAATTTTTTAAGAAGAATTTTTTCAAAAACTTTAGGAATTGTTGATAAAAGGCACACAGGTCTATAGTTAATCACCTCGTGTTTATCACCTTTTTCAAAAATAGGTGTAAGGTAGCTGAATTTCCATTTAATAGGAAAACATCCTGTTCGTAAAGACTGATTAAAAAGCAAAAATAAGGGATACGCTAGATTGGTAGCACAATTATTCAGGAAAACAGGAGGTATTTTATCTGGTCCACCGCTTTTACTTTGATCTAGTAATTTAAGTTCAGTCAGTATATCATTATATTCTATATGGATACAAGATAAATTAAGATTATGATCAGTGGTAAAATTTGATACTGTACTAGCAGAAACTGGTGTATTCATAAACACTTTTAAAAAAATCAGCAAAAAGGTCAGCGATACTTTGAGTGTCTTTGGCCTTTTTACCTGCATATTCCAAGTTGGCGGGTATACCAAAGTTGTTATTTTTCATTGATTTTGCATAGTTCCAGAAATACTTTACATTATGATTTATTGAAGTTCAAATTTTGCAATCTTTTCTAATGTTTTTAAATTCAATATAATTTGATAAAGACCTGTCTTCTTTATATTTCTTATGTAAAACTTTTTTAAGGCCAGTTAATTGAACAAGTTCTTTATTGAACCATCTCGGATATTTTGATTCTTTGAAATGAATAAGTGGGATTAGATCTGAAATAATTTTATCCAGCAAATGATAAAATGATTCAAAATTATTATTAATATCGCCTTCTTTAAGAAATGACCAATCTTCCTTGTGGAGACGATTATTTATGTCCTGATAATTCGCATTTTTAAAGTTAAACGTAGGAGTTGAAATTTTTTGATTGCCTTCTTTAGTACAAGGGATAATTATTGCTAGTGGGGGATGGTGGTTGTCTATCGGAAGAATAGACTCAAATGATTTATTTATAATCACATTGCTCTCATTTGACAAAACTAGATCAAGAACACGATTATTAATATTACGTACATGGTTGAATTGGGTTAAATTAAAAAGTAAAGACATGTCTAGAATATCTCGTTCATAGGCTGTTGCTGGTATTGAATTAAAGTTAATGTCTAAATTGTTAAAATTGCAATTAGGTAGGTTGTAATCACCGCAAATAATTATTTTATGATTTGGGTATTTTGTTATTACTAACTCAACATCATCACAATGTTTTTTATAGATTGATATGTTAGAATTAGGAGGAATATAAACAGTACCAATAATAGTTTTCTTAAAATCACCACTTAACAATACGAACAATTGTTTTACATCAGTATTTTTTATTTTAAGTATTTTCGAATTAATGTGTTTGCGGATCGCTATCAGGACTCCACCTCCTTGTACTGGAGCTAGTATTCTGACTCCGGTCAGCTCGGTGGACATGATGACTATGTAGTCCAAGCTCCGCTGAGAAGATCGATGATGTTAGCCAGGTTTCAGTGAGTATGATGACATCGTTTGAGAAAGATGGAACATTTACTCTGAACTCCTTTAGTTTTGTTCTGAGGCCCCTGACGTTCTGGTAGTAGATGAGGCGTTTATATGGCTGGAGTTTTTTGGTTGAACATTGACAATTTTAGGTGAGTTGTTAATATATTTTATAGTTAAATTATTTTCTCCCTTATTTTTCCGGTTTTCTAATTCCTTCCATACATTTTGAATTTCTTGGCGCTGAACCCACGTTAAGTCTTTTTTGGTTTTGATACTGACATTTTGGTAGTCTATCGCCTTGTTTTGAAGAACCAGTTTCACTTGATGTTGGTCTGATAGTTCAATCTTGATCGGACGCATTTTATTCATTTCTTTTTTACCTAAACGGAACATTTTAATTTCAGAGGTATCAACCCTTTCAACTTTGTTTAGGATACTCAAAACTTTGTTCTTATCCTCCCTCATGCAGTCAGTTTGAGTATCAGCTGAGCACTCGGGTACATTAAACATTATAATATTCTTGGATCGTAATTTTCTCTCCTCAATTTCCGCTAGTGTTTCGCAAATTCCGGATAGGTCTTGGATGGATTGTTGGACCTGGGGCGGTTTCTGTTGTGAGATATTTGTATAGGCTTTCAGCTCACCTTCTAGGAAGCCCACTTTCGCCCCAACTACACAAATATTACCCAAAAGTTCCGAAAGTTTGGGAGTTAATTTAGCCATTTGTTCTTTGGTAAATTTATTAGATGGATCCATAATGGTACTGTTTAAAGAGTTTATTATATTACTTGCCATCGTAATAAAGTGGTAGGGATCACACGAATCCATAATTAGCAGTTCGAGGTAGAAATATAATATAAGAAAAACTTTAGCTCCCATGGATCAGGTACTCGGGATAGTATGCGTAAATGTGAAGGTATAACGTTTCGTACACACACACTAGAAGCAAGTTCAAATTGACAGTTCTGATGACAGATTTATAATTATTTTGTTTTTGATGTATATTTTAACTGCGAGATTAGAATTACTTAGAATTCTATCACCACACTAAAACTTGATTTGCACTTGTAATTTAGTATTTCCTATGCGCACAGGTATAAAATTAAGTATTCTTATTTATGTTTTAAACTGGAGCAGAAACAAAACCGTGCACTGTTTACATGTAGTATTGTTGTATTATGAGATATGTTTCTTCATTGTCTATGATCCATTATTGTTTACGCTAGGTACAGTCATCGCCCTGATTGTCCCTTGCTTTTCATTTTGGAAAACGAAAATCATTCTGCAAATGTGATGGTAATAAGTTGCTTGTATTGCTAATAATTAACCAACTGTCATAACGTATTTCTTACATACTGGAAACGCAAGTGTTAATTGGAATTCGCAAATGAAAATTCTGTGAAACGGCCTTGTTTTTACCTCGCGTTATTGTTTGATGTAAAATGCTCGTAGCAATTATACATTTATACTTGCTCTTACCCCAAATTATTGTTCTTTGAAATTTTATTAATTATTTCATTTTACTTTTATAGGTAATTTGGGATGTCTGAGTATATATAGCCAGTCGACGGCATCGGGAGTCACGTGTTTGTGCACAGATGTCCCTCCAGGAGACTTAAGATATAGACATTCTTCCACGAAAAACCTTCGTGTGTGCAAATCATGTGGTGTATTATATTTAGTTGTTAACTCCCTTCGGATAATCTTAGACTTCAAAATTATAAAGATTACGAAGCACGAAGAGAGAAGCAAGAAAAATCGGGAAGCAAACGGAAACGGAACGGGAGAAACGAAAACCAACGTTCAATCAATTTTTAAAGTCCAACTTATCCTAAATTCCAATATTGGCTTATCGGGTCGCCATGTATACTGGTCCATACTACAATCTCAATCCTTATCACAGAGCACGTGTTTTCCAATTCCTAACAAAACAGTGCCACCTGAACTACCCGTCGCACCAGAACCGGAGTACTCTCGGCTGGGGTATTACATTCATATCGCATGTAAAATCGGCATATCCAACTAATATTATAAAGGCGAAAGATTGTATGGATGTTTGTTACTCTTTCACGCAAAATATACTGAATGGACTTTACAAATTCATTCAGTAATTGACTAATATAAAGATACATTATTTGTGAGTACTATAGGATATATATATTTGTAAGCTCTGGCGTTATGAAATTATTTATTATACGTTTATTATCCAGACAAAAGGCAAAGCGTTGCCAAGTAATTGTTTGACGTGCGCTGTCATTTTGATATTTGTTTAGGTTGCTATGGAAATCCCTTTGATAGTTAAAATTATACTAATCTACACTAATATTATAAATGCGAGACTGCGTGTGTCTGGTTGTTACGTTTTAATAGATGGCACGCGAGCTGTTTGAGGGGGGGGGGGGGGGCGAGTGGCGCGAGCGAAGCCGGGGGCAAAATCTAGTCTTACATAACGTAACATTTGACGGCCCTGTGGTCGGGGAGAAGGATCTCGAATAAAAATACGGAAGTCGCGGGTTCTAATCCCGGCATGCGCAGATAATTTTTGATTCCATTTTGTGTTATTTCACAATTAAAAAATATAAAATAATATATAGTTGTATAGTATATTAACGGCAACAAAACGTTGTTTCCAGAGTGGAAGGTACTCTCAGAATAGCCCTGGTGTGAGACCACCATTCAGAATTGAAATATTGCTTGAAATGTTTGGTGACTTGATCTGAATACGCACCTCTCCTTTCCCCTCCCAGCTACTCTCATATTCACAACAAACTACTTATAATTGGGGATGGCTCACTCGATCCAGACGGGAGCAGTTGGGACTCGTGCGGTATTCACATAAAAAAATAATAAATCCTAGGCTTTTTTCAACTGCATACAAATGACAATTGACCGGTTAGTGGTTGAGTGGGCATCGCGTTTGGGTCCCCACCCAGGCATTCCATGTTCAATTCCTCGGCTGACTAAGTCCTCCATCACGACTCAAGCAACATTTTCGCCTTACTGTGGTGGTAGGAGGAGATTTTTAAATATTGTCGGGTTATTCGTAACCCGGGAATGTTTGTCTTTCTTCATGTTTCCCGATTGTGCACCGGTGCCGAAAAATTCAATTAAGCTAGTTCCTCGGAGCATCTTTCATTGAAATACCGGTAGAACAAAGACACCACCCAACACGCTTGCGCTCTAAAGATTTCAATCCGTTCGTTAAGCTAGGAGAATCTATCAAACGGATTATTTTAAAAAAAATTTTTGTTATATCAAGTTCTGCAAGTATTTTAGTATGTATTTTTGTTACAGCTGTTTTAGTTTACTTTAATGTCTAGCAAATTGGTTTAACAGGTAAAAAAAATAATTAAGTCAACTTCAAAAATAGACATTTCAAATGATATAAATAAAGCGTCTTAAGTGGGATAACCACAGTTTGAAAATAGTATTTTAAACCGAAAGAACCGTAACAAAAATACATACTTTAATACTTGCAGAACTTTTCATAACATTTTAAAATTTATTTATAATTCAATTTTTTTTTAATTAAATGGAGTTCTACGAATTTTAGTTGACGTTGGACCATTCAGATTGACTTCATTCTACGGTTCAATAGATTCATTGACTAAAAAAATCTCTAACGCCTATTCTTTATTATTATGTAAAATATAATATACAATGAGAAATATATGATATATAATGCGTGGTGGAAATCTCAAAAGTAAGTAAGCCAAAAACAGGGTAATTTGGGGAAATTTTTTTGAAACATTGAATTCGAATTCGTAGTTTTAGTGCTCAACTGCCACGCGTCGCGTAAGGTCAGTAAAATGGTATTATTTAAGTAAAATAGCATTAAAAAAAGCGCTAAAATGCCCTCGTATAAGACGAAAAATGTTTCCATTACACGGCAAACACTAATAAAGGCCAAAGAATAACTTTTAATTCGTAAATACATGCAAATTATACAGTATTACAAAAAAATTCAATAAATCGATTGTTTCCTGAAGTATGTTAGCACCATTAGAGAAAAATCACAACATAGGTCGTCTCATATAGCATTCAGTAAATGTCCTAGGGTAAGCGAGTGAGCAAATCTTGGCATGAATAAGGAATTTACTGAAAACACAAGCATGTTTCTTACCTGCCAAATACGAGTTTGTAAGATAATAATAATAATAATAATTGGATGATTTATAAAGCGCCGTTTTTGTGAAAAATCACCTCAAGGGCGCTGTACAACTCATTAGGAAAGCTTAGGTTCTAACTAATTTTACTATTTACAAATGGATACAGAAACATACTTACCTTGCAGGTATAATGGCAACAATATATACGTAAGTATATATTATTATATACAACGTGATTGATAATGTAAAGAAGATAAAAATAAAAGTGCATTGAACTATTCAGATGAACTAAATGCACTTAAAATAATTTATTGAAACTTTGATCTGCATTTGCCAAAAATCGATAATTTTGACATTTAATCTTTTAGCATTAAGCCATAGATGTCGCGAAGGCTGTAAAAACTGATCAATCAATGAAAGCAAAATATTCTCACAATAAACAAGCGCATATTAAGGAACTTAAGTTTTACATAGTCAATATAAGAGGAACTTACTTACAAGGAGAAGCGCGGCGATCAATTCCAAAGCGTTGAACAAACTTCACTAGAAAAG
The DNA here is from genome assembly GCA_929108145.2 of Limnephilus rhombicus. Lineage (NCBI taxonomy): Eukaryota > Metazoa > Arthropoda > Insecta > Trichoptera > Limnephilidae > Limnephilus > Limnephilus rhombicus. Next base: position 35,245,168 of record OV815289.1, read on the forward strand.
AGGTGCTTGAATTTTAAGATCTTTGTGATGAAATTGTTATGGTTATTGAAATAATCTCAACTTGAATACATTAAATACAATAATTATTGTGTAGTTTATACACAATATTACTTCGAACGGCGGAACCCGATCATTGCGTTTGAAGGTTTCTAGATTAGGAAGTAAAAGGACGCCGAAAATTGACATTGGATATAACCATAGGCATCGGAAGATTAAGGAAAATAATCTTAAAAGTAAGCACCGGACATTTCCCGCGGGAATATTGCATCAATCACGATATAGTAGCAATTTCTACAATTTCAATATGAATTCTAATTTGGCCCATGCAATATTTTTGTTTTTTATGTATCAACTGAGATATTAGGAGGTATTTCTTAATAACGGATTACTAAGAAGTGACACTAAATTAATATACAAGTCTCTAAATGTTTTACCTGTCAGAGGATTATTGTTTTATAATATTATAAGTCAACATGTTATGTTGTCCGATTCCTTGTACAGGGAAAGACTTAACCATAAACATAATACAAGATTCGGCTAAAGTTCGGTGTTTGGGCTAAATTCCTAAAAAATAAAACTAGTTATTTTTATACTAATTTGAGGTCGGGGAATCCGAATCTGAAAGAATTAGGCGGCGGCAAGCAATATTAACTGAATTAAACGACTTTAAAATTTTCTATACACACACACATGAAAATAATCATTTCGGAAGTATTTTGACACACGTAGTACAAAGATCATAGAAAAACAAGATAACATAGATGTTTTTACCACACAAAATTAAGTGTTGCCATTAAGCAGTAATATTAATAACGTAAAATAACATGTTTATATTTTAAGTACTTATTTTTTATAAATTTTACTCACTTTTGTATCACAAACCATGTTACATAAACCCGGCGTAGCTGCTAAACTACTTGAAAACAGGGATGTTTTTTTGCCGTGACGCGAGCAGGCGGTATAAAGGGGCACAAACCATGTTACACAAACCTAGCGTAGCCGCTAAACTACTCGAAAACAGGGATGTTTTTTTGCCGTGACGCGAGCAGGCGGTATAAAGGGGCACAAACCATGTTACACAAACCTAGCGTAGCCGCTAAACTACTCGAAAACAGGGATGTTTTTTTGCCGTGACGCGAGCAGGCGGTATAAAGGGGCACAAACCATGTTACACAAACCTAGCGTAGCCGCTAAACTACTCGAAAACAGGGATGTTTTTTCGCCGTGACGCGAGCAGGCGGTATAAAGGGGCACAAACCATGTTACACAAACTTAGCGTTAGGTTAGGGACGCGAGCAGGTGGTATAAAGGGGCACAAACCATGTTACACAAACCTAGCGTAGCCGCTAAACTACTCGAAAACAGGGATGTTTTTTTGCCGTGACGCGAGCAGGCGGTATAAAGGGGCACAAACCATGTTACACAAACCTAGCGTAGCCGCTAAACTACTCGAAAACAGGGATGTTTTTTTGCCGTGACGCGAGCAGGCGGTATAAAGGGGCAGAAACCATGTTACACAAACTTAGCTATAGGTTAGGGACGCGAGCAGGCGGTATAAAGGGGCACAAACCATGTTACTTTTACCGCTTAGCTGGACTCTTATATGATCCGCGCATCCGACAGGAACCCTTCGAGACAAGCGAGTTTGACAAGGATACGACGGACGAAGAAGACTTGGTCGATTTATAAGGTATGTTTTTCTGCTGTTATCTATTTTCATATTGATATAGGGATAAATATTTTTGAGAGCTGGTAACACTGCCGGCACATGTTTTTGTATATTTCTTGTTTTTCTATGATCTTTGTACTACGTGTGTCAAAATACTTCCGAAATGATTATTTTCATGTGTGTGTGTATAGAAAATTTTAAAGTCGTGTAAGTCAGTTAATATTGCTTGCCGCCGCCTAATTCTTTCAGATTCGGATTCCCCGGCCCATAGTTAGTATAAAAATAACTAGTTTGATTTTCTAGGAATTAAAATGCTTCCAAAATGGCTATTTTCCTGTATGTGTATAAAAATTTTTAAAGTCGTGTAATTCAGTTAATATTGCTTGCCGCCGCCTAATTCTTTTAAATTAGTATAAAAATTAGTATAAAAATAACTAGTTTTATTTTTTAGGAATTTAGCCCAAACACCGAATTTATTCCCAAGATTCACTCAAAATGAAGGATTGGTGGTTCCGAAATGTACCAATAAAAACGGTGAAAGGACCCTTAACTATATTGTACCTAAAATATTCAATAAACTACCAATGACAATCAAAAATAATAACGTTTTTAATGGTAAAGTCAAATATAAACTAAGGAAATGGCTATTAGAGAGGGATGATTTATATTGATGCCCTACCGAAGTCCTTGTATTCTTTATTGAAACTCACATTGAAGGAATTGGTAAATTCATTACAATTTTTGTAATACCTAATGTATATGAAACTTTTAATTTACTTGTGATTATATTGCATTTGTTCATACTAAATCCATCTGTACTTTTTTATTATATCATAACTAATATACTAATTTTATATACTAATTTTTTATTATATCATATCATACTAAATCCATTTGTACTTTTTTTATTATTTAAGGCTTCTAGTGCTACTTACATGTATATACTATTTCGGTAATTTAAATAATCTATTTAATTGATATTTAGCATCAAAATTATAAAATTATATGCATACAATGTTTGAAAATGTTCCAATGTTGTCATTATGTACCTGCTGACAAACTACATAAGTAGTTTAGCGGGTTTAAATGTAAATAAATGAATAAAATAAACAGTGAACCGCTATCAAGCTTCTGTCATCAAGTGACAGGTGTTTGGAAAAATCCCAGAGGTGGTTGATTGGTTCTTTAATAAAATTAAAATTAAAAAATTGTTTCGTTTCATTTAATTGTTCACATACCGAGAACAAACATCGTTACATGTATGAATGTCGCTCATTTTAAAAGTAAGTATGTATTATGAATTTTGGCGTCTCATTGTGACGGGTGACAGTACTAGGTCGAAGTTTCACAAAAAATTGTGCTGAGTTGCCAGACGTAAAATAAGTCTCCGCTGAATGTTAGGGAAAATTGCGTTATTCCACGGGCAACATCTACAAAAATCGTATTGATCGGACTGTTAACAGTTTTTTTCGTTTGTTGTTAAGGTTTTGCTTCGGAATAATAAAAGGGATTCGGATTATTGACAAGGGAGAAATTTCATTATAAAACTTCTCCCATCTCCCGATATCTTCTAAATTCTCCCGTTTTCTCCCGATTTTTAGACGAAAATTCTACCGATTTTGAAGTTTTGGGTTCGGCAACACTGGACCGTTTCTATGGAATTTCTTTGACTGTCAATTGTGGCTCGCGTGGTTGTTCAATACCATTCTTGCTACACTTTTCTTAAGTAATATTGTATAAATTGAACATTACAGTTTATGGCTACCTTAGCGACCTTTACATTTGTATACCGAAGTTATTGAAATACTTTTAGTTTTACTGTTCTCGCTAGGGAACAAATTGGACCGCCGCTTCCCCCTGTACGTAAGTAAATTCGTGTTTTAGTAAGACAGAAACCCCTTACTTGCTGGATAAGTTTTAAGATTTTCACGGCCAAAAGCATTTTCGTTATTTGTTTTTGGGGTGTTATGCCGTGTTGCGCTACCTCCTTCTTTAGCCAACGTTTCGGACATCGTTGCAGTGTCCGAAACGTTGGCTAAAGAAGGAGGTAGCGCAACACGGCATAACACCCCAAAAACAAATAACGAAAAAAAAACCCTTACTTGCTGTTCGTTTATCATAAGAATATATCGACCTTTTCATATATGGGCTGTGGTGGAAAATATTCATGGAGACTTACAAAAGTCTATGATCCAATAGTCCCATATCAATGACTTCCGCTGTCAGCTTATCTTTAGCCCTGGAAAAAACTATTTATTTATGTTCTTTATTTTTTAAAATATGGAGTTCTTCGTGCGTCGGTGTTGGAATCTTTGCGGCCATGTTGATATCTTGAAAATATTCCGGTTTCAGTAGGTCATTTCTTTGATTGCCAATGCATATATTCCAAAACACCCACAATAGATGTTCAAATTCCCCACAGTGTCCCCACAAGAGCCTTTACCTAAAAACAAAATGTAATTTTATTAAAATTAGCATTTATTTGTAATTTTATTAAAATTAACTTTTATTTCTTACATTTAGTCACTTTCAGAATTTTTTCTTTCACATACTTATTAAAAATATAAATTTGTTTGAAAATTTGCATTTTCACTTGTAATAAGGAGCTCCAGTGAAAAATATTATGGCTTTAAAAAAATATGTTCATATAGACCAAGAAACGCTGATTCTGAATATATAAATTATATTTCATAATATTAAAGGCAGAGTTTTTAAAAAATTATTAAAAAGTGCATTTTTAAACCTCTTCTCAAAACACAGCGTTAAGTTGGCATTACTGAAATGGTTAACGGTGACGTCACTCTTAACCTGTCACCTGGTGATAGTGTGTATTGTATTGACATTTGAAATGACTTGAAGTGCACAGATCAGATTTGTCGAGTGAGCGAGAAGCTATGGTTAATTTGTAATTTACACATTTTTTTTTTTTTTTTAGTTTATTGAGGTAACAAACAGTAATACATATTTTAATAATAAAGTAACATATTACATGGTTGCATTAACCAGCGAAGTTTCCGGTAAAATTTATAATATATATATATATGAAAACATAGATTAAAACATTAAAGAAAACATAAAGTGGTAGAAAAAAAAATATATATATATATATACAACAGAAATGAAAAAAAAAACATACAAATTATAAAGCATATTATAGGATATATAAATAATCCAAATATTATTATTATAATAAAAAGAAGGAAAACAAACATAATGAGAATGAAAAAAAAAAATTATAACATGCAGCAGGGGTGAAGAGTTCGTAATTAACAATTTGTTTAAATTTTTTCTATTACTGATTTAATAAATTGGCCTGAGGACAAATGAAAAATATCAAAGTCGTAAAAGATATCATTGAATTTTGTGCACGTCCTTCAGAGAAATGAATGTTGTGTGTAATTTGTTTTTGAGTGTGGGATGTGGAATAGTTGGTTTGATCTTGTGTTTCTTATTGGACAGTGGAAATTAATGTTTTCTAGAAGACAGTTGTTGTCAACAACGTTGTTAATGATTTTGAATAAAAATTTTTGGTCGGATATATTTCTTTATCTTCTAAAGTTGATAAATTATGGAATTTTAATGAGTCTTTTAGGTTTTCTGATGTTCGAAAGGATTTAAAGTCTAGGTGTTTCAATATCTTTTTTTGAATTCTTTCTAACCTTTCAATATTTACTTTGTATTGGGGATTCCATATGACTGATCCGAATTCTAATATTGAGCGAAACGTGTTCCTCTTTCACAATAGTGTGAAAGAGAAAGAAGTAAAGTTTTGCAATAAGTGTATAGTCCATGATTTAGCAAGCCGTTAGCCAACACGAAAAAAAACAAAAGAGCATTCCGTTTGACGTTGGTTCTGAAAAATCACCTAAAAGTAACCTTTTGAGTAGTGTAACCTGAAAGAAACCTTTCAGAGTAAAAAATCACCTAAAAGGTTACAAAAGTAACCTTCTGGCAACGCTGGCCATGATTCTTCATTCAAACAGGGATGTTCTGCCCAAAAAAATTATTTCCCTAGATTTCGAAGTGAAATTTCCCTAGAATTTCACATTTACGCAATTACCTACGTAGCCACCCGATTGTGTAACACTAATCCTGTTATATGTTAATTAATATGATAATTAATTGGAAAGATATCGGAACTTGGTAAATATACTAATAATACCGTGATTTTCCAAATAAAACACTTTTTGCTACGTGAAGTAATAATTTAAAAGTACGAATACACTCACCACTGAATTAGAAACTGAATTCCAAATAAAAAAAAAAAACACTTTGCAAAATAAAAATCATAAGCAACCCGCCGCTCATTTGTACCAAGCGTGGTATTTTGAAGACCCCCCCCCCCCCACGAACGTGTCACGTAGTATGGGTACGTTCCATAATATCATTTTGAGTTGTCAGTGTTAAAAATAACATTGCATGTAAGTACATGAACAATAATTAAGATTCATAGGAATTCCAAAAAATATATATACGTATATATACAAGGTGTCCGAAAACTCGTAGTACAAGCGGGAAACTGGGGAATCCTCATCACATTTGGAGTCGATTTTGTGGTATAATTTTTTTTGATTTGAGCTTTCGTTTTCGAGTAAATCGAGTCAGAAGTTGATTTTTTTTTGGTCAAATTCTTATAAATTATTACTGACGTTCATAGTACCTAACTAATAAAAACTAATTAAAAGAAAACAAACAAAGAAATCCGGATTTAAAGCATTATTTTGAAATTATTCATAATTTTATTCCGTGTAGTACGGTCGTTTCACGGTTAAAAACAGCTGTTCATTATTTTCGCGCTTCCAAGTCAAAGTGCAATGCGAAATTTGCTGTCCCTTTCTGCGCTCGGTTCGATCAACACAATAGAAGGGGTAAGCTACTAATGGCTTGGCCTTGAACTTTGAACTTGCGAACCAAATTCTGTACGGAAGCAAGTCCAAAAAGGTAAATTATTAACTCAATTAATTTTGTTTTAAAAAGGAGCAAATGAAACGAATTTTTTATAGTAAAGCCATTAAAAATAATTGTTTAAAAAAAAACGCTGACTTGAGTCAACTTTTCAATTTGGGAGGCGGGAATGGGTACCGCCGCCCCGGGAACCTTTATTGGATAACCAACACCTCTGCCATAGGTCACCCCAAGTGGTTCGCTACGTTTGGTGATTTAGCAGGGGTGCCGGGTTCATGGGGTGAGGTTTGTCTAGGTCTTGCAGGCGGATGACCAGGACATGCTGAACCCTAGATTTCTACCCACCCCTTAAACCCTTTTCCTTCCCAGAACTCTCCTCTCCTTCCCTTCCTTAAAAAACCCTCCACACAGCATCCCCAAAGATGACATAGGCCCCGAGGGAAATTATTTTCCTCAGGGCCTCTTGTGTGGAGCTCATGTAAAAAAAAAACAAAAACATGGACTTGAGTCCTACTGCCTCTAAATGAAGTGGACTATTTTGTTATGACATGTGGTGCATTATAAAAGGAATAAAGTCCATGGTACACCCTTCTGCTTCTAAGATAGTTGTTGCATCATGGTACTTGCATCCACATGCAATTTTGAAAATCGTATTTTTTCTTCATAATGGGACTTCCATCTTTCTGCCACTGATAAACATGATAATTTACTTCAAGTAAATTATCATGTTTTACTTCACGTAAAACGTATTTACTTCAAGTAAATTATCATCAAAAACTCATTTCTTCAAATTTCGGACTTGGACCGTTTTATCCTCGGGATCGCGTCGAATTCATTCAAAAATACAAGGAATGCGCCCGAGAGTTCCCCCATGCGTCTCCCTTTAGCACCGTTTTAAAAAACGAAACAGCGCTATTTCACTCGAGTTGTATGCAAACAGTTCCGTGTTTTGGACCGCCCAATTAGTTTGTATCAGTTTGTATTTACGCTTTGACGTGGGATGTTTCTTGTGTTTTATTTGAAACGTAAATAATAGTGCGTTATTAATTATAGCGTAACATTGTGACTCTTTAAGTTATTTTCTTTGTGTGATTAATTGCGAATGAAATTAATTGAATTATTAGTTAGTGAGTAATCTGTTATTTATACCAGGGCGGGAAAGCGGTGTGTACCCTCCTATGTAGTTGTGATAAGTTGAACAATTGGTGACAAATGTTTGTGATGTGTTTTTGGATTTGAAAACATTGCAACCAGATGCGGAGCTGCCACACAATAAAATAAATTGGTACGCTAATTATTATTTATGCATTAAACCGCTTACTCGTTAATACCGATCCAAACAGTTAGATTTAGCTTTATTATTATGAAAAGTGAGTATTTATGTCGGGGGAGACCAAAAAACATGCAAAAAATATGCATTTAACATTTTAATTTTGTTAAAATTTCACTTGCGCGGTAACGCCATGTTTATTCATTGTTTATATTTTAACATTTCATCAATGCTGCCAATCATAGATAAATATTTTTGCGTAAAACAAAGTGAATGCATCATTGACAAGTTTGTACCTGTATTTATAACAGTAGAACATTGAAAGAAATGATAAGTTTTAAGATTTTCACGGCCAAAAGCATTTTCGTTATTTGTTAACACCCCAAAAAACAAATAACGAAAATTGAAAGAAATGTATTAAAATAATTACACAAACCCGCTAGACAAACCCTGCGTAGCCAAACAAGGCATTCAAAACCTGGGATGTTTTTAAAAGTATGATGAAAAGCGAATTTATTTTAGAGAATTTATTTTATAAGATTGGTACTTCCGACAAATGTCATATTTGATTGTCTATTAGTTAAAAAAGGAACATTCCTTATTATCCGTGCATCAAACTGCGACAACACGAACGTTCCGTGTTATCCGTGAGGTGGACTAACTGCATATTTACCCGCTAATTAACCATATTGTAATGCTTAGAAGAGGTGGGAGAATAAATTATTAAGATGAAAATAAATAAACTATGGACACGAAAAGAGATTAAGCAACTTATAAATAATTTGAGAATAACATCTTCCATCTGTCATCATGACATTTCCGCTTTTCAAAAATTTTAACCCTAAAAAGCCGAAATGTTTTTAAAATATTTTTTTTTTCTTAATTTTAAATTTAAAAATGCTTAAATTTAAAATCTTTATGTTTATTTGGGTTCTCTATGTGATGTAGGTTCACCAGTTTTCCGCTTGTACTACGAGTTTCCGGACACCGTGTATATATATATATATATAAATAATACCAGTAATATTGTCATATGTAATAAAATTTTTGCCAGAGTTCGAAATTTCCCTAGATTTTGTCCTGATTTCCCTTATCCCTAAAAAATATTTTTCTCCCCTAGATCTAGGGAAATTTCCCTCGACATGACATCACTGATTCAAAATGACAACTTAAAAAGTAAAAAACTAACGGTGGGTGAAGACCACCATAGATACGGTGCGTTTCTGGGAGTCTTTAAAAATTAAAACTTTGACAATTATTTTAACTATTAAAACTAACTATAAAAATAAAAATAAAAATGCAGTTATTTAAGTTTGAAGGTCTTTATTCATTAAAAAAAATAAAAAAAATTGCACTGGAGTTCTCTATTGTAAATATAATTTTTTAATGTGGTTGGATAATGCTTTATAATTATATGTATTAGTTACCTCAATTTCGGTATTATAGATCCTAAGTATTTTCTCCACAAATTATCCAATCGATTTAAATTCTCAGAAATTCCCCCTAATTTCGGGAATTCACGGATCGGCTGCCCTTGTCCTTGGCCTAACCTAACCTAACCCAACACAACCTAATTCAACCTAACAAAACAAAACCGGTATCCCCATTTAGCGTTTGATTTGAAGTTTGAACATTTAAGTATGTTTAAGTAAGTACCTCTACCATATGTCACCCCAAGTGGTTCTCTACGTTTGGTGATTAAGAAGGAGTGTCCGGGTTTATGGGGTGAGGTTTGTCCGGTCTTGGCGGCGGATGCGTCTGCCCACCTGCTGCGTGATGGGCCGGATCGAGAGAGGCTGGTTGAGCGAGACCTTTTTACCTTTTTCCTTCCCACAACTTCCTCTTCTTCCTTTCCCTTAAAAGACCCTCCACGCAGCATCCCCAAAGATGACATAGGCCCTGAGGGGAATTATTTTCCTCAGGGCCTCCTGTGTGGAGCTAATTAAAAAAAAAACCTTTTTTAGCCGATATGATGTTTTGATTTTCAGCCACTGTAGTGCAGAGCGTTCATTCTCCGTGCGACGACTAATCAAGAATTACATGCGCTGTCATCTTTGTGCATGCTGCGTCGAGGGTCGTTTTTGGAAAAGGAAGGGGAGGAAGTTCTGGGAAGGAAAAAGGTATGCATGGTGGGTGGGAATCTGCGGTCAATGTCTTAGTGTGTGAAAAACGTATAAATCCATCCCTCTCACTGCTGCGCAAGGCGATGGATCGAGAGAGTCCAGCTAGAGAGGTCTAGGTTTGATTTATTTAGCCCACAACGCAGTAGGTGGGCAAAACGATTCGCCTCCAAGACCCAAACCAACCTCACTCGATGAACCCAGGCACTCCTGCTTAATCACCAAACATTGCACCGTTTCTAACGCGCACTACGAGAGCACTTTCTACGCGAGAGCAATAGGCAAAGCACAGTGGGTCGCTTATGTACGCCATTAATGCATACCAGTTTTGCACAACACTACTACACATGAGACACATGGAGTGGTGTGGTTTAATCAACTAGCAATTGAGCTGAGATTAGAACCTGAATACAATAAATTCAAAAATAAATTAAACAATAATATCTTAAATAATTTAGCTATCTAGAATCGCATTAACAATCGATTAAAAATACTTATTCAACTTTTATTTTAATTTAATAAAGATATGTGTATATATATATATTATTTTTTATACATTTGATTTATGTACGTATATATATAATATATGTGTTATAATTTTAATATTACTTATTTTTTTAATTAAAAAAAGAAAAATCTCTTCCCTTTATACACGAGTAGTTACACTCTCGTAAAGCCTCTGTATTATATACATACATATGTTTATACAGTTTATGATCAATGTTGCATGTTAGTATTTAATGATTTGAGTTTCATTCGATTGTTACTTTAAAATGTAATTACTCATGATTGTGTTACATGTATGTTTATATAAAAACTAATAAAAAAGCTCAGGTTCGCTTGCACTAAATATCAGCTTTGGAATCTAAGTATGTAGCTTCTCTGACGGCTTGGAAATAATTATCTATAATTTTTTAGTACGTCATTTTTTCTAAAGGTCACCAAATCCCACATTCGACATGCTGAAGAATCTACTAGCCCTATAATATTTGATATCCACGTACAAGACATACATTCACTATAGTATTATACAAAACATAATTTGAATCAAGTAACATAAACCTAAAGGCCAGGCAAGGAAATCTTAATAATTATCTATGACTTCATTATTGTCTATGTATAACCTAAATATTATATTGACTCGTGCTTTCTTCTTCGTCAGTCGTTTCTTCCTGTTGCCAATGTTTAGTCCGCGCAGTTAAATTTATCATCCCATACTGTGATTGTTATTGGTAAGTATTAATCATGTATGATCGTGTGAGAAATGTGGATATCCGCAAAGAATGTAAGGCTGATGTAAGCATAATGAGTAAGATTAAGAAAGGGATCCTTAGATGGTTTGGGCATGTAGAGAGAATGGACGAAGAAAGTAGTGTAAGAAGAATATATGACGCAAATGTGAATGGTAGAAAAAGTCGGTGACGACTGAGGAAGACATGGCATGATCAAGTAAAGCAGATACTTGTGACGGGTCTTGTCAAAAGTCAGAATAATAGAAGAGTATGTATGAGACGACGCATGAATGTGAGTGAGGCAAAGAGTGTGCCAAGACCGAGTTGTTTGGCGGTCCGTCCTCTCTGCCTACCCCTGCCTGGAAACGGCGTGATGGTTAGTTACTTAGTTAGTTCCTTATGCTGATATTAATCACGCTTTTCATTTGGTAGCTGCTGACGGCCAAACTGATCGACATTTTGTTCTTTCATTTGAGCTAAGGCAGGCTCACAAGTACAACTGCGCCGTGTCTAATGCGACCTAGCTTTTCCTACCAACGCCAATCAGAACACCTACATGTATAAGGATATTCATGGTACGTTTTGTTCGAAGTACATTTAAAACATCAATTAAAAGTGTTCCTAATTTTGGATTAGTGTTTGTGTGAAGAAATTTATTTATTTATCTATATAAACCTGTGTTGAGACAGATTAATTAAATTGCTGCTTTGACTTGAGCAGTACTACGGTGAGATAGCAGCAAGCTACCGTTAGTATACGACTATACGATAGCATCTACTCGCATTTTATTCTTTTAATCCCAGAAATTTGACAAAATAGACGTCAGTCGTAGTAATATCCATTGTTACTTGTATACCTAGCTTATTGTATAAATCAGTTGTGTACTCAATAACACAAATAACATTAGCGGAACTGGTTGTTGTAAACAAGTCCCTAAACAATATTGGCAGCATACCGTTTTTAAAATGCATTCATAAAAATACTCATATTCATTAACATGTTAAAAGCGGAATGGCGGATCCAAAATAAGGTAATACCGGTTTATCTTAAGAGATATATATTGTGTACATTGTATCGAGTTAGGCTGCTATTGATGGCGATTCTCTCCACGTTTTTCAAATGTCAAATGCGAGCTAAAAATATTGTCACAATAATTATTATATCCTTATTTCAAAATATGAGTTATGTTTATGACTTCAATATTTGGCAATATATTTCAAGCAAAACCAAGTATTCAAAACTCACGCGAAATAAATTTCCTTTATCAAAATGTTCAGTTTCAGGATTTTTTTTTACTTGAACCAATCATCAAAGGCTACAACAACAGGGCCATGGATCTACTAAATCCTGATACTGTTTCCATCAAGACGGAACCAGGGCCCCAGGAAGAAGGCGGAGGTGTAATGCTGTATATGGATAAAGATTTCGACCTCCAAGATGTAAAGAAGGAATGTTTTCAATATGCGGATATTACTCAGACAGCCAGTTAGTTACATTGAATATATTAAAAAATTTGGCATGTTTAATTTTTTAATTATTTATAAAACATGACACATTTTTAATTTGGAATTATTAACATAAATGTATTACTCGCACCAAGATCCTGATTCCTCAAGTATTTACCTGTTTTTATTTGGGACATGTTATCAGTTACACGATACGGTTACGTAAATATTGATGGAAATAAAAACCTTTTCATTGACTTCTTCAAGAGCGGGGTCCTTCATGAAGCGTTGGTAACTGAAGCGGACATCTGGTGTCATTCTTTTATCTTAGAGTTCATATCCAAATCCACGCCTAAATACATATGTTAAATGATTGGGTTTTAAATCTTTCAAATTTATAGATTTTTTTCATAAAGTCTAGTTTTATGTAAATTATTGTAGTGTATAAATGTACTACACAACATTCAAAGAACATAACATTTATCAATGTTCGTTTTGTAATTTTGTTTTTGCAGGCAGCACTAATGTGGAGACAGTGGCCATCAAGGAGGATCTTGGATCCCGAGAAGAAGATGAAGGGGGTTTTCCATTTATGGAAATTGACATGGAGCTGTCTGATGTTAAGAAAGAGTGCTTAGAACGCGTCGAAATAAACCAGGCAACAGGTAAGACCTTTTTTCATTTTAAGAATATTAGCTGTTATCAATTTTTTTCAACTTATCACGGAAAATAAATCTTAATGAGCCTTTTTTATTCATATTCTTTTTCAAATTTGTCGACAGATCTGAAGAAGCATCCTGTGGATAAACGATTATTTTGTCCTCAATGTGACTACTCTTGCCATCATAGGAATGATTTTGTAATTCACCATCGCACCCATACTGGAGTTAAACCCTTTTCTTGTTCCGAGTGCAATTATTCATGTACTCTAAAGGGCAATCTCACGAAGCACAAGCTGACTCACAATGGAGAAAAACCTTTTTCTTGTTCCGAGTGCAACTATTCTTGCTCTCAAAAGGGCCGTCTAACGATCCACAAGCTGACTCACAGTGGAGAAAAACCTTTTTCTTGTTCCGAGTGCAACTATTCATGTTCTCAAAAGAGCAGTCTCACGAGGCACATGCTGATTCATAGCGGAGAAAAACCCTTTTCTTGTTCCGAGTGTAACTATTCATGTTCTCAAAAGAGCAATCTCTCGAGGCACAAGCTGACTCACAGTGAAGAAAAACCTTTTTCTTGTTCTGAGTGTAACTATTCATGTTCTCGAAAGTGTAGTCTGACCATCCACGTGCTGACTCACAGTGGAGAAAGACCTTTTTCTTGTTCCGAGTGCAACTATTCATGTTCTCAAAAAAAGGTCTCACGAGGCACATGCTGATTCATAGCGGAGAAAAACCCTTTTCTTGTTCCGAGTGTAACTATTCATGTTCTCAAAAGAGCAATCTCACGAGGCACAAGCTGACTCACAGTGGAGAAAAACCTTTTTCTTGTTCTGAGTGCAACTATTCATTTTATGAAAAGGGCAGTCTCACGGGGCACAAGCTGACTCATAGAGGAGAAAAACCTCTTTCTTGTTCCGTATGCAACTATTCATGTTCTAAAAAAAAACAGTCTCACGTGGCACATGCTGACTCATAGCGGAGAAAAACCCTTTTCTTGTTCCGAGTGCAACTATTCATGTTCTAAAAAGGGCAGGCTCACGAGGCACAGGCTGACTCATAGTGGAGAAAAACCTTTTTCTTGTTCCGAGTGAAACTATTCATGTTCTCAAAAAGGCAGTCTAATGATCCACATGCTGACTCACAGTGGAGAAAAACCTTTTTCTTGTTCCGAGTGCAATTATTCATGTTCTCGAAAGGGCAGTCTAATGATCCACATGATGAATCACAGTGGAGAAAAACCTTTTTCTTGTTCCGAGTGCAACTATTCATGTTCTCAAAAGAGCAGTCTCACGAGGCACATGCTGACTCATAGCGGAGAAAAACCCTTTTCTTGTTCCGAGTGCAACTATTCATGTTCTCGAAAGGGCAATCTTACGAAGCACAAGCTGACTCACAGTTTAGAAAAACCCTTTTCTTGTTCCGAGTGCAACTATTCATGTTCTGAAAAGGGCAGTCTCACGAGGCACATGCTGACTCATAGCGGAGAAAAACCCTTTTCTTGTTCCGAGTGCAACTATTCATGTTCTCGAAAGGGCAATCTTACGAAGCACAATCTGACTCACAGTTTAGAAAAACCCTTTTCTTGTTCCGAGTGCAACTATTCATGTTCTGAAAAGGGCAGTCTCACGAGGCACAAGCTGACTCACAGTGGAGAAAAACCTTTTTCTTGTTCTGAGTGCAACTATTCATGTTCTGAAAAGGGCAGTCTCACGAGGCACAAGCTGACTCACAGTGGAGAAAAATCTTTTTCTTGTTCCGAGTGCAACTATTCATGTTCTCAAAAGAGCAGTCTCACGAGGCACATGCTGTCTAATAGCGAAGAAAAACCCTTTTCTTGTTCCGAGTGCAACTATTCATGTTCTCGAAAGAACAGTTTTACAATTAATTCACAATTTGGGAGGCGGGAATGGGTACCGCCGCCCCGGGAACCTTTATTGGATAACCAACACCTCTGCCATAGGTCACCCCAAGTGGTTCGCTACGTTTGGTGATTTAGCAGGGGTGCCCGGGTTCATGGGGTGAGGTTTGTCTAGGTCTTCGAGGCGGATGACCGGGACACACTGAACCCCAGATTCCTACCCACCCCTCAAACCCTTTTCCTTCCCAGAACTCTCCTCTCCTTCCTTTCCTTAAAAAACCCAATACACAGCATCCCCAAAGATGACATAGGCCCTGATGGAAATTATTTTCCTCAGGGCCTCCTGTGTGGAGCTCATGTAAAAAAAAAAAAAAAAAAAACGATCCACATGCTAACTCAAATGGAGAAAAATCTTTTCTTGTTCCGAGTGCAACTATTCATGTTTTATAAATTGCAATCTCACGAAGCACAAGCTGACTCACAGTGGAGAGAAACTTTTTTTTGTCCCGAGTGCAACTAATGATGTTCTCATAAGTGCAATCTGACGACCCACATGCTGATTCACTGTTGATAAAAACCTTTATTGTGATCTAAGAGTAGCAATTCGTCTTCTCAAATGAGAGATTTGAAGAAGTACGTTGGAACTATCGTTGCAGAATAAACTTTTTCGTATTTTGCCTGCTATTGTGCCTTTTGTCGAAATTACTTTAACGAAGTTACGCTAGTGACCGGTACGAAGCAACCGAGACAGGAACTGGTTCAAAAATAGCATGTTCCTTGAATCCACTGTCATCTAGTGATCTCTAGTCACCGGTACAGAATAACTGAGACATGCAATGGCGTCGTATGCAGTATATAACTTTTTGATACATTGAGTATTACCGTCAAACTTTACATATTCGGTGCGATACTGCAAGTTCATTTTTTTTATTTTTTATTTATTTATCTATAATAAAATATGTTTACAATGGTTTTATTTGTATGCCTGTCTCACTAGGGTATACCTGTGTCGAGACAGGCGTACAGGTATATAAATGAATATAGTAATTACAAGGATATTTCAGGTAAAATACATATTATGAATAGAATTAAAACAGAAGGGTGATTGGAAGGGTAATAAATCTTTTAAAGAGAGTTATTTTATAAATGTTGGAGATGGAGTAATGAAATCAATTCTGCCTAGTCTATTTATAGGTTAAATTTGACAGGATTCCATTATTTTCATTTGTTTTATATGGGTTAGGTTGTATGTGAATAGTTATTTATGTCTATGTGTGATTTATTTTACAGATATTTGTGATAGTGTGGCGTCCAATACTTATAATCCATTTTTTAATATCTTGTTTGAATTTTGTAAAGGAGTCACTTTGTCTGATCGTAGTTGGTAGTGTATTGTATAGTTTGCAAGCTATGTATTTAGAGTGTCTTTGCCCGAAGGTGGTTTTGAAAAAAGGAGTTTGGAGAAGTTCGTTGTTTTTGGCTCGGGTATTGTGTATTGTTTGTGTAGCTTTGTATGGTGTTTTGTTGTTTTTGTGTAAATTAAGTAATATGGATCTTGAGTAGAGCTGTTTTATGTCCATAACCTTGAAGGAATTGAAGATAGTATCAGTGCTGGTAGTAAGCGGCATTTTAAGAATTATTTTTATGATTAGTTTTTGTGCTTTCATGATGGGATCAAAGGCATTGGAATATGCATTACCCCAGGCTAGAATTCCGTATTCGATGTGAGATTGGCACAATGAGTAATATACTGTTTTTAAAAGTTTTAGGTGAAGGAAATTGCGTGTTTGTTTGAAAAAGTATATAGATTTTCGGATTTTGTTTGTAGTATTATGTATATGTTGCTTCCAATTCAGGTGTGTATCGAATGTTACTCCTAAATATTTGATAATGTTTACTTGCTCTAGGCATGGGCAGTCACAGTTTCGGTTTAGAGATGAATTTTTACATTTGTGTATTTTTAATGGCGGGGCTGGGTTTGACTTTGGGATATTGGTGAGACTAGACAGTAAGTATTTGGTTTTCTGTACATTTAGAGTTAATATGTTCGAGTCAAGCCAATATTTTACCTGTTGAATTCCTTCCTCCGCTTTGGAATATGCGGTAAGCCAATCTTTTGCTTGGAAGAGTAGGACAGTGTCATCGGCGAAACTGACAATAGTGGCATCGATATCTAGGTTGCATAACTCGTTAATATATATTAGGAAGAGCGTTAAATCGTAGTATTTATATTTGCCTGAGGCACGTCCCCATGCAAGCTGCCGACGGAAATTACAACACGTTTTCCACTCCGGGTGCCACCCATACCAGTTACGCCACTATAGATACTCTAGTAGCACTTAGTGGATTGGACCTGGCAACACGGTATCACTTACGCATCAACAATTACGCATCTACTCTAATGATGGATACTGTAGCGATGTCCTAAGAGTTGGCTAAAGAAGGAGGTAGAGCAACACGGGATAACACTCCTAAAACAAATAACAAAAATAATTTTGGTCGTGAAAATCTGAAACCGTATCCACAGAATGTGGTTGTTCAATTTTAAGTAGTATTTAACCCGTTTAATCACAGGAGACCCACGTTGTCCCAAAACATCATATGCCGTTATAATAACAGGAGACCCAGATTGTCCCAGAGCGACCGTGCATTATTAAAAGTTAGATATCTCTCTTTCTGTAATGCGAATATTTGTGATTTCTTTTATGTTAGAAACGGAAAGAAATAATGCTTCTCATTGTCTTAGAATTATTTGAGCTAGGTTGTTCAGATATTTAACAAACCTGATCAAAAGCGACGGTTAAATTTTGCGCCTATTTGTGACGTAACCCACATTGAATTTGAAATGAAATGAAATGAAAGTGATAAAAAGTGAGGTGACAGTTTTATTACAAATTTTGTTTAGAAAAGGAATCTGAATTTAAAATTTGAAGTTTATTCTATTTTAATCACTTTAATTCGTTGGTGGTTATTTTGAGTCTGCACTTTTTTCCTTTAAGTGTGTGTTTTGAATAGGCACTTTATACTAAATATAACTTTCTTTAAATTCTGTAAAGTTTTAATTCGGGTCGTTTCTATCTATGTTATTTATAAAATCAACCAAAATGTGTTAAGAATGTTAATATTTTTAACATTTGTAATTAAATAGGTGTGTATATTATTATGTCAGAAATTTTATTCTTTTTATAATTTAAATTTTTTTTTTCATTTTATGCGATCTATATTACATAAACTCTTATGTCTTCGAAGCCACAAGTGGGGTTCCCCAAGGATCTCACCTTGGACCAATTCTTTTTTTATTATTTATAAATGACATTGTTAGTATATTTAAAGATGTACAAGTTTTGCTCTTCGCTGATGATTTAAAAATATATAAAATGATCCGTAGTATAGAGGATTGCTATATTTTACAATCTAATCTAGATAAATTATTTCATTGGTGTGTGATCAACTAGCTATTTCTTAACATTCAAAAGTGCCAAGTTATTCGTTTTTATAAAATCCAAAGTCATGTTACTTATGAATACTCATTAAATAATGTAATATTGATACTAGTCAC
The DNA here is from genome assembly GCA_929108145.2 of Limnephilus rhombicus. Taxonomy (NCBI): domain Eukaryota; kingdom Metazoa; phylum Arthropoda; class Insecta; order Trichoptera; family Limnephilidae; genus Limnephilus; species Limnephilus rhombicus. The sequence goes on from OV815289.1 coordinate 35,263,888, forward strand.
TCAGATCAGGGACTTTGGTGTTATATTTGATGAAAAGTTAACATTTACTTTGCACGTAAATGAAATAACAAATAGAGCTATTAAAATGTTTGGTTTTATATGCAGAAGAGCAAGTGATTTTAAATCACTAGAATGTTTGAAAATATTGTACACTTCTTTAGTAAGAAGCCAGGTAGAGAATAATTCGCCCATTTGGTCCCCATTGTATAAAATACATTCCGACAATATAGAAAGGGTACAGCACAAATTTTTAATATTTGTTAACTTTAAGCTGAATATTCCAATTCAAAATATTAACTATGTCATTTTATTGAAACAACTCAACTTAATTACGCTGTGGGATAGATGGATCATCTCAGACCTAATACTATTAAATAAAATCATTAATAATTGCATTGACAGCCCTGAAATTCTCGCCAAAATAAAATTTTACGTACCGACCAGAAATTCGAGGCAAAGTGCTACCTTCTTCTGTGACAATTTTAAAACAAGCCGTGAGGCTCATACACTTGTAAATAGATTACATCATTTTGGCAATAAATTTGGGTATATTTAGACATGTTTGCAGATTCTGCATTCGTTATAAAACGAAGTCTATATAATTAAATGAAATGTACGATATTAATTTTAATTAATTTTATTTTTTGCTCTTAATTTATTCATTATAATTGTGTTCTACGTACCTGTCCAACTATTATTATTTATCTTTGTAAAAGCCCACTAGGGCGTAAATAAATAAATAAAATAAACGGTCAATTAGTTTATGCAGTGTGGTTTAGGGGATATTAATTATTTAAAATTATTTGGATAATATGGTCATCATTTGACTAAGGCATTTACACGTTTTAGACATAAGTGACTAGCTATAAGTCTTAGATATAAGTTACTAGCTATAAGTCTTAGATAAAAGTTCCTGGCTATAAGTCATAGATATAAGCTACTAGCTATAAGTCCGAGATATAAGTTACTAGCTATAAGTCTTAGTTGTAACTCACTAGTTATAATTGTAAATCTTACTTGTAAGCCAGTTATATTAATTTTTATATATATGTACGAGTATTTTCTCAGCGCTCTTGTGGGGATTTTTCATTAAAACGGCGCTTTATAAATTAACCAAATAATTTAATTGTGACTTTTATTATCATGTGCAGTAGGTACCCAGAAAACTTTCTTGTAGACAGTCTCGTTCACCAAGGAGCCCGATGAAGATCATCGTAGATCAGTGATCATAGGGTGGTTTATTGCATCTGGTAAACAGCAAACAATCAACTTCTTTATTTGAGATTGTGCTTACTGTTCACACTGTACGTAGAAATGAAATAACATGGTTTTAGGGTCTATTCTGAAGGATCAATCTCATACTTTAAATTTTCCATAACTGGCGTCATGAGTGGTGTTCTTTAATACAGCAGACTGACCAATAAACCACCATTAATTACATACATGAATGCAAGGCGGGGACTAGCTGCCAGCATAGACTTTAAGTTTGTTCCGTCAGCAAGTCAGTAATACGGTGAAAGGAGAGTTGCGTACGGCGAGCAGTGAAGGCGGCTAGTCGGCAATGAACTGCAGACTCGTAAGCCGATTCAACATTCTAAGTAGCTTCATTATGTTTCATAATCGGTTTTTCCGTTTTTAAATATTTTTCGCCACTTATAATAATTGTAGCAACTGGCGCTCTTAGAATTAAGCATGATTGTGATTTAAACTTTTGGATAGTCAGGAACTCTACAACTTTTTGCGGACGATACAGTAAGTATTTTTTTATAATAAACTGAACCTAGCGGAGTTCGAATCGGAAATTAATGCTAATGATTCTAAACTCACAAGCTGGTTAAGAATAAACAAACTAACTTTTAACGTAAAAAAAACTCATTAAGTATATCGTTTTTGGCAACAAGAAAAATTTCAACTTCAATATTAAAGTTGGTGATAACTGCCTCGAAAAGAAAATATCACAAAATATTTCGGCCTGATTGTAGATTCCCAACTCTCGTGGGAACTCCACATAAATCATAAAGGAGAAAATTACCCCCATAACTGGTGTAATATGTATATAGACTCCCAGGATTACTACCCATTCCATTGCTAACATCAGTGTACTACGCCATGTCACATTTACACCTTTCTTATCTCTGCTGTATCTGGGGATTTGCCTCAAAGAAATTGATAGCTGAACTGCAGGTGATTCAATACAGAACTCTCAGAAATGTTTTTGGACTTCCATGGGACACCCATGTCAGAAACATTTATTCAGTTTCCGGTATTCTTCCTATCACAATCCTTCCTAAACATGAAATCACAAGCACCTACAATTACCCAACAATCAACTCACACTAACATCAAGCCACTTTACAATTAAGACATCCACACTCACAATTCTCGAAATGGCAATAAAATCCGCATACCCAAAACACACTACAAAATATGAGATAAAATCTCTGAACTTAAAATTGGTAGGTATATTGCATTTTACAAAAAAAACTTTGGTTTTCTGTCTTTTTTCCAGTTACAGAGGCAGTTATGGTCTTCTTGTTCGGAATCAATTCATTCTCACTTATTTCTAAATAGTCTCCAGCTTCAGAACAGTCTTCATTTTCTATTTCTTCATTGAGATATTCTTCTAATTCGTTAGGTTTCAAAAACCCATTGGTGGCCATTTTCTATGAAAAAATGTAAAAAAAGGTAAATAAATAGTGATAGAAAAAATACTAACGTATTTAGTCGCTACGCTACATATACACATTTTACGTCCGTCGTTCTTACATGCAGTGCGCTAACTGATGACTTAGATCGTAATTTATTGTGCTACACTATCGTTGAAAGGTACAACGATAAGGTTGAAGTGGCAAAATAGCCAACGCCAAAATTTTAAAGTTACTTCACAAAATATGAAGAACTGAGTCCGTCAGACCCGTTAGCGAGCCTTTAAGTGTTAACGCTCTTTTTCAGGACTTTTACATATGAATGGTAAGAAATATACAGTATTTATTGTAGGTACATAACTGAACTACCTCAGTTACTATATTTTATATTTTTTTAAAGATGAATTGAAGATGTCCACTGACTAGGAATAATTGTTTCCTTACATTAGTATTCTGGCCAAAGAGGAATACATATGGTAGTTAGTCCCAGAATTTTTGCATTGAAATAAGTTTGGACTTCTAGTATTACGAAGTGGTATCCCGGAGCTTATCAATTCAAGCATTACCGGACTATCAAATAAATTATTTTAAATCTTACATATTATTTATAAAAATCTCGTGTGACGGTGTTTGTGGTCGCGCTGCTCCGAAACGGCTTGACCGATTTTATTTATTTATTTATTTTTATTTATTAACGCCTATTTAGGCTTTTACATATATATATATATATATAACAATATTAACGAAATTATACTAGTAAATAGTGCAGGAAACTACTAAAAGTAAATAGTGCAGGAAACTACTGTTTAAAACACTTGCACAAAAATAAATACGAAGTAAAAATATTAGGTATTGAATTTGAACCACACAGGATGTAGGTAAAAAATACAAAAATCCAAAATAGTTTTTTTTCTTTCAGCCAACAAAATACTGTCAATGTGTTAGTCAATTTTAATAGCTTTATCAAAATATTCCCCTATTTGATGAAAAAAACTTCAATGAGGTATGCTTATATAATAAAATTGATGTACTAAATATATCAACAACATCGGAGTATTTGTTTCCAAGCTGTTGAATCCGTCGCATAGGAGTATAATATTGACTTGTTGACTTAGAATTGCTACAATAATATGGTAGGTACTGTCTTGTGACTGACCTGCCTGGAGTATGAAAAGAAATTTCATATAATAAATCAGGGGTATCAAACATTGAATTTATGATTTTATACAAACAGGTTAAATCGGAAATGATTCTACGATCAGATAATTTTATTAAATTTAATGAACAAAGTACGTTATCGTAATTTAGGCATTCACTTGGAATGCCCATTTTAAAATTCACATATCTTAAATTTTTTTTTTTGGATTCTTTCAATCGCATGTGAATGAACCTCATAATTTGGGGACCAAACCGTGGAATTGTATTCTAAATGACTCCTTACGAGTGACATATATAATGTTTTTACAGTATTGACATTGTTGAAATCACTAGATACCCTTAAAATAAATCCCAACATTTTCAAAGCTTTATTGGTTATTATTTCTATATGCTTGATAAAGTTGAGTTTCGTGTCAAACCAAATACCTAAGTCATTGATTTCCGAGACAGATACTAACGACATATTGTTAATGGAATAATCGATAAATATTGGATTCTTTATTCGATAAAACCTCATAATTTGACATTTGCTTATGTTAATTTGCAAGCGGTATCATGACACCATATAATAAATCTCAACAAGTTATTCGACAATATATGGCAATCATTAATGTTTCTGATTGCTTTAAATAATTTCAGGTCGTCTGCAAACATTAATACTTAAACATCATTGAAAATATATAACACATCATTAACAAATAATAAAAACAGGATTGGACCTAAATGTGACCCCTGAGGAACACCACTCGTAGCAGTGAATTTGTACGAAAATGTACCATCAATTTTAACAGCCAGTAATCTGTTGATCAAGTAACTGTTAAACCACTTATATAGTGAACCACCTATACCGAGTTTTTGCAGTTTATTCAGCAATAACACATGATTAACTTTATCGAACGCCTTACTCAAATCGGTATAAATAGATTCAACTTGACTGTAACAGACGTATCAGCGTCTTCACAAGAACTGTAAAAAAGTACCGGGTCTCGTGCACGCCTTCCAGAGGTACACGCTGATGATGATGATATGAGCTGGCTGGCCTCCCTACATCCAGTGGTAATGGTCCTGGATGCGCCTAGTTTCTGCCTGAGCGGTGCCTTGGCAGTGCCCAGAGTTAGGGCTGACTGCAGCGGTAGGCACCAGGTACTCGTTCAGGCAGAACTTCAGCAGGAGGCAGCAGGTGGAAGACTTCCAAAGGTAGGTGGTAGGAAAACTTCCGAAGAATAAAGACAAGTTTGTTGAGTAGAGATGTGAACAGGAACTGAACTGATTTATTAGGAAAAATGTGGGTCCTTTTATACCCAAATTTGGGGTAAAAGGTGCCCACGTGGTACATTTTTGTGGTGGGAGGTTAAACCTTGCCCGTATGTACAAATAGGGCGGCGTTTCCGTCACACCTTATTTTGGCGGTGCCGCCCGTAAAAGTGGTCGCTTAAAATTGCGTTTTATACATAATTATGTAGGTTACATTTATAATATATGTGTACATGTTTTAGTGTTTACATATTTGGGGGGGTAATCTTTATCCCTAGATTTTTAGTTTGGTGAGTTTCGGGTAATTTTATAGTTTATTCTAGGTTTTTTTTGTTTTGGCTAATTGTGAGAAGTTTGTATAAGGAATCTACTATTTTTCCCAGGTCCCTCGCAAGACTAGCTACTGAAACCTGTTTGTTTCATTGTCTTGCGAGGTCCCTGGATTTTTAAAATGGGAAAAAACGGATTTTGTAAGGAATATTTCTAAGTCTTTTGTTTGAGTCAAAAAATGCCCTAGTGTTGAGAGTTTAAGGGTTAGAGGCTTAAAATCTCTTTCCCTGAATGCCCGGCAGGACTCTGGAATGAAATGTGTTGATTTCATCGTCCTGCGGGTTGTGAGAGTATAATTAAATGAGAGTATATAAAACATATTCTGCTTCGCTAGCTTCCTGTAGGGCCATAACCACCGAACAAGGAAGCATATTCTGCTTCGCTAGCTTCCTGTAGGGCCATAACCACTGAACAAGGAAGCATATGTAAATAGTACGAGTTTAAAATGTCTCCTGCAGGTCCATAACCGCCGAACACAGAAAAATAGCACGTATGTAAATAATACGATTTTAAAATGTCTCCTGCAGGGCCATAACCGCCGAACACAGAAAAATAGCACGTATGTAAATAATACGAGTTTAAAATGTCTCCCGGTGGCAACCTTAGCATGTAAGCATTTATTTGTTGCACCGGGGCATTGTACATAATAAAAAGGGAAATAAATGATAATATTTTACATAAATATTTCCGGCGAAAAGATCGTCGCTGGCGGCATGGTACTAACGAGCTTAGTGGCCAGAAATTTCGGAGGAAATTCCCAAGAAATGACCACTAAATGTAGAGGATGCCGCCAGCGATGACTTTTGCCGAAAAAACAAACGAGGGTACGTAACACGTCCGTTACATTGACATTTACTAGACATGGAATCAGATATATAGTTTTGATACGTTAATAAGTTAGTAAGGGTAGATTTTCCAGTAGAGAAACCATGTTGTTCAGGAGAAATGACGTGGTTTAATCTGAAAATAATTTTTTTAAGAAGAATTTTTTCAAAAACTTTAGGAATTTTTGATAAAAGGCATCCCGGTCTATAGTTTATCACCTCGTGTTTATCACCTTTTTTAAAAATAGGTGTTAGGTAGCTGAATTTCCATTTAATAGGAAAACATCCTGTTCGTAAAGACTGATTAAAAAGCAAAAATAAGGGATACGCTAGATTGGTAGCACAATTATTCAGAAAAACAGGAGGTATTTTATCTGGTCCACCGCTTTTACTTTGATCTAGTAATTTAAGTTCAGTCAGTATATCATTATATTCTATGTGGATACAAGATAAATTAAGATTATGATCAGTGGTACTAGCAGAAACTGGTGTATCACATTCATAAACACTTTTGAAAAAATCAGCAAAAAGGTCAGCGATACTTTGAGTGTCTTTGGCCTTTTTACCTGCATATTCCAAGTTGGCGGGTATACCAAAGTTGTTATTTTTCATTGATTTTGCATAGTTTTGTATTTTTTCTTTACATTATAATTTATTGAAGTTTCAACATTATTAATAAAAGAATTGTAGCAAATTTTTGATAAGATTTTGCAATCTTTTCTAATGTTTTTAAATTCAATATAATTTGATAAAGACCTGTCTTCTTTATATTTCTTATGTAAAACTTTTTTAAGGCCAGTTAATTGAACAAGTTCTTTATTGAACCATCTCGGATATTTTGATTCTTTGAAATGAATAAGTGAGATTAGATCTGAAATAATTTTATCCAGCAAATGATAAAATGATTCAATATTTTTATTAATATCGCCTTCTTTAAGAAATGACCAATCTTCCTTGTGGAGACGATTATTTATGTCCTGATAATTCGCAATTTTAAAGTTAAACGTAGGAGTTGAAATTTTTTGATTGCCTTCTTTAGTACAAGGGATAATTATTGCTAGTGGGGTTATTGCTATTTAATGATTTATGTATGAGAATAGGTTTTAATGTATATTTATTTTCATACCGGTAGTTGATTAGGGTGTCCCTATCCAGAAATATATTTATTTTATTATTTTAACGAATTGTTTGTAGTATTTTTTTATTTGCATAAAAAAATACCCACAACCCCAAATTTTAACCTTCCTACCACCACCCTCACATTTTTTAATAACGATAATAGTATTTTTGTATGAACAAATTTAACCGTCTTTCGTATTTCAAACAGAACTAGATTATTTATGTTGTTGAATGAAAGATGGCGCTACGTCCGCGTCATTGAACTTTCATCCACTCGCGCAAGACATTCATGAGAAGCGTCGCGTCATTTTGATATTTCATTCGGCATCATGTTCTCGCGTGGGCAAACCATAGAGCTTATTTGTATTGGCTAAAGACGGGCTGACAAAAATATCGTACGCTCAATAATAATAATAATAATAATAATAATAATGATTTGTCTTCATTTCTTAATAACAAATAGAGATAATGATATCCTCACTGGGATCTCCCGTGCTGAGGATTTCATTTACATTTTATAATTTAATTATAAGAATAATATGAATTCGACATAACATATATCATGTAGTATTTTTTTTAAATAATTATAAAGTAAATAAGATAGTGTTTTTTTTATAATTCAGTTCATTAGATTCGGTTTTAGTCTGTATTTGATTTCAGTATATTTTCTATTTCTGATATCCCTATATTTAGTATCCAGCTTTTTATTTGAAATTTAAATGTTATAATGTTGAGGTTTTTGAGTGAGAGTGGTATTTTATTGTAGAGTTTAATGCCATAATATAAGATGCTTTTTTGCCCAAATGTTGTGTTAGCAGTTACTTGTTGGATATGTTTTTGACCATGAGTTTTTCTGTGTACGTTTTCTGTGTAGTGTTTCTAATGTACGTGTCAGTTGTTATTTCTTGGGTTTTGTACTTATGAATGTAAATGAAAATAGTTTTAGAATATAGTTGTTTAATTGACATTATGTTAAGATTGTTGAAGATTTCGTCAGTGCTAGTTCTTACAGGAACTTTCAGTATAATTTTCATTATGGCTTTCTGAGTTTTAATTAGTGGACTTAGTGTGTTTTTATTTGCACTGCCCCATCCGATAATACCGTATTTTAACAGTGATTGGCAGAGGGCCATGTAAATCTTGATTAAGTCTTTTTTAATGAGGACATTCCTGATAGATTTGAAAAAATAACTTAGTTTTTTAATTTTATTATTTAAATAGGTAATGTGTTCGGTCCATTTTAAGTTTCGTTCAATTTTTAGACCCAGATACGTTATATGGTCAACGTTTTCTAATGAGGGACAATTACAATTCTCATTTAAGTGATGCGGGCTATGAATTTTCAAGTTCAGGTTTTCTTCAGAGTTTTTCTTATTTTTTTTATTTTGAAAGTAATGAATTATATATAATTATATATATAACTCCGTCGTTTTGATGTTTGTGAAGTTTAGTATTGAAGATGAAGACTTTGTAGTTGTTGCTGTTTTTATGCACATATGCTGAGGAATTTATCCAACATTCTGTAAGGATTAATAAGTCAGGTTCTAAATTTAATTCATTTATCAGCACAGCGAAATCGTCGAAGTTTTTGTTAATGCTTCGAATGTTTTGATGAATTATGTTCAGGATCGGTAACTTATCCTGGAGTATACGGTTTAACATGCAGGTATTTGTGGTGATTATTGGTCCAGGTATCAGTTTTTCAAGTGTTTCTGTTGTGAGAGAGGCCATTTTAAAGATATAGAGTAGATGGAGTGTGTATCGGGTTCTTTTTTTTAAATCATCTTAATAGGTATATCGTTCAGATGTCTTATTTCGATAACCTTGGATTCTTTAGTTTTTCTTACAAGAATTTTTCCTAACTTTACCCAAACATATTTATATTCTTTTTCTAGGGCTCTTTGTTTGGTGTTCCAATGTAAGTTTTTGTAGTACTGGGTTAATGCCGCATTTAGATAGACGTATTGGGCTCCTTCACCGTTGAATTTTTTTATAGGGTCACTATTCTTAGCAGCTAACATGATGTGTACTTTTTTATTGTCTACAAAGTTAATTGTGATTTTTTTTTGGTTGTTTGGTTTGGAAGTTGTAATTTTAAAGGTGTCCTCTGGTGATATGGTAACGCCTGCGAGCTCAGCGATCTGGCTTACAGTATGTGCTAGGGGTATGTTTTCCTGTAATTTAAGGCCGCTTATTTCAATACTGTTTAACAGGGCTGATTGCTCAATATCTGCCAGGTGAACCTCCACCATAGCCAATCTTTTCTCCTTTTCTGCCATTTCTTCCTTAAGTTTGTTTATATGTTTTGGTGAATCCATGATTTGTGACAATTTGTTTATGATAACGTCATATTTATCGTTAATAAAGTTGTTAAACGTTTTTATTTCCTGAAGCTCGGTTTCTATTTTTTTAAACATACCTGATTTCATTTCGTCGAATTTTGAGTTGATGAATTCGAATATTGGGTCATCTTTGGTATTTTTGTTAGACCTTGTTTCCATGATTTTAGTTGGTTTGGACATAGGGCTAAATAAATGATCCAATGTGCACTAAAAAAACTTTTACGGATTTTCTGCGAACTGTCACTTCCACTTTATAAGTTGAATAAATTAACTTGTACAAATTTGAAACTTGTACTTGTACAAACAATTGCTCTTCGAAATTCATATTGATTTTCTTTATTTTATTTTCCTACTTTAGTTCGTGATTTTTTTTTGTTGTTTTTATCGGCGGTCATCGTCTACAGCGCTCCATTCCTCTTTCTATAATAGATCCCATCCCCACATGCTTACAATACATTCGTTATTTTTTTATTTAACAACCAAAATATTCACTACAAATAATTTATACGGCAGAGTTTGTCGGGTAAGTTAGTTTTATTTAGAAATATCAAGTCAGTAAAAATTCTTTTGTCTGACAATTTGAGCATATTCATATTATTTAACATAGTGTTGTAGTGTTGTATTGTAGCAGATAGAAGGTATACTTTTACATATAACCGCTACTCAACTCTAGTTTCGATTTTTCGAGATATCTGACTAATAAACTGGACGATCGATATTTATTATTATTATTGTTGTTTATAATCGTTTATCAGTCAGTGGGCAGTGCCCCCCCCCCCCTCTCATGGACTCACGGTCCACTGCTGCGTGTGACCGCCACTATTGCGTGGAGTGTGACCGCCACTACTGCATGGTCTTCATCCTGCGGCAGCACTTTCACCGCACCACTCCCAACCCCCACCCCGATGTCTACAGGTGTGTGATGTGTGCACTGTGCACACAATACCAGCAACATGGCATGACATTTTATTATCTTGTCTTCGTATATAAAAATGAATGTCGCTATGTTTGTCCCTTCAGCGTTCCTAAACCATTCATCCGATTGCCATGAAACTTTGGGGATTTGATGTGCTCATGCCCGCAATCAACTTTATATATAATACTCAACTCGGGCATAAAGAAGTTATTTCCTATACTATTCATCCGATTGCAAAATCACTACAAATATTAGTTGATGGCACGCCCGTACTGGTTTCTATGTACACTGGTGAGCTCTAGCTTTATTTCTATTTATTTACTGACGCCCTAGTTGGCTTTTACAGGAAAGTTTTACGAAATGATTACAGTAATTAAGCATATAAAGATAAATGCAGTTGTAGTAATTGTAAGAAAACAACACATAAGAAATAAAGGTAATTGTTCGGAACAAACGTCAACGGTTAATACGCACTTTTTTTGATAAAACTTTTAGATTCTTCTTAATTACCATAAAAGACAACTATTTGCATTGGGGGAGGTTGAAAATGTTACATTTTTAATTTTATTTACGTAAATTGAAAATTTGCTTTCACACTGTCAAATCACTCTGTTTGCAGTTCGGAACAAACGTCAACGCACTTTTTTTGATAAAACTTTTAAAATTAAGATAATATACACAAGCCCTCTACACAAACCCTGCTTTGCCAGACAAACCATTCAAAAACGTAGGCTGTTTTTTAAAGTAAAGATAACATATACAATCCCGTTACGTTCTCATTCTAATGTTCGCTGATGATATGAAGATTTTTAGAATTATTTATAATATCGAGGACTGTCTGACACTTCAATCTAATATTAATAGCTTTTATGATTGGTGTCTTATCAACAAATTAACTCTTAATGTAAAAAAATGTCAACTTATGAGATGCCACAGAAAAAAAAAACCATTGTTCTTCACCTACTTTCTCAATAATCACATATTATTATCTGTTGATGAAATAAGAGACCTTGGTATAACCTTTGACACTAAATTAACATTCATTAAACATATTAATAATATAACCAGTAAAGCAATGCAAATGTTAGGATTTGTCTTACGGATTTCAAAGGATTTTAAAAATTTAAAAACTGTCAAATTACTTTACACTTCACTTGTTAGAAGCCAACTAGAATTTAACTCCGCCATTTGGAATCCTTACTACAGTGTACATGAGAATTCTCTTGAGCGAGTACAACATAAATTTTTACGTTATATTAATTTTAAATTGGGAATATTCATCGAAAACATTAATTATCTCTCTTTGTTACAATTATTGGGACTCGATACATTAAAAGAAAGAAGAATTTGTTCAGACCTATTTTATTTATTTAAAATCGTTACCAACCTGTTGAACTCCCCTGAACTGCTTTCTCTAATAAGTTTCCATGTACCTAGTCGATCAGTTCGTTTCAAATTACCTTATCATTGCAACAATACAGGGTCTAACGCTGAACTCAATTCCATAATGAATCGCCTGCATGTACTTGGAAATAAATATGTTTTGGATGAATCTATAAACATTGCTAGTCTAACCTCATACAAACACTACTTAATTAAAACTGTCTCTCAGTGCTTCTCAGTTTGACTATTATCAAATACAGATTTAAAGTATTTATTTCTTAATACATAATATCCGGGATTTATAATATGTTGTATTGTATTTAAAATAACCTACTCTTTGTCCTTTTTTTATGTCGATACTACAATTTTTATTGTTCTCCTTTATGAATTTTATATTTATATTTTTCTTTTTCTTTATCTATGTATATTCTGTATTAATATGTAAAATAATTGTAATTCTTTTGTAAAAGCCACTATAATCGGCGTTAATAAATAAATAAATAAATAAAAATAACCGTTGACGTTTGTTCCGAATATTTACCGAAATAAAATTTAGAGCAAAATAGCAAATTATTCATACGATGATTCAGTATGATATAAGCTTGAAATAGTTTTTAAAAGAAAGTATAACATAAAAATTAAGCTTACAGTCACGATATTAATTACTTGTTACTAAATTAAAAAACAGAACAATCTTATGAAAGTTAAAAAATAAATATAAAAAAAACTGGCAATAGGCGGCGCATGAGTCGTTTGAAAAAATATGTGCATTCCATATAGTTTAGCGTCGGGGAGGGAAGGAGGGATGGGGATGGGAATTTAGGATGGGGGAGATGAACACAGGAGTGTGGGTCCACGGGAGGGGGGACAATGGAGGTGAAAGGCGGGGAATGTGGAAAGGAAACGCGGGATTGGGAAGGGGACGCATGGGGAGAAAGAATTTATTTCTTCGAGGGGCATTGCAACACATGCCGGGTACTCGCTAGTTATTTAATAAACAGGCAAAATTGTGCTGATGCACTCATATCTAATTTCATTACTTATAAGTTTAACTTGGGAGGGTTTTTTTTAAATTTGTATGGGTACCGCCGCCCTGGGAACCATTTATTGGATAACCAACTCCTCTGCCATAGGTCACCCGAAGTGGTTCGCTACGTTTGTTGACTAAGCAGGGGTGCCCGGGTTTATGGGGGTGAGGTTGGTCCTGGTCGATGGATGGCAAGATCGAGAGAGACTGTTTGAGGCGGGTCTTTTATCCTCTCCAGCCGGAATCTCTCGACCCATCGCCTTGCACCGTGGTTGGAGGGATGGATTCATACATCCATCACTCCTGGACACGCTGACCCCCAGATTCCTACCCACTCCTCATACCTATTTCCTTCTCAGAACTTCCTCTCCTTCCTTTCCTTAAAAAAAACCTTCACACAGCACCATCTAAGATGACAGAGGCCCTGAGGGAAATTGTTTTCATCAGGGCCTCCTGTGTGGACCTAATGTTTTCATCAGGGCCTCCTGTGTGGACCTAATGTTTTCATCAGGGCCTCCTGTGTGGACCTAATGTAAAAAAAAAAAAAACCCTAAGCTTTATATGTCTACGGTTTATTGATATTAAAAGAAGACAATTTACTTATAACACATTTATTGACACTGTTTACACGTTCAAGGTTTTTTTTCTTTTATTATTCATCTTTATTAATTCTATACTTACAATTTGTGATGTCCTATACCTATCTCACTAGGAAATTCTTTGTTGAGAGCTGGAGCTTTAAAACATGAGCATTTTATAATAAAAATTAAAATACCAACACAATATTACATCATTCGTACCATTGAAAAAATACATGCTTATAGGTTGGCCAAGGCAGCAACGTTCCTGGTACGGGACCGAACGAGAGGATGCAACATCGTGGTGGGTTGGACACCCAGATTCGGCTCCGTCCAGGAGATACCCTGGAACCTTCTATGGTGCATCAGTTCTATTCGTAAGTAGTAGAAAATTTAACGGTCTAAATGAGGTGAGTTATGTTTTATTCTATTCTTCTAAATATGTCACTGTTATGACAAGAAATACAATTATGTATTTATGATTATCAATCATCCTCTTTTATTGATTTATTCCCAAACATCCATATGTCGTTGCAACTGAAATACATGCCCGCTACCCTGTAAAGAGATTTTAATAACAACATGTGCCGTTGGCTGCGATCTCGCAACATAATCTATTTTCTAGGTTTTGGCGCAAAGTTGCGAGATCGTGAGTATCCTCACCTCGTTATATTCATTGTCAATTAGGATTATAATGAGATTATGCAACGGCGCTTTATGCGATGACAATATATACTAGAGCCAGTCAATAAGTAATGTCTCCTATTTTTTTTCTCGTTTAATTGTCAAGTAATAAAAAATGCAATTACAAGGGTCGAAAACCACACAAATGTCAATTAATTTGTTATTTTTCAATATTATCTCAGTCCATTACCACAGCTTTGGTCCTTCTATTAACCAGGATATCGTCGACGGCATTCCATCACCGCGTATGCAACATCACCGTGTATGTAACATCACCGTGTAAGTCATTCTGAAATGCCATTCGACGGCGGTCATAAACCTACATCGGTGGGATTATTATAGGATTTTTTCAACGCAAGGGAATAGTCCTACAACGAAAATAGTATCACCGCGCATCTCATTTGCCTTCCGTTTGGGTAAAATCATCGCCTATGTCAGTCGTTGACCAACCGTCATTGCCGCAACACGTTGTTTCGCTGATTACAACGGTTTTTTTTTAAATTTATGTTATTATAAAATAAACACAATTTCGTGTTAATCGCCGTGGTTCTGTGATATTTTGCGACAAGTTGTCAAATCATTACTAACAAAAAAGCCGAAGGAAACGAAAGTGAACTCCCTCAAAATTAATTATTATTTAATCCATTAATTAAGTGAGCTCCCTCAAAATTAATATTTTATTACGCACCAGATTTAAATGTCCGGGTTTAATTTTCCCCACAGGAAAAACTAAACCCTTTCACACACTTCCCAAATGATCATCTGGTCAATCCACGTTATGCAATTGCACTATATGTATTATAATTACAAAACAATACAAGAACAACATGTCAACCTACCAGAGACCAGATGGGAAAATAATTCACCGACTCCAGATATTTTCATATCAGAGGGTTCGGCTCTGTGGAATTCCTAATTGAACCTATAAATCCTACTGATCCCTCAATATAAATATTTAAAAAATCTTTTGTAATCCTACATGTATTTAAAATTACCGAATTTTGCATTTTTATGTATAAATTCTTTGACAAATCTAATACGCCTAAATTTTGAATCAGAGAACTAGGTATAATGCCAGTAGCCGAAATAACAAATGGTAATATTTTTATATTCCGAGAATGCCAAATTCTTTTAATCTCATTTCCTAAATCTGTGTATTTTCTAATTTTTTCAGCAACAGTTTTTTGAATATTACAGGAATTTGGAATAGCTACATCAATGATATAAGTTATTTTATTTATTTTTATTTTTAATCCATTAATTAAGTTCTAAATTATTATTGAAAACCAAAAACGATTTATAAAACACTGCAGTGCCATCTCTTAGCATAAACACCAAGCTAACATTAATAATACCAATTACCGCCATCTATCAATACTTTCCAGTACTATTAACCAAACGTAAACAAAATCTCATTTTAACCGTATTATAAAGTGTGATATTTGGGAAACCCGTCTGAAAATTACAAATAATCAAATTTGACAATAAATTAGCACCAAAAAATCCACAATGGCAAGCACCTGAGGCAAGACAACTTCTTTGGAAAATGAAGACAAAATCATCCATTTCCTAGAAAAAAAAATGTACGTAATAAAAAAAGAAATAATATCTGAAATAGAAAATCAAAGTATTGAAAACCAAAAAAACATCGACAGCATAAAGAAAGAAATGTCAGAAATCATAGAAAAAAAATTCTCTACTGAATTGAAAGACGTAAAAAACATTAAGAACCAATTGAGCGAACTCACCAAGACCATCGACAAGACATCGAAAAAAATTAAAGAAGTTGAAAAAGAAAATTTAAAATATTTTGTAAACCAATCTCTGCAAAATTCCCTTGATACATCACTTGAAATCAATGGAATTGAATCAAGGAAAGTCGGTGTTTGCGTAGATATTACTGGAGCTTTTGACAATGTTTTATTAAACGTTCTACAGAGAAAATTATTACAAATCGGCATCCCCCGTAAGCTTGCCAGTTTCATAATCAACCTTCTTCTTACCAGAAAAATTCAAATCCAGGTTCTGAATTCCCCTTCTCTGTTGAGAACGGTAAACAAGGGTTTGCCTCAGGGATCCGTCCTTAGTCCTATCCTTTTTAATATTTACACCTCTGACCTGCATCAGAGTATCCATCCATCATGTAAAATTCTTCAGTATGCAGATGATTTTTTTATCTATATATCAGGACGAATTATTGCTTTTCTGGAGGAAATGATCAACCTTAGCATGAAAAATCTTTGCATTTTTCTAACAAATCACGGCCTGGAAATTTCTCCTACCAAAAGCAATGTTATCGTTTTCTCTAGGAAACGTGTAGCCCCGTGCATTTCAATCCGAATCGATAACATAATCCTCCCCGTCCAGGTTCAGATAAAATTTCTGGGAGTCATACTAGACTCTAAGCTAACGTGGAACTCTTACGTAAATCTTATTATTAACAAAAGTCAAGCTGGCCTTAACGCCCTGCGCGCCGTGTCAAGGGTTTGGTGGGGAAGCCATCCATGCTCGCAAAAATTGTTTTATAATGCATATGTTAGAAGCCATTTGGATTACGCGTCATTCCTCATTGAGCCCACCTCTAAAAAAAACCTTACAAGGTTAGACCGTATCCAATCTCAAAGCCTAAGATTAATTATCGGAGCCATGCGATCCTCCCCAATTAACGCTTTGCAGGTGGAGGCTGTTGACCCTCCTCTCCATTTCAGAAGACAGTTCTTGGCAGACAAGTTCTTATTTAAATGTTTCAGACTGTCTAATCACCCACTGATGGACAAAATTGCTGCTCTCTCTACTCAAGTTAGATCACTTCCATATTGGAGGAACAAATCAATCCCACTTCTCGTCAAAAGCCTCCATACTTACAATGCATATAAACCTATTTTAAATCCCCATGACAGACTTCCATTATATATAAATTCCTTTCAAATTCATTTGCTCAAACCTAATATTATTTTTTCACTTGGCTTTCCTGGCAACCACGAAGCTCCAAGTAAATTTATCCACATTTTAAACTCGAAATGGACCGGCTGGAAAACTATTTATACAGATGGTTCTAAATCTCCCTTATCTAGCCATGTGGGAGCGGCGTTCCACTGCCCAAGAGACCAAATCAGTAAAAAAATAAAAATTCATAAAGAAGCCTCAATTTTCACAGCTGAATGCATAGCTATTTTAGAATCCTTAAAATATATTGAAAGTATTCAAATTGGAAAATTTTTAATTCTCTCCGATTCCCTGAGTGCACTTCAAAAATTAAACTCCTCCCCTTTCCACTACCCGGAAGATGATTTGTGTATTGGAATCCGCACTTTATTACATAAGTTAGCTATCTCTGGCAGAGAGATCGCGTTGGCTTGGATACCTAGCCACTGCGGTATCCCTGGTAATGAAAAGGCCGATTTATTGGCGAAAGATGCCATCTATTCCGGAGAGTTTTTGTACAATTTCTTAAACCCCGACGACCTTCTAATCAAACTGAAAGAAAACATGATCTCCACATGGCAGAATCATTGGAATGAGTCAAGTAAAACAAAGGGTTATCATTTTTACAAATTGCAGCCCACGATTCCTTCAAAACCGTGGTTTTCTGGGCTCTCTTTGAACAAATTTTCAACTTCTTCCATTTGCCGTATGCGAATAGGACATTGCTGCCACAATGTTCACCTGACAAGAATTCAGGTTAAGAATTCTGCCATGTGTGAGTGTCGTCTTGAAGAGGAGGACCTCAACCATATATTTTTCAGTTGCCCTATAAATAATAATTATAAAAATTTCATCCCTGATCTGATCAATACAGGTATATTGCCCCCCTATGACATGGCATTTTTGTTATCCTCTATTGACAAACGTGTATATAAAATCATTTCTTATTTTATTAAAGTTAATGGCATCAACTTGTAAATTTACCTACCGAATTATTCATACATGTATATGTATGTATGTATGTATGTGTATATATGTGTGTATGTATGTGCGTATATATGTGTGTATATATTATAATTTATATATATATATATATATATTTTTTATTATTATTTATTTGTATTTAGTGTGTTTAGTGAATTGTATATTATATATTTATGTTATGTACTTGTTCTGGTAAATAAATATTAACCTACACACTCACAAATACAAAACTAGCACACTCTCTACTTGAACACTCCATTGGGGTGAAAAGCCATTTAATTTAAAGAAGAAGAAGAAGGAAAGAAGAAAATCCTAAAATCGCGATAGAACGCATCTTTAAAAAAATAGGGTGTGAAGACCTACTTGAAAACAACACCATAATAAATTCCTACACTAACGCCCTAAAAAAATGCATAACAATAAAGATGGCCACGAAAGAAGCAAAAGACAAGATCATCTCCCAAAAAAAGAAGGCGGGATATTTCTCCGCCAAAGACATTAACTACTCCAATTCTGAAAACCCCATCTACATTAACGAAAAGTTAACGCCACAAAATAAACAACTGCTCTGGCTAGCGAGAGCAACAAAGGCGATGGGTTACCAATATGCTTGGACGAAGAACGGCAATGTCCTTCTACGCAAAAACAAGGATACTCCAATTATACACGTCAAAGACGCAAGCGACATACCACTTCAATAACCTGGACTCCCTTTTGTATCTTCAAAGATGACCATCCGGACTCAATAAAAATGGCCCCTTCTGAAGAAAACACCATGCCTGAAACTCATTAATGTGACAATTTTGAAGATGTCAACACATTATTCAACAATACATCGTTCAACATACTAAACATGAACATTAGAAGTATTAGGAAACATTTTGATGACTTCTTATTCCTTTTAAATTCTTTATCCTTCCAAATAGATTTTATAGCACTTACTGAAACACAAATGCGCGAATGCGTTCCGTTCAACTTACCGAACTATACTACCTTTTCAATTCCGACTAGACATACCTCTCATGATGGCATAACCATATTTTACAATGTACACTCCATATCCAACATCAATATATAAAATCCCAAACTTCAAATATTCCAATGCTGCCCACGCAACTTTTACCTCCAAAGGGAAAAATACTCTATTTTGACGGCATACCGCTCACCCTCTTTATCTACAAACCTGTTTACTCAAGAAATTAAAACTTTTATTAAAAACAATAACTCTAACCATTTCGATTTTGCATTTTTTTTTGGGTGATATTAATATAAATATTCAAAACGCCTTACTAAATCCGGCCGCGAACGAATATCTAAATGTTATGCATTCCACAGGATATCTATCGTACATAAATAACACCACCAGACCTAATCATCCTAATGATACATGCCTTGATCATATATTCCTAAAATCAAACAAAAATTACCAATATAAATCCGCTACACTAAAAATTGACATAACTGACCACTATCCTACCTTCTACGGCCACCATACTCCAACCTTGCCCTCATCGATCTCATGGATCTCCGCTGATCCAAATAATTTTAACAAAAAAATTACTAAAATCAACTACTCAACTCAAAATAACTTACTGAACGAAGAATCGTGGATCGCGGTACTATCTAATGATGACCCAAATTTAACATTGAATACCTTTTACGAAGTACTTCAAAAAGATATTCTAAAAAGTCAAGAACAAATAACACCACCAAAAAGTAAACACAAGCACATAAAGCCGTGGATTACACGTGGACTGATAATTTCAATACAACACAGAAACAAACTTTTCAAAATCTACAAAAATCTTGAAAATCATTGCACAACCAAAAACGAAGCACAGATCCACACCAAACGTAATGAATACATTTTATTTGGAAACTACCTAAACACAATCATAAAAAACGAATACAACAATACTACTCTACACAACTACATAATGCTCACAATGACTCAAAAAAAACATGGCACGTAATAAATGAAATTTCAAATAGGAATCAAAAGGTTGATAAAATTCTCCAAAAAATCATTACTGATAATAACACCACCATTGAAGACGCTGAGAGCATCGCAAATAATTTCAATCACTTCTTTACAAACATTGCCTCAACCCTAATAGATAATAACCCGAGTCTTAGTATTTACTCGAATCAAATTCCTCCCGACCTTTCAGAGTCTAATGATACTACCTCTGAGCTTTCTACTTTCAAAGAAATAACAGAACTTGAAATCTCAAGACAAATTGACAACCTTAAAGAGAAGTCTGCAGATGGCCCAGATAACATAAGCAATACCACCATCAAATCAGTTAAAAAACATATTATCATCCCATTACATCACATTTTCAATAACTGCATCAAACACAGCATTTACCCCAATAATTTTAAACCCGCTCACATTATTCCAATACATAAATCCGGATCCCAATGTAAAACAGACAACTACTGACCAATAACTTTAACTTCACAATTATCCAAGATCTTCGAAAAGTGTTTAAAACGACAAATTATGAACTTTTTAGAATCCAAGGCAATCCTCTCAGCTAATCAATATGGTTTTAGAACTAACCTGTGCACCGACGACGCTGTATTTAGTTTAACCAAAAACATATATTCCAATCTAGACTCTAACACTAAATCTCTAACCATCTTCTTGGACCTAAAGAAAGCGTTCGACACAGTCAACCATAGAATTCTATTAAAGAAAATCTTTAACATTGGAATTAAAAACAAAAGTCTCATGTTATTAAAAAGCTATATATTAAATCGCCAACAACGCACAAAAATAGGATCAAGCTTAAGCACTTATGGTCTAGCAAAACATGGTATTTCTCAAGGAACTGTCTTAGGACCACTTCTCTTTCTAATCTACATCAATGACCTTTGCAATATTGTAATATGAGGTAAAATTCTATCTTTTGCCGATGACACTGCAATCACAGTACAAGGTAAAACTTGGGAAGATACAATCAGTAAAGCCAACAAATGCATTGCAATAGTCAAAGATTGGCTAGATAGAAATCTTCTTAGCCTAAATTATCATAAAACTATTTTTATTCCCTTTTATAATTCCCAAAAGTCATCCCCTAAAAATAATCTTAACTTGAAGTTCCATAATGTTAATTGTAACTTTGCGACATGCACAAACTGCGAAGATGTAAAATTAGGAAAATATATCAAGTACTTAGGTGTAACTATAGACAGCCAACTCAAATGGACTTACCATGTGGAAAAAACTGTAAATAAACTGAGATAGTTAAATTATATATTCAAACGTATGAGCAATATCGTCAATACAAGAACTATGAAACTTGTTTATGATGCATTGGTGCTTTCGTCCATTTCCTATGGAATAATCGCCTGGGGAGGAACATACAATAACCATATAAAACCATTGGAAATTGCTCAGAAGTCCATCATTAAGGTAATGTACCAGAAGTCCAAGATGTATCCTACCAATCAGCTATTTCAAGAAACTGAAATACTAGAACTAAGGCGGATCTACTGTATCCAATGTCTCAAATATATTTTTACACGTCCAAACAATTTCAATAAAAACACATATCGTTCTAGCCAGAGATATAACACGTGCGTGTACACAGTGCCTCACTGCAAAACCAGACTGGCTCAAAGACACATTACCTACATTGCCCCAAAACTATTCAATTCCATACCCCACTCCATCAGCAAGGATCAAAATCTGAACGTACTTAAAAAAAATGTTAAAATCTGGGTAAAAAATAATTTGAAACTGAATAAGTTTTTTCTGTAATTCAATCAGCTTCTAAAATGTGGAGTCTTTCTGAATATTTAGAATAAAAACAGGAAATATATATATACTCGTATGTACATGTGTATTTAAGTATGGGTGTAAATGTGTGTTTATCTTAGATATATTTTTAAATTTTTATACTCGTATGAAGTCAATCATGTTGATCACTGTAGACACTATGCATATATATTTTAATTTGTGTGTTTATCTTACATATATTTTTTAATTTTTTAACTCCTACGAAGTCATTCATGTTGATCACTGTAGACTCTATGCTTATATATATTTTTTTTATTTTTTTATAATTTTATTTTAACTACCACTGTTATCCACATAATATAATACCCACACACAGGCTTCGCCATTGTGGGATTTTTTTTGTTACTTACATTTTTTGTTATTGTGTATTTACCCATATGTAAATGTACCAAAAAAACTTTGCTAATAAAAAAATAAAAATAATAATAATAATAATTTGGAATTTTCAATCGTTGATTATTCCCTAAATAAGCCACCAACAACAGAAGACAGTGCGGATTTGATCTCGATGGTATCTCACGAAAACATAATATGCGAAGATATTCATAGCATTAATAATAATTCAACATCTTTTGTTATAATAAATAATGACAAAATTATAGTTGATTCAACTTCAATTGAAATGCAAGTGGTGGATTACAGTAATCCTACACCAGCTTCTTTATTATCTCCTTCGGAAATAATAGCTCACCATCAAATCGGCCGAGTGATGGCGACTTACACGCAAATTCATCAAGATTAACAAAAAAAAAATTGAGGATGCAAGGGAAAGATTATTTAGCCTACAGAAGAAGTTTACTGCAAGATGGGAAATTCAACATGGTACACGATGTGCCTAAAGAATCTCGTCAAATGGGTCCAGCTTGCAAATCCAAAATGTGCATTCGATCAAAACTACGAAACTGTCCCAAACTTAACCAAGGATCTAGAGAATCTATTTTCAAAATTTTTTGGTCAAAACTAAATTGGGATCAAAGAAAACAATTTGTTGCATCTAATGTAATGAAAAAAGAACCCAAACAAAGAAGATCGGAAACCAGTGCTTCTCGTAGACAAGGCACGTTGGTGTATTTTTTGCCCATTGAAAATATTAGAGAACAAGTTTGCAAAATATCGTTTTTGAATACCCTGGGGATTAAGGAATGGACTGTGAGGTATTGGACAGAAAAATCAGAATCTACAATGATTCCGATGTCATCCATGACGAATCAGAACAGGCAACGAACAACAGGAGAAAATTCTAAAAAAATGTTATTGCTGAAGTTTTTTCACGATCTTCCAAAACTCGAATCGCACTATTGTCGTAAATCTACAAAAAAGCTTTACTTATTGTATGATATTTATTTAGATTATTGTAAGGAAAATGTAGGAAGTCCCATGAGTCGCAGAACTTTCGAAAATGTCTTTAAAAAAGAAAACATGAGTATTTTTATGCCCAAAAAAGATCGGTGTGACACAAAAAAATACTTTTTTATACGATTCAATCAGGCCAGGCAGAACAGTAAGTGATCAAACTGTTAATAACCTATGTGTGTTACAATACTCACCAGATGGGATCATTCGTTTTAAAACAAACTTCGAAGACGATTTTGCCGAATTGCCACGACGACCAAAATTGTTGAATAATATAAATTATAATGATATTATTCCCAAACTTTATAAAGATAGGATTAAAATAAAAGAATCCAAGTGGAAACATTTACAGGAACTAAAATCTGTAATACCGCAAGATTGTCATAGCTATTATGATTCTTTACTGTATCAATGACTTTGGTTTTTATATTTTTAACATTACACGAGGTACCTACAATATAAGTTTATTTTTTGTTTAAATTAAAAAAAAATTGATGTGCTTAATTTTTACGTTGATGATTGTCGGTGTCATTGAGTAACTAATATTTTTGTTTATTTTTATGATTAGGTACCTATCTACTATTTTATTTGTCCAAATAATGTCATCTAACATAATATTACTTCTTTGTAAATTATTATTATTTTTTTAAATAAATAACATTTGTTTCCACATTCCCGTGTTTTAAAACTAAAATGATTAATACCTACCTCACAACAAAAATAAATTTCCGCGTAAGTCAAAACTTTTGCCGTATTTTACTGACCATCACCACTTAAGTCATTTATTATTTTATTTTCGGTTAAAAACGTATGTGTGTTTAAATACATAATTGAAAAGACAATTGAACATGAAATATAAAATGGTTTGCCGCGATTTCGATGTAAACATATTAAGAAAAGTGGTTTTATGTCTCTCCTGAAAAGTGGCCAAATATGATTTACGCGGTGATGGAATGCCGTTGACGATATGTATCACAGTGTTGTAAAAAGCACGGTCATGTCCAGAACATCATCGCCATAACTTTCCCCACCGATCACACAATTTAAATTTTTTTTTGTCTTTGGTGAATTTGTGTGATGCCATTCCATTGCTGTCTCTTTGATTTAGGTTTAAAAAAATGAACCCATTTTTCGTCTTCGGTCACAATTTTTTCCAGAAACTGAGTGCTGCACATGTTGTGAGGCCATTGTTTATCTAGTTTCTTTATTCTGGCCGGTTAAGTTTCTTGGTACCCACCATGCAAAACTTTTGTTGAAAATCCGTTGTCGAATAATCTTCATCACACTCCCTTTATTGAGGGAGAGAATGCGACATCTGTAGTTACCTGGGGTCACCATGAACGAGTGCAGTGGCTGCAATCAATGGCCTGCGCCGCGCCGCTCCGCTTTTCCTCAGTCAGCGGTGTTTGTCCTACAGCTTGGTTGCAGTAATGAACCCATCGCCTAGCAGTGCTGACATCCGCTGTTGCATTATGGTAAACATTTTTCAGTCTTTTATGAATGTGAATTTTTGCGTTTCACCTTCTACAGTCGAGAATCAATCACAGAACGCTATTTATTACGAACATCAATGTCGGACATTTTTCAAGCTACTGCACTTCTGCCACCTGTACTACTGCAGCAGATTGTAGAAGAAGGTTCGAGGAATTGCACCAACTTGAAAATTTTCACTTCACTAACTTTATTTAAGTAGAAATATATATATATTTTTAGTGTAACATAATCTTTTCTGCATTTTAGTGTTTATTGAAATAGGTATATCAATAGCGCTTGGCGGAAGTTTGGCGATGCCGCATAGTGTGTAGTAAATTTGAAGTTCGGCTTCGCGATTTTCAGTTGGCTCCTTTGCGTAAGCAGAGACATTTGTTTATTAACTGACGTTTATATATTTATTTAATTTATAAACTATATATTTATCCATATCACATATGTGCGAGATTTGAACTATCATCTAATGCTCCACTATTTTTGTATTATTTTTGCTGTTAAAGTGCTTATTTCAATTATTAGCATTTATAAACAAAACATCGTTTGTTCCCATTTATTATAAACGTATTGTAGACTGAAGTCTCACCTTTTATGTCATTGTTATTTTCAGGAAGGCCTGTATGCATTTCCCGAAGAGAATTAGTCGAGGCATTAAAATAATGGAGTACGTTAAACGAAATGCCACTTCTGTGAATTCAAAAGAGTTTTTAATTAAAAACAAAAAAAATACTACATAGCGGCAGGTTTGACCATTTTGAGCCAGCATTTTACAAAACCGTATTTTTCACTACAATTAATGTAGAAATGGAGAAAAAGCCCCAGTTATATTATGAGGTTTGAAAAACATGATTTTGATTGTTTGTTAAGTAAAGGTAGTTGTCTCCAAATCTTCGTGTAGACCAATAAAAGTATTTGAAGAAAGTGGTTCTAGATCAAGGCAGAAAAAAGTGTATGATCTGTTGGACTCTCGCACTCTTCATGAATTCCAGTCAGCAACAGAAATGAATTTGTACAAATGTACAAATGAGGCTGTGATGGTTGTGGTAGTCACAGTCACTATAAGCAAAGGCATAGTGATGAAGAATATCACGATGACTCTAATATCTTTACAAAGTTATTGGTGCCACTTCAGCTCTACAGCGAAGGAAACCAAGAAGCAAAACTTTTATATGGCAAAACCCACGGCCTTCATCTACAAGATACTGCAGACCAATCAGAATACAATTTAAAAAAGAAACTCCCTAGATAATAAGAAATGATTTTGCATACATAGAGCGACAAATTTCAGAGATAGTACCTACAAAAATACTTTAGTAATTAAAATTGAACATGTGTTTTTTAAAACAATGGTCGACGGAAAGGTATGCAACTCACTGACAAACAATAACTGGAAACAAATGTGCTATATATGTAAAGCCAGGCCCAAGGACATGAATGAACTCGGTAGAGTTGTAAATCTAGAGTGTGAGGTTAGCACGTTT
The DNA here is from genome assembly GCA_929108145.2 of Limnephilus rhombicus. Taxonomy (NCBI): domain Eukaryota; kingdom Metazoa; phylum Arthropoda; class Insecta; order Trichoptera; family Limnephilidae; genus Limnephilus; species Limnephilus rhombicus. The sequence continues at coordinate 35,290,187 of OV815289.1, forward strand.
TCATTTGGTCTTTCGACATTGCATACATATATTAGATTTATAAACTAAAAGTTGGATCAAGAATGACGTACATTATTAACGATTTCTGATAAAAAAAACTGGCTTACCTACTGGTAAATAAGCCAAAGCAGGGCGTCGGCAGTACCAATGATGACAACACTGCCCGTCGGTTTTTTGACAATCATATCGTCTTCGTCTATAACGATCAATCTGTCTTCGCAAATAACAGATATCGATGCGGATTTACGAGTAATTTTCAGTCATTTTAACCATTGGAGCGACAGGGCAATTTAAATTTTTTTTCTCAGATTGATCGAGATTTTTTAGTACTTTGGTACTAATCATTTTGTATATTTTCCGCCCACATAAAAAATCATCCCTCCGAATTTTAATATAGAGACATACAAACTGATTATAGTTCTAAAAAGCCAATTGATTCCCTTATTTTGTGTCTATTATCACATATTCGTATGATTTATAAAATAAATATTATAAAATCGTAAGCTTCTACTTAATTACTTAAAAATAAGGGAAAATTTTCCAAAATTGGCAGCAAAGAAATCCGAGGTATTTTAAACAGTGCCATATTGTGGCAGATAGCGCTCTACTGGTTCAAAGTAAAGTCCGATGGAAAATAGTATCGAACTATTTGCTTTAGACACTGCCAGCTTACGTACGTCTATATGTACGTTCATACAATTCTAATTCATGGTGCGTCAGTTATGAAATCCTTTTTACTCCCAGTAGGACAAGTAAGTGAAGATGTGTAAGAATCCTCGGCATAAAGAGATAAGGTACTACCGAGAACACCATAGCCGAAAAGTTTCCAGAACAAGCACCAATCAAGATATATTAAATAATTAGTTAATCTCATCAGCACCCTAATTTCCTCTATTCGACCACCTCCTATCTTTTTTTTTACATTAACTCCACACAGGAGGCCCTGAGGAAAATAATTTCCCTCAGGGCCTATGTCATCTGGGATGCTGTGTGGAGGGTCGAATCTATCTGTGTTACCTACTCAAGTTTTAAGTCTACTAACAATTCCGTTAAATGGTTGAGTGATGATTTAGATTCCGATGACAACGGAGACACCTTTAGCACTTAGATTTTCTATAATTTTTCGATTAAAATATGATTATTGCTCGTCTATTTGTGTTCATGGATGTGAAGTATAATATGTAAAATTTAAAATTAATATTTTTTATTTGCCCAGATATTTGTATATCATCAAAATGTATTATTTTTTTGTTGTAAATTTCTACACAAGAGTAAATTATTTATTCTTACTTCAAAATAGTTATAATTCATTAATAAGATAAAAAAAAGAGCATTAATTATTAATCGGCCAACAATTAATTCGTGTTTTTTTCTTAATTTCGTCCACTGTGCGCCGGAGCTCCGTTAAGTAATGGAAGATGTGTTACTGCTCTCTAATGAAACTAGTCGCTAAATATTCCGATGTGTTGAATGTGACAGAAGAATGGAGCTTTCTTTCGAGCGACGTTCTGGGATAGAGGGAGTCCAGGAGCGGCTGTAGGGGGCGCCCTCTTCAAGTGCGGACTGTAGACAACGATCAAATGTACAAGGCTAGCGCACACTGCTCCCGCGCTCATATTATATGTACTATTGCATTTTAAACTGCATTTGGTTCATCAAAAATCATTCACAATAATCATTGGATTCACAAAAAAGAAAATAATAATTCTTCATTGCACACATGGCTTTATTTTAATATTAAAAACTATGTTCTACCAACGGTGGCTTACATTGATTGCAGATGATTTTACAATTTTTTTATATAATTTGAAGGGTTGATGAATGCTGATATTAAAATATATTTTATTTTTATTTTAGTTTAGTTTATTAGGGAAAAAAAACAGTTACACACATTTTATTAGAGTAATACCATATTATATGGTTGCATAAATTTTTATGATTTTTATCTACCTTGCCCAAACAGAAAAAAAAACACATTTTCGCAATTACAAAAATAAGGATTGGCGCGCACTATATACATTCTGGCCAATAGAAATTATCGTTTTGTGGACATACATTAGTGTGGGTCATTTAAAAAAAAATGATAATTTTAGATTATGTTAGCGATAAAAGGGTGCCAAATGGGTTCAAACCGACGTGTTTAAAATTTTTTTAATTTCTGATACGATCTTCTTCCTCCGGATTCACTTCAAAGTTTTGAAAATTTTCATTTTTAGAGGTATTTTCTAGTGTGTATAAAAGTTACTACGAATCCTTTATACTATATTTTTGTAATATTCTATGGCAAATATGGTACGTATTTACGAATTCATTTACAAAAAATCCGAGTTTTGATTATTAGTGGCTCGAGGTGAGGGCGGGGGAAGCACCGATTGCACTAAGCGCAGCGACTCTGCGCAACCGACGTCGGAGTTTGGAGTCAGTATCGCTACGGCTCTTTAAGCGGTAGGTCAAAAGTCCCATTTTTGGTGAAATTTGCGACGTTAAAGACAATGTTTTACCAACTTATTGTGATGTTATGAAGTTTTTTGAGTGGACCAGGCATCAAATAAAATTAAATCAAGAGACCAAACTAGAACCCAAATTTCAGCAAATAGAGTGTACTGTGACAGCACGAATTGAAGAAATATGGAGAAAGGCTTCTATTCCCATCGCTACACACTCGCGAGTAGCACGCATATTGAGGTCATATCATTTTAAATGCAAAAACCTTCTTAAGTCACATCCTAAAATACCGGAGAAAAAAATGGAGGAATTCCGTCGCAGAAGTAAAGTGCTGTTTGATATTTCGTCTTGCAAATGCAAAGATTTCAGTAAATGTGACTGTCCTAAAGATAAAAAAAATACCTGTAAATGAACAGAGTTTCATTAGTGACCAACGTACTACACGAAAAATGATAATAGGAAATGTGGATACCGCTACAACAAAACGAATGAAAACTGCGTTGAAAAGTAAAACTTCTGAAGCAAAAATCCTTGCGTACGTCTAAAAAGGAAAGCACAGGTAAGCCAACTACCTAATCGATATTTCCACGTCTTCTTCGTCAAATGAATCCGATTGCAATGATGTTTTCAAACCAAATTTTGTATCTCAAATGTCTCTCAGAAGCAGGCTGTGGTCACTATTGATTATTATACACTGTCGTAAACTTGTGATAGATATGGAGTTTCGGATAGAGCAGCGGCAGCCATTGCCTCAGCAGTTCTGTATGACATCAAGTCTAATATTCCAGTTATTGACAAAAGTAAACTTCGCAGAGAACGAAAAAAAACAAGGGAAAATATGAAGGCACAACACATAGTTTTACATTTTGATGGCCGGAAAGATAAAACATTAATTATCAGGGAAAAAGGGGGGAGGCATTACAGAGAACTAATCATTGAAGAGCATATTTCAATGATAAAAGAGCCAGACTCAATATATTTGGGTTAAATTGCACCAAACTCTGGCACGTCGAAAGTTATAGAAAGAACAATTGTCGATTATTTTTTAAAGGAAGAAATACCATTTGAACCATTAATGGCTATTGGATGTGACGGAACGAACGTGAACGTTGGAAAACATGGAGGTATAATACGTTTGCTTGAAAAACGTTTGGATAAACCATTACAATGGATAATTTGCTTGCTTCACATGAACGAGTTACCATTTCGTCATTTGTTCACACATCTTGACTGTAAGACATCTGGACCTCAAACATATTCAGGGACAATAGGACTAGCTTTAGAAAACTGTGAAAAAAGGCCTATTGTTCATTTTCAGAAAATTGACGGAGAGTTGCCTGAATTATTAACTAAAGACCTAAGTACAGATCAGTTATATTTGTATAAAATCGTATCTGCAGTTACGGTGGGGGAATTACCTGAAGATTTAGGCCACAAATCTCCTGGAAAAATGTCTCATGCCAGATGGCTTACGCGTGCTAACCGAATTCTTCGTCTTTATGTTGCAACGGAAGCTCCCACAGAGAATCTTATTATTTTAGCAACGTACGTTGTTAAAGTTTATGCTCCGACTTGGTTCAGTATTAAAACCCATCCCACCTGTAGGGATGGAGCCCGTCACCTATGGCAGCTAATTTCAGCGTCTAGATACTTATCCCCTGAACTAAAAACTATAATTGATCCAGTCATAGAAAGAAACAGTTACTTCGCACACCCTGAAAATTTACTACTTGCAATGTTAACTGACCCTCACAAGCATATCCGGGAATTAGCTGCGCGTCGTGTTCTAAAAGCACGCAGTAAGAAACTAAGTAAAACAAGGCTGTTCCAACTTCCAAACATAAACCTCGATGCATCATATTACTACGACCTTTTTAATTGGCAGCAAAATGTAACCGAACCCCCAATACTGAAGAATATATCGGATGAAGATCTTCAATTATTTGTAGCACAGGGGGGAGAAGGTAAATTGCCTCTTCTGCGTCTGCCATGTCATACTCAAGCAGTTGAAAGAGCTGTTAAGACTGTTACTGAAGCCTCGACTACTTTATGTACCAAGTCTGCAAGAGAAGGTCTTATTAGGGCAAAGATTGAGTCTCGCAAAATAATGCCGAAATTTGAGAGTAAGAAGGATTTTGCTGGTATTTGAATACACTGTCTTGAGATAATGTTAATTATAATCATATATTTTTTTAATAAATAAGTCAGAATATTCTCTCTTATTTGTGTTTTATTAAAAAAAAAGTTCATTTTTAATTGTTTATCTAATATTTTTTAGAGATTTAACAAGGGTGGGTTTTTCTCTATTTTGTGAAATTTCAAACTCAATCCGGAGGAAGAAGATGATATCCAAATATTATTAAAAAAATTACGTGATTTTACATCTTCATTTAACCCCCTTTTATCACTAACAGACAAACCAAAACAAGTTTTTTTTTTCACCCATACAATCGTGACCCGCCTTAACATACATAGTACAACCAATATTCATCGCTTCCCAATATTTGCGCGCGCAACATTGCGTATATTGGAACTATCGAAACATTTGAATTTGTAAATTGGTGCTGTTTATTGTAACATTTTATGTAATAAATCTCAAAACAACGCAAAGGAAAAAAATAGTATCTCAGGGCGAAGTGATTTTATGATGACGTTATATAATTAAAGAAAACAAACAATGCCGCATCAACAGCCAAACTGATTGATTTGTCTATTCCAAAAAATTGTCTACGACAGGCAATTAGTCGATAGTGACAGTGACGTTTAAGGAAGGTTAGGTGGTCTCCGCGTGTTTGTGTCATAGCTGGGAACATACTAGGCCCACGCCACGCTACGCGACGTGGGTAGACGTCATCATTTCCATATCTGGACTACTTACCATCCATACATTTTCTATGGAAACGGGTGCTTTAGAATCACACTAGCCCCTCGCAACGCAAACCGACGCCCCCCACTCGACGCGGATCTGCCGCAGCCAGTGGGCTTAGTCACTAATTTTTGTAAACCTCCGTTTCATGAAAATTACGGGTTTAGCTACGTCACATACCCGTATTTTGAGAGATTCGCCAACTTTGGTAGTCTCTGTCAAATCGTAAACGGAAACGGTAAACCTACAAACCAGGAAATCAGCGACGCCTCACGACGTCCTTGCATTTTGACAAACTTAGGTAGTCCGTAAGGCGAACTGTCAGTTGGAGTTTCTGGTATACCAAATTTGTCCATTCGCCGTCCGGTTTACGGGTTACCGGAGAACGGGTTTGATCTTTTTTTGTTTAAAAGGTAAGTTATAATATGATTTATTTCGATTTAAACGATTCCTCAACCGAATTGGTAAATCAAACCGCCGCAATATTGGGCACAGCTTATGGAAATATCACTTCGTTTCAACAATTACTACAAAAATAGGTTATGTTTACTTCAATCGCGGCAAAGTGATCATTTTATTGGAAATTTTATCTTGAATGAGAATAGAATTTGAATGCAAACAGTCTGTTAAAAATAGTAGTTTAATACGGTCCCGCTATACCTAATTTTGTTTGTAAATTCCAAATATGAGAACACTCTTTGCCCTATTTTCTTGTTCGTTTTTTGAAAGAAGATATGGATTGCGCTGGATCCGCCCTTGCTTGTTGGGTACAGAGTTAGGGAAATATTTACCTTTACTACAATAGTATGAACCCAATCTTGCAATATTATTCATAATTAGTGTATTTTTGTAGGTTCAGCCACAATGCCAGGTTATCTCCGCCTGGAGTACATGAACAGAGTCATTCTCAGAGAAGAAACATTCCGAAGAAGACAATTGAGAGATCTATCGAATCCCATGAACATTCCCGCTTCACTCTTCATAGCAAATTATCGGCTGTCGCAGGACCTATTTACCATATTGTGTGAAGAGTTGAGGCCAATTCTTCCTGTACGCAGGCGAACTACCGGAGTTGCCTTGGAACTTAAAGTGAATACAAAATTATTTCTGGTTTATCACTTTGTTTTTTTTTTTTCATTGCTCGTACTCATTATATTTAGTTTGTATTGTTTCTTTCTGCCTATCTTCTCTTATATTTTAATGTATTTGATTTGTACACATACTTAAAATATATTATATTTTTAAGGTTCTAACGGCACTGTCGTTTCTTGCGACAGGATCATATCAAAAAATTGTGGGAAATGATTTTCATTCAAGTCTTTCCCAAAAATCAGTCAGCCGACACATGAATGAAATTGTGTCAGCGTTAAACCAAATAATGGACCGACATACCATATTCCCAGGAACTCGGGAGGAAAGAAATTCAGTAAAACAAGGGTATGTTTTCATTTCATATATTTTATTTTTACTTTTTTTTTCACACACATAGACGGGCATAATACCTTTACATGAAATGACATATAAATGTGAATGAGGCTAGGAGTGTGTGCAAGACGGAGTTGTTTGTTGTTGGGTGTTGCTGTTGTATGGAACGTGTCGTAGGAATCCGTGTGCATCTAACGAGTGCGCGAAAGCTTTTGACAACCATGGAAATTCAAGAATGGAATTTACGCTCCCACAGAGTACCATGCCGCCAGCACGACAATCTGAGAGCTGCTATTGGCTAGCGGAATTATGTGCATGTGGTGCCCCTTCCAAATGACTTGTCTACAACGCTATTATGTCCTTTAACTAACTAATCAATTGAAAACATAAATGAAATTGATAATGAATACATGCAGCAGCCTCATTGGACTGGAAAACACATCTGAATAACCACCTAATGCTTCCACAAGGGACTCCAGACAGCAATGATCAACGCCAAGGAAATGGCTGACTATTTACGTCACCCCCACCATGCGACCAGCCGAGCCACTATTGGTCAATTCTGAACAAAGGAAAAATCTGAATCGTAAATATTTACGACAGCGAATTCATCTTCCGAAAAATTTGGAGCTCAATTTCGAGAAATTGGGAATAATTTGGATCAAGAAATAAACATCATCACCTAAAAATGAGTATGTACTACAAAAACAACCCAAAAACTGACGTCTATCAGTGATTGTTGCACTTTAAGAAAAATATTTACTGTTTAAAATTGTACCTTATATCACATATGTATACTTGTACCTTTTCTTGTAAACACAATAAAAATGATGTGAAGCTTTGGGATCCTGAGTTGGTAAAATCTTGGCAAAAACTATCACACATAATTTTAACACAGCTGACTTCCAATCGTAGCGACCAGGGAAATTACCTAAAACCAGTACCTTAGAAAAATTAAGGAGGTTCTGTCCCCCAAAAATCCGACCTGAGTTTGCCCTATAAAAATAGAAGTCAAACCGGTAGGAAGTCAGTTCAAAACTATCAGCCAAGAAGAAACAATACCTACTCAAGATACCAACAGTCTCCAAGTTCAAACCTCTTTTCAAGTGTTTTAATCAGTCTTAGATTCAGTTTACCTCTCCCAGTATCCCAGTAACCTAAAATCCTAAAAACCCCAGTCTCCCACAGTCTCCAAAGTGAAAAATATTTATTTTAATCCAGTACTCAAATCAGTTTTGCCATTATACCTAGAAGCATTTTTTGTCAAAGTAGTAAATTCATTGAAAAGACCAGTGGCATTCCAAAATCCACTGGCGTACCAAACTCCATTGGCGTGTCATTGTGGCCAGCTCCGTATTATATTTAGTTTATGTACAAACGTCTAGTACATTTGGTCCTTCGAGCCGGATCTACACATAACACGCCTTCAGTCTTACCCAGTGGAAATGCCGTCTCTTCGCAGTAGCCGTAAGACCCCAACATCTTCCGAAACATCGCTGTCTAAACCTAACGCCCCGGGAACAAGCCGAAACATACCAGTGGCACCCCGTCGGACCCCGGGCCCACGCACCGTAGACATCGATGAGACGCCATCCAGCGGAACCCGCCACGATCTATCTGGTGCGAACCCTGCCAGGAACCCTGACCTCATCACTCTTGACCAACCTGCTCCAGAATGTGTCGCCAAGAGCCTCCACGGATCCAACAGTAAAAGCAGCGAAACAACTTCTGAATCTACTGAAGACTCCCTGCGATTGCTGCGCCGAGAGATGCGCATCCGGGACAGACGTCACGCCAAGCAGACAGCCAATCTGCTCGCAGCCCTGAACGCTGCAACACGCCAAGCAGTCAGCCAACCTACCCAGGAGCCCGCACCAACCAGCCCGACCCTGCGAGCCAACCTCGGTCAGGCAGTAATTCAAAACCAGGCACCAACCGGCCCGTCTACGAACGAGTTCGCAACGAGATATGCCACTCGAGTACACACGTCAGACGGCCCGTCTACCGGAGAGTTTGCAACGAGATATGCAACAACTCAAGTACACGCACCAACCGGCTCTTCTACTAATGAGTTCGCAACGAGATATGCCACTCAAGTACACAAGCCAGCCGAAGAGTTTGCAACGAGATATGCAACTACTCAAGTGCATGCACCAACCGGCCCTTCTACTAATGAGTTTGCAACGAGATATGCCACTCAAGTTCACAAGCCGGCCGAAGAGTTTGCAACGAGATATGCAACTACTCAAATGGACACACCAGCCGGTCAGCCTACCAATGAATTTGCTGTAACCGATCCAACCGGATACGCCACCGCCGCCACCCAAGAGTACACACTACTGACGGGCCCTGCGAAGAACATCCCTACGGCCGAATACAGCCATATCGGACCCGAGCGCCCACTTTACAACACAGCAGGGTACCAGCATCAGCCAGCCTCCTCCGGCCAGGATTCCCCATTATTTACACCACGGCACACCCGAGAATGGTTGCAGCATGGCAACGACCCACTGGCCCAGATCGCCTCTGTGATGGCAGAGGCCCTTCGCTCTTCCAGAACGCAAGATAGCCCCCGCACATTAGAAGATGATTCAAGAATGGCTGCCCTCATTGCCAGGCAATCCACAGCAAAAGATTTGCCTACCTTCTCCGGAGACCCCCTTGAGTGGCCCACCTGGAAGGCACAGTACGCTCAATCCACCGCCACCTGCCAAATGACTCCGAGCGAAAATCTCATTCGGCTGCAGCGCGCCCTCAAAGGCAAGGCACGAGATACCGTGGGTCCCCTACTAATGGATCCTGCGCAAGTCCCAGAGATCATCAGCGTCCTCGAGCAGCGATACGGCAGCGCTAACTCTATAGCAAAATTTATGCTAGACAAGGTTAAAAAACTACCTTACCTCACGACCGAGGTATCACTCGAGGACCTGGCAGATTTCTCCGGGACGGTACAAAACCTGGTGGCATCTCTCCGGATCCTGAAAACCGAAGGTTATCTCACCAATCCTGCATTAATGAATGACGTCACTGACAAAATGCCAAGTTCCCTGCGTCTGGCATGGCTAATCGAGATCCGCAAACAACACGCTCCGGCCACCATAACCCAGCTCGCTGCCTTTCTGAAAGAGGTGTCAAACGCAATTCCAAACAGTGGGATGGTGGACCACATACGATCTCGACCACGCCGTGAACAAATACATGCCGGGTACCAGGAGGAAGAAGAGAGTGATCGCATGCGACTTCTACCGAGCCATGAGCAAATACATGCCGGACATCAAGAAGAAATCAGGGATGGCCCAAAAGAAAAGATTGCCCCCATAAAACGCAAAGTAAACGAGGAACATACTTACCCTGGACCAAGCCGAAAAAGAAAAACTGCTGATGAAAGCTGCGCCCAATGTGGCGGCGATCATAAAACCCGCGAATGCAAAGAATTCGCAGCCAAAGATGTTGAACTCCGATGGGAAACTGTACGCACGGGAAGATTATGCCGCAAGTGCTTAGAAAAACACCACTCACGAAGCTGCAAAATAAACCAATGGTGCAAAGTAGGAGATTGCAGATCCCCACACCACCCCCTGCTACATAATCCCGAGTTCGTACGAAAAAGCGCCGTGGAAAATGTCAACTTGTGACGCCAGGACTCCGGACAGAGAGTACTATTAAAAATTGCGCCAGTCATATTAAGCGCTCCAAACAAAGAAGAAGTGTCAGTGTTCGCTCTCCTGGATGAAGGATCCACAGTAACACTTGTCGACGCTGACACCGCAATACAAGTCGGAGCAAACGGCCCAGTTCACGGACTGCGAATCCACGGCGCGAAAGGAATGTGCACCTCCGACAATCTCTCCCAACGAGTGAGACTAAGAATACGAGGCGCAGGCAACAGTAATACATTCCACATATCTGCCAGCACAATAAGCAACCTCAACCTGCCGGAGCAACAGACCCAAGGAAGGTCAGTCGTCCCGAAGCTGCTAATAGGCCAAGATAACGCTCACCTGATCGTGTCAAGGGAAGTTCGTGAATGCAATGATACTACGCGAATAGCATCACGCACCGCACTAGGATGGATCGCTCATGGGGGAGTCAACCCCAGAGATAATAACACGACCACCACTTTGGCACTACAACCAGAAACGGCCGCAGACATACAGTTGAGGGAGCTAGTAAAAACCAACTTCGCCATCGACTCCCTCGGAGTAACATCAGCCACCAGAGTCAATGCAAGCGAACAACAGGCAATTGCACTTATGAATGCAACTACCCGTCCTCTTCCTGTAGGAAGGTGGGAAACCGGTCTACTATGGCGCAAACCAGAAGCCACGTTACCTGACAATCGGCAGTGTGCGCTGAAACGACTTCTGTCCCTGGAGAAAAAGCTAGAAAAAGACAAAAATCTAGCAGTGGCCTACAACGACAAAATAAATCAACTTATCAACAAAGGCTATGCCAAGAAGTTATCAAGCCATCAAGCTTCCACCACCACACCTCGCAAATGGTACCTGCCCCACTTTGCAGTAATCAACCCAAATAAGCCAGGAAAAATCAGAGTGGTGTTCGATGCCGCAAGCCGATGCCGAGGAACCTCCCTCAACGACCAGCTGCTTACTGGTCCTGACCTGCTGTCCTCCCTCCTGGGGAATATAATACGCTTCCGGGAAGGAAACATCGCTATTGCTGCAGACATCAAAGAAATGTTCCTGCAAATAAAAATAAGGCGAGAAGATCAGTCGTCCCAGCTATTCCTGTGGAGGACATCACCCCATCACGAACCAGACACCTATCAAATGTCATCGATGATGTTCGGAGCCACCTGTTCCCCCAGCAGTGCCCAATTCGTCCGAAATAAAGTGGCTGAAACATACGAGCACGAGTACCCGGCCGCCGCAAAAGCCGTACGCACCAAGTTCTACATGGACGATTACCTAGATGCAGCAGACACACCCAATGAAGCTGCTGCACTCGCCCAAAGTGTAAGTGCCCTGCTCGCGAAAGGAGGGTTCCACTTGACAAATTGGGCGTCCTACAGCCCGGCGGCCCTAGCTAGCGTACCTATAGAAGACCGTGCCAGCTCCACGATACAAATCAGCAGCGGAGGTCCGGAAACAGAGCGAGTGCTTGGTTTAATCTGGGACCCCACCACAGACCGCTTCCTGTACTCATTTCGTGAGGCAATCTCCCACGACACGGCCACACAACCTACCAAGCGGCAACTATTATCTATAGTAATGAAGATCTTCGACCCAGTCGGCTTCGTTGCCTGCCTTACCATCAGATCTAAGATGCTACTGCAAGCAGTGTGGCGCTCAAGCGTCGGCTGGGATGAACCCATTGCCCCTGAACACGCCCAGAGATGGACAGACTGGCTAAATCTGTTGCACACGAACAGCATCTCAATCCCGAGACGTTGCCTCTACAACAAACTAAACAACGTAACACTACACCTTTTCTGCGATGCGTCGGAGCAAGCTTGCTGTGCCGTGGCCTACTTCACCGAAAAAATAGATGGATCCTTAAGAGTAACATTCCTTGCAAGTAAATGCAAGGTAGCGCCACTGAAGCCTCTCTCCATTCCACGCCTCGAGCTTCAAGCCGCCCTCATAGCAGCGAGACTAGCCCAGACGATCCAAAAAGAAAGCAAAGCCCTGATATCCCGCACCTGCTTCTGGACAGACTCCACAACTGTACTATGCTGGTTACGCACCGACCCACGCGCCTACTCAACCTTTGTGGCAAACCGATTGGGGGAAATAGACGAACTAACCAACATACCCGACTGGAAATGGGTACCCACAAAACTCAATCCCGCTGACATAGGAACACGAGACTTAGAGGTGCCAGACTTAACACCAGAAGGAAGATGGTTTACTGGCCCAGCCTTTCTCACTTCCCCGGAGGGTGCGTGGCCAAAAGAACGGGCGCCCGCCCACAGGCCTGACGACCTGACACTAGAAGTCAAACCTCACTACGTTGGCCTTGTGTCCACCAGGGGCGAAGCACTCCCATCAGTAGAGCGGTTCTCCTCATGGCACCGGCTGATTCGCTCCACAGCTTGGATCCTCCGATTTATCAGACGATGCAAGATGGGGCCCAATAAACCAGTAGAAGGCCCACTACTAGCCGATGAGATAAAAGCAGCAGAACACAGATGGATCAAAAGGTCCCAGGAAGACGCTTTCACAACTGATCTACACATCATCCGACAAGGTCAAAAACTGCCTGCTGGCAGCCGCCTCAACTCCCTGAACCCATTCTTTGGACCAGATGACCTACTACGAATGGGGACCCGACTACAAGCCTTGGAAAGAACAAAGAGTGTGGCCCGAACTCCCATAATACTGGACGGCGACGAACTCTACACTCGACTTCTTATCAGTCACTACCACAAAAAGGCGGATCATCCTAGTACTGAGAAAACAGTAGCAGAAATACGCAATCATTTCTTCATAATACGACTACGCACAACAAGCAGGAAGATAACGCACGCCTGCCCCACTTGCTTCATACGACGCAGCAAACCGACTCCACCTCTGATGGGCGCATTACCACCACCCCGCCTGATGCATCACGTCCGCCCATTCACACACTGTGGGCTTGACTATTTCGGCCCTATGGCTATCACGGTCGGTAGGCATCGAGAAAAACGATATGGAGCCATCTTCACCTGCCTGTCGACACGCGCCATTCACCTAGAACTAGCCGCTTCACTGACTGCTGACTCGGCCATCATGGCCCTACAAAGAATGACCGCCCGCAGAGGACAACCAGCAGCCATGTACTCGGACAACGGGACAAACTTTCACGGAGCTGACACCGAGATGAGGGACGCCCTGCTGTCAATAAGTCAAGACGCCAGAATGATTGACGCAATAGCTACCCAGGGCATCGAGTGGCACTTCATACCACCACTAAGTCCGCACATGGGGGGAGCTTGGGAAAGATTAGTACGATCAGTCAAGAAAGCCCTAAGCGCTACACTAAAGGAAAGAGCACCAAAAGAAGAAACGCTACGCACCGCACTTGCAGAAGCTGAGTTTGTGGTAAATAATCGTCCACTCACCCACATTTCAGTTGACCCACGTGAGGAAGAACCTCTAACACCCAACCACTTTTTGCTAGGGTCAGCTGGGAAGCGCCCTCAATTATCCTTCTATGACAAAAAAGAAGAGGAAACATGCCTACGCCGCCAGTGGCGCATCGGACAACAACTTGCAGACACCTTCTGGAGGCGATGGCTGCGGGAATACCTACCTACCATGGCTGTCCGGCAAAAATGGCACCATCCAACTACACCAATTAAGAAGGATGACCTAGTGATCATCATGGACCCAGCACTGCCTCGAAACAGTTGGCCACGTGGCCGTATCATCGAAGCAATACCTGCAGCTGATGGACAAGTCAGAACTGCCCGGATCCAAACCAGCACTGGGATATACGTAAGGCCGGCAGTCAAAATCGCCGTCATTCTGCCTGCCACGCCAGCAACTGATGAAACTGTACACTCTGCGAAGACACCCGACTCAAAACTCAGACATCGGAAAAGGACACGCCCGACGAAGTAGCTGAGCACAGTCGAGACTGCACTGAGGGGAGTGTATGGAACGTGTCGTAGGAATCCGTGTGCATCTAACGAGTGCGCGAAAGCTTTTGACAACCATGGAAATTCAAGAATGGAATTTACGCTCCCACAGAGTACCATGCCGCCAGCACGACAATCTGAGAGCTGCTATTGGCTAGCGGAATTATGTGCATGTGGTGCCCCTTCCAAATGACTTGTCTACAACGCTATTATGTCCTTTAACTAACTAATCAATTGAAAACATAAATGAAATTGATAATGAATACATGCAGCAGCCTCATTGGACTGGAAAACACATCTGAATAACCACCTAATGCTTCCACAAGGGACTCCAGACAGCAATGATCAACGCCAAGGAAATGGCTGACTATTTACGTCACCCCCACCATGCGACCAGCCGAGCCACTATTGGTCAATTCTGAACAAAGGAAAAATCTGAATCGTAAATATTTACGACAGCGAATTCATCTTCCGAAAAATTTGGAGCTCAATTTCGAGAAATTGGGAATAATTTGGATCAAGAAATAAACATCATCACCTAAAAATGAGTATGTACTACAAAAACAACCCAAAAACTGACGTCTATCAGTGATTGTTGCACTTTAAGAAAAATATTTACTGTTTAAAATTGTACCTTATATCACATATGTATACTTGTACCTTTTCTTGTAAACACAATAAAAATGATGTGAAGCTTTGGGATCCTGAGTTGGTAAAATCTTGGCAAAAACTATCACACATAATTTTAACACAGCTGACTTCCAATCGTAGCGACCAGGGAAATTACCTAAAACAAGTACCTTAGAAAAATTAAGGAGGTTCTGTCCCCCAAAAATCCGACCTGAGTTTGCCCTATAAAAATAGAAGTCAAACCGGTAGGAAGTCAGTTCAAAACTATCAGCCAAGAAGAAACAATACCTACTCAAGATACCAACAGTCTCCAAGTTCAAACCTCTTTTCAAGTGTTTTAATCAGTCTTAGATTCAGTTTACCTCTCCCAGTATCCCAGTAACCTAAAATCCTAAAAACCCCAGTCTCCCACGGTCTCCAAAGTGAAAAATATTTATTTTAATCCAGTACTCAAATCAGTTTTGCCATTATACCTAGAAGCATTTTTTGTCAAAGTAGTAAATTCATTGAAAAGACCAGTGGCATTCCAAAATCCACTGGCGTACCAAACTCCATTGGCGTGTCATTGTGGCCAGCTCCGTATTATATTTAGTTTATGTACAAACGTCTAGTACAGCTGTGTTTGAAACAATAAAAAAAAAACTAAATTCTATAACCATATTAATAGATTTATCTACATCTGTTTGAATTATAAAAATTGTACATGTTTCAGATTTTATGAGAAATTCCAATTTCCAGGGGTAATTGGTTGCATCGACGGAACTCATATAGCCATAATCAAACCAAAAGTGCACGAAGAGGCATTTTTCAACCGAAAAGGTTACCATTCATTAAATGCTCTCATGGTAAATAAGCATTTCGCTAAAAACATACATATTTAATTAACTTACATAATATATTATCATCACACAGCTATCACGTAATATTATCTTAATATACATTGCAGATTTGTGACTCCAATCTTAAAATAATTGGTATATGTGCGAGATACGGAGGTGCGTCACACGATGCCCATGTTTGGCGGATGATGGCTATAAAACCTCCATTGGAAGAAGTTAGAAATCGAGAAACTTTCTGGCTTTTGGGTAAACTTCTTTTATATTTAAAGTGATCAGTATACCTACAATGTTTTATTGTATTTGTTTAAATGTATGCGTGTGTTCCATATGTTTCAGGAGATTCAGCATTCCCATTAAGGCCCTGCATGATGACTCCTATTTTGAATGCGTTACCGGGATCACCAGAAGAAAATTATACTAAGATGCAATGCAGAGTGCGAAATTGCATTGAACGGTGTTTTGGGGTGTTAAAGGGAAGATGGCGCTGTTTATTGAAGCATCGTGTTTTGCATTACACACCAAAAATGGCAATGAAGATAACTATCGCGTGTGCTGTTCTTCACAACATAGCTGTTGAAGCCCACATGCCAGAACCAGAAGATCCGATTATTGAAGATGATCCTGCAGAAGGGGTTAATATTATCGATCAACCCGAAGATATGCTTACGCAAGGTCGGCTCACTCAACGTGAGCTTGTTCAAACTCTCAATCACCATATTTAATCATCAGCGCTCCATCCATGCCACCGTCTTTCTAAAATCAACTAAAATAATCAGATCTTCTGGTTCAAGCTTGTAGGTAGTTAGGTAAGTATTTACCTTTACTATAATATGTACCAAATAGGTAAGTGTCTGTTGCAATCTTAATAATAATTTGTATATTTATGTAGGTACGTTAGCCACAATGCGAGAGTATATCCACCTGCGTTTTTTTAATAGAGCCTTGCTCAGGGAAGAACTGAGGGAAGAGAGTGTCCGAAGACGGGAGTTGAGGGATCTATCAAATCCAGTTCTAACTCATTTAGCATACCCTCTATCTTTCTACATTTGTGTTACTTACAGTGTTACGTAATTACGGTATCGAACCACTTGATTACTGATTTATAGGCAAATTAATAATGAATAACAACAAAATGTTCAATTTAGATACTTACAAAACGAACTTTATACTCACAAGCCTCCCCAGCTAGCTCGATCGGCAGGGTCTCGCCTTCACAGTTCGTTGACAGAGTCGATTCAAGACAACTATCTGACTAATAAATGCAGGCAGGGTTACAATAAACTAGCAGACCCGGCCACACGTTGCTGTGGCTAATGAAACACAACGCCATTACCCAACCTTTATAAAATCCATACCATCCGCTTGCCAGCTGCCCGCTGCCTGAATTGAATATTTGAATTTCTCGGCTTTTCTCCACTATAATAAGCATGTATTATACATATAAACCTTCCTCTTGAAAACCGCATGAAAATCCGTTATGTAGTTTAAAAGATCTATGCGCACATACATTTTGAGCGACTTCATTTTATACTATGTAATGATTAAAAGATCTATTTAAAGACTTATTAATTTATTTATGACTCGATGCTTATAGGAAAAGCCTTTAATCCCAATGTGAACTTTGTATTTTACTGAATCTAAAATATAATAAAAGGGATGATTGGATAATGTATAGAACGGGAGGGCTCTCCCAGCCTCCGGCTGCCTGCCCTTCCCCTCCCACCGAAATCTGGGCCAATGAAGGCACGTCGGTGTGTTGCTAACTATATATATATATATATATATAACAAATAATATTAAATATCAAGTACCTGGTGCAAATCATCGTACAGGGGCCGGAAGTTAAAATTCAAGAAAGTATTTTCCGCCGTTGTAACGAAGGTTTTTTGACTTTAAACCCTTCGAAGAATTCCCTCAATAAATTTTACAAAAAAAAAAACATTGTTCACATAGAGATTAGGCATTAAAAACCTAGGCAAAAAGTTGTACAGTTTACATACATACAATAAGTTATAAAGTTTACAGTTAACATAAAATAACAAAAAAACAGCAAAATCATCACGTCGAAGCGGCCTGGCATGAACATTTTTAAACGCAGCTTCCTAGGCAACGCAAGTCAGTGAGTAGTGTCCATCGCGTCTAGAATAACAGTCACGATCCTCGCAGAGAAATTTCAACATGAAAGCAAAATAACAACATTATTAGAAAAGTACAAACATTTAGGTTCGAGGCACATAGAGTAACAAAACTATCTAAATGGTAAATGTATTTGCAATAAGAGATCAAAGCGTTGTGATGGACCTTGTTTTAGGAACGCAGGAACCTTGGTTCGCAGACGGAGGCGCTATCGCTGAAAGCATCTCGCGTTGCCTGCAAGGTAGTGTGGAGAGGTGGGACATCTGTGGGATGGAACCCTGCAGCAACATCACATTTTTTAGTCCTGTCGACCCAGAAGCAAACGTAATGCTCACAAAGTGAGGATTATGTCAGCTCCTGGAGGTGGAGTGTACACGCTAAGACCGGTCACGTAGAAGGATGGATCTGTCTATCACAAGCTGTACGCCACTTGTACGCGAATAGAGTCTTGACAAGGGACGAAATGGAATACCACTTCTAGAATCAGTAAAGTAGTCTTCCCGGAGGTGTCAGGTGTTGGGGCTGATTGGGAAAAGCTCGAAGGCGCCCTCGTTCTCTGCATTGGGCGGATGATGGTGTTCGGAGAGCTGGCCACCCAGTAAGCTTGGTAAGTGGAGGAGCCAACACTAGCTTGCAAAAATTTCCTTTCATAATCCCCATTCTATCCCTTTGTCATCTTTATGCTAGCCAACCTTGGTACAAGGTTGTGTTTACTAACAGATTGTATCACCACGATTATGCATAGGGCCCAGCCATTGGAAAGCGGAGCAGGGACTTTTCAGTTGGAACAACAATTGGAACCGTCTAGGTATGTACAATTAAAGTTTCATTAACGCGTACAGGAGAGAAGATTTAAGTTTGTAGCGCCACTAGAATATGGCCGATAGGAAATCGATATGTGGGTAGGGGAACACAGTTATACCGTTAGGACCACAGTTTAGGACATACTAATACAGATTTAGATGGGGAATACTACGACGGGGAATGAACTTAATAAATAATAATAACTTAGGGACGCCTCATACCGCCATTATATATGTCTGGCCGTGTTGTAGGTGGCTTGTTTTCAAGCTAATGGGTCCAAGGGGATAGTAAATTTTCCGCTCAGCAAACGCCGCTCTCCTCTTGTTGTTGTCCTGAAACCAAAAGAAAACTGAACTCTAAAAACTATATTGATAGTTCAATAGCTACCGATATCTATTTTAATAATCAAAATTGTATATATTTCAGATTTTATGCCGTGATGATGACTCCCACTTTAAATGCGTTACCGGGATCACCAGAAGAAAATTATACTAAGATGCAATGCAGAGTGCAAAATTGCATTGAACGTTGTTTTGGGGTGTTAAAAGCAAGATGGCGCTGTTTATTGAAGCATCATGTTTTGCATTACACACCAAAAATGGCACTAAAGATATCTAATGCGTGTGCTGTTCTTCACAACATAGCTGTTGAAGCCCACATGCCAGAAACAGAAGATGCGATTATTGAAGATGATCCTGCAGAAGTGGTTAATATTATCGATCAACCCGAAGATCTGCTTACGCAAGGTCGGCTCACTCAACGTGAGCTTGTTCAAACTCTCAATCACCAAATTTAATCATTAGCGCTCATCCATGCCACCATCTTTCTAAAATCAACTACAATAATCAGATCCTCTGGTTCTGGCATTTGAGCTTCAATGGCCATATTGTGGATATAAATATACAATAAATCATAACTTACATATCCGTTTTAAAACCTCTGCGAATATCTTCTCTACCAAAGCTAACACATTTTCTCTAAACCGCCGGTCTTCTTCTCTCTGTGCGGCGGTTTGTATCAGAAGTGCCTGCAACAGTTCATTATTCTTCTCGGCGAGCAGAAGCTTCTTTTCTCTCAAAAGAAGCTTCTGCTCGCCTTGAACCATGAAGCGGTCAGTGGATTTTTTATTAACTGAAAATGAAATATTTTATGTGATTTTTTATAAATATATTTGTTAAATACGATTCTTATTCTTTTCATTGCATCATTTCCACAAAACCTAAGATATTTCAGTGTAAATACTTACACAGTCCTTTACCAGATTGCGTTGTGGCCTTCCGCTTAGGCGTTGCCGGGGTAATCTCCATGTGCAACGCCGGTTCTAGTGTTACCGGGAGACTCTGCTGGGGTTTTCGCTTGGTGCCAGACGGCCCAGGCGTTGCCGGGGGAATCTCCACGTACACTGGTTCTAGCGTTGCCGGGAGACTCTCCTCGTACAGCTCCTCCGGACCAAGTGCTGCAGGCGGAGTCTGAGGCCGACAAACGATTCTTATCTGCAAAAACATTAGAAATTTCCTATAAGCTTTTCAGCACCCATATTAAAATATAATTGTGCATGAATATACAAATAAACATACAAACGGAGTCTCCCCTCCGTCCAATCCGTCAACCCCCTCTCTCCCCATTATGGCAAGGATGTTTTCATCCATTTGGGAGAGAGGTGGCAGTTTGCTCGGCCCCCCTCCCGTCTGGCACATCTCAACTCGCAGCCGCGACGCCTTCTTCTTCGTGTTAGATTTAAGGTCCTTCCATGACTGAAACAATTGATAAATGGTCAAACTACTATTCAGACACCGGTAAAATAGATTATTTTGAGTAAGGTGTTTGTTTTAGGTTCAGTAATGTTTATTATAAGATGTACATACTTGCTCCCATTTCTCGCCAGTCTTGCGAGCTCCAAACCCAATGGCATTTAGCCTGTCGGCTAAAGCCTCCCAGTGCTGCCTGTTTTGCAGGCGACCCTCCTTCCCGTCATGAATGCCTGATGCCATGGATGGTCTCTCCCTCATCCATGTCACCAAGCATTCCACCTGTTCGGGCGTTGCCCTTTTTGTCTACAAAGAAGAATAATAATTTTTATAAATGTTTTATATAACTAAGGTACTATGGCCATTCCGGCTAAGTAAGATCTTTCTACACAAGAAAATCAATTGCATAAAGAACACAATGAGTTAATAAAAACTATATATTCGATAAGTTGGTTGAATTTTCTACCTATTGCAAGTATTTATTTAAGCATTTATTAAATACACGCCATCTTATTTAATAAGCTATGAGGACGGTAAAATCACCTATTTCACATGGCATAAATGGTAAATGAATAATACTGACACAGTATTATGACAAAATCAAAAATACACAATACCTAACTGAGTTGTCATTAACTGCAAAGAAATCTACAAATAAAAATTACGTACTCTTAAATCAATCATTCAAGTGAATTTGAGGTTATAAAGTCTTTATAAACTAAATACTTTCTGGAAAGTTCGCGATATCTTACGATATATGTTTAAAAACATAAACAAACAATATTTATACAACTTAGGAAACAACATAAGCAATCAAAATTCATATAACTTACGTTCATCGTGGAAAAAATTGAAGTTCCAACGGACATTTACTTGTTTTCATTCAATGATTTTTGTTTTGACGTTTGTAGCCCAAAGACAATCTCAGATTTATATAGAGTTGAAACTACGACGCTGCATCATGGCTGCATCCGACGCCAGACTAAACCAAACCGCAAACCTCGAATTACATATTAGCATTTTCTGACAAGTGGGTTCCGTTTCGCCAAACGGCCAGGTTTTAGGTTTCCGAAACGGAATTTTATTGACTAAGGGCCCTGATCGGCGTGGGCCATGTGGAAGGTGGAGGGGGTATGATCACGCCTAATACGAGATGATTTTACATCTTTCTGGTGTTATCTAAGCATCTAACGTTATGTTTCGCAATATCTGTGGTTGTTTTTTTGACAGATATTATTCAAAAATGGATGACGAACAGTTCATTGAAACTTTCAGACGGCACGAAGTTATTTATAAAATCAAATTACAGGATTATAGAGATTCTGCATACGCAGTGCAGCTTGGGAGGAAATTTCAGCCATTCTTGGCATGACTTTCAATATTATACCCCTATAATTAATGACAATCAAACCTTAGACACACTTCCAGTCTTTCTCTGATCCGAATGGACTTTCGAAGACGTGTGTTTTCTTTTTTTATGTCATATTCAATTATGCTGTGAAGCTCTTTAACCCTAGAATACTAATCTTATTTTTATACTGCTTAATACTAATCATCGCTTGGGAGGCTACTATTAAAAAAACAAGTAGTTTTTTTAAGTGTCTTTATTAAAATATGAAAAATAAGTTTTCTTACATAAGAGAGCAACCTCTGCCTTTTTAAATGCATTAACAAAAATGTGTTTTATAAATCAACGCAGTCTTAAATAGTGGTTTAAACTTAACACATATCTAACTTTTTTTGAAAAAACAAAGATACATGAAGAATATGAAAAAAAATTATGTTGCAAAAATCTTAAAAACTAAACATTTTTATTAAAATACAACATCAGTCAGTTGAGATCATTATTAAAAAGTAGCATTTAGCATTACAGTTTTTATGTCACATAACATTGAAGTTTGTCTATTTATTTCTTATCACAAGTGAAACAATTAGGCGATCGATGTTCCAGACAATATGGTTTGTTGCATTTCACGCAGTAGTACACACTCATGCGTCTTTTTTTGCTGAGAAAGAGTTGCACATGCTTCGTTTTTCTTTTTTAATGACATTTTCTTGAAAAAAAAAATCTTTTTAATGAAATTTTCTCAAAAAAAATTACCTTTAATACTAATCATCGCCTCCCAAGCGATCCAACCCGCTGTAATTCGGGAATGATAAGAGCTTGCGAGACGCGTGACCACTATCCACCGTGTCACGTTGGGCACCTAGTTGAGGTGAGTGCTCAAGTCGTAACGGTGGCACGATTTGAAATTATAACGAAAAAACTGTTTGAGTGTGGCCTCCCAGGCGATGATTAGTACTCTAGGGTTAAATACCACTTTACTCATACGGAAGTACTTGAAGAATCGTCCGTCATCAGATTCTAGTTCCTTTACTAAAGTATGGAACTCTCCAAACATTTGTCTTTGTTTGTTAATGTTGTGGACCCAAATACTTCTCACTTTTTTCTTTTTACGAGAATATTGATTTAATAAAAATAATCGTAGCAAATTATCTTCAAATTAGCTTTCAAGACATGGCAAAGCTGTCATCTGCTGAGAAGAGAATCACATAAACATAACCTAAAAAATAAATGTCAAATGTGTCGAATCAAACGCGCCTGCGCACAACCAGAGACCCCTTGTCACGTGGTCACAGCGACGCGTACACAGTGATGCCAACTTAGCAACTTTATAGCTAGATCTAGCTATTATTTGATGTCAGACAGCTACATTTTAATGAAACTTGTAGCTAAACTTTTTAGCTACTTTTTATAGCAACTTTTCGTCATTGTTTGATATTTCGATTTCGTCATGAGAGAACATAAAACGCTACGTCGTATAGTTAAAAGTAAAAAACAAACGCGACTCTATGGTCATAGACGCTATGGTATAAGTGGCGTTGGCCGGAAAATCCCCGTTTCCTGCTGCACTAGCTCTCCCTTTTTGGAGTTCAGTGCCACAATCTTTGATATTTCTATGACATATTTGTTCACAACTAGCGACACCACCACCGGAACAGATAACTTTGTGGCACTGTAATATTGTTCTGTGCGCTAGCTAGCTAGTAGCTACGACAGACGGAATACAACCAAAATAGTAAGCACTACTCTTATTCTACCTTGTGTTGTTTTGTTTTATCCAAATAAACGATTGTCAGAATTTAGAAGATTGGGGGGGGGGGGGGGTTAAAAATTGCAAAAAGTTGGTCACGTAGTATGGGTACGTTCCCTTATCTACTTACTGTAACGTTTAGCTACTTCTAGCAACTTTTTGGGGTAAAAAAAACTGGCAATCTAGCAACATTTGTAAGATGTCTAGCAATTTAGCATAGCTAACTGTTGGCAACACTGCGCGTACATACGTCGGCCAGTGTGAACATGGACAGGAACGTTGCGTCGCGTCGCGTAGCGTGGCGTGGGCTTAGTATGTTCCCAGCTAAGTAATTGTGTAAGTAATATTTCGCGCTTTATAATGATTTATTTTTTATCAAAAACATCATCGGTCCGAGGGATTTAATTTTTAAAAACATTGCACACTTTTTCTCCACCTTAATCTATAACTCTTGGAAAGTTTTTAGCCAGCTTCTGGAAACCCTCTACGCTTCTACCTTTTCACAATAGTTATCGACGAGTCAGATGATCTTATTATATTATTTATTTCCTTTCAGCCTTGGACACTGCCACATTCAATTCATTATACTTTGCAAACCTCCGTGGTGGGCGAAGTGATGGAGACTCAACCGACCATTAAACAAAAAGTCATTATTATCAAAGCTGAAATTATTCAATCTGATGAAATTGAAGTTAATAATTTACCGGTAAAGATTGACAGTGTTTCGATGAAGAATATGTTAAAATGTGATGAGTGCGAAAGGACATTTCTGAAAACCTGGGCGCTAATGTCTCACAAGCGCACACACTCCCGACAGAAACCATTCAAACCAACATCAATCATCAAAGAAGAAGTGGTTATCGAAGGCTATGGGTTAACTGAAGTTGAAGAAAATGCTGAAATTAAAGGTAAAACGGTTTCATTTCAAGCAATGAAAGCAGTTGGCAAATAGTTAAAAATATTAGTGGTCTTAAGGTTATGTGAGAAAAGAAGAACGAATGAAAGGTGTTCCCGGTTTTATAAGTTATTATTCCATTTTAATCATAATAAGACATATTGTTTTATATAAATAAATATTGACACGATGGATTCGTCAGACATTGTTGCATCTGGAATGTTTTTGTCAATTCTGGGGCCAGCGTATACTGCATATGGAGACGTACAGTAAAAAAAAACACCAATAAATTAACAAGAGTTTTTACGACATTTCTGTATTTATAATCTTTTTCTTTCTTGTCATAAAAATGATGAATTTTTTCGACCGAAGAAATCAATTCTGCGTCATTTATATTCATTATTATATATTAGATCATTTTCGTCTTCAGCAAATATATATAAAATTCGGTAAAATATCTATCTCTGCTTAAATATTTCTTCACAAAATTATTGTTCAAATAAACTAAATAGTAGATACCGATACCATAGCCATAGAGTATCGATCGAAAATACATAAATCTCAGCATATATCTAAGCTTTCTGCAATCCGTAACCGTAAAAGATAAAGTTAAACCATCTTTTCGATTGTGGAAAAAAATAACAGATTATTGCCATCTATTATTGCCGGATACACAGGTTTCCTATCTTTCAACTTCTACGGCCTAGGGCTTATCGAATACGGTTTACCGACTATTCCTATTATAAACGGGGCTTAAGTGATTGGTCTATATCAGGGTTGGAGAACTTGCGGCCCGCGAGCACTTTTGGTTCTTCGTGATGAAAGAACCGCAAAAAAAAAATTGTACATTCAGAAATCAAAAAATCTTCTCTTACGCTGTTTGTAAGATACATTTTTAGGTTATTTAAATAAAAATGAAATCGTCTTCATGTTCATTGCGCAATTATAAATTAAGCAGATGGACTGGTGGGCGCATATTCATTACAAACCAGTCTTGTGTTCAGAATGCACTTATTCTCCCGGTATTTTAATGGAAAATGCTCCGAGTAACTAGCGTCATGGATTCCTTCAGCACCGGTACACAGTCGGAAAATACGCCAAACATGTTCTATATGTTTACAATTGAAAATCTCCGTGGTCGAGGGATAATACTCTCTACTCGACCCAAAGGTCACGGGTTCGAACCCGTCGTCCGCAAATAAAGTTTATTTGTTTAATTTGTGTTTTTTCACAATTAATTAAAAATAATATTTAGTATATTTGCGACACGTTCCAGAGTGGAAGATATTCTCAGTATCGCTCTGGTGTAAGACGACCATTCATAATTGCTTGAAATGGCTTTTGCTGTGTTTGGTGATGAGCTCTAAATAGCCAGGTACTTCCCCTCCTTCCTCTCCCGCATCCCCTTTCTCTTTCCACTACCTTTAGCCTCACAACATACCTTAATTGGGGATGCCATGGCCTCACTGGCTCCAGATGCGAGCAGTTGGAACCCTTCTGCGGAATAAAAAAGTCATTTCCACGACTCGTTCCTCTCCTCAAAAAGACTCTCCACACTGCATTCATATAGATGAGGCCGAAGGGATTTACTTTCCTCGGGATCTTTTCTGTGAAGTTCATGTTAAAAAGTTCCAGTTCTTGTTTATTTTTAGCCGTTGCCAACTACCATCATAAAACCGAGCATTTTCCCAGTAGTGCCATGGATCTTCCAAACCCAGAAAGTGTTTTAATCAAGACGGAACCAGAGTCCCAGGGAGAATGCGAGGATGAAATGTCGTATACGGATGTATATATTGATGCCAATGGTGTAAAGAAGGAATTTCTGCAGTATGCGGAGACTTCTTCGACAGCTTTACTGACAGCCGGTAAATTGCATTGCATATATGAAAATTATTCAATATTAATGTAGATATTCGAATGTATCTCAGCAAGTACAATTTTTTGCTTGTTTAGGACGCCCCATCTTGCTGTTAATATATTAACAGGATAATTCTTACCTTAATCAAAGGGTTTAAAAAATATCTGAGCAGATATGTGTTACTTAACTTCTTTATATTTTATTTTATACCAGCGAGTTCCCGGCATGCGTTGCAATGCCATTTAATAAAATGTTTCTCCCTTCGTGTCCTTTCCCGCGTCCCCTTCCCCTGCAGCGTTCCCTCTCTGCTTTTTCCGCCTTTTATCTCCCCATTCCCGTTTCCCGAATCCCCCTTCCGCGTTCCCCTCCCTCATCCAGCGTTCCATACATTCAGTCTCAGTAAAATCAGTTTTCAAACAGTTCGCAAAAGGTGATTGCATTTTTTATAAAAATTTCATAAGGCCAGAGCTCACTATTATATTTAGAAACCATCGCGCCCATGCGCACATCAAATACCCAAGGTTTCATCGAAATCGGATGAATGGTTTAGCAACGCATAATTCAATGACGCCAGAGCTCACTATAATATATGGAAACCATCGCCGGCACATGCACTTAAATTTATTTTTATTTATAATTTATTTAACATTTACACAATATAACATAATATAGCTTACATATTTTATACACTCTCCTAATAAAGCAAATGCTTGTGTTTAGGAGAAGACAACTTTACAATAACTTAAGAATTATTAAAAAAAAAATCTTATCACAAACTTAAAAATTTAACTTATGGAGAGATTTAGACTTAACATATGTTTAAACAAGAATTGTATATAGGATGTACATAAAACATTAGGAATAACAAGCAGTCAAAAATATATCTAGAGGAAGTGAAAATTATATGGTGATACTACTAAAATAATATATGTATTTTTTTATATTTGTTTAATTTTTTTTCTGATTTCTATTACAGATTTCTTTGTGTAGCTGAAGTAGTGCTATTTTTTCGTAAATTTTTCTAAGTGGGGGAACAGGGAATTCTTGGAATACGTTTATTGTTGGGTAGTAAATATGTTTTTTTTTTGGATAAATTTTATAAGAATTTTTTTAATTGTTTCGAGTGGGAGAAGGGGTGATTTGTATGCACCCCCCCATGCTATGATTCTATATTGTAGTACAGAGTGCGCAAGTGCAAAGTAAATTTCTTTTAATATTTTTAATGAGATAGTATTTCTGATACAAAATATATATATATTTATTAGTTTCCTCATTCTGTCCTCAAAAGTTCATCGCCGTCGGATGAGTATCGTACAAGAAACAAGCGTACGTATTTATGTATAATATGTATATATAAGCAAATATATAACATCGATTTTTATATACATATTTTTTTTATATTTTTATATACATATATAGAGGCTATTAAAGAACTCACTGCCTTACACGATTTTTTTTAAATCAGGTATAGACGGTGGACTTGCTCTTGTTTTGATGGAAAAATTTACGTACTTTCACCAATCTCGGAATGGAACAGTAGATTTGTATGCAACTCAAAAACGCCTATAAGGTTCTTGACTCGTAATTCGATGGTTGCGGGATCGAATCCAGATCGAATCCATGGGCAAATAAATTTGCAACCAACCATCTGCGAAAAAACCGTAAGGACTTAGGTAAAATACCAACTACTTGTCTAAAAAATTTTCTGTTTTTTATTAAGGTCAAATGTAGAAAATAATTCACATAAATTCCATTAATGAGTATGAAACCAACCCCACGATGCGCTAATGTAAAATACTGCCGGAAAGATAAATTGTGTCTGTTCTAGAGGATTTGCTTTACCCCTTCCCGTAGTCTGAAGTTTGACTTCTACTTCTTAGTAGTTCTTAAATGGTTTTTTCAAATAAAAACCCAAACTGTTCTAGTTTGGGTTTTTATTTGAAAACGGTTTGATTTATTTTTCTAGGAAAGGGATGAAATTATATTATATTGGATTGTAAGTCGCAATATCTGTGTGTTGTTTTGTTATTCCAGGTATCATTAATGTAGATGCTGTTACTATCAAGGCAGAACCAGGGACCCGAGGAGATGATGGAGATATCAAAAGGGAATGTTTAGAGCAATCTGAAAGAACTACCAAGACGTCAGGTAAATCTTATCCGCAAATCTTATTTTCCTTCTTATGCCGCTTTAACGATACATTTAAGATACTTATGAAGCTTTGTTTCTTTCGTTTTAGATTTCATTACTGACCTGAAGACGCATTCTGTTCATTTATGTTCCCGGAAGTTAAATTTAAAAAATCATATTTTGAGCCAACGTGGACGAAAACCCTTTTCATGTTCTGAGTGCGAAAAATCATTTTTACGAAAAGGAGATTTTATTCGTCACATTCGAACTCACAGAGGAGAAAAACCCTTTTCTTGTACCAACTGTGACTATTCCTGTTCTCGTAATGGAAGTTTAAAAAGACACATGTTGACTCACAGTGGAATGAAACCTTTTTCTTGTACCGACTGTGACTATTCATGTTCTCAGAAGAAAAGTTTTATAAAACACTTGTTGATTCACAGCGAAATGAAACCTTTTTCTTGTACGTATTGTGACTATTCATGTTCTGATAGAGGACATTTAAAAAAACACACGAGGATTCACACCGGAGAAAAACATTTTTCATGTTCTGAGTGCGAAAAATCATACTTACGAAAGAGAGATTATAATCTTCACATTCGAACTCACAGAGGAGAAAAACCTTTTTCTTGTACCGACTGTGACTATTCAAGTTCTTATAGGGGAAATTTAAATACGCACATGCGGGTTCATAGTGAATCAAAACCTTTTTCATGTACTGCCTGTAACTATTCATGTTCTCAAAAGAGAAGTTTGATAAAACATGTGTTGACTCACAGTGGAATGAAACCTTTTTCTTGTACCGACTGTGACTATTCATGTTCTGATAGGGGTCATTTAAAAGAACATATGAGGATTCACACCGGAGAAAAACCTTATTCATGTACTGACTGTGACTATTCATGTTCTCGAAAGGGAAGTTTAAAAGTACATATCCGGACTCACAGTGGAGAAAAACCTTACTCATGTACCGATTGTGGCTATTTGTGTTCTCAAAAGGGTAGTTTAAACATGCACATGCGGACCCACAGTAGAAAAGTGCCTCAATAAGACACCTGTTGACTCAGTCACATAATGTACTTGCCCAAAACAAGCAAATTATCGGTTTCAAAGATCTGTTGTAACACGAAGGTTTCACCAGTATTTAAAATAACATCTGCAATGATTTGTTGAAATGGCGGTAACTTTTCATCCTTATTTTTTTCTGAAAATCAGTGTAAAAGAATTAATTTGATTCCCTTTGAAACTAAAAAAACAAATAATTTACGTAAAAAATTCTTACACAATTCTATCACGAATAAAAATGTAGAAATCAAACAATTACTTTTATTATAACCACCAAATTTTATTTAATATATCACGACCGACCGACACGGTTTCGGTTAACACGAGTATCAACACGTCACAAATAAAACTAATCAAAATACAGGTAGAGTGAGACGAAATATAACATAGAATGGAGGTTAAATAGTAAACTTAGCGTTATATTATATTTTATATAGTTAAGAGATAGATAATATTTACAAATAATTCTAAATCGCTATCTACTGCCTTTGTAGGTCATATGATATTTGAACGAGGACGAGCTTTTTTCAAAGAATACATAAGTTCGAAGATTATTTGAAAAAAAATACTAACTCTAACCTTTTTTCAATAGCACGAATTTCAAAGGTTACCGGGAAAACCTACCAATTTTTATTTGTATATTCTTTATAATGTTTTTTTCCGCTTACTTTTAATTTATATATTTGTATTTAGTTTTATGTTTCCTTAAATGTGTTTTTTTTATTTTCTAGAAAGATCTACCATGTGTTTTATTACCTGTTTCCGTGAAATAATATTTTTTAGTTTTATATTATTTATTTCAAGTATGACTACTACAATACGGGCATTAGCCTAATATGGTAGTTAAAAAATGACAAAAACTGTAACTTATAAATATTTATTAATTAATAAAATAAATCATTGGTTACCCTGTTATATTTAAAGAAACAAAGCTGTTTATGGGAAGTATACCTAACATTGGGCTTTTGGACATATTTAATTGATTAATAAGAATTCGTCTTTCGGTTTGAATGACTCTCTTAATTTCAAGTTCTTCTTAATTATTTAATCTGTCTCCATGACCATTTTTGGAAAGAATGTTAGCACCAGTCTTTTGATTGAAGGTATAATCTTTATCCATAAGATGATGGCGAATTCCGAAAAGCCCTTATTGTTTAAGGATCTAGGATGCTCTAATTATAATGTTGACATTGTGCGTTGTTGTATTAATAATAACAATATATATAATAATAACAGAAAGCTGAACAATTACTACAATCTACTTTATGAATTCCCGATTGACTAAGAAAAGAAACCATACCAAAGAAGAAGACTAAGAAATAAAATTGAAAAGGAACTAAACCTGAAGTAAGGCAGATAGGATAGAGCACTAAAGCTCGAGAACTTTAAACCTGGAATAGATTTTGAAGAAAGAGAACCTCTATTGAGAACGGACGTATCAAAGGGAGTTACCTTTAGTTAGCATATACCTTCTTGATGACAATCTCGCCAACTGCAATGAGTGCGGAAGCAGAGAGAGAGCAGCGGCTGCACCGCACAAATGTCCATTGCGTCACATATGGTTGACAGGACTATCCATACTCTATGTCAGGGGTGCTCAAACTTGATATGCTGGCGATCGACCTCAATATTATTCGACTCCGGTGGATCGACTATGACAGGCTGCAAGTATGTGTACATTTAGGTACTTCAACCACAGATTTTAAATGCCGGGGGGGGGGGGGGTGGGTAGAAATTACAACCTCATTTTATATCCCATGTGACGAGAATTATTCCAATAAAAATCGTGTTAATAAATCTACTTAAAAGCTATTACAAATTTGTAACTGCTTTCAGAGATCCAGAATGGTATCCGTGTAAAACGATTTAGCATGTTATTTAATTTTTTTTTTTATTGTGAACACAAAACTGGTCTCAATTAAATATGTATGCGGTGAATTAAAACTACACTCCGAACATGAAAACGAACATGAAATAGAGTTGCTTGAAGTGTTATTTGTTATTTTTAATGACTAGATCTATATTGCTGGGTTCTTCCTATGCTTCCTCTTCTCTCCATTTTGGTTACGCATCACGACAGTGATTACCATATCATGACTATATCAGTGGATTTCTGTATGGTTTTCTCATCAAAAACAGTTCTTTCATGTTAATTTTAAAGAATGCACTCTAGATATAAGTGGCTAGTTATTACTAAAACACGATTATCAGTAGAAATATTATGTGACCTATTAATTATAAAGAAACCGCAGGACTTCGGAAAGAGTCAATTTGGGAGGCGGTATGGGTACCGCTGCCCCGGGAACCATTTATTGGATAACCAACACCTCTGCCATAGGTCACCCCAAGTGCGTCGCAACATTTGGTGAATTAGCGAGGGTGCCTTATAATATGTTATGTTCATGTGGTGAGGTTTGTCTGGGTCTTGGCTGTGGATGCGTCTGCCCACCAGCTGCACAGAAGGCCGGTTCGGGACGGAATGGTTGAGGGAGTTCCTTTGATTCTTTAGCCATAATCTTGCCGAAACTTGCCGAAACCGAAACCGAACCTTCGGTCGGTCACTAATTATAAATATATTATTATTTTGAATTATATTATAGACCGGTCAGTGGTTGAGTGGGCATCGTATTTGGGTCCCACCCAGGCGTTTCGTGTTCGATTATTCGGTTGACTAAGTCCTCCATCGCGACTCAAGCAACATTTTCGGCTTACTGTGGTGGTAGTGGGAGATTTTCAAATATTGTCGGGTTATTCGTTAAGATGAATATATACGTGAAATCCTATTTAGATATATAATTTGATTAATCTTTACGACGAATCGGCTAACAGTATGAACATCATAAAATATAAAATAAATCGAAGCTTTTACTAGCTTTTCTATGTATTGGAATTACAATAAAATTATTATTTACGTAACAAAAAATATAAGCGTAAACCACCAAAAAAAATGTTTTTTCATGACTTAACTATGAATTAATATAAGAAACAATTTTTTTTAAATACCCCTTTATGGCTAAGACTATTTTGGAGGTTTTCCTTGATCTAACTTTTTTTGTTCTTATAAAATTATGCACAAAATAAATAAAAAACCACTTTTTCGCTTACTAGCCTCGTGCAAAAAGACGCCCGATTTAAAAATTTTGCAAGCATCAGATTCGAAATATTTCTAGCGTTTGTATTCCTCTTAACCCGGGAATGTTTGTCTTTCTTTAAAAAAAATGCTTATCATGTTTGACGATGCATTTTCGTTCACGGGAGAAACAATTTTAGGGGTTTTATGGGCTTAGGTTTTTAACAACTAAATTATATGATAAAACCTTTTAAAAGGAGATGGTGAAAATAGAAAAGCGAAAGCATAAAACTGTCTAAACAAATAATATAATATGACCTCGGATAATAAGTAAATATTATTTAACAATATCTAACAATGACACTGTTCTTTGCAGAGAGGACCGCCAAAGAACTCGATCTTGGCACACACTCCTTGCCTCAATCACGTTAAGTTTCAAAGCTCTTTAAAAAATATATGTTTTTCTTGAAGATAATATCTAGACATTCCCCGTGCCGAAAAGCAAATTATCTAAAATTCCCTCCATGGAAAAAAATAGGAAAGTATGCTCCAAAAATTATTATAAACACATTTGTTTTTATAAGTTATTTTACAAGTTATATGCATGAAAAAAAATAGTGTTTTTTAAAATGCTGTTTAAGACAACCCCCACGAGATTTTTGCTCTATTTTAAACGAGTCGTGTTTTATTAAACATTTTCACAATTTTTGCATCGACTTTGTCGCTTTAAATACAAGCGCGATCCTCTAGCACTCGTAATTTCATGTCTCTCCATCTTCTTCTTTTTGAGCCCGGTTCCGGCTTCTTACGTGCTAACTTTTGAGTATCTGATTGTAGCCAGTCTATTTATGCCAGTTCTGAAGAATGAATTCTAAACATAGGAGGATTGAAAAACATTTAGTCCATTGATATCATATGATAATTACAAGGGTTAATTATTACTTCAACATTGTATCGGATGTACCATCAAGACTTGTATGGTGTTACATTTAGTGTAATGGTTCACGAACTTGACCTAATAATGAAAATTTTGTTTGTATTATAAATATTATAAACAAATACATCACATCCAAACACTTGAAATGTGGTTCCTAGAACCCGATAATGGATTAGGAGGCCCGTTAAGTAACAAGAGATTCATTCATTAATTTTTTCTTCTGTAATATTGCCGATTACTCTAATGAACGGTTCATGCCATTAAAAAGATAACGATTTTAATCGACATTTTGACAGCAGTACAGTATCTCTCAACGACAGCGGATACCTACTTATCGAGGACATCAACCGCACCTGCTTTGAAATTCATCGTGTTCTACCTTGCCGGTATCCGTGGTCGAGGTGTAAGGCTCTCGAATTACAATCAGGAGGTCACGGATTCAAATCGCAAAGTGAGCTAATATTTTTATTTATTTGATTAATCTGTATTATTTCACAATTTAATCACTTAAAATAAAATAAGGTATATTTGCGGCTCGTTTCAAAGTGTAAGATACACTCAGAATCGCCCTGGCGTAAGATCACCATTCAGAATTGAACGGTCAGTGACTGAGAGGGCATCGCGTTTGGGTCCCAACCGGGGGATGCTTTTCGATTCCTCGGCTGGCTAAGTCCTCCATCACGACACAAGCAACATTTTCTGCTTAGTGTGGTGGTAGTAGGAGATTTTCAAACATTGTTGGGTTATTCATAGACCGGGAATGTTTGTCTTTCTTTAAAAAAAATAAAAAAGGAAAAATAGAATTAAAATCCCCGGTGCAAGACCGCCATTCAGAATTGAAACGTTGCTTGAAATGGCTTTAGCCGTGTTTGGTGACCAGATTTATATAACCAGGTTCTTCCCCACCTAACTCTTTCTCATATCCTTCTCGTCCCACTACCTTCAATCCCGCAACATGGGTACCCCAATTGGGGATGCCATAGACTCACTGGCTCCATTGGTTGAATGGTGGTCTTACACCAGGACGAAACTGAAATTATCATCTTTTCTAGAAGGAGTCACAAATATAGCTACTAATACAATTATTTTAAATTAATAAATTTTGTAATAATACACGTATTAATCAAATAATATTTTTTTTATTTGAATCCGAGACCTCCGGATTGCTAATAGAGAGCTTTGCCCTCGACCACGGAGGTCGTTATTTCCTGTCCTTGGGTTTTCTTGCACGTCTAAATTAAATTGAACCGGGTCATTTCCCTATGATTACACACTTCACGTTAAAAAATGTATTAATATTTTTCAGTTAGTTAAAATCGCCCATACCCAATTCTTAGTAGTTTTTTCGATTAGTCTCTGAAGTTCACCTGAACGTTTTCAGTTTAGTAGGAGAACTTGGAAAAATACTATTTCTATCATTAGAAATAAGCCGGAATACAGCATCACTTGCCTTGATTTTTAAATGTTAATTTAACAATGAATTTCAAAACGTATTGCGAGTAAGAAGAAAAGTCATAGTTTTCAAATTACTTGCAGCTTTGGCAGATTGGGTAATTATTACTACAACACGATTATCGATAGAAATATTACGTCTTTTGCGAATCTTATAACAAAATTATAATTAATTCAATTTGGGAGGAGGGTGTGGTTACAGCCGCCGCAGGAACCATTTATAGGATAACCAACACCTCTGCCATAGGTCATCCCAAGTGGTCGCTACGTTTGGTGACTTAGCAGGGGTTCCCGGGTTAATGGGGTGAGATTTGTCCGGGTCTTGGTAGCGGATGCGTCTGCCCACCAGCTGCATGGCAGGCCAACTCGGGAGAGATCGGTTGAGAGAGCCTCCTTGACTGTCACTCCTGGACACATTGACCCCCCAGATTCCTATCCACCCCCAATACCATTTTCCTTCCCAGAACTTCCTCTCCTTCTTCTCCTAAAATGACCCCCCACACAGCATCCCCAAAGATGACATAGGTCCTATATGTTAAATCTCTTAAAAGGAAAATAGAAAGCTTAAAACTGTGTAAACAAATAAAATAACATGCCTTTAATAATAAATAAACATTATCTCATAATAACTAACCATCCCGATGTTTCCTCGCAGGGGTTCGCAGAGAAGACCGCCAAACAACTCGGTCTGTGCATACACTCCTTGCCTCATTCACATCCATATATCGCTCTTTTCTTCTGTCTTTCGACATGACTCAAGAATTCGGTTTACTCAATCATGCCATGTCTTTCTCGGGCATCCCCAACTTTTTCTACCATTCAAGTTCACGTCCTATATTCTTCTTACAACCCTTATAATTGGATCTACATGCCAAACCATCTAAGAGTCCTATTCTTATCTCATTACACTCACAAGCCAATTCAATTGGCTTAGCAGGACTTGTTTGCTGATTACAATATGTATTATCTATTCTTAAAAAAAAAAAAAATAAATAAATAAATAAATTGTGTTCTCCGTGAATCTCAAAGTATCTCACATATATTTTTTACTGTCAAATCAGTCATACTTTGAAGAGAAAATTGTTTTATTTGTAGTAAGTAAGTTTTCAAATTACTAATATATTAAGCACATTGATTTTATCTTGTTTAGGAATTTATAATCATGTATAAGAAAATAACCAATATTGGTTTAAAAGTAGTCATATAAAAAAAAATAAAGTTGCTGAAATATTTACTGTACTATAATAACATAATGACAAGCTGAATTTGAATGAAATCTTGTTTTTTCTTATCTTAATTGCAATGTGCGATGTTTTTATTATGATTGATCTGTATCAGAAGAAACGCTATTGAAAAGCGACGTTGCCAAATGTAGGAGCTGCGATACGCGAGTCAATGTAACGTATATTTTGCCAAAAATATACGCTCGTCTACTGCAGCGCCACGGCTCGCCGCTCGGTGACAAAGCACTGAACTAAAATAGCATATTTCAGTTGATTTAGGTACCAATACCGCGTCTGGCTTATTTTCGTTTTTGAACTGTATGAGGGTACAGGAGTGGGGAAAACTTGAAATTACATGTGTTCAATCCTGCGTCCGTATACTGGACGCAGAATGACGGTCGGACGCAGGATTGAATGAAAGTTGACCATTAGAAGACGCAGCAATGATAGCGGGATGTATATATATATTTTTTTTACCCACCAGATTTAAATGTCCGGGTTTAATTTTCCCCACAGGAAAAAATAAACCCTTTCACACACTTCCCAAATGATCATCTGGTCAATCCACGTTATGCAATTGCACTATATTTATTATAATTACAAAACAATACAAGAACAACATGTCAATCTACCAGAGACCAGATGGGAAAATAATTCACCGACTCCAGATATTTTCATATCAGAGGGTTCGGCTCTGTGGAATTCCTAATTGAACGTATAAATCCAACTGATCCCTCAATATAAATATTTAAAAAATCTTTTGTAATCCTACATGTATTTAAAATTACCGATTTTTGCATTTTTATATATAAATTCTTTGACAAATCTAATAATACGCATAAATTTTGAATCAGAGACCTAGGTATAATGCCAGTAGCCGAAATAACAAATGGTAATATTTTTATAGTCCGAGATTGCCAAATTCTTTTAATCTCATTTCCTAAATCTGTGTATTTTCTAATTTTTTCAGAAACAGTTTTTTGAATATTACAGGAATTTGGAATAGCTACATCAATGATATAAGTTATTTTTTTTAAATTTTGTCATGTTAAACTATATCAGGTCTATCATGACTAATTGTTCTGTCTGTTAGTATATTTTTATCATAATATATTTTATAAAATTCATTTTCTAAAAAAAATGAATTTGGTTCATATTCATAATATGGTACTATATTACGGCAGTCAATCAAGATATGTTTAATTACCAAACTTTGGTGGATTATTTTTAAAACCTGATTGTGCCTAAATGTGTACTCGGACGGCGCTAATATAGAACATCCCGATATAATATGTTCTATAGTTTCCGGAAAAGCCAAACATTTTTTACATAAATCATCAATTTGATTTATATCTTTGATTATATGCTTCCTATAATTTTTAGTATTAATGACTCTATCTTGAATGGCAAGCATAAATCCTTCTATTTCTGCGCTCAACTCTCCAATACACAACCATTTGTTTGACGAAAGTTTGTCAACATACGTTTGGTTGTGATAATTGAAGTGTTTTGCATGAATAATTTTATTTGACCAGGAATCTAAAAATATAAAAAGTTTATTTTCAAACAAGTTCTGCTGTGTAATTATTATTACGCGTAGTAGGCGAAACAGCTGTCACGCGTAATAATAATTACACAGCAGAACTTGTTTGAAAATAAACTGTTTTCTTAATTTAATAATAATCTTATTGATTATAAAATAAATTTTTTTTTTAATTAAAATGGAGTTCTACAAAATAAACTTGATATCAATAAATGATAATAATAGTTATAATAAAATTATTTTGTTAATTTATATAGCGCCATTTTAATGAAAAACTACCTCAAGGGCACTGAACAAAACATATATAAAATAATTAATATAACTGGATAACAGGTTAGATTTACAATCATAACAAGTGACTTACAACTAAGTCTTATAGCTAATAACTCAGAACTATTAACTTATAGCTAGTAACTTATGTCTAAAACGTGTAAATACCTTAGTCAAATGATGACCATATTATCCGAATAATTTTAAATAATTAATATCCCCTAAACCACAATGCATAAATAAATTAACCGTTTATGTAATATAGAACGCACAAAATGAAAAAAGAAAAAAAAAACATTAAACTAGAAATGAGATAAAATTTCTGACATAATGATATACATACCTATTTAATCATAAATGTTAAAAACATTAACATTCTACAGACATTTTGGTTGGTTTAATAAATAATATAAATAGAAATGATCCGAATTTAATTAAAACTTTACGGAATTTAAAGAAAGTTATATTTAGTATACAGTGCCTATTCAAAACACAAACTAAAAGGAAAAAAAAGTGCACACTCAAAATAACCACCTACAAAATGTCCAAGAATTAAACTAAACTTTCATTTAATACAATAAGAATTAAAAATAAATACACCATTAGTTTCATTAATTGAGATCACATTATGACAATATCTTTAAATTATAAAAACATAGGTTTAACCCTACCCAGTAAAAAATAGTATGTTAACCCGAATAATTGTGATTTAGGATATTCTGACAAGGATTCGGAATATTGTGATTTAGGATATTCTGACAAGGATTCGGAATATTGTGATTTAGGATATTCTGACAAGGATTCGGAATATTGTGATTTAGGATATTCTGACAAGGATTCGGAATATTGTGATTTAGGATATTCTGACAAGGATTCGGATTTATTGTGATTCAGGATATTCTGACAAGGATTCGGAATATTGTGATTTAGGAAATTCTGACAAGGATTCGGAATATTGTGATTTAGGATATTCTGACAAGGGTTCGGAATATTGTGATTTAGGATATTCTGACAAGGATTCGGAATAAAATTCACTTAAATACTATTTAAAAATAAACAACCACATTCTGTGGATACGTTTTTAGATTTTCACGGTCAAAATTATTTTCGTTATTTGTTTTTGAAGTGCTATTTATTAATTTATTATTTTTATTTAAGTTTTTATTCCAGCAGACCTGGGAGGGTAGTGCAATCCCAATCTGCCATATTACATAAACAACTATAAAAGAGAAAAAAAGTTTAAATATTAGGTAGGTACCTAATTAAAGCATAACATGAAAACAAAATTCATCACACAAATAACAAAAAATAAGCATAAAATTCAAATAAATAATAAGTAGACAGAATTAAAAATAAAAAGATATTTTGGGACTGTCCATAGTGTCCATCATGGAGGTCGCCTCATCATCTGCATCCATCGTTCATTTATTGGGGAACTGAGCCACTCGGATGCAGCCACGACAATGATATTGGTTGAAGTCCGTATCCTGCTCCAGAAGCTGGCTAGTCGGTGGCGAAGTAAGGCTGGGAATGAGTGCACCCTCCCCTCGGTGAACATCGTGGAGGCACTGCAGAACCTCGTTAGTTGCATAAGTTGCCTGTATGCATTATTGTAGCACACCCTCAGTTTGTCCCATTGCGCTGCTGGGTATTGTGTCCACAGTTCAGACGTGTACAGGGCAGTACAGTATGTCTTGAATAGTATTTTTCTGACAGCTTCACTACAGTGGTAGAACCGCCTTGAGAGCATTCCGGCCCGTATATTAATTGCTCATCTTTGTCGTTCCATATCTTCTATATCCTTCATTTCTTCGGTTAGGATATGTCCCAGATACTTAACCTGTGAGGCCACAAGCAGTTCAATTCCTTCTAGATATATTGGAGGATTATATGATGGCTCCTTATTGTGTTTGAAAGCGACGATGACTGACTTTTTAGAATTGTACAACAGGCTACGCCGTGTTGCGCTACCTCCTACTAAAGCCAACGTTTCGGACATCGCTACAGTATCCATAAATAGGGTTGATGTATAATTGTAAGAGGTGGAATGTGCGCTTATGTAATTTATTTTATTTAAACACCCATAGGGCTTTTACATAGAATGCAGTACATTTTTTTTAATTACCGTGTAAAGAATGGGTTTACAAAATCCAATACACAATACAAGTAACATAATATTTGATAAAAACAAAATATAGGTTAGAAAAAATATAAGGGTTAAAAAAAAAAAATTAAATTTAGGTTACATAAAATATAAGCGTTAGCAAAATACAGGTAACATAAAATATAAGAAACAAAATATAGTCGATAAAATAATAGTAGTTGACGTAAAATAGGTAATGTTTAAAATTGTTGTTCTCATTAGTTTATGGGATAGGTGAAATAAATAGTTGGCACATATGGCGTTTGAAGTTTGCTAAGTTCAAATTATTGTCAAATGCATCCAAAGTATTTGTTACCAAGACTATGCAAACGTTGTATTGGAGAATGTAAATCATAGTTCGAATGACATGTACGTATATAAAATGTCAATGTTTGTCTAGTTGTTCGTGTAGGTACATGCAGATTTATTAATTGCAGGAGTTCACAACTGTCGAATTTAGAGTTTAATTATTTTTATAAAAAAGTTAGGTCGTTTATTTTTCGTCGGTTTTCTAATGTTGGAATATTTAAAGGATTCATTAACGACGGGTAATTTATGTGCTCTAAAGGGATGTGAAGTTTAAAATTTACAAAACGTAGAAATTTTCTTTGAATTCTTTCAATAGTATGAATATGAATTTTGTAGAAGGGCGACTATGAAGTTATATTCTATTAGGCTTCTAACAAGGGATGTATACAGTAGTTTAATGATTTGTAACGATTCAAAGTTTTTAATTGTTCTTAATACAAATCATAAAGTTTTCATACCCTTATTTGCAGTTTGTTGAATGTGAACAGTGAAGTCTCGTTTCTCATCCATTATTATGCCAATATCCCGCATTTCCGATACTCTTTCTAAATTTATTTTATTTATTGAATAGTCGAAAAACAGTGATGTTTTTTTTTCTGGAAAAGGTCAAAGTTTTGCATTTTTCTACATTTAAATATAGATTGTTTTGTGAGCACCAAATTTTTAGCATGTCTATATTTGATTGAAGAATTTCACAGTGGTTAAGGATAGTTATCTCTTTATATAATTTAATGTCATCAGCGAAAAGCAATACTTTGACGTCTTTAAAGCGGTTGACTATGTCGTTTATAAAAATAAGAAATAAAATTGGGCCAAGATGACTACCTTGCGGTACTCCACTAGTGGCATAAAATGGTTTGGATATAAAAGATTTTATTTTTACAAATAAAGTTCTACCTGATACGTAACTACTTAGCCAGTTCAACATATTTGCTCTGATTCCCAGAGCATGAAGTTTTCGGATCAGTATTTTGTGGGACACTTTATCAAAAGCCTTCGAGAAATCAGTATATATACAGTCAACTTGTTTGTTTTTAGAAAAAAGACTCCAATATATAGTTTTGAAAGAGTAATAAGTTTGTTGAAGTTGATCTACCTCTAATGAAGCCATGTTGTTTGTCATTTATTATCTCTGTTAACGTGGGATATATTTCATCAAGAACTAGAGATTCAAAGATTTTGGGTAAAACAGATTGTATGCATATAGGTCGATAGTTTGAAATGTCAGTCTCATCGCCTTTTTTAAGTATTGGGATAATATAGCTGGATTTCCAGGAGACAGGAAAATGTACAGAAGATAGTAGCTGGTTAAAGAGAATGGTTAGTGGTTTAGACAATATAGAGGAGCAATGTTTTAGGAAAATGGGCGGGATGGAGTCTGGGCCTGCAGATTTGTTAATGTCTAAGGAACATAGTTTCTTTTTGCAAGATTTTTTCTGTTATGTAGCAGTCTGTTAAATGTATGGTTTTTTTTAAATGAGTATGAAGGAATTTTTTCTTCAGGTGTTTCCTCATCGTAAACATTTTAAAAGAAATCTGAGAAAAGATTTACGATATCTTGTGTGCTGTTAGCACATTTGTCGTCCATATGCATTTGTGGTGGATAGTCTGTGCTGTCGTTGTTTAGTGTTTTGATAAATTTCCAGAGATTACTTGAGTGCAAAGCTATGTTTTCGATAGAGTTTATATATGTTTTATAACAGATTTTAGAAAGATCTTTGCATTGTTTTCTAGTTTCACTGAAAATTGCATAATCGATCATCGACCGTTTTTCTTTGAATTCTTTATAAAGTTTCTTTTTTTGTTGAAGTGAGGCTTTTAGTTCTGGTGAGAAATAAGTTGGATATGTATGTTTTTTGGGAGTACATAGTGGTACATATGATTTTATGGTGCTAGACAATATTAAATAAAAATTATCTAAGGATTTGTCAGTATTCACGTCCGATAAAAAAGACCAGTCGATACGGGAAAGATGATAATTTATAGATTCAAAATCTGCACGTTTGTAGTTGAGAGTCTCTTCAACGTGTTTTGGTTTGACGCTACACACATTTAGCTTAATATAAAGAGGGGGGTGGTAGTTATCAACAGGTAAGAGAGGATCATTACATTTGTCAATGACCAATTTAGGATAATTTGATATTGCTAGATCTAGTAAGCGATTATTTGCATTGTATATAAAGTTATGTTGGAAAAGATTTAAAAAATTTGTCATATCCAAAATCTCACGTGCACGATCATTCTCGCCCTCATTTACAATTAAACCACTTGATTTCCACTTCAGGTTAGGTAGGTTGTAATCCCCAAGAATAATAATTTTAGAGTTAGGGTATTTGTATAGAAGATCTTCAACGTCTTCGCTGTGACTTCGGTAGATTACAGCATCAGATAGTGGTGGTGTGTACACAGTTGCAATTATTATCTTTTCTACGGTGGTATCAATTTGTATAAATAGTTTTTCGAGTGTATTATTTTTTGTTTTGAGTTTTCTTGATAACAATTTTTTTTTAATTGCAATTAGCACTCCGCCGCCCTTGTTTTGGAACTGGATTTAGAGTTTCTATCGCAGCGAAAGATTTTGTAGTTGTTAAGTCCGAGTTCTGTTGATTTTATTTCCGAGTCGAGCCAAGTTTCTGTCAGCACATATACGTCATAGTGGTGTGTAGATATGGTAGAACGTAGTTCGTTTAATTTAGTTCGTAGTCCACGGACGTTTTGATAATAAATTTTCATAGTACTCAGTTTTTTGGATGAATGTTGATGATTTTGGGAGACGAATTTATGTATTTAATTGTTATATTGGAAGTGATACCGTGTTGCCAGCTCCAATCCACTACGAGGTGTTATTCGAGTATACTCAGTGGCGTTGGCGGGCGTATTACGCCCCGGGTGCCACCCTTACCTGCAACGCTATAACCTGTTTGCTGCTTTGCCCGTCCTAGGGGGTAGTGCTCCACTCCGCCAACGAAGTGTCCCGACCAGGGATACAAAAATAACACTAGCGTTTCCAACCCGACTAGGGCTTTGCAACGCTCTCCGAACTGCACTCGCAATTTCCCGACCAGGGAAATTAACAAACACGCTCGCGGGTTTCGACCAGCAACCGCCGATACGTTCGCGAACTTCCGCCAGGAAGTCCAACCAAGTGACCGCGAAAATTCCGATTAGGGATTTGTGCAAACTCAACTTTGCACATATTTTCACTTCAAAGAACTTTCGCAACTTCCTATCTTTGATGTGGTGTTGTGGTGTGATGT
Source organism: Limnephilus rhombicus (assembly GCA_929108145.2). NCBI lineage: Eukaryota > Metazoa > Arthropoda > Insecta > Trichoptera > Limnephilidae > Limnephilus > Limnephilus rhombicus. Next base: position 35,333,909 of record OV815289.1, read on the forward strand.
TTAGATTTTCACGGTCAAAATTTTTTTCGTTATTTGTTTTCGAAGTGCTATGCCATGTTGCGCTACCTCCTACTATAGCCAACTTTTCGCATATCGCTACAGTATCCATAAATAGGGTAGATGTATAATTGTAAGTGGTGGAATGTGTGCTTATGTAATTAGAAGTGATACCGTGTTACCAGCTCCAATCCACTACGAGGTGTTATTCGAGTATACTCAGTGGCGTTGCAGGTAAGGGTGGCACCCGGGGCTTATAACGTGTTGTAACCCCCATTCCCCCATTAAAGTTGACTTTGATAAATTCAAAAAACGCGAAATTCGAATTCATAAAAAATAAAACCATTATGACCTAGTCAATACTACGTCGGCGTAGCTCTTGGTATCGGGTAATTGACGGCTACATCAAAGCTAAACGCCGAAAACCAGTTCGAAGTGTACTGTAATACCAGCTCGTAGTAAACCATTTTGTTTTACACCTTTAAATGGCAACATTCACTTTAACTTTTGTAGTTCCGTTTCTAATTCTAGAATTCGTAAAAAGAAGTCGCCAATTCCGTCGGCAGCTTGCATAAAGACGTGCCCCAGGCAAACATAAGTACTACAATTTAATGAATTTGCAGTATCGCTCCAGATATGTAAAGTTTGACGGTAATACTCAGTTGTATCAAACGGTTATATACTGCATACGACGCCATTGCATGTCTCGGTTATTCTGTACCAGTGACTAGAGATCACTAGATGACAGTGGATTCAAGAAACATGCTATTTTTTAACCAGTTCCTGTCTCGGTTGACTAGCGTAACTTCGTTAAAGTAACTTCGACAAAAGGCATAATAGCAGACAACATACGAAAAAGTTTATTCTGCAACAATAGTTCCCAAGTACTTCTTAAAATCTCACATTTGAGAAGACGAATTGCTGTACTTAGATCACAATAAAGGTTTTTATCAACAGTGAGTCAGCATGTGGCTCGTCAGATTGCCCTTTTGAGAACATGAATAGTTGCACTCGGAACAAGAAAAAGGTTTTTCTCCACTGTGACTCATGCTGAGGCATTTGCATGGTCAGACTGCCCTTTTGAGAACATGAATATTTGCACTCGGAACAAGAAAAAGGTTTATCTCCACTGTGCCTAGTGATTTTGCTCTTGTGAGAACATGAATAGTTGCACTCGGAACAAGAAAAAGGTTTTTATCAACAGTGACTAAGCATGTGGCTCGTCAGATTGCCCTTTTGAGGTCATTAATAGCTCTTTTTCTCCACTGTGAGACAGCTTGTGGATCGTTAGACTGCCCTTTTGAGAACATGAATATGTAAATGCACTCGGAACAGGAAAAAGGTTTTTCTCTACTCTGACTCAGCATGTGCATGGTCAGACTGCCCTTTCGAGAACATGAATAGTTGCAGTCGGAACAAGAAAAAGGTTTTTTCCACTGTGAGTCAGCTTGTGGATCGTTAGACTGCCCTTTCAAGAACATGAATAGTTACACTCGGAACAAAAAAAGGTTTTTCTTCACTGTGAGTCAGCTTGTGCTTCGTGAGATCTCCCTTAAGAGACATGAATAGTTGCACTTGGAATAAGAAAGGGGTTTTTCTCCACTTTGACTTAGCATGTGTATGGTCAGAGTGCGATTTTGAGAACATAATTAGTTGCACTCAGTACAAGAAAAAGGTTTTTCTCCACTGTGAGTCAGCTTGTGCCTCGTGAGACTGCATTTTTGAGAACATGAATAGTTGCACTCGGAACAAAAAAAGGTTTTTCTCCACTGTGAGTCAGCATGTGGTTGGTCAGACTACCCTTTCGAGAACATGAATAGTTACACTCGGAACAAGAAAAAGGTTTTTCTCCACTGTGTGTCAGCATGTGGGTGGTCAGACTGCCCTCTTGTGATCATGAATAGTTGCACTCGGAACAAGAAAAAGGTTTTTCTCCACTGTGAGTCAGCATGTGGATGGTCAGTATGCTCTTTTGAGAACATGAATAGTTGCACTCAGTACAAGAAAAAGGTTTTTCTCCACTGTGAGTCAGCTTGTGCCTTGTGAGACTGCCCTTTTGAGAACATGAATAGTTGCACTCGGAACAAAAAAAAGGTTTTTCTCCACTATGAGTCAGCTTGTGCCTCGTGAGATCGCCCTTTTGATAACATGAAAAGTTGCACTCGGAACAAGAAAAAGGTTTTTCTCCACGGTGAGTCAGCTTGTGCCTCGTGAGATAGCCCCTTTGATAACATGAATAGTTACACTCGGAACAAGAAAAAGGTTTTTCTCCACGGTGAGTCAGTATGTGGATGGTCAGTATGCTCTTTTGAGAACATGAATAGTTGCACTCAGTACAAGAAAAAGGTTTTTCTCCACTGTGAGTCAGCTTGTGCCTTGTGAGACTGCCCTTTTGAGAACATGAATAGTTGCACTCGGAACAAGAGAAAGGTTTTTCTCCACTGTGAGTCAGCTTGTGGATCGTTAGACTGCCCCTTCGAGAACATGAATAGTTGCACTCGGAACAGGAAAAAGGTTTTTCTACACTGTGACTCAGCATGTGCATGGTCAGACTGCCCTTTTGAGAATATGAATAGTTGCACTCGGAACAAGAAAAAGGTTTTTCTCCACTGTGAGTCAGCTTGTGCCTCGTGAGACTGCCCTTGTAAGAACATGAATAGTTGCACTCGGAACAAGAAAAAGGTTTTTCTCCACTGTGAGTCAGCTTGTGGATCGTGAGGTCTCCCTTTTTATAACATGAATAGTTGCACTCAGTACAAGAAAATGGTGTCTCTCTCTCTCCACTGTGAGTCAGCTTGTGCCTTCTGAGACTGCCCTTGTGAGAACATGAATAGTTGCACTCGGAACAAGAAAAAGGTTTTTCTCTACTGTGAGTCAACTTGTGGATCGCTAGACTGCCATTTTGAGAACATGAATAGTTGCACTCGGAACAAGAAAAGGGTTTAACTCCAGTATGGGTTATACGGTGACGTACAAAATCATTCCTATGATAGCAAGAGTAGTCACATTGAGGACAAAATAATCGTTTATCCACAGGATGCGTCTTCAGATCTGTCGACAAATTTGAAAAAGAATATGAATAAAAAAGGCTCATTAAGATTTATTTTCCGCGATAATTTAGAAAAATGGATACCACATAAGGTTCTTTCAATGAAAATAGGTTTTACCTGTAGTCTTGTTCGTTTCAACGCGTTCTAACCATTTTTTCTTAACACCCGACAGGTCCATGTCAATTTCCATAAATGGAAAACTCCCTTCATCTTCTTCTCGGGATCCAAGATCCTCCTTGATGGCCACTTTCTCCACATTAGTGCTGCCTGCAAAACCAAAATGAAAATACGAACATTGATAATTGTAATGTTCTTTGAATGTTGTGTACTACATTCATACACTACAATGATTTACATACAACTAGACTTTATTAAAAAATCTATAAATTTGAAAGATTCAATAACCAATCATTTAACACATGTATATAGGCGTGGATTTGGATACGAACTTAAGGATAAAAAATGACACCAGATGTCCGCATTAGTTGCAAACGCTTCAAGAAGGACCCTGCTCTTGAAGAAGTCAATAAAAATGATTTTATTTCTATCAATATTTACGTAACTGTAACATGTAACTGAAAACATGTCCCAAATAAAAACAGGTAAATACTTGAGGAATCAGAAACTTATTGCGAGTAATACATAAAAGTTAATAATTCCAAATTAAAAATGTGGCATGTTTAATAAATAATTAAAAAATTAAACATGCCACATTTTTTTAATATATTCAAAGTAACTAACTGGCTGTCTGAGAAAACTCCGCATATTGAAAACATTCCTTCTTAACATCTTGGAGGTCGAAATCTATATTCATATACAGCATTACACCTCTGCCTTCTTCCTGGGGCCCTGGTTCCGTCTTGGTGGAAACAGTTTCAGGATTTAGTAGATCCATGACACTGCTGTGGTAGCGTTTGATGATTTGTTCAGGTCAAAAAAATTCCTGAAACAGAACGTTTTTATAAAGGAAATTACTTCGCGTGAGTTTTGAATATTTGGTTTTGGTTGAAATATTTTGCCAAATATTGAAGTCGTAAACTTAACTAATTTTTTAAATAAGGAAATAATAATAATTGGGATAATAAATTTCTGGGATTAGAAGGAGAAATACGAGTAGATGGTATTGTGGCGATACATCATTATCAACTTCGCCATCAAAAGAAGACACGAGAAACATATGATATTCGCGCGATACCGGCAAGTTACTGACGTACATACCTAACTACCTACGCCGGCACGGTGGACTTCGGCCGCCTGCCGCACCGATTAATAATAATATCGCCACCGTCTAGAAAGGTCTAGAGTTTATAAGCCGCCCGAATATTCAGCACCGGGTATGTTCGAGTACCTTCCAGTGTACACATTGCCGGCGAATGGAACATTACTCCGCCGGTCGCGCTGGTACATATAAAGCGACTAAATTCGGCGCTCGCTCAGTCAGTCCCAGACCATTAGTCGGTCAACATCTCAGCATGTAACAGATCTCCGCACAAGTGCTCCTGCATGGCATCTCTACGCATCCAGGGCAGCTTCCCGAGGTCCATCACCACGTCTCAGCTATAAGGCCTATCGTGCCTTCAGCTCCGCAGAACAGCTACATCCCGCGATTTACGAGGCTTGCGTCACCTTCAGTCCAGGGATGAGCTCACCATTTCATGGCACCCCGAAGCGCACCGTGCTTCGCTGCCATGGAAACACGCTCCGCCTCGCCAGGACTGCCTGTTGGTGGCTCAGCTCACCGAGCCACACACCGTTCATCTCCGCGACTCGAAGCGTCGAGCAACGGCCAGGAAGATAGGTCATCTCCACCGCCAAAGTGTTGAGCAACTCGCTGACCTTCACCACACCATCTCCATCACCTCCGTGCGCCAGCAGCATCTCATCACGGCACCCTGCATACATCTTGTTACCACTTCACCGACCTCCGCTACGTAGCCACAACAAAGACTGACTCACTACATCGACTGACGCCTTTCATTTCTCGCCCGGTCTCTACCGATACGGCCCGCTCCCTCACTATCTTATATTAACGGTAGATTGCTGCTGTCTCACCGCAGTACTGCTCAAGTCAAAGCAGCAATTTAATTTCCCCAGAGTGACACTTATTCAAAATCAGGAAGACTTATAATTGATGTTTCAAATGTTCTTCGAACCAAACGTAACATGTTGGAATTTGTGTTCAAATTACATTTGTACCGTATGGTGCTGCCGCCAGTATGTGGTTTGAGGAATTAAGATTCCTAGCAACCGTCGTTTGTACACGTTGCGTGTTGCCTTACTAGTTAACAGAATCCCGGTGGATAAACATTATTTTGTAGTTGAATAAATATATCACTGATTAAATAAGTTACAGGTGTTTTCCTTTAAATCCAACCTGGAGATTCCAACATGGTAGCAGAATTGTGGTTTGATACGGAAAAATAGAAAGATAAAGAAAAATAATAAAGTTGTGAAATTGTGGAACACGTGAATGCGGTGAACCGTTGTAACGAACAAAAAAAATGGCGTACGTGAAACAAGATGATTTATTTATTTATTTAATACAGACGGCATAAGTATGCCATGAACATTAATTACATGTCACAAATTCATATTCAAAATATTAGTAATGGTAAAACAGTGAATGTATAACAGTTAATTGTGACGATACATTGGGAAGTGACACCAGAGATACATTTACACAAAATAATGTGTTGAAAGACAATATTGTTACAATGATATTTCTCACAGAATGGGTCTCTACTGCACTATAGGAACAAATACATTATAACGTAAAACATGTAGAGTGACCATATGTTGAAATTAGCTCTGAAATAACATTTTTTTTTGCAAGTTGTTTAATCTATAATATTTAAAATTAGGTTCGGTTAGAAAATTTATATGTAATGGTAAGTTAATAAGAAAATAAAAAATAATATATTAACAGTAAATATACTGTAATAAATAATCAATTTGCTATTAATTTAGAAATGACAATGTAGAAAAAATCAATTGGCAATCCTCGGCTAATACGAATAATTTAACCATTTTTTTAAAAGTGCACAAGGAATTAGATGACTTAATATGTTCTGGAAGGTTATTAAATATGAGTGGAGCCTGATAGAAGTAATTTCTTTGACCAAAAGAAGATTTAGTTTGAATTGCCACAAAGTCAAGACCAGACCCAATTCTAGTACGAATTTGCGTAGTACGAATTAAAGTAACGTAATTCAAGTAGTACGAATTTGCTGAGTTCTTTCTGCAATATTAATATTATTAAAAAATTGACAAAGTGTTTGTGTCATATACAGCTGTATTACATTCATGACATTACATTCCTTATAAAGTATATGAGTTGGATATCTAAACTTTTTCTTGAACATAACTTTAAGGATCAGTTTTTGGGCAATGTTAAGTGGTTCTATATAAGTCTTTTGGCAAGATCCCCAGCACACTATATTATAAGAAAGTAGAGACTGGATTATTGCAAAATAAACCGTCTTCAATTTTTCCTTGTCTAGTTTATGTCTGAGTTCTTTAAAGATATAGGTAAGTCTCCTAGTATTATTTACCAACATATTAACATGATCGTTCCATCTTAAAAATTTATCTATTTTTACGCCAAGGTATTTGATGCTGACTACATTTTCCAAAGGGTTGCAGCTACAGGTTTGCAAACAATTGTGTATTATTAAATTATGAGTGGCGGAAGGTTGACTTTTACTTGAAATGCTAAAAGTGATATATTTGGTTTTTTGTATGTTCAAAGTTAAAATACTATTATTTAACCAACTATTTACCACTCTTAAACCTGTATTACATTTGTTGAATGTTTCATCCCAAGTTTTACCCTCAAATATTAAGGTAGTATCATCTGCAAAACTAACGATGTTACCAGGAATATTCAGATTACATAAATCATTTATATATATTAGAAACAATATTGGCCCAAGCACACTACCTTGCGGGACTCCAAAGGAGATTGATTTACCATTGCTTAATATTTTATTTATCTCTACTTGCTGCGTTCTATCACTAAGATAAGATCTGAACCAACCCATTGCTGTACTATCAATGCCTAGAGATGATAATTTTTTAAGGAGCAATTCATGGGAAACTGTATTAAATGCTTTTGATAAGTCCAAAAACACCGCTAAAGCTTTGTTGCCATAATCCAGCGCGCTTATAACTTTGGTCAGTACCTTCAATACAGCATCACTCGTACCTTTATTCTCTCTGAAACCGAATTGATTGTCGGAGAGTATTTTGTGCTTTTCTAAGAATGAAACTAATCTTGACTTTACCAATCTCTCAATTACTTTTGAGAGAGTATTGAGCAAGGATATGGGTCGATAATTGTTAACATCTAGCTGATCTCCACCTTTGAAAAGAGGTATAACCTTAGCAATCTTACAATGAGAGGGAAACACGCCATTTTTAAAACTAATGTTAACAATATGTGATATGGGACCAGCCAATACAGAAACGTTATGTTTATACACCATTGTACTTAAGTCATCAATACCACAGGAAAAAGACATTTTTAATTCATGTATCACTTTTGTAACTTCATAAATGTTAGTAGATTTACAATCAAATGTGTCTCCTGTTACTTGAGTACTAGGTATAAAATTGTTTACAAGACACATTTCAGTAGTTTTGATTGCGCTGCACAAATTTTTGGCGAATCTAGGACCAATATTGCTGAAGAAGTTATTTACGTGATTGGTGATTATATTTGGATTCTTCTCCATTGATATAATATTGTTATTGATTTTTAATTTTTTTATAGACAATTGTTCCTTTCGTATATTTACAGCCTCATTTATAATCTTCCACTGTTGTTTGGTATTTCCATTGACGTTATCCAATTTTCTTCTGTAATATGCTTGTTTTGTATATTTTTAATTTTTGTACACCAGTTTCTATATCGTAATGGTTCAGCAATTGAATATTATTTAACTCTTCTCGACATTTGTAGTGCAATTTGTCACGGGTTCTGAGGCATTTAATAATTCCATCATTTATCCAAGGTTTTAAGTACTTCATGTTATGTTTTTCACTTTGTACAGACGAACAATTTTTCACGTGCATTTTTAAACACTTTATAAAATTTTCAGCAGCTGAATTAACATCTTGAGATGATAGGACTGACTGCCATGATTCCTCCTTTAATCTGTCCTTCAAAAGATTGTTATCTATGACGGTTTTGATTTTCACATTATCCTTTGCTATTTTCTTTAGTGTAGAGCTCATAAATCTCAGCAATATCACATCATGATCTGTTATGCCAGTAGTGAAGACAGCTCCTTATGGTTCGAATTTAGATTTCACCATAATGTGATTGATGCAGGTTGAACTGGTAGAAGAAACTCTTGTAGGTGAATTTATGATTGGTTTCAAACCACGAAAAGCCATAAGTGAGAGGTATTTCTGAGTTTTCATATCGCTCAAATCCAAAGTATTAATATTTATATCCCCACATAAAATGATTTCCTTATTTTGGATAGATGTAGAGTCAAGCAGTTCGCTCAGTGATTCAAGGAAACAATCTGTTTGAGCCTGGGACGGAGATCTATACACAGCTATTACACACAAGTTACTCGATATCTGCATGCTTAGGCAGTTTGCGCCAGGGAGAACAACTTCATCAACGGTCGAGGGAACATTTTGTTTTATATAGGCAACTACACCATCGTTCTGCAAACAGTTTTTATTTGTGTTGTAAACAGTGTATCCAGGTATGTTAGGTATATTGGTTATTTTTTTTAGCCAAGCTTCTGGAAACACTAGTACCTCAGGACGGTGTTCAATCCCATCCAGTATAGTTATGGTTTCATCAAAGTTTTTATTTAAACTTCTAACGTTCAAACAAAGTAAAGAAAACTTGGAATGTTTTAAAAAAATTTTGCAAGTTAATAAATCTTTAATAATTAAATAAGGTTCTGTGATGTCACTCAAATCAACGCATTTTCGTAAATCAACATCCATTTTTAATGATGTAAATATTTTCGGTGCCTTTATTAATCATATTCTATAATAATCTATTGAGGTCGTCTTCGTGTTTTATTTCCTTGATTTTTTTGCCATCATATTCTTTCATTAGAACCGAACCATTTTTATACCAAATTTATTTATATTTTAATTCTTTTCCCTTTGTTTTGGCTTTCCAAAGTAGCTCTTTAAAATAAGGAGTTAGTGATTCTCCTAGGAATATCATGTTTTCACGGTTCGAAATCACCTTCTTATTTGCCAATAATTTTAACCTACATTCTTGATTTCTAATTTTTAGGATATTTTTTTTCGGATGTCCTGGTCTTCTGTCAAATTGCCTTATTGCTGAGGTAATATCATCTGAACTTATTTTAATATTAGCACTTTCAATTAGTTTGATAGCGGTTATTTTGGGATGTTCATTAGTTTTTTCCTCAATTCCTGTAATTTCAATTTGGTCATCAAGGTTGGACTGTTCTAAGTAAGCCAGTCTAGTTTCCAGTTGCTTAATGTTTTTATTTTTGTTTTCCAAATCGATTTTTAAACTTTCTACTTCGCCTTTAACGTGATTTATGGAGTCTAAGCGAGAAATGGTGTCGTCATATTTTTGACTTATAAATTCCGTTGTTTTTTGAAACTCTAACATTTTTTTGTCAATGTTTTCAAGATTTTGAGTTTTTATTTTCTCCAGTTTTGAATCTACGTATGATGCAAATTTTGAAAAAACATCTTCTTCTGGGTTAAAGTCATCAAGCACAGTATTCATTTTGTTTTTGGATCTTGTGTTCAAATAATCTTGTTGTTGGGTACCGGTTTTTTTGCTCAAACTCATGGTCACTCTAGTATTAGACTGTATTTCTGCAAACACAGCACAATGCACAAGAGCGGTCTGAGACAGTGAAGCAAGCAAGCAAGCTGTATGGTCAGTGTAGGAAAGATGGCGATGTTGTTGGCCAATCACAAGACCTCTCCTTAGCTTTGAATATATTTCAATTTCACTGTCACTATTTTCCGATATTAATATTTATTATTCACTTAAATACTCCTGTTTCAAAGTACAGAATTCATATCACTATTAATGCAGTAAGCACTTGTATGCATCTTGTAATTGTTTCGGATTGTATTATTTACTAATAAATACAATTATTCGAAATTTATAATGGATCACTGTTACTGTGTGTTATTTCGATTCGGTAGGTAGGTTACTATGTAGATTAGGTAGGTAGGTAATTGAACATGAAAAGTCCGGTGAATGGGTAAACGCAATGAATAGAGAAATTAATTGTATTGAAAAGAATGAAACATAGAGTCTAGTAGAAAAACCTGATGATAAGAAAGCTATTGATGTTAAATGGATCTTTAAAAAGAAGTCTGATGATTTGTTTAAAGCTAGATTGGTTGTAAGAGGATATCAACAACATGAGCAAGTTGAAAACACTTATTCACCAGTTGCAAAAATGGAAACACTTAAGATTTTATTATCGTATAGTTGTCAAAACAAATTAATTGTTGAACAAATGGATGTGGAAACAGCTTTTTTAAACGGAAAAATAATGTCTGACGTATACATCAAACAACCTCCTGGTAATGATGTTGGATCCGGTAAAGTTTATAAATTACGAAAATCACTTTATGGGTTGAGAGAGAGTCCGAGGTCATGGTACGAATGTTTTCACAGTTTCATGGTTGAATCAAAGTTTAGTAGAAGCACTCATGATTATTGTTTGTACGTGAGAAACGAGGGAAATGATCCGATTTATATTTTGATATTTGTTGATGATTTGTGGGTATGTGGCAAAGACTTGAAGAGAGTGCAAAGAGTGAAAGATAAATTATCTAAACGTTTCAGAATGAAGGACATGGGTCCAGTGAGTAATTATATCGGAATTGATATTAAGCATGATCTCAAGTCAAATGTAATGAGTCTAAGTCAAGAAACGTATATTAATTCTTTAGCCAAAAAGTATAACTTAGAAAATGCTAAACTGTACAGTACACCGATGGAAATAAACTTGAGACTAGAGCCAGCTGACGAATTAAATGAACAAGTCAAGTATCGCAATTTGATTGGAGAACTGTTATACATAAGTACTGGAACAGATATCGCCTTCAGCGTAAATTATTTAAGTAGGTTCCAGAGTAGTTACAATGAGACTCATTTCCAGTACGCGATGAGAATTCTAAAATATCTATACTCAACAAGAAATTTGAAATTTCTGTACTCAAGCTCAAGTGAAAACGATGAACTGTATTGTTTAGTAGACTCAGACTGGGCTGGTGATATTAATGATAGAAAGTCTACATCGGGGTATTTAATAAGATTGTTTGGCAATACTGTTTATTGGAAGTCTCGTAAACAAAAATCTGTAACTAAGTCGTCCACTGAAGCAGAGTACGTAGCATTGTCTGACGCTGTGACTGAACTGAAGTTTGTGAAGGGTTTAGTAAGTGAAGTGTTCAAAATTAAATTGAATGATCCAGTCAAATGTATAAAGATAATTCTGGAGCGGTATCAATTTCTAAAAGCGGAAATTTTTCTAAAAAGTCTAAATACATAGAGGTTCAGTATCACTACGTACATGAGAGTTATGAGAATGGAATATTGATATTGTAAAGATCGATACTGATGAAAATATTGCTGATATATTAACCAAATCCGTGGGCAAGCCAAAGTTTGTTAAGTTAAGAAAACTGATGAAATTGAAAGAATAACAAAAAATGTTTATGACTATAACAAGTACAAATGTAAAGGGGCGTGTTGGAAGTTGTGTTCAAATTACATTTGTTCTGTATGGTGCTGCCGCCAGTATGTGGTTCGAAGAATTAGATTCCTAGCAACCGTCGTTTGTGCACGTTGCGTTACTAGTTAACAGAATCCCGTTGGATAAACATCGTTTTGTAATTGAATAAATATATCACTGATTAAATAAGTTACACGTGTTTTCCTTTAAATCCAACCTAGAGATTCCAACAATGTTATCCTACATGATTAATTTTGTATTAAGAATTTGCTGAAAACACAAGAGTGTTTCTTACCTGCCACGTTTAATTTGAGAGGCGGTTATGGGTACCGCCGCCCCGGGAACCATTTATTGGATAACCAACACCTCCGCCGTAGGTGACTCCAAGTGGTTCGCTACGTTTGGTGACTGAGCAGGGATACCCGGGTTCATGGGGTGAGGGATTGTCCAGGTCTTGGCGGCCGATGCGTCTGCCCAGCTGCCACGTGTAGGCAGGATCGAGAGACAGGTTGAGGGAGGTCTTTTATCTTCACCAGCCGAAATCTCCCGACCCATCGCCTTTCACCGCTGGCGGAATGGATTTATATGTCCGTCACTCCTGGACACCCTGACCCCTAGATTCCTACCCACCTCTCATAACTATTTCCTTCCCAGAACTGTGAACTGGCCTCCATGATCGTGAGATCTCACACCATTATATTACCTTCTTTAGGGGTATGTGAAGCCAGTAGTCTATGCTGATAAACCAGAGACGTTGGACCATTTGGAAGTCAACATTCGCCGTGTTATTGCCGATATATGGGCCCACTTCCTCGATAAAGTTGTCGAAAATTAGACTTCACGAGTGCGCTTCATTCGAGCTAGCCGTGGGGCTCATAGGCCCGAAATCATATTTAAACAATAATGGCATAAAATTATTTTTTAAATAAAGCCAATATCATAGACATTAACATTATTTAAATGTGTTTTTTTTTTCATTTTGAATTTGTATACCTCTCAAAAAAACACCCTTTATTTAGAAGAACTAAATGCACTTAAAATAATTTATCTATGGCAAAATTTTTCGATTACTTCTAGAGATTTTAACTGTTCCAAATCACGTATAAGCACTGCATTTGCCAAAAATCGGTAATTTTGACATTTAAACTTTTATCATTAAGCCATAGATGTCGCGAATGTAAAAACTAATCAATTAAGCGCCAAGCGAAATATTCTCACAATAAACAAGCACAAATTAAGGAACTTAAGTTTCATAAAGCTAATATAAGAAAAACTTACTTACATACAAATCGAAGCGCAGCGGTCAATTCCAAAGAGTTACACAAACGTCCCTAGAAAAGAAGTGCTTGAATTTTAAAAAACTGTCTTATAAAATTATTAAAATAATCTCAAATTGAATGCATTTAACACAAAACTTATTGTGTGGTTTATACACAATATAATTACTTTGAACGGCGGAACATCAAATTCTGCGTGCGGAATAAGGTTAGGAACAAGGGACGCCGAAATTTGACATAACCATAGACAACGGAAGTTTAAAGAAAATAATCTCAAAAGTGAGCACCGGTCCTTTCCAGTGGGAATATTTCAGGATAAGCTTCAAAACTGAAAGAAATGGGGAAAAAAGTGCGAGTCCGAAGGAAGTTTTTTTTGTCGGTAATAATGGCCAGTTTTCAGGAGTCTTCCTTTCATGAATATGGGTGCGATGTTTATTGTCATTTCGATTTGTTTGAATACCGCCTAGACGCTCTTTTTACGATTGATTGTTATTTTCGGCGCTTTTGTATGCCAACATTTTATGCCCATACATCTAGCATTTCGTATTAAATCTCGGAAATAATACTTTTGAAGTAACATTTTGAGCATTTATTCTTAGCTATCGTTTATTTTATTTATGGAAACACATTCTTTGAACAATAAACTATCGATAAAAACAGAATTACTTGTGTTTATTTGATAAATTGACAGGTTTTTGAAGTTTTTGTGACCGACCATCGACTGACTTTGACAGTTCAATTCGCGTCAAACAATGACATTCATATTCCGTAGACATTTTAAAATATTCTGGTGCTGCCAGGTGATTCAAACTTTTGGCGGTATCTAGAATACTGTTGGAGCAAGTGGTTCTGTGCTTGTTTTTGATACAGTTTCTATTAAAGTAAGGGTCAAAATCGCATTTAATTTTTTTATTTTTTTATTTTCGCCGACCGGCAAGTCGCCGGTGGGCAAACGGCCCAGAAAAGGAGTTAAGTGAATAAAAATAAAAATAATGGAGAACTGTCTGAAATAAAAATAATAATAATAATAACGATTATTCATCAATTGTTTTTTTTACAATATACTTTTTTTATCATTGATTCTATTGATGAAAAGGTCACTGCTCAGCTGCAATTCAGGAATTCTCCTGAGAAGCAGCTGGTTTTCAGCAGTGCCTCCAATGTACATTCTAAAGCAGAAAATGAATGAAAAATTTAATTATATTTAAATAAAATAAATACAATGAAATTAAATTCCAAAAAATTTATTTAATCTAATCTCTAATTCAACGCACGCAATATAATACAATATGAATAATAGAAAAAAATATTAAATTAAAATAAATTAATAATGTAAGGCTCATAATCTTCATATTAAAACACAAATAAAATATAATCAATTCAAATCAAATCAAATTCAATGTGAAATCAAATCGTGTATCAAATATAACCAAAAATGTTATCAAAACAAATAATGTAGGTATTCAATGCATAAATAAATAAAAATAAAAATGCTACAAAATGTGTTCAAATGTTGAGAAACTTTCGTCAAACCAATGGTTGAGTATTGGAGAGTTGAGCGCAGAAGTAGAAGGATTTATGCTTGCCATTCAAGATAGTCATTAATATTAAAAATTATAGGAAGCGTATAATCAAAGATATAAATCAAATTGATGATTTATGTAGAAAATGTTTGGCTTTTCCGGAAACTATAAAACATATTATATCGGGATGTTCTTTATTATCGCCGTCCGAGTATACATTTAGGCACAATCAGATTTTACGACATCCACACTCACAATACCTACTCAAAATAGCAATAAAATCCGCATACCTCGAACACACACTGCAAAATATGGGATAAAATCTCTGAACTATGTTGCCTGTACCTACACTATATAAATTGCTTCCAGATATGTACAAGGGAATCCAGAAAAATAAAAATAAATTCAGAATAAGGCTGTAAAATAATATTTTTTAAGGATGAAGCTATGTAATTACTTTTAAGGATGAAACTATGTAATTTTCTAGTCATGTTTTTTATTTTTTTTTTTTTATTTGATTCACCTGATTTATACATGTGTGTTACATATTTGACTAATGTGGGCCTCACTGGGTGCTTTACCCGTGCTGAGGACCTCATTTTACAGTTTGATATGATTTTTATTTTTTTATTTAAGATACATATAAAATAAAAACTAAAGAAAAAAGAGACTCAACAATAACATATGAGAATTGAAAGAAAGAAAATAGAGCAAAACAAAATAGAGTAAAATATCACTAAAATAAAACAATAGAATAAAACTATATAAATAGGATAGATACATATAAACCGATAGTGAAATTAAAAGGTTTTATATATTAGTGACTATTGCAATGGTGTTTATGTCTATGTGTTTTTATTTTTATTTTTTTTTTTTTTTATGTTGTGATTTTTTAATTGTCTTGTTTCTTTTTCTCTTCTTTTCTTTTCCATTTAGTTGTAATCATCCATATTTGTATAACCTTGTTATTTTTTTTCAGTAATTGTTCTCTATTGTTGTTTGTTCAACTCAACCTGTTTTTATTTTTCGTCTACCTGTATTGAAAGTGAAACTTGTATTTTTAATATTTAAATTCCTATGTAAAATTGTAACTAATTCGTCCCACCCATGAATAATTGTATCTTCCTCCTGCCCTAAAATGAGTTCTGTAACTCATCGGGATTGCTCTAGCAAGAAATAAATACAATATCTATGATTTTTCTGCACGACATTTTTTCTCAAGAATGCCAGGTCCCTTATTCAACAGGCTGAAGAATCTACTAGCCCTGTAATATTTGATATATTGGTACAAGATATAATATAATTAAAATATTATACAAGACATAATTTGAATCTAAGTAACATAAACCTAAAATGCCAGGCAAGAAAATTTTAATAATTGTCTATGACTTCATTACTGTCTATGAATAACCTAAATATTTTGTTGACACGTGCTTTCTTCACCGTCAGTCGTTTCATCCTGATTCCAATCTCTAATTCTACATAATATCCCCTAGTCTGTTTAATCCGAGCAGTTAAATTTATCATCCCATGCTTGTGATAGTTATTGGTAAGTACTAACGCTGATATTAATCACGCTTTTCATTGGTAGCGGCTGACTTGAGTCTTTCTGCTTAAAAATGAAGTGGAATATTTTTTTATGACATGAGGTGTATTATGAAAGGATCAATGTTGGAAAATGGTTTACTTCCATAGAAAGCGTTGTAATGTTGGAGGAAGGAGGAAGTCAAATCCATTTATTTTATTATATATTATTATTTTTTTTTTGTTTTGTTATAAAGAATACATCAGTACAAATAAGCTTTGACTGCCCAACGAGGAAGGTCTCCCGTTCTTGGACAGTCAAATGACAGAAACATTTTGATCGGCGTAAATTTACTTTATAAATGACCGATTTGGGACACAAATCTAAAAAAATCATCGCCAAAAAACTTTATCTTACTGAAGCTCAGGAAAAAATATTTAATTTTTTATGATGTATGCACTATTTAATTATTTAGGTACTAATTTAATTATTATTAATTATTTATAATTATGCACAAGTGCCCTTAACGTGCATATTTTTTTTCAATATAGAAAGAAGAAAGAATTGTCAAATTATAAGATTACTTGTAAATACACCGAAAGAAAAATAATACATAAGAAAAATAGGTAAATTTTCGGGATAAGTCTCCGTGGTTATTACGAATACTTTTTAGAAAAACTTTAGATTCGCCTTAATCACTATAAAAGGAAACTTTTTGCATCACGGGCGGCGGAAAATGATGCATTTTAATTTTCAATTGCGTAAAACTTAATTTCCCTTCGCGAACCGATACGGCAACTGTTATGTTGGTATCCCTGATACAAACAAGAGCTAGATACGACTGTAGCCGACTTCGTGGGATACATGATAGATAAATAAAGACAGTAAAGAAACAATAGATATTAATTTGGAAAAAAATAGAGATATAAAGGACGCTGTAATATATAATTATCAGATAATATTTTTTATTCATATTTCTGACTCCGTCCTGCCCAAATCTAGTAACCATTTTGTTTTTTTTTGGCTGAAGGATGCCACTTCACACAATTTTAGTTGTGAAGGGATTTCGGTCCCAGGTATGAGAATATCATTTAATAAGCCGCTGTGTTTGTTGGAATAGAAATATCATTTCTGCCCTTATTTCTGGTTTGATGTTGGTGTTCGACTTTTTCATTTTATATTTATTTTTATGAGCATAAATTATTATCTTTTATTGTCCTGTCAATCGCCGTGACAGAAGGACGTACTTACCGTAGCGCGATGACCTGTAACGAGTGTAATGTTATAATAAACGAGTGTCTCGCATTTATGCAAAATAAAGCGGACACTCTAGATGAAGTGTCGATAACACAACTGTGCACTTCCGCCTTCACCGAGGAGGAGATAAAGTTGGCCAATAACATCTTATTCGACAAGCTTCCGGACAAGCGTACCCTACGTAAAGGAGACGGCAGGGTCAACCGCGATCTTCAAGACATCCTGAGGGCCCTGAAAGAGACAGACCCTGACAAATTACCGGTGTTCGTCGCAAGACAGTTACATAAACTGCCGCCTGTTAACTTTGACAGTGTTGACATTTCACGATTACTAAAAGACTTCAACGCCATGAAATCTGAAATACGGCAAATTAAAAACGAATTAAGTGAATCATCGAGCACAAACACAGCCGAAATAATGCAAGAACTTAGCTCACTTCGAGATCAAATTAAGGATATGAATATGCGTAACGAGAACAAGATGAAGACACAAATAAATCAGCCAAAACAAAACGGCGACCAACATGTGGGTAATCCTATAATAAACAATAACACAAGGCCGGCATCATACGTAGACGCATGTAAAAGTAATCCGAACGAGCCAACAAACACTATCAGCACTCCGGACAATACGCACAAGAACAATATACGAGGAACCCACACAATCTCACCTACTACCGATACGGTGAACGTCGACGTAAACCAGCAGCGGGGTTCCACGCAGGGGTCGCAACCAGTGACCACCGACCAGAGCGGCTTCAAAATCGTTGTGCATAAGAAACGCATTCACAATATGAGAGGCAAAGCGCAATCAATTGCATTAAAATCTGCGGATATAATCGCATCAATATACGTATCGAGGTTTGCGACTAATACGACGGAGCACGACGTAACTTCTTACCTAAAAAGTAACGGCTTGGATGGGTTCAAAGTAGAATTAATAAAGCCTTTCCACCAAACTCCATTTAACTCTTTTAAACTTGTGGTAAAAGCAAACGAAGTAAAAAAAATACCTAGTAGAAGAATTATGGCCTGAGGGAATTGTTTTCCGAAGATTCAAAGAATCACGCACACAGAACAATAACCAAAATGCATAATAACAATTTAAAGATCATATCGGTGAATTGCAGATCCGTCCGCAGTTCAGAAAAATTCATTTATGATCTGTGCGATACACATGATATTGTTCTAATTCAAGAAACGTGACTACTCCCGTCGGATTTAGAGTTCTTATCCCATATACATCCAGATTACAATAGCTTGGGAACTTCTGCAATTGATATATCGATGGGCCCGTTAGTCGGCCGGCCACACGGAGGAGTGGGTGTATTATACAGGCAATGTCTCAAGGGCTGCCACGATCCCGTTGAATAATTGCCGCATGGCGGGCATTGAATTAGGCCTAAATTCCGAAAATTTATGCATTTTCACCGTGTACATGCCAACTTGCACAACAGATCACTTCGAAGAGTACGTTAACTGTCTTGCGGCCTTGCAAGCAATTATTGACGAAAAAGATTACACCAACTCCGTAATCATCGGAGATTTCAATGCACATCCGGACTCACTCTTCGGAAATGAACTGAAATCTTTCTGTCAAGAATATGATCTTACCTGCGCTGATACCGTAATATTACCAGAAAACTCTTACACGTATATCAGTGACGCGCATCACACCACCAGGTGGTTAGACCACTGTTTGGTGACAAAAAATATCTTCAAACAGATTTCAGATATGAAAATACACTACGACGTAGACTGGACCGATCACAGGCCTCTCGAATTGACCTTACAAACAGAAGGAATACCGAAAAACGAAATTTATGCATGTATAGAAACCGACCGTGCAACTTGGAATCCCAAAAATGAACGCGATATCCGTAGTTATACTCGAACCTCACAAGTTTTTCTACAAAAAATTAAACAAGATCTTACGCGGTACGAGAGAAGTGACAACCCTGCTCGAGCTAACATTAAGAAACTGTATACACGTATTATAGAGGCCCTGCAAAGCGCCGCGATTGCAGTATTTAACAATCGTAAACGAAGATTGCAACGACGTAAACAAATCTGTGGATGGAATGATTTTGTCGCACAAAAATACATAGAATCAAGACGTGCAATGATGATATGGATTGAAAATGGCAGGCCTCATGAGGGCTCAATTGCGGATGAACGAAAATTAAAGCGTGCTGCGTTCAAACTAGCACTGAAAAAATGCCAAAACGACTGTGAGCAAATTCAAATGGACAAAATAGCAGGAGATTTACATAGTCGTGATTTCAAACAGTTTTGGCTGAAGACAAATAAACACTGCAACGTGAAATGTAAAATTCCGTGCAACATAAATGGAGAAACAAACACTAAAGCAATTGCTAACATTTTTGCAGATCACTTCTCCATCTCTACTCCGACCTCACCGAACACTGCAAGCAAACCACCACCTAGTCCTATCCTAAATGAAGACAGTGGCCTTTTGATCACAGCAGACATGGTCAACACCGCCCTGAGATACATGAAAGCTGGAAAATCAGCAGGTCACGACGGATTGAGTATCGAACACATCAAACACGCTGGAGGACCAATTCTTCAACTGCTGGCGAGTCTGTTTACCGACATCTTAAAGAATGGATACCTACCAACTGACATGACAAGAACAATAATAACTCCCATTCTCAAATCAAAATCGTTGGACTCTACCTCCCAGGGTAGCTACAGACCGATTTCAATTGCCACCACCATCGCACGATTATTCGAAAGTCTACTACTAAACCAGATCGGTCCCATCTTGGAAACTAAGGACAACCAAATGGGCTTCAAAAAGCAAACGTCTACCGATACTGCTATATTTACTGTGAAAAGATCCCTGGAATACTACAGGAATAAAAAGACCACCACGTACGCATGTTTTCTAGATCTGAGCAAGGCCTTCGACAGGGTTTCTCACCCTCTACTATGGGGTAAACTAAGGGAAAGAGGCATATCACCGGCGGTGATACATATCCTCGCTCGTGGCATAGACAGCAGGAAAACTTAGTAAAGTGGAAAGATGGACTCTCCGAACCTTTCCTCCTGAAGAGCGGCGTTAGACAGGGAGGATGCATGTCCCCGACATTGTTCAACCTGTACATGGACGAACTCACCGACAGGCTAAACAATGCAGGGGTAGGCTGCCAAATTGGAGGACAGTTTCTGAACAACATCAGTTATGCGGACGACATGGTATTGATGGCACCATCCATAAGGGGCCTACGTATTCTTTTAAAGATCTGCGAAGAGTTTGCTGAAGAAACAAACATGCAATACAACCCCACTAAAACGGCTCTACTGGTCGTAAGATATGGACAAGGACCAAAAAATATTCCTCCAGCTACCCTGAATGGTGTGAACCTGCAGGTGACTGAAGGAACTAAATACCTTGGACACATAATCACCAGTAATCTGATGGACGATGACGACATCGATAGGCAAAGAAGAGCTCTCAGTGTAAAAGCTAACATGCTCAGTAGAAGATTCCGCCTTTGCAGTACTGCTGTAAAAAGGACGCTCTTCCTTTGCTTCTGCGCAACACTGTATACGTGTGAAATCTGGGCAAACTACAAGAAGAGTAGTATAGAAAGACTTCTGGTTCAGTATAACAACGCCTTCCGCATAATGTTTGGTCTCCCCAGATATTGCAGCGCTTCCCGGATGTTCACGGAGGGGCGAGTTCCTGGCTTTGCAGCCCTTATTAGATCCAGGGTGGCAGGAATTAGGGAAAGGATAACCAGCTCTGGAAACATCCTCGTCATGGAAGCCCGCCTCAGTCCATCATCCAGTATTGATGCACACTGGAGAAAAATACTGGCTCCTTACGTGCTCACAGAATCCTGAAAGCTTAATATTATTGTTTTTTTTGTTTTTCCTTTTACTACTATTAGCTTATTATCTTTTTTTTGTTTCGTGTACATTCATATCCACCCTCTTTTTCTTTTTTTCCTTTCAAATACTTTGTACATGTATGTGTATATTACCCTTATGAATGTGTGGGATTGCACTCTCCTCTCCACATACTGGAATAAACACTTATTTATTTATTTTATTTATTATTTATTGTAAAACTGTTGAACATCTAGTACATTAAATTCTCTGAAGGGAGTGTCGCTCGAATATCTGAAAGGTTTCTTCATTATAACACGTAAAATAAATTTTTGATTTTAGAAATTTGTATCAGGATTTGAGTCAATTATGACTATTATGAATTATGAATTTTGAGTATTAACTCAAAATGCAACTTAATTATAAAGATGTAAGTCCATGTTCATCTTTCTGCTTCTAAGATAGTTGTTGCATTAAAGGTGGGCTGGTGGCCTCATTACAGGCTGCTAGTCTTAGTGAGGTTAATATTTTTGTATGTAAAAAAAATAAGAACACATGTATGGTGAGAAAAAAAAAACTTTGGGATTTGATGGGTTTCACCGCACCAGTTGTATTATTGGCTAAGCTGATAATTAAATCTCTATGGGAGTATAACCTGGATTGGGATGATACTCCTCCTGAAACAGTTGTCACACTTTGGCGACAGTTTAAAAAGGAATTGCCATTATTGCAATTTATTAAAATTCTTCGCATTTTAGGTGTCGAATACCAATGTGTTTTAACACTTATCGGGTTTTCTGACGTAAGCGAACGCGCATTTGGCATTATGTACTTACACGTTTACTGTCCGAATACTGATAAAACCATAATTAATTTATTATGCGCTAAATCCAAGGTCGCTCCGGCTAAGACGATTTCACTTGCGCGATTAGAACTATCTGGAGCGCTAGTACTTGCACGATTAATGCATACGGTCAGTAATACCTACAGATCAAATTCGAAAGCTCATACGACTTTAACTTTTTGCGACAGCACGGTTGCTCTAGCGTGGATAAATTCACCACCCGCAAAATGGCAGACTTTCGTTGCCAACCGTGTCTCACAAATACAAAACCATCTGGGGGCTGAATGCTTCCATTATATAAAAGGACAAGACAATCCCGCCGACTGCTTGTCGCGGGGTCTTACGCCCGCTCAACTAATATACCATAGATTATGGTTTAAGGGCCCCACTTTTGCTCAGTTGCCTAAAGGTGATTGGCCTCTACAACGTTTTGATTCAAAATCTGTATCTGATCCGCCCGAACTGAAAACGAAAATTTTACTAAGACAAAGATTTTGGATACTTTCTTCGCGCAATTTGGTTCGGAAACGTGTGCATCAGTGCAATACTTGCTTCAAAGTCGATCCCCAACCGCAATTCCCAATAATGCGAGATTTACCCGCATGCCGCGTCCGCGAAGCTAAGTCTTTTCTTCACACAGGGGTTGACTACGCGGGCACGCTTCAAATAATCCCTTATAGACGTCGGGGGGTGCAAAGTCAAAAGGCATACATTTGCTTATTTATTTGCTTGGTGACCCGCGCAGTTCATATTGAACTCGCTTCGGATCTTTCCACTGAAGTCTTCCTCAACGCTTTCAAGCGTTTCCTTTCTCGTCGAGGTCCTCTGAGTATAATGTACTCCGATAACGGGACGAACTTTGTGGGAGCTAAATCCCATTTACGGTCTTTATTTGAACATATAGAGTCACCCAATTACAAAAAGGAATTCTCAGACAATCTGTTGGAGAATCGAATTGAATGGAAGATGAATCCACCGCAAGCTCCTCACTTTGGTGGGATCTGGGAAAGTAACATTAAATGCCTGAAAGGTTATTTAAATAAAATAGTAGGCACCTCTCTACTGACGTATGAAGAGATGCAAACAGTGCTTTCTCAGATTGAAGCAATTCTAAATTCACGCCTGCTATCTGTACTTAGCGTTAACGACAACGACGTTTCGGCTCCATTGCCGCTAACCCCCGCACATTTTTTAACGCTCACTCCCTTAAAATCTTTACCCGCTGCTGATTTGTCAGACGAGCCAGTCTAGCCAGTCGAGTATTTGAATACTTTGCAAACTCGCCAGAAATGGAATACAAATGCGAATCCGGTAACGACAGGCACGGTAGTAATGATTAAGAGTGACAACATCGCACCACTTCAATGGCCTATTGGGGTAATAGTCAATGTCTACCCCGGGGCAGATGGGGTGATCCGCGTTGTGGAAGTTAAAACTAACTCCGGAATATACCGCAGGGCAGTCGTTAAACTCTGTCCCTTACCGTCACAATACATTTAACAACATCTTAGAAGTTAGTTCATAATACTTGTATCAATTAGGTTAGTTTCATTGTTAAATAGGTACCAAACCCTAGTTCTAGTTTATCTACCGCAGGTTCAGTATTATTTATTGAATCCTTTCAAATCATATTTTTACGTTTCAATGTTTTTTTTATTTTTTTTACTTCCTTGCTATATCGGTCAATTTGACCATTTGGTAAAAGCATTTATATAACTTACATAAATATTTTCATAACTTTACATAATTAATTGCATTGTACCGCGTGTTACAATTTTGTTTACGCATTGAAACGTATTGGCATTCTTTTGGTTTATGGAAGTGGATTCTTTCATCCCCTTCCAGGCGGGGGGCATGGTTACGCCCATACATATACCCACACATACACATACCTACACAGCACGCATACATACTGTCACTGCTTGAGATTGGTATTAATTATTGTTGCAAGTCCTTTGTCCTACCTATTCCCTACCCGTCAATCTTACCCACAATATTATTCAGTCTGCAATAAACTCCCTCCGCGTATAGCCATATTGTGCTTCCGCTCTCGGTTAATCCGCTATAAATAACTCCGCTGTGTACTATCAAAATAAACAAACCTCACGACTATTACTGTTTTGTTCCTGTTGGATGGGAAAGGAGAATACAAGTGCATTGCCAGCCTACAAGTTATTATCCTTTTCCGGTGAGTCCTCTCCTTTCTATGCAACATGTATTTTTATCATTTTTAAGCAGTGATAGTAACACAAAATCAAGGTCCTTCGCCAGTCATTCTTTGACACAAACACATAAATCCACTCTCACAACATAAAATACCATTCACTGATAGTATCTTTTTCTAATTTTTCTGTTTCAGATTTTCGATTGAGTTTTGCTAATGTTATCTTCATTACTGAAAAATTATCATTTGACGTTAACACCCATTGAGTTTAAAATAAAAATAAATATTTTCAATGGATGTCGCGTATTAAATAAAAATGAATAAATTTTCTCAAGACACTATCTAGATAGCATTTAGGTATGGTTGAATCTTGCAATCATGCATTAAGATAGCATCTAATAAAAATATATTACCGAATCGGATGGGGACATATTAGTTTAGTTGGTAGAGCACTAACCCGGAAAGTCATAGGTCCTTCATTCGAGTCCCAGATGTGACTGTGTTTTTTCTGATTCTTTTGTTTCAGATTTTTGTTAAAATTGTCTTCATTATTCAAATATTACACTTTGAGGTTTTATTCATTGATAAAAATTAGTAAACATATAAATTTATTCCAAGCAAAACAATTCGCCAATCAACTTCTGTATGTCATCTTCCCCCAAATCCGGATTAACCCCAACTCACGAATTTTCAGTGTATAATAAAAAGTGTAACGAATAACATGTTTCAAATAAAAAAGAGGAAAAAACTTGAGAAATCAGGAACCTATTGCGAGTAATATATAATATAATACAGTTTAAATTCATAAGTAAACATGCTTCATTTTAATATAACTAACTGGCTGTTTGAGTAATCTCTTCATATTGCAAACATTCCTTTTTTACATCTTGGAGGTCGAAATCTATATCTGTATACAGCATTACACCTCCGCCTTCCTGGGGCCCTGGTTCCGCCTTGATGGAAACAGTTTCAGTATTTAGTAGATCCATGGTCCTGCTGTGGTAGCGTTTGGTAATTGGTGCAAGCCAAAACGAAAATTCCTGAAACAGAATATTTTTTAAATGGAAATTTAATTCGCATGAGCTTTGAATATTTAGTTTTTCTTGGAATATTTTAGGTCGTACACATAACTCCCATTCAAAATAATAATTATTGTGACTTTATTTCTCTACCCGAGAAGCATACGAATGCAAGTCCAAAATTTTAAGAAATGAGTTTTTGATGCAGACTTGTAGTAAATTATCATGTTTATCAGTGGCAGAAAGATACAGGTCCTATCATGAAGAAATATAGGATTTTCATCATTGTATACTGATACAACTACCTTTAATGCAACAACTATCTTAGGAGCAGAAAGATGTACATGGACTTGCATCTTTATAATTTAGTTGCATTTTGAGTATTATGACTCAAATCCGGATACAAATGGATTTGACTTTCTCCTGCCTCCAACATTACTACGCTATCTATAAACAATTTTCAAAGCTTGATCCTTTCATAAAACACCTCATGTCATAAAAAAAATATTCCATACTTTTGAATGTAGCTATAACTTTGTGGTTATCCATTATAGATAAATGAAACAATTTAACTTTGAACCACTTTAATATTTGAGTAAAGCCGACCGGTTTCGGAACGAACGTTCCTTCTTCATTGCCCTGAAGAAGGAACTGTCGTTTTGAAACCGGTCGGATTTACTCAAATATAAAAGTCGTTTAAAAAAAGTTAAATTGTTTCATTTATCTTTAAAAATTTCCACTTCATTTTTAAGCAGAAAGACTCAAGTCAGCCGCTACCAATGAAAAGCGTGATTAATATCAGCATTAGTACTTACCAATAACTATAACAAGTATGGAATGATAAATTTAAATGCGCGGATTAAACAGAGTAGGGGATATTATGTAGAATTAGAGATTGGAATCAGGATGAAACGACTGACGGTGAAGAAAGCACGTCGTGTCAACAAAATATTTAGGTAATTTCATAGACAGTAATGAAGTCATACAAATTTTTAAAATTTCTTTGCCTGGCCTTTTAGGTTTATGTTACTTAGTCTTATGTCTTTTATAATATTTTAATTAAATTATGTCTTGTACCTTTATATCAAATATTATAGGGCTAGTAGATTATTCAGCCTGTTGAATGTGGGACTTGGCGATCTTGAGAAAAAATAATGACATGCAGAAAAATCATAGATATTGATGGATATTGTATTTATTTTTTGCTAGAGCAATTCCGATGAGTTACAGAACTCATTTATGGATAGGAGAAGGATACGATTATTTATGGGTGGGAGGAAAAAGTTACAATTTTACATAGGAATTTAGATATTAAAAATATAAGTTTCACATACAATATAGACGAAAATTAAGACAGGTTGAGTAGAACAAACAACAATAGAGAACAATTAAAGAAAAAAGGAACATGGTTATACAAAAATGTGGATGATTAAAATTAAATGGAAAAGAAAATAAGAGAAAAAGAAACAAGGCAATTAAATATGAAAAGAAAATGACATAGTTTCATCGGTAAAAGTACTTAACAAATATTATTTTACAGCATTACTCTGAATTTTTTTTTTTCTGCATTCCCTTGTACACATCTGGAAGCGAATTATATAGTATAGGTACAGGCAACATAGTTCAGAGATTTTATCCCATATTTTGTAGTATGTTTTAGGTATGCGGATTTTATTGCCATTTCGAGTATTGTGAGTGTGGATTCTTAATTGTAAAGTAGCTTGATGTTAGTGTGAGTTGATTGTTGAGTAATTTGTATGATTTCATGGTTAGGAAGGACTGTGATAGGAAGAATACTGGAAACTGAATAAATGCTTCTGACATGGGTGTCCCATGGAAGTCCAGAAACATTTCTGAGAGTTCTGTATTGAATCACCTGCAGTTCAGCTATCAATTTCTTTGAGGCAAATCCCCAGGTACAGCAGAGATAAGAAAGGTGTAAATGTGACAAGGCGTAGTACACTGATGTTAGCAATGGAATGGGTAGTAATCCTGGGAGTCTATATATTACACCAGTTATGGGGGTAATTTTCTCCTTTATGATTTATGCGTAGTTCCCACGAGAGTTCTTCTTGAATCTACGATCAGACCGAAATATTTTGTGGTATTTTCTTTTCGAGGCAATTGTTAAAAATTGATAGGTGTCCTTTTAAATAAAATGATTTCCTTTGCAAAAAACTTCACTGTTTATTTCACTTGGGACATGTTATAAATGTATTATATTACGGTGTCAACACACCGGGCCAAACACTGGCAGTTGTTTACTGTTAAAACTTGCGTTGGGAAGAAGCCATAATAATGAGATGCTAGCACTTTTATAATGTAAAAACCTGCACACATTTAAAGAATCAACCATTATACATTTGACATTAGGAAGTATTTACAAAACAATGGTTTCTTCTATAGTACGTACTTCGTAGTTAAAACAGGTACCGAACACTCAGCGACTAGCCAAGCTTCGCACCATTGGTTTAAAATCTTAAAGTCTGGGAGCTTGCTCAAGCAACCCATAGGTGCTGGTAGTATCTCAACTTTTAACATAGCTTCCGCCTCGGGGTTCCTAAATCGCCCATACCGATTTATGAACCCTTCAAGAAAACATAACAAAAACAGGGGAAGACAATCAAGGCAAAAGCAAAAAAAACACAAATCCTAACTCTAAATACCGTACAAATACTAACAAATAATTTTACCTATTATAAATTAGCAGCCAAAACTAAATAATCCTGCACTGCTTATTATACTATTATTTAAAAATGTACGTTCACAAGTTGAATTTTAAGGTAATTAACCTAAACTAATTACATAAACTTAAATTAACCAAAAAAAATTTTTACATATTTAAATAATAACTTAACACAAAATACTATTATAATAAAACCCAACCCAACACAACACAATTGTCTTTTTTTCTTCAAGTCCATTGGTTAGGATCTTCTCCAGGTGCAGTCCACGATATAAGCACCACAGCGCGGGGTGCAATCAATCATCAATTTATAGGTTGTCATGTTGTTCCTGGGATTGGTATCTTTAAAGGGTCTTTTTTTAAATATTTTCACCCTAAAAAGTTTCATCATGGTCGTCCGGGGTGTCCGGACTGACGGAAGGGTCCGGGGCGTCCGTCACAGGTTCAGCTTCCGGGTCCATAGGCATTAGAAATATCTTTGTGATAGGCCTGACAAAGATTCCTTGAGGGGTTTTCAGGGTAACCACTCGCACTACACCATCCGCGCCGGGATGTGTACATATAACTCGCGCCATTTTCCATAATGGTGGAGGTAAATTATCTTCCTTCAGAATAACCAGATCATCCTTTTGCAGTGCCCGTTGATTACTGGTTTGCCATTTAGTCCTTTTTTGTAGCTCCATCAAGTACTCTCGTTTCCATCTATACCAAAAGGATAACATTAGCGCATGGATTCTCTGATATTGGGTCAGCCTGTTGTCTGGTATGGCTCGGACATCTCTCTCCGGAATGATAGAGGATTTGGTGCCTATGAGGAAATGGTTTGGGGTGAGGGGTTGGTAATCGTGGATGTCATCAGACAAGGAAGTCAATGGACGGGAATTTAGACAGGCCTCAATCTGACAAATTAAGGTATACAAAAGTTCAAAGGTTAAAGCAGAATTACTAGTGACTCTATACAAATGAAACTTTGCTGACTTGACCGCAGCTTCCCACAGCCCTCCCTGACTAGGGGATCGAGGGGTTATGAACCTCCACTCAATACCTCTGTTAGCTAAATAATTTTGAATCTTGTCGTTGTTCTCTCTCAAACTGGTATACAGCTCCTTGAGCCTATTACTGGCCCCCCGAAAGTTGCTAGCGTTATCGGAAAAGATCTTATCAGGTTCTCCCCTACGGGATATAAATCTCTTTAAACTGTTCAAAAAAGCATTGCTAGATAAATCCGAAACTAATTCCAAGTGAACCGCCTTTGTGGAAAAACAAACATAAATACGATTTCACGAGTGGAGCTCTCTTCAGTGGCCCACTTTTGGTTGGAATCGGGCCAGCAAAATCGACTCCCGTGATAGCAAACGGTCGGCTCGGTGTGATTCTTTCGCTCGGTAAGCTGCCCATGATTTGGTTACCAATACGAGGATTACACCTAAAACACACAATACACTTATGTAATATCTTTTTAACAGTATTTTTCCCAAAAATAGGCCAAAACCTTAATCTTATTTCAGCTAATAGGGCTTGAGGTCCTGCGTGTAAGTTTACATAATGATAGTGACGTATAATCAATTCGGTTAGCTTATGTTTAGCTGGCAATATAATTGGATGTCTTTGTTGGTACGATAGGTGTGTAGCTAAATTTAATCTACCGCCCACATATATAAGACCATCACATAAAAAGGGATGAAGAGATTTTAAGTTACTATTTTTGTTGACATTTCCCTGGTTTTTTAATGTCTTCAACTCTTTTTGAAAGGCATGTGCCTGAGCTGATTTCAGTAGACAATTCAAACTTGCTTCTAGTTCAGCTACACTTAAATTACCTGAAATTTTACTTTTAATATTTCTGCAGTTATTCACAAACCGCAGTACATATGCTGTAACCCTTTTCAATTTGATAAATGAGGAAAATTTTCCAAATATTTCCCATTCTTGAATATCAGTAGATAAAAGAATATTTTTACTCTTGAGCTCCGGAGGGTTTGAACAGGAAATGTTCGATATAGGCCAATCGTTGACTCCGTCAGTCAACCAATTTGGTCCATTCCACCATATTGTAGAATTTATCAATTTATCCGCAGTAGCTCCTCTTGAAAGTATATCCGCTGCATTGTCGGATGATGATACGTGTCTCCATTGATCTGGATCACTCAGTTCTTGTATTTCGGCTACTCGATTAGCCACGAAAGTGCTCCAACGAGTAGGTTGACCTTTCAGCCAACACAGCGCTATCGTAGAGTCACACCAATAATATGTGTTGATCTTCATTATATTTAATGCTTGTTTTATAGTTTTCATTAATTTTGCCAGTAGTACAGCACTACACAGCTCCAACTTAGGCAGTGAAATAGACTTCAATGGTGCTACCCTTGATTTGGATGTTATTAAGTGTGAATGCCACTTACCGCTGTGGTCCATTGACACCATATAGATACAGGCTCCGAAAGCCTTCTCAGACGAATCGCAAAAACCGTGTAGCTGTAGCTCTTTTGCTTGCTTGCAAATAATTTTTCTTGGTATTTTCAACACATTTAGCTGAATTAAATCTTGCAGGTAGGTCCTCCAGGGTGCTAATATTTCATTAGGTAACTGATCATCCCATGCTGCTTTGGACTGCCAAAGCCTTTGCATTATCAATTTGGCTATGACTATTATCGGCCCTAGGAGTCCCAATGGATCGAAGGTTGATGCGATGCAAGACAATATCTCTCGTTTGCTCTCGGTTGGACCTGATGGCTTCATTATCACATAAGAAAAGTAATCAGATTCATTGTTCCATGTTAATCCTAATATTTTCTCAGTCTTTGGATTGTCAGTAATAATTTTGTCGGAATCGCCTGAATCGGCACACTTAGCTTGGCCCGACTCGGCTGACAATTCCAACGCATTGGACCTCCACTTCCTCAACGTCATCCCCGCAGATGACAAGATGCTGATTAATTCTTCTTTTAACTTTTTACAGGATTCCAGCTCATCTGCTCCCGTTAACAAGTCATCCATATAGAAGTCATTTTCTATGACCTGACTAGCTCTAGGAAAAATTAAATTATTATCCATACCAATTTGCTTTAAGCATCTTGTGGCCAAGAAGGAGGAAGGTGCCAGTCCATAAGTCACAGTCTTCAGACGATAATGCTTGAGCACATCCTGTGGCGACTCGCGCCATACTATCTTCTGTAGGTCCAGGTCATCTTCACACATGTTAATCTGGCGGTACATCTTCTCGATGTCGGCAGTCATGACTATTTGATGTTTCCTGAAATGCAATAGTTGGTTATATAGATCCTTTTGTATAACAGGTCCTGTCATCAAGGCTTCATTGAGGGAAATTCCATTTGAGGTTTTGGCGGAGCCGTCAAAAACGACCCTCACTTTAGTAGTAGTACTGGATTCTTTCACTACAGCGTGATGCGGTAAAAAATAGGAGTCACGATCCCCTTTTGACTGGTTACACATCTCCATGTGTCCCAGTTCTTCATATTCACGCATGAATTTTACATATTGTGTCTTTAACTCGGGATGTGACACAAATTTTCTTTCTATATTTTTAAATCTTTTTTCGGCAGTGAGCAATGAGTTTCCCAACTGATCAATGCATGCCCGACGCGGTAAACTTACTACATATCTACCGTCATCTTGTCTAGTATGAGTACTTACAAAACTGGCTTCGCAAGCCTTTTCTTCTTGAGTTTGAATTTTAGTGGAATTAATCTCTTCCAATTTCCAAAATTTTTCTATTTGATGACTCAACTTATTTATAGATAAACTGCAAAAATCTGATACAGGCCTTTGTTTGGGGTACACGTTGATAGGACCGGACACAATCCATCCCAGTTGCGTACGTTGAAACGTTGGTCCTGACTCGAGTTTCAATCTATCGTTGTTTAGCATTTCCCAGAAGCTCTCCGCGCCCAACAGGATGTCGATGGGTGCAGCTATATTGAAGTTCGGGTCTGCCAGCTCCAATCCTGGTGGTATTTTGAACTCTTTTTTCGCCATTGTCACTTGTGGTAAATTGGTTGTAATTTCTGTAAAATCAGACATGATATTTCGCGTTTATAATCCGTATTAAGCGAAGTCATCTCCACTGAAATTCTCTTTTTTATGTGTGTGATATTATTATGGATCCCAGACACGGGTTTGTTTATCCATTCACATGGTAAATTTAATTTATTAGCAAATTCAGCTCTCATAAAATTACTCTGCGCACCAGAGTCAATCAGGGCGCGAGCTTTAAACATTTTATTGTTGGCCCCCACAATTCCTATGTAGGCGGTTGGCAATAATATTATTTTTTCTGCCTTTTCCGATGCAGAAAAATTCGACACTATAACCTCGTTATTAGCATCCATATTTGAGGTCTCCGGCGGAGGTACCTCCTTGTGTAGTAGAGTATTGTGGCTATACTTGCCACAAATTTTGCAGGTTAGGTTTGTCTTGCAACTCTGTGCTTGATGACCCAACCTCAAACATTTAAAACACGCCCGGATTGATTTCGTAGCATCAATCCTATCCTGTAATTTTAATTTTAGAATTTTTTTGCAAAAATAAATTTGATGACCTTTATCATTACAATAAATGCAGTTGTTTGCCTTTATTGCCAAGAATACCGATGAATCTTTTTTGTTATTATTGTTGCCTATTTGCATTTTATGTAGGTTAGAAGATTTTTTCTCTGAAGCATTCATAAGCTCCAATACTTGTGCCCTAGCAGATAAACATTTTATGAATTCCTTTAATGTAGGTAATTCACCTTGCAATGTATATTGTTCCCAATTTCTTCGGGTAGATATATCCAATTTATTTGAAATTATGTAAATAATCAAAGGATCCCAATGATCTACTTTAACTCCGATGTTTTGTAACGCTTTCAAATTGACATTAGTTTCATCAATTAAATACCTTAATGCTACAGGCTCTTCATGTTTCATCTCCTTTAATTGAAATAGAGTTTGGATATGTTTATGTACGGTAGCCCTGAGATTCGCAAATCTGTCGTGCAACAATTCCCAAGCCGATAGGTAGTTTAATTCCGAAACTTCTAGATTAGCAATTATTTTCAATGCGTTCCCTTTCAGCGCAGATTGTAAGTAAAAGAATTTTTGGACGTTGCTCAAGGAACTGTTATTATGAACCAAAGTTTTAAAGGTTTCAACGAAATTTACCCAATCTTTTTGATTCCCATCGAATTCTCTCAATTGGAGAGTTGGAAGTTTGATTTCGACCCTACCCTCGTTAATTGAGTCAATCGCCCCCTTGGCAGTCGCAAGGACTGAAAAATATTGATTTTCAAACGTCTCGCGCTGAATAGAATTTTCCAGTTCCTCATCCGATAAAATTTCAATTTCGTCGTGTATAGATTCGAATTGATCTAACAATGGCTTAATTCGGTCGTACCTCAGTTTAATTTCAATCGCGGACAAGGAGTTTATAGAATCCGCGAAACGCGTCAATTTCCCCTTAATCACGCCTCTCTTGGCTATTAAAGATTTGATCTTATCCATTTTGGGTACAAATACCTTTTCGTAGCTTAATCCCTGATAAAATGTGTTCCGACAATGCGTATTTATTTATTTGAGAAGCTACCTGCCTGAAAGACAACAACGACAATATTCCTGGCAATTATTAATTGAGAACCTATTGTTCAATCATTAATTGAGAATCATGAGTTGCATAAAATCTTTACGTGGGTAGTGATTTTATTTTTTACAATACAATATTTATGGGATTAATCTTGTTAAAAAAACTACGTATGAGTTCTGAATGGATGTTAAAGGAAATGGGTACGGGTGGGAAGGCACTAAAAACTTATCTCATTTCCGATGTGAATCCAGTCTTCCTTTGTTCATCTTTGTGATTCCGGTAATTGTAATTTTGGTCATCTGTATTAATTGGCAGCTGGTTCTTGTTTTTTTTTAAATATTATTGCAGGTATCTGATTGCAATCCGGATCGTAAGGCCCATGTTAAAAATTGATAGGTGTCCTTTTAAATAAAATGATTTCCTTTGCAAAAAACTTCACTGTTTATTTCACTTGGGACATGTTATAAATGTATTATATTACGGTGTCAACACACCGGGCCAAACACTGGCAGTTGTTTACTGTTAAAACTTGCGTTGGGAAGAAGCCATAATAATGAGATGCTTATAATGTAAAAACCTGCACACATTTAAAGAATCAACCATTATACATTCGACATTAGGAAGTATTTACAAAACAATGGTTTCTTCTATAGTACGTACTTCGTAGTTAAAACAGGTACCGAACACTCAGCGACTAGCCAAGCTTCGCACCATTGGTTTAAAATATTAAAGTCTGGGAGCTTGCTCAAGCAACCCATAGGTGCTGGTAGTATCTCAACTTTTAACAGCAATTATCACCACCTTAAGTTGCCATAAAGTATAAAATGAGTTTTTTTTACGTAAAGAAATAGTTTGTTTATTCTTAACCAGCTTGTGAGTTTAGAAACATCAGCATTCATTTCCGTTTGAAACTCCGTTAGGTTAAGTTTGTTGTAAAAAATTACTGTATCGTCCGCATAAAGTTGTAGAGTTCTTAACTATCCAAAAGTTTAAATCATAATCATGCTTAATTCTAAGAGCGCCAGTTGCTACAATTACAAGTGGCGAAAAATATTTAATAACGGATTAACCGATTATGAAACATAATGAAGCTACTTAGAATGTTGAATCAGCGTACCAGTCTGCAGTCCATCGCCGACTAGCCGCCTTCACTGCTCGCCGTACGCCACTCTCCTTTCACCTTGTTACTGACTTGCCGATGGAACAAACATAAAGTCTATGCTGGTAGCTAGTCCCCGCCTTGCATTCATATATGTTAATAATAGTGGCTTATTGTTCAGTCCGCTGTATAAAGGAATACTACTCATGACGCCAGTTATGGAAAATTTAAAGTACAAGATTGATCCTTCAGAATAGACCCTAAATCCATGTTATTTTATTTCTACGTACAGTGTGAACACCAAGCACAATCTCAAACAAAGAAGTTGATTGTTTGCTGTTTACCAGATGCAATAAACCACCCTACTTCACCTGGCTCCTTGGTGAACGAGATGATAATAATAGTTACAATAAAATTAGTAGGTTAATTTATGAAGGGCCGTTGTAATGAAAAATCACCTCAAGAGCGCTGAACAAATACATATACACGGTGTCCGGAAACTCGTAGTACAAGCGGGAAACTGGGGAATCTACATCACATTTGGAGTCGATTTTGTGGTATAACTTTTTTTGATATGAGCTTTCGTTTTCGAGTAAATCGAGTCAGAAGTTGATTTTTTTTGTCAAATTCTTGTAAATTATTACCTACGATCATAGTACCTTACTAATAAAAACTATTAAAAATAAAAACAAAGAAATCCGGATTAAAAGCATTATTTTGAAATTTCCCATAATTTAATTCAGTGTAATAATAAAATGTTCGCTCATTTCACGGTTAAACAGCTGATTCTAATATTTTCGCGCGAGACTGCATGCTGATGCAATCACGACGGATGGGTTCTAGCGGTGTCTCGTTTGTTTAAAGTGCCGCTAGAAAGAGATGCAACGCTTGTCAAATGACCGCGGGCAGCAAACAGTGTTGTGTGGCCTTGACCAACGAACCAAATTCTGTACCCGAGAAGCATACGGATGCAAGTCCAAAAAGGTAAATATTCAGGAGAGCCAAAAAACTATTTATTCTGTAACTCTGGTCTCATAACTTCTTCGGATATCCATGCTGATAGATAACAAAAAAAGTAATTATTAAATCAATTAGTTTTGTTTTAAAAACGATTTAATGAAACGAAATTTAAAGCCTTAAAAATAATTTAAAAAAAAAAAAACGTGACTTGAGTCAAACAAAAACATGGACTTGAGACCTACTGCCTCTAAATGAAGTGGACTATTTTGTTATGACATGTGGTGTATTATGAAAGGAATAAAGTCCATGGCACCCTTCTGCTTCTAAGATAGTTGTTGCATCGTGGTACTTTTTTTTTTTTTTTTACAGTGAATACCGCACAAGAATCTCAACTGCTCCCCTCCGGAGCCAGTGAGACTATGGCATCCCCAATTGGGGTATGTTGTGAGGCTGAAGGTAGTGGGGAGGGGAAGGAGGTGTGGAAGAGGAAGGTTGGGAAGTACCTGGCTATTCAGATCTGGTCACAAAACACGGCTAAAGCCATTTTCAAGCAACGTTTCGATTCTGAATGGTGGTCTTACACCAGGGCGATACTGATAGTATCTTCCACTCTGGAACATGCCGCAAATATACTATATATTATTTTAAATGAATTAATTGTGAAATAACACAAATTAATCGAATAAAATTTATTTGCGCATGCCGGGTTCGAACCCGCGACCTCCGGATTGTGAGTCAAGAGTCTTACCCACTGCACTACGGAGGTGTGCAGTGGGTAAGACTCTACGTACGGAGTGCGTCCATATGCAATTTTGAAAAACCTTTTTTTTTCTTCATGATAGGACTTCCATCTTCCTGCCACTGATAAACATGATAATTTAATGAAATAAAACAATAACTTTGTTTTTTAACCACGATTTATTTAATTTTTATAATACCGGCCGGTATTATAAAAATTGGTCAAACCACAAAGTGACTGCTTTCTATCAAAATTACATGATAATTTACTTCAAGCTTCAAGCCTGCATCAAAAACTCATTTCTTTAAATTTTGGACTTGGATCCGTATAATCCTCGGGTACACAAATAAAGATGGCCACTGTCGACTCTAAGGCACTCTAAGCTGTTGCCACTGTTATTATACAGTAGTATTCGAAACGAATGTGAACAACACATTATTATAATTTTTTTAATAATGTAATAATTAGATAGAAAAAAAAGTATAAAGTTAATTTTTTCCCCATAGACTACAATCATTCAGGTAAGTGCTTAGCCAAAAGTCCCCGCCCCTACCCCCCCTTGCTTCCCCCCCTGTGCCCACCAAACTTGAAAAGTGTAAGGGTTTCGTATATCACGTCTATCTAGATTTTTTATATTTTCTTTGCTGTAACATTGTTTACAATTAATGTCCGATTAATGACGACCTGCGTGTTCCAGCGGTAAGGCTCTTGACTCGTACACCGAAGGTCGCGGGATCGAATCCCGGCGTGGCAAATAAATTTTATTTGATTAATTTGTATTTTCACAGTTTATTCATTTAAAATAATGTATGGTATATTTGCGGCACGTTCCAGAATGGAAGATACTCTCAGTATTGTCCTGGTGTAAGACCACCATTCAGAATTGAAACGTTGCTTGAAATGGCGTAGCCGTGTTTAGTGACCAGATCTGAATAGCCAGGTACTTCCCCACCTTCCTCTTCCCATCTCCTTCCCCTCCCCAATACCTTCAGCCTCATAACATACCCTAATTAGGGGTGCCATAGTCTCACTGGCTCCTGACGGCACCAGCTGAGACTCTTGTGAGGTAGTACTATAAAAAAATGTCCAGTTGACTTTCGTCGTAACTTTTACCGTTTGTTTGTAATTCGTATTTAAAGTTAAAATTTGTATATTTTTTTGCACGTAATTTTACCTTTTGTCACAGAACTTTTTACGCCGACATTTTATGAAAAAATATTTCCTACAAAAGTTTTAGCTCTTATAATAGTTGATAAAAGGCAGATCTCTCTGTAATTACTCATCTCATTTTTGTCTCCCTTTTTAAATATCGTAAATTATTGACGAACCTTTCGAAATCTTCATTTTACATCTTCGTTTGTACACTTAACATTTGTTTTAAGTGTATTTGTGCGGATTTGGCGTAGAGCAAATGGCCAGCAGCATGCAAATACGGTTTGGTGGGGCACAGGCGGGGAAGCAAGGGGGGTAGTGGCGGGGACTTTTGGCTAAACACTTGTCTAAAATGAAAAAAATCACAAAGTATGCTCCGAAAATTATTATAAACACGTTTGTGTCAGTTAGTTACAAGTTATACAGGATGCGGCAGCATAACTTCCTTTTTTAAAATGCGCGCCATTCATCTATGGACAATGGGGAACGTCACCTATCTGATTTGATATTTTAAAAAGTACACTTATGTATGTGCATAATTTATTTGCCACGCCGGGATTTGATCCCGCGATCTTCGGTGTGCGAGTCAAGGGCCTTACCGCTGGACCACGCAGGTCGTCATTAATCGGACATTAATTGTAGACAATGTTACAGCAAAGATAATAAAAAAATTTCCACCCGATATGTTGTTTAGTAATCGAGATAGATGCGATTCACGAAACCCGTACACTTTTCATGTTTGGGGTGGCACAGGCAGGGAAGCAAGGGGGGTAGGGGTCGTAGTCAAGTAGTAGTCGATGGTGATTCAACTGGTGTTCTACGACATAGGCTGACTGGACTATTACTCATATTTACTACACTGACACTGACTCTCAGATTCCTACCCACCCCTCATACCCTTGGTAGGTATACCTCTTTTGTTTGATGTCCGCAATAGTTAACTAACTAACTCTGCAACAATCATACCTATACTGCTAAAATAAATTTAATAATATTCCCAGTGTTCAGCGAAAATTTTATAGGACTGACCGGATATTTGGTTTGTCGCGACAAGTTGATTCTTTTGTCTCAGTTAGTTTTCGCGTCTGGTTGATGGCGGTCGATCGATATTTTTTCTAATTGAACGGCGTACAACACCTTTCGTTTAACAAGCTTTAAAATTAACCCTTTTGTTATTTTCAGATTAATGAAATACCCTTTCATTTAACAAACATTAAATCAAAGTGTGTGTCATTTTCATTAAACGTGTAGTTAGTGCGTGATTAATTAAACACCATTTCGTCATAACAAACTTTAAAACAAAGTGTGTGTTACTCGTGTGTTGAAAATTTAAATGTGATTAATTACGGTGAATTACGATGCATACCAACGCCGAGTATTATGATATGTTATAATTATTGTGATAAAGTTGAAAAATTGGTTGTGATGTGTTTTTGTAAGTACCTGTGTAAATAAGTGTGTACTTGTGCTAATAATAAGTTGCGAAATACCTGTTAATAATCTAATAATAATAATGCTAATAATCAGGGACACTGGAGGTCTAGATTCGTTCAAACTTAAATGTTGATTCGTTCTTCAAAAAAATTAGAGTCCTTGCGAGAGCCTTGAAGGAGTAACCATCTGTTATTTATACCAGGGCGGGAAAACGGTGGATAACCTCCAATGTCCTTGATGATAATTGTGATAAAGTTGAAAAATTGGCTGTGATGTGTTTTTGGCTTGAAAAACATTCGAACGAGATGACGGGACAATATAAATAGGTACGCTAATTAACTATTTTTTTAATGCTTACAAGAGGTGGGATAATAAATTAGTAAGATGAAAATAAATAAACTATGGACACGAAAATAGATTTAGCAAGTGATAAATAATTTTAGTATAATATCTCCATCTGTCATCATGACATTTCCGCGTTTCTGAAAAAAAATTAACACTAAAGGAGCCGAAATTTTTTTTAAATATTTTTTTTTTTTTAAATTTTAAATTTAAAAATGCTTGAATTAAAATCTTTATGTTTATTTGGGTTGTCTATGTGATGTAGGTTCACCAGTTTTCCGCTTGTACTACGAGTTTCCGGACACCGTGTATAAAAGAATTTAATATAACTGGCTTACAAGTAAAATTTACAATTATAACTAGTAACTAACGACTCTGACTTATAGCTAGTAACTTATATCTAAGACTTATAGCTAATTACTTATGTCAAAACCGTGTAAATGCCTTAGTCAAATGATGTCCATATTATCCGAATAATTATAAATAATTAATATCCCCTAAACCACACTGCATAAATTAATTAACGGTTTATGTAATATAGATCGCATAAAAGGAAGAAAAAAATTAAAAAATTAGAAAATAAAATAAAATTTCTGACATAATAATATACATACATAGTTAATCATAAATGTTACAAACATTAACATTCTAAACATATTTTGGTTGATTTTATAAATAACAGTAATACAAACGATCCGAATTAAAACTTTGCGGAGTTTAAAGACAGTAGTATCTAGTATAAAGTGCCTATTCAAAACACACACTAAAAGGAAAAAAGTGCAGACTCAAAATAACCACCAACAAAATGACAAAGAATCAAATTAATGGTTCATTTAATAAAATAAGAATTAAAAAGAAATACACTACTGGTGTCATTAATTGAGATCATATTATGATTATATGATTAAATTTAAAAAAAAAATATACAGGTTTAACCCAGTAGGAGTAAAAAATAGGGTATTAACCCTTATTATTGTGATTCAGGATATTCTGACAAGGATTCCGAATAAAAATAAACAAGCACATTCAATGGATACGTTTTTAGATTTTCACGACCAAATTAATTTTTAATATTTGTTTTTGAAGTGCTATGCCGTGTTGCGCTACCTCCTTCTTTACCCAACGTTTCGGACATCGCTGCAGTATC
Organism: Limnephilus rhombicus; assembly: GCA_929108145.2. Classification (NCBI taxonomy): domain Eukaryota; kingdom Metazoa; phylum Arthropoda; class Insecta; order Trichoptera; family Limnephilidae; genus Limnephilus; species Limnephilus rhombicus. The sequence goes on from OV815289.1 coordinate 35,374,275, forward strand.
CATCATTAGGGCAGATGTGTAAATGTAAGTGGTGAAATGTGTGCTTATGTACTTGGAAGTGATACCGTGTTGCCAGCTCCAATCCATTACGAGGTGTGATTCCAGTATACTCAGTGGCGTTGCTGGTATGGGTGGCACCCGGGCGGATAACGTATTGTCACACCCATCCCCCCATTAAAGTTGACTTTGATAAATTAAAAAGACACAAAATTCGAATTCCTAAAAAATAAAAACATTACGTCCTAGTCAATACTTCGTCGGCATAGCTCTTGGTATCGGGTAATTGACGGCTAAATCACAGCTAAACGCAGTTAACCTGTTCGAAGTGTACTGTAATACCAGCTCGTAGAAAACCATTTTGTTTTATACCTTTTTTTTAAGTTTCTTTATTCTTTGAACTGTTCATTACATGAATTGGGGATTTTTCGACCACCATACTAGGCACATGCCTGTGTTGTGGTGGTCGATTTTCATATACAGTATATTAAAAGATGCAATATAAAGAAATGTGCGAGAATATAAAAAATTAAATAAAAATATATAAATATACATATTATATATAATAATATTAAAGAAATTTAAAGAAAACAAATGAATATAAAATAATGTAAATAACTAAAGAGTATGGAAACAATAAATTACTATAGAGTATAAAAGAGTATGAAAGAATATAGTAGAATATAAAAATAATATGAAAAGTATAGAACATAGAAGGCAATACATGAAAGAATATAAAAATGATATAATTATAAAATATATAGAGTCGAAGTAAGTACTTTGTAGAGTATGCAAATAAGAAATGATAACGATTTTAATGAAGATCTGTGTGTACGTGGTTATATTGGTAGGTACATTTTTTCAAACAAATTTTTGTACAAATAAATTTTGGAATAAATTTATGTTTCGATTCCGGCGAATTACACTGGTCACTAGAGTAAATTATTATTGTTACAGTGATTTTCTGGTGGCACTGGGCTCTGAGTACATAAACATGTAGATATAGGCACTAGTACACAGTGGTGCCAAACAGTTTTAAAGAATTAGTTTTTAAAAGTATTTAAACTTTTGGTTATTTATATTATTACAACCAAAAAAAATATTAGCGGTATATAAACCGATATCAATTTTATTTACAAAATATTACTAAAAACTCTAAAAAAAAACGCAATTTCGCTTAACTAAAGCGCTGGTGTAATAAAAACAAAAGAATACTTAGAGTGGAAAGGGTTAAGTAATGATTTTCTTCTCCCACATTTTATAAAAAAAGTTGAAAGCTTTATTATATTTTCACAATGGAAATAAAATAAAGTGATGCTATCCTCCAGATAAATGAAGTAATAATGACATATTATATTTTACAAATATCAATAATTTGCAGATGATGTTTCCACAATGGCAAAAACACATTTTCACAGAAAAAATAAGTAGATATGTATGCACGAGAAGAGGACAATAAATGAAATAATTAAAAAATATTTTTCCTTAACAAGTGGAAAAAAAAAATTTTAGTGTGCTAGTACTTAGGAGTATTTTTTATGATTCGAATATATCATTTTATCGAGTCAAATGCAGTTTAGCTGCTAGCATATTGCAAAAGCGGTTAAGGCAAAAGTTGACCTTCATAAAAGAATTAAATATCTATCCCTGTTCTAGCAGAAAATATTAGAAAACGATAATGTAATGCTAAGGCAAAATTAAATTTGAATTACGGATAATGACACGTGACCTTTGTTTCCCACCAAGCTTATATTTAAATAAATCAAAGTTTGGCAATGACATAATTCTCTTCAAATAAATTTTCTAAAGAAATTCTTTAAAAAACTGTCGACCCTTTACGGATATCCATATTTGGACACTAGTTGCAAAGTGAGTAAGTGTACTAGATTTTTTGATGTTGTTATTTAGTTCGTTGTACATTTTAGGTGCGATGTATGAGTATTGCCTTTGTGAAAAAGTTGTTTTTGTTGTAGGGATTGTGCATTTTGCATGAGTTGAGTAACGAGTATGTATATCTTTTTGTGTGGATTTTATCAAACCATTTTTCCAGATATGGATGAGAACTATCTTAATGTACAATTGGCGAATGTCTAAGACAGCTAGTTTTTTGAAGAGTGGCTCTGATGGATGAGAAGGGGAACATTTGAAGATGATCCTTAACAAAAGTTTTTGAATGGTCACTAGAGGGTAGAGAATGGATGCTGCACAACCTCCCCATCCTATAATGCCGTTTGTTGCTATAGATTGAAACAGAGCAAAATAAACACTTCTGAGTGTTTTTATGTCAAGGATTGATCGAATAGAATAAAAAATATAGCATAACTTACGGAGTCTCTTTGTTATGGAGTTGATTTGGGCCTCCCAGCGTAAATGGTTATCTATAATGACCCCTAGGTATTTTATTTCATTAGAAGGTTTGAGAATTGGGCATGAACAGCTGTTTGAAAGAGATAGTGAGGGATTATCTAGATTTTGTGGGCAAGTGTGAATGATTAGTTTAGGAAGGTTTTCTGGGAGAGTGAATTTTCGGATTGAGAAATGCATATATGGCGTTTTTTGAATATTTAGGGTGAGGAGGTTAGAGTCCAGCCATTTTTTAATTTTGCTCAGTCCAGAATTTGCTTTCTCGATTGTTATTTTCCATATTTTACTTGTAAATATGATAACAGTGTCATCAGCGAAAGATATTATATTACCTTCAATATCCAAATTCAGTAAGGAGTTCATATAAATGAGAAATAAGAGCGGGCCTAGAACACTCCCTTGGGGCACGCCATAGGAGATAGGTAAGCATTTACTCCTATATTCTTGATTAGAGTGGATGACGGTTGTTTGTGATCTCTGTGTGCGGTAGTTTTTAAACCATTTCAGAGCAGTACCTTCAATCCCAATCTGTTGGAGTTTTTTTAAAAGAATGTGGTGGGAAATAGTATCGAAGGCTTTAGACAGATCTAGGAAGACAGCAAGAGGTTTATTGCCTTTATCGAGGTTATCTGATATCAGTTTGGTAAAGGTTGCAATTGCATCAGCAGTACTGCAATCTTTACGAAAACCGTATTCGTTTTTTGAAAGAATTTTATTGTCCTCGAGGAATTTGAGGAGTCTTAGTTTCACTACTTTTTCAAAATTTTTGGATATAGTGCTCAATAACGATATAGGACTGTAACTATTTAGGGAAGATCTGTCACCTGATTTGAAAATAGGGATGATAGAGGCATGTTTAAGTGATTTTGGGAATATTCCGGATTGGAGGCTTAAGTTTATAATATGTTTGAGAGGGCTGGCAATAAGGGTTTTTAAATGTTTAGCGCGTTTAGAAGAGATTTTATCTACTCCTGTTGAATGGCTATTTTTTAATGATGTGATGATTTCTATAATTTCCAGTTCTGTGGTAGGAGTGAAAACAAATGGAGTATAACTCAGATGAGACAGGGATATTTTGTTTGCTAGGTCATGTTCCGAAACATTATTTCTAGTTAAGATATTATTAGAAAGGCTAGATCCGACTGAGGTGAAAAATTTATTGAAATGGTCTGCGATTTTGACGGAGTCATTACGTGTATTTGTTAGTGATCGGCCTTCAATGTTAATCTTATTGATGGGTGTAGTCGTTTGTCTAGTATATGATATGTCCTTGATAATACTCCATATTTTTTTCTTGTCGTTTTCGGCGTTTATGATTTGTTTTTTATAGTAATCTTCTCTGGCCTTTGAAGTAATTTTCTTGCAAACATTTCTGTATTTCTTGTAAAATATGTGGGATTCATGGTCGTTGGGATTTTTTTTACAGAGTGCGTGGAGTTTATCACGCTTACGTATAGAATGAAGAATACCAACAGTTTTCCAAGGTTTGAGTTTCGTGTCATAATGTTTTGTTTTGTCTGTTCTTTTGGATGTAGCGTTGGTTAAGTGGTTCTGAAGCATTTGGACAAAAGATTCACAGGCTAAATTAGGATAATTTTGTTTGTAAAGATTCGACCAATTTTCTTGTGAGACCAGCTCAAAAAGTGTGGTATATGATATTTTATTTTGTGGAATTTCGTGCGGTTGTGGTTTATGTACTTTGTGAGAAAGAGAAGTTATGGTAGCGTAGTGGTCTGTGACGGTACATTGATCAACAAGAGATATAGTTTTTAATTTACATTTTGAAAATACGTGATCAATACAACTTACAGACGAGCCAGATACTCTGGTGGGTGCTGTGATGGCTGGGACAAAACCTTGAAAAGTTAGCAGGTTTATGTAATCATTGGCTTGAGGATGCATGGAATTAATTATATTTATATTAAGGTCACCAATAATAAGGAGATTATCACAATCAGTTACACAAGATAAAAATTGGTTTAGTGAATTTAGAAAAGGGGTTATGTTAGACGTCGCTGGTGATCGATAAATTGAAAATATGGTTACTTGTTTATCTATAACAATTTTCAGACAGTTGGATTGGTTGATTATGATTTCGTTTACTGTGTGAGGTATGTGATTTTTTTATATATATAATAACACCATCATTTTGGTTTATGTTATTCTGTGTGTTGTAGTGGGTGCAGTTTAATATGTTTTTGGGAAGGTAATTTTCATGGATCCAGCATTCACTCAAAATGATTATGTCAAAGTTGGAGTTTAGGTCTGTGAGAACTATCAATAATTCGTTAAAATTATGGTTTATGCTTCTAATATTCATTGAGAAGATTTTTAGGGCTGATTGAGATAATGTTTGTTGAACTTCTAGATTACTGTTTGTTACTTTACATTGAATTGGTGTCAAATTATCCAATTGATCAGCTATTTCTTCCTATGGCTACATTCGCTTCAACTATTAAAGTTCCGTTTCTAATTCTAGAATTCGTAAAAAGATGTCGCCAATTCTGTCGGTAGCTCGCGTGGGGACGTGCCCCAGGCAAAAATTAGTACTACGATTTAATGAACTTGCAGTATCCCTCCGGATATGTAAAGTTTGACGGTAATACTCAGTTGTATCAAACGGTTATATACTGCATACGACGCCATTAGATGAGAGTAGATTTGAGGAACATGCTGTTTTTGAACCAGTTCCTGTCTAGGTTGCTTCGTACCGGTGACTAGAGTAAATCGTTAAAGTAACTTCGAGAAAAGCCATAATAGCAGACAAAATACGAAAAAGTTTATTAACCAATAGTTCCCACATACTTTTTCAAATCTCACATTTGAGAAGACGAATTGTTGCACTTAAATCACAATATAGGTTTTATCAACAGTGAGTGAGCATGTGGCGTGTCAGATTGCCCTTTTGAGAACATGAATAGTTGCACTCGGAACAAGAAAAAGGTTTTTCTCGGCTGTGAGTCAGCATGTGGATCGTAAGAGTGCCCTTTTGAGAACAAGAATAGTTACACTCGGAACAAGAAAAAGGTTTTTCTCCACTGTGAGTCAGCTTGTGTCTCGTGAGATTGCCCTTTTGAGAACATGAATAGTTGCACTCGGAACAAGAAAAAGGTTTTTTCCCACTGTGAGTCAGCATGTGCATGGTCAGACTGTTCTTTCGAAAACATGAATAGTCGCACTCGGAACAAGAAAAAGGGTTTTCTCCACTGTCAGTTAGCATATGGCTAAACAGATTGCCCTTTTGAGAACATAAATAGTTGCACACGGAACAAGAAAAAGGTTTTTCTCCACTGTGAGTTAGCATATGGCTAGTCAGATTGCACTTTTGAGAACATGAATAGTTGCACACGGAACATGAAAAACGTTTTTCCCCACTGTGAGTCAGCATATGGCTAGTCAGATTGCCCTTTTGAGAACATGAATAGTTGCACACGGAACAAAAAAAATGTTTTTCTCCACTGTGAGTCAGCTTGTGTCTCGTGAGATTGCCTTTTTGAGAACATGAATAGTTGCACTCAGAACAAGAAAAAGGTTTTTCTCCACTGTGAGTCAGCATGTGCATGGTCAGAGTGTTCTTTCGAAAAAATGAATAGTCGCACTCGGAACAAGAAAAAGGTTTTTCTCCACTGTGAGTTAGCATATGGCTAGTCAGATTGCCCTTTCGAGAACATGAATAATTGCACTCGGAACAAGAAAAAGGTTTTTTTCCACTGTGAGTCGGCATGTGCATGGTCAGACTGTTCTTTCGAAAACATGAATAGTCGCACTCGGAACAAGAAAAAGGTTTTTCTCCACTGTGAGTTAGCATATGGCTAGTCAGATTGCCCTTTTGAGAACATGAATAGTTGCACACGGAACAAAAAAAAAATTTTTCTCCACTGTGAGTCAGCTTGTGTCTCGTGAGACTGCCCTTTTGAGAACATGAATAGTTGCACTCGGAACAAGAAAAAGGTTTTTCTCCACTGTGAGTCAGCTTGTGCCTCGTGAGACTGCCCTTTCGAGAATATGAATAGTTGCACTCGGAAAAAGAAAAAGATTTTTCTCCACTGTGAGTCAGCATGTGCCTCGTGAGACTGCCCTTTTGTGAACATGAGTATTTGCACTCGGAACAAGAAAAGGGTTTAACTCCTGTATGGGTGCGACGGTGAATTACAAAATCATTCCTATGATAGTAAGAGTAGTCACATTGAGAACAAAAAAATCGTTTATCCACAGGATGCGTCTTCAGATCTGTCGACAAATTTGAAAAAGAATATGAATAAAAAAGGCTTATTAAGATTTATTATCCGCGATAAGCTGAAAAAATGGATACCAGATAATGTTCTGACAATGAAAATAGGTTTTACCTGTTGTCTGGTTCATTTCCACGCGTTCTAAGCATTCTTTCTTAACATCCGACAGGTCCGTGTCAATTTCCATAAATGGAAAACTCCCTTCATCTTCTTCTCGGGATCCAAGATCCTCCTTGATGGCCACTGTCTCCACGTTAGTGCTGCCTGCAAAACCAAAATGACAATACGAACATTGATAAATGTAATGTTCTTTGAATGTAGTGTACTACATTCATACACTACAATAATTTACATACAACTAGACTTTATAAAAAAAATCTATAAATTTGAAAGATTTAAAACCCAATCATTTAACATATGTATATAGACGTGGATTTGGATACGAACTTTAAGATAAAAGAATGACACCAGATGTCCGCAACAGTTGCCATCGCTTCAAGAAGGACCCCGCGCTCCTGAAGAAGTCAATGAAAAGGTTTTTATTTCCATCAATATTTACGTAACTGTAACATGTAACTGATAACATTTCCCAAATAAAAGCAGGTAAATACTTGAGGAATCAGCAACTTGGTGTGAGTTACATTTATGTTAATATTAGTTCCTTACATATGAAATTGACGTTTTGTATGGGAGGAACATAAAGTCGATTTTGTTTAATATAATATATTTATTTAATCAAAGTATGTACCATTGCTATCTATGCACTTTTGCCATCTCATAGGTAGTTAGTTCATCGATCCCTTTACAAAAAAAATCCATTTGGATGGGAATCAATAAAATTTTTGAAGGCGGTATGGACTGCCCCATTGGAGTTGAATTTTTTCCCTTGCAAGAAGTTATCAAAATTTCGAAAAAAATGGTAATCTGTTGGGGCAAGGTCCGGAGAGTACGGTGGATGTCTTAGACATTCCAATTGAAGCTCCTCTAATTTGGTAGCCGTCTGTTGTTCAGTGTGTGGTCTAGCGGTCAACGCGCGTTTGTTGATTTGCTTCACTCAATTCGTGAGGTACCCACCTTTCAAGCCTTTTCACCTTCCCAATTTGCTTCAGGTGGATTAAAACAGTTTTAACACTAACACCTCACCCTGCAGCTAACTCGGACGTGGTTTGCGATGGATCCGCTTCCACAATAGCCTTCAATTCTTCATTATCAACTTTGGTCTCCGGCCGTCCACGGGGCTTGTTCTGCAGGTCGAAATTTCCAGAACGAAAACGTTGGAACCAAAAACGCACTGTGTTTTCTTTTGCGGCACTGTCGCCATACACATTATTAATCCTTCGAGCCGTTTCTGCAGCACTGGTGCCACGGTAGAACTCGTACTCGTAAATAACGCGATATATCAAGTTTTCCATTTTGTAAACTAAGTGAAGCAAAGAAAAAAACAATTAAGGAAAAAACAAATAAATTATAATTTTCGAAATACAAATACACGAGTAAATAGCGGTATATATTTGAATTTGGAATTCCTAACCAAAGAGAAGATATTTGAGATCAAAGTTGCCAGTACGGCAAAACGCCAATTTCATATGTAAGGACCTAATAATTCCAAATTAAAAATGTGTCATGTTTTATAAATAATTAAAAAATTAAACATGCCACATTTTTTAATATATTCAATGTAACTAACTGGCTGTCTGAGTAATCTCTGCATATTGAAAACATTCCTTCTTTACATCTTGGAGGTCGAAATCTTTATCCATAGACAGCATTACACCTCCGCCTTCTTCCAGGGGCCCTGGTTCCGTCTTGATGGAAACAGTATCAGGATTTAGTAGATCCATGGCCCCGTTGTTGTAGCGTTTGATGATTGTTTGAAGTAAAAAAAAAACCTGAAACAGAACATTTTTATAAAGGAAATTTATTTCGCGTGAGTTTTGAATATTTGGTTTTGCCTGAAATATTTTGCCAAATATTGAAGTCGTAAACATAACTCATATTTTGAAATAAGGATATACTTAATAATTATTGTGACAATATATTAAACTCGCATTTGACATTCGAAAAAGGTGGAGAGAATCGCCACCAATAGCAGCCTAACTCGATATAATGTACATAATATATATCTCTTAAGATAAACCGGTATTACCTTATTTTAGATCCGCCATTTGGCTTTTAACATGTTAATGAATGTGAGTATTTTAATGAATGCATTTTAAAAACGGTATGCTGCCAATATTATTTAGGGACTTGTTTACAACAACCAGTTCCGCTAATGTTATTAGTGTTATTGAGTGCAGGGCAAGAAGAAGTACACAACTGATTTACACAATAAGTTAGGTATACAAGTAACAATGGATATTACTACGACTGACGTCTATTTTTTCAATTATTCTCAAGAAGAAAGTGAGAAAATATGCTATGGTATATTAACCACAGACTATTGCTGTCTCACTCTAGTACTGATCAAGTCAAAGTAGCAATTTTATTTTTCCACAGAAACACTGATCCAAAATTAGGTGGACTTCTATTGATGGTTGAAATGTTCCTTGAAAAAAAAGTAAAATGAATTCCTTACACATGAAGGTGTACTGATAAGCGTTGGTAGGGTAAGCTAGGTTGTGTTAGACACAACGCAATTGTGCATGTGAGCTTGCCTTAGCTCAAATGAAAGAACAGGTGTCGATCAGTTCGGCTGTCAGCCGCTACCAAATGAATAGTGTGATTAATATCAGCTTATGTACTTACCAATTACTATCACAAGTATGGAATGATACATTAAACTCTACGAAACGAAGTAAGGGATATTAAGTAGAATTAGCAATTGGAAACAGGATGAAACGACTGACAGTGAAGATAGTACTCGTCAACAAAATATTTAGGTTATATGTAGAAAGTAATGAAGTCATAAACAATTTTTTTTTTGTTTACGACTTCATTGCCTTGCCTGGCTTTTATGTGAATGTAAAGACGGGTCTCTTGCGACCTCCACCATTAACGTTTGCCGTTTCAATCCCTCAAATATCACTATCAACAGTTTTTGTTTTTCGTCTCCTCCGTTTATTGAAACACGTTTGAAAGATTGGGGTGAAGTTCGCGCGGTTCACACAGTTTGACTGGTTGTCTAGGGTAAGGACCTGTCCACACGTACGCAATGAACACTTGATGTTTGACGTCTGGCGTTTATATCAATGAATGCGTTCTGATGAAAAAGATATGGTACACCAGGAAGAGCACACAGATATTTTAATACATATTTATTTAACGGGAAAGATTTCCAACAAATATCGATTATTGCACGACCCAAAGTTACTAAGAATTAAGAATTTAGAGTGCGTAAATAATTACGTGGATATCAAAAATAGAACACCGATTTGAATTTGCCAATTTCTTCCGTCTTCTCTCTGAAACCGATTTATAAATTAATAGACTCTATTTACAAGTGAGTTCACGAAAGAAACAATCATCCATTACGACATTATAATTAGGTCCGTGCAGTTAACATAACACCCAAAACTTGACGTTTGACGTTTGTCGTTTAGGTAAATAAATGTTTTAATGCATTTTGAGGAAGAAAAGATGCTACATCCAAACGCCATTATGCTACATCAGGGAGAAAATACAGATATTTATTTATCAGGAAAGATTTCCGACTAATATTGATTATTTCAGGACCTACCTTGTTACCGTTTAAATTTTACAGAGGGTTAATATTAACGTCAAAAACTAAATATTTGACATTATACCATTCTTATTATTTTTAATTGTAATACTTCAGACTTTATGTCCGGGTTAAATCTTCCCACAGGAAAAACTTAAACCCTTTCACACACTTTTCCACAAATGATCCTCTAGTACTCCAGTCAACACACGCTATGCAATTGCATTATATAAGTATAATAAATACAAAACAACACAAGAACACCATGTCAACCTTCCAGAGACCAAATGGGTAAATAATTCACCGACTCCAGGTATTTTCATATCAGAGTGTTCGGCTCGGTAGAACTCCTATTTGGACCTTTAAATCCTACTAATCCCTCCATATATTTTTTTTTAAATCTTTTGTAATTTTACGTGTAAGTATTTAAAATGACTGATTTCTGCATTTATGAATACTTTGACCAATCTAAAATGCCTAAATTTTGAATGAGAGAGCTAGGTATAATTCCAGTAGCCGAAATAACAAATGGTAATATTTTTATATTATTTTTTATACACATGTAGCATAAACATGAGTATACATGCAACATTTATTAAAAAACTGTAAAAACACGTATATGAGTGCAATTACTCGTGTGTAAAGGGAAGAACAAATAGAAGTTTTAAAGACTAAAATTAAAAAAATAGATTATAAATATATACGTGCATAAATTAAATTTAAAAATATTTATGTATATATAAAATAAAAAATAAATTAAAAACAAACTGTCAATTAAGTATTGTTAATCAACTGCCAATGCGACTCTAGGTAGCCAAACTATTTAAGATATCATTGTTTAGTCTATTTTTGAATTTATTATAGTCAGGTTCCAATCTCAGTTCCCTTGCCATTTGATTAAACCACAACACTCCATTGTATGCGTAGTAGTGTTGTGCAAAGGTATGCATTAATGGCTTACTTAAGCGACCGACTGTGTTTTGCCTATTGCTCTGTAGCATGGCGTGGTGCGACTTCTTAGAATAGTCTTTGTGTATTTGAAGCAGCGTATATACAAGGTGTCCGGAAACTCGTAGTACAAGCGGGAAATTGGATACTCCACATCACATTTGGAGTCGATTTTGTGGTATAACTTTTTTTGATTTGAGCTTTCGTTTTCGAGTAAATCGAGTCAGAAGTTGATTTTTTTTTTGGTCAAATTCTTGTAAATTATTACCGACGATCATAGTACCTAACTAATAAAAACTATTTAAAAGAAAAACAAACAAAGAAATCCGAATTAAAAGCATTGTTTTGAAATTGCCCATCATTTAATTCAGTTTAAAAATAAAATATTTGGTCGTTCCACGGTTAAACAGCTGATCGTACATATTCGCAGTTTGTGGGTAGCCGCGAGGGAAGAGACGAGGGAGGGGGAAGGTAGTCCGGTCAAGTTAGCCCGAAAAATAATAATAAAACATATTGCAAATGTAATCCGATTTGAAATTACAGCTTAGCAGTAACATCAACCTGAATATCTCTAATTTAGTTGCAAAAAAGCAACACCAACCTTCACATTAATTAATGTAAACGTTGGTGATTCTGTTGTATGTTAATTATTAAAAACAGTTTTTTTTTTGTATTTGTACTTCAAAGTTTCTAGTACTTACTAACAAAAATATTAGAGGTCACAGGCGGTAGCAGTGAAACCTTCAGAAAACTAAAGTAGACAAGAGTGGGGAGGCTAAGAAGCACCGCACAAAGAGGAGACCGATTGTATATCTCACTCTCTCACAGGCTAAATTCTATTGATGTATGTGTTAATGTGTTTGTCTCTTTTTAGTGTAGCTATTTTTCGTTTCATCGAGTTTCAAATCAGAAACATATTGCAAGTGTAATACGATTTGAGATTACAGCTTAGTAGTAACATCAACCTGAATATCGCTAAATTAGTTGCAAAAAAGCAACACCAACCTTCACTTCAGAAAACTATAGTAGACAAGAGTGGGGAGGCTAAGAAGCACCGCACAAAGAGGAGACCGATTATACTATCTAACTCTCTCACAGGCTAAATCCTATTGATGAATGTGTTCGTCTCTTTTTAGTGTCGCTATTTTTCGTTTCATCGAGTTTCAAATCAGAAACATATTGCAAGTGTGATCCGATTTGAGATTCCAACTTAGCAGTAACATCAACCTGAATATCGCTAAATTAGTTGCAAAAAAGCAACACCAACCTTCACTTCAGAAAACTAAAGTAGACAAGAGTGGGGTGGCTAAGAAGCACCGCACAAAGAGGAGACCGATTATACTATCTCACTCTCTCACAGGCTAAATCCTATTGATGTATGTGTTAATGTGTTTGTCTCTTTTTAGTGTCACTATTTTTCGTTTCATCGAGTTTCAAATCAGAACAGTGCTAAAGAATTCTTCATTTCAAAAATGGTCAGAAATTGAATTTTGTTCTAATGTCTATTTAGACCGGACTATAAAAATTCAGAAACAAAATTAGTATCTCTTTCTCTCGGGTCAATCCACACGTGCCAAAACAGGCGAGCGAATAACGTATAAAAATGGCCGCCATTAGGGTCGGACCGCTGCAGTGCCGAAACGGTGCGTTTGTCGTATGGCGCAAAAACGATAATTTGTTTTCATGTAAAGTGCACGGAGCGGCAACCATGCGGCGTCGGTACCGGTATTTATGTAGTCTTTCTTCAGCTGATATTAGTATGTCTGAATATGGTTTCTTGCCGTTGAATTTTAGTTTTAACTATTTCAAGTAATTCATAGAAACATTCTCTAGACATTCTTAAATAACAAAAAAAAATTGTTTGGATCTTGCTTTAACCTAGGGTAAAGATTTTGAAATCACCAAAATTACATGTTAAATGAAAACATCGGTGATGCTCTTATACGGGGGCGTCGTTTTTGTTTCTGTTTCTGTTGGATATTTTTCAACAAGAGCACTAAAAGTAATGTTACTTCGTCAGAGTCCATGGCTTAACTGCTGTCAAATTAATTTTAAACATCAAACGACCCACGTCTAAATATCACTAGCATACAAACGCACGGCAGTCAGATACGCTTTCAATTTAGGCGTTTGGTATAGGACTGCTACCTAACTGCAGCGGGTTATAACAAGCGGCACGGTAAAGGTGCGGCAGCGGTCCGACACGAAACGTCTAAATTGAAAGATCCCTTAGCTAATGGCCGCCGCGGGGCATGGGCTCTCCACACCCACACACTCTCTGCAAAGAGCATGAGTTTGAGCAAACTAGCGTTGTCTCGTTTGTTAAACAGCGGCTAGAACGAGACGCATGCACGATCTCTCCGCGTCTGAATCCGAGTGCAATGCAATCCACGAGCGAGGGAATAACCGATTTTGTTTATTACATGGCATGCATGTGATTTCGTGAAGTTTTGACATTTATCGAATTGCTAACCAACATTTTGCGTCAAAAAACAAAGTACGTGTTTGTGAATTACATTGAAATTTACACGGTTATTAAAGACATTCCTCTCATAACCGTAATGAATCTGTGGTTCCTTCAAGATGTCTTTTAACCCTACTTTCGTACAAGTTAGTTCGAATAGCCTCTGTGCTCTGTGCTAACTGTGCTAAGGTGATAATTTTAAACAATTTTGGTGATGATGTGTGCTTTGGATTGCAAAAGGATCGTTGCTACATAATGTAAGTACCTAAGTACCTTCCTGTGCTTATAATAAGTAGGTAGGTAATCCATAAGCCGCCGCATTTTTAAGCAGATATTATGGAAATCACAATTCATTTCAACAATTACTGCACGAAACAACTATTTACGTACACAAAAGAGGTTATTAGGTTATTAGGTTCTCAGTTTAGTTAAATTAAGTAATTCACACGTATTTAGTTTGAAACAAAACTTCGCAAATGTCAAATACAACAATAATAATACGGCGGCAATGGAGACGTTTTTAAAAGGGAAATTTTGAACTTTGAACGAAAATCGAATTACGAATGCATATTCTTCCGTCTATCCTGACTCAAACCGGTGGTTCTTGTGGTATTTTACTTTTTAAAATTTATGCCTAGGTATTTTAAGTGTAGTGGAATATGATGGCTCTTGGATTATTAATACCCTATAATGTCTAATAATTAGCCGAAATTTTTTATTATTATTATTATTATTTTTTTTTTAAATGTAAAAATGCTCATATCGAAAAACTATATGTTTATTTGGGTACTCTATGTGATGTAGATTTCCCAGTTTCCCGCTTGTGCCACGAGTTTTCGGACACCGTGTATATATATATATATGTATTTTTTAGAGGTGGGACTTGAAAGTCTTGAAAAAGTTGAGAGGTTGAATAATCTGATATGAATAATTTTGATTATTAGTCTCTTTGAGTAATTTCCAGCGGCAAAATTGAGGTTTTGTAAGCTCCTCCCTACGCAACGATGCCTTGTTGTATTATGGAATGGGATAGTGCGTAGTATATATTTTTAAGAATTTTTAAGTTGAGAGCTCGTTCAGATTGAGCATATAAACATAAAAGATCATAGCACGCCAAATATCGCTCTCCATACAATCCCTTCAGACCGTTCACACGTGAGGGCTTCATGCGCACATCAATTATAGACAATGCACATCTTACGCCGTAACCGCTCCTGTGGCGATATGCCAACAGTTAAGCGCCCCACACTCCGACGAAAATAGGAGAGGGGGGTCATTTTAATTACGGAGCTGCCTAGACCGGTGGATGACAGATGTCAAGTTGATAGATTCAGTACAAAAAATGCGTTTTCTTAATCGATTTATAATATTGGTAATTTGAGTCTTCCACTTAAGGTTAATATCTATTATTTAACCCAAATATTTTATTACTTTTTTATTTGCTATGCATAGACAGTCATTATTTTGGCATGTTAATATTTTAGTGGCGCATTTTGTTTAATGGATTTTAATATTTAAGGCGATATGAGGTATTTTTTTGTTATTTATGCTAAAAAATATTTAATAGTTTTTTCAATGTATGTTAATACATTTTTGTCGAACCATTCTTTTAAGGTATTCATATCATGATTAGCAGTTGTTTCAAGTTCATTCCATGAATTTGCTTGGAATATAATTGCAGTATCATCTGCATATGAAAAAAGTTTTCCTGTTATTGGTAATTCAAAGATATTATTAACATACAAGATGAATAGAAGAGGGCCAAAATCGTGCCTTGTGGTATTCCAAAGTCGCTTGTGCTCGGTTCAGTAAGAATGTTTTTTTTAATTTTTACTTATTTCGAGAGTTCAGGTAACTTTCTATCCACGTGTTAGCGTTATCAATAATTCAGATTTCGTTAAGCTTGTATAGTATTTTTTTGTGACTTAAGCTGTCAAAAGCTTTCCTTAGGTCTATGAAAATTGCAAGAGATTTTTTGCCTTTGTCCAGTGCTTCGTATATTTTTGTTGTTAAATCTATGATTGCGTCCTGTGTGGTTATTTTTTAGCAAAATTCAAATTGTTGGTTACTCAATATATTCTTAATTTCAATAAAAAATTGTATTTGCTTTTTGGCTACCTTTTCAAAAAATTTTGAGATATTTGATAATACTGATATGGGTCGGTAGTTATTAATTTCTTTTGAGTCACCTGATTTATAAATCGGTGAAATAATAGTTTTTTGTATATTGATGGAAAGATTCCTTTTTTAAGACTATTGTTTATAATACTTACATGTAACAGGTTTTTTCAAAAAGTTAAGATATGTTTTTAGATTTTGAACAGTGATCCCATCGAAACCTGGTGCTGACTCAGTTTTTAGGTTTTTTTATTTTATCAATAATATCAACAATTTCTGAGTACATAGTCTGAGAATGCCAAATTATTTTAATCTCATTACATTATATTAACAATTGACATTAAATAATAATTTTATTATAAAATATTTTTATAATTATTTTATATTTAGGAATAATAATATTTTAAACTCGTGATTATGCTAGCTCGTTGCAAAAAACCAAAAAAGCCGTTCCGTTTATTCTCCATACATGACTGCATCGCGCGGCTTCTGTCAAAAAATTAATTCCTCCCCCCCCCCCGCTGCCATGCCGCTTCACCCGGGGTTTTTTTTTTTACATTAACTCCACACAGGAGGCCCTGAGGAAAAATAATTTCCCTCAGGGCCTATGTCATATTTGTAGATGCTGTGTGGAGGGTCTTTTTGAGGAAAGGAAGGAGTGAACATGGCTCTTGAAGAGACCCATGTTGTGGGAGGGAGGAAACACAGAGGCCGGTAATCGTTCCACAGACGAGCCGTTGAACTCAAGAACGAGTCATAGAAACAACCCGTTCTCATGTGAGTAATGTCAACCGTGTACAAATGTTGGGCGCGTGTTTAGCGTGTTTCCCGACTATGCATCGGTGCCGAGGGGATCAATGATGCTAGTTCCTTGGAGCATCTTCCATTGTAATACCGGTAGAACAAGGACAGCATTCCCACCTGTGCCTATGCTCTAAAGATTGCAGTCCGTCTGTTAAGATGGGAGAACCTATCAAACGGACCGACCGTTTCTGCACAGAGTCTAGGGTTTTTTTTAGGTATTTTGGACCTCCACACCAGAGGTGGCTGCCAAATTCAACCATGGGGCGCACTTGCGATATGTACAGGGTTAGCAGTTGGGTACTATTAAAGTATCTGCGGGCCCTGTACAGTACGCCCAGTTTCTGAGAGGCTAACTTAACTCTGGTTTCGATGGAGCCCCCGTACCTGAGCTGGTCACTTAGAGTTATACCAAGCATATCGATGGAGGTCCTGTTCGGAAGGTTGCTTCCGTTTAAGGAGACTAGATTTTCATTTCGATTCCTTTAAGACGTTATCAAACATGATTGGGTCTTTGAAACATTAAATTCCACGAGGTTATTCTTACCCCAAGAGAAAATACTCTCGAGGTAATCGTCCATTCTTTGCTTCAAAGCCCTCCGAGCTATTGGAGTTTATGGAATGTTTTCCGTCGAGCAAAGAATGTTGGAAACACAACAAGAATTGTCAATATTTATCACGATAATAGTGATGTTTGGAGGATTGTTTCGGTAAACGTTAATGGTGAAGCTCGCTGGTGACGGACCTTTACTTAGATTGAAATAATGTCTTGTATAATATTTTAATTAAATTATGTCTTGTACCTATATATACATCAAATATTATAGGGCTATTTAGTAGATTCTTCAGCCTGTTGAATGTGGGACTTGACGACCTTCAGAAAAAATTACGTTCGGAAAAATCACAAATTATTTCCAAGCTGTCAGAGAAACTACATACTTAAAATAAAAATCGTTGCTAAGCTAATATTCAGTGCAAGCTATTCTAACCTTGTTCTTTACACAATTTTTAATCTCATAACGGTTAAAATTGCTTTAAAAAATCCGAGGTTTTTGCAGGAGGACACCGGTTCCACAAAACAGAGTTGACACGTCAATCGTGACAAGCTGGTTCCCCTGTACAATTTTATTTAGAAGCCACATCTGGGCCGAAGCCGGAATATATATGAAAAACCAACTTGATTCTGTTCAAGTTTAAGCTAACCATCCGATTGACAAACAGCAGTATATAGAAGGATCGCTAAATTTAATGCACGGGCGTAATCTAGACACGCTTAGTCTGCTCTAACGGAATTTCAATGTAGCCTGCTCAACAGAGATAACAACACTGATTCTCTGTGCTACGTTTCATGAACGCAAAACTCTACAGTCACCCATTCACAGATGAAGTTGGCTCCATGATAACAGATTGTTTCTTCATTCGAATTGATATGTCGGCTCGCGTGGAGAAGGAGCTACCAACATCTATTTTTACTCCTTCATAAATTTTATTATTTTCTACAACCCCAAACTTCCGCCTCACAATACTGCCAAACCAAGTTGCGATATAGTCCTGATATAGTCTTTACACCGAACACACAAGGACGCTTTTAAGTTTGTACGAGTGATACACAGTTAGTCCACATACATAGTCCAATAGTCCTAATATTTCTTTGTTTATATTTAATGGTGAAGGTTCTTCTGGTTCGCTATATTAAAAATTATAATTTTTAAATTCCATTAAAACTCTTTCTTCCTTTCCTACCGTCTATATTTGCATAAAAGCTTCAACATCGTGTGGCATTACAACCACCTCCAAGGCTATATTTAATAATACTTATAATTATTTTTCGCCTTAATGTTACATTTAATTATAAACTACATATCTGGTACCAGGCATGCGCTGCTATGCCATTTAATAAAGATATTGTTTCTCCCTGCGGGTCCTTTCCCATTCGTCTCGTTCACCTTCCGCCTCCCCTTCCTCTCCCGCGTCCCCTTCCCCTCCTACGTTCCCAATCCGCCTCGTCCATCTTCCCCCTCCCCACTCCACTCCCCCCTTCCCCCGTACCACGAACCCCCCTCCCGAGTTACCCTCCCCCCTCCCATGTTCCCCTCCCCCTCCCGCGAACCCTCTACCCAAGTTCCCCTCCCCTCTCCCGCATTCCATAAATTCAGTCCCGGTACATTCAGTTTTCAAACAGCTCGCCTGCTACCTATTGCAATAATTTATACAAATTTCATAATGCCAGAGCTCACAATTTGTTTTATACAAACCTTGTCCTGACAATAACAAACACAAAAAAAATAATTTTCCAATTTGGTGCAGTCGTTCGGAAGTTATGCGCGTACATAAATTTCGGCAATTCATTTTAATTTATATAGATAGATATATTATTTTGAACAATATCATGCAAAACATAAACACATATAGCAGCATACAGCCGTAAGAGATATTTCCTACATCTCTTGATAAACAAAAAGAATGTTCAGTTTGGTCAAGCATTTTGCCATCAAATCCAAATATAAATTTTGTATGAAAAGGGCAGTGTAGTTGTTCCTCCTAATATATTATAGGTACTTGACCGATTAGCGCGAGAGTTACATTTGAGCAAAACACTGATAGTTCCTCACGCACAGATCAGTCAGATATGATGGTGACAGTCTGTTTAGTCTCCGATACCTTTTACTACCAAAAATCAAATAACATGAAAAGAGGAAGAATGTGAAAAGAATATTTATGCAAACGACTTATTTACCTGACCGCAGCACTTTTATTAAACACAAATTACGAAAATATTACTTCGTTCCAAATTTATTACTACAACAAACAACTATTTACGACAGGGGAGAAGGTAAATGACGTTTTAAAAAATATTTTCTATTAAAAAATATCCATATGGCGATTTTAGGATCTTGATAATAATTTACTAGATCACACGTACTTTCCGGTACAGATTAGGAAAATTACTTTTTTTATTTATTTTTTTTATTTTTTTATTATTTTTTTATTGGCAATGCTTATTAAAAATAAATATAAAGTAACATCAGTTACATAAGGTTAACAAAAAAATAAAAAATTGCCTTTCCTCACCATAAGGAGACAATGCTCTTGTGTTTGGTGAGGGAGTTCTGGCTCAATAAGTAAACTAAAAGATCGTGTAATTTAGTAATAACGGCTTTGTATATAATAAGTAGGTTAAAAAATCATGTATAAATTTAATAATAAAAATCCTGAAGAGTTTAAAAAAATCATAATATAAATTTAAAAATATCATTATAAATGAAAGAATCATGTAAGTTTAAGTTTATACAATAGTAGACTCAGAGATATAGAAACTAAGAAATGAAAGAAATAGAAGGAATAAATGATTTATAAAATAGCAGACTTTAAGATACAAAGTAAACATATTTGGGACTTTTATAGCAGTTTAAGGTAATTTTTTAATTTGGGCTTAAATTCTTGCATATTTTCGATGGTTTTTAATTTTAATGGGAGGTTGTTATAATAGATTATGCCCAGATAAAGATAGGAATTTTGAATGTGCTTAATATTTAACTTAGGGATTTTAATAGTTTTCTGGTATCTTGCTGATGTATTGAATTGGAAGTTATGAGTATTTAAATGTATTTCTTTGTAAATTTGAAGTATTGAATATTTTTTATAGATTTTGTCTATTGTAGGCACATTGAATATTGAAAAAAGAATTTCAGTAGAAAATTTAGACGGTTTTCTCAAGATTACCTTAATTATCAACCTTTGAACTATTTTGAGGGGATTTAAAATATTGTCATATGTTCCTCCCCAGCCAATAATACCATATTGCAATATAGATTGAACAGTTGCATAGTAAACTATTTTTAGGTTTTCTAAGCTAAGAATATTTCTAAGTCTAACAAATATATAAATACATTTCCTAATCCTTTTGACGCGTTCACAAATATGTGTTTTCCATTTAAAATGTTGATCTATATATACAGCAAGATATTTGATTTTGGGAGTTGGACTAGGTATAGCACAATCTTGATTGCAGTTAGTTTTATTACATTTACTTTGGTGATGTTTAAATTTGGTTCTAATTTGAATTTATTGATAGAGAATGGGATAAATTTTGTTTTTTCAGTGTTTAGAAAATTTATTTTCAACATTTGCTATAAGAAACAACTGTTCATCCAACCAAATAGATTAGTAAGTTCTTAGTTTGGTTAAATAGGTAATGTACGCGTATTTAGATTTAATTTAAATTTGGGAGTCGGGAATAGGTACCGCCGCCCCGGGAACCTTTATTGGATAACCAATACCTCTGCCATAGGTCACCCCAAGTGGTTCGCTACGTTTGGTGATTTAGCAGGGGTTCACGGGGTGAGATTTGTCTAGGTCTTGGTGGCGGATGCATCTGCCCACCAACTGCATGGCAGGCCAGTTCGAGGGAGAATGGTTAAGGGAGTCTTTGAATTCTCCAGCCATACTCTATCGAAACATTACCTTGCACTGCAGTGGGAGGCTGTTGACCGCGACACACTGAACCCCAGATTCCTACCCATCCCTTAACCCTCTTCCTTCCCAGAACTCTCATCTCATTCGTTTCCTTTAAAAAACCCTCCACACAGCATTCCTTAGGATGGCATAGGCCCTTAGAGAATTTATTTTCCCAGGGCCTCCTGTGTGGAGCTCACGTAAAAAAAAGAGAGTTTTGCAAACTTCAATTCTTACTAAATATCCATAATGGCGGCAAAGGGATCATTTTGCAAGGAAAATTTTGAGCTTCGTATGAAAATGGAAATTTAATGAATCTTTCCCGACGTAAATAAAAAAGGCTTGTAATAATAAAGTTGAATTGAAGTTGAACACATCTACAAAATGTGTCCAAAACGTGCTTCGGTCAGGATAATATGTACCTTTATTCCCTTTGTCGCTTAGAATATTTCATTTTTCGACAGTACCTGTCGACGAAAAGAATATAATCGTTAAATATGTTTCTTCATTGTCTATGATCCATTATTGTTTACGCTACGTACAGTCATCGCCATGATTGTCCCTTGCTTTTCATTTTGAAAAACGAAAATCATTCTGCTAATGTGATGGTAATAAGTTGCTTGTATTGCTAATAATATGTTAAGGGCCCGCAACCCGGATTTGTACCGATTGCATATTTCCCTTAAACACAGTAAGTTTTCAAGCTCTAAAAAAAAATATTTTATTCTTGAAAATAATATCTAGACTTTGCCCGCGCCTAAACGCAAATTGTATAAAATTCCCTCGAAAGAAAAAAATCGCAAAGTATGTTCCAAAAATTATTATTAACACATTTGATTCAGTTATTTTACAAGTTATGTGTATGAAAAAATTTACAGTGTTTCTTTAAATGCTGTTTAAGATAATGCCCGCGAGATTTTTGCTCTATTTTAAACGACTCGTGTTTTATCAAACATTTTCGCAATTTTCGCATCGATTTTGTCGCTGTAAATGTTAGCACTCTCCTCTAACATTCGTAATTTCGTATCTCTCCATCTTCTTCTTTTCGGGCCCGGTTGCAGAGCCTTAAGCCCAAACCAACTGTCATAACGCATGTCTTACATATTGGAAACACAAGTGTTCATTGGAATTGGCAAATGAAAATTCTGTGAAACGGCCTTGTTTTTACCTCGCGTTATTGATTGATGTAAAATGCTCGTAGCAATTATTATTATTTTTTTTTATTTATTAACCAATACATATAATATACAAGTAACCAAAATACATATAATATATAATATTGGTGGTAACAGTACCTCCCTAATTGAGAAATTCTCGTGTTTAGAGAGGGAGCACTATCAGATTGACAGTACTATACATACTTAACAGTTGTTACAAATTGAATGTATGTAGATCAATTTTTTTTATACATAATGAATAAAAAGTTGGCATTTTTTTGTACATAATGGAAAATTTTTATACATTTTTACTTGCTCTTACTCCAAATTACAGTTCTTTGAAATTTTATTAATTATTTAATTTTACTTTTATAGGTAATTTGGGATGTCTGAGTATATATAGCCAGTCGACGGCATCGGGAGTCACGTGTTTGTGCACAGATGTCCCTCCAGGAGACTTAAGATATAGACATTCTTCTACGAAAAACCTTCGAGTGTGCAAATCATGTGGTGTATTATATTTAGTTGTAAACTCCCTTCGGATAATCTTAGACTAAAAAGATCACGAAGCACGAAGAGAGAAGAAATAAGAATCGGGAAGCAAATGGAAACGGAACGGGAGAAACGAAAACCAATGTTCAATCAATTAATCAAGTCCAACTTATCCTAAATTCCAATATTGGCTTATCGGGTCGCCATGTATACTGGTCCATACTACAATCTCCATCCTAATCACAGAGCACGTGTTTTCCAATTCCTAACAAAACAGTGCCACCTGAACTACCCGTCGCACCAGAACCGGAGTACTCTCGGCTGGGGTAGTACATATATATCGCATGTAAAATCGGCATATCCAACTAATATTATAAAGGCGAAAGATTGTATGGATGTTTGCTACTCTTTCACGCAAAATATACTGAATGGACTTTACACATTCATTCAGTAATTGACTAATATAAAGATACATTATTTGTGAGTACTATAGGATATATATATTTGTAAGCTCTGGCGTTATGAAATTATTTATTATACGTTTATTATCCAGACGAAAGGCAAAGCGTTGCCAAGTAATTGTTTGACGTGCGCTGTCATTTTGATATTTGTTTAGGTTGCTATGGAAATCCCTTTGATAGTTAAAATTATACTAATCTACACTAATATTATAAATGCGAGACTGCGTGTGTCTGGTTGTTACGTTTTAATAGATGGCACGCGAGCTGTTTGAGGGGGGGGGGGGGGGGCGAGTGGCGCGAGCGAAGCCGGGGGCAAAATCTAGTCTTACATAACGTAACATTTGACGGCCCTGTGGTCGGGGAGAAGGATCTCGAATAAAAATACGGAAGTCGCGGGTTCTAATCCCGGCATGCGCAGATAATTTTTGATTCCATTTTGTGTTATTTCACAATTAAAAAATATAAAATAATATATAATTGTATAGTATATTAACGGCAACAAAACGTTGTTTCCAGAGTGGAAGGTACTCTCAGAATAGCCCTGGTGTGAGACCACCATTCAGAATTGAAATATTGCTTGAAATGTTTGGTGACTTGATCTGAATACGCACCTCTCCTTTCCCCTCCCAGCTACTCTCATATTCACAACAAACTACTTATAATTGGGGATGGCTCACTCGATCCAGACGGGAGCAGTTGGGACTCGTGCGGTATTCACATAAAAAAATAATAAATCCTAGGCTTTTTTCAACTGCATACAAATGACAATTGACCGGTTAGTGGTTGAGTGGGCATCGCGTTTGGGTCCCCACCCAGGCATTCCATGTTCAATTCCTCGGCTGACTAAGTCCTCCATCACGACTCAAGCAACATCTTCGCCTTACTGTGGTGGTAGGAGGAGATTTTTAAATATTGTCGGGTTATTCGTAACCCGGGAATGTTTGTCTTTCTTCATGTTTCCCGATTGTGCACGGGTGCCGAAAAATTCAATTACGCTAGTTCCTCGGAGCATCTTTCATTGAAATACCGGTAGAACAAAGACACCACCCAACACGCTTGCGCTCTAAAGATTTCAATCCGTTCGTTAAGCTCGGAGAATCTATCAAACGGATTATTTTTAAATTTTTTTTTGTTATATCAAGTTCTGCAAGTATTTTAGTATGTATTTTTGTTACAGCTGTTTTAGTTTACTTTAATGTCTAGCAAATTGGTTTAACAGGTAAAAAAAATAATTAAGTCAACTTCAAAAATAGACATTTCAAATGATATAAATAAAGCGTCTTAAGTGGGATAACCACAGTTTGAAAATAGTATTTTAAACCGAAAGAACCGTATCAAAAATACATACTTAAATACTTGCAGAACTTTTCATAACATTTTAAAATTTATTTATAATTCAATTTTTATTAAATTAAATGGAGTTCTACGAATTTTAGTTGACGTTGGACCATTCAGATTGACTTCATTCTACGGTTCAATAGATTCATTGACTAAAAAAATCTCTAACGCCTATTCTTTATTATTAAGTAAAATATAATATACAATGAGAAATATATGATATATAATGCGTGGTGGAAATCTCAAAAGTAAGTAAGCCAAAAACAGGGTAATTTGGGGAAATTTTTTTGAAACATTGAATTCGAATTCGTAGTTTTAGTGCTCAACTGCCACGCATCGCGTAAGGTCAGTAAAATGGTATTATTTAAGTAAAATAGCATTAAAAAAAGCACTAAAATGCCCTCGTATAAGACGAAAAATGTTTCCATTACACGGCAAACACTAATAAAAGCCAAAGAATAACTTTTAATTCGTAAATACATGCAAATTATATAGTATTACAAAAAAATTCAATAAATCGATTGTTTCCTGAAGTATGTTAGCACCATTAGAGAAAAATCACAACATAGGTCGTCTCATATAGCATTCAGTAAATGTCCTAGGGTAAGCGAGTGAGCAAATCTTGGCATGAATAAGGAATTTACTGAAAACACAAGCATGTTTCTTACCTGCCAAATACGAGTTTGTAAGATAATAATAATAATAATAATTGGATGATTTATAAAGCGCCGTTTTTGTGAAAAATCACCTCAAGGGCGGTGTACAACTCATTAGGAAAGCTTAGGTTCTAACTAATTTTACTATTTACAAATGGATACAGAAACATACTTACCTTGCAGGTATAATGGCAACAATATATACGTAAGTATATATTATTATATACAACGTCATTGATAATGTAAAGAAGATAAAAATAAAAGTGCATTGAACTATTCAGATGAACTAAATGCACTTAAAATAATTTATTGAAACTTTGATCTGCATTTGCCAAAAATCGATAATTTTGACATTTAATCTTTTAGCATTAAGCCATAGATGTCGCGAAGGCTGTAAAAACTGATCAATCAATGAAAGCAAAATATTCTCACAATAAACAAGCGCATATTAAGGAACTTAAGTTTTACATAGTCAATATAAGAGGAACTTACTTACAAGGAGAAGCGCGGCGATCAATTCCAAAGCGTTGAACAAACTTCACTAGAAAAGAGGTGCTTGAATTTTAAGATCTTTGTGATGAAATTGTTATGGTTATTGAAATAATCTCAACTTGAATACATTAAATACAATAATTATTGTGTAGTTTATACACAATATTACTTCGAACGGCGGAACCCGATCATTGCGTTTGAAGGTTTCTAGATTAGGAAGTAAAAGGACGCCGAAAATTGACATTGGATATAACCATAGGCATCGGAAGATTAAGGAAAATAATCTTAAAAGTAAGCACCGGACATTTCCCGCGGGAATATTGCATCAATCACGATATAGTAGCAATTTCTACAATTTCAATATTAATTCTAATTTGGCCCATGCAATATTTTTGTTTTTTATGTATCAACTGAGATATTAGTAGGTATTTCTTAATAACGGATTACTAAGAAGTGACACTAAATTAATATACAAGTCTCTAAATGTTTTACCTGTCAGAGGATTATTGTTTTATAATATTATAAGTCAACATGTTATGTTGTCCGATTCCTTGTACAGGGAAAGACTTAACCATAAACATAATACAAGATTCGGCTAAAGTTCGGTGTTTGGGCTAAATTCCTAAAAAATAAAACTAGTTATTTTTATACTAATTTGGGGTCGGGGAATCCGAATCTGAAAGAATTAGGCGGCGGCAAGCAATATTAACTGAATTAAACGACTTTAAAATTTTCTATACACACACACATGAAAATAATCATTTCGGAAGTATTTTGACACACGTAGTACAAAGATCATAGAAAAACAAGATAACATAGATGTTTTTACCACACAAAATTAAGTGTTGCCATTAAGCAGTAATATTAATAACGTAAAATAACATGTTTATATTTTAAGTACTTATTTTTTATAAATTTTACTCACTTTTGTATCACAAACCATGTTACATAAACCCGGCGTAGCTGCTAAACTACTTGAAAACAGGGATGTTTTTTTGCCGTGACGCGAGCAGGCGGTATAAAAAGGGGCACAAACCATGTTACACAAACCTAGCGTAGCCGCTAAACTACTCGAAAACAGGGATGTTTTTTTGCCGTGACGCGAGCAGGCGGTATAAAGGGGCACAAACCATGTTACACAAACTTAGCGTTAGGTTAGGGACGCGAGCAGGTGGTATAAAGGGGCACAAACCATGTTACACAAACCTAGCCTAGCCGCTAAACTACTCGAAAACAGGGATGTTTTTTTGCCGTGACGCGAGCAGGCGGTATAAAGGGGCACAAACCATGTTACACAAACCTAGCGTAGCCGCTAAACTACTCGAAAACAGGGATGTTTTTTTGCCGTGACGCGAGCAGGCGGTATAAAGGGGCACAAACCATGTTACACAAACCTAGCGTAGCCGCTAAACTACTCGAAAACAGGGATGTTTTTTTGCCGTGACGCGAGCAGGCGGTATAAAGGGGCACAAACCATGTTACACAAACTTAGCGTTAGGTTAGGGACGCGAGCAGGCGGTATAAAGGGGCACAAACCATGTTACTTTTACCGCTTAGCTGCACTCTTATATGATCCGCGCATCCGACAGGAACCCTTCGAGACAAGCGAGTTTGACAAGGATAAGACGAAGAAGACTTGGTCGATTTATAAGGTATGTTTTTCTGCTGTTATCTATTTTCATATTGATATAGGGATAAATATTTTTGAGAGCTGGTAACACTACTGGCACATGTTTTTGTATATTTCTTGTTTTTCTATGATCTTTGTACTACGTGTGTCAAAATACTTCCGAAATGATTATTTTCATGTGTGTGTGTATAGAAAATTTTAATTTTTAATTTTAAGTCGTGTAATTCAGTTAATATTGCTTGCCGCCGCCTAATTCTTTCAGATTCGGATTCCCCGACCCCAAATTAGTATAAAAATAACTAGTTTTATTTTTTAGGAATTTAGCCCAAACACCGAATTTATTCCCAAGATTCACTCAAAATGAAGGATTGGTGGTTCCGAAATGTACCAATAAAAACGGTGAAAGGACCCTTAACTATATTGTACCTAAAATATTCAATAAACTACCAATGACAATCAAAAATAATAACGTTTTTAATGGTAAAGTCAAATATAAACTAAGGAAATGGATAGGGATTATTTATATTGATGCCCTACCGAAGTCCTTGTATTCTTTATTGAAACTCACATTGAAGGAATTGGTAAATTCATTACAATTTTTGTAATACCTAATGTATATGAAACTTTTAATTTACTTGTGATTATATTTCATTTGTTCATACTAAATCCATCTGTACTTTTTTTATATCATAACTAATATACTAATTTTTTATTATATCATATCATACTAAATCCATTTGTACTTTTTTTATTATTTAAGGCTTCTAGTGCTACTTACATGTATATACTATTTCGGTAATTTAAATAATCTATTTAATTGATATTTAGCATCAAAATTATAAAATTATATGCATACAATGTTTGAAAATGTTCCAATGTTGTCATTATGTACCTGCTGACAAACTACATAAGTAGTTTAGCGGGTTTAAAAGGAAATAAATGAATAAAATAAACAGTGAACCGCTATCAAGCTTCTGTCATCAAGTGACAGGTGTTTTGAAAAATCCCAGAGGTGGTAGATTGGTTCTTTAATAAAATTAAAATTAAAAAATTGTTTCGTTTCATTTAATTGTTCACATACCGAGAACAAACATCGTTACATGTATGAATGTCGCTCATTTTAAAAGTAAGTATGTATTATGAATTTTGGCGTCTCATTGTGACGGGTGACAGTACTAGGTCGAAGTTTCACAAAAAATTGTGCTGAGTTGCCAGACGTAAAATAAGTCCCCGCTGAACGTTAGGGAAAATTGCGTTATTCCACGGGCAACATCTACAAAAATCGTATTGATCGGACTGTTAACAGTTTTTTTTCGTTTGTTGTTAAGGTTTTGCTTCGGAATAATAAAAGGGATTCGGATTATTGACAAGGGAGAAATTTCATTATAAAACTTCTCCCATCTCCCGATATCTTCAAAATTCTCCCGTTTTCTCCCGATTTTTAGACGAAAATTCTCCCGATTTTGAAGTTTTGGGTTCGGCAACACTGGACCGTTTCTATGGAATTTCTTTGACTGTCAATTGTGGTTCGCGTGGTTGTTCAATACCATTCTTGCTACACTTTTCTTAAGTAATATTGTATAAATTGAACATTACAGTTTATGGCTACCTTAGCGACCTTTACATTTGTATACCGAAGTTATTGAAATACTTTTACTTTTACTGTTCTCGCTAGGGAACAAATTGGACCGCCGCTTCCCCCTGTACGTAAGTAAATTCGTGTTTTAGTAAGACAGAAACCCCTTACTTGCTGGATAAGTTTTAAGATTTTCACGGCCAAAAGCATTTTCGTTATTTGTTTTTGGGTGTTATGCCGTGTTGCGCTACCGGATCTACCGGATCTGCCCTGATGATGGACACTGCAACGATGTCCGAAACGTTGGCTAAAGAAGGAGGTAGCGCAACACGGCATAACACCCCAAAAACAAATAACGAAAAAAAAACCCTAACTTGCTGTTCGTTTATCATAAGAATATATCGACCTTTTCATATATGGGCTGTGGTGGAAAATATTCATGGAGACTTACAAAAGTCTATGATCCAATAGTCCCATATCAATGACTTCCGCTGTCAGCTTATCTTTAGCCCTGGAAAAAACTATTTATTTATGTTCTTTATTTTTTAAAATATGGAGTTTTTCGTGCGTCGGTGTTGGAATCTTTACGGCCATGTTGATATCTTGAAAATATTCCGGTTTCAGTAGGTCATTTCTTTGATTGCCAATGCATATATTCCAAAACACCCACAATAGATGTTCAAATTCCCCACAGTGTCCCCACAAGAGCCTTTACCTAAAAACAAAATGTAATTTTATTAAAATTAGCATTTATTTGTAATTTTATTAAAATTAGCTTTTATTTCTTACATTTAGTTTCAGAATTTTTTCTTTCACGTACTTATTAAAAATATAAATTTGTTTGAAAATTTGCATTTTCACTTGTAATAAGGAGCTCCAGTGAAGAATATTATGGCTTTAAAAAAATATGTTCATATAGACCAAAAAACGCTGATTCTGAATATATAAGTTATATTTCATAATATTAAAGGCAGAGTTTTTAAAAAATTATTAAAAAGTGCATTTTTAAACCTCTTCTCAAAACACAGCGTTAAGTTGGCATTACTGAAATGGTTAACGGTGTCGTCACTCTTAACCTGTCACCTGGTGAGAGTGTGTATTGTATTGACATTTGAAATGACTTGAAGTGCACACGTACCTATGCAATTCAACATTTCGTGTTTTTGGTTTATTTTCATACTGTTTATAGAGATTTAGATAAATAATAGTTATTGTGTTTATTGAAACATAATTTAGGCCCTCAACAATTTACGAAAAGGGCTATATTTGCGGACAATCTGCAATAAATTTTGTCTATTTGAGGTTAAAGTCGTGTCCTATTTTGACATTTGCTTATGTATTTTCAAATTGTTTTTAGTATAGGGCTTTTTATACAAGTTGTTACACACTCGTCATGATCAGTGTATTATAAATACCAGTGTTTCTGTATGTATTATACATAAAACAATGTACCTACAAAGTAACGCCTGACACAAAACACGATGTCACATGTATTTGCAATGAAAGAGATGATTTATTGTTTTTATATTGCACTTTGATTAAATACAATAACAGTAGCGGTGAAATGTGGACATTTTACCAATGTTTTTCTATATTAAAAGCAGTTAATCTTGAATAAAAAACACACCTAACACCTAAAAGTCATTACAAAGCATTCTGCCATGACCGCCATGATCAGTGTTGCCAGCCGTGTCTTGTAAAAAGTCACCTAAAATATATAAAAAAAGTAACCTTTTTGTGTGAAAAATAACCTTTCGTATTTTTTCCAGTGGAATGGTAACAAGTTGATAGAATACATGAGGATATAAATAAACCAATCATCATGAGGAGCTCAGTATTAAAGTGGGACATAAGCCATTTGGATTATTTTTGAGTAGAGCGAGTTTTTTGTTTTGTATATACCGGTATGAAAAATCTGATATTTTTTCTACCTGCATAACCTTGCCGGCGTAAATAGCGGGTACTCAAAATGCAAAAAGTCAGATTGAGCGATCAATCAGATTTGTCGAGTGAGCGAGAAGCTATGGTTAATTTGTAATTTACACATTTTTTTTTTTTTTTAGTTTATTGAGGTAACAAACAGTAATACATATTTTAATAATAAAGTAACATATTACATGGTTGCATTAACCAGCGAAGTTTCCGGTAAAATTTATAATATATATATATAAAAACATAGATTAAAACATTAAAGAAAACATAAAGTGGTAGAAAAAAAATATATATATATGTACAACAGAAATGAAAAAAAAACATACAAATTATAAAGCATATTATAGGATATATAAATAATCCAAATATTATTATTATAATAAAAAGAAGGAAAACAAACATAATGAGAATGAAAAAAAAAATTATAACATGCAGCAGGGGTGAAGAGTTCGTAATTAACAATTTGTTTAAATTTTTTCTATTACTGATTTAATAAATTGGCCTGAGGACAAATGAAAAATATCAGAGTCGTAAAAGATATCATTGAATTTTGTGCACGTCCTTCAGAGAAATGAATGTTGTGTGTAATTTGTTTTTGAGTGTGGGATGTGGAATAGTTGGTTTGATCTTGTGTTTCTTATTGGATAGTGGAAATTAATGTTTTCTAGAAGACAGTTGTTGTCAACAACGTTGTTAATGATTTTGAATAAAAATTTTTGGTCGGATATATTTCTTTATCTTCTAAAGTTGATAAATTATGGAATTTTAATGAGTCTTTTAGGTTTTCTGATGTTCGAAAGGATTTAAAGTCTAGGTGTTTCAATATCTTTTTTTGAATTCTTTCTAACCTTTCAATATTTACTTTGTATTGGGGATTCCATATGACTGATCCGAATTCTAATATTGAGCGAAACGTGTTCCTCTTGCACAATAGTGTGAAAGAGAAAGAAGTAAAGTTTTGCAATAAGTGTATAGTCCATGATTTAGCAAGCCGTTAGCCAACACGAAAAAAAACAAAAGAGCATTCCGTTTGACGTTGGTTCTGAAAAATCACCTAAAAGTAACCTTTTGAGTAGTGTAACCTGAAAGAAACCTTTCAGAGTAAAAAATCACCTAAAAGGTTACAAAAGTACCCTTCTGGCAACGCTGGCCATGATTCTTCATTCAAACAGGGATGTTCTGCCCAAAAAAATTATTTCCCTAGATTTCGAAGTGAAATTTCCCTAGAATTTCACATTTACGCTATTACCTACGTAGCCACCCGATTGTGTAACACTAATCCTGTTATATGTTAATTAATATGATAATTAATTGGAAAGATATCGGAACTTGGTAAATATACTAATAATACCGTGATTTTCCAAATAAAACACTTTTTGCTACGTGAAGTAATAATTTAAAAGTACGAATACACTCACCACTGAATTAGAAACTGAATTCCAAATAAAAAAAAAACACTTTGCAAAATAAAAATCATAAGCAACCCGCCGCTCATTTGTACCAAGCGTGGTATTTTGAAGACCCCCCCCCCCCCCCCCACGAACGTGTCACGTAGTATGGGTACGTTCCATAATATCATTTTGAGTTGTCAGTGTTAAAAATAACATTGCATGTAAGTACATGAACAATAATTAAGATTCATAGGAATTCCAAGAAATATATATACGTATATATATATATATATATATATATATATAAATAATACCAGTAATATTGTCATATGTAATAAAATTTTTGCCAGAGTTCGAAATTTCCCTAGATTTTGTCCTGATTTCCCTTATCCCTAAAAAATATTTTTCTCCCCTAGATCTAGGGAAATTTCCCTCGACATGACATCACTGATTCAAAATGACAACTTAAAAAGTAAAAAACTAACGGTGGGTGAAGACCACCATAGATACGGTGCGTTTCTGGGAGTCTTTAAAAAATTAAAACTTTGACAATTATTTTAACTATTTAAACTAACTATAAAAATAAAAATAAAAATGCAGTTATTTAAGTTTGAAAGTCTTTATTCATTAAAAAAAATAAAAAAATTGCACTGGAGTTCTCTATTGTAAATATAATTTTTTAATGTGGTTGGATAATGCTTTATAATTATATGTATTAGTTACCTCAATTTCGGTATTATAGATCCTAAGTATTTTCTCCACAAATTATCCAATCGATTTAAATTCTCAGAAATTCCCCCTAATTTCGGGAATTCACGGATCGGCTGCCCTTGTCCTTGGCCTAACCTAACCTAACCCAACACAACCTAATTCAACCTAACAAAACAAAACCGGTATCCCCATTTAGCGTTTGATTTGAAGTTTGAACATTTAAGTATGTTTAAGTAAGTACCTCTACCATATGTCACCCCAAGTGGTTCTCTACGTTTGGTGATTAAGAAGGAGTGTCCGGGTTTATGGGGTGAGGTTTGTCCGGTCTTGGCGGCGGATGCGTCTGCCCACCTGCTGCGTGATGGGCCGGATCGAGAGAGGCTGGTTGAGCGAGACCTTTTTACCTTTTTCCTTCCCACAACTTCCTCTTCTTCCTTTCCCTTAAAAGACCCTCCACGCAGCATCCCCAAAGATGACATAGGCCCTGAGGGGAATTATTTTCCTCAGGGCCTCCTGTGTGGAGCTAATTAAAAAAAAAACCTTTTTTAGCCGATATGATGTTTTGATTTTCAGCCACTGTAGTGCAGAGCGTTCATTCTCCGTGCGACGACTAATCAAGAATTACATGCGCTGTCATCTTTGTGCATGTTGCGTCGAGGGTCGTTTTTGGAAAAGGAAGGGGAGGAAGTTCTGGGATGGAAAAAGGTATGCGTGGTGGGTGGGAATCTGCGGTCAATGTCTTAGTGTGTGAAGAACGTATAAATCCACCCCTCTCACTGCTGCGCAAGGCGATGGATCGAGAGAGTCCAGCTAGAGAGGTCTAGGTTTGATTTATTTAGCCCACAACGCAGTAGGTGGGCAAAACGATTCGCCTCCAAGACCCAAACCAACCTCACTCGATGAACCCAGGCACTCCTGCTTAATCACCAAACATTGCACCGTTTCTAACGCGCACTACGAGAGCACTTTCTACGCGAGAGCAATAGGCAAAGCACAGTGGGTCGCTTATGTACGCCATTAATGCATACCAGTTTTGCACAACCCCACTACACATGAGACACATGGAGTGGTGTGGTTTAATCAACTAGCAATTGAGCTGAGATTAGAACCTGAATACAATAAATTCAAAAATAAATTAAACAATAATATCTTAAATAATTTAGCTATCTAGAATCGCATTAACAATCGATTAAAAATACTTATTCAACTTTTATTTTAATTTAATAAAGATATGTGTATATATATTATTTTTTTATACATTTGATTTATGTACGTATATATAATATATGTGTTATAATTTTAATATTATTTATTTTTTTAATTAAAAAAAGAAAAATTTCTTCCCTTTATACACGAGTAGTTACACTCTCGTAAAGCCTCTGTATTATATACATACATATGTTTATACAGTTTATGATCAATGTTGCATGTTAGTATTTAATGATTTGAGTTTCATTCGATTGTTACTTTAAAATGTAATTACTCATGATTGTGTTACATGTATGTTTATATAAAAAGTAATAAAAAAGCTCAGGTTCGCTTGCACTAAATATCAGCTTTGGAATCTAAGTATGTAGCTTCTCTGACGGCTTGGAAATAATTATCTATGATTTTTTAGTACGTCATTTTTTCTAAAGGTCACCAAATCCCACATTCGACATGCTGAAGAATCTACTAGCCCTATAATATTTGATATCCACGTACAAGACATACATTCACTATAGTATTATACAAAACATAATTTGAATCAAGTAACATAAACCTAAAGGCCAGGCAAGGAAATCTTAATAATTATCTATGACTTCATTATTGTCTATGTATAACCTAAATATTATATTGACTCGTGCTTTCTTCTTCGTCAGTCGTTTCTTCCTGTTTCCAATGTTTAGTCCGCGCAGTTAAATTTATCATCCCATACTGTGATTGTTATTGGTAAGTATTAATCATGTATGATCGTGTGAGAAATGTGGATATCCGCAAAGAATGTAAGGCTGATGTAAGCATAATGAGTAAGATTAAGAAAGG
Organism: Limnephilus rhombicus; assembly: GCA_929108145.2. Lineage (NCBI taxonomy): Eukaryota > Metazoa > Arthropoda > Insecta > Trichoptera > Limnephilidae > Limnephilus > Limnephilus rhombicus. Next base: position 35,409,173 of record OV815289.1, read on the forward strand.
GATTCTTAGATGGTTTGGGCATGTAGAGAGAATGGACGAAGAAAGTAGTGTAAGAAGAATATATGACGCAAATGTGAATGGTAGAAAAAGTCGGTGACGACTGAGAAAGACATGGCATGATCAAGTAAAGCAGATACTTGTGACGGGTCATGTCAAAAGTCAGAATAATAGAAGAGTGTGTATGAGACGACGCATGAATGTGAGTGAGGCAAAGAGTGTGCCAAGACCGAGTTGTTTGGCGGTCCGTCCTCTCTGCCTACCCCTGCCTGGAAACGGCGTGATGGTTAGTTACTTAGTTAGTTCCTCATGCTGATATTAATCACGCTTTTCATTTGGTAGCGGCTGACGGCCAAACTGATCGACATTTTGTTCTTTCATTTGAGCTAAGGCAGGCTCACAAGTACAACTGCGCCGTGTCTAATGCGACCTAGCTTTTCCTACCAACGCCAATCAGAACACCTACATGTATAAGGATATTCATGGTACGTTTTGTTCGAAGTACATTTAAAACATCAATTAAAAGTGTTCCTAATTTTGGATTAGTGTTTGTGTGAAGAAATTTATTTATTTATCTATATAAACCTGTGTTGAGACAGATTAATTAAATTGCTGCTTTGACTTGAGCAGTACTACGGTGAGACAGCAGCAATCTACCGTTAGTATACGACTATACGATAGCATCTACTCGCATTTTATTCTTTGAATCCCAGAAATTTGACAAAATAGACGTCAGTCGTAGTAATATCCATTGTTACTTGTATACCTAGCTTATTGTATAAATCAGTTGTGTACTCAATAACACAAATAACATTAGCGGAACTGGTTGTTGTAAACAAGTCCCTAAACAATATTGGCAGCATACCGTTTTTAAAATGCATTCATAAAAATACTCATATTCATTAACATGTTAAAAGCGGAATGGCGGATCCAAAATAAGGTAATACCGGTTTATCTTAAGAGATATATATTGTGTACATTGTATCGAGTTAGGCTGCTATTGATGGCGATTCTCTCCACGTTTTTCAAATGTCAAATGCGAGCTTAAAATATTGTCACAATAATTATTATATCCTTATTTCAAAATATGAGTTATGTTTATGACTTCAATATTTGGCAATATATTTCAAGCAAAACCAAGTATTCAAAACTCACGCGAAATAAATTTCCTTTATCAAAATGTTCAGTTTCAGGATTTTTTTTTACTTGAACCAATCATCAAAGGCTACAACAACAGGGCCATGGATCTACTAAATCCTGATACTGTTTCCATCAAGACGGAACCAGGGCCCCAGGAAGAAGGCGGAGGTGTAATGCTGTATATGGATAAAGATTTCGACCTCCAAGATGTAAAGAAGGAATGTTTTCAATATGCGGATATTACTCAGACAGCCAGTTAGTTACATTGAATATATTAAAAAATTTGGCATGTTTAATTTTTTAATTATTTATAAAACATGACACATTTTTAATTTGGAATTATTAACATAAATGTATTACTCGCACCAAGATCCTGATTCCTCAAGTATTTACCTGTTTTTATTTGGGACATGTTATCAGTTACACGATACGGTTACGTAAATATTGATGGAAATAAAAACCTTTTCATTGACTTCTTCAAGAGCGGGTTCCTTCATGAAGCGTTGGTAACTGAAGCGGACATCTGGTGTCATTCTTTTATCTTAGAGTTCATATCCAAATCCACGTCCAGTTTTATGTAAATTATTGTAGTGTATAAATGTACTACACAACATTCAAAGAAAATAACATTTATCAATGTTCGTTTTGTAATTTTGTTTTTGCAGGCAGCACTAATGTGGAGACAGTGGCCATCAAGGAGGATCTTGGATCCCGAGAAGAAGATGAAGGGGGTTTTTCATTTATGGAAATTGACATGGAGCTGTCTGATGTTAAGAAAGAGTGCTTAGAACGCGTCGAAATGAACCAGGCAACAGGTAAGACCTTTTTTCATTTTAAGAATATTAGCTGTTATCAATTTTTTTCAACTTATCACGGAAAATAAATCTTAATGAGCCTTTTTTATTCATATTCTTTTTCAAATTTGTCGACAGATCTGAAGAAGCATCCTGTGGATAAACGATTATTTTGTCCTCAATGTGACTACTCTTGCCATCATAGGAATGATTTTGTAATTCACCGTCGCACCCATACTGGAGTTAAACCCTTTTCTTGTTCCGAGTGCAATTATTCATTTACTCTAAAGGGCAATCTCACGAAGCACAAGCTGACTCACAGTGGAGAAAAACCTTTTTCTTGTTCCGAGTGCAACTATTCATGTTCTCAAAAAAAAGGTCTCACGAGGCACATGCTGATTCATAGCGGAGGAAAACCCTTTTCTTGTTCCGAGTGTAACTATTCATGTTCTCAAAAGAGCAATCTCACGAGGCACAAGCTGACTCACAGTGGAGAAAAACCTTTTTCTTGTTCTGAGTGCAACTATTCATTTTATGAAAAGGGCAGTCTCACGAGGCACAAGCTGACTCGTAGAGGAGAAAAACCTATTTCTTGTTCCGTATGCAACTATTCATGTTCTCAAAAAAACAGTCTCACGAGGCACATGCTGACTCATAGCGGAGAAAAACCCTTTTCTTGTTCCGAGTGCAACTATTCTTGTTCTAAAAAGGGCAGGCTCACGAGGCACAGGCTGACTCACAGTGGAGAAAAACCTTTTTCTTGTTCCGAGTGCAACTATTCATGTTCTCAAAAAGGCAGTCTAATGATCCACATGCTGACTCACAGTGGAGAAAAACCTTTTTCTTGTTCCGAGTGCAACTCTTCATGTTCTCGAAAGGGCAGTCTAATGATCCACATGATGAATCACAGTGGAGAAAAACCTTTTTCTTGTTCCGAGTGCAACTATTCATGTTCTCAAAAGAGCAGTCTCACGAGGCACATGCTGACTCATAGCGGAGAAAAACCCTTTTCTTGTTCCGAGTGCAACTATTCATGTTCTCGAAAGGACAATCTTACGAAGCACAAGCTGACTCACAGTTTAGAAAAACCCTTTTCTTGTTCCGAGTGCAACTATTCATGTTCTGAAAAGGGCAGTCTCACGAGGCACAAGCTGACTCACAGTGGAGAAAAACCTTTTTCTTGTTCTGAGTGCAACTATTCATGTTCTGAAAAGGGCAGTCTCACGAGGCACAAGCTGACTCACAGTGGAGAAAAATCTTTTTCTTGTTCCGAGTGCAACTATTCATGTTCTCAAAAGAGCAGTCTCACGAGGCACATGCTGTCTCATAGCGAAGAAAAACCCTTTTCTTGTTCCGAGTGCAACTACTCATGTTCTCGAAAGAACAGTTTAACGATCCACGTGCTAACTCACAATGGAGAAAAATCTTTTCTTGTTCCGAGTGCAACTATTCATGTTTTATAAATTGCAATCTCACGAAGCACAAGCTGACTCACAGTGGAGAGAAACTTTTTTTTGTCCCGAGTGCAACTAATCATGTTCTCATAAGTGCAATCTGACGACCCACATGCTGATTCACTGTTGATAAAAACCTTTATTGTGATCTAAGAGTAGCAATTCGTCTTCTCAAATGAGAGATTTGAAGAAGTACGTTGGAACTATCGTTGCAGAATAAACTTTTTCGTATTTTGCCTGCTATTGTGCCTTTTGTCGAAATTACTTTAACGATGTTACGCTAGTGACCGGTACGAAGCAACCGAGACAGGAACTGGTTCAAAAATAGCATGTTCCTTGAATCCACTGTCATCTAGTGATCTCTAGTCACCGGTACAGAATAACTGAGACATGCAATGGCGTCGTATGCAGTATATAACTTTTTGATACATTGAGTATTACCGTCAAACTTTACATATTCGGAGCGATACTGCAAGTTCATTAAATCGTAGTATTTATATTTGCCTGATTCTCATACCAGTTACGCCACTATAGATTCTCTAATAGCACTTCTTAGTGGATTGGACCTGGCAACACGGTATCACTTCCAAGTACATAAGCACACATCTCACCACTAACAATTACGCATCTACTCTAATGATGGATACTGTAGCGATGTCCTAAGAGTTGGCTAAAGATGGAGGTAGAGCAACACGGGATAACACTCCTAAAACAAATAACAAAAATAATTTTGGTCGTGAAAATCTGAAACCGTATCCACAGAATGTGGTTGTTCAATTTTAAGTAGTATTTAACCCGTTTAATCACAGGAGACCCACGTTGTCCCAAAACATCATATGCCGTTATAATAACAGGAGACCCAGATTGTCCCATAGCGACCGTGCATTATTAAAAGTTAGATATCTCTCGTTCTGTAATGCGAATATTTGTGATTTCTTTTATGTTAGAAACGGAAAGAAATAATGCTTCTCATTGTCTTAGAATTATTTGAGCTAGGTTGTTCAGATATTTTACAAACCTGATCAAAAGCGACGGTTAAATTTTGCGCCTATTTGTGACGTAACCCACATTGAATTTGAAATGAAATGAAATGAAAGTGATAAAAAGTGAGGTGACAGTTTTATTTCAAATTTTGTTTAGAAAAGGAATCTGAATTTAAAATTTGAAGTTTATTCTATTTTAATCACTTTAATTCGTTGGTGGTTATTTTGAGTCTGCACTTTTTTCCTTTAAGTGTGTGTTTTGAATAGGCACTTTATACTAAATATAATTTTCTTTAAATTCTGTAAAGTTTTAATTCGGGTCGTTTCTATCTATGTTATTTATAAAATCAACCAAAATGTGTTAAGAATGTTAATATTTTTAACATTTGTAATTAAATAGGTGTGTATATTATTATGTCAGAAATTTTATTCTATTTATAATTTAATTTTTTTTTCATTTTATGCGATCTATATTACATAAACTCTTATGTCTTCGAAGCCACAAGTGGGGTTCCCCAAGGATCTCACCTTGGACCAATTCTTTTTTTTATTATTTATAAATGACATTGTTAGTATATTTAAAGATGTACAAGTTTTGCTCTTCGCTGATGATTTAAAAATATATAAAATGATCCGTAGTATAGAGGATTGCTATATTTTACAATCTAATCTAGATAAATTATTTCATTGGTGTGTGATCAACTAGCTATTTCTTAACATTCAACTTAATTACGCTGTGGGATAGACGGATCATCTCAGACCTAATACTATTGAATAAAATCATTAATAATTGCATTGACAGCCCTGAAATTCTCGCCAAAATAAAATTTTACGTACCGACCAGAAATTCGAGGCAAAGTGCTACCTTCTTCTGTGACAATTTTAAAACAAGCCGTGAGGCTCATACACTTGTAAATAGATTACATCATTTTGCCAATAAATTTGGGAATATTGTAGACATGTTTGCAGATTCTGCATTCGTTATAAAACGAAGTCTATATAATTAAATGAAATGTACGATATTAATTTTAATTAATTTTATTTTTTGCTCTTAATTTATTCATTATAATTGTGTTCTACGTACCTGTCCAACTATTATTATTTATCTTTGTAAAAGCCCACTAGGGCGTAAATAAATAAATAAAATAAACGGTCAATTAGTTTATGCAGTGTGGTTTAGGGGATATTAATTATTTAAAATTATTTGAATAATATGGTCATCATTTGACTAAGGCATTTACACGTTTTAGACATAAGTGACTAGCTATAAGTCTTAGATATAAGTTACTAGCTATAAGTCTTAGATAAAAGTTACTGGCTATAAGTCATAGATATAAGCTACTAGCTATAAGTCCGAGATATAAGTTACTAGCTATAAGTCTTAGTTGTAACTCACTAGTTATAATTGTAAATCTTACTTGTAAGCCAGTTATATTAATTTTTATATATATGTACGAGTATTTTCTCAGCGCTCTTGTGGGGATTTTTTCATTAAAACGGCGCTTTATAAATTAACCAAATAATTTAGTTGTGACTTTTATTATCATGTGCAGTAGGTACCCAGAAAACTTTCTTGTAGACAGTCTCGTTCACCAAGGAGCCCGATGAAGATCATCGTAGATCAGTGATCATAGGGTGGTTTATTGCATCTGGTAAACAGCAAACAATCAACTTCTTTATTTGAGATTGTGCTTACTGTTCACACTGTACGTAGAAATGAAATAACATGATTTTAGGGTCTTTTCTGAAGGATCAATCTCATACTTTAAATTTTCCATAACTGGCGTCATGAGTGGTGTTCTTTAATACAACAGACTGACCAATAAACCACCATTAATTACATATATGAATGCAAGGCGGGGACTAGCTGCCAGCATAGACTTTAAGTTTGTTCCGTCAGCAAGTCAGTAATACGGTGAAAGGAGAGTTGCGTACGGCGAGCAGTGAAGGCGGCTAGTCGGCAATGAACTGCAGACTCCTAAGCCGATTCAACATTCTAAGTAGCTTCATTATGTTTCATAATCGATTTTTCCGTTTTTAAATATTTTTCGCCACTTATAATTGTAGCAACTGGCGCTCTTAGAACTAAGCATGATTGTGATTTAAACTTTTGGATAGTCAGGAACTCTACAACTTTTTGCGGACGATACAGTATTTTTTTAATAATAAACTGAACCTAGCGGAGTTCGAAACGGAAATGAATGCTAATGATTCTAAACTCACAATCTGGTTAAGAATAAACAAACTAACTTTTAACGTAAAAAAAAACTCATTTTATCGTTTTTGGCAACAAGAAAAATTTCAGCCTCAATATTAAAGTTGGTGATAACTGCCTCGAAAAGAAAATATCACAAAATATTTCGGCCTGATCGTAGATTCCCAACTCTCGTGGGAACTCCACATAAATCATAAAGGAGAAAATTACCCCCATAACTGGTGTAATATATAGACTCCCAGGATTACTACCCATTCCATTGCTAACATCAGTGTACTACGCCTTGTCACATTTACACCTTTCTTATCTCTGCTGTACCTGGGGATTTGCCTCAAAGAAATTGATAGCTGAACTGCAGGTGATTCAATACAGAACTCTCAGAAATGTTTTTGGACTTCCATGGGACACCCATGTCAGAAACATTTATTCAGTTTCCGGTATTCTTCCTATCACAGTCCTTCCTAAACATGAAATCACAAGCACCTACAAATTACCCAACAATCAACTCACACTTACATCAAGCCACTTTACAATTAAGGCATCCACACTCACAATACTCGAAATGGCAATAAAATCCGCATAAATAAAACACACTACAAAATATGGGATAAAATCTCTGAACTTAAAATTGGTAGGTATATTGCATTTTACACAAAAAAACTTTGGTTTTCTGTCTTTTTTCCAGTTACAGAGGCAGTTTGGGTCTTCTTGTTCGGAATCAATTCATTCTCACTTATTTCTAAATAGTCTCCAGCTTTAGAACAGTCTTCATTTTATATTTCTTCATTGAGATATTCTTCTAATTCGTTAGGTCTCAAAAACCCATTGGTGGCCATTTTCTATGAAAAAATGTAAAAAAAGGTAAATAAATAGTGATAGAAAAAATACTAACGTATTTAGTCGCTACGCTACATATACACATTTTACGTCCGTCGTTCTTACATGTAGTGCGCTAACTGATGACTTAGATCGTAATTTGTTGTGGTAACTATCGTTGAAAGGTACAACGATAAGGTTGAAGTGGCAAAATAGCCAACGCCAAAATTTTAAAGTGACTTCACAAAATATGAAGAACTGAGTCCGTCAGACCCGTTAGCGAGTCTTTAAGTGTTAACGCTCTTTTTCAGGACTTTTACATATGAATGGTAAGAAATATACAGTATTTATTGTAGGTACATAACTGAACTACCTCAGTTACTATATTTTTTAAAGATAATTGAAGATGTCCACTGACTAGGTATAATCGTTTCCTTACATTAGTATTCTGGCCAAAGAGAGAATACATATGGTATTAGTCCCAGAATTTTCGCACTGAAATAAGTTTGGACTTCTAGTATTACGAAGTGGTATCCCGGAGCTTATCAATTCAAGCATTACCGGACTATCAACTAAATTATTTTAAATCTTACATATTTATAAAAATCTCGTGTAACGGTGTTTGTGGTCGCGCTGCTCCGAAACGGCCTGACCGATTTTAATGATTTATGTATGATAATAGGTTTTAATGTATATTTATTTTCATACCGGTAGGTGATTAGGGTGTCCCTATCCAGAAATATTTATTTTTATTATTTTAACGAATTTTTTTTCAGTATTTTTTTTATTTGCATAAAAAAATACCCACAACCCCAAATTTGAACCTTCCTCCCCCCACCCTCACATTTTTTAATAACGATATTAGTATTTTTGTATGAACAAATTTAACCGTCTTTCGTATTTCAAACAGAACTAGATTATTTATGTTGTTGAATGAAAGATGGCGCTACGTCCGCCTCATTGAACTTTCATCCACTCGCGTAAGACATTCGTGAGAAGCATCGCGTCATTTTGATATTTCATTCGGCATCATGTTCTCGCGTGGGCAAACCATAGAGCTTATTTGTATTGGCTAAAGACGGGCTGACAAAAAATATCGTACGCTCAATTGCTCTTCGAAATTCATATTGATTTTCTTTATTTTATTTTCCTACTTTAGTTCGTGTTTTTTTTTTGTTGTTTTTATCGGCGGTCATCGTCTACAGCGCTCCATTCCTCTTTCTATAATAGATCCCATCCCCACATGCTTACAATACATTCGTTATTTTTTTATTTAACAACCAAAATATTCACTACAAATAATTTATACGGCAGAGTTTGTCGGGTAAGCTAGTTTTATTTAGAAATATCAAGTCAGTAAAAATTCTTCTGTCTGACAATTTGAGCATATTCATATTATTTAACATAGTGTTGTAGTGTTGTATTGTAGCAGATAGAAGGTATACTTTTACATATAACCGCTACTCAACTCTAGTTTCGATTTTTCGAGATATCTGACTAATAAACTGGACGATCGATATTTATTATTATTATTGTTGTTTATAATCATTTATCAGTCAGTGGGCAGTGCCCCCCCCCCCCTCTCATGGACTCACGGTCCACTGCTGCGTGCGACCGCCACTATTGCGTGGAGTGTGACCGCCACTACTGCATGGTCTTCATCCTGCGGCAGCACTTTCACCGCACCACTCCCAACCCCCACCCCGATGTCTACAGGTGTGTGATGTGTGCACTGTGCACACAATACCAGCAACATGGCATGACATTTTATTATCTTGTCTTCGTATATAAAAATGAATGTCGCTATGTTTGTCCCTTCAGCATTCCTAAACCATTCATCCGATTGCCATGAAACTTTGGGGATTTGATGTGCTCATGCCCGCAATCAACTTTATACACAATACTCAACTCGGGCATAAAGAAGTTATTTCCTATACTATTCATCCGATTGCAAAATCACTTCAAAGATTTGTTGATGGCACGCCCGTACTGGTTTCTATGTACACTGGTGAGCTCTGGCTTTATTTCTATTTATTTACTGACGCCCTAGTTGGCTTTTACAGGAAAGTTTTACGAAATGATTACAGTAATTAAGCATATAAAGAAAAATGCAGTTGTAGTAATTGTAAGAAAACAACACATAAGAAATAAAGGTAATTGTTCGGAACAAACGTCAACGGTTAATACGCACTTTTTTTGATAAAACTTTTAGATTCTTCTTAATTACCATAAAAGACAACTATTTGCATTGGGGGAGGTTGAAAATGTTACATTTTTAATTTTATTTACGTAAATTGAAAATTTGCTTTCACACTGTCAAATCACCCTGTTTGCAGTTCGGAACAAACGTCAACGCACTTTTTTTGATAAAACTTTTAAAATTAAGATAATATACACAAGCCCTCTACACAAACCCTGCTTTGCCAGACAAACCATTCAAAAACGTAGGCTGTTTTTTAAAGTAAAGATAACATATACAATCCCGTTACGTTCTCATTCTAATGTTCGCTGATGATATGAAGATTTTTAGAATTATTTATAATATCGAGGACTGTCTGACACTTCAATCTAATATTATTAGCTTTTATGATTGGTGTCTTATCAACAAATTAACTCTTAATGTAAAAAAATTTCAACTTATGAGATGCCACAGAAAAAAAAAACCATTGTTCTTCACCTACTTTCTCAATAATCACATATTATTATCTGTTGATGAAATAAGAGACCTTGGTATAACCTTTGACACTAAATTAACATTCATTAAACATATTAATAATATAACCAGTAAAGCAATGCAAATGTTAGGATTTGTCTTACGGATTTCAAAGGATTTTAAAAATTTAAAAACTGTCAAATTACTTTACACTTCACTTGTTAGAAGCCAACTAGAATTTAACTCCGCCATTTGGAATCCTTACTACAGTGTACATGAGAATTCTCTTGAGCGAGTACAACATAAATTTTTACGTTATATTAATTTTAAATTGGGAATATTCATCGAAAACATTAATTATCTCTCTTTCTTACAATTATTGGGACTCGATACATTAAAAGAAAGAAGAATTTGTTCAGACCTATTTTATTTATTTAAAATCGTTACCAACCTGTTGAACTCCCCTGAACTGCTTTCTCTAATAAGTTTCCATGTACCTAGTCGATCAGTTCGTTTCAAATTACCTTATCATTGCAACAATACAGGGTCTAACGCTGAACTCAATTCCATAATGAATCGCCTGCATGTACTTGGAAATAAATATGTTTTGGATGAATCTATAAACATTGCTAGTCTAACCTCATACAAACACTACTTAATTAAAACTGTCTCTCAGTGCTTCTCAGTTTGACTATTATCAAATACAGATTTAAAGTATTTATTTCTTAATACATAATATCCGGGATTTATAATATGTTGTATTGTATTTAAAATAACCTACTCTTTGTCCTTTTTTTATGTCGATACTATAATTTTTATTGTTCTCCTTTATGAATTTTATATTTATATTTTTCTTTTTCTTTATCTATGTATATTCTGTATTCATATGTAAAATAATTGTAATTCTTTTGTAAAAGCCACTATAATCGGCGTTAATAAATAAATAAATAAATAAAAATAACCGTTGACGTTTGTTCCGAATATTTACCGAAATAAAATTTAGAGCAAAATAGCAAATTATTCATACGATGATTCAGTATGATATAAGCTTGAAATAGTTTGTAAAAGAAAGTATAAATAAAAATTAAGCTTACAGTCACGATATTAATTACTTGTTACTAAATTAAAAAACAGAACAATCTTATGAAAGTTAAAAAATAAATATAAAAAAACTGGCAATAGGCGGCGCATGAGTCGTTTGAAAAAATATGTGCATTCCATATAGTTTAGCGTCGGGGAGGGAAGGAGGGATGGGGATGGGAATTTAGGATGGGGGAGAGGAACACAGGAGTGTGGGTCCACGGGAGGGGGGACAATGGAGGTGAAAGGCGGGGAATGTGGAAAGGAAACGCGGGATTGGGAAGGGGACGCATGGGGAGAAAGAATTTATTTCTTCGAGGGGCATTGCAACACATGCCGGGTACTCGCTAGTTATTTAATAAACAGGCAAAATTCTGCTGATGCACTCATATCTAATTTCATTACTTATAAGTTTAACTTGGGAGGGTTTTTTTTTAATTTGTATGGGTACCGCCGCCCTGGGAACCATTTATTGGATAACCAACTCCTCTGCTATAGGTCACTCGTAGTGGTTCGCTACGTTTGTTGACTAAGCAGGGGTGCCCGGGTTTATGGGGGTGAGGTTGGTCCTGATCGATGGATGGCAAGATCGAGAGAGACTGTTTGAGGCGGGTCTTTTATCCTCTCCAGCCGGAATCTCTCGACCCATCGCCTTGCACCGCAGTTGGAGGGATGGATTCATACATCCATCACTCCTGGACACGCTGACCCCCAGATTCCTACCCACTCCTCATACCTATTTCCTTCTCAGAACTTCCTCTCCTTCCTTTCCTTAAAAAAAACCTTCACACAGCACCATCTAAGATGACAGAGGCCCTGAGGGAAATTGTTTTCATCAGGGCCTCCTGTGTGGACCTAATGTTTTCATCAGGGCCTCCTGTGTGGACCTAATGTTTTCATCAGGGCCTCCTGTGTGGACCTAATGTAAAAAAAAAAATCCCTAAGCTTTATATGTCTACGGTTTATTGATATTAAAAGAAGACAATTTACTTATAACACATTTATTGACACTGTTTACACGTTCAAGGTTTTTTTTTCTTTTATTATTCATCTTTATTAATTCTATACTTACAATTTGTGATGTCCTATACCTATCTCACTAGGAAATTCTTTGTTGAGAGCTGGAGCTTTAAAACATGAGCATTTTATAATAAAAATTAAAATACCAACACAATATTAAGTACATCATTCATACCATTGAAAAAATACATGCTTATAGGTTGGCCAAGGCAGCAACGTTCCTGGTACGGGACCGAACGAGAGGATGCAACATCGTGGTGGGTTGGACACCCAGATTCGGCTCCGTCCAGGAGATACCCTGGAACCTTCTATGGTGCATCAGTTCTATTCGTAAGTAGTAGAAAATTTAACGGTCTAAATGAGGTGAGTTATGTTTTGTTCTATTCTTCTAAATATGTCACTGTTATGACTAGAAATACAATTATGTATTTATGATTATCAATCATCCTCTTTTATTGATTTATTCCCAAACATCCATATGTCGTTGCAACTGAAATACATGCCCGCTACCCTGTAAAGAGATTTTAATAACAACATGTGCCGTTGGCTGCGATCTCGCAACATAATCTATTTTCTAGGTTTTGGCGCAAAGTTGCGAGATCGTGAGTATCCTCACCTCGTTATATTCATTGTCAATTAGGATTATAATAAGATTATGCAACGGCGCTTTATGCGATGACAATATATACTAGAGCCAGTCAATAAGTAATGTCTCCTATTTTTTTCTCGTTTAATTGTCAAGTAATAAAAAATGCAATTACAAGGGTCGAAAACCACACAAATGTCAATTAATTTGTTATTTTTCAATATTATCTCAGTCCATTACCACAGCTTTGGTCCTTCTATTAACCAGGATATCGTCGACGGCATTCCATCACCGCGTATGTAACATCACCGTGTAAGTCAATCTGAAATGCCATTCGACGGCGGTCATAAACCTACATCGGTGGGATTATTTTAGGATTATTTTAACGCAAGGGAATAGTCCTACAACGAAAATAGTATCACCGCGCATCTCATTTGCCTTCCGTTTGGGTAAAATCATCGCCTATGTCAGTCGTTGACCAACCGTCATTGCCGCAACACGTTGTTTCGCTGATTACAACGGTTTTTTTTTAAATTTATGTTATTATAAAATAAACACAATTTCGTGTTAATCGCCGTGGTTCTGTGATATTTTGCGACAAGTTGTCAAATCATTACTAACAAAAAAGCCGAAGGAAACGAAAGTGAACTCCCTCAAAATTAATTATTATTTAATCCATTAATTAAGTGAGCTCCCTCAAAATTAATTTTTTTTTTTACGCACCAGATTTAAATGTCCGGGTTTAATTTTCCCCACAGGAAAAACTAAACCCTTTCACACACTTCCCAAATGATCATCTGGTCAATCCACGTTATGCAATTGCACTATATGTATTATAATTACAAAACAATACAAGAACAACATGTCAACCTACCAGAGACCAGATGGGAAAATAATTCACCGACTCCAGATATTTTCATATCAGAGGGTTCGGCTCTGTGGAATTCCTAATTGAACCTATAAATCCTACTGATCCCTCAATATAAATATTTAAAAAATCTTTTGTAATCCTACATGTATTTAAAATTACCGATTTTTGCATTTTTATATATAAATTCTTTGACAAATCTAATACGCCTAAATTTTGAATCAGAGACCTAGGTATAATGCCAGTAGCCGAAATAACAAATGGTAATATTTTTATATTCCGAGAATGCCAAATTCTTTTAATCTCATTTCCTAAATCTGTGTATTTTCTAATTTTTTCAGAAACAGTTTTTTGAATATTACAGGAATTTGGAATAGCTACATCAATGATATAAGTTATTTTTTAAATTTTGTCATGTAAAACTATATCAGGTCTATTATGACTAATTGTTCTGTCTGTTAGTATAGTTTTATCATAATATATTTTATAAAATTCATTTTCTAAAAATGAATTTGGTTCATATTCATAATATGGTAGAATATTACGGCAGTCAATCAAGTTATGTTTAATTACCAAACTTTGGTGGATTATTTTTAAAACCTGATTGTGCCTAAATGTATACTCGGACGGCGCTAATATAGAACATCCCGATATAATATGTTCTATAGTTTCCGGAAAAGCCAAACATTTTCTATATAAATCATCAATTTGATTTATATCTTTGATTATATGCTTCCTATAATTTTTAGTATTAATGACTCTATCTTGAATGGCAAGCATAAACCCTTCTATTTCTGCGCTCAACTCTCCAATACTCAACCATTTGTTTGACGAAAGTTTGTTATTAAAATATATATTTATTATATTTAAATTATTTAATCCATTAATTAAGTTCTAAATTATTATTGAAAACCAAAAACGATTTATAAAACACTGCAGTGCCATCTCTTAGCATAAGCATAAGATAAAGATCTGCTGTTTCTGTATAACCTGCTAAATAATAAAATAGATAGTCCTGAATTGCTATCCACTATTGGTTTAAATGTCCCAATGAGGCGTACCAGACACACTTCTCTTTTTCATATAGAATCCAATAACACTAATGCAGCGAGTAACTCACCAATTACTCGCGCAATCATAACTTATAATCACTATGAAAAATTACTACACTTAGACATTTTTCATGATTCCTTGCAAACATACAAAACTAATTTATTAAATTTCTTGGCGTGATATAATTGTTTTAAAATTACTTACACTTAACTTTTCATTAAACTTTAATCAGTCAGTTACAATTAGTGAGCATATAATTCTTGATTTCAAATGTCTCCTTATCTCCCCCCCCCCCTCTTTTCTTCCTTTTTATTATTATTACTTCATTCATTCAATAATTAAGTTTTAAGACCGGTTCATATCTCAGGCGTAATTATCAAATGACATTCTATGGACTTACGTAATAGGTACATAACCATGTAATAATTTAATTTAACATACCTTATAATCTGTATTATAATGTACTGTGTATGTCTTGATAAACAAATAAATAAATAAATAAATAAATAAACACCAAGCTAACATTAATAATACCAATTAGCGCCATCTATCAATACTTTCCAGTACTATTAACCAAACGTAAACAAAATCTCATTTTAACCGTATTATAAAGTGTGATATTTGGGAAACCCGTCTGAAAATTACAAATAATCAAATTTGACAATAAATTAGCACCAAAAAATCCACAATGGCAAGCACCAGAGGCAAGACAACTTCTTTGGAAAATGAAGACAAAATCATCCATTTCCTAGAAGAAAAAATGGACGTAATAAAAAAAGAAATAATATCTCAAATAGAAAATCAAAGTATTGAAAACCAAAAAAACATCGACAGCATAAAGAAAGAAATGTCAGAAATCATAGAAAAAAAAATTCTCTACTGAATTGAAAGACGTAAAAAACATTAAGAACCAATGGGCCGTTTTCTGAGTAATTCCAAAATATCCACGAGATGGCAGCACGGTGTTTAGCGGTCCTCCTGTCATCTAATCTGTGGACCAAATCTATGGACTGACACACTGACGTCTTTCAATGATTGATCTGTCATTTCGGTAGCTATTTGCAATTTGTTTTCCGACAAGTTTAGCCAAACCTAGTTTGCTCGATTTGTAAGTAAAATGCACAAAAAGTGAGATGCTGCTCTGAGCACAGACCATGCTGTTCAACGGCCTCAACGCTAAGCAGGCTCTCAACGACGATGGACTCCTTATCGTAGCGCTGGTTCTGCCCTTCAAACCATACGTTGAATGTAAGATATGGATTTTATTATACCTCTAATACTTTAACCAGGGATTTAACCGGTCTTTTAAATGTGATTAATTTTAAGTGAGTGGTACTATGGCACCCCCAATCAGGGTATGTTATGAGGCTGAACTGAATGGGGGAGGAAAGAATATGAGTAATTTGAAGGCTGGGAAATGCCTGGCTATTCACACCTGGTCACTTAACACAACTATTGCCATTTCAAGCAATGTATCGCTTCTAAATGGTGGTTTTTCACCGGCTGTTTGGAAGGGCTTTGAAAGAATGGATTTTTAATAAAGATCTTGAAAAGACCACTATTAAATAAAGGGAGGAGAGGTAAATATTCCTAGTATATAGGGAAATATTGCATGAGAACAAGTCGATGCTGCTGTCATCTACTGTGGATGGATGTTCCGCTCTTGTCCGGCAAATTTCTTGCTGGTGAACCGATACCAAAGGGATCTCATCAATTTATTAAAATTATCTGCTACGTATATTGCCTAGATCTGAATAACCAGACAGTTACCAATTTCCTCCAGACTCAAAAGCTGCTGTTTTGTTACTATTAATTTTTCATTATTTTTGATATAGGTAAAAGCAAAGCAAATCTCAAAGCATAAAGCTAGAGGCAAAAATCTAATCGCTTAACACTCAAGCTTAAAGCACAATCTTTAATTTCTCCCAACTATGTCTAGGGTATTGCACTGGTCGTCTTCTCTCGGATTCCTTGTACTATTCAATTATAATTTTCAGACGAATCTGACCACATGGCGAAGGAGCGTCTGCCCATCCGAAGCCACACATTCGAGGAGCATGTGGAATCCTTCATCAGCTACTGCGCCACCACCGTGGGGCTCCAGGTCATGCAGTGGTCACGCGTGCCCTACCTCTGCGAAGGGGACTTCAACCGGTCCTACTACTGGCTGAACGACTCCATCTTCATCATCAAAAAGGACCAAAATTTCCCCGAAACCACGGCTGAATAGGAGTTTTAATAGGTTTACTTATATTACCTCTTATCACCTTTGTATTTTGATATCCCTCATCTTTGAAATAGATTATATTTATATTGAATGTTTTCAAATAAAATATTAGCATATGAAAAATCAATGGTTTATCAAGTAAATTATAAAAATAAATGTAATTAATATTGTATAGTATGGGGGTTGGGAGATTTTTTCGATTAGGGAACGTACCCATACTACGTGACCAACTTTTTGCAATTTTTAACCCCCCCCCCCCGGTGACCAAAAACCTAAGCAACCCGCCGCTCATTTGTATGGAGCGTGACATTTTGAAGACCACCCCCCCCCCCCTAAACGTGTCACGTAGTATGGGTACGTTCCCTTAGTTACCCCAAAATAAATGTGTCCAAATACATAGTGTGCAATGCTATTTATAACCCCTCTGAGACTTGAAATTGAGAAAAAACTGACTTATTTATTCTACACTGCTTGCATATTTCATTTGCTAATCTTATTTTCATTATTTTAACAGGTTGACTGTTCACAAAGTAGCTCACGCGTTGACCGATGCTACCAGAACTATATAATACTAGGATGTAAAAAAAAAGAAAATGCCAAAACAATAAATAATTTATGTATAATGTTAATTATTTGTTGTACTGATATGTTATTCTATGTGTATAATGTTTGTAAATGTGTTTTACGACACATTTATATTATGTCTGTAATCTCGTTCTTTTCATATTGGCCTCGAGAAATAAAAGAAAGTTTTACTTATTTATTTATATATTTGTTAAATTATTTTGTGTTATTTAGTACCAATAAACAACAATCTTTTTTAAGTCTAAAAATGTCCGTAATAGGATGAAACCGGTCCTGGTGAAATATAAAATTAGTGGAAGAAAGTACAAAAGTGTTTTAATTTGGCAGTAGCTGTCGACACTCACTCTTTATTTTAATAAAACAAATATAATAATGATCTTTTCTTTTTTTTTTTGGGTGTTATGCCGTGAAAATCTTAAAACGTATCATAATAATGATTGTTTATTTCAGAATATTGTGCAATGCAATACATTCCATATTTTGAAATAGTTCAAACATTGACAAAATAACAATGCATTCATACATAGAATGGAACAGAAAATAAATGAAAAATATAGTATATAATAATAAATCCAAAAAAATATGCAAATATCCGTTCATGGGGGATATTTGACAGGCTCCCATTTTCAGAAGGGCATCAGGGGGGACTCCATCCAGGCAACCATGGCAGTGATGATGGTATTCTTCGACTGGCGTAGTCTGCGCCGTAAGCTTCCCCTGCGGTGAAACAAAGGTTTATTTTAATATAAACAGTTAACTTTTCCTTTTTATTATGTCTGCGCGTCTTTATCTGAGTCGGTCTATCATACGGAGTATCAAAAGACAATATGACTTCCACTGCCACGTCTTCTAGATTCACAGGCAACGCCGTTTCATCTTGTGGTTTTGGTTTTGTAGAATTTATATATATTTTATCACGTACTTAGGTACCAGATGCCTTTCCTGTCTGTTTCTTAATTACCTACTTCTAAGGAACTACACCTTTCAGTAGCTTTTGCCAGTACAGTACATATGATAATAAAATTAGGCTCAAACTTCCATACTTGCGTGATATAAAATACAAAATGGTCTACGTAATAATTTGATTTTTTTCCTAAAACACTTCTACTGAAAATTAAATTACAATCACGAGATATACAGACATGGGACGAGAAATGCAAAGCAAATTAGATTGCCAACAATGAAGAATCAGCTGCCCAGAAATCTCGTGCCAGACAGTTTGATAACCGTGTAATAAAATGATTGCAATTATTGAAAATGTTTAATTTAAAAAAAGGAAATAAGATATTATGTCTACCATAATTATTAATGTTAGTTGTGATTGACTACACTTGTATTTAAAGGTACGTTTGTCAAATAATGTCAACTGCGAAAGAAGGCAAAACATTGTGTATAAAATTTTGTGCATTTTATGTCACATGTTTCTTTACGTGTTCATTATACTATACAAGTACTCTTTATATTATATTGGGGATTCAATTATAGTAAGATATTAATTGAATGAGTCATGTACTTACTGTTATGGTTAATATTATTGAATACACAATCGGTGTCCCTGAAATGAGCTTGACAGACTACAGAATCAGGAGTCGGTGCCCATTTGGAACGCCGATTGAATGAATCCATTTCGCTTTCAAGTCTTTCAATCTTTGGGAAACTCGTGCCCACCCCTATTTCTACACATTGGAACACTACAACAGGTTGACGGCATTATTATAATATTTAAAAACACTAAATTGCGCCAAACGGCCTAAAAAATGTATGGGATCTGACAGTTAAATAAAATAGTTGGACCGTTAAGACTATAGCGAACCTAGCGGCCAAAATCGTACGAAAACGGCCCATTGAGCGAACTCACCAAGACCATCGACAAGACATCGAAAAAAATTAAAGAAGTTGAAAAAGAAAATAAAAATTTAAAATATTTTGTAAACCAATCTCTGCAAAATTCCCTTGATACATCACTTGAAATCAATGGAATTGAATCAAGGAAAGAAGAAAATCCTAAAATCGCGATAGAACGCATCTTTAAAAAAATAGGGTGTGAAGACCTACTTGAAAACAACACCATAATAAATTCCTACATTAACGCCCTAAAAAAATGCATAACAATAAAGATGGCCACGAAAGAAGCAAAAGACAAGATCATCTCCCAAAAAAAGAAGGCGGGATATTTCTCCGCCAAAGACATTAACCACTCCAATTCTGAAAACCCCATCTACATTAACGAAAAGTTAACGCCACAAAATAAACAACTGCTCTGGCTAGCGAGAGCAACAAAGGCGATGGGTTACCAATATGCTTGGACGAAGAACGGCAATGTCCTTCTACGCAAAAACAAGGATACTCCAATTATACATGTCAGAGACGCAAGCGACATACCACTTCAATAACCTGGACTCCCTTTTGTATCTTCAAAGATGACCATCCGGACTCAATAAAAATGGCCCCTTCTGAAGAAAACTCCATGCCTGAAACTCATTAATGTGACAATTTTGAAGATGTCAACACATTATTCAACAATACATCGTTCAACATACTAAACATGAACATTAGAAGTATTAGGAAACATTTTGACGACTTCTGTATCCTTTTAAATTCTTTATCCTTCCAAATAGATTTTATAGCACTCACTGAAACACAAATGCGCGAATGCGTTCCGTTCAACTTACCGAACTATACTACCTTTTCAATTCCGACTAGACATACCTCTCATGATGGCATAACCATATTTTACAATGTACACTCCATATCCAACATCAATATATAAAATCCCAAACTTCAAATATTCCAATGCTGCCCACGCAACTTTTACCTCCAAAGGGAAAAATACTCTATTTTGACGGCATACCGCTCACCCTCTTTATCTACAAACCTGTTTACTCAAGAAATTAAAACTTTTATTAAAAACAATAACTCTAACCATTTCGATTTTGCATTTTTTTTTGGGTGATATTAATATAAATATTCAAAACGCCTTACTAAATCCGGCCGCGAACGAATATCTAAATGTTATGCATTCCACAGGATATCTATCGTACATAAATAACACCACCAGACCTAATCATCCTAATGATACATGCCTTGATCATATATTCCTAAAATCAAACAAAAATTACCAATATAAATCCGCTACACTAAAAATTGACATAACTGACCACTATCCTACCTTCTACGGCCACCATACTCCAACCTTGCCCTCATCGATCTCATGGATCTCCGCTGATCCAAATAATTTTAACAAAACAATTACTAAAATCAACTACTCAACTCAAAATAACTTACTGAACGAAGAATCGTGGATCGCGGTACTATCTAATGATGACCCAAATTTAACTTTGAATACCTTTTACGAAGTACTTCAAAAACATATTCTAAAAAGTCAAGAACAAATAACACCACCAAAAAGTAAACACAAGCACATAAAGCCGTGGATTACACGTGGACTGATAATTTCAATACAACACAGAAACAAACTTTTCAAAATCTACAAAAATCTTGAAAATCATTGCACAACCAAAAACGAAGCACAGATCCACACCAAACGTAATGAATACATTTTATTTAGAAACTACCTAAACACAATCATAAAAAAACGAAAACAACAATACTACTCCACACAACTACATAATGCTCACAATGACTCAAAAAAAACATGGCACGTAATAAATGAAATTTCAAATAGGAATCAAAAGGTTGATAAAATTCCCCAAAAAATCATTACTGATAATAACACCACCATTGAAGACGCTGAGAGCATCGCAAATAATTTCAATCACTTCTTTACAAACATTGCCTCAACCCTAATAGATAATAACCCGAATCTTAGTATTTACTCGAATCAAATTCCTCCCGACCTTTCAGAGTCTAATGATACTACCTCTGAGCTTTCTACTTTCAAAGAAATAACAGAACTTGAAATCTCAAGACAAATTGACAACCTTAAAGAGAAGTCTGCAGATGGCCCAGATAACATAAGCAATACCACCATCAAATCAATTAAAAAACATATTATCATTCCATTACATCACATTTTCAATAACTGCATCAAACACAGCATTTACCCCAATAATTTTAAACTCGCTCACATTATTCCAATACATAAATCCGGATCCCAATGTAAAACAGACAAATACAGACCAATAACTTTAACTTCACAATTATCCAAGATCTTCGAAAAGTGTTTAAAACGACAAATTATGAACTTTTTAGAATCCAAGGCAATCCTCTCAGCTAATCAATATGGTTTTAGAACTAACCTGTGCACCGATGACGCTGTATTTAGTTTAACCAAAAACATATATTCCAATCTAGACTCTAACACTAAATCTCTAACCATCTTCTTGGACCTAAAGAAAGCGTTCGACACAGTCAACCATAGAATTCTATTAAAGAAAATCTTTAACATTGTAATTAAAAACAAAAGTCTCATGTTATCAAAAAGCTATATATAAAATCGCCAACAACGCACAAAAATAGGATCAAGCTTAAGCACTTATGGTCTAGCAAAACATGGTATTCCTCAAGGAACTGTCTTAGGACCACTTCTCTTTCTAATCTACATCAATGACCTTTGCAATATTGTAATACGAGGTAAAATTCTATCTTTTGCCGATGACACTGCAATCACAGTACAAGGTAAAACTTGGGAAGATACAATCAGTAAAGCCAACAAATGCATTGCAATAGTCAAAGATTGACTAGATAGAAATCTTCTTAGCCTAAATTATCATAAAACTATTTTTATTCCCTTTTATAATTCCCAAAAGTCATCCCCTAAAAATAATCTTAACTTGAAGTTCCATAATGTTAATTGTAACTTTGCGACATGCACAAACTGCGAAGATGTAAAATTAGGAAAATATATCAAGTACTTAGGTGTATCTATAGACAGCCAACTCAAATGGACTTACCATGTAGAAAAAACTGTAAATAAACTGAGATACTTAAATTATATATTCAAACGTATGAGCAATATCGTCAATACAAGAACCATGAAACTTGTTTATGATGCATTGGTGCTTTCGTCCATTTCCTATGGAATAATCGCCTGGGGAGGAACATACAATAACCATATAAAACCATTGGAAATTGCTCAGAAGTCCATCATTAAGGTAATGTACCAGAAGTCCAAGATGTATCCTACCAATCAGCTATTTCAAGAAACTGAAATACTTACTAGAACTA
This sequence comes from Limnephilus rhombicus, assembly GCA_929108145.2. Taxonomy (NCBI): domain Eukaryota; kingdom Metazoa; phylum Arthropoda; class Insecta; order Trichoptera; family Limnephilidae; genus Limnephilus; species Limnephilus rhombicus. Next base: position 35,431,831 of record OV815289.1, read on the forward strand.
AGGCGGATCTACTGTATCCAATGTCTCAAATATATTTTTACACGTCCAAACAATTTCAATAAAAATACATATCGTTCTAGCCAGAGATATAACACGTGCGTGTACACAGTGCCTCACTGCAAAACCAGACTGGCCCAAAGACACATTACCTACATTGCCCCAAAACTATTCAATTCCATACCCCACTCCATCAGCAAGGATCAAAATCTGAACGTACTTAAAAAAAATGTTAAAATCTGGGTAAAAAATAATCAGTTTTTTCTGTAATTCAATCAGCTTCTAAAATGTGGAGTCTTTCTGAATATTTAGAATAAAAACAGGAAATATATATATATGTATATATATATATACTCGTATGTACATGTGTATTTAAGTATGGGTGTAAATGTGTGTTTATCTTAGATATATTTTTAAATTTTTATACTCGTATGAAGTCAATCATGTTGATCACTGTAGACACTATGCATATATATTTTAATTTGTGTGTTTATCTTACATATATATTTTAAATTTTTAAACTCCTACGAAGTCATTCATGTTGATCACTGTAGACTCTATGCTTATATATATTTTTTTTATTTTTTTATAATTTTATTCTACCACTGTTATCCACATAATATAATACCCACACACAGGCTTCGCCATTGTGGGATTTTTTTTGTTACTTACATTTTTTGTTATTGTGTATTTACCCATATGTAAATGTACCAAAAAAACTTTGCTAATAAAAAAAAAATAAAAAAATAATAATAATAATTTGGAATTTTCAATCGTTGATTATTCCCTAAATAAGCCACCAACAACAGAAGACAGTGCGGATTTGATCTCGATGGTATCTCACGAAAACATAATATGCGAAGATATTCATAGCATTAATAATAATTCAACATCTTTTGTTATAATAAATAATGACAAAATTATAGTTGATTCAACTTCAATTGAAATGCAAGTGGTGGATTACAGTAATCCTACACCAGCTTCTTTATTATCTCCTTCGGAAATAATAGCTCACCATCAAATCGGCCGAGTGATGGCGACTTACACGCAAATTCATCAAGATTAACAAAAAAAAAATTGAGGATGCAAGGGAAAGATTATTTAGCCTACAGAAGAAGTTTACTGCAAGATGGGAAATTCAACATGGTACACGATGTGCCTAAAGAATCTCGTCAAATGGGTCCAGCTTGCAAATCCAAAATGTGCATTCGATCAAAACTACGAAACTGTCCCAAACTTAACCAAGGATCTAGAGAATCTATTTTCAAAATTTTTTGGTCAAAACTAAATTGGGATCAAAGAAAACAATTTGTTGCATCTAATGTAATGAAAAAAGAACCCAAACAAAGAAGATCGGAAACCAGTGCTTCTCGTAGACAAGGCACGTTGGTGTATTTTTTGCCCATTGAAAATATTAGAGAACAAGTTTGCAAAATACCCTGGGGATTAAGGAATGGACTGTGAGGTATTGGACAGAAAAATCAGAATCTACAATGATTCCGATATCATCCATGACGAATCAGAACAGGCAACGAACAACAGGAGAAAATTCTAAAAACATGTTATTGCTGAAGTTTTTTCACGATCTTCCAAAACTCGAATCGCACTATTGTCGTAAATCTACAAAAAAGCTTTACTTAGAACCAATAATCAAAAGCTTGGCTCAACGGTATGATATTTATTTAGATTATTGTAAGGAAAATGTAGGAAGTCCCATGAGTCGCAGAACTTTCGAAAATGTCTTTAAAAAAGAAAACATGAGTATTTTTATGCCCAAAAAAGATCGGTGTGACACAAAAAAATACTTTTTTATACGATTCAATCAGGCCAGGCAGAACAGTAAGTGATCAAACTGTTAATAACCTATGTGTGTTACAATACTCACCAGATGGGATCATTCGTTTTAAAACAAACTTCGAAGACGATTTTGCCGAATTGCCACGACGACCAAAATTGTTGAATAATATAAATTATAATGATATTATTCCAAAACTTTATAAAGATAGGATTAAAATAAAAGAATCCAAGTGGAAACATTTACAGGAACTAAAATCTGTAATACCGCAAGATTGTCATAGCTATTATGATTCATTACTGTATCAATGACTTTGATTTTTATATTTTTAACATTACACGAGGTACCTACAATATAAGTTTATTTTTTGTTTAAATTAAAAAAAATTGATGTGCTTAATTTTTACGTTGATGATTGTCGGTGTCATTGAGTAACTAATATTTTTGTTTATTTTTATGATTAGGTACCTATCTACTATTTTATTTGTCCAAATAATGTCATCTAACATAATATTACTTCTTTGTAAATTATTATTATTTTTTTAAATAAATAACATTTGTTTCCACATTCCCGTGTTTTAAAACTAAAATGATTAATACCTACCTCACAACAAAAATAAATTTCCGCGTAAGTCAAAACTTTTGCCGTATTTTACTGACCATCACCACTTAAGTCATTTATTATTTTATTTTCGGTTAAAAACGTATGTGTGTTTAAATACATAATTGAAAAGACAATTGAACATGAAATATAAAATGGTTTGCCGCGATTTCGATGTAAACATATTAAGAAAAGTGGTTTTATGTCTCTCCTGAAAAGTGGCCAAATATGATTTACGCGGTGATGGAATGCCGTTGACGATATGTATCACAGTGTTGTAAAAAGCACGGTCATGTCCAGAACATCATCGCCATAACTTTCCCCACCGATCACACAATTTAAATTTTTTTTTGTCCTTGGTGAATTTGTGTGATGCCATTCCATTGCTGTCTCTTTGATTTAGGTTTAAAAAAATGAACCCATTTTTCGTCTTTGGTCACAATTTTTTCCAGAAACTGAGCGCTGCACATGTTGTGAGGCCATTGTTTATCTAGTTTCTTTATTCTGGCCGGTTAAGTTTCTTGGTACCCACCATGCAAAACTTTTGATGAAAATCCGTTGTCGAATAATCTTCATCACACTCCCTTTATTGAGGGAGAGAATGCGACATCTGTAGTTACCTGGGGTTACCATAAACGAGTGCAGTGGCTGCAATCAATGGCCTGCGCCGCGCCGCTCCGCTTTTCCTCAGTCAGAGGTGTTTGTCCTTCAGCTTGGTTGCAGTAATGAACCCATCGCCTAGCAGTGCTGACATCCGCTGTTGCATTATGGTAAACATTTTTCAGTCTTTTATGAATGTGAATTTTTGCGTTTCACCTTCTACAGTCGAGAATCAATCACAGAACGCTATTTATTACGAACATCAATGTCGGACATTTTGCAAGCTACTGCACTTCTGCCACCTGTACTACTGCAGCAGATTGTAGAAGAAGGTTCGAGGAATTGCACCAACTTGAAAATTTTCACTTCACTAACTTTATTTAAGTAGAAATATATATATTTTTAGTGTAACGCAATCTTTTCTGCATTTTAGTGTTTATTGAAATAGGTATATCAATAGCGCTTGGCGGAAGTTTGGCGATGCCGCATAGTGTGTACTAAATTTGAAGTTCGGCTTCGCGTTTTTCAGTTGGCTCCTTTGCGTAAGCAGAGACATTTGTTTATTAACTGACGTTTATATATTTATTTAATTTATAAACTATATATTTATCTATATCACATGTGTGCGAGATTTGAACTATCATCTAATGCTCCACTATTTTTGTATTTTTTTGCTGTTAAAGTGCTTATTTCAATTATTAGCATTTATAAACAAAACATCGTTTGTTCCCATTTATTAATATAAACGTATTGTAGACTGAAGTCTCACCTTTTATGTCATTGTTATTTTCAGGAAGGCCTGTATGCATTTCCCTAAGAGAATTATTCGAGGCATTAAAATAATGGAGTACGTTAAACGAAATGCCACTTCTGTGAATTCAAAAGAGTTTTTAATTAAAAACAAAAAAAATACTACATAGCGGTAGGTTTGACCATTTTGAGCCAGCATTTTACAAAACCGTATTTTTCACTAAAATTAATGTAGAAATGGAGAAAAAGCCCCAGTTATATTATGAGGTTTGAAAAACATGATTTTGATTGTTTGTTAAGTAAAGGTAGTTGTCTCCAAATCTTTGTGTAGACCAATAAAAGTATTTGAAGAAAGTGGTTCTAGATCAAGGCAGAAAAAAGTGTATGATCTGTTGGACTCTCGCACTCTTCATGAATTCCAGTCAGCAACAGAAATGAATTTGTACAAATGTACAAATGAGGCTGTAATGGTTGTGGTAGTCACAGTCACTATAAGCAAAGGCATAGTGATGCAGAATATCACGATGACTCTAATCTCTTTACAAAGTTATTGGTGCCACTTCAGCTCTACAGCGAAGGAAACCAAGAAGCAAAACTTTTGTATGGCAAAACCCACGGCCTTCATCTACAAGATACTGCAGACCAATCAGAATACAATTTAAAAAAGAAACTCCCTAGATAATAAGAAATGATTTTGCATACATAGAGCGACAAATTTCAGAGATAGTACCTACAAAAATACTTTAGTAATTTAAATTGAACATGTGTTTTTTAAAACAATGGTCGACGGAAAGGTATGCAACTCACTGACAAACAATAACTGGAAACAAATGTGCTATATATGTAAAGCCAGGCCCAAGGACATGAATGAACTCGGTAGAGTTGTAAATCTAGAGTGTGAGGTTAGCACGTTTTCATTTGGTCTTTCGACATTGCATGCATATATTAGATTTATAAACTAAAAGTTGGATCAAGAATGACGTACATTATTAACGATTTCTGATAAAAAAAACTGGCTTACCTACTGGTAAATAAGCCAAAGCAGGGCGTCGGCAGTACCAATGATGACAACACTGCCACTGGTTTTTTGACAATCATATTCTGTCTTCGCAAATAACAGATATCGATGCGGATTTACGAGTAATTTTCAGTCATTTTAACCATTGGAGCGACAGGGCAATTTAAATTTTTTTTCTCAGTTTGATCGAGATTTTTTAGTACTTTGGTACTAAACATTTTGTATATTTTCCGCCCACATAAAAAATCATCCCTCCGAATTTTAATATAGAGACATACAAACTGATTATAGTTCTAAAAAGCCAATTGATTCCCCTATTTTGTGTCTATTATCACATATTCGTATGATTTATAAAATAAATATTATAAAATCGTAAGCTTCTACTTAATTACTTAAAAATAAGGGAAAATTTTCCAAAATTGGCAGCAAAGAAATCCGAGGTATTTTAAACAGTGCCATATTGTGGCAGATAGCGCTCTACTGGTTCAAAGTAAAGTCCGATGGAAAATAGTATCGAACTATTTGCTTTAGACACTGCCAGCTTACGTACGTCTATATGTACGTTCATACAATTCTAATTCATGGTGCGTCAGTTATGAAATCCTTTTTACTCCCAGTAGGACAAGTAAGTGAAGATGTGTAAGAATCCTCGGCATAAAGAGATAAGGTACTACCGAGAACACCATAGCCGAAAAGTTTCCAGAACAAGCACCAATCAAGATATATTAAATAATTAGTTAATCTCATCAGCCCCCTAATTTCCTCTATTCGACCACCTCCTATCTTTTTTTTTACATTAACTCCACACAGGAGGCCCTGAGGAAAATAATTTCCCTCAGGGCCTATGTCATCTGGGATGCTGTGTGGAGGGTCGAATCTATCTGTGTTACCTACTCAAGTTTTAAGTCTACTAACAATTCCGTTAAATGGTTGAGTGATGATTTAGATTCCGATGACAACGGAGACACCTTTAGCACTTAGATTTTCTATAATTTTTCGATTAAAATATGATTATTGCTCGTCTATTTGTGTTCATGGATGTGAAGTATAATATGTAAAATTTAAAATTAATATTTTTTATTTGCCCAGATATTTGTATATCATCAAAATGTATTATTTTTTTGTTGTAAATTTCTACACAAGAGTAAATTATTTATTCTTACTTCAAAATAGTTATAATTCATTAATAAGATAAAAAAAAGAGCATTAATTATTAATCGGCCAACAATTAATTCGTGTTTTTTTCTTAATTTCGTCCACTGTGCGCCGGAGCTCCGTTAAGTAATGGAAGATGTGTTACTGCTCTCTAATGAAACTAGTCGCTAAATATTCCGATGTGTTGAATGTGACAGAAGAATGGAGCTTTCTTTCGAGCGACGTTCTGGGATAGAGGGAGTCCAGGAGCGGCTGTAGGGGGCGCCCTCTTCAAGTGCGGACTGTAGACAACGATCAAATGTACAAGGCTAGCGCACACTGCTCCCGCGCTCATATTATATGTACTATTGCATTTTAAACTGCATTTGGTTCATCAAAAATCATTCACAATAATCATTGGATTCACAAAAAAGAAAATAATAATTCTTCATTGCACACATGGCTTTATTTTAATATTAAAAACTATGTTCTACCAACGGTGGCTTACATTGATTGCAGATGATTTTACAAATTTTTTATATAATTTGAAGGGTTGATGAATGCTGATATTAAAATATATTTTATTTTTATTTTAGTTTAGTTTATTAGGGAAAAAAAACAGTTACACACATTTTATTAGAGTAATACCATATTATATGGTTGCATAAATTTTTATGATTTTTATCTACCTTGCCCAAACAGAAAAAAAAACACATTTTCGCAATTACAAAAATAAGGATTGGCGCGCACTATATACATTCTGGCCAATAGAAATTATCGTTTTGTGGACATACATTAGTGTGGGTCATTTAAAAAAAAATGATAATTTTAGATTATGTTAGCGATAAAAGGGTGCCAAATGGGTTCAAACCGACGTGTTTAAAATTTTTTTAATTTCTGATACGATCTTCTTCCTCCGGATTCACTTCAAAGTTTTGAAAATTTTCATTTTTAGAGGTATTTTCTAGTGTGTATAAAAGTTACTACGAATCCTTTATACTATATTTTTGTAATATTCTATGGCAAATATGGTACGTATTTACGAATTCATTTACAAAAAATCCGAGTTTTGATTATTAGTGGCTCGAGGTGAGGGCGGGGGAAGCACCGATTGCACTAAGCGCAGCGACTCTGCGCAACCGACGTCGGAGTTTGGAGTCAGTATCGCTACGGCTCTTTAAGCGGTAGGTCAAAAGTCCCATTTTTGGTGAAATTTGCGACGTTAAAGACAATGTTTTACCAACTTATTGTGATGTTATGAAGTTTTTTGAGTGGACCAGGCATCAAATAAAATTAAATCAAGAGACCAAACTAGAACCCAAATTTCAGCAAATAGAGTGTACTGTGACAGCACGAATTGAAGAAATATGGAGAAAGGCTTCTATTCCCATCGCTACACACTCGCGAGTAGCACGCATATTGAGGTCATATCATTTTAAATGCAAAAACCTTCTTAAGTCACATCCTAAAATACCGGAGAAAAAAATGGAGGAATTCCGTCGCAGAAGTAAAGTGCTGTTTGATATTTCGTCTTGCAAATGCAAAGATTTCAGTAAATGTGACTGTCCTAAAGATAAAAAAAATACCTGTAAATGAACAGAGTTTCATTAGTGACCAACGTACTACACGAAAAATGATAATAGGAAATGTGGATACCGCTACAACAAAACGAATGAAAACTGCGTTGAAAAGTAAAACTTCTGAAGCAAAAATCCTTGCGTACGTCTAAAAAGGAAAGCACAGGTAAGCCAACTACCTAATCGATATTTCCACGTCTTCTTCGTCAAATGAATCCGATTGCAATGATGTTTTCAAACCAAATTTTGTATCTCAAATGTCTCTCAGAAGCAGGCTGTGGTCACTATTGATTATTATACACTGTCGTAAACTTGTGATAGATATGGAGTTTCGGATAGAGCAGCGGCAGCCATTGCCTCAGCAGTTCTGTATGACATCAAGTCTAATATTCCAGTTATTGACAAAAGTAAACTTCGCAGAGAACGAAAAAAAACAAGGGAAAATATGAAGGCACAACACATAGTTTTACATTTTGATGGCCGGAAAGATAAAACATTAATTATCAGGGAAAAAGGGGGGAGGCATTACAGAGAACTAATCATTGAAGAGCATATTTCAATGATAAAAGAGCCAGACTCAATATATTTGGGTTAAATTGCACCAAACTCTGGCACGTCGAAAGTTATAGAAAGAACAATTGTCGATTATTTTTTAAAGGAAGAAATACCATTTGAACCATTAATGGCTATTGGATGTGACGGAACGAACGTGAACGTTGGAAAACATGGAGGTATAATACGTTTGCTTGAAAAACGTTTGGATAAACCATTACAATGGATAATTTGCTTGCTTCACATGAACGAGTTACCATTTCGTCATTTGTTCACACATCTTGACTGTAAGACATCTGGACCTCAAACATATTCAGGGACAATAGGACTAGCTTTAGAAAACTGTGAAAAAAGGCCTATTGTTCATTTTCAGAAAATTGACGGAGAGTTGCCTGAATTATTAACTAAAGACCTAAGTACAGATCAGTTATATTTGTATAAAATCGTATCTGCAGTTACGGTGGGGGAATTACCTGAAGATTTAGGCCACAAATCTCCTGGAAAAATGTCTCATGCCAGATGGCTTACGCGTGCTAACCGAATTCTTCGTCTTTATGTTGCAACGGAAGCTCCCACAGAGAATCTTATTATTTTAGCAACGTACGTTGTTAAAGTTTATGCTCCGACTTGGTTCAGTATTAAAACCCATCCCACCTGTAGGGATGGAGCCCGTCACCTATGGCAGCTAATTTCAGCGTCTAGATACTTATCCCCTGAACTAAAAACTATAATTGATCCAGTCATAGAAAGAAACAGTTACTTCGCACACCCTGAAAATTTACTACTTGCAATGTTAACTGACCCTCACAAGCATATCCGGGAATTAGCTGCGCGTCGTGTTCTAAAAGCACGCAGTAAGAAACTAAGTAAAACAAGGCTGTTCCAACTTCCAAACATAAACCTCGATGCATCATATTACTACGACCTTTTTAATTGGCAGCAAAATGTAACCGAACCCCCAATACTGAAGAATATATCGGATGAAGATCTTCAATTATTTGTAGCACAGGGGGGAGAAGGTAAATTGCCTCTTCTGCGTCTGCCATGTCATACTCAAGCAGTTGAAAGAGCTGTTAAGACTGTTACTGAAGCCTCGACTACTTTATGTACCAAGTCTGCAAGAGAAGGTCTTATTAGGGCAAAGATTGAGTCTCGCAAAATAATGCCGAAATTTGAGAGTAAGAAGGATTTTGCTGGTATTTGAATACACTGTCTTGAGATAATGTTAATTATAATCATATATTTTTTTAATAAATAAGTCAGAATATTCTCTCTTATTTTTGTTTTATTAAAAAAAAAGTTCATTTTTAATTGTTTATCTAATATTTTTTAGAGATTTAACAAGGGTGGGTTTTTCTCTATTTTGTGAAATTTCAAACTCAATCCGGAGGAAGAAGATGATATCCAAATATTATTAAAAAAATTACGTGATTTTACATCTTCATTTAACCCCCTTTTATCACTAACAGACAAACCAAAACAAGTTTTTTTTTTCACCCATACAATCGTGACCCGCCTTAACATACATAGTACAACCAATATTCATCGCTTCCCAATATTTGCGCGCGCAACATTGCGTATATTGGAACTATCGAAACATTTGAATTTGTAAATTGGTGCTGTTTATTGTAACATTTTATGTAATAAATCTCAAAACAACGCAAAGGAAAAAAATAGTATCTCAGGGCGAAGTGATTTTATGATGACGTTATATAATTAAAGAAAACAAACAATGCCGCATCAACAGCCAAACTGATTGATTTGTCTATTCCAAAAAATTGTCTACGACAGGCAATTAGTCGATAGTGACAGTGACGTTTAAGGAAGGTTAGGTGGTCTCCGCGTGTTTGTGTCATAGCTGGGAACATACTAGGCCCACGCCACGCTACGCGACGTGGGTAGACGTCATCATTTCCATATCTGGACTACTTACCATCCATACATTTTCTATGGAAACGGGTGCTTTAGAATCACACTAGCCCCTCGCAACGCAAACCGACGCCCCCCACTCGACGCGGATCTGCCGCAGCCAGATCGGCGTGGGCCATGTGGAAGGTGGAGGGGGTATGATCACGCCTAATACGAGATGATTTTACATCTTTCTGGTGTTATCTAAGCATCTAACGTTATGTTTCGCAATATCTGTGGTTGTTTTTTTGACAGATATTATTCAAAAATGGATGACGAACAGTTCATTGAAACTTTTAGACGGCACGAAGTTATTTATAAAATCAAATTACAGGATTATAGAGATTCTGCATACGCAGTGCAGCTTGGGAGGAAATTTCAGCCATTCTTGGCATGACTTTCAATATTATACCCCTATAATTAATGACAATCAAACCTTAGACACACTTCCAGTCTTTCTCTGATCCGAATGGACTTTCGAAGACGTGTGTTTTCTTTTTTTATGTCATATTCAATTATGCTGTGAAGCTCTTTAACCCTAGAATACTAATCTTATTTTTATACTGCTTAATACTAATCATCGCTTGGGAGGCTACTATTAAAAAAAACAAGTAGTTTTTTTAAGTGTCTTTATTAAAATATGAAAAATAAGTTTTCTTACATAAGAGAGCAACCTCTGCCTTTTTAAATGCATTAACAAAAATGTGTTTTATAAATCAACGCAGTCTTAAATAGTGGTTTAAACTTAACACATATCTAACTTTTTTTGAAAAAACAAAGATACATGAAGAATATGAAAAAAAATTATGTTGCAAAAATCTTAAAAACTAAACATTTTTATTAAAATACAACATCAGTCAGTTGAGATCATTATTAAAAAGTAGCATTTAGCATTACAGTTTTTATGTCACATAACATTGAAGTTTGTCTATTTATTTCTTATCACAAGTGAAACAATTAGGCGATCGATGTTCCAGACAATATGGTTTGTTGCATTTCACGCAGTAGTACACACTCATGCGTCTTTTTTTGCTGAGAAAGAGTTGCACATGCTTCGTTTTTCTTTTTTAATGACATTTTCTTGAAAAAAAAAATCTTTTTAATGAAATTTTCTCAAAAAAAATTACCTTTAATACTAATCATCGCCTCCCAAGCGATCCAACCCGCTGTAATTCGGGAATGATAAGAGCTTGCGAGACGCGTGACCACTATCCACCGTGTCACGTTGGGCACCTAGTTGAGGTGAGTGCTCAAGTCGTAACGGTGGCACGATTTGAAATTATAACGAAAAAACTGTTTGAGTGTGGCCTCCCAGGCGATGATTAGTACTCTAGGGTTAAATACCACTTTACTCATACGGAAGTACTTGAAGAATCGTCCGTCATCAGATTCTAGTTCCTTTACTAAAGTATGGAACTCTCCAAACATTTGTCTTTGTTTGTTAATGTTGTGGACCCAAATACTTCTCACTTTTTTCTTTTTACGAGAATATTGATTTAATAAAAATAATCGTAGCAAATTATCTTCAAATTAGCTTTCAAGACATGGCAAAGCTGTCATCTGCTGAGAAGAGAATCACATAAACATAACCTAAAAAATAAATGTCAAATGTGTCGAATCAAACGCGCCTGCGCACAACCAGAGACCCCTTGTCACGTGGTCACAGCGACGCGTACATACGTCGGCCAGTGTGAACATGGACAGGAACGTTGCGTCGCGTCGCGTAGCGTGGCGTGGGCTTAGTATGTTCCCAGCTAAGTAATTGTGTAAGTAATATTTCGCGCTTTATAATGATTTATTTTTTATCAAAAACATCATCGGTCCGAGGGATTTAATTTTTAAAAACATTGCACACTTTTTCTCCACCTTAATCTATAACTCTTGGAAAGTTTTTAGCCAGCTTCTGGAAACCCTCTACGCTTCTACCTTTTCACAATAGTTATCGACGAGTCAGATGATCTTATTATATTATTTATTTCCTTTCAGCCTTGGACACTGCCACATTCAATTCATTATACTTTGCAAACCTCCGTGGTGGGCGAAGTGATGGAGACTCAACCGACCATTAAACAAAAAGTCATTATTATCAAAGCTGAAATTATTCAATCTGATGAAATTGAAGTTAATAATTTACCGGTAAAGATTGACAGTGTTTCGATGAAGAATATGTTAAAATGTGATGAGTGCGAAAGGACATTTCTGAAAACCTGGGCGCTAATGTCTCACAAGCGCACACACTCCCGACAGAAACCATTCAAACCAACATCAATCATCAAAGAAGAAGTGGTTATCGAAGGCTATGGGTTAACTGAAGTTGAAGAAAATGCTGAAATTAAAGGTAAAACGGTTTCATTTCAAGCAATGAAAGCAGTTGGCAAATAGTTAAAAATATTAGTGGTCTTAAGGTTATGTGAGAAAAGAAGAACGAATGAAAGGTGTTCCCGGTTTTATAAGTTATTATTCCATTTTAATCATAATAAGACATATTGTTTTATATAAATAAATATTGACACGATGGATTCGTCAGACATTGTTGCATCTGGAATGTTTTTGTCAATTCTGGGGCCAGCGTATACTGCATATGGAGACGTACAGTAAAAAAAAACACCAATAAATTAACAAGAGTTTTTACGACATTTCTGTATTTATAATCTTTTTCTTTCTTGTCATAAAAATGATGAATTTTTTCGACCGAAGAAATCAATTCTGCGTCATTTATATTCATTATTATATATTAGATCATTTTCGTCTTCAGCAAATATATATAAAATTCGGTAAAATATCTATCTCTGCTTAAATATTTCTTCACAAAATTATTGTTCAAATAAACTAAATAGTAGATACCGATACCATAGCCATAGAGTATCGATCGAAAATACATAAATCTCAGCATATATCTAAGCTTTCTGCAATCCGTAACCGTAAAAGATAAAGTTAAACCATCTTTTCGATTGTGGAAAAAAATAACAGATTATTGCCATCTATTATTGCCGGATACACAGGTTTCCTATCTTTCAACTTCTACGGCCTAGGGCTTATCGAATACGGTTTACCGACTATTCCTATTATAAACGGGGCTTAAGTGATTGGTCTATATCAGGGTTGGAGAACTTGCGGCCCGCGAGCACTTTTGGTTCTTCGTGATGAAAGAACCGCAAAAAAAAAATTGTACATTCAGAAATCAAAAAATCTTCTCTTACGCTGTTTGTAAGATACATTTTTAGGTTATTTAAATAAAAATGAAATCGTCTTCATGTTCATTGCGCAATTATAAATTAAGCAGATGGACTGGTGGGCGCATATTCATTACAAACCAGTCTTGTGTTCAGAATGCACTTATTCTCCCGGTATTTTAATGGAAAATGCTCCGAGTAACTAGCGTCATGGATTCCTTCAGCACCGGTACACAGTCGGAAAATACGCCAAACATGTTCTATATGTTTACAATTGAAAATCTCCGTGGTCGAGGGATAATACTCTCTACTCGACCCAAAGGTCACGGGTTCGAACCCGTCGTCCGCAAATAAAGTTTATTTGTTTAATTTGTGTTTTTTCACAATTAATTAAAAATAATATTTAGTATATTTGCGACACGTTCCAGAGTGGAAGATATTCTCAGTATCGCTCTGGTGTAAGACGACCATTCATAATTGCTTGAAATGGCTTTTGCTGTGTTTGGTGATGAGCTCTAAATAGCCAGGTACTTCCCCTCCTTCCTCTCCCGCATCCCCTTTCTCTTTCCACTACCTTTAGCCTCACAACATACCTTAATTGGGGATGCCATGGCCTCACTGGCTCCAGATGCGAGCAGTTGGAACCCTTCTGCGGAATAAAAAAGTCATTTCCACGACTCGTTCCTCTCCTCAAAAAGACTCTCCACACTGCATTCATATAGATGAGGCCGAAGGGATTTACTTTCCTCGGGATCTTTTCTGTGAAGTTCATGTTAAAAAGTTCCAGTTCTTGTTTATTTTTAGCCGTTGCCAACTACCATCATAAAACCGAGCATTTTCCCAGTAGTGCCATGGATCTTCCAAACCCAGAAAGTGTTTTAATCAAGACGGAACCAGAGTCCCAGGGAGAATGCGAGGATGAAATGTCGTATACGGATGTATATATTGATGCCAATGGTGTAAAGAAGGAATTTCTGCAGTATGCGGAGACTTCTTCGACAGCTTTACTGACAGCCGGTAAATTGCATTGCATATATGAAAATTATTCAATATTAAATGTAGATATTCGAATGTATCTCAGCAAGTACAATTTTTTGCTTGTTTAGGACGCCCCATCTTGCTGTTAATATATTAACAGGATAATTCTTACCTTAATCAAAGGGTTTAAAAAATATCTGAGCGGATATGTGTTACTTAACTTCTTTATATTTTATTTTATACCAGCGAGTTCCCGGCATGCGTTGCAATGCCATTTAATAAAATGTTTCTCCCTTCGTGTCCTTTCCCGCGTCCCCTTCCCCTGCAGCGTTCCCTCTCTGCTTTTTCCGCCTTTTATCTCCCCATTCCCGTTTCCCGAATCCCCCTTCCGCGTTCCCCTCCCTCATCCAGCGTTCCATACATTCAGTCTCAGTAAAATCAGTTTTCAAACAGTTCGCAAAAGGTGATTGCATTTTTTATAAAAATTTCATAAGGCCAGAGCTCACTATTATATTTAGAAACCATCGCGCCCATGCGCACATCAAATACCCAAGGTTTCATCGAAATCGGATGAATGGTTTAGCAACGCATAATTCAATGACGCCAGAGCTCACTATAATATATGGAAACCATCGCCGGCACATGCACTTAAATTTATTTTTATTTATAATTTATTTAACATTTACACAATATAACATAATATAGCTTACATATTTTATACACTCTCCTAATAAAGCAAATGCTTGTGTTTAGGAGAAGACAACTTTACAATAACTTAAGAATTATTAAAAAAAAAATCTTATCACAAACTTAAAAATTTAACTTATGGAGAGATTTAGACTTAACATATGTTTAAACAAGAATTGTATATAGGATGTACATAAAACATTAGGAATAACAAGCAGTCAAAAATATATCTAGAGGAAGTGAAAATTATATGGTGATACTACTAAAATAATATATGTATTTTTTTATATTTGTTTAATTTTTTTTCTGATTTCTATTACAGATTTCTTTGTGTAGCTGAAGTAGTGCTATTTTTTCGTTAATTTTTCTAAGTGGGGGAACAGGGAATTCTTGGAATACGTTTATTGTTGGGTAGTAAATATGTTTTTTTTTTTGATAAATTTTATAAGAATTTTTTTAATTGTTTCGAGTGGGAGAAGGGGTGATTTGTATGCACCCCCCCATGCTATGATTCTATATTGTAGTACAGAGTGCGCAAGTGCAAAGTAAATTTCTTTTAATATTTTTAATGAGATAGTATTTCTGATACAAAATATATATATATTTATTAGTTTCCTCATTCTGTCCTCAAAAGTTCATCGCCGTCGGATGAGTATCGTACAAGAAACAAACGTACGTATTTATGTATAATATGTATATATAAGCAAATATATAACATCGATTTTTATATACATATTTTTTTTATATTTTTATATACATATATAGAGGCTATTAAAGAACTCACTGCCTTACACGATTTTTTTTAAATCAGGTATAGACGGTGGACTTGCTCTTGTTTTGATGGAAAAATTTACGTACTTTCACCAATCTCGGAATGGAACAGTAGATTTGTATGCAACTCAAAAACGCCTATAAGGTTCTTGACTCGTAATTCGATGGTGCGGGGTCGAATCCAGATCGAATCCATGGGCAAATAAATTTGCAACCAACCATCTGTGAAAAAACCGTAAGGACTTAGGTAAAATACCAACTACTTGTCTAAAAAAATTTCTGTTTTTTATTAAGGTCAAATGTAGAAAATAATTCACATAAATTCCATTAATGAGTATGAAATCAACCCCACGATGCGCTAATGTAAAATACTGCCGGAAAGATAAATTGTGTCTGTTCTAGAGGATTTGCTTTACCCCTTCCCGTAGTCTGAAGTTTGACTTCTACTTCTTAGTAGTTCTTAAATGGTTTTTTCAAATAAAAACCCAAACTGTTCTAGTTTGGGTTTTTATTTGAAAACGGTTTGATTTATTTTTCTAGGAAAGGGATGAAATTATATTATATTGGATTGTAAGTCGCAATATCTGTGTGTTGTTTTGTTATTCCAGGTATCATTAATGTAGATGCTGTTACTATCAAGGCAGAACCAGGGACCCGAGGAGATGATGGAGATATCAAAAGGGAATGTTTAGAGCAATCTGAAAGAACTACCAAGACGTCAGGTAAATCTTATCCGCAAATCTTATTTTCCTTCTTATGCCGCTTTAACGATACATTTAAGATACTTATGAAGCTTTGTTTCTTTCGTTTTAGATTTCATTACTGACCTGAAGACGCATTCTGTTCATTTATGTTCCCGGAAGTTATATTTAAAAAATCATATTTTGAGCCAACGTGGACGAAAACCCTTTTCATGTTCTGAGTGCGAAAAATCATTTTTACGAAAAGGAGATTTTATTCGTCACATTCGAACTCACAGAGGAGAAAAACCCTTTTCTTGTACCAACTGTGACTATTCCTGTTCTCGTAATGGAAGTTTAAAAAGACACATGTTGACTCACAGTGGAATGAAACGTTTTTCTTGTACCGACTGTGACTATTCATGTTCTCAGAAGAAAAGTTTGACAAAACACTTGTTGATTCACAGCGAAATGAAACCTTTTTCTTGTACGTATTGTGACTATTCATGTTCTGATAGAGGACATTTAAAAAAACACACGAGGATTCACACCGGAGAAAAACATTTTTCATGTTCTGAGTGCGAAAAATCATTCTTACGAAAGAGAGATTATAATCTTCACATTCGAACTCACAGAGGAGAAAAACCTTTTTCTTGTACCGACTATGACTATTCAAGTTCTTATAGGGGAAATTTAAATACACATATGCGGGTTCATAGTGAATCAAAACCTTTTTCATGTACTGCCTGTAACTATTCATGTTCTCAAAAGAGAAGTTTGATAAAACATGTGTTGACTCACAGTGGAATGAAACCTTTTTCTTGTACCGACTGTGACTATTCATGTTCTGATAGGGGTCATTTAAAAGAACATATGAGGATTCACACCGGAGAAAAACCTTATTCATGTACTGACTGTGACTATTCATGTTCTCGAAAGGGAAGTTTAAAAGTACATATCCGGACTCACAGTGGAGAAAAACCTTACTCTTGTACCGATTGTGGCTATTTGTGTTCTCAAAAGGGTAGTTTAAACATGCACATGCGGACCCACAGTAGAAAAGTGCCTCAATAAGACACCTGTTGACTCATTCACATAATGTACTTGCCCAAAACAAGCAAATTATCGGTTTCAAAGATCTGTTGTAACACGAAGGTTTCACCAGTATTTAAAATAACATCTGCAATGATTTGTTGAAATGGCGGTAACTTTTCATCCTTATTTTTTTCTGAAAATCAGTGTAAGAGAATTAATTTGTTTCCCTTTGAAACTAAAAAAACAAATAATTTACGTAAAAAATTCTTACACAATTCTATCACGAATTAAAATGTAGAATTCAAACAATTACTTTGATTATAACCACCAAATTTTATTTAATATATCACGACCGACCGACACGGTTTCGGTTAACACGAGCATCATCAGGTCACAAATAAAACTAATCAAAATACAGTTAGAGTGAGACGAAATATAACATAGAATGGAGGTTAAATAGTAAACTTAGCGTTATATTATATTTTATATAGTTAAGAGATAGATAATATGTACAAATAATTCTAAATCGCTATCTACTGCCTTTGTAGGTCATATGATATTTGAACGAGGACGAGCTTTTTTCAAAGAATACATAAGTTCGAAGATTATTTGAAAAAAAATACTAACTCTAACCTTTTTTCACTAGCACGAATTTCAAAGGTTACCGGGAAAACCTACCAATTTTTATTTGTATATTCTTTATAAGGTTTTTTTCCGCTTACTTTTAATTTATATATTTGTATTTAGTTTTATGTTTCCTTAAATGTGTTTTTTTTATTTTCTAGAAAGATCTACCATGTGTTTTATTACCTGTTTCCGTGAAATAATATTTTTTAGTTTTATATGATTTATTTCATGTATGACTACTACAATACGGGCATTAGCCTAATATGGTAGTTAAAAAATGACAAAAACTGTAACTTATAAATATTTATTAATTAATAAAATAAATCATTGGTTACCCTGTTATATTTAAAGAAACAAAGCTGTTTATGGGAAGTTTACCTAACATTGGGCTTTTGGACATATTTAATTGATTAATAAGAATTCGTCTTTCGGTTTTAATGACTCTTAATTTCAAGTTCTTCTTAATTATTTAATCTGTCTCCATGACCATTTTTGGAAAGAATGTTAGCACCAGTCTTTTGATTGAAGGTATAATCTTAATCAATAAGATGATGGCGAATTCCGAAAAGCCCTTATTGTTTAAGGATCTAGGATGCTCTAATTATAATGTTGACATTGTGCGTTGTTGTATTAATAATAACAGAAAGCTGAACAATTACTACAATCTACTTTATGAATTCCCGATTGACTAAGAAAAGAAACCATACCAAAGAAGAAGAAGAAGAAGACTAAGAAAAGAAAATTGAAAAGGAACTAAACCTGAAGTAAGGCAGATAGGATAGAGCACTAAAGCTCGAGAACTTTAAACCTGGAATAGATTTTGAAGAAAGAGAACCTCTTTTGAGGACGGACGTATCAAAGGGAGTTACCTTTAGTTAGCATATACCTTCTTGATGACAATCTCGCCAACTGCAATGAGTGCGGAAGCAGAGAGAGAGAGCAGCGGCTGCACCGCACAAATGTCCATTGCGTCACATATGGTTGACAGGACTATCCATACTCTATGTCAGGGGTGCCCAAACTTGATATGCTGGCGATCGACCTCAATATTATTCGACTCCGGTGGATCGACTATGACAGGCTGCAAGTATGTGTACATTTAGGTACTTCAACCACAGATTTTAAATGCCGGGGGGGGGGGGGGGGGGGTAGAAATTGCAACCTCATTTTATATCCCATGTGACGAGAATTATTCCAATAAAAATCGTGTTAATAATCGTGTTAATTAATTATAAAGAAACCGCAGGACTTCGGAAAGAGTCAATTTGGGAGGCGGTATGGGTACCGCTGCCCCGGGAACCATTTATTGGATAACCAACACCTCTGCCATAGGTCACCCCAAGTGCGTCGCAACGTTTGGTGAATTAGCGAGGGTGCCTTATAATATGTTATGTTCATGTGGTGAGGTTTGTCTGGGTCTTGGCTGTGGATGCGTCTGCCCACCAGCTGCACAGAAGGCCGGTTCGGGACGGAATGGTTGAGGGAGTTCCTTTGATTCTTTAGCCATAATCTTGCCGAAACCGAAACCGAAACTTCGGTCGGTCACTAATTATAAATATATTATTATTTTGAATTATATTATAGACCGGTCAGTGGTTGAGTGGGCATCGTATTTGGGTCCCACCCATACGTTTCGTGTTCGATTATTCGGTTGACTAAGTCCTCCATCGCGACTCAAGCAACATTTTCGGCTTACTGTGGTGGTAGTGGGAGATTTTCAAATATTGTCGGGTTATTCGTTAAGATGAATATATATGTGAAATCCTATTTAGATATATAATTTGATTAATCTTTACGACGAATCGGCTAACAGTATGAACATCATAAAATATAAAATAAATCGAAGCTTTTACTAGCTTTTCTATGTATTGGAATTACAATAAAATTATTATTTACGTAACAAAAAATATAAGCGTAAACCACCAAAAAAAATGTTTTTTCATGACTTAACTATGAATTAATATAAGAAACAATTTTTTTTAAATACCCCTTTATGGCTAAGACTATTTTGGAGGTTTTCCTTGTTCTAACTTTTTTTGTTCTTATAAAATTATGCACAAAATAAATAAAAAACCACTTTTTCGCTTACTAGCCTCGTGCAAAAAGACGCCCGATTTAAAAATTTTGCAAGCATCAGATTCGAAATATTTCTAGCGTTTGTATTCCTCTTAACCCGGGAATGTTTGTCTTTCTTTAAAAAAAAATGCTTATCATGTTTGACGATGCATTTTCGTTCACGGGAGAAACAATTTTAGGGGTTTTATGGGCTTAGGTTTTTAACAACTAAATTATATGATAAAACCTTTTAAAAGGAGATGGGGAAAATAGAAAACGAAAGCATAAAACTGTCTTAACAAATAATATAATATGACCTCGGATAATAAGTAAATATTATTTAACAATATCTAACAATGACACTGTTCTTTGCAGAGAGGACCGCCAAAGAACTCGATCTTGGCACACACTCCTTGCCTCAATCACGTTAAGTTTCAAAGCTCTTTAAAAAATATATGTTTTTCTTGAAGATAATATCTAGACATTCCCCGTGCCGAAAAGCAAATTATCTAAAATTCCCTCCATGGAAAAAAATAGGAAAGTATGCTCCAAAAATTATTATAAACACATTTGTTTTTATAAGTTATTTTACAAGTTATATGCATGAAAAAAAATAGTGTTTTTTAAAATGCTGTTTAAGACAACCCCCACGAGATTTTTGCTCTATTTTAAACGAGTCGTGTTTTATTAAACATTTTCACAATTTTTGCATCGACTTTATCGCTTTAAATACAAGCGCGATCCTCTAGCACTCGTAATTTCATGTCTCTCCATCTTCTTCTTTTTGAGCCCGGTTGCGGCTTCTTACGTGCTAACTTTTGAGTATCTGATTGTAGCCAGTCTATTTATGCCAGTTCTGAAGAATGAATTCTAAACATAGGAGGATTGAAAAACATTTGGTCCATTGATATCATACGATAATTACAAGGGTTAATTATTACTTCAACATTGTATCGGATGTACCATCAAGACTTGTATGGTGTTACATTTAGTGTAATGGTTCACGAACTTGACCTAATAATGAAAATTTTGTTTGTATTATAAATATTATAAACAAATACATCACATCCAAACACTTGAAATGTGGTTCCTAGAACCCGATAATGGATTAGGAGGCCCGTTAAGTAACAAGAGATTCATTCATTAATTTTTTCTTCTGTAATATTGCCGATTACTCTAATGAACGGTTCATGCCATTAAAAAGATAACGATTTTAATCGACATTTTGACAGCAGTACAGTATCTCTCAACGACAGCGGATACCTACTTATCGAGGACATCAACCGCACCTGCTTTGAAATTCATCGTGTTCTACCTTGCCGGTATCCGTGGTCGAGGTGTAAGGCTCTCGAATTACAATCAGGAGGTCACGGATTCAAATCGCAAAGTGAGCTAATATTTTTATTTATTTGATTAATCTGTATTATTTCACAATTTAATCACTTAAAATAAAATAAGGTATATTTGCGGCTCGTTTCAAAGTGTAAGATACACTCAGAATCGCCCTGGCGTAAGATCACCATTCAGAATTGCACGGTCAGTGACTGAGAGGGCATCGCGTTTGGGTCCCAACCGGGGGATGCTTGTTCGATTCCTCGGCTGGCTAAGTCCTCCATCACGACACAAGCAACATTTTCTGCTTAGTGTGGTGGTAGTAGGAGATTTTCAAACATTGTTGGGTTATTCATAGACCGGGAATGTTTGTCTTTCTCTAAAAAAAATAAAAAAGGAAAAATAGAATTAAAATCCCCGGTGCAAGACCGCCGTGTTTGGTGACCAGATTTATATAACCAGGTTCTTCCCCACCTAACTCTTTCTCATATCCTTCTCGTCCCACTACCTTCAATCCCGCAACATGGGTACCCCAATTGGGGATGCCATAGACTCACTGGCTCCATTGGTTGAATGGTGGTCTTACACCAGGACGAAACTGAAATTATCATCTTATCTAGAAGGAGTCACAAATATAGCTACTAATACAATTATTTTAAATTAATAAATGTTGTAATAATACACGTATTAATCAAATAATATTTTTTTTTATTTGAATCCGAGACCTCCGGATTGCTAATAGAGAGCTTTGCCCTCGACCACGGAGGTCGTTATTTCCTGTCCTTGGGTTTTCTTGCACGTCTAAATTAAATTGAACCGGGTCATTTCCCTATGATTACACACTTCACGTTAAAAAATGTATTAATATTTTTCAGTTGGTTAAAATCGCCAATACCCAATTCTTAGTAGTTTTTTCGATTAGTCTCTGAAGTTCACCTGAACGTTTTCAGTTTAGTAGGAGAACTTGGAAAAATACTATTTCTATCATTAGAAATAAGCCGGAATACAGCATCACTTGCCTTGATTTTTAAATGTTAATTTAACAATGAATTTCAAAACGTATTGCGAGTAAGAAGAAAAGTCATAGTTTTCAAATTACTTGCAGCTTTGGCAGATTGGGTAATTATTACTACAACACGATTATCGATAGAAATATTACGTCTTTTGCGAATCTTATAACAAAATTATAATTAATTCAATTTGGGATGAGGGTGTGGTTACAGCCGCCGCAGGAACCATTTATAGGATAACCAACACCTCTGCCATAGGTCATCCCAAGTGGTCGCTACGTTTGGTGACTAAGCAGGGGTTCCCGGGTTAATGGGGTGAGATTTGTCCGGGTCTTGGTAGCGGATGCGTCTGCCCACCAGCTGCATGGCAGGCCAACTCGGGAGAGATCGGTTGAGAGAGCCTCCTTGACTGTCACTCCTGGACACATTGACCCCCCAGATTCCTATCCACCCCCAATACCATTTTCCTTCCCAGAACTTCCTCTCCTTCTTCTCCTAAAATGACCCCCCACACAGCATCCCCAAAGATGACATAGGTCCTATATGTTAAATCTCTTAAAAGGAAAATAGAAAGCTTAAAACTGTGTAAACAAATAAAATAACATGCCTTTAATAATAAATAAACATTATCTCATAATAACTAACCATCCCGATGTTTCCTCGCAGGGGTTCGCAGAGAAGACCGCCAAACAACTCGGTCTGTGCATACACTCCTTGCCTCATTCACATCCATATATCGCTCTTTTCTTCTGTCTTTCGACATGACTCAAGAATTCGGTTTACTCAATCATGCCATGTCTTTCTCGGGCATCCCCAACTTTTTCTACCATTCAAGTTCAAGTCCTATATTCTTCTTACAACCCTTATAATTGGATCTACATGCCAAACCATCTAAGAGTCCTATTCTTATCTCATTACACTCACAAGCCAATTCAATTGGCTTAGCAGGACTTGTTTGCTGATTACAATATGTATTATCTATTCTTAAAAAAAAAAATAAAAATAAAATAAATAAATTGTGTTCTCCGTGAATCTCAAAGTATCTCACATATATTTTTTACTGTCAAATCAGTCATAATTTGAAGAGAAAATTGTTTTATTTGTAGTAAGTAAGTTTTCAAATTACTAATATATTAAGCACATTGATTTTATCTTGTTTAGGAATTTATAATCATGTATAAGAAAATAACCAATATTGGTTTAAAAGTAGTCATATAAAAAAAAATAAAGTTGCTGAAATATTAACTGTACTATAATAACATAATGACTAGCTGAATTTGAATGAAATCTTATTTTTTCTTATCTTAATTGCAATGTGCGATGTTTTTATTATGATTGATCTGTATCAGAAGAAACGCTATTGAAAAGCGACGTTGCCAAATGTAGGAGCTGCGATACGCGAGTCAATGTAACGTATATTTTGCCAAAAATATACGCTCGTCTACTGCAGCGCCACGGCTCGCCGCTCGGTGACAAAGCACTGAACTAAAATAGCATATTTCAGTTGATTTAGGTACCAATACCGCGTCTGGCTTATTTTCGTTTTTGAACTGTATGAGGGTACAGGAGTGGGGAAAACTTGAAATTACATGTGTTCAATCCTGCGTCCGTATACTGGACGCAGAATGAAGGTCGGACGCAGGATTGAATGAAAGTTGACCATTAGAAGACGCAGCAATGATAGCGGGATGTATATATATTTTTTTTTTACCCACCAGATTTAAATGTCCGGGTTTAATTTTCCCCACAGGAAAAAATAAACCCTTTCACACACTTCCCAAATGATCATCTGGTCAATCCACGTTATGCAATTGCACTATATGTATTATAATTACAAAACAATACAAGAACAACATGTCAATCTACCAGAGACCAGATGGGAAAATAATTCACCGACTCCAGATATTTTCATATCAGAGGGTTCGGCTCTGTGGAATTCCTAATTGAACGTATAAATCCAACTGATCCCTCAATATAAATATTTAAAAAATCTTTTGTAATCCTACATGTATTTAAAATTACCGATTTTTGCATTTTTATATATAAATTCTTTGACAAATCTAATACGCATAAATTTTGAATCAGAGACCTAGGTATAATGCCAGTAGCCGAAATAACAAATGGTAATATTTTTATAGTCCGAGATTGCCAAATTCTTTTAATCTCATTTCCTAAATCTGTGTATTTTCTAATTTTTTCAGAAACAGTTTTTTGAATATTACAGGAATTTGGAATAGCTACATCAATGATATAAGTTATTTTTTTTTAAATTTTGTCATGTTAAACTATATCAGGTCTATGATGACTAATTGTTCTGTCTGTTAGTATATTTTTATCATAATATATTTTATAAAATTCATTTTCTAAAAAAATGAATTTGGTTCATATTCATAATATGGTACTATATTACGGCAGTCAATCAAGATATGTTTAATTACCAAACTTTGGTGGATTATTTTTAAAACCTGATTGTGCCTAAATGTATACTCGGACGGCGCTAATATAGAACATCCCGATATAATATGTTCTATAGTTTCCGGAAAAGCCAAACATTTTCTACATAAATCATCAATTTGATTTATATCTTTGATTATATGCTTCCTATAATTTTTAGTATTAATGACTCTATCTTGAATGGCAAGCATAAATCCTTCTATTTCTGCGCTCAACTCTCCAACACTCAACCATTTGTTTGACGAAAGTTTGTCAACATACGTTTGGTTGTGATAATTGAAGTGTTTTGCATGAATAATTTTATTTGACCAGGAATCTAAAAATATAAAAAGTTTATTTTCAAACAAGTTCTGCTGTGTAATTATTATTACGCGTAGTAGGCGAAACAGCTGTCACGC
This sequence comes from Limnephilus rhombicus, assembly GCA_929108145.2. Classification (NCBI taxonomy): domain Eukaryota; kingdom Metazoa; phylum Arthropoda; class Insecta; order Trichoptera; family Limnephilidae; genus Limnephilus; species Limnephilus rhombicus. The sequence goes on from OV815289.1 coordinate 35,456,962, forward strand.
GTAATAATAATTACACAGCAGAACTTGTTTGAAAATAAACTGTTTTCTTAATTTAATAATAATCTTATTGATTATAAAATAAATTTTTTTTTTAATTAAAATGGAGTTCTACAAAATAAACTTGATATCAATAAATGATAATAATAGTTATAATAAAATTATTTTGTTAATTTATATAGCGCCATTTTAATGAAAAACTACCTCAAGGGCACTGAACAAAACATATATAAAATAATTAATATAACTGGATAACAGGTTAGATTTACAATCATAACAAGTGACTTACAACTAAGTCTTATAGCTAATAACTCAGAACTATTAACTTATAGCTAGTAACTTATGTCTAAAACGTGTAAATACCTTAGTCAAATGATGACCATATTATCCGAATAATTTTAAATAATTAATATCCCCTAAACCACAATGCATAAATAAATTAACCGTTTATGTAATATAGAACGCACAAAATGAAAAAAGAAAAAAAAAAATTAAACTAGAAATGAGATAAAATTTCTGACATAATGATATACATACCTATTTAATCATAAATGTTAAAAACATTAACATTCTACAGACATTTTGGTTGGTTTAATAAATAATATAAATAGAAATGATCCGAATTTAATTAAAACTTTACGGAATTTAAAGAAAGTTATATTTAGTATACAGTGCCTATTCAAAACACAAACTAAAAGGAAAAAAAAGTGCACACTCAAAATAACCACCTACAAAATGTCCAAGAATTAAACTAAACTTTCATTTAATACAATAAGAATTAAAAATAAATACACCATTAGTTTCATTAATTGAGATCACATTATGACAATATCTTTAAATTATAAAAACATAGGTTTAACCCTACCCAGTAAAAAATGGTATGTTAACCCGAATAATTGTGATTTAGGATATTCTGACAAGGATTCCTTAAGAGACATGAATAGTTGCACTTGGAATAAGAAAGGGGTTTTTCTCCACTTTGACTTAGCATGTGTATGGTCAGAGTGCGATTTTGAGAACATGAATAGTTGCACTCAGTACAAGAAAAAGGTTTTTCTCCACTGTGAGTCAGCTTGTGCCTCGTGAGACTGCCTTTTTGAGAACATGAATAGTTGCACTCGGAACAAAAAAAGGTTTTTCTCCACTGTGTGTCAGCATGTGGGTGGTCAGACTGCCCTCTTGTGATCATGAATAGTTGCACTCGGAACAAGAAAAAGGTTTTTCTCCACTGTGAGTCAGCATGTGGATGGTCAGTATGCTCTTTTGAGAACATGAATATTTGCACTCAGTACAAGAAAAAGGTTTTTCTCCACTGTGAGTCAGCTTGTGCCTTGTGAGACTGCCCTTTTGAGAACATGAATAGTTGCACTCGGAACAAAAAAAAGGTTTTTCTCCACTATGAGTCAGCTTGTGCCTCGTGAGATCGCCCTTTTGATAACATGAAAAGTTGCACTCGGAACAAGAAAAAGGTTTTTCTCCACGGTGAGTCAGCTTGTGCCTCGTGAGATAGCCCCTTTGATAACATGAATAGTTACACTCGGAACAAGAAAAAGGTTTTTCTCCACGGTGAGTCAGTATGTGGATGGTCAGTATGCTCTTTTGAGAACATGAATAGTTGCACTCAGTACAAGAAAAAGGTTTTTCTCCACTGTGAGTCAGCTTGTGCCTTGTGAGACTGCCCTTTTGAGAACATGAATAGTTGCACTCGGAACAAGAGAAAGGTTTTTCTCCACTGTGAGTCAGCTTGTGGATCGTTAGACTGCCCCTTCGAGAACATGAATAGTTGCACTCGGAACAGGAAATAGGTTTTTCTACACTGTGACTCAGCATGTGCATGGTCAGACTGCCCTTTTGAGAATATGAATAGTTGCACTCGGAACAAGAAAAAGGTTTTTCTCCACTGTGAGTCAGCTTGTGCCTCGTGAGACTGCCCTTGTTAGAACATGAATAGTTGCACTCGGAACAAGAAAAAGGTTTTTCTCCACTGTGAGTCAGCTTGTGGATCGTGAGGTCTCCCTTTTTATAACATGAATAGTTGCACTCAGTACAAGAAAATTGTGTCTCTCTCTCTCCACTGTGAGTCAGCTTGTGCCTTCTGAGACTGCCCTTGTGAGAACAGGAATAGTTGCACTCGGAACAAGAAAAAGGTTTTTCTCTACTGTGAGTCAACTTGTGGATCGCTAGACTGCCATTTTGAGAACATGAATAGTTGCACTCGGAACAAGAAAAGGGTTTAACTCCAGTATGGGTTATACGGTGACGTACAAAATCATTCCTATGATAGCAAGAGTAGTCACATTGAGGACAAAATAATCGTTTATCCACAGGATGCGTCTTCAGATCTGTCGACAAATTTGAAAAAGAATATGAATAAAAAAGGCTCATTAAGATTTATTTTCCGCGATAATTTAGAAAAATGGATACCACATAAGGTTCTTTCAATGAAAATAGGTTTTACCTGTAGTCTTGTTCGTTTCGACGCGTTCTAACCATTTTTTCTTAACACCCGACAGGTCCATGTCAATTTCCATAAATGGAAAACTCCCTTCATCTTCTTCTCGGGATCCAAGATCCTCCTTGATGGCCACTTTCTCCACATTAGTGCTGCCTGCAAAACCAAAATGAAAATACGAACATTGATAATTGTAATGTTCTTTGAATGTTGTGTACTACATTCATACACTACAATGATTTACATACAACTAGACTTTATTAAAAAATCTATAAATTTGAAAGATTCAATAACCAATCATTTAACACATGTATATAGGCGTGGATTTGGATACGAACTTAAGGATAAAAAATGACACCAGATGTCCGCATTAGTTGCAAACGCTTCAAGAAGGACCCTGCTCTTGAAGAAGTCAATAAAATGATTTTATTTCTATCAATATTTACGTAACTGTAACGTGTAACTGAAAACATGTCCCAAATAAAAACAGGTAAATACTTGAGGAATCAGAAACTTATTGCGAGTAATACATAAAAGTTAATAATTCCAAATTAAAAATGTGGCATGTTTAATAAATAATTAAAAAATTAAACATGCCACATTTTTTTAATATATTCGAAGTAACTAACTGGCTGTCTGAGAAAACTCCGCATATTGAAAACATTCCTTCTTAACATCTTGGAGGTCGAAATCTATATTCATATACAGCATTACACCTCTGCCTTCTTCCTGGGGCCCTGGTTCCGTCTTGGTGGAAACAGTTTCAGGATTTAGTAGATCCATGACACTGCTGTGGTAGCGTTTGATGATTTGTTCAGGTCAAAAAAATTCCTGAAACAGAACGTTTTTATAAAGGAAATTACTTCGCGTGAGTTTTGAATATTTGGTTTTGGTTGAAATATTTTGCCAAATATTGAAGTCGTAAACTTAACTAATTTTTTAAATAAGGAAATAATAATAATTGGGATAATAAATTTCTGGGATTAGAAGGAGAAATACGAGTAGATGGTATTGTGGCGATACATCATTATCAACTTCGCCATCAAAAGAAGACACGAGAAACATATGATATTCGCGCGATACCGGCAAGTTACTGACGTACATACCTAACTACCTACGCCGGCACGGTGGACTTCGGCCGCCTGCCGCACCGATTAATAATAATATCGCCACCGTCTAGAAAGGTCTAGAGTTTATAAGCCGCCCGAATATTCAGCACCGGGTATGTTCGAGTACCTTCCAGTGTACACATTGCCGGCGAATGGAACATTACTCCACCGGTCGCGCTGGTACATATAAAGCGACTAAATTCGGCGCTCGCTCAGTCAGTCCCAGACCATTAGTCGGTCAACATCTCAGCATGTAACAGATCTCCGCACAAGTGCTCCTGCATGGCATCTCTACGCATCCAAGGCAGCTTCCCGAGGTCCATCACCACGTCTCAGCTATAAGGCCTATCGTGCCTTCAGCTCCGCAGAACAGCTACATCCCGCGATTTACGAGGCTTGCGTCACCTTCAGTCCAGGGATGAGCTCACCATTTCATGGCACCCCGAAGCGCACCGTGCTTCGCTGCCATGGAAACACGCTCCGCCTCGCCAGGACTGCCTGTTGGTGGCTCAGCTCACCGAGCCACACACCGTTCATCTCCGCGACTCGAAGCGTCGAGCAACGGCCAGGAAGATAGGTCATCTCCACCGCCAAAGTGTTGAGCAACTCGCTGACCTTCACCACACCATCTCCATCACCTCCGTGCGCCAGCAGCATCTCATCACGGCACCCTGCATACATCTTGTTACCACTTCACCGACCTCCGCTACGTAGCCACAACAAAGACTGACTCACTACATCGACTGACGCCTTTCATTTCTCGCCCGGTCTCTACCGATACGGCCCGCTCCCTCACTATCTTATATTAACGGTAGATTGCTGCTGTCTCACCGCAGTACTGCTCAAGTCAAAGCAGCAATTTAATTTCCCCAGAGTGACACTTATTCAAAATCAGGAAGACTTATAATTGATGTTTCAAATGTTCTTCGAACCAAACGTAACATGTTGGAAGTTGTGTTCAAATTACATTTGTACCGTATGGTGCTGCCGCCAGTATGTGGTTTGAGGAATTAAGATTCCTAGCAACCGTCGTTTGTACACGTTGCGTGTTGCCTTACTAGTTAACAGAATCCCGGTGGATAAACATTATTTTGTAGTTGAATAAATATATCACTGATTAAATAAGTTACAGGTGTTTTCCTTTAAGTCCAACCTGGAGATTCCAACATGGTAGCAGAATTGTGGTTTGATACGGAAAAATAGAAAGATAAAGAAAAATAATAAAGTTGTGAAATTGTGGAACACGTGAATGCGGTGAACCGTTGTAACGAACAAAAAAAATGGCGTACGTGAAACAAGATGATTTATTTATTTATTTAATACAGACGGCATAAGTATGCCATAAACATTAATTACATGTCACAAATTCATATTCAAAATATTAGTAATGGTAAAACAGTGTATGTATAACAGTTAATTGTGACGATACATTGGGAAGTGACACCAGAGATACATTTACACAAAATAATGTGTTGAAAGACAATATTGTTACAATGATATTTCTCACAGAATGGGTCTCTACTGCACTATAGGAACAAATACATTATAACGTAAAACATGTAGAGTGACCATATGTTGAAATTAGCTCTGAAATAACATTTTTTTTTTGCAAGTTGTTTAATCTATAATATTTAAAATTAGGTTCGGTTAGAAAATTTATATGTAATGGTAAGTTAATAAGAAAATAAAAAATAATATATTAACAGTAAATATACTGTAATAAATAATCAATTTGCTATTAATTTAGAAATGACAATGTAGAAAAAATCAATTGGCAATCCTCGGCTAATACGAATAATTTAACCATTTTTTTAAAAGTGCACAAGGAATTAGATGACTTAATATGTTCTGGAAGGTTATTAAATATGAGTGGAGCCTGATAGAAGTAATTTCTTTGACCAAAAGAAGATTTAGTTTGAATTGCCACAAAGTTAAGACCAGACCCAATTCTAGTACGAATTTGCGTAGTACGAATTAAAGTAACGTAATTCAAGTAGTACGAATTTGCTGAGTTCTTTCTGCAATATTAATATTATTAAAAAATTTACAAAGTGTTTGTGTCATATACAGCTGTATTACATTCATGACATTACATTCCTTATAAAGTATATGAGTTGGATATCTAAACTTTTTCTTGAACATAACTTTAAGGATCAGTTTTTGGGCAATGTTAAGTGGTTCTATATAAGTCTTTTGGCAAGATCCCCAGCACACTATATTATAAGAAAGTAGAGACTGGATTATTGCAAAATAAACCGTCTTCAATTTTTCCTTGTCTAGTATATGTCTGAGTTCTTTAAAGATATAGGTAAGTCTCCTAGTATTATTTACCAACATATTAACATAATCGTTCCATCTTAAAAATTTATCTATTTTTACGCCAAGGTATTTGATGCTGACTACATTTTCCAAAGGGTTGCAGCTACAGGTTTGCAAACAATTGTGTATTATTAAATTATGAGTGGCGGAAGGTTGACTTTTACTTGAAATGCTAAAAGTGATATATTTGGTTTTTTGTATGTTCAAAGTTAAAATACTATTATTTAACCAACTATTTACCACTCTTAAACCTGTATTACATTTGTTGAATGTTTCATCCCAAGTTTTACCCTCAAATATTAAGGTAGTATCATCTGCAAAACTAACGATGTTACCAGGAATATTCAGATTACATAAATCATTTATATATATTAGAAACAATATTGGCCCAAGCACACTACCTTGCGGGACTCCAAAGGAGATTTTTTTATTTTTATTTTTTTTATTTTTTTATTATGGAGAAAATACAGATACAGACGTCAATTGACAAGAATATACAAAACAATTAATAGAGAATTCGCCTGCATCCAAACTGTTTCTCACGAATTAACATTGACAGCAGATAAAAACATATACAAATATTTTTACCGTTAAATTCGGAAAAGACGTATGTATATATACATAAGTAAATATTATTTTACAGAGAGATGAGAAAAAAATGCGCAATATCCTTATAAAAGTTTACAAATTGTTTTTGGAAAAATTTTGATGGTAAGACCAAATATATATATAGATAAAAAATAATGTCATACAGATATTTAAAAAAAGAAAGGTAGTTAAAATTATAAACAAAGCAATGTCTAAGGTATTGTACTTTGTAGGAAAACGGCCTTCAATATTCTACTAAAAGTACTGCGTGTATCAAAAAATAAGTCGGAATCCTTGATGTTTTGATTTTGATTAAACGATTCGCACATTTTTCTGATTGGATCCCTGACACCAGCATTTGTACGCGTCCGGCTAATGTGGAATAAGTCGTTAAGCCTTGTTACTCTGGGTGGTATTTTGAAGTTTATTAGTTTCAGTAGGTCAGGACAGTCGATAAAGTTATTGCAGATTTTATAAAGCGTCATGAGGTCAAGGTATGTTCGCCGGTTAGTTAGAGTGGTGACGTTATAATTCGAGAGCATATTTATGTACCCCCGTTTAGGTGCCCTCATTCTGTAATTGAGGTATTGCAGAAATTTCTTTTGAATACTTTCAATGTTGACTTTATAGACACCGTAAAGTGGTGTCCATATGGAGGTGCAGTATTCAAGTTGAGAACGGACCAGCGTGTAGTAAAGTAGAAGATAAGTTTCAGGTTTTCGAAATTCGCGGCTGTTTCTGATGACAAATCCTAGCATGCGGTAAGCTTTATTCACAATGTTCTCAATGTGCGCATCGAAATGGAGTTTAGAATCAAAAAGTACGCCTAGATCTTTTATACAGTAAACGCGCTCGAGTAAATAGTTACCAATACAATAATTGTGTATAATAGCGTTGTGATTTTTAGTGAAGCTTATTTGTTTACATTTGTTGTAACTTAGGTAAATTTTGTTTTCATTGCAAAATGCTTCAAACCTTACTAAGTCGCTTTGGATGAGCAGACAATCATTTAAATTCCTAACAATGGCAAATATTTTTATATCATCGGCATACAAAAGAAATAAACAATGCATGAAACATTTAGTAACAGTGTTAATAAAAAGTATAAATAACAGTGGACCCAGGATTGACCCCTGTGGTACGCCAGAGGTAACTGGTTCCCACGTAGAAGTATGTCCTCGTAATGATACAGCTTGCTGTCTTTTTGTCAAATATGAGACAAACCAACGTAATAAGTTTCCCCTAATTCCATTGAACATTATTTTTTTAATAAGAATAAGGTGGTCAACCTTGTCGAAAGCTTTTTTGAAATCGCAGTATATTGCATCATCTGATTGATTTACCATTGCTTAATATTTTATTTATCTCTACTTGCTGCGTTCTATCACTAAGATAAGATCTGAACCAACCCATTGCTGTACTATCAATGCCTAGAGATGATAATTTTTTAAGGAGCAATTCATGGGAAACTGTATTAAATGCTTTTGATAAGTCCAAAAACACCGCTAAAGCTTTGTTGCCATAATCCAGCGCGCTTATAACTTTGGTCAGTACCTTCAATACAGCATCACTCGTACCTTTATTCTCTCTGAAACCGAATTGATTGTCGGAGAGTATTTTGTGCTTTTCTAAGAATGAAACTAATCTTGACTTTACCAATCTCTCAATTACTTTTGAGAGAGTATTGAGCAAGGATATGGGTCGATAATTGTTAACATCTAGCTGATCTCCACCTTTGAAAAGAGGTATAACCTTAGCAATCTTACAATGAGAGGGAAACACGCCATTTTTAAAACTAATGTTAACAATATGTGATATGGGACCAGCCAATACAGAAACGTTATGTTTATACACCATTGTACTTAAGTCATCAATACCACAGGAAAAAGACATTTTTAATTCATGTATCACTTTTGTAACTTCATAAATGTTAGTAGATTTACAATCAAATGTGTCTCCTGTTACTTGAGTACTAGGTATAAAATTGTTTACAAGACACATTTCAGTAGTTTTGTTTGCGCTGCACAAATTTTTGGCGAATCTAGGACCAATATTGCTGAAGAAGTTATTTACGTGATTGGTGATTATATTTGGATTCTTCTCCATTGATATAATATTGTTTTTGATTTTTAATTTTTTTATAGACAATTGTTCCTTTCGTATATTTACAGCCTCATTTATAATCTTCCACTGTTGTTTGGTATTTCCATTGACGTTATCCAATTTTCTTCTGTAATATGCTTGTTTTGTATATTTTTAATTTTTGTACACCAGTTTCTATATCGTAATGGTTCAGCAATTGAATATTATTTAACTCTTCTCGACATTTGTAGTGCAATTTGTCACGGGTTCTGAGGCATTTAATAATTCCATCATTTATCCAAGGTTTTAAGTACTTCATGTTATGTTTTTCACTTTGTACAGACGAACAATTTTTCACGTGCATTTTTAAACACTTTATAAAATTTTCAGCAGCTGAATTAACATCTTGAGATGATAGGACTGACTGCCATGATTCCTCCTTTAATCTGTCCTTCAAAAGATTGTTATCTATGACGGTTTTGATTTTCACATTATCCTTTGCTATTTTCTTTAGTGTAGAGCTCATAAATCTCAGCAATATCACATCATGATCTGTTATGCCAGTAGTGAAGACAGCTCCTTATGGTTCGAATTTAGATTTCACCATAATGTGATCGATGCAGGTTGAACTGGTAGAAGAAACTCTTGTAGGTGAATTTATGATTGGTTTCAAACCACGAAAAGCCATAAGTGAGAGGTATTTCTGAGTTTTCATATCGCTCAAATCCAAAGTATTAATATTTATATTCCCACATAAAATGATTTCCTTATTTTGGATAGATGTAGAGTCAAGCAGTTCGCTCAGTGATTCAAGGAAACAATCTGTTTGAGCCTGGGACGGAGATCTATACACAGCTATTACACACAAGTTACTCGATATCTGCATGCTTAGGCAGTTTGCGCCAGGGAGAACAACTTCATCAACGGTCGAGTGAACATTTTGTTTTATATAGGCAACTACACCATCGTTCTGCAAACAGTTTTAGATTCCTAGCAACCGTCGTTTGTGCACGTTGCGTTACTAGTTAACAGAATCCCGTTGGATAAACATCGTTTTGTAATTGAATAAATATATCACTGATTAAATAAGTTACACGTGTTTTCCTTTAATTCCAACCTAGAGATTCCAACAATGTTATCCTACATGATTAATTTTGTATTAAGAATTTGCTGAAAACACAAGAGTGTTTCTTACCTGCCACGTTAATTTGAGAGGCGGTTATGGGTACCGCCGCCCCGGGAACCATTTATTGGATAACCAACACCTCCGCCGTAGGTGACTCCAAGTGGTTCGCTACGTTTGGTGACTAAGCAGGGATATCCGGGTTCATGGGGTGAGGGATTGTCCAGGTCTTGGCGGCCGATGCGTCTGCCCAGCTGCCACGTGTAGGCAGGATCGAGAGACAGGTTGAGGGAGGTCTTTTATCTTCACCAGCCGAAATCTCCCGACCCATCGCCTTTCACCGCTGGCGGAATGGATTTATATGTCCGTCACTCCTGGACACCCTGACCCCTAGATTCCTACCCACCTCTCATAACTATTTCCTTCCCAGAACTGTGAACTGGCCTCCATGATCGTGAGATCTCACACCATTATATTACCTTCTTTAGGGGTATGTAAAGCCAGTAGTCTATGCTGATAAACCAGAGACGTTGGACCATTTGGAAGTCAACATTCGCCGTGTTATTGCCGATATATGGGCCCACTTCCTCGATAAAGTTGTCGAAAATTAGACTTCACGAGTGCGCTTCATTCGAGCTAGCCGTGGGGCTCATAGGCCCGAAATCATATTTAAACAATAATGGCATAAAATTATTTTTTAAATAAAGCCAATATCATAGACATTAACATTATTTAAATGTGTTTTTTTTTTCATTTTGAATTTGTATACCTCTCAAAAAAACACCCTTTATTTAGAAGAACTAAATGCACTTAAAATAATTTATCTATGGCAAAATTTTTCGATTACTTCTAGAGATTTTAACTGTTCCAAATCACGTATAAGCACTGCATTTGCCAAAAATCGGTAATTTTGACATTTAAACTTTTATCATTAAGCCATAGATGTCGCGAATGTAAAAACTAATCAATTAAGCGCCAAGCGAAATATTCTCACAATAAACAAGCAGAAATTAAGGAACTTAAGTTTCATAAAGCTAATATAAGAAAAACTTACTTACATACAAATCGAAGCGCAGCGGTCAATTCCAAAGAGTTACACAAACGTCCCTAGAAAAGAAGTGCTTGAATTTTAAAAAACTGTCTTATAAAATTATTAAAATAATCTCAAATTGAATGCATTTAACACAAAACTTATTGTGTGGTTTATACACAATATAATTACTTTGAACGGCGGAACATCAAATTCTCCGTGCAGAATAAGGTTAGGAACAAGGGACGCCGAAATTTGACATAACCATAGACAACGGAAGTTTAAAGAAAATAATCTCAAAAGTGAGCACCGGTCCTTTCCAGTGGGAATATTTCAGGATAAGCTTCAAAACTGAAAGAAATGGGGAAAAAAGTGCGAGTCCGAAGGAAGTTTTTTTTGTCGGTAATAATGGCCAGTTTTCAGGAGTCTTCCTTTCATGAATATGGGTGCGATGTCTATTGTCATTTCGATTTGTTTGAATACCGCCTAGACGCTCTTTTTACGATTGATTGTTATTTTCGGCGCTTTTGTATGCCAACATTTTATGCCCATACATCTAGCATTTCGTATTAAATCTCGGAAATAATACTTTTGAAGTAACATTTTGAGCATTTATTCTTAGCTATCGTTTATTTTATTTATGGAAACACATTCTTTGAACAATAAACTATCGATAAAAACAGAATTACTTGTGTTTATTTGATAAATTGACAGGTTTTTGAAGTTTTTGTGACCGACCATCGACTGGCTTTGACAGTTCAATTCGCGTCAAACAATGACATTCATATTCCGTAGACATTTTAAAATATTCTGGTGCTGCCAGGTGATTCAAACTTTTGGCGGTATCTAAAATACTGTTGGAGCAAGCGGTTCTGTCCTTGTTCTTGATACAGTTTCTATTAAAGTAAGGGTCAAAATCGCATTTAATTTTTTTATTTTTTTATTTTCGCCGACCGGCAAGTCGCCGGTGGGCAAGCGGCCCAGAAAAGGAGTTAAGTGAATAAAAATAAAAATAATGGAGAACTGTCTGAAATAAAAATAATAATAATAATAACGATTATTCATCAATTGTTTTTTTTACAATATACTTTTTTTATCAATGATTCTATTGATGAAAAGGTCACTGCTCAGCTGCAATTCAGGAATTCTCCTGAGAAGCAGCTGGTTTTCAGCAGTGCCTCCAATGTACATTCTAAAGCAGAAAATGAATGAAAAATTTAATTATATTTAAATAAAATAAATACAATGAAATTAAATTCCAAAAAATTTATTTAATCTAATCTCTAATTCAACGCACGCAATATAATACAATATGAATAATAGAAAAAAATATTAAATTAAAATAAATTAATAATGTAAGGCTCATAATCTTCATATTAAAACACAAATAAAATATAATCAATTCAAATCAAATCAAATTCAATGTGAAATCAAATCGTGTATCAAATATAACCAAAAATGTAATCAAAATAAATAATGTAGGTATTCAATGCATAAATAAATAAAAATAAAAATGCTACAAAATGTGTTCAAATGTTGAGAAACTTTCGTCAAACCAATGGTTGAGTATTGGTGAGTTGAGCGCAGAAGTAGAAGGATTTATGCTTGCCATTCAAGATAGTCATTAATATTAAAAATTATAGGAAGCGTATAATCAAAGATATAAATCAAATTGATGATTTATGTAGAAAATGTTTGGCTTTTCCGGAAACTATAAAACATATTATATCTATGTTGCCTGTACCTACACTATATAAATTGCTTCCAGATATGTACAAGGGAATCCAGAAAAATAAAAATAAATTCAGAATTAGGCTGTAAAATAATATTTTTTAAGGATGAAGCTATGTAATTACTTTTAAGGATGAAACTATGTAATTTTCTAGTCATGTTTTTTTTATTTATTTATTTTTTTTTTTTTTTATTTGATTCACCTGATTTATACATGTGTGTTACATATTTGACTAATGTGGGCCTCACTGGGTGCTTTACCCGTGCTGAGGACCTCATTTTACAGTTTGATATGATTTTTATTTTTTTATTTAAGATACATATAAAATAAAAACTAAAGAAAAAAGAGACTCAACAATAACATATGAGAATTGAAAGAAAGAAAATAGAGCAAAACAAAATAGAGTAAAATTTCACTAAAATAAAACAATAGAATAAAACTATATAAATAGGATAGATACATATAAACCGATAGTAAAATTAAAAGGTTTTATATATTAGTGAGTATTGCAATGGTGTTTATGTCTATGTGTTTTTATTTTTATTTTTTTTTTTTTTATGTTGTGATTTTTTAATTGTCTTGTTTCTTTTTCTCTTCTTTTCTTTTCCATTTAGTTGTAATCATCCATATTTGTATAACCTTGTTATTTTTTTTCAGTAATTGTTCTCTATTGTTGTTTGTTCAACTCAACCTGTTTTTATTTTTCGTCTACCTGTATTGAAAGTGAAACTTGTATTTTTAATATTTAAATTCCTATGTAAAATTGTAACTAATTCCTCCCACCCATGAATAATTGTATCTTCCTCCTGCCCTAAAATGAGTTCTGTAACTCATCGGGATTGCTCTAGCAAGAAATAAATACAATATCTATGATTTTTCTGCACGACATTTTTTCTCAAGAATGCCAGGTCCCTTATTCAACAGGCTGAAGAATCTACTAGCCCTGTAATATTTGATATATAGGTACAAGATATAATTTAATTAAAATATTATACAAGACATAATTTGAATCTAAGTAACATAAACCTAAAATGCCAGGCAAGAAAATTTTAATAATTGTCTATGACTTCATTACTGTCTATGAATAACCTAAATATTTTGTTGACACGTGCTTTCTTCACCGTCAGTCGTTTCATCCTGATTCCAATCTCTAATTCTACGTAATATCCCCTAGTCTGTTTAATCCGCGCAGTTAAATTTATCATCCCATGCTTGTGATAGTTATTGGTAAGTACTAACGCTGATATTAATCACGCTTTTCATTGGTAGCGGCTGACTTGAGTCTTTCTGCTTAAAAATGAAGTGGAATATTTTTTTATGACATGAGGTGTATTATGAAAGGATCAATGTTTGAAAATGGTTTACTTCCATAGAAAGCGTAAGAATGTTGGAGGCAGGAGGAAGTCAAATCCATTTATTTTATTATATATTATTATTTTTTTTTTGGGAATAAATTCGGTGTTTGGGTAAAATTCCTAAAAAATAAAACTAGTTATTTTTATACTAATTTGGGGTCGGGGAATCCGAATCTGAAAGAAATATACAAAAACATGTGCCGGCAGTGTTACCAGCTCTCAAAAACATACCTTATAAATCGACCAAGTCTTCTTCGTCCGTCGTATTAACACATTAACCTGATGAATTACGACTATCTCAACGGCGTATTCTTAAATCAAAAGTATGAAAATTCGTAGTCTTAAAAATGCGTAACCTAACCTAACCTAACGTTAGGTTTGTGTAACATGGTTTGTGCCCCTTTATACCGCCTGCTCGCGTCCCCAACCTAACCTAACCTAACGCTAGGTTTGTGTAACATGGTTTGTGCCCCTTTATACCGCCTGCTCGCGTCACGGCAAAAAAACATCCCTGTTTTCAAGTAGTTTAGCGGCTACGCTAGGTTTGTGTAACATGGTTTGTGCCCCTTTATACCGCCTGCTCGCGTCCCTAACCTATCCTAACCTAACGCTAGGTTTGTGTAACATGGTTTGTGCCCCTTTATACCGCCTGCCCGCGTCACGGCAAAAAAACATCCCTGTTTTCAAGTAGTTTAGCGGCTACGCTAGGTTTGTGTAACATGGTTTGTGCCCCTTTATACCGCCTGCTCGCGTCCCTAACCTATCCTAACCTAACGCTAGGTTTGTGTAACATGGTTTGTGCCCCTTTATACCGCCTGCTCGCGTCACGGCAAAAAAACATCCCTGTTTTCAAGTAGTTTAGCGGCTACGCTAGGTTTGTGTAACATGGTTTGTGCCCCTTTATACCGCCTGCTCGCGTCACGGCAAAAAAACATCCCTGTTTTCGAGTAGTTTAGCGGCTACGCTAGGTTTGTGTAACATGGTTTGTGCCCCTTTATACCGCCTGCTCGCGTCACGGCAAAAAAACATCCCTGTTTTCAAGTAGTTTAGCAGCTACGCCGGGTTTATGTAACATGGTTTGTGATACAAAAGAACGTGCCCCTTTATAACGCCTACTCGCGTCAAGGCATAAAAACTCCACAATACTAGTTGGTGTACCTTCCTAAAATATTTGAGAATCAATTATAAAAAATAAGTACTTAAAATATAAACATGTTATTTTACGTTATAAATATTACTGCTTAATGGCAACACTTAATTTTGTGTGGTAAAAACATCCTATGTTATCGTGTTTTTCTATGATCTTTGTACTACATGTGTCAAAATACTTCCGGAATGATTATTTTCATGTGTGTGTGTATAGAAAATTTTTAAGTCGTGTAATTAAGTTAATATTGCTTGCCGCCACCTAATTCTTTCAGATTCGGATTCCCCGGCCCATAGTTAGTATAAAAATAACTAGTTTGATTTTCTAGGAATCAAAATGCTTCCAAAATGGCTATTTTCCTGTATGTGTATAAATTTTTTAAAAGTCGTTTAATTCAGTTAATATTGCTTGCCGCCGCCTAATTCTTTCAGATTCGGATTCCCCGACCCCAAATTAGTATAAAAATAACTAGTTTTATTTTTTAGGAATTTTACCCAAACACCGAACTTTAGCCTTTTTTTGTTTTATTATAAAGAATTCCTCAGTACAAATAAGCTTTGACTGCCCAACTAGGAAGGTCTCCCGTTCTTGGACAGTCAAATGACAGAAACATTTTGGTCGGCGTAAATTTACTTTATAAATGACCGATTTGGGACACAAATCTAAAAAATCATCGCCAAAAAACTTTATCTTACTGAAGCTCAGGAGAAATTTTTTTATGATTTATGCACTATTTAATTATTTAGGTACTAATTTAATTATTATTAATTATTTATAATTATGCACAAGTGCCCTTAACGTGCATATTTTTTTTCAATATAGAAAGAAGAAAGATTGTCAAATTATAAGATTACTTGTAAATACACCGAAAGAAAAATAATACATATTACTAAAAGAAAAATAATACATAAGAAAAATAGGTAATTTTCGGGATTAGTGTCCGTGGTTATTACGAATACTTTTTAGAAAAACTTTAGATTCGCCTTAACCACTATAAAAGGAAACTTTTTGCTTCACGGGCGGCGGAAAATGATGCATTTTAATTTTCAATTGCGTAAAACTTAATTTCACTTCGCGAACCGATACGGCAACTGTTATGTTGGTTTCCCTGATACAAACAAGAGCTAGATACGACTGTAGCCGACTTTGTGGGATACATGATAGATAAATAAAGACAGTAAAGAAACAATAGATATTAATTTGGAAAAAAATAGAGATATAAAGGACGCTGTAATATATAATTATCAGTTAATATTTTTTTATTCTTATTTCTGACTCCGTCCTGCCCAAATCTAGTAACCATTTTGTTTTGGCTGAAGGATGCCACTTCACACAATTTTAGTTGTGAAGGGATTATGTTATACAATTTCGGTCCCAGGTATGAGAATATCATTTAATAAGCCGCTGTGTTTGTTGGAATAGAAATATCATTTCTGCCCTTATTTCTGGTTTGATGTTGGTGTTCGACTTTTTCATTTTATATTTATTTTTATGAGCATAAATTATTATCTTTTATTGTAAAACTGTTGAACATCTAGTACATTAAATTCTCTGAAGGGAGTGTCGCTCGAATATCTGAAAGGTTTCTTCATTATAACACGTAAAATAAATGTTTGATTTTAGAAATTTGTATCAGGATTTGAGTCATAATACTCAAAATGCAACTAAATTATAAAGATGCAAGTCCATGTTCATCTTTCTGCTTCTAAGATAGTTGTTGCATTAAAGGTGGGCTGGTGGCCTCAATACAGGCTGCTAGTCTTAGTGAGGTTAATATTTTTGTTTGTAAAAAAAATAAGAACACATGTATGGTGAGAAATTATAAATAAATAAAATAAATAAATAAAAAAGGTAGTTATATCCGTATACATTTATGAAAATCCTATTTTTCTTTTTGATAGGACCTGAACCCTGTACCTATCTTTTTACCACTGATAAACATGATAATTTACTACAAGTCTGCATCAAAAACTCATTTCTTAAAATTTGGACTTGCAACGTATGCTTCTCGGGTACAGAAATAAAGTCACAAAAATTATTATTTCGAATATGAGTGATGTGTACGACTTAAATGTTTAAGCAAAATGTTCCAAGCAAAACCAATTATTCAATGCTCATGTGAATGAAATTTCCATTTGAAAAATGTTCGTTTCAGGAATTTTCGTTTTGGCTTGCACCAATTACCAAACGCTACCACAGCAGGGCCATAGATCTACTAAATCCTGAAACTGTTTCCATCAAGATGGAACCACAATATATTACTAGCAAAAGGTTCCTGATTTCTCAAGTTTTTACCTCTTTTTTTATTTGGAACATGTTATTCGTTACACTTATTATTATACACTGAAAATGCGTATATATTGATTGAACCTATCTTCTATATTCTTCAAGAGTAGTTCTTGAAGCATTGGCCCCTGCAGCGGAATTCTGTGGACGCTTTTTTATCTTAAAGTTTCTTACCCAAATTTACGTCTTTACATGGTAAATTAATGGTATATTTAGTATCTCAAATTTGTAGTTTAAAAAAAAGTTTATGTATATATCAATGATCAATGTACGTATTGTGATTTTATTTTTGCAGGCAGCACTAAGGGGGAGACTGTTGCCATAAAGGCAGATCTTGGATTCCGAGAAGATGATGACGGGATTTTATGGAAATTGACGTAGCCCTGTCGGATGTCAAAAAAGAATCCCTAGACCACGTTGAAAAGATAAACCAGAGAACAGGTAAAACAGATTTATACCGATCAATTAAAGATTTAACATTAAGCCGTATCCAATTTTTCCACTTAGAGCAGACAATAACTCTTAATGAGCCTTTTTTATCCGTATTTTTTTTTAAATTTGTCAACAGATCTGAAGATGCATCCTGTGGTTAAAAGATTCTCCTCTCTTCATTGCAACTACTGGTGCTCTCAAGAGAATAATTTTGTTGGTCACCTTCGCACCCACGCTGAAGTTAAATCCTTTACATGATCCGAGTGCCACTATTCTCTTTCTCACAAGGGCAATTTGTCAAAACACATGTAGACTCAAAGTGAACAAAAAGCTTTTTCATGTTCCGAGTGCAACCATTTATGTTCTCAAAGGGGCCATCTGACTAGCCATATGCTGACTCACAGTGGAGTTAAACCATTTTTATGTTTCAAGTGCACTATTCATGTTTTCACAAGGCCAGTCTGACGATTCACATGCTGACTCACAGTAGGGAAAAACCTTTTCATGTTCCGAGTGTAACTATTCAAGTTCTCAAAAGGGCCATCTGACTATCCATATGCTGACTCACAGTGGAGAGAAATTTTTTCATGTTCAGAGTGCGGCTATTCATGTTATCGAATGGGCGATTTATCTAGGCACATGCTGACTCACAGTGAAAAAAAACCTTTTTCATGTTCCGAGTGCAACTATTTTAGTTCTAAAAAAAGCCATCTGACTAGCCATATGCTGACTCACAGTAGAGTTAAATTCTTTTTATGTTCCGAGTGCAACTATTCATGTTCTCACAAGGCCAGTCTGACGATTCACATGCTGATTCACAGTGGGGAAAAACCTTTTTCTTGTTCTGAATGCAACTATTCATGTTCTCAAATGGCCCATCTGTCTAGCCATATGCTGACTCACAGTGGAGAAAAACCTTTTTCATGTTCCGAGTGTAACTATTCATGTTCTCAAAAGGCCCATCTGTCTAGCCATATGCTGACTCACAGTGGAGAAAAACCTTTTTCATGTTCCGAGTGTAACTATTCATGTTCTCAAAAGGGCCATCTGACTATCCATATGCTGACTCACAGTGGAGAGAAACCTTTTTCATGTTCCGAGTGCGACTATTCATGTTATCGAAAGGGCGATCTATCTAGGCACGTGCTGACTCACAGTGGAAAAAAACCCTTTTCTTATTCCGAGTGCAACTATTCTTGTTCTCAAAAGGGCCATCTGACTATACATATGCTGACTCATAGTCGAGAGAAACCTTTTTCATGTTCTGAGTGCGACTATTCATGTTGTCGAAAGCGTGATCTATCTAGGCACATACTGACTCACAGTGGAAAAAAACCGTTTTCATGTTCCGAGTGCAACTATTCATGTTCTCAAAAGGGCCATCTGACTACCCTTATGCTGAATCACAGTGGAGTAAAATCCTTTTTATGTTCCGAGTGCAACTATTCATGTTCTCACAAGGCCAGTCTGAGGATTCACATGCTGACTCACAGTGGGGAAAAACCTTTTTCTTGTTCTGAATGCAACTATTCATGTTCTCAAAAGGCCCATCTAGCTAGCCATATGCTGACTCACAGTGGAGAAAAACCTTTTTCTTGTTCCGAGTGTAACTATTCATGTTCTCAGAAGGGCCATCTGACTATCCATATGCTGACTCACAGTGGAGAGAAACCTTTTTCATGTTCCGAGTGCCACTATTCATGTTATCGAAAGGGCGATCTATCTAGGCACTTGTTGACTCACAGTAAAAAAAAACCTTTTTCATGTTCCAAGTGCAACTATTCATGTTCTCAAAAGGGCCATCTGACTAGTCATATGCTGACTCACAGTGGAGTTAGATCCTTTTTATGTTCCAAATGCAACCATTCATGTTCTCACAAGGCCAGTCTGACGATTCACATGTTGACTCACAGTGGGGAAAAACCTTTTTCTTGTACTGAATGCAACTATGCTTGTTCTCAAAAGGCCCATCTGGCTAGCCATGTGCTGACTCACAGTGGAGAAAAACCTTTTTCATGTTCCGAGTGTAACTATTCATGTTCTCAGAAGGGCCATCTGACTATCCATATGCTGACTCACAGTGGAGAGAAACCTTTTTCATGTTCCGAGTGCGACTATTCATGTTATCGAAAGGGTGATCTATCTAGGCACGTGCTGACTCACAGTGGAAAAAAACCCTTTTCTTGTTCCGAGTGCAACTATTCTTGTTCTCAAAAGGGCCATCTGACTATACATATGCTGACTCACAGTCGAGAGAAACCCTTTTCATGTTCCGAGTGCAACTATTCATGTTCTCGAAAGGGCCATCTGACTAGCCATATGCTGACTCACAGTGGAGTTAAATCCTTTTTATGTTCCGAGTGCAACTATTCATGTTCTAACAAGGCCAGTGTGAGGATTCACTTGCTGACTCACAGTGGGAAAAAACCATTTTCTTGCTCTGAATGCAACTATTCATGTTCTCAAAAGGCCCATCTAGCTAGCCATATGCTGACTCACAGTGGAGTAAAACCTTTTTCATGTTCCGAGTGTAACTATTCATGTTCTCAGAAGGGCAATCTGACTATACATATGCTGACTCACAGTGGAGAGAAACCTTTTTCATGTTCCGAGTGCCACTATTCATGTTATCGAAAGGGCGATCTATCTAGGCACATGTTGACTCACAGTAAAAAAAAACCTTTTTCATGTTCCGAGTGCAACTATTCATGTTCTCAAAAGGGCCATCTGACTTGTTATATGCTGACTCATAGTGGAGAAAAACCTTTTTCATGTTCCGAGTGTAACTATTCATGTTCTCAAAAGGGCCATCTGACTATTCATATGCTGACCCACAGTGGAGAGAAACCTTTTTCATGTTCCGAGTGCGACTATTCATGTTATCGAAAGGGCCATCTATCTAGGCACATGCTGACTCACAGTGGAAAAAAAAACTTTTTTCATGTTCCGAGTGTAACTATTTATGTTCTCAGAAGGGCCATCTAACTATTCATATGCTTACTCACAGTGGAGAGAAAACTTTTTCATGTTCCGCGTGCGACTATTCATGTTATCGAAAGGGCGATCTATCAAGGCACATGTTGACTCACAGTGGAAAAAAACCTTTTTCATGTTCCGAGTGCGGTTATTCATGTTCTCAAAAGGGCGATCTGACTAGCCATATGCTGACTCACAGTGGAGTTTAATCCTTTTTATGTTCCGAGTGCAACTATTCATGTTCTCACAAGGCTAGTCTGACGATTCACATGCTGACTCACAGTGGGGAAAAACCTTTTTCTTGTTCTGAATGCAACTCTTTATGTTCTCAAAAGGCCCATCTAGCTAGCCATACGCTGACCCACAGTGGAGAAAAATCTTTTTCATGTTCCGAGTGTAACTATTCATGTTTTCAAAAGGGCCATCTGACTATCCATATGCTGACTCACAGTGGAGAGACACCTTTTTCATGTTCCGAGTGCGACTATTCATGTTATCGAAAGGGCGATCTATCTAGGCACATGTTGACTCACAGTGAAAAAAATCTTTTTCTTGTTCTGAATGCAACTATTCATGTTCTCAAAAGAGCAGTCTTATAACCCACATGCTGACGACTCACAGTACAAAAAATCCGTTGTTATTAATTGTTTTTGTGTTTAATTCGTAGAACTCCATTTTAATTTTTAGAAATTTAAATAAATTAAATTTAATGATGTTATTATCGAGTTCTGCAAGTTTTTTGGTTAGTGTTTTAGTTACAGCTGTTTCGACATGTAAGGTCATTTTCAAACTGTGGTGAAGCCACGTACGGATGACTTATTTATAAGATTTTAAATGTCAATTTTTAAAGGTGTCTTAGTTGATTTATTACCGGTCAAACCAATCTGTAGATACACTAATTGAGAGAGTGCTAATGTGGGATTCGGAGTATTTCCCTTTGGTTTGCCTTGCACTAAGTGTAAGGGTTTTCTTAATTGATTTAGAATGACGTTATTGCTGCGACTCATTTAAGAGCATAGATGAGTCATAGCAATAACGTCATTCTAAATCAATTAAGAAAACCCTTTCACTTAGTGCAAGGCAAACCAAAGGGAAATGCTCCGAATCCCACATTAGCACTCTCTCAATTAGTATCTCTACAGATTGGTTTAACCGGTAATAAATCAACTTAGACACCCTTAAAAATTGACATTTAATATCTTATAAATAAGTCGTCCGTAGGTGGCTTCACCACAGTTTGAAAATGACCTTACAAGTCGAAACAGCTGTAACTAAAACACTAACCAAAAAACTTGCAGAACTCGATTATAATATTATCAAATTTAATTTTAATTTTATTTCTAAAAATTAAAATCCGTTGTCATGTTTCGAGTGCAACTATTCATGTTTCATGTATTGTGAAAATTTGCCGCCCCCCTTAAAAGTGCCCCCCACCCTCCCGCTATGCCACTGGTTCTACTGGGAGCACTTTACGCGACCGAGGTGTAGAAGCCAATGTCAGCCGTCTAGAAACCGTTCGGTAAAATATTTTAAAAGGCACACTTTGGGCGTGTGGGTACACTTAACATGCCGTCTCTCTAATATTCATCTCTTAGCCTGGCCGCACACATCAAGTTTTTCCATCCGATTGTCTGATCAGACAAAAATCTGATGACCCGATTGGACCGCGACGCCTCCGCGACGGCCAATCCGGTTCGACAACGGGCGTTGTCCCGGTATTATAACCAATCTGGTTTTCGAATCGATGAATGAGTTGAATGAGATGAATGAGCCTCATGAATGGGTTTTTCTTTTGCCTTGTTTAATTTGTCTTTGTCTTACTAACCTATTTTTTGCATTTTGTTTTTCCTGTTAAGCACTTGCATACTGCTTACTAACAACGTATGCAGACACTAGAGGTCTAGATTCGTTCAAAATAAATAAATGTAGCTTCTTTTAACAGAAAAAATTAGAATCTTGCGAGAGCCTTGAAAGAGTAACCATCAGTTACTTATACCAGGGCGGATAAGAGGTGGATTACCTCCACTGATCAGACAATCGGATGCAAAAATCTGATGTTTGTGGCCAGCCTTAGGTGTTGGCTATTTTGACGTCGCTTCTCATCCGAAGTTTTAATTTGTGGCTCCTTTGATGAATGGTATTTTCGTGAATTCGATACTCGAGCTCGGGACCTCTATGGAGGCCCTTTAAGGTACTGACACACATGCCCACAGAAGCCGGCTTATGAGCATGCTCATTAATGAGTATGCTCCTGTCAAAAATAGTTAACTGTACACATTTGCTCAATAATAAGCAAGCTTGGCTTGAGCTTTCTCGTGAGTGTGCTCAAAGCCATAATTTGAACACATGCTATTCAATGATCATGCTCATGTCAAATAAATAAATTATAAATCTCAAATAGCGTCAGTTTCGTTCTCTCAGAACTTAACAAAATAATATTACTGCTTGCAATAGAGTTATTTAAGAATCTTCTGACGTAATAAAGTAAGACGTTTGATTTGGGTCCAAGATGTCAATAAATCCGAAAACGACTAAATATAAATGCTAATTTCAATAGAATGTGATTTCATTTTGGAGGTAAAAGAGCTTTTGGGGAATTTGGAAATCTATTGTGGGTATTTTAGTGACCTTGTATTCCAAATATATTCGTGATTCCCATAATAAATCACGAAAAACAAGGTTTTAAGTCTCCCCAGCGGGCTATTTTGAAATTTTTGCAAAGGATGCGCAGATGCGAACTGAAATCGGATTGACATGAGCATGCTCATAAGCTAGCCTGTACACACATGCTTAGAGGCTTCCCCCGATAATCCCCTTCCACCCGATAATCCAATGAGCATGTTCATTAGTCAAATGGCTGTTGATTTGTAAGCAAGCCCATTCGGCTTGAAATGAACATGCTCATTACTAGCAACGTCACTGACACACATGCTACAAGGTAGCAATTGCTGCTAGGTAGCATGCTCTTTGGCTTCAAATGAGCATGTGAAACTGAAGCATTACCTAGCAAGCTAGATTGTGCGAGATTGCACGAGAACACTAAGTTTTCAGCTATTTGTCAGTGTCAGTGCATCTATTCATCTTCCAAAAAGAGATTTGAAGATGTTCCTTGGAACTATCAGTGCAGAAAAAACTTTTTCGTATTTTGTCTGTTATTATGCATTACCTTGAAGAGCATTACGAATTGAATTCAACTTCTCAAAATCATTCACAAAATTTAGACTTGCTCGAAACTAGCAGTGATCGGTTAGGTCTATTGTTACACCAGGGAGTCTCCGATATTTAGAATACTTAAGTATATTTTTAAAATGGTTATAATGACGGAAACTGCTGATTTTTTAAAATTTATTCTGAATTTGGTAAAAGGTGTATTGGTTTCCTTTCAAAAGTAAAGTTACGAATTATTTTTTTTTAAAGTTATTTTTACATACTTACCTCCATCACGATTTTTTTTATGTATATTTACGTGGGTAGTTATATATCTTGATTAAAATTTTGACATACTTAAGAGATACATTTTTTTCCGGTGTCTTTTTAAGTTTGTCGCATGTACTCATTGAACGTAACCCATATTTAGAACAAATTTATAATAATATCGATCCTGTTAATATTCCTCCTTTACTCTAACGACAGCGTGTTGCCGTTCTCGCTGTATCCCCTCTCACTCTCTTACACACTTCAGTCATTCTCATCCATGGAAACAGTTATATAACCCTGATCTTCAAAAACGGGAGTAAAAGCGAAGTAACCAATTATAGTCCGATTTGCTTAATATCAACAATTTCCGAGAAGCCTTTTTGGATAAAATAATTGCCACAAATAAGTACAGCTTGCGTCCTGAACAGGATTGTCTAATATCCGGTAAATCAACCCTTACTATATTTTATAAAATCCGATTGTCTTCAATTACGCAGTTATTAATAACATCAATGTCTAATCTGTTTCTGAAATTAATGATTTAGGTGTAACTTTTGCCACTGAAGTTAATTTCATATCATACATTGAAACGGTGCAATTGAGGGTTGGATCCGTTGTACCTGTACCGGAATGTTGATTAAAACACGGGATGAAGTTGTTTAATTTTAATTATTTTTTAAGTGAATTTTATTCTGAATCCTTGTGAGATTAACCCGAACCACAATAATTCGGGTTTAACATCCTTTTTTGATAATCCTACTGTAGGTAGGGTTAAAATTAATTTTAAGATATATTATTATTATTTGAATAAATGAAACCTGTGGTGTATTTTTTTGTACGCGTCTGCACTTTTTTTTCCTTTTGGTTTGTGTCTTGAATGGGCACTTTATTATTGATGAAAATTCCGACAAAGTTTTATTTCGGATAGTTTATGTTTATGTAATTTATGAAGCCAAATAAAATCTGTCTTGCATTTTAATGTGTTTTTCATTTATAATTTAACAGTCAACTGTCGGGTCACATATTATGGTGACCTGACAGTTGACCCGCCGACAATTTGCTCCCCGGAATTTTTTTTTTTACTTTAAAATAATAACACCCTTTCAAAATTCCCTTAATAATAGGTTTTTATGAACACTAAACGAATGTTTATTGTGTCGATTTTTGTTCTTATGTGCTTTTATACACAGTACATGGACAAGTAGATTTTTCCTTCATGCGTTTGAATGAAAATTTGTTTTATATTTATAGTTATTCGGCGTTAGGTACATCCTCTCTGCACAACCCTTTGGGGCAGTGTTACCGAAACCAAAACTTCAAAATCGGGAGAATTTTCGCCTAAAAATCGTTAGAAAACGGGAGAATTTTGAAAAAATCGGGAGATGACTAGGATAATTTTAATGAAATTTCTCCCTTGTCAATAATTCGAATCCCTTTTATTATTGCGAAGCAGAACCTTAACAACAAACGAAAAACCCATTAGCAGCGCCGTCAATACGATTGTTGTAGATTTTGCCCGTGGAATAAAGCAATTTTCCCTAACGTTCAACGGAGACTTATTTTACGTCTGGCAACTCAGCACAAATTTTTGTGAAACTTCGACCTTGGACTATCACCCGTACCTTAACGAGACGCCAAATTCATTTAATACCTACTTACTTTTAAAAGTGAACGACATTCATATAAGTAACAATCTTTTAATCAATAAGTAATAATTTTGATTTAAAAAGAACCAATAAACCACCTCATGGGCTTTTTCAAAACACCTCTCACCTGGCGACAGATACTTGATAACGATACACTGTTTAGTAATCCTTTATTGAAATACCTACTTATATCTCAGTCTAATCATCAAAAACAAAAAAAAAGTGCATGGACCATTTTAAAATTGTTAATGAAATTATGGAAATTATTACTTATTATTTTTAATTAATAAACTAACGTTTAGACAAGGTTTTTATGCATAGCACAAAGGGTAACAATTATATATATATATATTTTTTTTAAATATAATAAGCAGTAATTGTTGAATGAAACACTAGTATATATTGAATTATTTGGCGGGTATTTGATAAGCCCCCATAGCTCAGTGGTCAAGAGCAGCTGACCGGCAATCAGAAGGACACGGGTTCAAGTCCCGTTGGCGGCAAGTATCTTTTCTCGGAAGATTTTTCAATGTTGATGAGTGTTTCAGGCTGATAATTATTGCTTATAATAATTGTTACCCTTTGTGAAATTATTACTGTTTTGAAATACTTAGGAGCTATATTAGATTAAAATTTAACCATTTAACATTTTCATGTTTCGACTGCAACTAATCTTTTTCTTAAAAGGAACATTTAAAAGTTCACAAGCCATATCACAGTGGAGAAAAACCCTTTCATGTTCTGACTGCAACTATTAATGTTCTTGAAAGTCTCAATTTAACATCCACAGGCTTATTCACTGTAGAGAAAAATCTTTTTTATGTTCCGATTGTAACTATTCATATTTTCAAAAGGAACATTTAAAAGTCAACAAGCCGTCTCACAGTGGAGAAAACCTTTTACATGTTCCGACTACAACTATTCATGTCCTCGAAAGCGACAATTTTAAATCAATGCGCTGTCTCGCAGTGGAGAAAAATCTTTTGTTTGTTCCAATTGCAATTATTTATGAGCTAAAAAGGAGAATTTAAAAACTCGCAAGTGAACTCATAGTAGAGAAAAACCATTTTCATGTTCCAACTGCAATTATTCACGTTCTTAAATGGAATATTTAAATTTAAATGTCCACAAGCCGTCTCACAGTGGAGAAAATCTTTTACATGTTCCGACTGCAACTATTCATATTCTCGAAGTGACAACTTAAAATCCGCATGCTGACTCACTGTTTAGAAAAACCTTTGTATTGTTCCGACTGCAACTATTAATCTTCTCAAAAGGAACATTTAAAAGTCCACAAGACGTCTCACAGTGGAAATAAACCTTTTTCATATTCCGACTGTAACTATTCATGTTCTCAAACAGAACATTTAAAGGTCCGCAAAACGTCTCACAGTGTAAAAATCCTTTTTTAAAGAAAGTTTGAAGTTTAATCCTTGCAAAAATGTTAACCTAAAAATATTGCTTTAAATATGTTGTTAATATATATCCAAATATAAGTTATCATACAGCACATATCCTTTGTGTGTCCGGTAGTAACTATTTAAGCGAGCGAATGTTTTCCGTTTTGAAAATAAATAAGAACAAACATCGCTCAAGGTTTACGGATGAACATCTACAATCGACTTTTAAAATAACTACTTACTGCGATTTCAATGAGCTTATCAAAAATAAGAAAAGTCAGGTGTCCGGCTCAAGATAATTTACCATTTTACCCTTCAGGTTTTACCTGAATGAAAAGTCATAATAACTAGGTACTTACATTACATATCTAACTAAATAAAGATTTAAACAATTGAGCATGGGTTTTAATTTTGAGTCTGGCCCGCTTACACACGCAAAATCTTATAAATGGCCCTTAATAAAATCCAGTTTGGCACCCCTCCGTTAAGTAATAAATTATAATTTCCAGCTCATAATTCATAAATGATCGGTTTGTATGGGTCTATAATCGAGATATGCTAAGATTGCAGAATTTTGTAATTATTCTGGTCAATACCCGAATCCGGGGAATATATTTTTTTTGCCATAGACAAAGAATTGACGAGAAACGATCAATCAATGAGAACTTCGAAAAATCGGGAGATTTTGATGCATTCCGGTAGATCGGGAGATGGTGTGAAAAATCGGGAGATCTCCCGATAAATTGGGAGCTTCGGTAACACTGCTTTGGGGTCACTTAGCTATATTTTGTGTAATTAGATAAACCGTTTTTTCCCTAAACCGACTGCATACTGTATAAAAGTATTCCGGGCCAACTGTCCGCGGATCAACTGTCATGGAACCGGATGTTATTACTTTAGAAATTTTGATGAGATTTTTTTTTATTGCGGTTTATATTACGCAAACGGTTAATCAATGTTGGCACTTTAGTTTAGGGTATATAAAGACTGAAGCGTTTATAATTATTCGGATAATATGGACATCATTTTCAGTACCCGGAAAACTGTCTTTTAAACAGTCTCGTTCACCAAGGATCCCGATACTGATCTTCATGGTCAGTGGTCACAGGATGGCCCATTGCATCTGGTAAATAACAAATAATTAACTTCTTTTTGAGATTGTGCTTACTGTTCACAGCCATCAGTACGTAGAAATTCTTGAGTTGCTTTTAAGTAGCTCCATGTACGAAAGTGCCAACCGCCCGCGCCGTGCGAGGACTTCAAGTTCGTTCCGTCAGCAAGTCGTAACAGGGTGAGAGGAGAGTGACGTACGGCGAGCAGGAAAGGCATCAAATTGGCGATGGACTGCAGACTCACTTAACAATCCACTTAGCTTCATTATGGTTTCGTGATTGATTTATCCGTAAATTGAGTTCACCATTTATAATCGTAGTATCTAGAGATCTTAGAAATAATTTAAGCATGATTATGATTAAAACTTTTAGATAAATTCACTGTCCACTTACCTATATAATTTTTGGATTAACACATTTTTTTCATTTTTTTGTAATAAACTATTATGGTCTATCTACAAGACTAGAAACCCCTGGGCTTTATATTATAATTAATTTTCTAATAGTCTGGGCGTATATGTTAAAATGTAATCTATGATAAACAGATTTTATGAAAAACACTCTTTTAATTTTTGCCTTGATTCACAAGTGACATAAGTATTTTGTTAATAATTGAAATGAAAAACAGGGTATATTTTTTAAAGTTGATAGTGGTTCAAAATGTTATCCATCACCTGTCCATTTATGTCATCGATGAGATTGTGCTAGAGTTCATAGCTGACCTTGCAACAAGTATTCTGGTAGGTCTCTTTCGGAACCGTGTGCAGTGATTACAAAGTGAACACTATTAACCTTAGTATAATTATAAATATAATATTAAAAAAAAACGAAAAACGGAATGAGAATCACAAAATAACACACAGCGAGGCAAAGGGTTCGTAATTAAAAATTTGTTTAAATTATCGATTATATATTGAGTAAATTGACCTGAGGATAAATGGAATACATCGGCGTCTGAAAAGGTATTATCGTATTTTGTGCACGTCCTTGTGAGAAATGAATGTTGTGTGTGGGATGTGGAATAGTTGGTTTATCCTTGTATTTCGTATTGGACTATTGATGTTTTCTAAGAGATAGATGTTGTTAACGTTGTAGATGATTTTTAATAAAATTTTCTGCACGGATATAAGTATTTCATCTTTCTTCTGAAGTTGGTAAATTATGAAATGTTAATGGGTCTTTCAGATATTCTGACGATCGGAAGGATTTAAAGTGTAAGTATTTCAAAACATTTTTTGAATTCTTTGCTACGTGGGTTTTTCTCGCCAAGTGGCAAAACCAAGTATACCTATCGTAAACAACTTTAGTATTGTAATGCTGACCAGGTACTCACAGATTTTATACCAAAGGAAGCGCCAATTCTGGGCGGGTTATGGATCCCGTCAAGAATATCTGTGGATCCCAAATATGCTCAGGGGTGGATCGTAAACCGGCGATATGTGTCGTTCTCCAAAGGGATGGTATTGCAAGGTACATAATTTAAAGGCGGAATTGTGAGATCAAGCATATAATTTTAAATCAAATAGCAAACATGGGTCGAGGCCTCACTCAACAAAGGTTTCAAATATTGCATTTCACTTACCCCCATGGAACCGACCTCTTTTTACTATGAATTCTATCGCTAGCTAACTAATAAAATGTCCGTCTAGTAGCTACAAGGCACAGGCAGCATTTCCTCGTGCAGGATCCGGAAAGCTATCACCGAGTTCCACCGCCAAAGGGAGTTCATCAAGCGGCCTTTCGCCGCGACCAAATTTAGCAAGTAACCCTGCCGCCAAAGGGAGAACATCAAGCGGCCTTTCGCCGCGACCAAATTTAGCAAGTCACCCCGCCGCCAAAGGGGGTGTTTTCCGTTGAAGAAGGTTTGGCATGTAGGGAGGCCGCCCTCGGTCCAGACGAGAGTCAGGGTCAGCGTAAAATTACTTTCCCGCCACAAAGAACAGCGAATATCATCGCGGGCTAACGGTACACCGATCATCCATCAAAAGCTTGTAAATTCTGCTGGCAGCTTCCTGGTGCCAGCAGAATTTACATCAATGAACATTTAACCCCCAAAAATCAGCATCTCCTAAAACAATGTAGAGATATAAAAACGGACAGAAAAATTCTCTACTGCTGGATAAAAAACGGGAATATTTTCATTCGTGTAAGTGATACAACACCCATAATTTTAATTGCGGATCAAGATGACGTTAACAGACTTTCAACATTGAAGACAATGCCCACACAAGACGCTTCTACATCGGCCCTCCCTTTAGGAAACTTAATTTACAGAACAACATCAAACGTATTACTATTTATATCAAGTTTAACCTCTTGCAGTACCTTAACATAATACCCAATTTCTACTTAGTCGTAATACACGAATCATCACTATACGTTAATTACAAATTCCCTTTAAACTCTGATCAAATAATGTTAAAACATGTTTTTATCAATTGTTTGAATTGCAATTGTATTAGTAATCTGTCCATAGATATAACAATCAATCTGTCAAAACAAAAGCCTCTTAAAACCATAGACATTTTAATTTACCACAAACAAAAACAAAAAAAATCGTATGTTCAAAAATGCCCCCAATCACACCATAATTATTTCTCTCCAAACTATTTTCCAAACAATTTCACGAACATAATATTTAAAAATGCTTAACGTATATTTTCAAAATGTGCGAGGTCTTCGCACAAAATTCATAGCATCTTAAATCAGGTCCTTTTGAACAATTACGATATTTATCTTATATGTGAAACTTGGCTAAATAAATCAATCCAAGACAGTCAATTGTTTGACAATAGGTATGATGTATTTAGAGAGGATCGGAACTACTTTTTGTCTGGACAGCAGCAGGAAGGGGGGGTACTAATTGCAACATCCAAATCGTTGAAGGCTCAGAGATTACCCTGGTCTACGTGTACTGAGGAGATCTGGATACCAGTACCAATACTAGGTAACAATAATAAACTCAAAAATTTATATATCTGCTCCACATATCATCCACAAAACACCAACTACATCCACAACCTAACTCATCACTTCAACACCACATCAGACCTGCACGCAAATCACCCGGAAGGATTGTTTTTATTAGCTGGAGACTACAATATATCCAAACTAAACTGGAAGTTAACCGAAGGGCAAAACCAATTAGAACCAAATTTTCCAGAAGACACTGCTAGCTGTGCCTTGGTAGACTTCCTTTCATTCACCGAACTACACCAATTCAATTCTATAACCAATACAAACAAACGAATTCTTGATTTAATCATGACAAATATTTCAAAATGTAGTATAACCCATTGTACCGAACCTCTGACGCCTGAAGATTCACATCACAGAGCATTAGACATAGAGTTATCACCTGTTACTGTACCGTCTCTCTCCAGCTCATCTAGGACCGTTAAAATGTTTCACCGAGGTGATTACGGTCAAATCACTGATGAATTATCCAAAATAAATTGGAAACTCGAATTTCAAGGTAAGAATACCGACAAAGCCGTATTAGATTTTTACAATATCATAAATGACATTATTCGCAAATTATCCCCGAAAAAAAATTAACGGTAATATAGAAAGGTTTCCCCCCTGGTACACTTTACCACTTATTAAAATTGTAAAAGAGAAATTAAAATATCACAAGAAATGGAAAAAATACAAGAACCTGGCTGACTACCAATCATTTTCAGTACTGAGAAATCGTCAAAAGAAGATCGCGTTAGAATGTTATGTTAACTTCATTATGACGGCAGAAGATTCAATAAAAAAGTGCAGCAAACAGTTCTGGTCATTTGTTAAATCAAAGAAATCCTCTTCCGATTTACCAAAGCAAATGTATTTTGGAGATATTTCCTGCAATGATGGACAATCCATATGCGACCATTTTAGTGATTATTTTAGATCAGTTTTTGTAGAAAATTCCAACCCTCGCCTCAATCTTATAAATTGTGAGAATGATGACGACAACTCTAATCTACACATACACAATATTAACTTCAATCAATCATGTGTACTTAATTATTTAAAAAAACTTGATCCGAATAAAAGTGCGGGATCTGATTTAATTCCATCCATATTTTATGTAAAATGCCGGGACCATTTGGCTTATCCTCTCTCCTTGCTATTCAAAATGTCATTTGAAGAAGGCAACTTCCCCAACGTCTGGAAACAAGCACTCATAACAACAATCCACAAAAGCGGGGACAAAAATAACATTACCAACTATAGGCCCATCTCCAAACTCCCAATTGTCAGCAAAATAATGGAAAACATAGTTCTTGATCAACTTTTTCCGGCGGTACAAACAATCATATCAAAAAATCAACACGGCTTTTTCAGAAAACGGTCGGTCGAGACAAACCTTCTGGAATACACAGATTTTATTTTAAATTCTATGGGTGGTAAAAATCAAGTAGACTCTATCTATACGGATTTTTCCTTTGATAAAATTAACATTGACCTGCCTCTGAAGAAACTGTTAAAAATCGGGATCAATGGTGACCTTCTCAGATGGATCAAATCATATGTAACAAACAGAAGTCAAGCAGTTAGAGCTAAGGGTTTCTCCTCGCGTTTTTACAGTATACCTTCAGGAATCCCGCAAGGATCACATCTCGGACCTCTCTTGTTTATTTTATATATCAATGATATAGGTAAATGCTTTAAAAATTCCAAATTCCAAATTTTTGCTGATGACACTAAGATTTACAAAAAAATCACTAATATTAATGACAGCCTAGAATTGCAAGATGATATCAGTAGGCTTGGAATATATTGTGCTAACAATCAACTGTTCCTTAATCTGGAAAAATGTAACACAATATCATTCACCAAAAGCATAAACCCCCTAATATTCCCGTACAAAATCAATGACGTAGAGATAAAAAAGATGTTGTGAAGTGAGGGACTTAGGAATAATAATGGACTCCGGAATGTCTTTCCGAACACATATAAATTCCATCTGTGACAGGGCGTACAAACTTCTAGGATTCATCATAAGAGTGACCAAACCATTTAGGTCACCACACGTAATCAAAATACTGTACGTCTCTTTTGTTCGCTCAATATTAGAATTCGGATCAGTCATATGGAATACCCAATGCAAAGTAAATATTGAAAGGTTAGAAAGAATTCAAAAAAAGATATTGAAACACCTAGACTTTAAATCCTTTCGGACCTCAGAAAACCTAAAAGACTCATTAACATTCCATAGTTTATCAACTTTAGAAGATAGAAGAAATATATCCGACCAAAAATTTTTATTCAAAATCATAAACAACGTTGTTGACAACAACTATCTTCTAGAACACATTAATTTCCACTGTCCAATAAGAAACACGAGATCAAAACAACTATTCCACATCCCACACTCAAAAACAAATGACACACAACATTCATTTCTCCGAAGGACGTGCACAAAATACAATGATACCTTTTACGACTCTGATATTTTCCATTTGTCCTCAGGCCAATTTATTAAATCCATAATAGAAAATATTAAAACAAATTGTTAATTACGAACTCTCCACCCCTGCTGCATGTTATTTTTTTCATTCTCATTATGTTGGTTTTCCTTCTTTTTATTATAAAAATAATATTTGGATGATTTATATATCCCATATGCTTTTATTTTGTGTGGGTGTTTTTTCTTTCATTTCTGTTGTATATATATTTTTTTTTCTTTTTTTTCTACCACTTTATGTTTTCTTTAATGTTTTAATCCATGTTTTATATATATACATATAATAAGTTGTTTCGGAATGTACTCATGATAAAAGTTGATTTTTCCTAGAAATTGTCGCACATTCTTTTGTGTTTTTGGAAAAGGAAAATTCTTTATTGAAATCAAATTATCCTTTACTGGCTTGACTGAATTATTTTGAATTATATGACCCAGATATTTTACCATATCTGATGCAATTGTGCATTTTGTAAATTTTTATCTAAAACCTTCTGTTTTGATTGCATTCAGCAGCTTTGTCAGATGATCAATGTGTTCAGCAAAAGTTTTTGAAAAAATAAGAATGTCATCTATGTAATTGACAGCAAATTCGTTTAGTTTATATTTTCTCAATATATTGCTTAATATACTCTGAAAAATTGCCGGAGAAGTCTTCAATCCAAAAGGCAGGCAGGTCCATTGATAATGTCCCTCCTGTGTTACAAATCCTGTTTTTTTTTTGTCTTGAATCCGCAATGGAATAGACCAAAAGGCTGAGTTTATATCCAGCGTTGAAAAAAATTGGCAATTTCTGGTCTTTGTCATTAGGTGTCTTCAATCAATGGAAATGGTTGAGCTTGAGGTATTACTATTTTATTTAAGTCTCTAAAGTCTATGCATAATCTGGATCTTTTGTTTTCTTCTTTTTTAAATGCTAGAGTAACCGGTGCAGCAAATGGACTGTACGACTCTTTATCAGTTTATTGTCTAATAATTTTGCTATTTGTTCTTCTATTTCCTTTTTATCTTCTACACTGCATCTGTAAGGCCTCTTACTACAATATTTATCCACTAATTAGTCTATCTTCGCTTCATATCCATTGACAGTGTCAACATCATATTTACTCTTCGCGAACACTGATGTGTATTTGTCTATTAGTTAATTATAATAAACACAATTAAATAACTTTGTTTCAATTCCACTTTATTATTTTTTAATCCAACCGGTTTCGGTTCGTACTGAACCTTCCTCAGGAGTGAATAAAAATATATTTTTATTCACTCCTGAGGAAGGTTCAGTACGAACCGAAACCGGTTGGATTAAAAAATAATAAAGTGGAATTGAAACAAAGTTATTTAATTGTGTTTATTATAATTATGTATTCCCACAAAGTGTTTGCTACATATCAAGATTTATTAGTTAATTTATTTCTGTTTTTTGATCATTATTTAAATGATTCATTGTTATTTTAAAATCTTCTTCTTTAACATGTTCGTTAAAATTAATTCTGTGTTTTTCTATATGATTAAATTCAGTATTCGTTTTCATACCTGTAAAATCTTTTTCTTTTTTATTTGTATTATTTAGGCAGAGTTTTTGTGATATTTGTAAGTCTTCACTTTGGATAAGTTTGAAGTCTTTTATCATGTCTAATCCAATCAAAACATCATACTTGAAATTGTGTTCATCAATAATGTACACATCAACTTTTTTCTCCAATTCAAATTTTTTTATGTTTAACGTTGTCAAACCACTCGTCTTTTTAACACCATTAATCGTTACTAAATTTGCTTCATTCAAATTGTTTCCTTTTCCTTTTAGTTTCAATAATTTAGAATTAATTAGAGAAACATTTGAACCTGAATCATAAATTCCGTATATTTTTAATTTATCATTTAGTAATAGTTTGACTTTTATTAATGGTGTTACTATTAGTTTTTTTGATCATTTTCATTTAATTCAGTTTCTATCACTGAATTGTTTACATGTTTACTGGCATTTCTCTTAAATTTTTCATCGTCTTTTGTTTTGAACCAGCATGTAGCTTCAGGATGGTAACGAATGCCCTTATTCAATTTTTCACAAATTTTACATGGATTTTTACCCCCATTTTTATAATGTTCTGCATTTCCAAATGTTTTCTTATTCATAAATCTTTTTTTGTTGACCATATGTTCATACTTGTTTACTTTATTAAACAAATCTACAGTATCTTGTAATCCTTCTCTATCGATCTTGTTAAGTATGAATTCTGGTAGTCCGGAAGCAACAAGATCTATCAAAGTACCGGTGTCAATTGATCTTCTCACATCCAATAGAAGTTTTTCTTTTCTCATAGCATAATCCAACAGAGAACCATCTTTGTATCTAAATGATAGTGCGTATGTGACAGGGTTCCATCCTTTGTTTGCAAATGATTCACAGAATTTGTTTTTCCATGTTGACCACTCTGAGTTCATTGTAAGTTTTATAATCATGGAACTGTACCAGTCTATACAAGATTTATCCATGAACAATCTGAGTATTTCTATTTTTTTTCCATCCATGGTCACATCAAACCGCAAACATTCTTTTTCAAACACTTCCATCCACTGGCTTGCATTTGTATTTTTAGTGCAGAATTTTTCTATAACAAACTTCTCAGCAATGTTTTTTTAAGCTCTGTTGCTTATCTTCCATTAACTTTTCAATTAATTTTCCTAATGCATCTTCTTTTTGATGTACTTGTAAACTTTTTTCGTCCAATTCTTCGAGGTATTGGTCTCCAAACTGTAGGTTTCCATCTTCGTCTACATATGTTTTTTTTTAGTTCTTCTGTCATGGTTAACCAGACTCTTCTAACCTGGTATCTTTTTTTCAAACTATTTTTTTATTTTTCCAATAGCACTAGTTTTCATTATCTCCTCGTGATTGCTGGCGGATTGTAGCATTTCTGGTATTGTAAACACTTTTTCATCACTTGTGACTATTTTTGTAATGCTAATAATATTTGACCTGCCATCGCCTCCAGGTAATAGCGTAAATTCGAATTGAATTTTCTCCAATTTTGGTTTAAAACGAAATGTCGTTTTATAATAAGTTGATAGGTTTAATTCCTTTTTATTAATTTCTAAATAAAACACTTGTGTTGCAAAGTTTTTTTTAACTAAGAAACGACATTTATGTTTATTAATATCACTTTGAATGGTTTTTTTCTAACAATCAAATAATAGAATAACAAAACAAATGACAATCGATGATTGCATTCTAATTGACATTATAGGATTCAAATTTAAAGGGAATATATGTCCTTTACAT
Source organism: Limnephilus rhombicus (assembly GCA_929108145.2). Lineage (NCBI taxonomy): Eukaryota > Metazoa > Arthropoda > Insecta > Trichoptera > Limnephilidae > Limnephilus > Limnephilus rhombicus. The sequence continues at coordinate 35,493,897 of OV815289.1, forward strand.
ACATATTATATATTGTAGCGAAAACTTCGCTGGTTAATGCAATCATGTAATATGTTACTTTCTTATTAAAATATGTATAACTGTTTGTTTCCTAAATAAACTAAAAAAAAAAAAAAAAAAAAAAAAAAAACGGGGCTCTGTCCAAGTGTGATCGGACGTATTTATCATGGATTAAATCTTTCAGGCTCCAACAACGCCTGGCCGCCGTACAAGTTTCCTTACGGTTGCAGGAATCACAGCTAATCTCACCAAGGGGAATTCAAACTATCGATCACACAATACGTACTCGTTATCACTTTTACCGCCCGGCATTATTTAAAGTAAAATGGATTTTTTTTCCCGTTCAAAACTCAAATCTCACAAAAACTCCGTTGACTGTCGCGTAGCTAGGTTCCGGGCCCAACTCTCCGAAGCCTACCTACGCAAGAAGTGAGGTATTGCCGCGGAACCGCTCCAGGTGTCGCCTCTGGCCGTAGATAAATTCAGAGCTGGCACTCTAATAATTAATAAACAAGTGCCTACCTATGACGATTTTGACGGGTAGAGTTGTAAGGATGATTTAATTGAGGATGAAATAATTATATTTAAAGGAATACGGATTTGTGCTGCATCATAATATTACCCCCCTCGCCACCAAATGTTTGCCCTCAAACATTTAATTCATTCAAAACAACCTGATCCTATGCTGTCTAGGTCGGTCCACGGGATTTCTAAAGCAGTAAAAAAAATTTATAAAATACAAGTAAGCAGTGAGCAGTAAAATTTGAACGAGAGGAAAAGTTAATGATAACAAAAACATTAGATTAGTCAACAACTTAATTCGAATGGGTGTTTTGCAACTCCAGTCACACTCCATCAAGCTTAAGGTCGGATGGCCAGGTCCACGAAACAACCATTCTTTATTATGATAGGCTTACGAATAATGATGCTGGGAAGCATAGAAAGAAGCGGTGTAACGCGAACGGAGTCCTCAAGCACTCGCAGTATGAAGTACACTGAGTGTTGAAAACCGAATTAAGTCACGAACTGCCGTTAGCGTTACAACTGCAATAAAATAATACAACTTAAGAAAATAAGGACTTAACAGTAAACATAAGCAATAATTAAAATCTAACACCTTCTGAACCAACAACGACACTTAAATGCCTTAAGGCAACACTTTTCTTAAATAGGTTTTAAAGAAGCCACACAGGCATCACTTATTAGGATGGAAAACCAATCCTCACTTAACACTGCCTCTACTTCTCCATAGGAGATAAGAAAATACTTTGTTGATTTACCTAACTATCCTATCTAACTAGGTCGTATGGGGGTGCATACAAGAGAAATAGAGTAGTTAATACAGAGTGTTAAATTGTCAACAACCATCGCATAAGAATGGTGCCAATGTAATAATGTATACATCCATCAATATAAAAGGTGCAATCGGGTCAAGTGATATGCAACTATCATTAGTATAAGAACCGATAATAGGTTTGACGCATTATTTTAAGGAAACTTTCCATGTTATAAATTAATTAATTAGATAAATAAAGTATAAAGAAGAGTAACATAATGAATAATGAAATTTGATTAATCTAAGGGTCATTCCAACCATAACCAAACTTACTTATAACTAAATACAATGAAAAAAATTTACCAAATTTAAATATTAATTATATCAAGTACACTAGTGTGTTCACCAAAATGACTATCAAGAGGTCAATAAGTAAGCAACAAATACAAATTAACATTATTTCGAAAAGAGAAAAAAAAAGCTCAGAACACAAGGAAAGGTTTCGCAACATCTACGTATGCTCTGGACTCTTATATAAAATCAGATACATAAAAAATTTTTTAAAAAATGACAGAAGTGACTTAAAATGTAGAAGGAACGGAGTTGGCACGTCGTTCCACATTATAAGCTTGTCCTAGACTAAAAAAATAAAATAAGGAAGATATATCATGTTTCATCAGCAAGAAAGCGAACATTTTTTTTTATTTTTTATTAAAGGTCTAATTTAATTATTAATTTTAATATTTATGTGCACCGCTTGGTGCGGGCTTTTAATTGAATCTTGGACCTGTCGAGACATCTTTTGTAAAGCGAAGTCACTATATGCATATTAGAATTAATGATGAAACAAGAACAATCAGTGTTTGTACACCTATAGTAGAAAACAAGGCTTCCTTATTTAACCCATCTTGAAACGAAGGAGACAGTTGGGTTGTAACTTCTTGCATTTCAAAATGTAGATAAATAAATATTACGTAATACGACAAATTAACCTAAGGCACTTATTTTGAGAGAAATGCTGTTATGCTCGTGTAAAACAACATATACGATTCAGAAGAGCATTTAACTGACTATTCATTTGTTCACCTGAAGCCTAATCATAATCTAACACATAATCTGTTTACAAGTAAAACTAATGCTAATAAGGTGTATTTCTAATCGATTCAATTCGAGTACTATTACCGGAGTTGATGGTTATGTTTTAAGGGAGTAACTTATGAAATAACAATATTAGATTAACACAATTTTTTTTTCCGAAATGAACCTAGGACAGGAGAAAAGACTGTCAGAACGCTAGGAATTTTTGAACCCGGTTGATCAGGCCGGTGAAGTTTCCGTGCGTAAAAATTTAAACTAAATAACCAAAGTTATATATATTAGTGAAAATATCAGTCCTCACGAAAGATGGCCAGACCTTCTGAGAAATTGATGTGCGAAAAGAATTTACACTGGAACTATATCCTTTTTTAGACTGAACAAAGTTTCGTCTCCACACGACGTCACCACCTTGATATGTGACGTTTCTTCTGCGTAAATTTAAACGATTCGCTCCTGTCTTGTAAGCTTTGAGTAAAGCGTCCGACACCTGTTCATATATGTTTGCCAAACTCTGTAACATTTGAGCATAAGTGTAAGGCAGAGTCCCTCTTTCCGAGTGAGAGTCCCCATTATCTATAGTAATGCGGTGCAAATCTCCGTCGAGAATTTGCTCCCTACCATGCATTAGGAAGTACGAGTATAGTTTCTCGCACAATTAACGGTGTTATTCATTGCGGACTGAATTTGTGGCAGAAATTTGGACCAGTTACGGTGGTCAGATTCGGCCAGGATTGACAAGGCAGTTCCTAGTGTTTGGTTGTATCTTTCAACAACATTGTTTTGTGGAGTATAATACGAGTTATAAAAAGGGGGTGGTATATTGTAACTTTGTAGTAGTTCTTTAAACTCCCGTGAGATGAACTGGCGACCATTATCGCACAATATCGTACGAGGCACCCCGTGAACAAGGAAAACGTTCTCTTCCAAATTTTTAACTATGCTTTTCGCGGAGACGTTGCGCAGCGGAAATAACCAAGTGAATTTAGAAAAAACGTCAACACATGTTAATATTATCGTAAAGCCGGAGTAACTTCGAGGTAAGGGACCTACTAAATCTAATGACAGCATTTGCATAGGTCTAGTGACACGTTTAGGGTTTGAGGATATTCCATTAGGAGGTGCCGTGCTTATCTTATGGGCTTTGCAAGTATGGCAACGATTTACAAATTCTTTGGCATCTTTATACATGTTCGGCCAGTAATAACGTAATTGCAATTTTTTGTAGGTTTTAAAAACTCTGGGATGGCAAGCTCGAGAGGAGTCATGTTCATTTGACAAAATCTTTTGTCTGAGTTCATGAGGAACTACCTTCTTCCACGCTGGAAACAATTCGTTATCGCGAATTTGTAAGTTCTGAAATCGTTGTGGGAATTCCTGACAACCTTTCCAAGCATTTAAATACCATTTATCAGCGGTATCAACAAGGTCAGATCCCGATACAAGGGCTATATCCATACGCGAGAGGACGTCCGGTACAATATGTTGAGTTCCCTTACGGTGAACAACATCAAAGGAAAATTGCGATAACCGTGAGCTCCATCGTGCAAGACGGCCACTAGGATTGGATAGCGAACCTAACCACTTTAAACTCGAATGGTCAGTAACAACTGTGAAATGCGCTCCTTCAATGTATGGTCTAAAGTGCGTTACTGAATCCAGCATTCACGCTCCGTAATTCCATAATTGCGTTCGTGAGTGTTAAGGCAACGTGAATAGTACGCAATCGGGTGTTCGGCACCGTCTATATTCTGAATTAGAACACCCTCCACTCCTACGGAGCTTGCGGCCCAATGTATCGCGAACGGTTCCGAAAAGTTTGGGCAGCTTAGAACCGGAGCACTTATAAGGGCTTGTTTTAAATCGTTTAAAGCTTTTTCTGCTTCTGGTGTCCACTTGAAGTTACTGACACCGTTCTTTGAACCAGTAAGCTTCGTCAACGGAGCGGCTTTACTCGAGAAGCCTTTGATAAAATGTCTAAAATACCCTGAAAGGCCAAGAAAAGCTCGGATTCCTTTCGCGTTTTTTGGAATTGGAAAATCCTTTATGCTTTCAATTTTCACCGGGTCTGTGCGAAGTCCCTGTGAATCTAATAAGTATCCCAAGTACTTAAGCTCTGATCTACAGAACTCAGATTTTTTTTTGATTTATAGTGAGGCCCGCATCTCTCAGTTTTTCAAAAACTTTGTAAAGTAGTTTAATGTGAGAATCAAAATCCTCCGAAATTAAAATTAAATCGTCTAGATTACAGAAGGCGTTATCATCAAATTCTGGTCCAAACAGAGCGTCAGCCAGTCTTTGGAGTTCACTGGGTGCATTTTTAACACAAACGGCATACGAGTAAATTCGAAGAGTCCACGGCCCGGAACAACGAATGCTGTTTTCTCGCAGGAGTCTTTATCCAGCGCTACCTGCCAAAACGCCTTACTCAAATCTATTGAAGATACGTATCTTGCGCCACCCAGTTTGTCTAAGATACGTGCGATATGAGGTAATGGGTAACTGTCTCTGATCGTTACCGTATTTAATTTTCTGGAGTCGAGGCAAAATCTCCCCGTACCATCCTTCTTTTGTACTATAATCACGGGACTAGACCAAGGCGATCGAGAGGGGCGGATTACTCCTAAATTGAGCATCTCGTCCACTTCCGCGTCGAGTTGACGTTGTCTAGCCGGAGACAGAGGATAGTAGCGCGGCTTATCGGTGGATCAGGTGTAATGATTTTATGCTTCACTAAATGTGTTAAACCCAAACCTTTTTTTTCATAGGAAATAGAGTCAAATTTACTAACTATTTTCGAAAGAGCTCTGCTTTCGGAAACCAATAATGAAGAAGCAGGGCGAATTGCTCGTAATTCATTAATGTGACCCGCATGGTCAGGTTCGTGCACATCTGGAAACAGTTCCGGTGCGATTCGAAACTGCTTCCAAAAGTTGACCCCCAAAATAAAATTAGGTGATAACGATGGAATGACGTAAAAGACAACCTCCCTTGTGATTAAATTGTACGTCTACGGGAAAGTTAGAGTACCCAGAACAGACTGACTCGAACCGTCAGCTGTTGTAACGTTAAAGTCTTCTTTCGTTAATTCTATGCCTAGATCTACAAATTGCTTAAAACTATCTCCTCCTAAACAAGAGACTGTTGCTCCACTATCTAAGAGAGCAGAAAACGTATTATTAATAATATATACATTAAAAAATGGACGACTATCACCGGCGACATCCGGCTTCTGTGGTAGCGGGCCCACCACCCCAGAAGACGGTGTTGACAGAAACTGTCTAACCAGTCGAAGCCAATTCTGCCACTCCCGTTCCCTTTGCGCACAGGGAGGGGCGTGTCCAGAGCGACTTCAAGCTAGTTTTTTTTATTATTAGGCTTGGTACCACTGTGTACGGTGCCAACCTAAGCATTTTTTGTACCGGAGGCTTTTTTCCAGCATTCCGTTACTTTATGTCCACTCTTTTTACAAAAATCCGTCCGTACAGTTCTTGCTTTTGATCCCAAAGACAGGGATGCATAAATCTGAACATCAAATCGCACGCGAGTAACTATGGTAACCAAGATGGCGCGATCATACTCGAACGGGCTATCAACTTTAGCTAGTCAACAAAAAACTTGCTCAACTTTGTTGAAATAAGGTTCACACCTGTCAATATGCTTTCAAGTGTCGAGTTGATCAACTAAAATTGAACCGTGTGAACCGGCTATAAGTGTAGAAAATAAATTATGGCGCTGCGATCGTTTTCTTGGTTTTACAATGGCAACACCAACATAGCTCATAAGACTATTATTTTAATACGTTTCTTTTTCTTTCTATGAATTTCTCCTCTCTATGAATTTCTCCTTTCTATGGATTTCTCCTTTCTATGGATACAGACAGCTGTAGTTGTCAATGTTGTGTGTGTTGTTTGTTTTCATTATTTGCTTCTGTCATCACTGCTATCGGTATTTATAATGTTTAAACATTAATCTTAGACGATGATCTGGGTGATGATTTATTTAATGCAGTAAAAATGAAGAGTTGACAAAATACAGGTAACATGCGAGTGATATAATATCTGTTATAGTGAGTGTTGTGTATGTGTTTTTATTTATGCTTGCTTGTTATTTCTTATTAATGTTGCGTTCGTTCCCAATTCTGCATCCCACAAGTGTGCCGTCCATCATCTTCTCTCCCGTCCCGATACCGTCATAATAATAAAACAACAACAAATAAGTGTCCGAACAAAATGGCGCGTGAATCTTCAAACCTCGTGTTTCGTTTTCCGCCTTCTCAACAAACATCTAGCTTTTCATTTCTTTCATCCGCTCGTCTTCTTATCTCATCATCACACTTTTCCATCCCATTCCTTTCTTTCCGTGCTCTGAACAGCGACCCTCAAACACGTGAATCGGAGCCCCGTTGAAGGTAGGTCACGCCGGACGGCCATCATTCATTCAAAGATCCGTCATTATCTTCATTTTGAAGTATCAAGTCTGTTAAGAATTCTTCTTTTGTGTAATTTGTTTGTATTCCATTAAATATTACACCTGAATAAAGACATTTAAAAAATAAACACTTATACTTCCTCAGACATTTTTTTTTATTTTGATAAGTACCTATATTATTAATTTTCAGTATGATTGAATGCTGAAGAGGCCTGAGGTAAATTTACAACTACGTTAGCTCAAAAAATAAATAATTACACTAATATAAAACATGTAACCCCTGCCACCTTGAAACGATATTGGTGAATCTGAGATTGACATCACAAATAGCTTTCACGTTGACAGAAAAGAAACCTTTTCGGTTCTGGTGAATCTCTGCTCTTGCATCCACCTAAAATAATGGTTCACTAATGATTAGTCTGCACATTCATAAGTCGAATAAGGTAAGCAAGCAAAGGGGGACATGTTTGTTGATATTGGGACAAGCACTTGGATAAAATGACGTTTAACTTACCAGGGGACTGTACCCGCATGTGCAATCAAGAGCACCAATCACTTTAGGGAAGCATGCTATTGCAAAAAACCCTCTCTTTTTTCCAAACTTTCAGGATAATTTTTCAAAGTAATGAAAGCAGTTGATTGTAAAACATACAATTGATTGTAAAACTATCCAAATGTGCTTGCTTGCAGTAGTTTTGTGAACTTTGATTAAGTCCCCCACAGCAATCAGCATGGAGCCAGATGCTAGGTATCTGATTGTCAAAAGTATCTGGTGTTTTGTAGAGAGTGCTTTATTCCTGAAATGAAAACAAGCACACTATGCAGACGGGTACTATATTGTTAGCTACTTTTTTATACCTTTTAAAAAGCATTTTCACTTACCAGTTAATTTCAGATTTGACGTCATCCCTTATCAAATCTAACAAGCAATTTGCGACCCTTTTGGAGAGACGAAACCTGTAATAAAATTGAATTTCATCCACGCCAGGAAGTCGTCATCCCTGTTTTTATATATTCGCACTTTGCGTGGTCTGTTTAAATGTTCTACGAAATGAACGATATCTAAATCCTCAACGCTCGAAGAAAGCTCAAACTCCATGCTGATGGTTAATTTATTCATAATGTAATTTACGTACGTAGCAGATGTATATTGACATCGAAACATTGGCAAATGTCAAATTTGACAGATGTCCTGAGATGTGTTATTGCCAATAGCGCCACAGCGTCTAGCAAAGGAACTATTCTGCGGCTTAAGCGGCCGATTTGGTCGGTTTAAGTTGAGCGAGGAATGTGCTCCTTAGCAATGACTGATATACCGGCCCTATGTGTCGTTCTCCAAAGGGATGGTATTGCAAGGTACATAATTTAAAGGCGGAATTGTGAGATCAAACATATAATTTTAAATCAAATAGCAAACATGGGTCGAGGCCTCACTTGACAATGGTTTTAAATATTGCATTTCACTTACCCCCGTGGAACCGACCTCTTTTTACTATGAATTCTATCGCTAGCTAACTAATAAAATGTCCGTCTAGTAGCTGCAAGGCACAGGCAGCATTTCCTCGTGCAGGATCCGGAAAGCCATCACCGGAGCCGATATCTGGATTCAGTTCCGCCGCCAAAGGGAGTTCATCAAGCGGCCTTTCGCCGCGACCAAATTTAGCAAGTAACCCTGCCGCCAAAGGGAGAACATCAAGCGGCCTTTCGCCGCGACCAAATTTAGCAAGTCACCCCGCCGCCAAAGGGGGTGTTTTCCGTTAAAGAAGGTTTGGCATGTAGGGAGGCCGCCCTCGGTCCAGACGAGAGTCAGGGTCAGCGTAAAATTACTTTCCCGCCACAAAGAACAGCGAATATCATCGCGGGCTAACGGTACACCGATCATCCATCAAAACGGGGCTCTGTCCAAGTGTGATCGGACGTATTTATCATGGATTAAATCTTTCATTCTCCGACAACGCCTGGCCGCCGTACAAGTTTCCTTGCGGTTGCAGGAATCACAGCTAATCCCACCAAGGGCAATTCAAACTATCGATCACACAATACGTACTCGTTATCACTTTTACCGCCCGGCATTATCTAAAGTAAAAAGGAATTTTTTTCCCGTTCAAAACTCAAATCTCACAAAAACTCCGTTGACTGTCGCGTAGCTACGTTCCGGGCCCAACTCTCCGATACCTACCTACGCAAGAAGTGAGGTATTGCCACGGAACCGCTCCAGGTGTCGCCTCTGGCCGTAGATAAAATCAGAGCTGGCACTCTAATAATTAATAAACAAGTTCCTACCTAATGACGATTTCGACGGGTAGAGTTGTCAGGATGCAGTACAAATAATAAGGATGTTAATAATTATATTTAAAGGAATACGGATTTGTACTGCATCATAACATATTTCCAACCTTTCAATATTAACTTTGTAGTGGGGATTCCATATGACCGATCCGAATTCTAATATTGAGCGAACAAGAGACAAATTAAAGTATTTTAATTATATAATATATACGGTGATCTGGATGGTTTAGTTACTCTTAAGATGAATCCTAAAAGTTTGTTGGACGACTGACACACCAATTAACTTCACTGTAGACCAACTAAAGGTAAAACGCAAAGCACAATGCAATCCAAGTACTGCGATATAATGCACTTATTTCATAAATGGGCCATGAACCAATTGAAATTGGTTTTGGGTGTCAATTTTATTAACAGAGGGCTTTCATTGATAACCTTGGTTGAAGGTTGTAAGTCAGATTTAATAACACTTTTAAATGCGTAGTATGACGATATAATTTTACACTTAATGCCTATAAAGTTAAATTACAGAGAATTATAATTTTTTTGGTGCGAAGATAAAAGCATGAGTTTTGCAGAGAAATGCCTCAAGGACATTATTAATTAAATTGCTAAAACGATTTTTGATTTTTCGAGAAATATTACATTGTGCACTTGAAGTGAAATGACAAAACTGCACTATACAAATATGACGTCATTATTATTCGGGAAAACACATATTAAAGGTGTCGAAGAAAACTTTTGTTTTTATTTCAAAGAGTTCAGCTTCTTGGAATAATTGTGAGAAGTATTTCACTATGACACAACGCATAACCATATGACCTATCAGACTGCATCTATAAGTGCAATCCAAGCATTAGAATGCTTTCTCTCCAATGTGGATTCTAGTGAGAAAGACTAGTTCTCTATGGCAGCATTTGTAAGTACATTCCAACTTGATAATAATTTTTACCCAGTGTGGGTTCTGATATGAGAAACCAAATTGTATTTCTTGCTGCACCTGTATATGCATTCGGAGCACGAGAACGGCTTCTCTCTAGTGTGGGTTCTAGTATGAGAAACCAAATTGCCTTTAAGAGTACACTTATATGTGCATTCCGAGCACGAGAATGGCTTTTCTCCAGTATGGGTTCTAGTATGAACGACTAAATTGCCTTTTGTGTGGCACTTAAATGTGCATTCCGAGCATGAGAACGTCTTCTTTCCAGTGTGGATTCTAGTATGAAAAACCAAATGGTTTTTTAGACTGCACCTAAATGTGCAATCCGAGCACGAAAACGGCTTCTCTGTGTGGATTCTAGCATGATAAACCAAGTGGCTTTTCCGACTGCACTTATATGTGCATTCCAAGCAGGAGAATGGTTTCACTGCAGTGTGGGTTCTAGTATGAGAAACCAAATGGCTTTTCTGAGTGAACCTAAATGTGCATTTAGAACACGAGAATGGCTTCTCTCCAGTGTGGGTTCTAGTATGAGAAACCAAACTGCATTTCATGCTACACCTATAGGAGCATTCGGAGCACGAGAATGGCTTCTTTCCGTTGTGGGTTCTAGTATGAGAAATCAAATTACTTTTCTGAGTGCACCTAAATGTGCATTCAGAACAGGAGAATGGCTTCTCTCCAGTGTGGGTTCTAGTATGAGAAACCAAACTGCATTTTATAGTACACCTATAAGTGCATTCCGAGCATGAGAATGGCTTCTTTCCAGTGTGGGTTCTAGTATGACGGACTAAACCGCCCTTTTCACGGCACCTAAAAGTGCATTCCGAGCACGAGAACGGCTTCTCTCCAGTGTGGATTCTAGTATGAACGACCATACGTTGCTTTTGATTGCACATATAGGAACAGATGGGACATAAAAATGATTTCTTCTTTTTGACTGACTTTTCGTTTTTCGGAATTTTAGTGCCAATAGATGATGTTGATGAAACGAATTCTGAAAAGCAAATCAAAATTTAACATTAACACTGCTAATAACAGATAAATGAAAATATGGAAGCAAGGCATCTTCTATAAGTTTCTAAGTTAGTTGAGTTAGTTAGTTTCTATTGTTTCTAAAATACAAAATTCTGTAAATAAAAACATGTTCATTTTTTTTAATTTTTTTGTTTATTTAGTAACTACCTAAATATAAAATATTTTTTATAATTTTATATGAAACATGTTAGTTAGGTGTATATATAAAATAGAAAATATATTCTTAGTCCTCCTCACTAGGAGATCCTGTGCTGGGGGGACTATGCTTTGGATAAGTTTTTCAGCGACATCTATGGTTTAACTTCAATGTTTGGATAAGATTTTCCAGAAACTTCTATGACGATGTTTTAAGTATACTAGTAAGTTCATTTTCCGAAAGTTCTTTCAGCCAATATTTTATGTCCTTTATGTAGCTATTTTTTGTTTTAATTTGTTTGATACTAAGTGGGAGTTTGTTATATAACTTTACTGCTAAAAATTCAGAACTTCTTTGACCAAATGAAGAGTTACACTTTGGTATATTAAGTATGTCTGTTTGTTTGGCTCTGGTTTTATGAGCATTTTTATGAACCCTTTTCTTTTATATGGAACGGAAACCTAGAAACCCTGCCAAGAATTGAAGTGGTAGATTAGTAAGAAAGGCTTTTAGAAGACGTGTTTAAAGACGCATTCTAAATGTGGACAGATGGACAAACTAAATCAACCTTCGATTTGAAATTACGAAAAATACTTGCTTACCTCGACTTTGGTCGACCCTTTCCAAACGAACGAAACATTCCTTTTTAATATCAGGATAGTCGAAATCTATATCTGAGTATGCGCCACATTCTTCATATGGCTCTGCTGCTGAAAAATTAGGAAATAAATATTAGGTAACCTGCAAAAGACCTTATTACTATTTTCTTGCTCATTTACATAAAAAAATATATTAAATCGGCTATGAGGTTTGTATGGAAAACCTCACCATTCGCGCTCATCTACGGTGTTTCAGAAGGGGAATAAAAATATATATTTAAATAAAGAAAAGTGTTTGTCGCCGGCGTTTTAATGCATATGAAGACTCACGGCGAGAAGTTTCGTCGAGACCTCTCGTGAAAAAAAGCAATTTATCCACAATCTCATTTTTCTCACACGTCGCCCGAGAAATCCTTTGAAGCGGCCAAAAATACCGACACCAATCGGAAAATAGGCGAGCGCGAGAACGAGACGGCGAGAAACTCCTAACATTCACGCTTCTCGGGTGTTCTCGGGGTTTTTCACCGTGAGCCTGTATGGGCTATTAGAGTTGCATACAAACTAATAGTTTTAGTCCGAGATTGATGAAATGAAGCACCTTTGAGAAGGTAAATTGTGCTCAATTTCAAGAGCAAGGCCATTGCCTACATCTGATTTGAATAAGAAAAGTAAAGCAGTGAATTCTTTAATGGCCTAAGCATATTTTTAGTATAAAACACAGATAAATGAAGAAGCACATATCAGAACGAGATATATTTATACCATTTGATTAAAATGTGAATTATAAATTTGGTAAAGTAATTTGGCCTCAATATCAAATTAAAGTTTACATAAAAAAATCGCTCAACAGCAAGAAGGGGCTTAGTAAACAAGCAATTATTGTCCTAGCTGCGGTGCATTCGGAAATTAAATCTAACATTGAACCATTTCATATACTCAATGCAACTCACTGGCTGTCAGTAAGGCTGACGAAGAAGTCTCGGCAAACTGCAGAGATTCCTTTTTTATAACAGTGACATCAATATGTTTATCCGTATACGACATTTCATCCCCGCAATCTCCCTGGGACTCCGTCTTGATGTAAACACTTTCTGGGTTTGGAAGATCCATGGCACTACTGTGTTAAGGGTCTGTCATATGATGGTAGTTGGCATCGGCTAAAAAATAATAAAAGCTGTAACTTTTCTGTTTTACGTGAACTCCACACAACAGCCCAGAGAAAATTTATTTCCCTCAAGGCCTATATCATCTATGTGGATGGAGTGTGGAAGGTCTTTTTGAAGAAAGGAATGAGTGAAACTGGTTCTTGGAGAGACCCATTGGTAGGAGGACGATAATTCATTCCACAGCCGAGCTGATGAACTCAAGAACGAGTCGTGGAAACGACCCTGAAGAGGAAGGAGATGGAGGAGAGGAAGATGGGGAAGTACCTGGCTATTTAGATCTCATTACCTCATCTGAACCGCCGTACTGAGCTGGTCACTTAGAGTTTTACCAAGAGTAATATCAATGGAGGGCCTTTTCAGAAGAAAGCTTCCGTTGAAGGTGACAGTATTTTTATTTCGATCCCTTTTAAACGATCAGACAATATTGGGTCTTTGAAATCTTAAATTCCATGAGGTTTTTCATACCACAAGAGGACATACTCTTAAGGTAACCTTCCATTTATTGCTTCAAAGCCCTCCGAGGCGTTCAAGTGTTTGCCCTTTGGGGGCTTCTTAAACAAAAAAAAATTCACGGACTGTATTGTCATACGCGTAACAACGAATTGATGCACACGACAAAAGGTCATTGATGTGCAACAAAGTCGGAGACATAACCGATTCCCGTTGAACGCCAGCGTTTATCGAATGAGAGGAAGAGGTGAAACCATTAGCAACCTTCTGAATCGACCTCTTCTTCAAATAGTCTGCATTCAAGGGGACATAAGGATGCGGAAATTCCGGAAGAAAGCAGTTTGCTGATAAGACCCGGTCAAAGGCCTTGTAAATATTCAGTGCAATCGTTTGAGTATCACCGAAACATTCCAATCACCGCCCTCAAACATGTGTCACATACGCGAGAAGATCACGTCACCAGCGGTTCCACCGAAATTCGTATTGACGGTCGTTGATATAATTGTTTTTCTCGAGGTGAGTAAAATAAAAATATCAACTTTCTTTTTTTGGGCAGTTTTTTCGTTGAACACTCATTTCATCAACTTGGGCAGAACTGATGTGCGGGCGGTAGTTGGCCGGGTTGAAGCGGTCATCTTTTATTTTATTTTATTTTATTTATTTTGGAAAATCAACAGATATTTTACATTTGTAATAATAAAATTAATAATATACATAATACCCAATGATAGATTTTCACATAATTAAAATTATAATTAAAAAGTAAAACAAAAATTAAGGGTCCTGTACTCATAAGAACTTAACAAAAATATAACCCTGAAAATTATTCAAAAAAAAAAAAATATATAAAAACACAATATAAACTGTAATAATCTGCTTACAAAATTTCAAACATGAAGTAGGAGTCAGAAATTTGTTCTCACTTCACAACACCAATAATAATAATATGTACATTGTACATACCTACAACTGAGTAAATACAATAGTAAGTCGAATGACAAGTATGCAACTGACTGGAAAGGATTCAAAGCAATAACATGGTAACTTGCAATATGGTCAAAAAATTATTTAATGTTGACTATGACATACTTTTTTAAGGTACTTAAATTACATGAGAATATGTCTATATCATTAAAATTCTTATCAAATACATTACATGTTCTGAATATAAAAGCATTTTGTCTGAGATTAGTAGAACATTTTTGAAGATGAAAAATTGATTTTTCTCTGGTTCTAACGGAGGGGACTCTAAAATTAATCTCAGCCAAAAGGGGTGAACAATCAATAAAACCATTGATAATTTTATGAAGATATATTATATCTGCGGAGTCTCTTCTAATTTTTAATGATTTAAGTCCATAAGAGTCCTGCAAGCTGTTAATGTTATGATAACCAATATTAAACTTGAAATTTAAATGATGAACAAATTTTCTTTGGATGGCTTCAATGCTTAAATAAAAGCCTCGGCTAAACTAAGATAAAGCTTCCTAACGGATCTTTGGCCTCATTAAAATGACAAGGCAAATGTTCAGGTGTTGAGCAGACAGTCAAAAGTTTGACAATATTAAATTATTACCTTGTTCCCAAATCAAGAATGC
Source organism: Limnephilus rhombicus (assembly GCA_929108145.2). Taxonomy (NCBI): domain Eukaryota; kingdom Metazoa; phylum Arthropoda; class Insecta; order Trichoptera; family Limnephilidae; genus Limnephilus; species Limnephilus rhombicus. Next base: position 35,508,912 of record OV815289.1, read on the forward strand.
CAGCGCTGGTGCCGAACCAAGCCACTATCCATAGATATTTAGATAATATTGTTTGTTTGATAGTTTGCTTGACAGTTTGTAACCGGTGCTGCCAGTAACTAGATAATATTAACTAGATGTCTAAATAAATACAAAATTATTAGTTCCTACTATTGTTGACGAGTTTTTATAAAGGCCCGTCTGTTGCGAGCTACGCCATTAACTTTTGCCGTTACAATCCCTCAAACATCATTATTGACATGATAAATATAGACAATTTTTGTTGTGTTTCGAGCTTTCCATACGCGATAGAAAACATTCCAAATTCTAATCCCGGGTGAAGCGGGAAGGCAGGAGGGGGCCAGCTGGAGTTAGGGGGATTAGTTAATTTTTTTCACAGGAGCCGCGCGATGCGGTCATTTATGGAGAATAAACCGACCGACTTTTTGAGGTTATGTGCAATGAGCGAGCTAACATAATTACGAGTATAAAATATTATTATACATTAATCTATACATAAATATATATATATATATATATATATATATATATATATATATATATATATATATATATATATATATATATATATATATATATATATATATATATTGGCAATGTTTATTAAAAATACAAATGAAGTTACAACAGTTACATAGTTACATAAGGTTAACAAAAAAATTAAAAAAATTGCCTTTCCTCACAATAAAGAGACAATGCTCTTGTGTTTGGTGAAGGAGTTCTAGCCCAATTAGTAAATTAATGATCGTGTAAGTTAGTAATAACGGCTATTGTAAATAATAAGAAGGTTAAAAAATCTTGTATAAATTGAAAAATAAAAATTCTGAAGAGTTTAAAAAAATCATAATATAAATTAAAAAATCATTATAAATGGAAGAATCATGTAAGTTAGTAACAAAAATTATTGTAATAAGTAAGTAAAGGATACGTAAGAAAGAACGCAAGATTTATACAATAGTAGACTCAGAGATTTAGAAACTAAGAAATGAAGGAAAAAAGAAGGAATAAATGATTTATAAAATAGCAGACTTTAAGATACAAAGTAAACATATTTGGGACTTTTATAGCAGTTTAAGGTATTTTTTTTAATTTGGGCTTAAATTCCTGCATATTTTCGATGGTTTTTAATTTTAATGGGAGGTTGTTATAATAGATTATGCCCAGATAGGAAAATTGAAATAGAAAAAGATAGGAATTTTGAATGTGCTTAGTATTAAATTTAGGAATTTTAATAGTTTTCTGGTATCTTGCTAATGTATTGAATTGGAAGTTACCAGTATTTAACTGAATTTCTTTGTAAATTTGAAGTATTGAATATTTTTTATAGATTTTGTCTATTATAGGCACATTGAATATTGAAAAAAGAATTTCAGTAGGAAATTTAGACGGTTTTTTCAAGATTACCTTAATTATCAACCTTTGAACAATTTTGAGGGGATTTAAAATATTGTCATATGTTCCTCCCCAGCCAATAATACCATATTGCAATATAGATTGAACAGTTGCATAGTACACTCTTTTTAGGTTTTCTAAGCTAAGAATATTTCTAAGTCTAATAAATATATAAATACATTTCCTAATCCTTTTGACGAGTTCACAAATATGTGTTTTCCATTTAAAATGTTGATCTATATATACACCAAGATATTTGATTTTGGGAGTTGGACTAAGTATGGCACAATCTTGATTGCAGTTAGTTTTATTACATTTACTTTGGTGTATTATGATGTTTAAATTTGGTTCTAATTTGAATTTATTGGTAGAGAATGGGAAAATTTTTGTTTTTTCAGTGTTAAGAGAGAGGAGATTTTTATCGAACCAATTTTTCAATATGTTAATATCAATGTTAGCTAGGTTATTAACAGTACTCCAATCCGTACCTTCAATTATTATGACAGTATCGTCAGCATAAGATATTATTTTTCCGTTTAGTTTTTGTATGAATATGTCATTAACATAGATAATAAACAGTAACGGTCCCAGGACTGTACCTTGAGGTATGCCGAAATGACTCATTTTTGGTGAACTAAGCACACCATTAATTTTTACAACTTGGGGACGTTTGAAAAGGTAGCTTTTTATCCATTCTAGAGCTGAACCATTTAATCCAATGTTTCTTAATTTACTTATAAGTTTGTCATGTGATATACTGTCAAATGCTTTTTTGAGATCTATAAAAATTCCCAGGCATTTAAATGATTTATCTAATGAACTATGTACAAGGCTACTTAATTTTGCAATTGCATCTTGTGTGCTTCTACCTTCCATAAAACCAAACTGGTTTTCATTAATTATATCATTGCATTTTATAAATTGGCTCATTCTTTTTTTAACTAGTTTTTCAAAATTTTTTGCTATATTTGAGATTACTGATATGGGACGGTAATTGTTTACTTCTTCTGGATTACCTGACTTAAATATTGGGGTAATAGTAGTTTGTTTGTAAATTGATGGAAATATTCCGCTTTGGAAACTTGTATTTATTATATGCATTAATGGCTTAGAAATTTGATTTTTTATGTTTTTAAAATATCAACCGTGACTGCATCAAAGCCCGGAGCAGATCCTCCTTTCATATCGGTTATGATAGAAATTATTTCGTCCTCTGTGGTGACTTCAAATGTTGTCATTTTATTTTTAGCATTTATATTACAGTCTGGAGATGTTATAATATTTGGATCAATGTGAATGAGATTGGCGAAATTTTTCCCAACATTTGCAAAGAAAGTGTTAAATATATTTGCAGCTTTTGAGGGGTTTTCTTTACAGCATGTTTTTGAGTTATCGTGATTAATAGCATTGATTTCGTTATTATTGTTTTTTTTTCTTGTCAATTATTTCATTTACAACCGTCCATACTCTTTTACTATCATTTTCAGCAAGATACAACTTCCGTTTATAGTAACTTTCTTTAGTATGTTTTATGATATATGAAAGTTTATTTTTATATGATCTAAAGTCATTAAGTAAGTTTTTATTATTAGGTTGTTGAGTTGTTAATTTATAAAGAGCTTGCTTACGTCGTACAGATACTATTAATCAATGAGTAATCCATGGTTTTATAGGTTTGAAGTTAGACAGTTTGTGTTTGGGAATTATATTTTTTGACGAGTCATTTATGTATTTAGATATTTTTTCTTCAAATATTTTATAGCAGATATTGACTTCATTACATTGTAATAATTCGATTCAATTTTCTGATTGAAATTTGTTTTTTAATGTATCCATATTAAGTACTTTTTTGGAAGATTTTGTTTGTTTAAATGATAACAATATTGGATTGCTGGTTTTGTGGTTAAAAATACAAGAATAATGATCAGTGATAGTTGTGTGAATGACAGCTGCTGTTATATTTTGGATATCCGGTATATTTGTAAAAATATGATCTAAGCATGAAGGTCTTTGACCTCGAACGTCTTTAGTGTACGAATTTATGCACGATAAATAATTGAGTTCTGCTAACATGTTGAGATAGCTATCTTTATCCTTACTAGAATAATCGCTTGCGATATTTAAATTCATATCTCCAACAAAAACATTGTTTTTATTTCTAAAATTTAATAAAATATTTTTTAATTCATCAATAAAGTGTGACACTATCGACCTATGCGTTCGATAAATAGCAATAATGTTATAATGTTTATTTATGTCTTTAAATTCAATATTTAATATGTTAACATTACTAATACAGTGAATCTCTTTAATATTAAGTACATTGTATTGGTTAGATACAAATATTCCAATACCAGAGTTTTTGTTTAACTTTGTTGTTGTTGTGAAGTAAGAGTACCCCGGGATAGTGATATTCAATTTACCGGCTGAGTGCGTTTCTGTTAAAACTATGCAGCCCGGGAAATAATTTAATTCTTTTAATGATATTATTAATTCATCCATGTTCCTTTCTATGCTTCTAATATTTACATGAAATAGGCTAAATACTTTATCAGGACAAATTAAATTGAAATCTTTTATGGAGTGATACAAATTTTCTTCTATACAATTTTTTTAATCCAAAGCGTTACATAAAAAATCATTCATTTTGCAGTTTTAGGTTAGTTATTTTATGGATACATTTATGTAATTTGTAATGACAAATGGTAGAGGCAAAGAATTTTAAATATACACTATGTATACATAGATATGATGGCTGAAATAACAACATATAAATATATAATTTATTTACGTTTTTAAATTTTATATTTAAAATATAAACATTAAAATATAAACATCATAATCATTAATATTGGGAACATTATACTGGTTGGAAATAGGTATTCCAATATCAGAGTTTTTGTTTATTCTTATTATTGTTACATGGTACCCTGGAATGGAATGGTACCCTGGAATGCAGTAATTAGTTTCGCCAGTAGAGCCTTTCCCTTTGTAAGCCCAATCAAGCCCGGGAAAAAAATTATTTCTTTTAAAGATATTATTAATTTTTCAAAAAAATTTTTTACGCTTTTAATCTTTTTATGAAATTGAGTAAATCCTTTTTCAGTGCAAATAAAATAGAAATCTCTTATAGAGTGATGTAAGTTTTCTTCAATACATATGTTTTTACCTAATGTTATGTTACATAAAGAATCATTCATTGTTAATTTATAGATAAGAGTTTGAGGAAATGAAAATTTACAATATTTATTGGTAGTCAATGCGCTCTTTAGCAATTTGAAGCATTTTTTGCCGGTAAAGCTATATAATAATAAATATATTTGTTAATAAAATTATAATAAAATTAAAAGTGTTTACATAATTATTCTGTTTAAATCAAGAAACGCCTGGAATACTCTCCGCGTAATATGTTTTTGTACAGCGCCCATGAAGTGATTTTACACAAAAAAGGAAAATTTCAAAAACAGCCGTATATTGTTATTATTATATTTATGGCTTTTTGGTCTTGTCGGGACCGAAATATCTTTCACATCAGAACTCGACGATTTTATGACGTCTACGTAAATATTTACGTACTGAAAATTTTAAATGGTACATTAGGTTCTGCAATAATCGATATTAGTCGGAAATCTTTCCTGATAAATAAATATCTATTAAAATATCTCTATTTTCTCACTGATGTAGCAACTCTTTTTCATCAAAACGCATTTTAACATTTATTTAAACGCCAAACGTTAAGAGTTCATTGCGTACGCGTGAACAGGTCCTTGCCACAGACCACTAGCCAAATTGTGTTTGACCGCGCGAACTTCGCCCCAATCTTTCAACAGTGTTTCAACATACGGAGGAGATGGAAAACAAAAAATGTTGACAGTAATATCAAAGCAATTGTTAAAGCATTTGTTTAAGCAAGAGACCTGAATTTAGCTCAACCCATAAATATACCAATCCCAGCTATGGCTCAACCATAGCTGGTCTTAAGTGTTACCACAGGTGATCTAATAATGGAGTTGACTATTTGGAATAAGTGTTTCATTGAATATGATCTATTAAATATATTATAATCCCGTATAACTACAACGAAACAACATATAATACGATATTCCCTTGTCCATCGCGTGTAAACCTGGCAACTATGTTTATCTATATATTCTAATATGGCGAGTGTTGAAAAAACTTTAATGTGAAGTTTTTTTTTTAATTTTTAATAATCTGGCACCTTAAAACAGCTTAGGCCTTGGGCGTTTTTCAAAAAATTTGTACATTGGTAAAAGTCAGTGTCCGATAACTTTCAGGATCATGTGTCGGTTTTAATGACCACCCATATATTTTGTTCCAATATAATAACCTTTATGGACTAAAAATAATGAATGAATCTATTAAAGTTCTATATTATTTTTAAATAAGTAAGACTGTAGATCACTGTTTTTGGTATGTCCTACACCTACCACTACCAGTTAGAGTTCAAAAATTTAACGTTATTTTATGTTATCCTAGTATTTGTTTCTAATAATACTAATACGATATGATTGTATTTTCGATTTGAGACCTTAATATAGATTAATTATCGTCCAAAATAATTTAAAAACCAGATTTTAAGTTGTTCTGCGATATTGCGTATGGTGAAATCTCCGCCTACGTGACCGCGTTATTGACTTCTTCCAGACAAAATTTTGCCAAATCGATGCATATTTTCGAAAATAGCAACATTATTTAGTGTATGAGGGCGATCATATTTGATTTTCGACAGCCAGTTTGCCAAGAGTTTGCAACAGAAGTGATCGCTCTCAGTTGTGCTAAAAAAATATTCCACCAACGATTCCATATTTCACCAGGTAAATTAACAACATGTATTAGACTATATTTTTTAATAAATTTATTCATTTATTGTTTTACAAAATGTTCATTTAGAATGGTGGCGGCCACTTGTGCCGCATTAATTGCGCCGCCACTGAACTCCGACCGAACACGCTGGAAACTACGAAATACCTACAGTCAGTTTCTACGGCCGCGCCGCCTCGGTAATAATAATTCCGCCACTTACGCGAAAGGCCTAGAACGTGTGGCTGTACCATACAAGTGCCCACAGAAGGTTCGAGCGATTTCTCAGCTTTGCGTGAATTCACCCAGCCTTGCCTACCGTGAGAGTAATTACTCGCCGCGAGTATATAAGCAAGCGCTCGTTTGCGAGTACCAGTTCAGTCTTCATTCATGGTTCGACATCTACACACCGGGCAGTGATTCAGTGTCGCTACGCAATATCCGCCCACGCGGGCTGATATCGCTCTCGCAGCAAGTGATTTAACGCATATCCAGTGTGACTTCAGGAAAATCTTCATGACACCTTCGAGGAACTTCACCAACCAACATCCGGCAACGAGCAAGCAACCGGCAACAAGCCAGCAACCACAACCAGCAACCAGCAACCGGCAACGCGCCAGCAACCGGCAACGAGCCAGCAACCAGCAACCGGCAACAAGCCAGCAACCACAACCAGCAACCAGCAACCGGCAACGAGCCAGCAACCGGCAACAAGCCATCAACCACAACCAGCAACCACAACCGGCAACGAGCCAGCAACCAGCATCCTCATCGCCTCTCAAAGTTCCTTCCTGCGTCACGTGTGTGTGTCGACTGAAAGGCCACACAGCCGCCATACCTCGTCAACACGACGACGGTCGACCGCCTGGATCAAGGTCACTTCTACACCGCCATGGTGTAGAACAACACGCCGGCTCCCTGAAGAACAGTGATCTTCACCGCCGTAGTCTCCTGACCTTCTTCACTCATCATCACGCCAGCAGCAACACTAACGGCACCACTGTCACTCCGCTCAGCTCCGACCTCGCTACGTAGCGCAACAATAAAGACTGACTCACCGACTGATGCCTTTTATTTCTCGTCCCGTCTCTACCGATACGGCCCGCTCCCTCAGAATAAACAGAAGTTTCATAATTTATTGATAAATACATTTTGAAAAAATATTGACGAGATTACGTTACTTCTATTGCGCTACTGTTTCATGAATGGAACATAAAAGTAATGTAATGGAATTCTAAAGGTCGGTTCACCTAATAGCTCTCTACCTGTATTTTAGTAAATTTTTAAGAGCGTAACTATTTTCTAATAATTTATATTTTGTATGTATCTACATTATGTAACGTATTGCTTTTAGGTAAGTGGGTTGAGTAATGTAGCATTGAACAAAAAAACCCAAAAAATATAAAAAGAAACAATTCATCTATGACATATACATATAACAATAAATAAATAAAAATAAAATCTGCTGGTTCATACAACTTTGATCGAGTTAGTATAAAATGAAGTATGGAACAGTTGATTTTTGTTCCTGTGTGTTTTTAGTTGGTCCTGTAATTAAAGTTGTGTATATTAACGAGTCCTTTAATACTCTTTTAGCTGAGTGCCCTAATTCAGACTATGGTATGCATGTGTAGCCCATTTTTACGTATCTAATTATTTAAGCATTTTGAAAATGTATTTTAATTTAAGGTTCAAATATGCCGTTGACAGCTGCAGAAAAATCAAAAAAGGTAGAGAGACAAAATTAAAAACGATCCTGAAAAATATGAATCCTTTAAAAAAAAGAGTTACAAAGCTTTAACTAACCGAAGGAGATAAAATAGAAAAAAGAAAAGAAGAAAGTGGATTCTCAACCGCGACAATCACGAAATAAAGTATCCGATACTTATCATTCGTCAAATATTAGATACAGAAAACTTTTAACAATTTATAATAAGATTTTAAATACATCTGAACGCTGCCTTAGAGTTCCTAAACGTCACCAAGTATTTCTTTTTACGCCACTGTGCTGTTATTGCTGTGATTTATTTGCTAAGATTAATTAATATATCTCAAAGAAATTTGTTCTATTTTTCATAGATATAGTTTATGGTTAATTTTAAATTTGTTATAATTAAACATTCGTAAAAAAAAATCCACATTTGTCTTTCTAGGACGAATAATATATAGTACAAAGTATCCAAAAGTAGCGTAAAAGAATATTTTTATTTAAAAACTTAATATTTAATTCAATGAGCGTAATTATTAATATTCTTTAGAAGACTGGTTGTGTTTTCAATTCGTAAATAATGAATTTCTTTTAAATTTCTTTATAAACTTTATGATTTAAGTGACGTAAAATAATTTCTTATCAGCAGTATTAAACTTAATTTACAATTATTTTAAAAGTTTATTGATATTTTAAATACTGATGTCATGAAGTTCATACTTTCTTTAATAAATTGACGTATATTTTTAATCGAAATGTAGCATCTCACATAAGTGGAATTCCTATTACGTCACCAACATCTTTTTTGGAAAACGCCCCCTTACGAAGTCAAATTAATCAATTTACGAACAAGACAAAGCGCGGCGGACAGTCCAAATGTGTTGAAGAAACATCACTGGGGTGAATACTCCACTAACCGCAGCACTTTTATTGGACACAGATAGAAAGTACAATTCATTTCAACTTGATTATTGAAATAAATTAGTATTTACGTTTGATAGACGGTTTAACATGCATTCAAAAAAAAAAAAAAAAAACTTAGCTTACTCGAACTTTGAAAATAATAACCTATTTTGTGCACGTAAATAGTTGTTTCTTATAGGAATTGTTGAATTGAAGTGTATTTTCCATAATCTCTGCCGAAAAGTGCGGCGGTAAAAGGAATATTTTAACGTTGTGTTTTAACATACTAACTACAAGAAACAACTATTGAAGTAAGTCTGGGGAGATGGTAAAAAACACTTGAAAGTTTCTTTTTTTTTTTGCAAAGTTCAAAACTTCTCGTGTTTTGACGCCATACTTAATCTTATTAGTATGCTGTCACGTTGTATGAAAGATTTCGCTTCCATCTAATTACGCACAAATTATTTAAATAAATGAAACTACGAACCTGATAACCTATTTCGTGAATGCTTTTCTCCCAGCGTAGTTAATGAAATTGAAACGACGTGTTATTTCAATAATTTGGTCGTATTTAGAAGCAAGCGTAGCACGGAAATTTTACCTAGAATATTTAATATTATGCTACTGCAATTAGTGTTAGGCTTGGGTGTGCAATATTACCTTACTCCAATAGTTTAGTGACAAAAGCGTAGCGTGAGTGATGTTGACGGCATCCTAAGCTGTCATGTCTCGTTTCAGATTGAAGATGGTGTTGCAAGTATTTAAATGTATGTAAAAATGATTATTAACTAGTTCTTACGCTGTTTGATAATATTTTTTCGTTTATTTGTCTTTTAGTTCCTGCAACACCAAACGGAACTGACAGCTTAGAAGCGTTGAGACTTGAGACTCGTCATTTCACATTTCTCTACTCTTTATAAAATCAATCATTCTAAATAGTGTAATATACTTTAACTAGTATATTTGTTTTTCCTTGTTAGTATTGGCGGAATAAATTCGGTGTTTGGGCTAAATTCCTAAAAAATAAAACTAGTTTTTTTTATACTAATTTGGGGTCGGGGAATCCGAATCTGAAAGAATTAGGCGGCGGCAAGCAATATTAACTGAATTACAGGACTTTAAAAAAAATTATACACATACAGGAAAATAGCCATTCTGGAAGCATTTTGATTCCTAGAAAATCAAACTAGTTATTTTTATACTAACTATGGGCCGGGGAATCCGAATCTGAAAGAATTAGGCGGCGGCAAGCAATATTAACTGAATTAAACGACTTTAAAATTTTCTATACACACACACATGAAAATAATCATTTCTGAAGTATTTTGACACATGTAGTACAAAGATCATAGAAAAACAAGAAATATACAAAAACATGTGCCGGCAGTGTTACCAGCTCTCAAAAATATTTATCCCTATATCAATATGAAAATAGATAACAGCAGAAAAACATACCTTATAAATCGACCAAGTCTTCTTCGTCCGTCGTATCCTTGTCAAACTCGCTTGTCTCGAAGGGTTCCTGTCGGATACGCGGATCATATAAGAGTCCAGCTAAGCGGTAAAACTCCAGCCCCTTTATACCGCCTGCTCGCGTCCCTAACCTAACCTAACCTAACGCTAGGTTTGTGTAATATGGTTTGTGCCCCTTTATACCGCCTGCTCGCGTCACGGCAAAAAAACATCCCTGTTTTCAAGTAGTTTAGCGGCTACGCTAGGTTTGTGTAACATGGTTTGTGCCCCTTTATACCGCCTGCTCGCGTCACGGCAAAAAAAAATCCCTGTTTTCGAATAGTTTAGCGGCTACGCTAGGTTTGTGTAACATGGTTTGTGCCCCTTTATACCGCCTGCTCGCGTCACGGCACAAAAACATCCCTGTTTTCGAGTAGTTTAGCGGCTACGCTAGGTTTGTGTAACATGGTTTGTGCCCCTTTATACCGCCTGCTCGCGTCACGGCAAAAAACATCCCTGTTTTCAAGTAGTTTAGCAGCTACGCCGGGTTTATGTAACATGGTTTGTGATACAAAAGTGAGTAAAATTTATAAAAAATAAGTACTTAAAATATAAACATGTTATTTTACGTTATTAATATTACTGCTTAATGGCAACACTTAATTTTGTGTGGTAAAAACATCTATGTTATCTTGTTTTTCTATGATCTTTGTCATGTGTCAAAATTCAAAATACTTCCGAAATGATTATTTTCATGTGTGTGCGTATAGAAAATTTTAAAGTCGTTTAATTCAGTTAATATTGCTTGCCGCCGCCTAATTCTTTCAGATTCGGATTCCCCGGCCCATAGTTAGTATAAAAATAACTAGTTTGATTTTCTAGGAATCAAAATGCTTCCAGAATGGCTATTTTCCTGTATGTGTATAAATTTTTTTAAAGTGCTGTAATTCAGTTAATATTGCTTGCCGCCGCCTAATTCTTTCAGATTCGGATTCCCCGACCCCAAATTAGTATAAAAATAACTAGTTTTAATTTTTTAGGAATTTAGCCCAAACACCGAACTTTAGCCGTATTGGCTATGAAGGTCGAATGGAAAAAGCATTTTGGATTCGTATAAACATACAATTAAGTACTCTGATCGTAAAGAAAAACATCAACGATTTTGATAAATATTTCTATATACTTACTAATCTAACTTTTATTGCACTGATTTTTGAAATCGAACTTTATTTCAACAATTTCTACAAGAAAAAACTATAATATACATGCACAAACTAGGTTAAAACGTTCTCATTTTTTCAAGCATATTTAGATTGAAACGAAGCTTATGCAAAAGTCAATCCATACAAAATGTCCAAAATGGTGATGAAGGAATTGTTTTATATGTGAAGTTTTGAACTTTAAATGACTTTTAATGGAATTGTTAAGCCGAAATTTTAGCGCAACGCTCCGCTAATGCAGAAATACGCTCTTCCCAACGTAACTCTCCGACCAACGGGCGAACCGAGGGTACCAAACAAATCGCTTAGCTAATCGGAGACTGATTGATCGTGGAGTTGGGAACAACGGACGTCAGTCAGTTATTTAGATGTCTACACATTTAACTTCATCCTGTCAACACGAATCTTAACAATTTTTTGCATAGTCTTATTAAGTAGATATCCAAGATATACGCAAAAATTACTCTTACATTTCAGAAAATTACAGGTAAATATTCGGAACAAACGTCAATGGTTATGTAACGGGATTGTGTAAGTATGTTATCTTTACTTTAAAAAACAGCCTAAGTTTTTGAATGGTTTGTCTGGCAAAGCAGGTTTGTGTAGCGGGCTTGTGTATATTATCTTAATTTTAAAAGTTTTATAAAAAAAAGTGCGTATTAACCGTTGACGTTTGTTCCGAACTGAAAACAGAGTGACTTGACAGTGAAAGCAAATTTTCAATTTACGTAAATAAAATTAAAAATGTAACATTTTCAACCTCCCCCAATGCAAATAGTTGTCTTTTATGGTAGGTAATTAAGAAGAATCTAAAAGTTTTATAAAAAAAAGTGCATATTAGCCGTTGACGTTTGTTCCGAACAATTACCAAATTACATTTCAGTCAATCACGTTTGATTTTTCAGAATATCTTGTTAACATTATAATCAGAAAGCAGTTAACCTGAAATAGATTTTACGACCCCAGATGTCGGTGTCATAAAGTCCGAACCGGAGACAATCTCCGAAGAAGGGAGTCGAACATCCCTTTTTTGTGATTTTTCATTGCAGTACGGAATTATCAAACAGGAAACAGAAGACGCTTCTGCGATCAAGTGTAAACCGGGAACAGCAGCAGAGCAATGTGGAAGAATGTGGCGCATACTCCGAAATAGATTTTGACTATCCTGATATTAAAAAGGAATGTTTCGTTCATCTGGAAAGAGTCAACCAAAGTCGAGGTTAGCAACGTTTTCTTTTTGAAATCTCCTAGCGGAGGTTGGTTTAGTTGGTCTATCTGTCAATAGTATTGAGAACCATACCATGGCTTGCAAATTTTTCCTGATTTCCGTTCCATATAAAAGAAAAGGGAAACAAAATATACTGCCATGCTTTTTTGACATTTTTTTGGGCAGTTTTGGGTCAAAGTATGAAATTTGATCCTGCAAAGTGTTGTCGTTTAAGTTAATATTTTAATTTATGATTTTTTTTATTTTATAATTTCCGTCGAGATTAATGTTCTCAATTAGCCCCTCAAAGATGTCAAGTTCATGCACTTCTTAGAAATCTGCATATATGTCAACAATTTAATTTATATTAACTATCTTGTCTGGGACTCGTGGTGATGCCGACTTTATTATTTTCTTAGGCTTTACATGTTTCCAGAAATGTTTTTCATCATATTTTATTGTATATTCGACTAATTGAATAATTTGTGTAACTTATTTTAGACAGACTAATTTTAGAAGATAAGGTTTTTATACGGATTTTTTTTTATTTGAGATTATGTTTTTCAACATTTTTTAAAACTGTGCATACGTGTTCTAGGTATCTCGGTATAAAAACTTTGAAAATTATAGAGGATGACTTACTTTTATATTTTCGTTTATCTGTCAAAAATGCGCAATACCAATTCAAACTAATTTGCTTTTCAGAAATCGTTTCATCGACATAATCTATTGCAGGGGTGCTCAAACTTAAACTGCTGGCGATCTACCTCAATATTATTAGACAGTCTCAGGTTCACTCTTTCTTCTCTTCAAAAAGACCCTCCACACAGTGTCCCCAAAGCTGAAACAGTCCCTCAGAGAGAAATTATTTCCCACAGAGCCTCTTGTGTGGAGTTAAATGTAAAAAAAAAAAATAGCCGGTGCTAACTACCATCACAAACCAGTGCGTTATCACAGAAGTGCCATGGATCTTCCGAGCCCGGAAAGTATTTCTATCAAGACGGAACCAGAGTCCCAGGGAGAGTGCGGGGATGAAATGTCGGATACGGATAAAGATATTGACGTCCATGATGTGAAGAAGGAATCTCTGCTGTATTCCGAGACCTCTTCTACAGTCTTACTGACAGACAGTAAGTTGCAGTGTGTAATATATATGAAAATAGTTCAGTGTTAAATTTCGAGGCTCAGTACGTTGCAGAATATCATGAATCGTTGTTTTGTTATTCCAGGTATCATCAATGTAGACGCTGTTGCTATCAAGGCAGAACCAGGAACCCGAGGAGATGAGGGATGGGGAATTCATTATACTGAAATAGATATAGATCTCCATGATATCAAAAGGGAATGTTTAGAGCAACCTGAAAGAATTACCAAGACGTCAGGTAAATCCAGTGTTTGGTAATTTCAATCTACAAAGCTTTCCTTTTGATGCCGTTTTTACGATAACATTTAAGATATTTATGATTCTTTCTCTGTTTATTTTTCAGATTTAATTACGGACCTAAAGACGCATTCTGGAAAATTTTCTTCTTCCTCCTGTTACCGAAAGAAAAATTTACCATCTGACAATTTGACCCACAGTGGAGAAAAACCGTTTTCATGTTCTGACTGCAAAAAATCATTTTTACGAAAGGGTGAATTGATTCGTCACATTCGGACTCACACGGAAGAAAAACACTTTTATTGTACCGACTGCGACTATTCATTTTCTGAAAGAGGAAATTTAAAAAAACACATGTTTACTCATAGGAGAGAAAAACCTTATTCATGTACCGAGTGTGACTATTCATGTTCTCATAGGGGATATTTAATAGTACATATGCGTACTCACAATGGAGAAAAACCTTATACATGTACCGACTGTGACTATTCATGTTCCCAAAGGGGAAATTTAAAGGTTCACTTCTTGACTCATAGTGGGGTGAAACCTTTTTTATGTACCGACTGTGACTATTCATTTTCTGGAAGGGGAAATTTAAAGAAACACATGTTGACTCACAGCGGACAAAAACCTTATTCATGTACCGACTGTGCCTATTCATGTTCTCGAAAGGGACGTCTTATCGTACATATGCGTACTCACAGTGGAGAAAAACCGTATTCATGTACCGACTGTGACTATATATGTTCTCAAAAGGAAAGTTTAAAAGTACACATGCGAACTCACAGTAGAGAAAAACCTTATTTATGTACCGACTGTAACTATTCGTGTTCCCAAAGAGGAAATTTAAAGGTTCACATCTTGACTCATAGTGGAATGAAACCTTTTTCATGTACCGACTGTGACTTTTCATGTTCCCAACGGGGAAATTTAAAGGATCACATGTTGACTCACAGTGGAAAAAAACGTTATTTATGTACCGACTGCGACTATTCATGTTCTCGTAGGGGAACTTTAACGGTACACATGCGTACTCACAGTGGAGAAAAACCTTATTCATGCACGGACTGTGAATATTCATGTTCTCAAAAGGGAAGTTTAAAAGGACATATGCGGACTCACAGAGCAGAAAAACCTTACACATGTGCCGATTGTGACTATTCGTGTTGTCGAAAAAGAAGTTTAAACATGCACATGCGGACTCACACTGGAAAAGTGTCTTACTAAAACACCTTTTGACTCATTCACATAATGTACTTGCCGTAAACAACCAGATTATCGATCTTAAAAATCTGATATAATAAAGACCACGGTTTCACCAGTATTTAAAAATAACATTTGTAATCATTTGTTGAAATGGCGGAAGCTTTTAATCTTTATTTTTTTTCTGAAAGTCAATGTAAAATAATAGATTTGTTTCCTTTTGAAACTAAAGAAGCAAATTATTTATATACAAAATTCTTAAACAATTCTCTCACGAATAAATAATACTGTTGAAATCGAACATTTACTAATATATTAATAATAATAATTCATCTTTATTGAACAAAATGTGCAAGATTATAGCTAAACAGTATATATTCAGTGTTAATGTTCTCAGTGGTTTGAAATTATATAAGTACAAAAGGATAGCAACATAAAATCATATAAATATGAACAGTTTGTACTTGAGGAATAGGAAATAGTTATTATAATTTAGGATTTTCAATAATCCGCCTCAATAAGCTAGCCTGTGTTTAGGCAGTAAATTTTAAGTCAATTTATACTACTTATAAACATACCAACACTTTATTAAAATATAATCATACAACATATTGGTTACAATTTTTTTTTTTTTTTTTTACATGAGCTCCACACAGGAGGCCCTGAGGAAAATAATTTCCCTCAGGGCCTATGTCATCTTTGAGGATGCTGTGTGGAGGGTTTTTTTAAGGAAAAGGGAAGGAGTGGAGAGTTCTGGGAAGGAAAAGGGTTTAAGGGGTGGGTAGGAATCTGGGGTTCAGTATGTCCCGGTCATCCGCCTCCAAGACCTAGACAAACCTCACCCCATGAACCCGGGCACCCCTGCTAAATCACCAAACGTAGCGAACCACTTGGGGTGACCTATGGCAGAGGTGTTGGTTATCCAATAAAGGTTCCCGGGGCAGCGGTACCCATTCCCGCCTCCCAAATTGCAATACAATAATAATAATTTTAAATAAAGAGAAACCAATACATTGGTTGTATATTTCCATTGTATAATACCAAATCGTTAATAATTTCGAATTTGGGTGAGTGCACCGGTAAAGGCCCTATCATTATTTTTGATCCAAATAATTATGTTATCTTTTAAATGTTTTGTGATTCACATTTTTTTATTCTATGTGGAAGAATGTTGTAAAGTCTTGTTGCAAGGTATCTGAAATTTCGTTGACCAAAAGTAGTATTTGTTTTGAGAATTTGTAGTAAGTCTTTGTTATGGTTTCGAGTACAGCGAGTATTGATTTATGTTTTTTTTTTGTTTGAAATATTCATACATACACACAACAGATTTACAGAAGTAAAATATAGTTCTTAAAACTAATTACGTATAAAGTTATTTCTTGTTAATGAATCTACATATCTACAATTTCTATATTTTACAAGCAGCGTTGTTATTTGTTTAGTCACTTCAAAGTCTTCATGGGCAACGCAAAAAAATCAGCTTTTTTGTTGCAAAAGTGCATCTGGATCTGGGCAAAATATTTGGAAGTTGGTTTCCCATCCTTAATATATCTA
The DNA here is from genome assembly GCA_929108145.2 of Limnephilus rhombicus. Classification (NCBI taxonomy): domain Eukaryota; kingdom Metazoa; phylum Arthropoda; class Insecta; order Trichoptera; family Limnephilidae; genus Limnephilus; species Limnephilus rhombicus. The sequence goes on from OV815289.1 coordinate 35,525,753, forward strand.
ATGATATTTTTCTGCTGTGTGGGACACTTTACTTCCAACACAAAGTCCTCACTTATAGCGTCGGGTGACGCACCAAGTAATGGGCATGATTTGCACAAAAACAAGCCCGTCCTTTTCACATCCACTTGATAGCGTTTCCCCACCTCTGCAATAACAGACTTCCAATTCCCTTCCTCGTTTCAGAGCTGCGTTATCTTCTAACTTGACAGCAACAGTTTCGACCAACACTCCGTCAAGTGTTTTGCAGTGGGCAGCCTCATAAGCTTTAGAGGCAGTTATCCTTGCATATCGCAATTCGAACCATAAACTGCTATTTGATTGTAGATTTGTTGCAGTTTCAGCCTCACTACATGTGATTTCACTCATATTCGCTGAGTAAAATTGCAACAAATCTACAATATTTGAAATATTTTGGCTTTTGGCTTCAACACTTAGAAAATGCAAGGATAACTTCTCAATAGTACTTGGCTCATTAAAAAATTTTGTGAGCTGGGTGTCAGTGACCCCCACCTCAGAAGATATCTCTAAAAAGGAATTCAAAAATTTACCAGTTTTAGCAGGCAACTTTGTCACAGTTTTAGGCCCCATATATTTTATTTTTATAAACTTAATAGAGCTACCCACTTTCGAAAGTTTCGATTTAGCCCAATAACACTTGACGGATGTTCTGGAGTCTTCCAGGGTCCGTCGATTCAGCCACATAAGAAATGCAATTGAATGTTTGCAACCTCCTTGGCTCGCCACGCAATCCTCACATTTTATACTAATAATGGAGGACTCCTTTTCATTGCAAATACATTCAGCGTTGTATCCTTTTTTCCTAATTTTATGTTCAGGCATTATTTTTGCCTTTACAGTATATAAGTCTCCCGATTGCTTCAACTGCACATACCCAATGGCGTTGTCACCATAGCTTTCTCGGGCTGATCTGAAAATAGAAAAATACATTATTATTATGCCACAAACAATAGTATAAATCTATAGGTAATCACATGTAATGTGACATTATAATAATAAAAATTTCGAAGCTATGCAATAAAAAACATATTATGTACGAATATGTATCTTTAGAAATCCATTTCATATAATAATAACAACAAATACATATATTTGACAATAGATGGAACATATTTTTTTCACATAGATTCTATTGACAAAGGGGTTTCTCCGGGAATGCAGCTGGCTTTCAGCAGTGCCTTATATGGTAAACAACAGATGAAATAATTAAAAGCCATCACCACATTATATATTGTAATGATTAGACAATAATTATCATGTCATGCGAAATCATTAAATATACCTGCACAAACTAGTGAGGTTATGGCGAAACATCAGATGTCAGATGGGTAAAATACGTAATGATTATTATTTATTATACTGTAGAAATGTATTATATTTATTGTAACGTACAAATGAATACAATTATTTTATGTACTTACTTGGAAGCTTTAACTCCACGAATTTCAGCACTAATGTAATCAGTATATCTCGTAAATATAAAATCAACATTTCAGAATCAACGATTGGTAGGTTGTCAGACTGGCCTTGAATATATCCGATTTCTGAGATGGTATGTTCTTTTTTAAATAGATTTCGTATTAAATAAACTTTGTTAACTAAACCACAAATATACCAAACCAGCCACAACTAAATTAAAAAGACTTTTACGAGATATAAAGCAAAACTGTTTGGCCCATAAATAAACGCTTGTCCTATGCACCTCTTTCATCGTAAACAAACCATCTCACATGTAATAGAAAGAGATGCACCATAGACATTCCGGTGATCCGTTCTTTGTAAAAACCGAGGCACGGATGACGTCAGAATTCTTTCGACCAATCATGAAGCGTTTATAGTTTATAGCTTTTTAATATATTTTAAAGAAGGTTTAATTAATTCTAAGGATAATAATATAGAAATATATTTAGAATCGATATTTTTCGATCTACATGAACATATTTTTTATAGGTCAAAATATTTTTCACTCAACTTCCCTATTGTACGGTGTAAAAAGGTAGTCCAGTTAAATGACCAACTTTACCATCATGCTGTTAACGCAGGGGTAGGCAGACAGGACAGACCACCAAACAACTCAATCTTGGCACACACTCCTTGCCTCGTTCACATTCATACATGGTGTCATACATGCTATTCTATTATTCTGACTCTTGACATGGCCCGACTCAAGTATCTGATTCACTTGGTCATGCCATGTCTTCCTCGGCTTCTTTTACCATTCACATTTGGAACGTGTACACTATTTTCCTCGTCCATTCGCTCTACATGGCCAAACCATCTGAGCGTCACTTTCTTAACCTTACTCAGTATGCTTACATCAGCCTTGCATTCTTTGCGGATCTCCACGTTTCTCACACGATCATGGATGGTTTTACTACACACATGCCTCAGGGATCTCATTTCTACAACATTCAATCTACTTTTTTCCTTCCTCTGCCAGTTCAATGCCTCCCTGCCATACATCAGGGCAGGTACCAGCAGTCCATTACAGACGAGGTGATTTTTCACAAAAACGGTGCAATACAAATCATCCAAATATTATTAAAATGTACTTATAAACGTACCCAATCTCTGATTTCATCATCTGCCTCTTCTTTGGAGTCGTTGATTTTGTCCTCGTCAAAGGTAAAGCTCTTGTGGAAATCCTCCTTGTATCACTGATATTACATTCTAGTAATGATTATCAATTATTTTACCTAGAAAAACACAATATTGCAGGTCAATTATCACATTATTATAAACAAAAGATACCAGACGCCGATTACCAACGAACGCTTACCCGGGATGCTTTTGAGGATCGAATTGCTGCTGCCGGGCTTCGGGACACTCCTTCCTTAAGTGGGTGGGTAACTATTGCGAATTGAATCAATATCTTCATAGCCTTCGTCACCGCAATGATATCAAGAAATCATTTTCACAAATATTTACGCCAGCGTTGGGAGGTTGTAGCGATTCGTTCCCCATCCCTACACTTTGTTGCATGCACATCACTATCTGCAACTGACCATGTGACCAGCGAACGTTTCCTAGGGGGCATTGACGGCTTCACCCGGCAGTTTGGTTTTGGGAGACTACTGGAGCAACACCCCCCTGCGGACGGAGGATGGCGTCTGGTTGCCGGACCTATAGATTTCTCCTTCAGACGAGTCATGCTGTTACCTTCAACGATATACTTCACGTAACGTAGAATTAGCTTCATTATCTATCATCATGGTTTATCTATAATTTAAATTGTTTTCTTATTCACCTAAAAATAAGATGGCGCTCAACCTTTACCACTTTCTTTTATAAGTAACTTTTAACTACCTACCTCTATTAATATCAGAAATTACGTATTCATTGTCCCTTCGGGAGAATGACACGCCCTGTAGATTACATTCAACTTATTTTAAATTATGTTTGATTGTTATTTAATAAATTTAATATCTCATGCTCTGGGTTTTAATTGCAACTTATTTCCTTTACACATCATCACATAGCATCATTTAATAAGTATGCTATATTTATGGAAGATACAAGTAATAATCTCCCTTTCAAAATGGCGCCCAACGTGGTAATTATCCTCTGTAATTTCGGTTTCGTATATTTTTTTCACTGGGTAGGAATTTTTTTTTGATATGACTCTGAAGTTGGGATCTTTAGGTTCCAGCGCATCTGCCGTTCGCGGGGTGAGTGTGTTTTATATTTTATTATTATAATGTCCTTATTACTTTAATTTCCATTGTTTCTCACTACCAAACTCAATTTTTGTTGTTTTGTAATAAGTGTTACCGTTCACAAGAATACTTTATTCATTATATAATTTTGCATCATGTGTTCCCAATCATGCCTTAAAATATTCAACGTTACCTTCATATTCTTATGTTTCAAGATATAATTGCTGTTATCCTTAATTCGCACATTAATGTTGGTTGGTTTACCTTTCTAATAATGTTACAGGTTAATAATAATATTTGCTATCACGGTAGCTCGGCACATTATGTACACTGTACTTTCTTGTTTTCGATCGGAATAAATATGTACCTACGGTCATAATGGCACGCGTCCCACTACGTAAGTGTATTTCAATTTTATATTGTATCTCTGGAGTGAATATTTTTCTTTTATAATGCGATGTTATTACAATATCGTTTCATATTTCTTATTGCAACATCTGATTCATAAGATTTGCTTTTGAACGTTATGCTGCTCAACATTTTTATTATGAGAGACGGGGGATCTATGTCAGTAATAAATTTTTTTTCAGATTTATTAATGGACCTCCAAGTTGATTGATTTATGTTATATTATGTGGTTGATAATTATCTTCCTATTAGTTTTGAATTTATCTAGTAACGAGTTTTTCAAGGGATTTTAAATTTAACCTTCATATTTAATTATTCTTAAGTTGGATGGGCACTAATTTCAAATGGGGTTTGTAAATTTTATTGTCCACGCGTTAATAATTTGCAAAATTGTCACACTGAAATGATTTACATCTTTATCTAGGAATTATTTTCCTGTGTTTTGGAAATTTTATTTTTGCTTCATTTCAAATATGTCAAATCATGCATTTCAGAATTGCGAATTGCTGGCCTTCCTCAAATGACTGTTGGATATGAGAGACGTCCTCTATTCAATTTCTTTCAGTTTCTGTCGCCGTGCAGACCGCACGCCCAGAAATTACGATAAACACAGTAACCACCTAAGTACAGTGCCAAGCAGTTAAACAAATTATTGTTGTAAACTTAGCAGGCTGACTGACGTTTTTATTCGCCAGACAGCCCGCATAATAAATAACTCATTATGGACCGGAACGTACAAGGACTAATTGACTCTATTAAAACTGAAATTAAAAAATGCTCAAGTATCAAAGAGGCGAAGCAGAGAATAATTATAGAACAAGATATAAGCCAACTAGAAGAAATATGGTGCAAGGAAAAACTTCAATTACAAGAGAAAATAATTGAGCTACAAAATAAACTGATATTAAATGAAGAAAAACATTCAGAAAAAATTGAAAATTATTTAAAGGAAAAAAATGAATCAGTTAATACAACATATAATAAGTCAACCTTTTCAATACCTATTCCAGAGGCCAAATACTCACTAATAGTTGCAAGTGAAAATACAAATTCAACATCTGATGATATTCGAGATTTGATAGTTAAAAAAATTAAAACATCGCATTTGGGTATTGCAGTAAATGGGGTACAAAAAGCATCAAACAATAAACTAATTATATCTTGCCCTAATAAAGATCACGCAAAAAAACTAACGGACGAAATAAATACGGTATTTAAAAACAACATGATCGCAAAAGAACTAGAAAAAAAGAACCCAAAATTATTCATAAGAAACTTACCTATCAACTTATCTGAAGAAGACATAATAGAATCATTTAAAACACAAAATGATGGAATCAAAATCATAATGGATGAAAATCCAAAAAACTCAGTTAAATTAGTGAAAATGCTTAAACCAAAAGGACAAAATAATCTTACGAACTACATAATCGAAACAAGTGGAAAACTTAGGAAATATCTCATATCTAAAGAGAAAATAAATATTGGATACTACAGAGTACGGGTGGAGGACGCAATTCCAATTATGCAATGCTTTCATTGCTTGAAATTTGGTCACTCAGCTATCAACTGCCTAAATAAGGACAAGAATGCCACGTGTCTACACTGCGCCATGGATCATCCCTGGAAAGACTGCCCTAATAAAAACAAAGAAGAAAAATGCAAAAATTGTGAATTCCAAAACAACACATTCAAGTCAACTAACGATACAAATCATAAAGCAAACAGCAAAAATTGTACGTATTTAAAAAAAATGATGACTATTGCACAAGGGCGTATAAATTATGAATAGGTATGCACCTTCTTTTAAATTCTTAACAGTGACAGCCCTCATGGTATGCTCAAATATTAAAAACACAATATCGAAATTTATATGTTTGCATAAAATGCGATTGTTTTCTGAATCTTCCTACAATTTAGTTATAACTTTCTGTAAAATGTTAAAACCAAAAAAAAATCATTATAATATTATTAACCTACCATCAAAGTGTTAAAGAATCATTAGAAATATTAAAAAATTATTTAATTATATTTTTCAGTAAAATTTTAAAACAAAAACGATGGATTCAAATTTTAGCCTGTTCTCAAAGTGTTAAGGCTTGTGAAATATTATTTACACAAAACAAAATTGATATACTTTATACTATGTTTCTTCTCTATAACATTATCACTAGAAATACAATGACAGTTTATTCAATACTGTCACCAAAACAAATTGAAGTCAACCTTGATGGACTATTTTTGGGCATGAATTATTATTATTCATTATTATTCGTGATATTATTATTGCTGCGAATTTATTTAAATATGCATTCAATGTCAACTTCAATTTTAACAATTAGTTATAATAATTGCGTAAATCAGTATGAAATGCCAATGCCAGGAATAAAATTGCATACTTATATTTTAGTTATTAAGTATTTTAGTTACACACATTATGTCTTTTAGTTTCATAGATGATGATAATGACATAAATTTTTGTAAGATAAATAACCTGTGCGAATGGCTTCGTAAGCAAGACACAATGAAACGTGAAACGAGTAAACTCAATTTTGTGGAACTAAACATTAGATCTATAGGTAGGTATTGGGACCTATTTCATGTTTATTTTAAAGACTGCTTAAATCACATTGACGTACTCATGCTTTGCGAAACTGCAATTCGTTCGGAACTTGTTAATCTTTATGATATTCCCGGTTTCAATTCGTACCACTATTGCAGAAACCATAAATCCGGTGGAGGCATTTTGTTATATGTAAAGAATAACCTCTCCTTTTCGCAAATATTTCTGGACAGTAAATATTTTGAGAACGTTTTTGGAATATTGACACTTCCAAATAACAGTACTCTAAATGTCTTGGCAATATACCGACCCCCGAATTTAAATAAGCAAGCATTTTTGTCAGAAATATCCAATGTGTTTGAAAACAATATTAAATCAAATGAAAGTGTAATATTTTTCGGTGATGTAAATTTAAATTTATTACATAAAAATGATGCTATCATTATAAAATATGAAAATATTCTTACTAATAACTATTTAAAAAAATGTATAAATTATGTTACACGAGAAGTAATAGTTCAAGGGAAAATTGTTAGTTCTTGCTTAGATCACTTTTTTGTGCGAGTTAGCGGAAAGTTACCTACTGGATTAACCAGTACAATCTCCGCGTGCGTATGTGATTATAATATTGCCGATCATAATACAACAGCTGTAAGCATACTCTATAAGTCGGTAGATAATTTCAATTCTAGCGATTCTAATAACGTCAAAATTCTTTCGCAAAAACAGATTGATAAACGTATTTGTAATTATGACTGGAAGTCGCTTCTAAAGGAAACCGAATGTTCGGTTATTTATTTAAAAATTAAAAATTATTTTGACGACTTGTATAAAAACAGCACAATTATAATAAGCAAAAAACCTAAAAGCCGACCTTATGCCATAAATGATTGGATATCTAGTGATGCACTATATAAAATTAAAAAAAGGGATTATTTATATAAGCGTTGGAAAAATGCCCCAACAAATAAATACTATGAAAAAGAATATAAGTGTTATCGAAATGTTTTAAATAAATTGTTACTTAAATTAAAAACCTCATACTATAATGACAAATTCAAAAATCTATTTCAAGATTCAAAAAAGACATGGGACGAGTGTAATCAAATTTTAGGTAAGAAATGTAAAAATAATTGTGACCAAGTTGCCTCCAAATATTTGATGAAAGATCGGACCAAAGAAAATGTAACTAATGATTTTGTTGATTATTTCTCTGACAGTGTTTGCAATATGTTACATAAATGTAATTACAGGACAAATGCTTTTGAACCAGAGAAGATGCCTCAAAGCATGTACCTACCAAGGGCCAAAATTTCTGATATAGAAAGCATTGTGCGGCAACTTAAAAGCTCTTCTCCTGGAATTGATAATATCAGAATGAGTGATATTAAAAAACATATAATAATTTTAGCTCCAATCATAGCCCATTTTGTAAATAGAATTTTATTTGAAGCAAAAATTCCAGATGACTTAAAATGTAGTATTATCAGACCCATTTATAAAGGAGGTGATCACACTCTATTGGGTAATTATAGACCGATTAGTATTTTGCCATCACTCGAAAAAATTCTTGAAAAATACATTCAGTTGAAATTAATAAAATATTTAGAAGATTTTTCTATTATTGATACAAATCAATATGGATTCCAGAAAAAAAAGGGTACCGAAATGCTACTTCAAAAATTTGCCAGTTTCATAAATAATGAACTAAATAGTAAAAATCATGTATTAGTTTTATTTATAGATTATTCTAAAGCATTTGACACTATTAATCATAGAAAATTATTGCAGATACTAGAAATCATAGGAATAAGAGGAAAGCTCCTAAAACTATTTGAAAATTACTTGAACAACCGATGCATGAAAATAAAGCTATTGAACACTTTAAGTAAAAAAAGAAAAATTTTAGCTGGCGTTCCTCAAGGTTCCATATTAGGTCCAATTTTATATATCATTTATGTATCTTTTATTAAGTACATCTTTAAACATGTAAAACACTTTGTATATGCGGATGATACTGCACTAGTGATTTCTCGCAGTGATTTAAAATTATGTATTGAACTCTAACAAAAGGATTACATTGAGCTTTTGAAATGGTCTCATGACTCTGGTTTAATCATAAATGCAAAAAAAACTAAATTGATACATATTAGATCACCCAATGCCAAGACAAATATTATTACACCAGAAATAAAAACACACGGTTCAGATTGCTTACATGTTGGTATCCCAGCATTGTGTACATGCGAAAATATTGAAGTGGTTAAAGAATATGTTTATTTAGGTGTAATTATTGACTGCTTTTTCAAATGGGATTTACAAATAAATAAAGTCTGTGAACGTCTGAGATCTATTGTTAGTAGATTATATAAACTTAAATTCTATGTTCCAATATGCACACTTCGAATAATTTATTTATCATTAGCTGAGTCTATTATACGGTACGGAATTACAGCTTGGGGACTTACCTGTAAGACAAATGTTAATCATGTTCAATCTGTCCAAAATTCATTAGTTAAATTATTAGCTCATAAAAGTTTATACGAGCAAAGACACAATGTTCCGTACTTTTACCAGAATCTTAAAATTCTCTCAGTAAGAGCAATTCTGTGGCATAAAATTATTTTTCAGCATATGAATAGCCCTATATACATAAATAGACTGGACCACACTTACAATACTCGATTTACGTTAAATGAAGGACTAATCGTACCTAAGCACTTAAACAAATATGGACAAAGAACGCTGGACTACATGATACCTACATGCTTAAATATGTTACCTGCTAAAATTAAAAAATGTACAAATAATGTAAGAACAAATATTATATTGAAAAATTGGCTCGCCGAAAGAAAAAGTTTGTATTAACATTCTTGTAGTACTCGTAACACAAAAAATGTCTAACTGCATTATAAGTTTTATTTAAAAAAAAAAAAAAAAAAAAAAAAAAAAAAAAAAAAAAAAAAAAAAAAAAAAAAAAACTTCAAAGTAAAAGCACCCATTGACAAACTACTTAAAAGTAGTTTATTGGGACTTTTCTTTTTTGTAATATCTTATTTTATTTTGATTTCCTGTAATATTTTATAACTTTTTTCTTATAATAAAAAAAAAAAAAAAAAAAATGTAATTGCCGAGTCCAGTTTAACCAGTTTCCAGTTTTTGGATAAGAGGTCTTTCAAATTGCTTATCTTATTTTCGGTTGAGTTGTTGTTTGATTTTACGGAAATATTTTGTAAATAATTTTTGTTAACTTTCCTTGGAATCATTCAGTAGCTTTAATTGTTAATTATTTTGGTGAATTTTATTGGTATCTTGTCACAGTCAATTCATGTTGAATTATTGTCGATTCTTTTCAATATGCAAGAGCTCATGTATCTTGATTAAAATTGCCTTAATTTAATTTAAATCATAATTAAATTCTCAATATTCGTGAGTTAATTTTGATAGTACGCGATTAATTGGGTTATTTTCTTCTATAATTTGGCTTCCTGGCAGTATTAAAGTTATCGACCTTTGCAACCACTTGATAATTTTAATAGCTTCTTTGGCATAATAATTTGTAGGAATTATCTAACCTTTGATGGATTACTTCACAAGCTCTTATGTTAGTTCTTACAGGGAAGAACTGATAATGACGGTTTTTATAGCTGTTCATCTTACATCGTTTTTCTTTAAATCTGACGGGGTTTATAATTGGGTAGTCTTATAAATTCATTTAAATTAATATGTTGTTTAGAATAACTTTAAGATTCATTAAATTAGTATTAAATTAATTCTATTTTACCTTGATGTAATATCATTTATTTAAATTTCTCGGTGTACAATTATTTGTTTTGCAAGTAGTTATTTTGGGCGTATCAATTAATAAATAATTTACCTTCTCTTTTCTAAAACATTAAGCTCAATTTCGGGGTTTTCCAAAAATTTTATGCAATATATTTTTTTTCGATAGGGCCAGATTGAATTTTACTTAAATGGTTAGTATTAAATTCAGTTGTTTTTTAAATTTTATTAAATTTGTATATTTTTCTCAATATTTCACCGTTCTCGATGATAATTATTTCAAGCTTAGCGGTTTTCAAATAAATAATAACAATAATATGTAATTATTATGTAGCGGTTAGTTCCTCAGACGCTTTAACGGATTTTTACTCGTTTGATTGTACACTTTTTGGGATTGGTATTGTCAATCAAATGTCGGTTGATATCGTTATTTTGTCTTTAGTAAATTTATAATGTTTAATTATCATTTCGGTTTATTTGAATGTTATTATTTAACTTAATAAAAGTGATTTTATCCTTTATACACAGCCTTTGGTTAGTGCATTTGCTATTTTATTATTAAAAATATTTATCGCATTTGACGACATCTGGGCGGCGCGCATCAGTTTAATATATTCATACACCATAAAAATTCTTCGGACGTAACGCAGTTTTGGTTCGAGTCTTTGCTTACTTGGAATACTAAATACTCTTTATAAATTAAATATCCGGTTCGAACAATGTGCTTTCTCTATTTGACATATGATACCATCAGTGTTGCCAACTCGAATTTTAAAGTAGAGCTAGGCGAAACCCAAAAAAGAGCCAAAAAGGAGCTAAATTTTGAAAATGACATAAAGCATGGCGGGGGGGGGGTTGTTGGAGAATTTCAGAGAAAAAAAAATCGGTTTCCGGGGGGGGGGGGGGGGTTTGGCTGCTTTTGAACAACTCACAACAAACACTCACAATACACTTGTTTATTTTTATAATTTTCTATACACAATTATTTTTGATAACATCGAAGTCTTCAGGGTTTTTTACTGTTTTTTTAAATATTTTTTTGTTAGACAGCGACTAGTCCTCTAAAAATTCTAAGTAGTCATCCGGTTCCAGTTCCTGTTCCTAGACCCGTCTTCATGCATTCGAATTCGAAGGAGACCGACGCAAGACGCAAGACGCAATGCAATATGCAATAGCCGGTCTAGGCAAGTTACTTGTATCGAAGTTTTTGGGAATTTAATTTTTTCGGGAAGTCTCTATACTGATGTTTCCACCATAGCATTTTTAGTAAATGTTACTTGTGCAGGAGTTCAGGGAATCTCTTTTTATGGGAAGTCCTCGTCCCAAAGTTGCATTTTTGGAATATTATTGCAAATATTATTTCACGTGAATAAGGGCTGTAATATCTGAAAAACGAGCTAAGAAGGTAAATATCTTTTTTGGAGCTGACGACGTCGATTTAGAGCCAGATCTAGCTCTAAACGAGCTGAGTTGGCAACACTGAATACCATAGATATCCTACTAGATATACTACCATAAATATACCAACCCCTAGATCGATATCTTCGGGCTTTTTCCTCCTAGCGGTTTCGTCACCAACATCCAAACCACGCCCATAAATTATTATATATCTATATTATTATATATGCCTATCGATAGCACTAATAGACTAAAGATAGAGGAAGTTTATTCATCTACCTACTGCAACCTATTAGCCCAATAAATTATTTAAAAACAAAATAATTAGAATCAGAAAATGTTTCTTACTACATTAGACAAATGAAACCCTCTGGGAACATCTTTAACACTCCCGGATCCACGATGCGATTATAGTTTACAACGCTCTTTAAAACATCAATAACTCCTCAAATTCTTCAATCATTAAATCAACATTTTAGTATTCCTGAAAAATATATTTTTGCACCCGTAAAAAATATTTTAAAAATTGTGACGATTCTGTATAAAATAATAAAAAATGTTTTCCTAAAAGTCGACACATTTCTTTGTCAGATGAGACAACAAATTTTAAATTTCTATGGGAATAACAGAGAAGAAAAAACATTAATTCATTCCAACCCCATTAACCTACGTCCAATATTACGATCTCCTTTTACTTATGTATGACAAAAAGAGATGTAAAATAAAACGTTAAAACCTTTTGCCTATCTGTAGAGACTATTTTAATTCTCAAAGTTGACATCATAATACTGTAATAAAGTGACTCTTACCCCCCCCCCCCCCCCTTATTAATAAAACTTTACAAGCTTTCAGAATGTTTATGCTGTTCCTTCAAAATACATTCGAATTAGGAAAATTTAGAACAAGCTCGGTGTGGACGCTCTCTCCTTGGTCGCTGCACCACTGTAATAAATCCGACCCTTGCTCCTGTAATCAATTAATTTTCCTTTTCTTTTAAACTTGATTTTATGTTTTCTATCTTTATACATCGTTCGTAGGCTCTGCAACGAAAGCTCTGTACGTAGAGTTCGTCGCCTCCATCCGTATTCGTAGCCTTGTAGTTCCGTCGCTCACTCTTCTCTCCTCTTCATTCCTTTGGCAGGAACAACTCAACACCCCTTTACGTAATACGTTTTAGGTATACGTGTCGAGATGCTCTCAATTAATCAACTTGTAATTAACCCCTTAACGTTGTGTCATTTTTTTGTTTTAAAGGTTTGATATGGTTAATCCAATTTAATTAATAATTTGTTTGTGGTAAACCCTTGTCCTTTTAGGTATGGCGTGTTACAATTCACTAGGGTCCGATTTACAATGACTGACTCTAGCTAACTTGAAAATAACTAATACTATCGTTCGTGCAACTTCCTCCCCTACTAACGTCCGTTCTATACTTGTTTGTTGATGACTACTTCTTCTGAATTAACCCGCGTCATCCTCCCTAGTACCTAGTACAAAAATATACTTTTATACATTTAATTGGGAAGATCCTACCTTTAGCGTAACGCAGCGTATCCTCTGCTGTTCTTGGGGTGCTAACACATAAAATAATTTGACATTTGTAATCTAGTTACGGATTTTCAATCAAAATTCAATCAAACCAGGCCCGAGATGCACAAATTCTACAGTCACAGTTGTAAGTGAAGTTTGTTAGTTAGTTTTGAGTTTGGGTAGGTATTTTTGGGAGATTACGAGGGATTGACATGAAACAAAATATGTCTTGCTACAATTGGACTCCTCCATTTCCGCAACTGACTTGGTGAGGTTCAATTAAAACCGCCCGGTCTGTCTCCAATTCCATCACCTCCAGAGAATATTTTGATGGTCGCAAGCGACGAATGAAAAATCGACATGTTTTGCTTCCTGTCGGGAAAGGGTTTGGTGTGTATTTCCGGTTCGTAGGGTGATAATGGGAGTGTTCTCAACCAATGCGCCGCCAAATTATAATGATGATAATGTTAATGTTGCTTGATGAAATGTCATCTCATATCGCTTGATGTGAGGATCTGCTTCGAATTATGGTGTGTTAGCCGATGTCCGGAAGTATCCAGGATTGCGTGGGTGGCACGAGGTTTTAGATCGTGACATCCTCTAAGCCGAATTGATGATGATGATGATGCTGTAGAAGTCTTTCAGCATGTCGATGACTAGAGTTCCGTTCACTCCTATAGCATCGAACATGAACATTAAACCGAAGTGGATTAGACAAGCGGCAATGTCAGGAGGTCGGTGGAGCCGCTCCCTCCCCTGATCTCGTGAAGTTTGAATTTAGTGAAGGTGGATTTTGATGTCATCGACCCTCGCCTCTGCAGTCACAAAGCTCCCCAACAGTCCCGTTCTCCGTCCAGCACACCGCCTCGAACCAGTAGAAATGATGCTTACGTTTTCCTAGGCACGTTATAAACATGCGTCAGCCTTCAGCCGCGGTGATCATCGGTATTTGATTTGAATGAAAATACCTCCCCTCGCATGACGGAAACAGGCGTGACGGGGACGGTCCCCCATTTAGCGTCACGGGCATCCGCCCTACGATAGGTGATATCCCAAGCTCATCTCAAATATCAGCTCGAAGAAGGAATGTCAAGCTCGGCTTCCAGGGTGCTGGGTCCAGGAATGAATGGCACCGGGTCGTGAATCCGGCTTCCATCCCTTCCATTTCCCCTGCTACGCTTTCGTCCAAAGTACATTCCCAACCTGATGCTGGATGATGCCCTAATTCTAATTTTGGGGAAAATTATGAAAATTTATCCGGTTTCCGACAAAGAGCCGCCGATCGATTGCTAAAACAACTCTGTATGTCATGTTCTCTTCGTTCCGCTGACAAGGTAACTCCCCACGAGCGTAACCAAAGGGTAGTGAAGCCATCGCGAATTTCGTCACTTCTTTTCCTTCATTACGGAGGTAGCCCGGCCAGATCGTTTTCTCCGTCCTGTATTTAATTGACCTCCCGCGACAGCGACTCTTATCAGCTGATACCTCAGGAGTGGTATGAAGGGGGGAGTTGTGGGAGCACGTCCTTTGCCTTCCAGACGTCTCCCAATGCCTGTATGACGATACATGTGATAGCATATACGTCGACATCATGAAAGGGCTCCTGCCTCGCTCTCAACTGCTTCAGGCCCGTCCAGAGACACAGGTTTCCAAGCCTCCATCACAAACGATTCCAATTTAACTGGACCAAGCCTGTAATCATCGCTTGCTTCGCCCCCACATTTGGGAAATAGTGTAGCCCACCAGCAAATCGTTCACTTCGCCCCCGATCATAACTGCATAGGTGTAACCTACATACATGGAATAGGGAAGCTTAACTCAAAAATTACTCCAGCAATCACCAGCTTCAGCGCCGTAACTCGTTCGGTTAAATTTGAAGGAAGGAAATTTGCTAAATAATAATAGCAGAGCGCGTCGCGCGCGATGTCTGAATACCTACTGATGGTCTCGTTCAATCGCAAATACTAAGGATTTAAGTTAGAATGTAAATTCTGTATAAAATATACCTAACGTAAAGTTCTATGCACACTTCCATGCGCGAGTTTAAACGAAGTCAAAAGCTAGCTAATGTAGGTCCCTACATAACAGTTTTTCTGAGATCCCTGAAATTTGAGGTAAAAGGCGTGGGATTTTATTTTTTTTTGGAATGGGAATTCTATTGTATACATTTGTTAGTAAACAGAAGCCTCATGCAATGCATCCTTTTTCCAAATCACTATAGCTAGTACGTACAGACCTTGCCTAACAAATATCTTCAATTACTGAGTAAATTCTAAAATGGTTTTGAGAATAGATATTCCTAATGTAATGTAACTTATTATATCCAAATAAACCCCTAACCTAGTATTTCTGATTTAATGTCTCGCAACACAATCGTAAGATACATAAATACCTCTTGTCCGTTAAAATTAACAAAACATCCCCAAAGACCCCCTCCCCTTACAATCTTTGCACTTCGGCGACACCATTATGGTTATTGGTTTGAAAACTTCTTTAGCACCGTTGTGATTTGAAACTAGATGAAGCGAAACGTGCGATACTAAACACATCTATAGGATTTATCCTGCTAGAGAATGAGACAGACTAATCGGTGTCTTCTTTGTGAGGTGCTTCGTAGCCTCCCCACTCCTGTCTCCGTGGGTTTTCTGAAGGTTTCACTTCTACCGCGTGTAAACTACACCACTGTAAATTCTTTGTTTCTAAAATGCTGACAGTTGTTTTTTTTTTAAATGAAACTTCTTTAACACCGTTGTGATTTGAAACTCGATGAAACGGAAACGAACGCCACTAAACACATCTATAGAATTTGTCCTGCGAGAGAATGAGGTACTTTAATCGGTCTCCTCTTTGTGAAGTGCTTCGTAACCCATCGACCTTCTCTTCGTGCGGTGCTTCGTAGAATAAAATGTGAAATAATTTTAACACTTGGTACGATGTTATAATAAATAAACCTCACAATTAACGTATTCCTGATAATCTACATTAGTCCTAAATTCGTCACTCTTCCGAAGTTTAGTTTTCAGAAGGTTTCACCTCTACCGCATGCGGATTGCACTCTGATTCCGCACACCCCATCGACTGGACAGGGAACCCGCCTAAAGTGTCTAGTCACACAAAATTAAATGTTAGCTGTTGCCCGAAGTGTCAAAAGAAAGGCAGTCTAAATTTATGACCAAAACCCAAAACAATCGCTCACTATAAGGTATCTCAGCATGACCTTGGGTAGGCACACTCCCCGAAACCTAGAATTAAACTTGGCTTTTCTTTCTTTTTTTTCGCAAGGCCCGTACTAAATACGTAATGCAAATATGTAATTTTTTCAAACTTACCAAATCCTCCATGCTGCACAACACACTGAAAGCACTCTTGAAAACACAAGCCATTTCCACAAACCGTCATGCAACTACTCATTTCAAAACCAACTCTCGCGCCTAGGTTCAAATAGAATCTCCGTCTCATGACCTTTCTCATTTATAAAACTCAATTTTCTGAATAAATTCTGCCAATAAACGAATTATCTCCGGTTCACCCGCACCGAACTAACTACTGTTATTATTCCCTAAATAACTGCAAAATGATCGTCCTCCTCCGCGAACTTTTCCTGACTCTCTAAAAATCCGTCTGTCCCCGAGTACGAATCTACCCTGACTCTCTTTATTTAAAATTTGATTTCCTTTGAATTTTGTCAATAAGTGACTTATTTTCCGTTTACACGTCCGAACTACTGTTATTATTCCCTGTATAACCGCGACTCTCCACGTCCGTCTTCGAGACCGAAACTATCCTGACTGTCTTTATTTAAAATTTGATCTCACTTCTTTTCCTTCCCTGCCCGTCTGTGTCGTCCAAGTACCCTTTTTTATTATCTTCTTCTCTAAAAATCCTTCAAATATTGTTAGGTCTCATGTCTCATTTTAACTTAATGACCGAACTTGTCAAATTTAATCACCATTTTCGAAGAATTCTGACGTTGTTCCATGTTTTTTAGTTTTTTGTTGCAGTTTCAGACCTTCAAAATAGTAATTAATTATCATGTACTTGAAAGCCAGAATGTATCCCAAAACGACACGGTCACACGTGGCTCCAGGCCCCTTTTTTTCATTCATCAACCTCGTAGTTATTTGGATTTCAGAAATTATTTTAGCGCTCTTACAAAATGGCTCCATACAAATTATCCACGTATTATTATTATAATTATTATTATCACGGCGAGTTCATCACAATACGTTTGTCGTCGCTTTCCAGTGCATTAATTTGAAAAGTCTGAAAACAGAGATGACAATATTAATTATCTTGCTACAAAAAAACTTGGTTTGCTTGACATTCCGTTTTCATTAAAAAAAGAGCCACAAAAAAAATAAGGAACCACATCGGAAGGTTCGGCCAATCGACCACCTGATCCTCAAACCAGAGTCATTTTTTTAATCCCTTTCTGCGTATTATTTAAAATTAACGACAAAATGTTACGATTGTAGATAATCAGATGACGGGGGATGTTTTTTGTTTAGTTTTATGGGTTTTGGGTTATTTGCAGGGTCATGCCACATTAGTTCAGAAAGAATAAATGTTTATTTAATTTCATTTTATTTTTATCAAATAATCTCTTCGTGGAAGACTTAATTAAGACTACAATGCAGTGCTTTTTTAACAATAGCTCCACACAGGAGGCCCCGAGGAAAATAATTCCCTTCAGGGCCTATGTCATCCTTGGGATGATGTGTGGAGGGTTTTTTTAGGAAAGGAAGGTTAGGAAGTTCTGGGAAGGAAAAGGATATAAGGGGTGGGGAGGAATCTGGGTGTCAGTGTATCCAGGAGTGAAGGACGTATGAATCCATCTCTTCCACTGCGGTGTAAGGCGATGTTCCGAGAGAGTACAGCTGGAGAAGTCAAAAGGACTCCCTCAACCATTCTCTCCCGATCCAGCTTGCCATGTAGTTGGTAGGCAGATGCATCCGCCGCCAAAACCTGGACAAATCTCTACCCACAAACCCGGGCATCCCTACTAAATCAGGAAACGTAGCCAACTACTTGGGGTGACCTTTGGTAGAAGTGTTGGTTATCCAATAAATGGTTCCTGGGGCGGCGGCGCCCATACCCGCCTCCCAAATTGAAAAGTAAGGCATGTTTAACTTGCTATTTCGATCATCTTCTAAAATGCATATTTTTCATAATAACGGCATGCCGACGCCCCGGAAACCATTTATTGGACAACCAACACTTCTGCCATAAGTGACCTCAAGTAGTTACGTTTGATGACTTAGCAGGATTGCCCAGGTTCATGGGGTAGGTTTGATTCCGGATCTTGGCGGCGGGTACGTCTGCCTACCAACTGGCTCTGCGTGGCTGGTCGGGTCGGAAGAGACTGGTTGAGGGAGACCTTTTGACCTCTCCCCAAAGATGACATAGGCCCTGAAGTGAATTATTTTCCTCAGGGCCGCATGTGTGAAGCTAATGTAAAAAAATACTGTATGTCTGCACTACAGTATCCACAGCTTAAGTTCTTATAGTTTCGTATAGTACTAGATGACAAGTGGTCACCATTTTATGATTTAATGTAGATTTACTATAGACGAATGCACTACATAATATGTAGGTAAATATAATAACAAAGTCTTTGTTTTGTTTTTTTTTTTGTACAAATCTTTTACATCTACATTTAATCTTATATTTTGTTATGATAAACACGTCGGATTAATGTTTAAATAAGAATTTACCTAATTGGTTTTTGTCGTATGTGTCTTGTGAAATAAATGTTTTTAATTTGCTATATAAACTATTTCCAGTCATAAAAGTAAATTTTATCCTAAAAGTTATCTTTAAATTTCGGAAAAATGTTAAAACATAAGAGTATTATAAAAAATACTAGTGTGCAGTTCACACCGGTAGACGCAAAACCTTCAGAAAAAAAGAGTCGGAAGGCCACGAAGCACCGCATAAAGAGGAGACCGATTATTCTAACCATTCTCTATAAATGCTATAGATGCATGTGTTTGTCTCTTTTTTGTGTCGCTTTATCGTTTCATCCAGTTTCAAATCACAACGGTGTTAAAGAAAGTTTCACTTCAAAGTAATTAGAAAATAATTTTTTCGTGGTTTGCTTATTGTTTCTTTTTAGTGTCGCTTTTTAGTTTCAACCAGTTCAAATCACAACGGTGCTAAAGAAGTTTTCACTTCAAAGTAATTTTAACATAATTTTTTTCGTGGTTTGCTTACTGTTTTTTTAGTGTCGCTTTTTGATTTCATCCAGTTTCAAATCACAACGGTGCTAAAGAAGTTTTTCACTTCAAAATAATTATAATTTATTTTTTTATGGTTTGCTTTTGCGTAAAACTGTAAAAAAAAATTAAATTCGAGTGTTCCTTAAGTATTGTATTTTTCTTGTAATCTACATATTTCTCTACGCAACTAATGTTAAAACCATTCAATCTGGTATTAACTTAGATCAGCAAACATAAAAAGCTCTTTACGATAAAGTATTTTTTGTAAATGTATTTAAAAAATGATAGTAGGTCGGTGTCAGCCCTTACTAGTACCTAGCGCATTCCACATATGGCTTTCTGAAACAATGGTGCTATTCCAGAGGCTAACGTGACCCTAGGCGGTCGCTGTCACAGCCGCCCGCCTTGTTGGGCATTTCAAATAATATTTGATTATTTATTATGAATGATTATTTTTTTTAATATTTCAGTTTTAGGGCACAAAATCAATATTTTTTTCTTACAATAAATTAATATAAGCCAAATAAAAAATATTTACAACAATATTTTAACAAAAATCCCGAAATAATTTCCAAATCCCATAGAGTAACGCTGTGTTACAAAACGGTTTGTCGAGGATATTTTTAGCACGGTATGGGAAAGGTTAAATATGTTTATTTTCAGTAAAGACAATTGATAATAAATAACATATAAGACAATTGATAATAACACATAAGACAATTGATAATAACACATAAAAACTAAGGTATCCTAACCGACCTAACCTCAAATTAATTTACGGACGAATGCTGAATGTTGATGTCCTGGTCCTGGTACTGGTTCTGATACTGATCATCTTGTAGATACTCCACTGACCAGCTCTCTTCACCTTCACCGTCAGACTCACATTCGACGTCGGAAATGTCTCCTTCCAGTGCAATAGTTATTTCTTCAGGTGATAAACCTCTAACAGCCATCTATAAAAATGAGAACAATAAGTTATATTTAGTCTACCGGAAAACATTAAAATACATTAATACATCTTGAAAGAATCAAATTAAAATACGTAAAACAATACATTATTTATGCATTAAACCGCTTACTCGTTAATACGGAAAACTTTTTATCCAAACAGTTAGATTTAGCTTTATTATTACGAAAAGTGAGTATTTATGTCGGGGGAGACCAAAAAACATGCAAAAAATATGCATTTAACATTTTAATTTTGTTAAAATTAATTGACTAGCGCGGTAACGCCATGTTTATTCATCGTTTTTATTTTAACATTTCATCAATGCTGCCAATCATAGGAAAAATATTTTTGCGTGAAACAAAGTGAATGCATCATTGACAAGTTTGTACCAGTATTTATAACAGTAGAACATGGAAAGAAATGTATTAAAATAATTACACAAACCCGCTAGACAAACCCTGCGTAGCCAAACAAACCTTTCAAAACCTGGGATGGTTTTTAAAAGCATGATGAAAAGCGTGTTTATTTTAGAGAATTTATTTTATAAGATTGGTACTTCCGACAAATATTTGATTTGATTGTCTATTAGTTAAAAAGGCTAAAGTTCGGTGTTTGGGTAAAATTCCTAAAAAATAAAACTAGTTATTTTTATACTAATTTGGGGTCGGGGAATCCGAATCTGAAAGAATTAGGCGGCGGCAAGCAATATTAACTGAATTAAACGACTTTAAAAAATTTTATACACATACAGGAAAATAGCCATTTTGGAAGCATTTTGATTCCTAGAAAATCAAACTAGTTATTTTTATACTAACTATGGGCCGGGGAATCCGAATCTGAAAGAATTAGGCGGCGGCAAGCAATATTAACTTAATTACACGACTTAAAAATTTTCTATACACACACACATGAAAATAATCATTCCGGAAGTATTTTGACACATGTAGTACAAAGATCATAGAAAAACACGACAACATAGATGTTTTTACCACACAAAATTAAGTGTTGCCATTAAGCAGTAATATTTATAACGTAAAATAACATGTTTATATTTTAAGTACTTATTTTTTATAATTGATTCTCAAATATTTTAGGAAGGTACACCAACTAGTATTGTGGAGTTTTTATGCCTTGACGCGAGTAGGCGTTATAAAGGGGCACGTTCTTTTGTATCACAAACCATGTTACATAAACCCGGCGTAGCTGCTAAACTACTTGAAAACAGGGATGTTTTTTTGCCGTGACGCGAGCAGGCGGTATAAAGGGGCACAAACCATGTTACACAAACCTAGCGTAGCCGCTACACTACTCGAAAACGGGGATGTTTTTTTGCCGTGACGCGAGCAGGCGGTATAAAGGGGCACAAACCATGTTACACAAACCTAGCGTAGCCGCTAAACTACTTGAAAACAGGGATGTTTTTTTGCCGTGACGCGAGCAGGCGGTATAAAGGGGCACAAACCATGTTACACAAACCTAGCGTTAGGTTAGGATAGGTTAGGGACGCGAGCAGGCGGTATAAAGGGGCACAAACCATGTTACACAAACCTAGCGTAGCCGCTAAACTACTTGAAAACAGGGATGTTTTTTTGCCGTGACGCGAGCAGGCGGTATAAAGGGGCACAAACCATGTTACACAAACCTAGCGTTAGGTTAGGTTAGGTTAGGGACGCGAGCAGGCGGTATAAAGGGGCACAAACCATGTTACACAAACCTAGCGTAGCCGCTAAACTACTTGAAAACAGGGATGTTTTTTTGCCGTGACGCGAGCAGGCGGTATAAAGGGGCACAAACCATGTTACACAAACCTAGCGTTAGGTTAGGTTAGGTTAGGGACGCGAGCAGGCGGTATAAAGGGGCACAAACCATGTTACACAAACCTAACGTTAGGTTAGGTTAGGTTACGCATTTTTAAGACTACGAATTTTCATACTTTTGATTTAAGAATACGCCGTTGAGATAGTCGTAATTCATCAGGTTAATGTGTTAATACGACGGACGAAGAAGACTTGGTCGATTTATAAGGTATGTTTTTGACAGCTGGTAACACTGCCGGCACATGTTTTTGTATATTTCTTGTTTTTCTATGATCTTTGTACGACGTGTGTCAAAATACTTCCGAAATGATTATTTTCAAGTGTGTGTGTATAGAAAATTTTTAAGTCGTGTAATTCAGTTAATATTGCTTGCCGCGGCCTAATTCTTTCAGATTCGGATTCCCCAGCCCATAGTTAGTATAAAAATAACTAGTTTGATTTTCTAGGAATCAAAATGCTTCCAAAATGGCTATTTTCCTGTATGTGTATAAAATATTTTAAAGTCGTTTAATTCAGTTAATATTGCTTGCCGCCGCCTAATTCTTTCAGATTCGGATTCCCCGACCCCAAATTAGTATAAAAATAACTAGTTTTATTTTTTAGGAATTTTACCCAAACACCGAATTTATTCCGTTAAAAAAATTAGTTATTTCATATTTGATTGTCTATTAGTTAAAAAAGGAACATTCCGTATTATCCGTGCATCAAACTTTGACAACACGAACGTTCCGTGTTATCCGTGAGGTGGACTAACTGCATATTTACCAACAATACAAAAGGCCAAAACAAGATCTCCATAAAAAACATCCACCAATGCGCCACCACAGGAACATGAACGTTTTTAGCGAAAACAAAATGAAAAAGCAATGTTTTTGAATGGAAATCATGCTATATCTTACCTTTATGTTATGCAGAAAACCAAGATAAGCCAAACCGTTAAAATGCTGTCAAAGACACCATTCGAAATAGAAATATTTTGTATTGCCAGTACGCGATTTGTTATATACCTTATAAAACATATCTTTCACAAGCGATACACAAAATACGGGGCTGTTTGTTTCATAAAATCAAAAGATATTAATTTTTTCCTTCATGTTCCTCAGGAAGAACTCTGGTATTGAGAGGGTTAAGTTTAACATTTCAGGAGATGGATTAAATGTAGTGCAAGATCCATTATTTCGATTTAATGTGAACCGAACCATCATCATGCTTTGAAGCATTTCAATGAAGTCTATTCTGCAGCTTATTTTTAACGATATTTTAAATGGAGAAAGCACCGTGGAAAACGCTAATCTAAATTTTGAGATGTTTCCAAAATGTTTACATCCAGCTGCGTCACAATCATTGTAAACTTCGTAATAAAAATCAGCTGAAGTTGATGTATTTTTCCATGTTTTATTATTCAATTGGTGCCACTCAGACTCAATTTCATTTTTGTTGCCAAAGATATTGTGAGTACGATGAATTTGGTTCAATATTAGTTTTATATCGGGCTTAACTTGAGACGAAGCAACCTTTGGGTGCAAATCAGCAACCATTTTTAACATCGATAAATTATCCGGAAGCCTTTTTTGAATTTGCTCGGCCCGAAAATATAAGAAGCTCTTGCATCTTTCCCTGACATCCATCAAATCTTTTTCTTCTAGATCTTGTGATATATTTAGAAAATCAAAACCAAAACACATAGAAGCTGTATGCATCAGATGTTCTCGGAAATAAAAAAAAAAATTAATTCTACAAGTTCAAGAGTCCACCAACTTTTCGAATTGTGAAGGCACAACAAGTCGTTGCAGCAAGTTTTTGTACAATAAAATAAATCCTCAAATAAGAAGTGTGTGAGTGCTCCGTGTATACGATGTAATAAAATTTTTAAAAACTATATGGAATCACAAAACCCCCAAAAATATTAAACCAGTAAAAAAATCCCATCTCACTTATTTTACCCCTAAGTTGGCAACCCTGAGCGAGAGATGGCGAAAATCAAAATTACAAACCTATCTTTACAGCTCCATCTATGAAACTTTATCTATGTGTCTTTTAGCACTAAAAGACACGGACCACGGTTGAAAAATTTGAACAAAGATATACGCCCCTATATACTACTCAGATCTCAACAGTCTTTATATGGAATTTTGCATAAAATGATATGGTCATTATTCATACGTCACACACCACGTGATCGACACAAAAAGGTCGGAGTTATACCCCCCCTGGTCGTGCCATTACAGACAATGATAAAGAAAACAGATATATATTTTTTAATTAAGTAATAAATAAACTTATGAATGCTAACACAAATTAATAAAGAAATTTAGTAACAACGACGTTATTAAATTAGATATACATACAGTTTTAAGATAGTTAAAATTAATAATATAGATGTAATACAATAAAAATAATATTATTACAATACATTATAGTAAAACTAATATAAAACTTTATCGATTTATTTATTCCACTTAATTTTATTCGACCGTAACCGGTTTTATATTAGTTTATATTAGTCTTATTAAAATATATTATAATGAAATTCCACCATGAATTATCTCTCTCAAAAATAGAAATAATATTACTACAATTCTCTTAATAGGTTCGATGGTAGTTACATAAAGTTGATTCTAACGATTGGATTAGCTGATAATTTTGCTATTGTAGGTTAGCGTTGGCCGAATTTTTTTCTTCTGAATTCCTTTTGGCGCCAGTAATAAAAAGTTGTCTTTGTATAAACATCAAAATAAATTAGTTTAAAAAAAATCAAAAAATATCCCAAGGTTCTTTGAAGTTTGAGAAAGTATCGAAATATTTCCATTGTTTCAGCCTTTGCACAAAATATTCTGAATTAGTTTAAAGATGTTCATACATATGAGATCTTGTTAAATAAAGTCTATAGCTTCGGTGAATATAACTACTATCTTTTATTTTTGTAGTACTATGGCACCAAAGCCCGTCCGCCCGCAGTCCCTAAAACCCACCCTCGCTCGAGCAGCGCGCCGGATTGGCCGTTCCTTGGTCGACCAAGGACCCTCCATTTCGTGATATTGTTGTGTAGGTAACTAAAAGTCTTTTGAAAATAAGGGAAAAAGATTCTTTGCCAACCATTTTGAAAGAAAGAATTACAAACATTATTAAGGCATACCAACATAAGTATATAATTGTATTCTAACTGAATGTCAATTGTCTTTTACATCGCAGAACGGTTGCGTTCACTACCACTGCTTTTGCAGTACTTGCATATCACCACACGCCCTCCTGATGTCGTCATCACTGTACAAATTCACTTAACCAGCCCGGAGGCCTTCGCGCCCTAGTGGGTCGTCCTTCTGTACTGGTCTCTCCTTCTTCTTCACTGTCCTCTTCAAACACATCGAAAAGATTTACGGTGGGACTTGCGGCCAATTCCTCGCATCTCTCTTCAGCCATTTGTTGGGCCCTGTCGCCAACGTAATCATCCGATGCCTGGCCTTGACAATTCCCTTCTACTCAGGTGCGATCCTTCTTGCATTATGGGAATGTCATTGCCTCTTCTGAACATAAGACGTCCGACCTTATCACGTTCAATACGCAATCCGAGCACTCTTGCGCTCTCCAGCTTCTCGGGAGGCTTAGTTACGAGACCGTAAGTATGCAAGTGTGCCGCAACCTCTTCAGCTGATATTATGTTTTCATTCACTATAATGTCATCGATGTAGCTATCTGTGCCCCGTCGCACCCTTTCGTCAAGCGAGAGCACCTCGTTTACAATCCGTGTCATGATTTTGGGACCACACTTTAACCCAAAACCTAATCTTGTCAAGCAGTATGTTTTGCCTTTATACTTGATGAGTTGGTACTTCCAAAGTTTTTCCTCAATGTGCACTTGTAAATATGCTGATTGGAGATCAAGCAACTTTAGAGGTTCACGTAGCTTCCTCCACTTCCGAAGTGTCTCATCACACACTGCTACATCCTCACCAGTATGGCACTGAACACTCTCGGCCCTGAGCCACCGCCACGACAGGCTGATCCACGAGCTCTGCCATCAGAGCTCTAGCACGCTCCATGATTGTTGACAGCGGCATTGTCTCTACTTTTGGCTGGGCGCGCAATTCACGTGATACCACTGAAGGCAGACCCACTATGAAAGCTTTCATGAGGAGAGCATCCGTCACACCCGCTAGCCTTGCCAGCCTCCTCAGGTCCGTCATACAGACGTCGACCGGCTCATCACGCCATGTGCGCCTCACGAACTCCTCATAGGCCAGAAACGGGTTTGTTGCGAAGGCACAAATCAACGCATTTTTGATGGCGTCACCATTGCCCTTATCCTCTGCACTCAGCTCATTGTCGACAGCAAGTGCAGGTCCCTCCAGAAACATCGGGATGATCGCGCAAACGTCCTTTACTTCTTTAATTTTTAAAACCAACTCGACTTTTGTTATCCACTGAATAACGTCGCCCTCGCCATTAAAACACCTTAATAAATCTCCGAGTTTAATATTTGACATCTTGCCGAAATAGCTTGTATTCTAACTGAATGTCAATTGTCTTTTACATCGCAGAACGGTTGCTTTCACTACCACTGCTTTTGCAGTACTTGCATATCACCACAATTATCTTGTTGAAGTCAGAAAAATATAGAAGAAATACATTTCCTTCCAAAAATAGTCTCCAATTGAAATCACAAGCTCCCTACTGTTTGATATTAGTTATTGTAAATGTAAAGACATTATCTTCTTGTCTTATCTTAAATCAAATTTAAAGCGCCACAGGCTGATTCACGCTGGTGAGAAAACTTTGACATGTTCTGAATGCGATTTCTCGTGTTCTCAAAAATCATATCTAATGCGTCACTGCCTAACTCACTCCGGGGAGAAACCTTTCACTTGTTCAGAATGCAATTATTCGTATTCTCAAAAATCCACTTTGAAGCGTCATATGCTTACGCACTCTGGCGAGAAACCTATCACTTGTTCTGAATGCGATTACTCGTGCTCTCAAAAATCATATCTAATGAGTCACATTCTGACTCACTCTGGGGAGAAACCTTTCACTTGTTCTGAATGCAATTACTCGTATTCTCAAAAATACTGTTTGATGCGTCATAGGCTTACGCACCCCGGCGAGAAACCTTTCTCATGTTCCGATTGTAATTATTCAAGTGCAACGAAGTCACGTTTAACGTTACACGTGCTTGCGCATTTCTATCGGGACAAATAAAATTAAATAATGAAAATTATTTGAGACAAACCCAGTCAAATATGGGTCTCGAACCCAGGACTTTGAACCCTGTGTCCACGATCCAGGTCCATGCTTGGTCATTGCTCTTCCAATTGAGCTAAACTGTCCTTATCCGATTCGGCCATATTTAAGTCATATGAAAGCCAGATTCTAATCTTATATTTTTCTGATTGGTTACGCCCATACATATGCCCACACATACACATACCTACACAGCACGCATACATACTGTCACTGCTTGAGATTGGTATTAATTATTAATGCAAGTCCTTTGTCCTACCTATTCCCTACCCGTCAATCTTACCCACAATATTATTCAGTCTGCAATAAACTCCCTCCGCGTATAGCCATATTGTGCTTCCGCTCTCGGTTAATCCACTATAAATAACTCCGCTGTGTACTATCAAAATAAACGAACCTCACGACTATTACTGTTTTGTTCCTGTTGGATGGGAAAGGAGCATACAAGTGCATTGCCAGCCTACAAGTTATTATCCTTTTCCGGTGAGTCCTCTCCTTTCTATTCAACATGTATTTTTATCATTTTTAAGCAGTGATAGTAACACAAAATCAAGGTCCTTCGCCAGTCATTCTTTGAAACAAACACATAAATCCACTCTCACAACATATAATACCATTCATTTTTTGGTCCTAGCGAGCCGTATATATATATAGTTGAACTACAATATTAATAAAAAACCAGCAGAGTGAGATTACGTTTTATAACAGCGCATATAAATAATTACCCACATTTAACGGTTTGATATACCTACATGAGTAATTTGTTTCCTATACTTATTTTTATTACGTTGGAAATAACATATTTACCCGCTGTTAGAATATGTACTTGTATCTTGCTGATAAAATCGCATCTACCTAACTTAGAAATAGTACAATTATTTCTTAATATTTTTATTATTGGATATATCATTACAAATACAATTGCAATATTTATAATTTGTCAATGATAATAAACGCAATAAATAACTTCGTTTACCCGCACAGTTCATGGCGTATCTGTTAACCTTTGCACCGCGCAATAATCAATTTAACCCTGTGAGCGGATTACAGTGAATTAATTGAATATATTAATTAATTAATTCCGCATAAATAATACAGACTCATCATACCGCATACCTTATACCGCATATCGAATACCACATACCCTTTAACCGCATTCCGCATACCGCGTACTCCTTACCTCAAACCGCATACATCATACCGCAATCCACATACCGCATACCCTTTAACCGCATACCGCATTCCGCATACCGCATACCCCTTACCTCAAACCGCATACATCATACCGCATACCCTTTAACCTCATACCGCATACCGCATACCCTTTAACCGCATACCCCTTACCTCAAACCGCATACATCATACCGCATACCCTTTAACCGCATTTTTAGTTGTTTTACGTTTCATATTTTGTAAATATAACCGGAATAAAGAAAATGGCTACGAGCGCGTCATCCGGGCCGTCTCGGGATGAAAGACGTCTCAAACGTTTAAATGCTAAATTAGCAGCTAGCTTTGCGAGCTTACAGTCGGTGTATGACAAGATAAGGAAAGCTTCGGAAAGCATTTACGATCGCCAATCTTTTTTATCGGGCGCAAGTACTGTTGAAAAAATTCGTTCTGAATTTATAACCATATTAGATGAAAAGGTGGATTGCGAACTGGAATTGAATCCGGAAGCAATCGCTGAATACACTCAATTAAATGCATTTGAAGAACTCTTCGGTGTTATTAAATATACAGAAGCAAATATGCTGTCGAATCCGGTTGCGAAACCTCGCCGTCAAATCAAGCTACCTGCATTGGAAATAGCGTGCTTTAACGGAAATTTGGATAGTTGGTCTCTTTTTTATGAAACATTTAATTCGGTTATACATTTGAATGATTCTCTGGATGATACGGAAAAAATGCAGTATCTGATGTCTAAATTAACCGGAAAAGCATTAAGTATTTGCAAAGCTATTACGCCTTCAGGTACAAACTATCAAGTTATCTGGGACGCATTGTGTACTAAGTATAATGATCAACGCGTTCTTGCTGAATAATACTTTGACCGATTGCTGAAATTACCTCCAGTTAACTCGGCCACGCCCGCTTCTTTAAAGAATTTTGCAGATGCATACTCCTCTAACATCGCCGCGCTGAAGCAATTAAAAATAAAAGACCTCTCAGAATTCATATTGTTGCAACTGGGTCTTAAACGTCTTGACATAGAGACTGTAAAGGCTTTTGAATCTTCTATTAAAAATAATGAAAATCAACCGTCCAGCGCGGAACTAATCGACTTCGTAAGAGTATAGCAACGAATTCTTAATCGCGCACAAATCACGCAACCGACATCGAGCCATCTTGGCTCAAATAATAATTATACCGCTAAACCGCAAAAAACTAATTCCGTAAAGGCATTTATTAATGTCCAAAAAATCGATAATCACTCCATCGAAATTTGTTTTTGCTGTCAAAAGGGATCGCACCCTTTATACCAATGTTCTAAATTCACAAGTCTAGAACCACGCGAGCGATTTAACTGTATTAAGTCATCAAAGATTCGAGTTTGTGTGAACTGCCTCAGTACTAGGCACACCACGAAAGCTTGTAAATCGAAGAGTACATGCAAAACATGCACGCTCAACCATCATAGTTTGTTGCATTTCAAACAAACTGATGGGCCGAAGTCACAAACGGACCCAATACCATCTCCCGCGTCACAAACGGATGCCGATAATGATAACTTAAATTCTTCGAATCCGGTTTCGTTATGTGTAACAAATTCATGCCCTAGTGCAAATACTACTGCTCTCTTAGGAACGGCTGTTTGCACTACCAGAGACGCTAAAGGCCAGGTACAGACGATACGGGCTCTAATAGATAGCGGCTTCCAAAGGGACATAATTACGTGCAAATGCTGTTCACGCTTGAATCTTACGGTGCGGTCATCTCCAAGTACTTACGTCACGGGAATAGGTGACGTAAGAAATGTGACAAATGGCGTAACTTGCTTAAAATTACTCTCTCGCTATGACATCACTCAGTCGTATACGATTAAACCATATGTAGTAGAAACCATAACCAGTGAGTTGCCTACTGTTAACATTAACCGCTCCTCTTTGATGTATCTTGACAATTTGCCCTTAGCAGACACAACATTCTATACGCCCGATGAGATTGATATCATCTTGGGATATGACATATTTGCTCGCATTCTAAAGGCAAACAAAATATCAGGTTCTCTCGGCCAGCCATTTGCTATCGAAACTACTTTGGGATATCTCATCTTGGGTACTGCACCAACGATGATTGAAAACCCAAGTATAAACACCACGCAATCATTTTGTACGTTCACGCAAAATGATGAATTTTGCCTTTCGCGTTTTTTTCGAATTGGAAGACATTCCAGATGAGAAGTTTTTAACGCCTGAGGAACAAGAGTGTGAGGATATGTTTAAACTCACTACTTCTCGTGACACGGCAGGTCGTTATATCGTCGCGTTGCCGTTTCGAAACAGTCCCTCTATTCTCGGTGAATCGTTACCCGCCGCCGAACGCATGTTTCGGTCTCTCGAACGCCGCTTAATATCTCAACCCGCAATAAAGTTAGAATATGACAAAATATTGCGCGAATACCATCAGAAAGGTTACATTTCCCCAGTTGACAATTCTGATTTACCGCATTACATAATCCCGCATCATATCGTAGTTCGCGAAGATAAACTGACAACCAAAATCCGGATGGTGCTGAACGCAAGTATGAAATCCGATTCTGGTTACTCGTTTAATAATATTCTACACATCAGTAATAATTTACAAGGTGATCTGTTTCGCATTATCCTCAATTTACAACTATTCGCCGCGAGAGGATTCGATCTTGTAAAATTCTCTTCTTACTCTCCAAGGTTTTTATCCACGATTCCTACAACTCGTTGTGTTAAGGAACATGTGGAATTTAATCCCGATGAAAACCTGAAAATACTAGGGCTTCATTGGATACCCGCTTCTGATCATTTCGTATTTGTCGTACACACCGACGAAAGAACTTGTACTAAACGAAACATTCTCTCTACGATTGCTCGTCTTTGGGATTTGATGGGTTTCACCGCACCAGTTGTATTATTGGCTAAGCTGATAATTAAATCTCTATGGGAGTATAACCTGGATTGGGATGATACTCCTCCTGAAACAGTTGTCACACTTTGGCGACAGTTTAAAAAGGAATTGCCATTATTGCAATTTATTAAAATTCTTCGCATTTTAGGTGTCGAATACCAATGTGTTTTAACACTTATCGGGTTTTCTGACCTAAGCGAACGCGCATTTGGCATTATGTACTTACACGTTTACTGTCCGAATACTGATAAAACCATAATTAATTTATTATGCGCTAAATCCAAGGTCGCTCCGGCTAAGACGATTTCACTTGCGCGATTAGAACTATCTGGAGCGCTAGTACTTGCACGATTAATGCATACGGTCAGTAATACCTACAGATCAAATTCGAAAGCTCATACGACTTTAACTTTTTGCGACAGCACGGTTGCTCTAGCGTGGATAAATTCACCACCCGCAAAATGGCAGACTTTCGTTGCCAACCGTGTCTCACAAATACAAAACCATCTGGGGGCTGAATGCTTCCATTATATAAAAGGACAAGACAATCCCGCCGACTGCTTGTCGCGGGGTCTTACGCCCGCTCAACTAATATACCATAGATTATGGTTTAACCTTTCCTGGTCTGTAATGCGTAAATACTACACATTGCTTCTAATAACTTTTATATCTCTATAAATATAATTAATTCTGGATTCAGATTTTAGGTATTCCTCCGTTATACATTTACACACTGAATTAAAAAATAGTATTTTAAATAATTTATTAGCAAATTTAATTCAAAATCAGAGATATTTTGTTAAATTTCGGGAATAAACCACAAATACAATCAACCGTGTGCCAGTGTGGACCGTGATACGCGAAGAGTGTGCGGG
Organism: Limnephilus rhombicus; assembly: GCA_929108145.2. Classification (NCBI taxonomy): domain Eukaryota; kingdom Metazoa; phylum Arthropoda; class Insecta; order Trichoptera; family Limnephilidae; genus Limnephilus; species Limnephilus rhombicus. The sequence continues at coordinate 35,558,313 of OV815289.1, forward strand.
AGGAGATGACACGCTATGTGACGTCTCGCTCTACTTTGCTATACGGGAACACGAGAAACAGAGACCCCCGTGTTGTGTTTCGACCGTCGATACCTACGACCGCGTAGTAGCTAAACATACATAGCTGTATGTATGTATTGGGTAGCAGCCCAGCGCCCAGCGATTCAGTCGTTCGCGGGCAATCCTTTGAGATGGTCTCCTTGCCCGTTTTTTGAGCAACGGACGATGGTTTTTTCATGTTTTCAGCAATTAAATTACAATTATTATCACTTGTAACACAAATTACGAAAAACAAAAGCGATTAGCTATGAATGTTCATATATTTCCGATATAAAATCGATGATTTTAACACGTGAATTGATTACACAGCACCGGAGCGCGCGTATTTTTTTAGCACAGTAAGGGAAAGGTTAAGGGCCCCACTTTTGCTCAGTTGCCTAAAGGTGATTGGCCTCTACAACGTTTTGATTCAAAATCTGTATCTGATCCGCCCGAACTGAAAACGAAAATTTTACTAAGACAAAGATTTTGGATACTTTCTTCGCGCAATTTGCTCGCTTCGGATCTTTCCCGTGAAGTCTTCCTCAACGCTTTCAAGCGTTTCCTTTCTCGTCGAGGTCCTCTGAGTATAATGTACTCCGATAACGGGACGAACTTTGTGGGAGCTAAATCCCATTTACGGTCTTTATTTGAACATATAGAGTCACCCAATTACAAAAAGGAATTCTCAGACAATCTGTTGGAGAATCGAATTGAATGGAAGATGAATCCACCGCAAGCTCCTCACTTTGGTGGGATCTGGGAAAGTAACATTAAATGCCTGAAAGGTTATTTAAATAAAATAGTAGGCATCTCTCTACTGACGTATGAAGAGATGCAAACAGTGCTTTCTCAGATTGAAGCAATTCTCAATTCACGCCTGCTATCTGTACTTAGCGTTAACGACAACGACGTTTCGGCTCCATTGCCGCTAACCCCCGCACATTTTTTAACGCACACTCCCTTAAAATCTTTACCCGCTGCTGATTTGTCAGACGAGCCAGTCTAGCCAGTCGAGTATTTGAATACTTTGCAAACTCGCCAGAAATGGAATACAAATGCGAATCCGGTAACGACAGGCACGGTAGTAATGATTAAGAGTGACAACATCGCACCACTTCAATGGCCTATTGGGGTAATAGTCAATGTCTACCCCGGGGCAGATGGGGTGATCCGCGTTGTGGAAGTTAAAACTAACTCCGGAATATACCGCAGGGCAGTTGTTAAACTCTGTCCCTTACCGTCACAATAGATTTAACAACATCTTAGAAGTTAGTTCATAATACTTGTATCAATTAGGTTAGTTTCATTGTTAAATAGGTACCAAACCCTAGTTCTAGTTTATCTACCGCAGGTTCAGTATTATTTATTGAATCCTTTCAAATCATATTTTTACGTTTCAATGTTTTTTTTTATTTTTTTTACTTCCTTGCTATATCGGTCAATTTGACCATTTGGTAAAAGCATTAATATAACTTACATAAATATTTTCATAACTTTACATAATTAATTGCATTGTACCGCGTGTTACAATTTTGTTTGCGCATTGAAACGTATTGGCATTCTTTTGGTTTATGGAAGTGGATTCTTTCATCCCCTTCCAGGCGGGGGGCATGGTTACGCCCATACATATACCCACACATACACATACCTACACAGCACGCATACATACTGTCACTGCTTGAGATTGGTATTAATTATTGTTGCAAGTCCTTTGTCCTACCTATTCCCTACCCGTCAATCTTACCCACAATATTATTCAGTCTGCAATAAACTCCCTCCGCGTATAGCCATATTGTGCTTCCGCTCTCGGTTAATCCGCTATAAATAACTCCGCTGTGTACTATCAAAATAAACGAACCTCACGACTATTACTGTTTTGTTCCTGTTGGATGGGAAAGGAGAATACAAGTGCATTGCCAGCCTACAAGTTATTATCCTTTTCCGGTGAGTCCTCTCCTTTCTATGCAACATGTATTTTTATCATTTTTAAGCAGTGATAGTAACACAAAATCAAGGTCCTTCGCCAGTCATTCTTTGACACAAACACATAAATCCACTCTCACAACATAAAATACCATTCAATGATAGTATCTTTTTCTAATTTTTCTGTTTCAGATTTTCGATTGAGTTTTGCTAATGTTATCTTCATTACTGAAAAATTATCATTTGACGTTAACACCCATTGAGTTTAAAATAAAAATAAATATTTTCAATAGATGTCGCGTATTAAATAAAAATGAATAAATTTTCTCAAGACACTATCTAGATAGCATTTAGGTATGGTTGAATCTTGCAATCATGCATTAAGATAGCATCTAATAAAAATATATTACCGAATCGGATGGGGACATATTAGTTTAGTTGGTAGAGCACTAACCCGGAAAGTCATAGGTCCTTCATTCGAGTCCCAGATGTGACTGTGTTTTTTCTGATTCTTTTGTTTCAGATTTTTGTTAAAATTGTCTTCATTATTCAAATATTACACTTTGAGGTTTTATTCATTGATAAAAATAAGTAAACAAATAAATTTATTCCAAGCAAAACAATTCGCCAATCAACTTCTGTATGTCATCTTCCCCCAAATCCGGATTAACCCCAACTCACGAATTTTCAGTGTATAATAAAAAGTTTAACGAATAACATGTTTCAAATAAAAAAGAGGAAATAACTTGAGAAATCAGGAACCTATTGCGAGTAATATATAATATAATACAGTTTAAATTCATAAGTAAACATGCTTCATTTTAATATAACTAACTGGCTGTTTGAGTAATCTCTTCATATTGCAAACATTCCTTTTTTACATCTTGGAGGTCGAAATCTATATCTGTATACAGCATTACACCTCCGCCTTCCTGGGGCCCTGGTTCCGCCTTGATGGAAACAGTTTCAGTATTTAGTAGATCCATGGTCCTGCTGTGGTAGCGTTTGGTAATTGGTGCAAGCCAAAACGAAAATTCCTGAAACAGAATATTTTTTAAATGGAAATTTAATTCGCATGAGCTTTGAATATTTAGTTTTTCTTGGAATATTTTAGGTCGTACACATAACTCCCATTCAAAATAATAATTATTGTGACTTTATTTCTCTACCCGAGAAGCATACGAATGCAAGTCCAAAATTTTAAGAAATGAGTTTTTGATGCAGACTTGTAGTAAATTATCATGTTTATCAGTGGCAGAAAGATACAGGTCCTATCATGAAGAAATATAGGATTTTCATAATTGTATACTGATACAACTACCTTTAATGCAACAACTATCTTAGGAGCAGAAAGATGTACATGGACTTGCATCTTTATAATTTAGTTGCATTTTGAGTATTATGACTCAAATCCGGATACAAATGGATTTGACTTTCTCCTGCCTCCAACATTACTACGCTATCTATAAACAATTTTCAAAGCTTGATCCTTTCATAAAACACCTCATGTCATAAAAAAAATATTCCATACTTTTGAATGTAGCTATAACTTTGTGGTTATCCATTATAGATAAATGAAACAATTTAACTTTGAACCACTTTAATATTTGAGTAAAGCCGACCGGTTTCGGAACGAACGTTCCTTCTTCATTTCCCTGAAGAAGGAACTGTCGTTTTGAAACCGGTCGGATTTACTCAAATATAAAAGTCGTTTAAAAAAAGTTAAATTGTTTCATTTATCTTTAAAAATTTCCACTTCATTTTTAAGCAGAAAGACTCAAGTCAGCCGCTACCAATGAAAAGCGTGATTAATATCAGCATTAGTACTTACCAATAACTATAACAAGTATGGAATGATAAATTTAAATGCGCGGATTAAACAGAGTAGGGGATATTATGTAGAATTAGAGATTGGAATCAGGATGAAACGACTGACGGTGAAGAAAGCACGTCGTGTCAACAAAATATTTAGGTAATTTCATAGACAGTAATGAAGTCATACAAATTTTTAAAATTTCTTTGCCTGGCCTTTTAGGTTTATGTTACTTAGTCTTATGTCTTTTATAATATTTTAATTAAATTATGTCTTGTACCTTTATATCAAATATTATAGGGCTAGTAGATTCTTCAGCCTGTTGAATGTGGGACTTGGCGATCTTGAGAAAAAATAATGACATGCAGAAAAATCATAGATATTGATTGATATTGTATTTATTTTTTGCTAGAGCAATTCCGATGAGTTACAGAACTCATTTATGGATAGGAGAAGGATACGATTATTTATGGGTGGGAGGAAAAAGTTACAATTTTACATAGGAATTTAGATATTAAAAATATAAGTTTCACATACAATATAGACGAAAATTAAGACAGGTTGAGTAGAACAAACAACAATAGAGAACAATTAAAGAAAAAAGGAACATGGTTATACAAAAATGTGGATGATTAAAATTAAATGGAAAAGAAAATAAGAAAAAAAGAAACAAGGCAATTAAATATGAAAAGAAAATGACATAGTTTCATCGGTAAAAGTACTTAACAAATATTATTTTACAGCATTACTCTGAATTTTTTTTTATTTTTCTGCATTCCCTTGTACACATCTGGAAGCGAATTATATAGTATAGGTACAGGCAACATAGTTCAGAGATTTTATCCCATATTTTGTAGTATGTTTTAGGTATGCGGATTTTATTGCCATTTCGAGTATTGTGAGTGTGGATTCTTAATTGTAAAGTAGCTTGATGTTAGTGTGAGTTGATTGTTGAGTAATTTGTATGATTTCATGGTTAGGAAAGACTGTGATAGGAAGAATACTGGAAACTGAATAAATGCTTCTGACATGGGTGTCCCGTGGAAGTCCAGAAACATTTCTGAGAGCTCGGTTTTGAATCACCTGCAGTTCAGCTATCAATTTCTTTAAGGCAAATCCCTAGATACAGCAGAGATAAGAATGGTGTGAATGTACCATGGCGAAATATACTGATGTTAGCAATGGAATGGGTAGTAATCCTGGGAGTCTATATATTACACCAGTTATGGGGGTAATTTTCTCCTTTATGATTTATGCGTAGTTCCCACGAGAGTTCTTCTTGAATCTACGATAAGGCCGAAATATTTTGTGGTATTTTCTTTTCGAGGCAATTGTTAAAAATTGATAGGTGTCCTTTTAAATAAAATGATTTCCTTTGCAAAAAACTTCACTGTTTATTTCACTTGGGACATGTTATAAATGTATTATATTACGGTGTCAACACACCGGGCCAAACACTGGCAGTTGTTTACTGTTAAAACTTGCGTTGGGAAGAAGCCATAATAATGAGATGCTAGCACTTTTATAATGTAAAAACCTGCACACATTTAAAGAATCAACCATTATACATTTGACATTAGGAAGTATTTACAAAACAATGGTTTCTTCTATAGTACGTACTTCGTAGTTAAAACAGGTACCGAACACTCAGCGACTAGCCAAGCTTCGCACCATTGGTTTAAAATATTAAAGTCTGGGAGCTTGCTCAAGCAACCCATAGGTGCTGGTAGTATCTCAACTTTTAACATAGCTTCCGCCTCGGGGTTCCTAAATCGCCCATACCGATTTATGAACCCTTCAAGAAAACATAACAAAAACAGGGGAAGACAATCAAGGCAAAAGCAAAAAAAACACAAATCCTAACTCTAAATACCGTACAAATACTAACAAATAATTTTACCTATTATAAATTAGCAGCCAAAACTAAATAATCCTGCACTGCTTATTATACTATTATTTAAAAATGTACGTTCACAAGTTGAATTTTAAGGTAATTAACCTAAACTAATTACATAAACTTAAATTAACCAAAAAAATTTTTTACATATTTAAATAATAACTTAACACAAAATACTATTATAATAAAACCCAACCCAACACAACACAATTGTCTTTTTTTTTTCTTCAAGTCCATTGGTTAGGATCTTCTCCAGGTGCAGTCCACGATATAAGCACCACAGCGCGGGGTGCAATCAATCATCAATTTATAGGTTGTCATGTTGTTCCTGGGATTGGTATCTTTAAAGGGTCTTTTTTTAATATTTTCACCCTAAAAAGTTTCATCATGGTCGTCCGGGGTGTCCGGACTGACGGAAGGGTCCGGGGCGTCCGTCACAGGTTCAGCTTCCGGGTCCATAGGCATTAGACATATCTTTGTGATAGGCCTGACAAAGATTCCTTGAGGGGTTTTCAGGGTAACCACTCGCACTACACCATCCGCGCCGGGATGTGTACATATAACTCGCGCCATTTTCCATAATGGTGGAGGTAAATTATCTTCCTTCAGAATAACCAGATCATCCTTTTGCAGTGCCCGTTGATTACTGGTTTGCCATTTAGTCCTTTTTTGTAGCTCCATCAAGTACTCTCGTTTCCATCTATACCAAAAGGATAACATTAGCGCATGGATTCTCTGATATTGGGTCAGCCTGTTGTCTGGTATGGCTCGGACATCTCTCTCCGGAATGATAGAGGATTTAGTGCCTATGAGGAAATGGTTTGGGGTGAGGGGTTGGTAATCGTGGATGTCATCAGACAAGGAAGTCAATGGACGGGAATTTAGACAGGCCTCAATCTGACAAATTAAGGTATACAAAAGTTCAAAGGTTAAAGCAGAATTACTAGTGACTCTATACAAATGAAACTTTGCTGACTTGACCGCAGCTTCCCACAGCCCTCCCTGACTAGGGGCTCGAGGGGTTATGAACCTCCACTCAATACCTCTGTTAGCTAAATAATTTTGAATCTTGTCGTTGTTCTCTCTCAAACTGGTATACAGCTCCTTGAGCCTATTACTGGCCCCCCGAAAGTTGCTAGCGTTATCGGAAAAGATCTTATCAGGTTCTCCCCTACGGGATATAAATCTCTTTAAACTGTTCAAAAAAGCATTGCTATATAAATCCGAAACTAAATCCAAGTGAACCGCCTTTGTGGAAAAACAAACAAAAATACATAAATACGATTTCACGAGTGGAGCTCTCCTCAGTGGCCCACTTTTGGTTGGAATCGGTCCAGCAAAATCGACTCCCGTGATAGCAAACGGTCGGCTCGGTGTGATTCTTTCGCTCGGTAAGCTGCCCATGATTTGGTTACTAGTACGAGGATTACACCTAAAACACACAATACACTTATTTAATATCTTTTTAACAGTATTTTTCCCAAAAATAGGCCAAAACCTTAATCTTATTTCAGCTAATAGGGCTTGAGGTCCTGCGTGTAAGTTTACATAATGATAGTGACGTATAATCAATTCGGTTAGCTTATGTTTAGCTGGCAATATAATTGGATGTCTTTGTTGGTACGATAGGTGTGTAGCTAAATTTAATCTACCGCCCACATATATAAGACCATCACATTAAAAAGGATGAAGAGATTTTAAGTTACTATTCTTGTTGACATTTCCCTGGTTTTTTAATGTCTTCAACTCCTTTTGAAAGGCATGTGCCTGAGCTGATTTCAGTAGACAATTCAAACTTGCTTCTAGTTCAGCTACACTTAAATTACCTGAAATTTTACTTTTAATATTTCTGCAGTTATTCACAAACCGCAGTACATATGCTGTAACCCTTTTCAATTTGATAAATGAGGAAAATTTTCCAAATATTTCCCATTCTTGAATATCAGTAGATAAAAGAATATTTTTACTCTTGAGCTCCGGAGGGTTTGAACAGGAAATGTTCGATATAGGCCAATCGTTGACTCCGTCAGTCAACCAATTTGGTCCATTCCACCATATTGTAGTATTTATCAATTTATCCGCAGTAGCTCCTCTTGAAAGTATATCCGCTGCATTGTCGGATGATGATACGTGTCTCCATTGATCTGGATCACTCAGTTCTTGTATTTCGGCTACTCGATTAGCCACGAAAGTGCTCCAACGAGTAGGTTGACCTTTCAGCCAACACAGCGCTATCGTAGAGTCACACCAATAATATGTGTTGATCTTCATTATATTTAATGCTTGTTTTATAGTTTTCATTAATTTTGCCAGTAGTACAGCACTACACAGCTCCAACTTAGGCAGTGAAATAGACTTCAATGGTGCTACCCTTGATTTGGATGTTATTAAGTGTGAATGCCACTTACCGCTGTGGTCCATTGACACCATATAGATACAGGCTCCGAAAGCCTTCTCAGACGAATCGCAAAAACCGTGTAGCTGTAGCTCTTTTGCTTGCTTGCAAATAATTTTTCTTGGTATTTTCAACACATTTAGCTGAATTAAATCTTGCAGGTAGGTCCTCCAGGGTGCTAATATTTCATTAGGTAACTGATCATCCCATGCTGCTTTGGACTGCCACAGCCTTTGCATTATCGATTTGGCTATGACTATTATCGGCCCTAGGAGTCCCAATGGATCGAAGGTTGATGCGATGCAAGACAATATCTCTCGTTTGCTCTCGGTTGGACCTGATGGCTTCATTATTACATAAGAAAAGTAATCAGATTCATTGTTCCATGTTAATCCTAATATTTTCTCAGTCTTTGGATTGTCAGTAATAATTCTGTCGGAATCGCCTGAATCGGCACACTTAGCTTGGCCCGACTCGGCTGACAATTCCAACGCATTGGACCTCCACTTCCTCAACGTCATCCCCGCAGATGACAAGATGCTGATTAATTCTTCTTTTAACTTTTTACAGGATTCCAGCTCATCTGCTCCCGTTAACAAGTCATCCATATAGAAGTCATTTTCTATGACCTGACTAGCTCTAGGAAAAATTAAATTATTATCCATACCAATTTGCTTTAAGCATCTTGTGGCTAAGAAGGAGGAAGGTGCCAGTCCATAAGTCACAGTCTTCAGACGATAATGCTTGAGCACATCCTGTGGCGACTCGCGCCATACTATCTTCTGTAGGTCCAGGTCATCTTCACACATGTTAATCTGGCGGTACATCTTCTCGATGTCGGCAGTCATGACTATTTGATGTTTCCTGAAATGCAATAGTTGGTTATATAGATCCTTTTATATAACAGGTCCTGTCATCAAGGCTTCATTGAGGGAAATTCCATTTGAGGTTTTGGCGGAGCCGTCAAAAACGACCCTCACTTTAGTAGTAGTGCTGGATTCTTTCACTACAGCGTGATGCGGTAAAAAATAGGAGTCACGATCCCCTTTTGACTGGTCACACATCTCCATGTGTCCCAGTTCTTCATATTCACGCATGAATTTTACATATTGTGTCTTTAACTCGGGATGTGACACAAATTTTCTTTCTATATTTTTAAATCTTTTTTCGGCAGTGAGCAATGAGTTTCCCAACTGATCAATGCATGCCCGACGCGGTAAACTTACTACATATCTACCGTCATCTTGTCTAGTATGAGTACTTACAAAACTGGCTTCGCAAGCCTTTTCTTCTTGAGTTTGAATTTTAGTGGAATTAATCTCTTCCAATTTCCAAAATTTTTCTATTTGATGACTCAACTTATTTATAGATAAACTGCAAAAATCTGATACAGGCCTTTGTTTGGGGTACACGTTGATAGGACCGGACACAATCCATCCCAGTTGCGTACGTTGAAGCGTTGGTCCTGACTCGAGTTTCAATCTATCGTTGTTTAGCATTTCCCAGAAGCTCTCCGCGCCCAACAGGATGTCGATGGGTGCAGCTATATTGAAGTTCGGGTCTGCCAGCTCCAGTCCTGGTGGTATTTTGAACTCTTTTTTCGCCATTGTCACTTGTGGTAAATTGGTTGTAATTTTCTGTAAAATCAGACATGATATTTCGCGTTTATAATCCGTATTAAGCGAAGTCATCTCCACTGAAATTCTCTTTTTTATCTGTGTGATATTATTATGGATCCCAGACACGGGTTTGTTTATCCATTCACATGGTAAATTTAATTTATTAGCAAATTCAGCTCTCATAAAATTACTCTGCGCACCAGAGTCAATCAGGGCGCGAGCTTTAAACATTTTATTGTTGGCCCCCACAATTCCTATGTAGGCGGTTGGCAATAATATTATTTTTTCTGCCTTTTCCGATGCAGAAAAATTCGACACTATACCCTCGTTATTAGCATCCATATTTGAGGTCTCCGGCGGAGGTACCTCCTTGTGTAGTAGAGTATTGTGGCTATACTTGCCACAAATTTTGCAGGTTAGGTTTGTCTTGCAACTCTGTGCTTGATGACCCAACCTCAAACATTTAAAACACGCCCGGATTGATTTCGTAGCATCAATCCTATCCTGTAATTTTAATTTTAGAATTTTTTTTGCAAAAATAAATTTAATGACCTTTATCATTACAATAAATGCAGTTGTTTGCCTTTATTGCCAAGAATACCGATGAATCTTTTTTGTTATTATTGTTGCCTATTTGCATTTTATGTAGGTGAGAAGATTTTTTCTCTGAAGCATTCATAAGCTCCAATACTTGTGCCCTAGCAGATAAACATTTTATGAATTCCTTTAATGTAGGTAATTCACCTTGCAATGTATATTGTTCCCAATTTCTCCGGGTAGATATATCCAATTTATTTGAAATTATGTAAATAATCAAAGGATCCCAATGATCTACTTTAACTCCGATGTTTTGTAACGCTTTCAAATTGACATTAGTTTCATCAATTAAATACCTTAATGCTACAGGCTCTTCATGTTTCATCTCCTTTAATTGAAATAGAGTTTGGATATGTTTATGTACGGTAGCCCTGAGATTCGCAAATCTGTCGTGCAACAATTCCCAAGCCGATAGGTAGTTTAATTCCGAAACTTCTAGATTAGCAATTATTTTCAATGCGTTCCCTTTCAGCGCAGATTGTAAGTAAAAGAATTTTTGGACGTTGCTCAAGGAACTGTTATTATGAACCAAAGTTTTAAAGGTTTCAACGAAATTTACCCAATCTTTTTGATTCCCATCGAATTCTCTCAATTGGAGAGTTGGAAGTTTGATTTCGACCCTACCCTCGTTAATTGAGTCAATCGCCCCCTTGGCAGTCGCAAGGACTGAAAAATATTGATTTTCAAACGTCTCGCGCTGAATAGAATTTTCCAGTTCCTCATCCGATAAAATTTCAATTTCGTCCTGTATAGATTCGAATTGATCTAACAATGGCTTAATTCGGTCGTACCTCAGTTTAATTTCAATCGCGGACAAGGAGTTTATAGAATCCGCGAAACGCGTCAATTTCCCCTTAATCACGCCTCTCTTGGCTATTAAAGATTTGATCTTATCCATTTTGGGTACAAATACCTTTTCGTAGCTTAATCCCTGATAAAATGTGTTCCGACAATGCGTATTTATTTATTTGAGAAGCTACCTGCCTGAAAGACAACAACGACAATATTCCTGGCAATTATTAATTGAGAACCTATTGTTCAATCATTAATTGAGAATCATGAGTTGCATAAAATCTTTACGTGGGTAGTGATTTTATTTTTTACAATACAATATTTATGGGATTAATCTTGTTAAAAAAACTACGTATGAGTTCTGAATGGATGTTAAAGGAAATGGGTACGGGTGGGAAGGCACTAAAAACTTATCTCATTTCCGATGTGAATCCAGTCTTCCTTTGTTCATCTTTGTGATTCCGGTAATTGTAATTTTGGTCATCTGTATTAATTGGCAGCTGGTTCTTGTTTTTTTTTTTAATATTATTGCAGGTATCTGATTGCAATCCGGATCGTAAGGCCCATGTTAAAAATTGATAGGTGTCCTTTTAAATAAAATGATTTCCTTTGCAAAAAACTTCACTGTTTATTTCACTTGGGACATGTTATAAATGTATTATATTACGGTGTCAACACACCGGGCAAAACACTGGCAGTTGTTTACTGTTAAAACTTGCGTTGGGAAGAAGCCATAATAATGAGATGCTTATAATGTAAAAACCTGCACACATTTAAAGAATCAACCATTATACATTCGACATTAGGAAGTATTTACAAAACAATGGTTTCTTCTATAGTACGTACTTCGTAGTTAAAACAGGTACCGAACACTCAGCGACTAGCCAAGCTTCGCACCATTGGTTTAAAATATTAAAGTCTGGGAGCTTGCTCAAGCAACCCATAGGTGCTGGTAGTATCTCAACTTTTAACAGCAATTATCACCACCTTAAGTTGCCATAAAGTATAAAATGAGTTTTTTTTACGTAAAGAAATAGTTTGTTTATTCTTAACCAGCTTGTGAGTTTAGAAACATCAGCATTCATTTCCGTTTGAAACTCCGTTAGGTTAAGTTTGTTGTAAAAAATTACTGTATCGTCCGCATAAAGTTGTAGAGTTCTTAACTATCCAAAAGTTTAAATCATAATCATGCTTAATTCTAAGAGCGCCAGTTGCTACAATTACAAGTGGCGAAAAATATTTAATAACGGATTAACCGATTATGAAACATAATGAAGCTACTTAGAATGTTGAATCAGCGTACCAGTCTGCAGTCCATCGCCGACTAGCCGCCTTCACTGCTCGCCGTACGCCACTCTCCTTTCACCTTGTTACTGACTTGCTGATGGAACAAACATAAAGTCTATGCTGGTAGCTAGTCCCCGCCTTGCATTCATATATGTTAATAATAGTGGCTTATTGTTCAGTCCGCTGTATAAAGGAATACTACTCATGACGCCAGTTATGGAAAATTTAAAGTACAAGATTGATCCTTCAGAATAGACCCTAAATCCATGTTATTTTATTTCTACGTACAGTGTGAACACCAAGCACAATCTCAAACAAAGAAGTTGATTGTTTGCTGTTTACCAGATGCAATAAACCACCCTACTTCACCTGGCTCCTTGGTTAACGAGATGATAATAATAGTTACAATAAAATTAGTAGGTTAATTTATGAAGGGCCGTTGTAATGAAAAATCACCTCAAGAGCGCTGAACAAATACATATACACGGTGTCCGGAAACTCGTAGTACAAGCGGGAAACTGGGGAATCTACATCACATTTGGAGTCGATTTTGTGGTATAACTTTTTTTGATTTGAGCTTTCGTTTTCGAGTAAATCGAGTCAGAAGTTGATTTTTTTTGTCAAATTCTTGTAAATTATTACCTACGATCATAGTACCTTACTAATAAAAACTATTAAAAAAAAAAAAAAAGAAATCCGGATTAAAAGCATTATTTTGAAATTTCCCATAATTTAATTCAGTGTAAAAATAAAATGTTCGCTCATTTCACGGTTAAACAGCTGATTCTAATATTTTCGCGCGAGACTGCATGCTGATGCAATCACGACGGATGGGTTCTAGCGGTGTCTCGTTTGTTTAAAGTGCCGCTAGAAAGAGATGCAACGCTTGTCAAATGACCGCGGGCAGCAAACAGTGTTGTGTGGCCTTGACCAACGAACCAAATTCTGTACCCGAGAAGCATACGGATGCAAGTCCAAAAAGGTAAATATTCAGGAGAGCCAAAAAACTATTTTTTCTGTAACTCTGGTCTCATAACTTCTTCGGATATCCATGCTGATAGATAACCAAAAAAAGTAATTATTAAATCAATTAGTTTTGTTTTAAAAATGATTTAATGAAACGAAATTTAAAGCCTTAAAAATAATTTAAAAAAAAAAAACGTGACTTGAGTCAAACAAAAACATGGACTTGAGACCTACTGCCTCTAAATGAAGTGGACTATTTTGTTATGACATGTGGTGTATTATGAAAGGAATAAAGTCCATGGCACCCTTCTGCTTCTAAGATAGTTGTTGCATCATGGTACTTTTTTTTTTTTTTTTTACAGTGAATACCGCACAAGAATCTCAACTGCTCCCCTCCGGAGCCAGTGAGACTATGGCATCCCCAATTGGGGTATGTTGTGAGGCTGAAGGTAGTGGGGAGGGGAAGGAGGTGTGGAAGAGGAAGGTTGGGAAGTACCTGGCTATTCAGATCTGGTCACAAAACACGGCTAAAGCCATTTTCAAGCAACGTTTCAATTCTGAATGGTGGTCTTACACCAGGGCGATACTGATAGTATCTTCCACTCTGGAACATGCCGCAAATATACTATATATTATTTTAAATGAATTAATTGTGAAATAACACAAATTAATCGAATAAAATTTATTTGCGCATGCCGGGTTCGAACCCGCGACCTCCGGATTGTGAGTCAAGAGTCTTACCCACTGCACTACGGAGGTGTGCAGTGGGTAAGACTCTACGTACGGAGTGCGTCCATATGCAATTTTGAAAAACCTTTTTTTTTCTTCATGATAGGACTTCCATCTTCCTGCCACTGATAAACATGATAATTTAATGAAATAAAACAATAACTTAACCACGATTTATTTAATTTTTATAATACCGGCCGGTATTATAAAAATTGGTCAAACCACAAAGTGACTGCTTTCTATCAAAATTACATGATAATTTACTTCAAGCTTCAAGCCTGCATCAAAAAACTCATTTCTTTAAATTTTGGACTTGGATCCGTATAATCCTCGGGTACACAAATAAAGATGGCCACTGTCGACTCTAAGGCACTCTAAGCTGTTGCCACTGTTATTATACAGTAGTATTCGAAACGAATGTGAACAACACATTATTATCATTTTTTTAATAATGTAATAATTAGATAGAAAAAAAGTATAAAGTTAATTTTTTCCCCATAGACTACAATCATTCAGGTAAGTGCTTAGCCAAAAGTCCCCGCCCCTACCCCCCCTTGCTTCCCCCCCCCTGTGCCCTCCAAACTTGAAAAGTGTAAGGGTTTCGTATATCACGTCTATCTAGATTTTTTATATTTTCTTTGCTGTAACATTGTTTACAATTAATGTCCGATTAATGACGACCTGCGTGTTCCAGCGGTAAGGCTCTTGACTCGTACACCGAAGGTCGCGGGATCGAATCCCGGCGTGGCAAATAAATTTTATTTGATTAATTTGTATTTTCACAGTTTATTCATTTAAAATAATGTATGGTATATTTGCGGCACGTTCCAGAATGGAAGATACTCTCAGTATTGTCCTGGTGTAAGACCACCATTCAGAATTGAAACGTTGCTTGAAATGGCGTAGCCGTGTTTAGTGACCAGATCTGAATAGCCAGGTACTTCCCCACCTTCCTCTTCCCATCTCCTTCCCCTCCCCACTACCTTCAGCCTCATAACATACCCCAATTAGGGGTGCCATAGTCTCACTGGCTCCTGACGGCACCAGCTGAGACTCTTGTGAGGTAGTACTATAAAAAAATGTCCAGTTGACTTTCGTCGTAACTTTTCCCCGTTGTTTGTAATTCGTATTTAAAGTTAAAATTTGTATATTTTTTTGCACGTAATTTTACCTTTTGTCACAGAACTTTTTACGCCGACATTTTATGAAAAAATATTTCCTACAAAAGTTTTAGCTCTTATAATAGTTGATAAAAGGCAGATCTCTCTGTAATTATTCATCTCATTTTTGTCTCCCTTTTTAAATATCGTAAATTATTGACGAACCTTTCGAAATCTTCATTTTACATCTTCGTTTGTACACTTAACATTTGTTTTAAGTGTATTTGTGCGGATTTGGCGTAGAGCAAATGGCCAGCAGCATGCAAATACGGTTTGGTGGGGCACAGGCGGGGAAGCAAGGGGGGTAGTGGCGGGGACTTTTGGCTAAACACTTGTCTAAAATGAAAAAAATCACAAAGTATGCTCCGAAAATTATTATAAACACGTTTGTGTCAGTTAGTTACAAGTTATACAGGATGCGGCAGCATAACTTCCTTTTTTAAAATGCGCGCCATTCATCTATGGACAATGGGGAACGTCACCTTATTTGATGACCATCTGATTTGATATTTTAAAAAGTACACTTATGTATGTGCATAATTTATTTGCACGCCGGGATTTGATCCTGCGATCTTCGGTGTGCGAGTCAAGGGCCTTACCGCTGGACCACGCAGGTCGTCATTAATCGGACATTAATTGTAGACAATGTTACAGCAAAGATAATAAAAAAATTTCCACCCGATATGTTGTTTAGTAATCGAGATAGATGCGATTCACGAAACCCGTACACTTTTCATGTTTGGGGTGGCACAGGCAGGGAAGCAAGGGGGGTAGGGGTCGTAGTCAAGTAGTAGTCGATGGTGATTCAACTGGTGTTCTACGACATAGGCTGACTGGACTATTACTCATATTTACTACACTGACACTGACTCTCAGATTCCTACCCACCCCTCATACCCTTGGTAGGTTTACCTCTTTTGTTTGATGTCCGCAATAGTTAACTAACTAACTCTGCAACAATCATACCTATACTGCTAAAATAAATTAAATAATATTCCCAGTGTTCAGCGAAAATTTTATAGGACTGACCGGATATTTGGTTTGTCGCGACAAGTTGATTCTTTTGTCTCAGTTAGTTTTCGCGTCTGGTTGATGGCGGTCGATCGATATTTTTTCTAATTGAACGGCGTACAACACCTTTCGTTTAACAAGCTTTAAAATTAACCCTTTTGTTATTTTCAGATTAATGAAATACCCTTTCATTTAACAAACATTACAGACAGCCCGCATAATAAATAACTCATTATGGACCGGAACGTACAAGGACTAATTGACTCTATTAAAACTGAAATTAAAAAATGCTCAAGTATCAAAGAGGCGAAGCAGAGAATAATTATAGAACAAGATATAAGCCAACTAGAAGAAATATGGTGCAAGGAAAAACTTCAATTACAAGAGAAAATAATTGAGCTACAAAATAAACTGATATTAAATGAAGAAAAACATTCAGAAAAAATTGAAAATTATTTAAAGGAAAAAAATGAATCAGTTAATACAACATATAATAAGTCAACCTTTTCAATACCTATTCCAGAGGCCAAATACTCACTAATAGTTGCAAGTGAAAATACAAATTCAACATCTGATGATATTCGAGATTTGATAGTTAAAAAAATTAAAACATCGCATTTGGGTATTGCAGTAAATGGGGTACAAAAAGCATCAAACAATAAACTAATTATATCTTGCCCTAATAAAGATCACGCAAAAAAACTAACGGACGAAATAAATACGGTATTTAAAAACAACATGATCGCAAGAGAACTAGAAAAAAAGAACCCAAAATTATTCATAAGAAACTTACCTATCAACTTATCTGAAGAAGACATAATAGAATCATTTAAAACACAAAATGATGGAATCAAAATCATAATGGATGAAAATCCAAAAAACTCAGTTAAATTAGTGAAAATGCTTAAACCAAAAGGACAAAATAATCTTACGAACTACATAATCGAAACAAGTGGAAAACTTAGGAAATATCTCATATCTAAAGAGAAAATAAATATTGGATACTACAGAGTACGGGTGGAGGACGCAATTCCAATTATGCAATGCTTTCATTGCTTGAAATTTGGTCACTCAGCTATCAACTGCCTAAATAAGGACAAGAATGCCACGTGTCTACACTGCGCCATGGATCATCCCTGGAAAGACTGCCCTAATAAAAACAAAGAAGAAAAATGCAAAAATTGTGAATTCCAAAACAACACATTCAAGTCAACTAACGATACAAATCATAAAGCAAACAGCAAAAATTGTACGTATTTAAAAAAAATGATGACTATTGCACAAGGGCGTATAAATTATGAATAGGTATGCACCTTCTTTTAAATTCTTAACAGTGACAGCCCTCATGGTATGCTCAAATATTAAAAACACAATATCGAAATTTATATGTTTGCATAAAATGCGATTGTTTTCTGAATCTTCCTACAATTTAGTTATAACTTTCTGTAAAATGTTAAAACCAAAAAAAAATCATTATAATATTATTAACCTACCATCAAAGTGTTAAACAATCATTAGAAATATTAAAAAATTATTTAATTATATTTTTCAGTAAAATTTTAAAACAAAAACGATGGATTCAAATTTTAGCCTGTTCTCAAAGTGTTAAGGCTTGTGAAATATTATTTACACAAAACAAAATTGATATACTTTATACTATGTTTCTTCTCTATAACATTATCACTAGAAATACAATGACAGTTTATTCAATACTGTCACCAAAACAAATTGAAGTCAACCTTGATGGACTATTTTTGGGCATGAATTATTATTATTCATTATTATTCGTGATATTATTATTGCTGCGAATTTATTTAAATATGCATTCAATGTCAACTTCAATTTTAACAATTAGTTATAATAATTGCGTAAATCAGTATGAAATGCCAATGCCAGGAATAAAATTGCATACTTATATTTTAGTTATTAAGTATTTTAGTTACACACATTATGTCTTTTAGTTTCATAGATGATGATAATGACATAAATTTTTGTAAGATAAATAACCTGTGCGAATGGCTTCGTAAGCAAGACACAATGAAACGTGAAACGAGTAAACTCAATTTTGTGGAACTAAACATTAGATCTATAGGTAGGTATTGGGACCTATTTCATGTTTATTTTAAAGACTGCTTAAATCACATTGACGTACTCATGCTTTGCGAAACTGCAATTCGTTCGGAACTTGTTAATCTTTATGATATTCCCGGTTTCAATTCGTACCACTATTGCAGAAACCATAAATCCGGTGGAGGCATTTTGTTATATGTAAAGAATAACCTCTCCTTTTCGCAAATAATTCTGGACAGTAAATATTTTGAGAACGTTTTTGGAATATTGACACTTCCAAATAACAGTACTCTAAATGTCTTGGCAATATACCGACCCCCGAATTTAAATAAGCAAGCATTTTTGTCAGAAATATCCAATGTGTTTGAAAACAATATTAAATCAAATGAAAGTGTAATATTTTTCGGTGATGTAAATTTAAATTTATTATATAAAAATGATGCTATCATTATAAAATATGAAAATATTCTTACTAATAACTATTTAAAAAAATGTATAAATTATGTTACACGAGAAGTAATAGTTCAAGGGAAAATTGTTAGTTCTTGCTTAGATCACTTTTTTGTGCGAGTTAGCGGAAAGTTACCTACTGGATTAACCAGTACAATCTCCGCGTGCGTATGTGATTATAATATTGCCGATCATAATACAACAGCTGTAAGCATACTCTATAAGTCGGTAGATAATTTCAATTCTAGCGATTCTAATAACGTCAAAATTCTTTCGCAAAAACAGATTGATAAACGTATTTGTAATTATGACTGGAAGTCGCTTCTAAAGGAAACCGAATGTTCGGTTATTTATTTAAAAATTAAAAATTATTTTGACGACTTGTATAAAAACAGCACAATTATAATAAGCAAAAAACCTAAAAGCCGACCTTATGCCATAAATGATTGGATATCTAGTGATGCACTATATAAAATTAAAAAAAGGGATTATTTATATAAGCGTTGGAAAAATGCCCCAACAAATAAATACTATGAAAAAGAATATAAGTGTTATCGAAATGTTTTAAATAAATTGTTACTTAAATTAAAAACCTCATACTATAATGACAAATTCAAAAATCTATTTCAAGATTCAAAAAAGACATGGGACGAGTGTAATCAAATTTTAGGTAAGAAATGTAAAAATAATTGTGACCAAGTTGCCTCCAAATATTTGATGAAAGATCGGACCAAAGAAAATGTAACTAATGATTTTGTTGATTATTTCTCTGACAGTGTTTGCAATATGTTACATAAATGTAATTACAGGACAAATGCTTTTGAACCAGAGAAGATGCCTCAAAGCATGTACCTACCAAGGGCCAAAATTTCTGATATAGAAAGCATTGTGCGGCAACTTAAAAGCTCTTCTCCTGGAATTGATAATATCAGAATGAGTGATATTAAAAAACATATAATAATTTTAGCTCCAATCATAGCCCATTTTGTAAATAGAATTTTATTTGAAGCAAAAATTCCAGATGACTTAAAATGTAGTATTATCAGACCCATTTATAAAGGAGGTGATCACACTCTATTGGGTAATTATAGACCGATTAGTATTTTGCCATCACTCGAAAAAATTCTTGAAAAATACATTCAGTTGAAATTAATAAAATATTTAGAAGATTTTTCTATTATTGATACAAATCAATATGGATTCCAGAAAAAAAAGGGTACCGAAATGCTACTTCAAAAATTTGCCAGTTTCATAAATAATGAACTAAATAGTAAAAATCATGTATTAGTTTTATTTATAGATTATTCTAAAGCATTTGACACTATTAATCATAGAAAATTATTGCAGATACTAGAAATCATAGGAATAAGAGGAAAGCTCCTAAAACTATTTGAAAATTACTTGAACAACCGATGCATGAAAATAAAGCTATTGAACACTTTAAGTAAAAAAAGAAAAATTTTAGCTGGCGTTCCTCAAGGTTCCATATTAGGTCCAATTTTATATATCATTTATGTATCTTTTATTAAGTACATCTTTAAACATGTAAAACACTTTGTATATGCGGATGATACTGCACTAGTGATTTCTCGCAGTGATTTAAAATTATGTATTGAACTCTTACAAAAGGATTACATTGAGCTTTTGAAATGGTCTCATGACTCTGGTTTAATCATAAATGCAAAAAAAACTAAATTGATACATATTAGATCACCCAATGCCAAGACAAATATTATTACACCAGAAATAAAAACACACGGTTCAGATTGCTTACATGTTGATATCCCAGCATTGTGTACATGCGAAAATATTGAAGTGGTTAAAGAATATGTTTATTTAGGTGTAATTATTGACTGCTTTTTCAAATGGGATTTACAAATAAATAAAGTCTGTGAACGTCTGAGATCTATTGTTAGTAGATTATATAAACTTAAATTCTATGTTCCAATATGCACACTTCGAATAATTTATTTATCATTAGCTGAGTCTATTATAAGGTACGGAATTACAGCTTGGGGACTTTCCTGTAAGACAAATGTTAATCATGTTCAATCTGTCCAAAATTCATTAGTTAAATTATTAGCTCATAAAAGTTTATACGAGCAAAGACACAATGTTCCGTACTTTTACCAGAATCTTAAAATTCTCTCAGTAAGAGCAATTCTGTGGCATAAAATTATTTTTCAGCATATGAATAGCCCTATATACATAAATAGACTGGACCACACTTACAATACTCGATTTACGTTAAATGAAGGACTAATCGTACCTAAGCACTTAAACAAATATGGACAAAGAACGCTGGACTACATGATACCTACATGCTTAAATATGTTACCTGCTAAAATTAAAAAATGTACAAATAATGTAAGAACAAATATTATATTGAAAAATTGGCTCGCCGAAAGAAAAAGTTTGTATTAACATTCTTGTAGTACTCGTAACACAAAAAATGTCTAACTGCATTATAAGTTTTATTTAAAAAAAAAAAAAAAAAAAAAAAAAACTTCAAAGTAAAAGCACCCATTGACAAACTACTTAAAAGTAGTTTATTGGGACTTTTCTTTTTTGTAATATCTTATTTTATTTTGATTTCCTGTAATATTTTATAACTTTTTTCTTCTAATAAAAAAAAAAAAAAAAAAAAAAAAAAAAAAAAAAAAAAAAAAAAAAAAAAAAAAAGTGTGTGTCATTTTCATTAAACGTGTAGTTAGTGCGTGATTAATTAAACACCATTTCGTCATAACAAACTTTAAAACAAAGTGTGTGTTACTCGTGTGTTGAAAATTTAAATGTGATTAATTACGGTGAATTACGATGCATACCAACGCCGAGTATTATGATATGTTATAATTGTGATAAAGTTGAAAAATTGGCTGTGATGTGTTTTTGTAAGTACCTGTGTAAATAAGTGTGTACTTGTGCTAATAATAAGTTGTGAAATACCTGTTAATAATCTAATAATAATAATGCTAATAATCAGGGACACTGGAGGTCTAGATTCGTTCAAACTTAAATGTTGATTCGTTCTTCAAAAAAATTAGAGTCCTTGCGAGAGCCTTGAAGGAGTAACCATCTGTTATTTATACCAGGGCGGGAAAACGGTGGATAACCTCCAATGTCCTTGATGATAATTGTGATAAAGTTGAAAAATTGGCTGTGATGTGTTTTTGGCTTGGAAAACATTCGAACGAGATGACGGGACAAAATAAATAGGTACGCTAATTAACTATTTTTTTAATGCTTAAAAGAGGTGGGATAATAAATTAGTAAGATGAAAATAAATAAACTATGGACACGAAAATAAATTTAGCAAGTGATAAATAATTTTAGTATAATATCTTCCATCTGTCATCATGACATTTCCGCGTTTCCGAAAAAAAATTAACACTAAAGGAGCCGAAATTTTTTTTAAATAATTTTTTTTTTAAATTTAAAATTTAAAAATGCTTGAATTGAAAATCTTTGTTTATTTGGGTTGTCTATGTGATGTAGGTTCACCAGTTTTCCGCTTGTACTACGAGTTTCCGGACACCGTGTATAAAAGAATTAATATAACTGGCTTACAAGTAAAATTTACAATTATAACTAACGACTCTGACTTATAGCTAGTAACTTATATCTAAGACTTATAGCTAATTACTTATGTCAAAACCGTGTAAATGCCTTAGTCAAATGATGTCCATATTATCCGAATAATTATAAATAATTAATATCCCCTAAACCACACTGCATAAATTAATTAACGGTTTATGTAATATAGATCGCATAAAAGGAAAAAAAATTAAAAAATTAGAAAATAAAATAAAATTTCTGACATAAAAATATACATACATAGTTAATCATAAATGTTACAAACATTAACATTCTAAACATATTTTGGTTGATTTTATAAATAACAGTAATACAAACGATCCGAATTAAAACTTTGCGGAGTTTAAAGACAGTAGTATCTAGTATAAAGTACCTATTCAAAACACACACTAAAAGGAAAAAAGTGCAGACTCAAAATAACCACCAACAAAATGACAAAGAATCAAATTAATGGTTCATTTAATAAAATAAGAATTAAAAAGAAATACACTACTGGTGTCATTAATTGTGATCATATTATGATTATATGGTTAAATTTAAAAAAAAAATATACAGGTTTAACCCAGTAGGAGTAAAAAATAGGGTATTATCCCTTATTATTGTGATTCAGGATATTCTGACAAGGATTCGAATATTGTGATTCAGGATATTCTGACAAGGATTCCGAATAAAAATAAACAAGCACATTCAATGGATACGTTTTTAGATTTTCACGACCAAAATTATTTTTAATATTTGTTTTTGAAGTGCTATGCAGTTTGCGCTACCTCCTTCTTTACCCAACGTTTCGGACATCGCTGCAGTATCCATCATTAGGGCAGATGTGTAAATGTAAGTGGTGAAATGTGTGCTTATGTACTTGGAAGTGATACCGTGTTGCCAGCTCCAATCCATTACGAGGTGTGATTCCAGTATACTCAGTGGCGTTGCTGGTATGGGTGGCACCCGGGCGGATAACGTATTGTCACACCCATCCCCCCATTAAAGTTGACTTTGATAAATTAAAAAGACACAAAATTCGAATTCCTAAAAAATAAAAACATTACGTCCTAGTCAATACTTCGTCGGCATAGCTCTTGGTATCGGGTAATTGACGGCTAAATCACAGCTAAACGCAGTTAACCTGTTCGAAGTGTACTGTAATACCAGCTCGTAGAAAACCATTTTGTTTTATACCTTTTTTTTTTTTAAGTTTCTTTATTCTTTGAACTGTTCATTACATGAATTGGGGATTTTTCGATCACCATACTAGGCACATGCCTGTGTTGTGGTGGTCGATTTTAATATACAGTATATTAAAAGATGCAATATAAAGAAATGTGCGAGAATATAAAAAATTTAATAAAAATATATAAATATACATATTATATATAATAATATTAAAGAAATTTAAAGAAAACAAATGAATATAAAATAATGTAAATAACTAAAGAGTATGGAAACAATAAATTACTATAGAGTATAAAAGAGTATGAAAGAATATAGTAGAATATAAAAATAATATGAAAAGTATAGAACATAGAAGGCAATACATGAAAGAATATAAAAATGATATAATTATAAAATATATAGAGTCGAAGTAAGTACTTTGTAGAGTATGCAAATAAGAAATGATAACGATTTTAATGAAGATCTGTGTGTACGTGGTTATATTGGTAGGTACATTTTTTCAAACAAATTTTTGTACAAATAAATTTTGGAATAAATTTATGTTTCGATTCCGGCGAATTACACTGGTCACTAGAGTAAATTATTATTGTTACAGTGATTTTCTGGTGGCACTGGGCTCTGAGTACATAAACATGTAGATATAGGCACTAGTACACAGTGGTGCCAAACAGTTTTAAAGAATTAGTTTTTAAAAGTATTTAAACTTTTGGTTATTTATATTATAGTGATTACAACCAAAAAAAATATTAGCGGTATATAAACCGATATCAATTTTATTTACAAAATATTACTAAAAACTCTAAAAAAAAAACGCAATTTTGCTTAACTAAAGCGCTGGTGTAATTTATTTATTTATTTATTTAATACAAACGGCATAAGTATGCCATAAACATTAATTACTGTCACAAATTCATATTCAAAATATTAGTAATGGTAAAACAGTGTATGTATAACAGTTAATTGTGACGATACATTGTGAAGTGACACCAGAGATACATTTACATGCCAAAATCTATAATACAAATAAAATTAATAGTCATTAAAAAAATATGATAGCATAGCCGTCTTGTACCTATGTTCCGTGCAGTTAAATAGATCTATCACATCAGCATATCTATTAGTAACTTCATGCAACCTAGGTAAAAGTGAGTGTTTCGTATACTCAGTCCGATTATTGTTACATTTAAAAAGGATTTTAGAACGAGTAGTTCTTGTGGGAATATGAAATTCAATGAGCTTAGTTAGATCAGGACTGTCTATTCTACCATTTACAATTTTGAACATTAATATTAAGTCGGATATAATTCTTCGATCTGACAGTCTTAGTAAATTTAATTCTTTCATCAAGTAATTATAATTTATGTTTTCAATGGGAATACCGAGGTTAAAATTAATGTGTCTTAAGAATTTGTGTTGAATTTTTTCGATTGAATCTGAATGTATTTTAAAATGGGGGGACCAGATCGAGGAGTTATATTCGACTTGACTACGTACTAAGGATGTATACAAAAATTTTAAAGTTGAAATATTCTTGAAACCTCTGGAATTTCTAAGAACGAAGCCAAGCATTTTGATACCTTTATTATAGATTGAGTTTATATGGGATATGAAGTTTAATTTAGAGTCGAAAATTATGCTCAAGTCACTAATTTCTGCGACAGAGGTAAGGGTAGAGTTGTTAAGTTCATAAGGATGAATAATTGGTTGACTTATTCTGTAAAAACTTATTGAATAACACTTATTTATGTTCAGATAAAGTTTGTTAATAGAGCACCAACTAATTAATTTGTTTAAATTATTTTGTAGACAGGCACAATCTTCAGCGGTTTTGATGATTTTAAATATTTTTAAATCATCTGCAAAAAGCAATACATCCACATCTTTATCAAATATGTCAACAATATCATTTATGAACAGTAAAAACAAAATTGGGCCTAAATGGGACCCTTGAGGTACACCACTGGTAGCTTTAAATTGATTGGAATAAAACAAATTAATTTTTACAAGTAGAACTCTATCAGATAGATAGCTTGCAAACCAGTCTAAAAGTTTTCCGTCAATACCGAGCTTACGTAGTTTAACCAGTAGAATTTTATGGCACACTTTGTCAAAGGCTTTGATAAAATCTGTGTATATGGAATCGACTTGAGTTTTGTTAGCTAATGCATTTGATATAAAGTTTTCATATAATGAGAGATTTGTCAGAGTTGACCTGCCAGACAAAAATCCATGTTGATTTGGAACAATGAGACGGTTAATATATGGGGAAATTTTATCAAGAAGTAATTTTTCAAAAAGTTTCGGAATTATAGATAGCTTACATATAGGTCTATAGTTAGTGACATCACTTTTATTACCCTTTTTTAGTATAGGCGTTAGATAACAACGTTTCCAAATGTCCGGGAAGCAACCTGTATCAAGCGATTGATTAAACAAAAGACAAATCGGCTCAGCCAGTGAAGCAATGCAATTTATGAGAATATTGGGGTGCACGTTATCAGGTCCGGCCTTTTTGTTTTTGTCTAGAGATTTAATTTTAGATTTAACGTCGCTTATATTGATGTGTACAGCAGGGATATGCATGCTCTCAATAAGGGAAGGTGGTGGTATGTAATTTTCTGGGATATCTTCGTCATAAAAACAAAAGAATACTTAGAGTGGAAAGGGTTAAGCAATGATTTTCTTCTCCCACATTTTATAAAAAAAGTTGAAAGCTTTATTATATTTTCACAATGGAAATAAAATAAAGTGATGCTATCCTCCAGATAAATGAAGTAATAATGACATATTATATTTTACAAATATCAATAATTTGCAGATGATGTTTCCACAATGGCAAAAACACATTTTCACAGAAAAAATAAGTAGATATGTATGCACGAGAAGAGGACAATAAATGAAATAATTAAAAAATATTTTTCCTTAACAAGTGGAAAAAAAAAATTTTAGTGTGCTAGTACTTAGGAGTATTTTTTATGATTCGAATATATCATTTTATCGAGTCAAATGCAGTTTAGCTGCTAGCATATTGCAAAAGCGGTTAAGGCAAAAGTTGACCTTCATAAAAGGATTAAATATCTATCCCTGTTCTAGCAGAAAATATTAGAAAACGATAATGTAATGCTAAGGCAAAATTAAATTTGAATTACGGATAATGACACGTGACCTTTGTTTCCCACCAAGCTTATATTTAAATAAATCAAAGTTTGGCAATGACATAATTCTCTTCAAATAAATTTTCTAAAGAAATTCTTTAAAAAACTGTCGACCCTTTACGGATATCCATATTTGGACACTAGTTGCAAAGTGAGTAAGTGTACTAGATTTTTTGATGTTGTTATTTAGTTCGTTGTACATTTTAGGTGCGATGTATGAGTATTGCCTTTGTGAAAAAGTTGTTTTTGTTGTAGGGATTGTGCATTTTGCATGAGTTGAGTAACGAGTATGTATATCTTTTTGTGTGGATTTTATCAAACCATTTTTCCAGATATGGATGAGAACTATCTTAATGTACAATTGGCGAATGTCTAAGACAGCTAGTTTTTTGAAGAGTGGCTCTGATGGATGAGAAGGGGAACATTTGAAGATGATCCTTAACAAAAGTTTTTGAATGGTCACTAGAGGGTAGAGAATGGATGCTGCACAACCTCCCCATCCTATAATGCCGTATGTTGCTATAGATTGAAACAGAGCAAAATAAACACTTCTGAGTGTTTTTATGTCAAGCATTGATCGAATAGAATAAAAAATATAGCATAACTTACGGAGTCTCTTTGTTATGGAGTTGTTTTGGGCCTCCCAGCGTAAATGGTTATCTATAATGACCCCTAGGTATTTTATTTCATTAGAAGGTTTGAGAATTGGGCATGAACAGCTGTTTGAAAGAGATAGTGAGGGATTATCTAGATTTTGTGGGCAAGTGTGAATGATTAGTTTAGGAAGGTTTTCTGGGAGAGTGAATTTTCGGATTGAGAAATGCATATATGGCGTTTTTTGAATATTTAGGGTGAGGAGGTTAGAGTCCAGCCATTTTTTAATTTTGCTCAGTCCAGAATTTGCTTTCTCGATTGTTATTTTCCATATTTTACTTGTAAATATGATAACAGTGTCATCAGCGAAAGATATTATATTACTTTCAATATCCAAATTCAGTAAGGAGTTCATATAAATGAGAAATAAGAGCGGGCCTAGAACACTCCCTTGGGGCACGCCATAGGAGATAGGTAAGCATTTACTCCTATATTCTTGATTAGAGTGGATGACGGTTGTTTGTGATCTCTGTGTGCGGTAGTTTTTAAACCATTTCAGAGCAGTACCTTCAATCCCAATCTGTTGGAGTTTTTTTAAAAGAATGTGGTGGGAAATAGTATCGAAGGCTTTAGACAGATCTAGGAAGACAGCAAGAGGTTTATTGCCTTTATCGAGGTTATCTGATATCAGTTTGGTAAAGGTTGCAATTGCATCAGCAGTACTGCAATCTTTACGAAAACCGTATTCGTTTTTTGAAAGAATTTTATTGTCCTCGAGGAATTTGAGGAGTCTTAGTTTCACTACTTTTTCAAAATTTTTGGATAAAGTGCTCAATAACGATATAGGACTGTAACTATTTAGGGAAGATCTGTCACCTGATTTGAAAATAGGGATGATAGAGGCATGTTTAAGTGATTTTGGGAATATTCCGGATTGGAGGCTTAAGTTTATAATATGTTTGAGAGGGCTGGCAATAAGGGTTTTTAAATGTTTAGCGAGTTTAGAAGAGATTTTATCTACTCCTGTTGAATGGCTATTTTTTAATGATGTGATGATTTCTATAATTTCCAGTTCTGTGGTAGGAGTGAAAACAAATGGAGTATAACTCAGATGAGACAGGGATATTTTGTTTGCTAGGTCATGTTCCAAAACATTATTTCTAGTTAAGATATTATTAGAAAGGCTAGATCCGACTGAGGTGAAAAATTTATTGAAATGGTCTGCGTATTTGTTAGTGATCGGCCTTCAATGTTAATCTTATTGATGGGTGTAGTCGTTAATCTTATTGATGGGTGTAGTAGTGTAGTATATGATATGTCCTTGATAATACTCCATATTTTTTTCTTGTCGTTTTCGGCGTTTATGATTTGTTTTTTATAGTAATTTTCTCTGGCCTTTGAAGTAATTTTCTTGAAAACATTTCTGTATTTCTTGTAAAATATGTGGGATTCATGGTCGTTGGGATTTTTTTTACAGAGTGCGTGGAGTTTATCACGCTTACGTATAGAATGAAGAATACCAACAGTTATCCAAGGTTTGAGTTTCGTGTCATAATGTTTTGTTTTGTCTGTTGTTTTGGATGTAGCGTTGGTTAAGTGGTTCTGAAGTGTTTGGACAAAAGATTCACAGGCTAAATTAGGATCATTTTGTTTGTAAAGATTTGAACAATTTTCTTGTGAGACCAGCTCAAAAAGTGTGGTATATGATATTTTATTTTGTGGAATTTCGTGCGGTTGTGGTTTATGTACTTTGTGAGAAAGATAAGTTATGGTAGCGTAGTGGTCTGTGACGGTACATTGATAAACAAGAGATATAGTTTTTAATTTACATTTTGAAAATACGTGATCAATACAACTTACAGACGAGCCAGATACTCTGGTGGGTGCTGTGATGGCTGGGACAAAACCTTGAAAAGTTAGCAGGTTTATGTAATCATTGGCTTGAGGATGCATGGAATTAATTAAATTTATATTAAGGTCACCAATAATAAGGAGATTATCACAATCAGTTACACAAGATAAAAATTGGTTTTGTGAATTTAGAAAAGGGGTTATGTTAGACGTCGCTGGTGATCGATAAATTGAAAATATGGTTACTTGTTTATCTATAACAATTTTCAGACAGTTGGATTGGTTGATTATGATTTCGTTTACTGTGTGGGGTATGTGATTTTTTATATATATAATAACACCATCATTTTGGTTTATGTTATTCTGTGTGTTGTAGTGGGTGTCGTTTAATATGTTTTTGGGAAGGTAATTTTCATTGATCCAGCATTCACTCAAAATAATTATGTCAAAGTTGGAGTTTAGGTCTGTGAGAACTATCAATAATTCGTTAAAATTATGGTTTATGCTTCTAATATTCATTGAGAAGATTTTAAGGGCTGATGGAGATAATGTTTGTTGAACTTCTAGATTACTGTTTGTTTCTTTACATTGAATTGGTGTCAAATTATCCAATTGATCAGCTATTTCTTCCTATGGCTATTTAAGTTCCGTTTCTAATTCTAGAATTCGTAAAAAGATGTTGCCAATTCTGTCGGTAGCTCGCGTGGGGACGTGCCCCAGGCAAATATTAGTACTACGATTTAATGAACTTGCAGTATCCCTCCGGATATGTAAAGTTTGACGGTAATACTCAGTTGTATCAGACGGTTATATACTGCATACGACGCCATTGCATGTCTCGGTTATTCTGTACCGGTGACAAGAGATCACTAGATGACAGTGGATTTGAGGAACATGCTATTTTTGAACCAGTTCCTGTCTAGGTTGCTTCCTACCGGTGACTAGAGTAAATCGTTAAAGTAACTTCGAGAAAAGCCATAATAGCAGACAAAATACGAAAAAGTTTATTCACCAATAGTTCCCACGTACTTTTTCAAATCTCACATTTGAGAAGACGAATTGTTGCACTTAAATCACAATATAGGTTTTATCAACAGTGAGTGTGCATGTGGCTTGTCAGATTGCCCTTTTGAGAACATGAATAGTTGCACTCGGAACAAGAAAAAGGTTTTTCTCCACTGTGAGTTAGCATGTGGATCGTAAGAGTGCCCTTTTGAGAACAAGAATAGTTACACTCGGAACAAGAAAAATGTTTTTCTCCACTATGAGTAAGCATGTGCATGATCAGACTGTCCTTTCGAGAACATGAATAGTTGCAAACGGAACAAAAAAAAAGTTTTTCTCCACTGTGAGTCAGCTTGTGTCTAGTCAGATGGCCCTTTCGAGAACATGAATAATTGCACTCGGAACAAGAAAAAGGTTTTTTTCCACTGTGAGTCAGCATGTGCATGGTCAGACTGCCCTTTTGAGAACATGAATAGTCGCACTCGGAACAAGAAAAAGGTTTTTCTCCACTGTGAGTTAGCAAATGGCTAGTCAGATTGCACTTTTGAGAACATGAATAGTTGCACACGGAACATGAAAAAGGTTTTTCCCCACTGTGAGTCAGCATATGGCTAGTCAGATTGACCTTTTGAGAACATGAATAGTTGCACACGGAACAAAAAAAATGTTTTTCTCCACTGTGAGTCAGCTTGTGTCTCGTGAGATTGCCCTTTTGAGAACATGAATAGTTGCACTCGGAACAAGAAAAATGTTTTTCTCCACTATGAGTAAGCATGTGCATGATCAGACTGTCCTTTCGAGAACATGAATAGTTGCACACGGAACAAAAAAAAAGTTTTTCTCCACTGTGCGTCAGTTTGTGACTAGTCAGATGGCCCTTTCGAGAACTTGAATAATTGCACTCGGAACAAGAAAAAGGTTTTTTTCCACTGTGAGTCAGCATGTGCATGGTCAGACTGCCCTTTTGAGAACATGAATAGTCGCACTCGGAACAAGAAAAAGGTTTTTCTCCACTGTGAGTTAGCAAATGGCCAGTCAGATTGCACTTTTGAGAACATGAATAGTTGCACACGGAACATGAAAAAGGTTTTTCCCCACTGTGAGTCAGCATATGGCTAGTCAGATTGCCCTTTTGAGAACATGAATAGTTGCACACGGAACAAAAAAAATGTTTTTCTCCACTGTGAGTCAGCTTGTGTCTCATGAGATTGCCCTTTTGAGAACATGAATAGTTGCACTCAGAACAAGAAAAAGGTTTTTCTCCACTGTGAGTCAGCATGTGCATGGTCAGACTGTTCTTTCGAAAAAATGAATAGTCGCACTCGGAACAAGAAAAAGGTTTTTCTCCACTGTGAGTTAGCATATGGCTAGTCAGATTGGCCTTTCGAGAACATGAATAATTGCACTCGGAACAAGAAAAAGGTTTTTTTCCACTGTGAGTCAGCATGTGCATGGTCAGACTGTTCTTTCGAAAACATGAATAGTCGCACTCGGAACAAGAAAAAGGTTTTTCTCCACTGTGAGTTAGCATATGGCTAGTTAGATTGCCCTTTTGAGAAAATGAATAGTTGCACACGGAACAAAAAAAATGTTTTTCTCCACTGTGAGTCAGCTTGTGTCTCGTGAGACTGCTCTTTTGAGAACATGAATAGTTGCACTCGGAACAAGAAAAAGGTTTTTTTCCACTGTGAGTCAGCATGTGCATGGTCAGACTGTTCTTTCGAAAACATGAATAGTCGCACTCGGAACAAGAAAAAGGTTTTTCTCCACTGTGAGTTAGCATATGGCTAGTTAGATTGCCCTTTTGAGAAAATGAATAGTTGCACTCGGAAAAAGAAAAAGATTTTTCTCCACTGTGAGTCAGCATGTGCCTCGTGAGACTGCCCTTTTGTGAACATGAGTATTTGCACTCGGAACAAGAAAAGGGTTTAACTCCTGTATGGGTGCGACGGTGAATTACAAAATCATTCCTATGATAGTAAGAGTAGTCACATTGAGAACAAAAGAATCGTTTATCCACAGGATGCGTCTTCAGATCTGTCGACAAATTTGAAAAAGAATATGAATAAAAAAGGCTTATTAAGATTTTTTTTCCGCGATAAGCTGAAAAAATGGATACCAGATAATGTTCTTACAATTAAAATAGGTTTTACCTGTTGTCTGGTTCATTTCCACGCGTTCTAAGCATTCTTTCTTAACATCCGACAGGTCCGTGTCAATTTCCATAAATGGAAAACTCCGTTCATCTTCTTCTCGGGATCCAAGATCCTCCTTGATGGCCACTGTCTCCACGTTAGTGCTGCCTGCAAAACCAAAATGACAATACGAACATTGATAAATGTAATGTTCTTTGAATGTAGTGTACTACATTCATACACTACAATAATTTACATACAACAAGACTTTATAAAAAAATCTATAAATTTGAAAGATTTAAAACCCAATCATTTAACATATGTATATAGACGTGGATTTGGATACGAACTTTAAGATAAAATAATGACACCAGATGTCCGCAACAGTTGCCATCGCTTCAAGAAGGACCCCGCTCCTGAAGAAG
Organism: Limnephilus rhombicus; assembly: GCA_929108145.2. Classification (NCBI taxonomy): domain Eukaryota; kingdom Metazoa; phylum Arthropoda; class Insecta; order Trichoptera; family Limnephilidae; genus Limnephilus; species Limnephilus rhombicus. The sequence continues at coordinate 35,590,993 of OV815289.1, forward strand.
TCAATGAAAAGGTTTTTATTTCCATCAATATTTACGTAACTGTAACATGTAACTGATAACATTTCCCAAATAAAAGCAGGTAAATACTTGAGGAATCAGCAACTTGGTGTGAGTTACATTTATGTTAATATTAGTTCCTTTCATATGAAATTGACGTTTTGTATGGGAGGAACATAAAGTCGATTTTGTTTAATATAATATATTTATTTAATCAAAGTATGTACCATTGCTATCTATGCACTTTTGCCATCTCATAGGTAGTTAGTTCATAGATCCCTTTACAAAAAAAAAAACCATTCGGACGGGAATTAATAAAATTTTTGAAGGCGGTATGGACTGCCCCATTGGAGTTGAATTTATTCCCTTGCAAGAAGTTATCAAAATTTCGAAAAAAATGGTAATCTGTTGGGGCAAGGTCCGGAGAGTACGGTGGATGTCTTAGACATTCCAATTGAAGCTCCTCTAATTTGGTAGCCGTCTGTTGTTCAGTGTGTGGTCTAGCGGTCAACGCGCGTTTGTTGATTTGCTTCACTCAATTCGTGAGGTACCCACCTTTCAAGCCTTTTCACCTTCCCAATTTGCTTCAGGTGGATTAAAACAGTTTTAACACTAACACCTCACCCTGCAGCTAACTCGGACGTGGTTTGCGATGGATCCGCTTCCACAATAGCCTTCAATTCTTCATCATCAACTTTGGTCTCCAGCCGTCCACGGGGCTTGTTCTGCAGGTCGAAATTTCCAGAACGAAAACGTTGGAACCAAAAACGCACTGTGTTTTCTTTTGCGGCACTGTCGCCATACACATTATTAATCCTTCGAGCCGTTTCTGCAGCACTGGTGCCACGGTAGAACTCGTACTCGTAAATAACGCGATATTTCAAGTTTTCCATTTTGTAAACTAAGTGACGCAAAAAAAAAAACAATTAAGGAAAAAACAAATAAATTATAATTTTCGAAATACAAATACACGAGTAAATAGCTGTATATATTTGAATTTGGAATTCCTAACCAAAGAGAAGATATTTGAGATCAAAGTTGCCAGTACGGCAAAACGCCAATTTCATATGTAAGGACCTAATAATTCCAAATTAAAAATGTGTCATGTTTTATAAATAATTAAAAAATTAAACATGCCACATTTTTTAATATATTCAATGTAACTAACTGGCTGTCTGAGTAATCTCTGCATACTGAAAACATTCCTTCTTTACATCTTGGACGTGGAAATCTTTATCCATAGACAGCATTACACCTCCGCCTTCTTCCAGGGGCCCTGGTTCCGTCTTGATGGAAACAGTATCAGGATTTAGTAGATCCATGGCCCCGTTGTTGTAGCGTTTGATGATTGTTTGAAGTCAAAAAAAAACCTGAAACAGAACATTTTTATAAAGGAAATTTATTTCGCGTGAGTTTTGAATATTTGGTTTTGCCTGAAATATTTTGCCAAATATTGATGTCGTAAACATAACTCATATTTTGAAATAAGGATATAATAATTATTGTGACAATATATTAAACTCGCATTTGACATTCGAAAAGGGTGGAGAGAATCGCCACCAATAGCAGCCTAACTCGATATAATGTACATAATATATATATATATCTTAAGATAAACCGGTATTACCTTATTTTAGATCCGCCATTTGGCTTTTAACATGTTAATGAATGTGAGTATTTTAATGAATGCATTTTAAAAACAGTATGCTGCCAATATTATTTAGGGACTTGTTTACAACAACCAGTTCCGCTAATGTTATTAGTGTTATTGAGTGCAGGGCAAGAAGAAGTACACAACTGATTTACACAATAAGTTAGGTATACAAGTAACAATGGATATTACTACGACTGACGTCTATTTTGTCAAATTTTTGGGATTAGAAGAAGAAAGTGAGAAAAGATGCTATGGTATATTAACCATAGACTGTTGCTGTCTCACTCTAGTACTGATCAAGTCAAAGTAGCAATTTTATTTTTCTACAGAAACACTAATCCAAAATTAGGTGGACTTCTATTGATGGTTTAAATGTTCCTCTAAAAAAACATAAAATGAATTCATTACACATGAAGGTGTACTGATAAGCGTTGGTAGGGTAAGCTAGGTTGTGTTAGACACAACGCAATTGTGCATGCGAGCTTGCCTTAGCTCAAATGAAAGAACAGGTGTCGATCAGTTCGGCTGTCAGCCGCTACCAAATGAATAGTGTGATTAAGTACTTACCAATAACTATCACAAGTATGGAATGATACATTAAACTCTACGAAACGAAGTAAGGGATATTAAGTAGAATTAGCAATTGGAAACAGGATGAAACGACTGACAGTGAAGATAGTACTCGTCAACAAAATATTTAGGTTATATGTAGAAAGTAATGAAATCATAAACAATTTTTTTTTTGTTTACGACTTCATTGCCTTGCCTGGCTTTTATGTTAATGTAAAGACGGGTCTCTTGCGACCTCCACCATTAACGTTTGCCGTTTCAATCCCTCAAATATCACTATCAACAGTTTTTGTTTTTCGTCTCCTCCGTTTATTGAAACACGGTTGAAAGATTGGGGTGAAGTTCGCGCGGTTTACACAGTTTGGCTGGTTGTCTAGGGTAAGGACCTGTCCACACGTACGCAATGAACACTTGACGTTTGACGTCTGGCGTTTATATCAATGAATGCGTTCTGATGAAAAAGAGATGGTACACCAGGAAGAACACACAGATATTTTAATACATATTTATTTAACGGGAAAGATTTCCAACAAATATCAATTATTGCACGACCCAAAGTTACTAAGAATTAAGAATTTAGAGTGCGTAAATAATTACGTGGATATCAAAAATAGAACACCGATTTGAATTTGCCAATTTCTTCCGTCTTCTCTCTGAAACCGATTTATAAATTAATAGACTCTATTTACAAGTGAGTTCACGAAAGAAACAATCATCCATTACGACATTATAATTAGGTCCGTGCAGTTTTTTTTTTTTTTTTTTTTTTTTAATGGCTCTTCACCCCAAAAGAGTGTTCTGGCCAGTGTCAAGTGAATGCTTTTGTGAGTGTAATTTTGTGAGTGTAATTTTTGGTTAATATTAACTAATTTAGTTTTAATAACAAGAACCTATCTACATTATATAATAATAAAACATAACACCAAAAACTTGACGTTTGACGTTTGTCGTTTAGGTAAATAAATGTTTTAATGCATTTTGAGGAAGAAAAGATGCTACATCCAAACGCCATTATGCTACATCGGGGAGAAAATACAGATATTTATTTATCAGGAAAGATTTCCGACTAATATCGATTATTTCAGGACCTACCTTGTTACCGTTTAAAATTTTCCAGAGGGTTAATATTAACGTCAAAAACAGAATATTTGACATTATACCATTCTTATTATTTTTAATTGTAATACTTCAGACTTTATGTCCGGGTTAAATCTTCCCACAGGAAAAACTTAAACCCTTTCACACACTTTTCCACAAATGATCCTCTAGTACTCTAGTCAACACACGCTATGCAATTGCATTATATAAGTATAATAAATACAAAACAACACAAGAAAACCATGTCAACCTTCCAGAGACCTAATGGGTAAATAATTCACCGACTCCAGGTATTTTCATATCAGAGTGTTCGGCTCGGTAGAACTCCTAATTGGACCTTTAAATCCTACTAATCCTTCCATATATTTTTTTTTAAATCTTTTGTAATTTTACGTGTAAGTATTTAAAATGACTGATTTCTGCATTTATGAATACTTTGACCAATCTAAAATGCCTAAATTTTGAATGAGAGAGCTAGGTATAATTCCAGTAGCCGAAATAACAAATGGTAATATTTTTATATTATTTTTTATACACATGTAGCATAAACATGAGTATACATGCAACATTTATTAAAAAACTGTAAAAACACGTATATGTATACAATATATAACCTTTACGAGAGTGCAATTACTCGTGTGTAAAGGGAAGAACAAAAAGAAGTTTTAAAGACTAAAATTAAAAAATAGATTATAAATATATACGTGCATAAATTAAATTTAATAATATTTATGTATATATAAAATAAAAAATAAATTAAAAACAAACTGTCAATTAAGTATTGTTAATCAACTGCCAATGCGACTCTAGGTAGCCAAACTATTTAAGATATCATTGTTTAGTCTATTTTTGAATTTATTATAGTCAGGTTCCAATCTCAGTTCCCTTGCCATTTGATTAAACCACAACACTCCATTGTATGCGTAGTAGTGTTGTGCAAAGGTATGCATTAATGGCTTACTTAAGCGACCGACTGTGTTTTGCCTATTGCTCTGTAGCATGGCGTGGTGCGACTTCTTAGAATAGTCTTTGTGTATTTGAAGCAGCGTATATACAAGGTGTCCGGAAACTCGTAGTACAAGCGGGAAATTGGAGACTCCACATCACATTTGGAGTCGATTTTGTGGTATAACTTTTTTTGATTTGAGCTTTCGTTTTCGAGTAAATCGAGTCAGAAGTTGATTTTTTTTTTGGTCAAATTCTTGTAAATTATTACCGACGATCATAGTACCTAACTAATAAAAACTATTTAAAAGAAAAACAAACAAAGAAATCCGAATTAAAAGCATTGTTTTGAAATTGCCCATCATTTAATTCAGTTTAAAAATAAAATATTTGGTCGTTCCACGGTTAAACAGCTGATCGTACATATTCGCAGTTTGTGGGTAGCCGCGAGGGAAGAGACGAGGGAGGGGGAAGGTAGTCCGGTCAAGTTAGCCCGAAAAATAATAATAAAACATATTGCAAATGTAATCCGATTTGAAATTACAGCTTAGCAGTAACATCAACCTGAATATCTCTAATTTAGTTGCAAAAAAGCAACAACAACCTTCACATTAATTAATGTAAACGTTGGTGATTCTGTTGTATGTTAATTATTAAAAACAGTTTTTTTTTTGTATTTGTACTTCAAAGTTTCTAGTACTTACTAACAAAAATATTAGAGGTCACAGGCGGTAGCAGTGAAACCTTCAGAAAACTAAAGTAGACAAGAGTGGGGAGGCTAAGAAGCACCGCACAAAGAGGAGACCGATTGTATATCTCACCCTCTCACAGGCTAAATTCTATTGATGTATGTGTTAATGTGTTTGTCTCTTTTTAGTGTAGCTATTTTTCGTTTCATCGAGTTTCAAATCAGAAACATATTGCAAGTGTAATACGATTTGAGATTACAGCTTAATAGTAGTAACATCAACCTGAATATCACTAATTTAGTTGCAAAAAAGCAACACCAACCTTCACATTAATTAATGTAAACGTTGGTGATTCTGTTGTACGCTAATTATTAAAAATAGTTTTTTTTTGTATTTGTACTTCAAAGTTTGTAGTACTTACTAACAAAAATATTAGAGGTCACAGGCGGTAGGAGTGAAACCTTCAGAAAACTAACGTAGACAAGAGTGGGGAGGCTAAGAAGCACTGCACAAAGAGGAGACCGATTGTACTATCTCACTCTCTCACAGACTAAATTCTATTGATGTATGTGTTAATGTGTTTGTCTCTTTTTAGTGTCGCTATTTTTCATTTCATCGTGTTTCAAATCAGAAACATATTGCAAGTGTTATCCGATTTGAGATTACAGCTTAGTAGTAACATCAACCTGAATATCGCTAAATTAGTTGCAAAAAAGCAACACCAACCTTCACTTCAGAAAACTATAGTAGACAAGAGTGGGGAGGCTAAGAAGCACCGCACAAAGAGGAGACCGATTATACTATCTAACTCTCTCACAGGCTAAATCCTATTGATGAATGTGTTCGTCTCTTTTTAGTGTCGCTATTTTTCGTTTCATCGAGTTTCAAATCAGAAACATATTGCAAGTGTGATCCGATTTGAGATTCCAACTTAGCAGTAACATCAACCTGAATATCGCTAAATTAGTTGCAAAAAAGCAACACCAACCTTCACTTCAGAAAACTAAAGTAGACAAGAGTTGGGTGGCTAAGAAGCACCGCACAAAGAGGAGACCGATTATACTATCTCACTCTCTCACAGGCTAAATCCTATTGATGTATGTGTTAATGTGTTTGTCTCTTTTTAGTGTCACTATTTTTCGTTTCATCGAGTTTCAAATCAGAACAGTGCTAAAGAATTCTTCATTTCAAAAATGGTCAGAAATTGAATTTTGTTCTAATGTCTATTTAGACCGGACTATAAAAATTCAGAAACAAAAATAGTATCTCTTTCTCTCGGGTCAATCCACACGTGCCAAAACAGGCGAGCGATTAACGTATAAAAAATGGCCGCCATTAGGGTCGGACCGCTGCAGTGCCGAAACGGTGCGTTTGTCGTATGGCGCAAAAACGATAATTTGTTTTCATGTAAAGTGCACGGAGCGGCAACCATGCGGCGTCGGTACCGGTATTTATGTAGTCTTTCTTCAGCTGATATTAGTATGTCTGAATATGGTTTCTTGCCGTTGAATTTTAGTTTTAACTATTTCAAGTAATTCATAGAAACATTCTCTAGACATTCTTAAATAACAAAAAAAAATTGTTTGGATCTTGCTTTAACCTAGGGTAAAGATTTTAAAATCACCAAAATTACATGTTAAATGAAAACATCGGTGATGCTCTTATACGGGGGCGTCATTTTTGTTTCTGTTTCTGTTGGATATTTTTCAACAAGAGCACTAAAAGTAATGTTACTTCGTCAGAGTCCATGGCTTAACTGCTGTCAAATTAATTTTAAACATCAAACGACCCACGTCTAAATATCACTAGCATACAAACGCACGGCAGTCAGATACGCTTTCAATTTAGGCGTTTGGTATAGGACTGCTACCTAACTGCAGCGGGTTATAACAAGCGGCACGGTAAAGGTGCGGCAGCGGTCCGACACGAAACGTCTAAATTGAAAGATCCCTTAGCTAATGGCCGCCGCGGGGCATGGGCTCTCCACACCCACACACTCTCTGCAAAGAGCATGAGTTTGAGCAAACTAGCGTTGTCTCGTTTGTTAAACAGCGGCTAGAACGAGACGCATGCACGATCTCTCCGCGTCTGAATCCGAGTGCAATGCAATGCACGAGCGAGGGAATACCGATTTTGTTTATTACATGGCATGCATGTGATTTCGTGAAGTTTTGACATTTATCGAATTGCTAACCAACATTTTGCGTCAAAAAACAAAGTACGTGTTTGTGAATTACATTGAAATTTACACGGTTATTAAAGACATTCCTCTCATAACCGTAATGAATCTGTGGTTCCTTCAAGATGTCTTTTAACCCTACTTTCGTACAAGTTCGAATAGCCTCTGTGCTCTGTGCTAACTGTGCTAAGGTGATAATTTTAAACAATTTTGGTGATGATGTGTGCTTTGGATTGCAAAAGGATCGTTGCTACATAATGTAAGTACCTAAGTACCTTCCTGTGCTTATAATAAGTAGGTAGGTAATCCATAAGCCGCCGCATTTTTAAGCAGATATTATGGAAATCACAATTCATTTCAACAATTACTACACGAAACAACTATTTACGTACACAAAATAGGTTATTAGGTTATTAGGTTCTCAGTTTAGTTAAATTAAGTAATTCACACGTATTTAGTTTGAAACAAAACTTCGCAAATGTCAAATACAACAATAATAATACGGCGGCAATGGAGACGTTTTTAAAAGGGAAATTTTGAACTTTGAACGAAAATCGAATTACGAATGCATATTTTTCCGTCTATCCTGACTCAAACCGGTGGTTCTTGTGGTATTTTACTTTTTAAAATTTATGCCTAGGTATTTTAAGTGTAGTGGAATATGATGGCTCTTGGATTATTAATACCCTATAATGTCTTTAACCCTCAATTAGCCGAAATTTTTTATTATTATTATTATTTTTTTTTTTTTAAATGTAAAAATGCTCATATCGAAAAACTATATGTTTATTTGGGTACTCTATGTGATGTAGATTTCCCAGTTTCCCGCTTGTACCACGAGTTTTCGGACACCGTATATATATATATGTATTTTTTAGAGGTGGGACTTGAAAGTCTTGAAAAAGTTGAGAGGTTGAATAATCTGATGGTTTCCTAGTAATAATTTTGATTATTAGTCTCTTTGAGTAATTTCCAGCGGCAAAATTGAGGTTTTGTAAGCTCCTCCCTACGCAACGATGCCTTGTTGTATTATGGAATGGGATAGTGCGTAGTACTTATATATTTTTAAGAATTTTTAAGTTGAGAGCTCGTTCAGATTGAGCATATAAACATAAAAGATCATAGCACGCCAAATATCGCTCTCCATACAATCCCTTCAGACCGTTCACACGTGAGGGCTTCATGCGCACATCAATTATAGACAATGCACATCTTACGCCGTAACCGCTCCTGAGGCGATATGCCAACAGTTAAGCGCCCCACACTCCGACGAAAATAGGAGAGGGGGGTCATTTTAATTACGGAGCTGCCTAGACCGGTGGATGACAGATGTCAAGTTGATAGATTCAGTACAAAAAATGCGTTTTCTTAATCGATTTATAATATTGGTAATTTGAGTCTTCCACTTAAGGTTAATATCTATTATTAAACCCAAATATTTTATTACTTTTTTATTTGCTATGCATAGACAGTCATTATTTTGGCATGTTAATATTTTAGTGGCGCATTTTGTTTAATGGATTTTAATATTTAAGGCGATATGAGGTATTTTTTTGTTATTTATGCTAAAAAATATTTAATAGTTTTTTCAATGTATGTACATTTTTGTCGAACCATTCTTTTAAGGTATTCATATCATGATTAGCAGTTGTTTCAAGTTCATTCCATGAATTTGCTTGGAATATAATTGCAGTATCATCTGCATATGAAAAAAGTTTTCCTGTTATTGGTAATTCAAAGATATTATTAACATACAAGATGAATAGAAGAGGGCCAAAATCGTGCCTTGTGGTATTCCAAAGTCGCTTGTGCTCGGTTCAGTAAGAATGTTTTTTTTAATTTTTACTTATTTCGAGAGTTCAGGTAACTTTCTATCCACGTGTTAGCGTTATCAATAATTCAGATTTCGTTAAGCTTGTATAGTAATTTTTTGTGACTTAAGCTGTCAAAAGCTTTCCTTAGGTCTATGAAAATTGCAAGAGATTTTTTGCCTTTGTCCAGTGCTTCGTATATTTTTGTTGTTAAATCTATGATTGCGTCCTGTGTGGTTATTTTTTAGCAAAATTCAAATTGTTGGTTACTCAATATATTCTTAATTTCAATAAAAATTTGTATTTGCTTTTTGGCTACCTTTTCAAAAATTTTTGAGATATTTGATAATACTGATATGGGTCGGTAGTTATTAATTTCTTTTGAGTCACCTGATTTATAAATCGGTGAAATAATAGTTTTTTGTATATTGATGGAAAGATTCCTTTTTTAAGACTATTGTTTATAATACTTACATGTAACAGGTTTTTTCAAAAAGTAAAGATATGTTTTTAGATTTTGAACAGTGATCCCATCGAAACCTGATGCTCAGTTTTTAGGTTTTTTATTTTATCAATAATATCAACAATTTCTGAGTACATAGTCTGAGAATGCCAAATTATTTTAATCTCATTATATTATATTAACAATTGACATTATATAATAAATTTATTATAAAATATTTTTAAAATTATATTATATTTAGGAATAATAATATTTTAAACTCGTGATTATGCTAGCTCGTTGCAAATAACCACAAAAGCCGTTCCGTTTATTCTCCATACATGACTGCATCGCGCGGCTCCTGTCAAAAAATTAATTCCCTCCCCCCCCGCCTGCCTTGCCGCTTCACCCGGGTTTTTTTTTACATTAACTCCACACAGGAGGCCCTGAGGAAAAATAATTTCCCTCAGGGCCTATGTCATATTTGTAGATGCTGTGTGGAGGGTCTTTTTGAGGAAAGGAAGGAGTGAACATGGCTCTTGAAGAGACCCATGTTGTGGGAGGGAGGAAACACAGAGGCCGGTAATCGTTCGACAGACGAGCCGTTGAACTCAAGAACGAGTCATAGAAACAACCCGTTCTCATGTGAGTAATGTCAGTAAATGTTGGGCGCGTGTTTAGCGTGTTTCCCGACTATGCATCGGTGCCGAGAGGATCAATGATGCTAGTTCCTCGGAGCATCTTCCATTGTAATACCGGTAGAACAAGGACAGCATTCCCACCTGCGCCTATGCTCTAAAGATTGCAGTCCGTCTGTTAAGATGGGAGAACCTATCAAACGGACCGCCCGTTTCTGCACAGAGTCTAGGGTTTTTTTTAGGTATTTTGGAGCTCCACACCAGAGGTGGCTGCCAAATTCAACCATGGGGCGCACTTGCGATATGTACAGGGTTAGCAGTTGGGTACTATTAAAGTATCTGCGGGCCCTGTACAGTACGCCCAGTTTCTGAGAGGCTAACTTAACTCTGGTTTCGATGGAGCCCCCGTACCTGAGCTGGTCACTTAGAGTTACACCAAGCATATCGATGGAGGTCCTGTTCGGAAGGTTGCTTCCGTTTAAGGAGACTAGATTTTCATTTCGATTCCTTTTAGACGTTATCAAACATGATTGGGTCTTTGAAACATTAAATTCCACGAGGTTATTCTTACCCCAAGAGAAAATACTCTCGAGGTAATCGTCCATTCTTTGCTTCAAAGCCCTCCGAGCTATTGGAGTTTATGGAATGTTTTCCGTCGAGCAAAGAATGTTGGAAACACAACAAGAATTGTCAATATTTATCACGATAATAGTGATGTTTGGAGGATTGTTCCGGTAAACGTTGATGGTGGAGCTCGCTGGTGACGGACCTTTACTTAGATTGAAATAATGTCTTGTATAATATTTTAATTAAATTATGTCTTGTACCTATATATACATCAAATATTATAGGGCTATTTAGTAGATTCTTCAGCCTGTTGAATGTGGGACTTGACGACCTTCAGAAAAAATTACGTTCGGAAAAATCACAAATTATTTCCAAGCTGTCAGAGAAACTACATACTTAAAATAAAAATCGTTGCTAAGCTAATATTCAGTGCAAGCTATTCTAACCTTGTTCTTTACACAATTTTTAATCTCCTAACGGTTAAAATTGCTTTAAAAAATCCGAGGTTTTTGCAGGAGGAAACCGGTTCCACAAAACAGAGTTGACACGTCAATCGTGACAAGCTGGTTCCCCTGTACAATTTTATTTAGAAGCCACATCTGGGCCGAAGCCGGAATATATATGAAAAACCAACTTGATTCTGTTCAAGTTTAAGCTAACCATCCGATTGACAAACAGCAGTATATAGAAGGATCGCTAAATTTAATGCACGGGCGCCATCTAGACACGCTGAGTCTGGCCTAACGGAATTTCAATGTAGCCTGCTCAACAGAGATAACAACACTGATTCTCTGTGCTACGTTACATGAACGCAAAACTCTACAGTCACCCAGTCACCCATTCACAGATGAAGTTGGCTCCATGATAACAGATTGTTTCTTCATTCGAATTGATATGTCGGCTCGCGTGGAGAAGGAGCTACCAACATCTGTTTTTACTCCTTCATAAATTTTATTATTTTCTACAACCCCAAACTTCCGCCTCACAATACTGCCAAACCAAGTTGCGATATAGTCCTGATATAGTCTTTACACCGAACACACAAGGACGCTTTTAAGTTTGTACGAGTGATACACAGTTAGTCCACATACACAGTCCAATAGTCCTAATATTTCTTTGTTTATATTTAATGGTGAAGGTTCTTCTGGTTCGCTATATTAAAAATTATAATTTTTAAATTCCATTACAACTCTTTCTTCCTTTCCTACCGTCTATATTTGCATAAAAGCTTCAACATCGTGTGGCATTACAACCACCTCCAAGGCTATATTTAATAATACTTATAATTATTTTTCGCCTTAATGTTATATTAAATTATAAACTACATAGCTGGTACCAGGCATGCGCTGCTATGCCATTTAATAAAGAAATTGTTTCTCCCTGCGGGTCCTTTCCCATTCGTCTCGTTCACCTTCCGCCTCCCCTTCCTCTCCCGCGTCCCCTTCCCCTCCCACGTTCCCAATCCGCCTCGTCCATCTTCCCCCTCCCCACTCCACTCCCCCCTTCCCCCGTACCACGAACCCCCCTCCCGATTTACCCTCCCCCCTCCCATGTTCCCCTCCCCCTCCCGCGAACCCTCTACCCAAGTTCCCCTCCCCTCTCCCGCATTCCATAAATTCAGTCCCGGTACATTCAGTTTTCAAACGGCTCGCCTGCTACCTATTGCAATAATTTATACAAATTTCATAATGCCAGAGCTCACAATTTGTTTTATACAAACCTTGTCCTAACAATAACAAACACAAAAAAAATAATTTTCCAATTTGGTGCAGTCGTTCGGAAGTTATGCGCGTACATAAATTTCGGCAATTCATTTTAATTTATATAGATAGATATATTATTTTGAACAATATCATGCAAAACATAAACACATATAGCAGCATACAGCCGTAAGAGATTTTTCCTACATCTCTTGATAAACAAAAAGAATGTTCAGTTTGGTCAAGCATTTTGCCATCAAATCCAAATATAAATTTTGTATGAAAAGGGCAGTGTAGTTGTTCCTCCTAATATATTATAGGTACTTGACCGATTAGCGCGAGAGTTACATTTGAGCAAAACACTGATAGTTCCTCACGCACAGATCAGTCAGATATGATGGTGACAGTCTGTTTAGTCTCCGATACCTTTTACTACCAAAAATCAAATAACATGAAAAGAGGAAGAATGTAAAAGAATATTTATGCAAACGATTTATTTACCTGACCGCAGCACTTTTAATAAACACAAATTACGAAAATATTACTTCGTTCCAAATTTATTACTACAACAAACAACTATTTACGACAGGGGAGAAGGTAAATGACGTTTTAAAAAATATTTTCTATTAAAAAATATCCATATGGCGCTTTTAGGATCTTGATAATAATTTACTAGATCACACGTACTTTCCGGTACAGATTAGGAAAATTACTTTTTTTATTTATTTTTTTAATTTTTTTATTATTTTTTTATTGGCAATGCTTATTAAAAATAAATATAAAGTAACATCAGTTACATAGTTACATAAGGTTAACAAAAAATAAAAAATTGCCTTTCCTCACCATAAAGAGACAATGCTCTTGTGTTTGGTGAGGGAGTTCTGGCTCAATAAGTAAACTAAAAGATCGTGTAATTTAGTAATAACGGCTTTGTATATAATAAGTAGGTTAAAAAATCATGTATAAATTTAATAATAAAAATCCTGAAGAGTTTAAAAAAATCATAATATAAATTTCAAAATATCATTATAAATGAAAGAATCATGTAAGTTTAAGTTTATACAATAGTAGACTCAGAGATATAGAAACTAAGAAATGAAAGAAATAGAAGGAATAAATGATTTATAAAATAGCAGACTTTAAGATACAAAGTAAACATATTTGGGACTTTTATAGCAGTTTAAGATAATTTTTTAATTTGGGCTTAAATTCCTGCATATTTTCGATGGTTTTTAATTTTAATGGGAGGTTGTTATAATAGATTATGCCCAGATAAAGATAGGAATTTTGAATGTGCTTAGTATTAAACTTAGGGATTTTAATAGTTTTCTGGTATCTTGCTGATGTATTGAATTGGAAGTTATGAGTATTTAACTGTATTTCTTTGTAAATTTGAAGTATTGAATATTTTTTATAGATTTTGTCTATTGTAGGCACATTGAATATTGAAAAAAGAATTTCAGTAGAAAATTTAGACGGTTTTCTCAAGATTACCTTAATTATCAACCTTTGAACTATTTTGAGGGGATTTAAAATATTGTCATATGTTCCTCCCCAGCCAATAATACCATATTGCAATATAGATTGAACAGTTGCATAGTACACTATTTTTAGGTTTTCTAAGCTAAGAATATTTCTAAGTCTAACAAATATATAAATACATTTCCTAATCCTTTTGACGAGTTCACAAATATGTGTTTTCCATTTAAAATGTTGATCTATATATACAGCAAGATATTTGATTTTGGGAGTTGGACTAAGTATAGCACAATCTTGATTGCAGTTAGTTTTATTACATTTACTTTGGTGTATTATGATGTTTAAATTTGGTTCTAATTTGAATTTATTGATAGAGAATGGGATAAATTTTGTTTTTTCAGTGTTTAGAAAATTTATTTTCAACATTTGCTATAAGAAACAACTGTTCATCCAACCAAATAGATTAGTAAGTTCTTAGTTTGGTTAAATAGGTAATGTACGCGTATTTAGATTTAATTTAAATTTGGGAGTCGAAAATAGGTACCGCCGCCCCGGGAACCTTTATTGGATAACCAATACCTCTGCCATAGGTCACCCCAAGTGGTTCGCTACGTTTGGTGATTTAGCAGGGGTTCACGGGGTGAGATTTGTCTAGGTCTTGGTGGCGGATGCATCTGCCCACCAACTGCATGGCAGGCCAGTTCGAGGGAGAATGGTTAAGGGAGTCTTTGAATTCTCCAGCCATACTCTATCGAAACATTACCTTGCACTGCAGTGGGAGGCTGTTGACCGCGACACACTGAACCCCAGATTCCTACCCATCCCTTAACCCTCTTCCTTCCCAGAACTCTCATCTCATTCGTTTCCTTTAAAAAACCCTCCACACAGCATTCCTTAGGATGGCATAGCCCCTTAGAGAATTTATTTTCCCAGGGCCTCCTGTGTGGAGCTCACGTAAAAAAAAGAGAGTTTTGCAAACTTCAATTCTTACTAAATATCCATAATGGCGGCAAAGGGATCATTTTGCAAGGAAAATTTTGAGCTTCGTATGAAAATGGAAATTTAATGAATCTTTCCTGACGTAAATAAAAAGGCTTGTAATAATAAAGTTGAATTGAAGTTGAACACATCTACAAAATGTGTCCAAAACGTGCTTCGGTCAGGATAATATGTACCTTTATTCCCTTTGTCGCTTAGAATATTTCATTTTTCGACAGTACCTGTCGACGAAAAGAATATAATCGTTAAATATGTTTCTTCATTGTCTATGATCCATTATTGTTTACGCTACGTACAGTCATCGCCATGATTGTCCCTTGCTTTTCATTTTGAAAAACGAAAATCATTCTGCTAATGTGATGGTAATAAGTTGCTTGTATTGCTAATAATATGTTAAGGGCCCGCAACCCGGATTTGTACCGATTGAATATTTCCCTTAAACACAGTAAGTTTTCAAGCTCTAAAAAAAAATATGTTATTCTTGAAAATAATATCTAGACTTTGCCCGCGCCTAAACGCAAATTGTATAAAATTCCCTCGAAAGAAAAAAATCGCAAAGTATGTTCCAAAAATTATTATTAACACATTTGATTCAGTTATTTTACAAGTTATGTGTATGAAAAAATTCACAGTGTTTCTTTAAATGCTGTTTAAGATAATGCCCGCGAGATTTTTGCTCTATTTTAAACGACTCGTGTTTTATTAAACATTTTCGCAATTTTCGCATCGATTTTGTCGCTGTAAATGTTAGCACTCTCCTCTAACATTCGTAATTTCGTATCTCTCCATCTTCTTCTTTTCGGGCCCGGTTGCAGAGCCTTAAGCCCAAACCAACTGTCATAACGCATGTCTTACATATTGGAAACACAAGTGTTCATTGGAATTGGCAAATGAAAATTCTGTGAAACGGCCTTGTTTTTACCTCGCGTTATTGATTGATGTAAAATGCTCGTAGCAATTATTATTATTTTTTTTTATTTATTAACCAATACATATAATATACAAGTAACCAAAATACATATAATATATAATATTGGTGGTAACAGTACCTCCCTAATTGAGAAATTCTCGTGTTTAGAGAGGGAGCACTATCAGATTGACAGTACTATACATACTTAACAGTTGTTACAAATTGAATGTATGTAGATCAATTTTTTTTATACATAATGAATAAAAAGTTGGCATTTTTTTGTACATAATGGAAAAATTTTATACATTTTTACTTGCTCTTACTCCAAATTACAGTTCTTTGAAATTTTATTAATTATTAATTTTACTTTTATAGGTAATTTGGGATGTCTGCGTATATATAGCCAGTCGACGGCATCGGGAGTCACGTGTTTGTGCACAGATGTCCCTCCAGGAGACTTAAGATATAGACATTCTTCTACCCTGGAACCCTGTCACATACGCACTATCATTTAGATACAAAAATGGTTCTCTGTTGGATTATGCTATGAGAAAAGAAAAACTTTAATTGGATATGAGAAGATCCATCGACACCGGTACTTTGATAGATCTTGTTGCTTCCGGACTACCAGAATTCATACTTTACAAGATCGATAGAGAAGGATTACAAGATACTGTAGATTTGTTTAATGAAGTAAACAAGTATGAACAAATGGTCAACAAAAAAAGATTTATGAATAAGAGAACATTTGGAAATGCAGAACATAATAAAAATGGGGGTAAAAATCGATGTAAAATTTGTGAAAAATTGAATAAGGGCACTCGTTACCACCCTGAAGCCACATGCTGGTTCAAAACAAGAGGGTGAAATATTTAAGAGAAATGCCATTAAACATGTAAACTATTCAGTGATAGAGACTGAGTTTAAGGAAAAAGATTTAAAAAAGTAATAGTAACACCATTAATAAAAGTCAAACTATTACTAAATAATAAACTTAAAATATACGGAATTTATGATTCGGGTACAAAAGTTTCTCTAATTAATTCAAAGTTATTGAAACTAAAAGAAAAAGGAAACAATTTGAATGAAGCAAATTTACTAACGATTAATGGTGTTAAAAAGACGAGTGGTTTGACAACGTTAAAGATAAAAAAATTAGAATTGGAGAAAAATGTTGATGTGTACATAATCGATGAACACAATTTCAAGTATGATTTTTTGATTGGATTAAACATGATAAAAGACTTTAAACTTATCCAAAGTGAAGACTTACAAATATTACAGAAACTCTGCCTGAATAATACAAATAAAAAAGAAAAAGATTTTACAAATATGAAAACGAATACGGAATTTAAACATATAGAAAAATACAGAATTAATTTTAACGAACATGTTAAAGAAGAAGATTTCAAAATAACAATAAATCGTTTAAATAATGATAAAAAAAAAAAACAGAAATAAATGAACTAATAGACAATAGACAAATACACACCAGTGTTTGCGAAGAGTAAATATGATGTTGGCACTGTTAATGGATATGAAGCGAAGATAGACTAATTAGTGGATAAATATTGTAGTAAGAGGCCTTACAGATGCAGTGTAGAAGTTAAAAAGGAAATAGAAGAGCAAATAGTAAAATTTTTAGACAATAAACTGATAGAAGAGTCGTACAGTCCATTTGCTGCACCGGTTACTCTAGAATTTTAAGAAGAAGAAAACAAAAGATCCAGATTATGCATAGACTTCAGAGACTTAAATAAATTAGTAATACCTTAAGCTCAACCATTTCCATTGATTGAAGACACCTAATGACAAAGACCAGAAATTGCAAATTTTTTTCAACGCTGGATATTAACTCAGCTTTTTGGTCTATTCCGTTGCGGATTGAAGACAAAAAAAAACAGGATTTGTAACACAGGAGAAACATTATCAAAGGACCTGCCTGCCTTTTGGTTTGAAGACTTCTCCGGTAATTTTTCAGAGGATATTAAGCAATATATTGAGAAAATATAAGCCAAACGAATTTGCTGTCAATTACATAGATGATATTCTTATTTTTTCAAAAACTTTTGCTGAACACATTGATCATTTGACAAAGCTGCTGAATGCAATTAAAACAGAAAGTTTTAGATTAAAATTTACAAAATGCACATTTGCATCATACATGCTAAAATATCTGGGTCATATAATTGAGAATAATTCAGTCAAGCCAGTAAAGGCTAATTTGATTTCAATAAAGAATTTTCCTATTCCAAAAACACAGAAAAATGTGAGACAATTTCTAGGAAAAATCAACTTTTATCATGAGTATATTCCGAAGAGTGCAATAATACTAGATCCTTTGCATAATTTATTGAGGAAAAATCAAAAGTTTATTTGGGCTGATAAATGCCAAAATGCTTTTGAAACGATGAAAAACCTAATATGCTCACAACCGATCTTGGAAATTTTTGATCAAGATTTACCAATTAATATATATACAGATGCTTCTATAGAGGGTGTTGGAGCTATTTTAAAACAAACACAATCTGATGGAAAAGAAAAACATGTTGCTTACTTTTCGAAAAAATTAAATGGCGCCCAGAAAAAGAAAAAAGCAATTTACTTAGAATGATTAGCTATAAAAGAAGCAGTGAGATACTGGCAATACTGGTTGATAGGTAAACCATTTACAGTTTATTCAGATCACAAACTACTGGAAAATATAAATCTCAAATCTAGAACCGATGAAGAACTGGGTGACTTAACATATTACCTATCCCAATATGATTTTCAAATTAAATATTCTCCAGGAAAATACAATATTGAAGCTGATTGTCTAAGCAGAAACCCAGTCTTAGAACCAGATGAGAACCAAAATGAGCAATCAAAAGTTGTCAACTTAATAAAATTAGAATACATCTTAAAAAATCAGGTCAAAAATGAGAAGATACAGTGCAGGAGAGATAAATTAATATCGAAGAATAATGTTTATTACAAGAAAGTAAAAAAAAGAGAAAAAATAATTCTATCAGAAAAATTCAGCATAGACTTTATCAAAAATGTTCATACAGACCTAGGTCAGATAGGAATGAATCAAATGCAAAAAAATTACAAGATAAACACTGGTCGAAAAAAATTAGAATCAAATTTTTTCCACATCTCGAAGTTAATGCAATTATCAATTGTCACTTGTTTTGTTTTTTCTATGATTTTATTTAAAATATGAGATTTTGTTAGAAGAAACCATTCAAAGGAAAGTGTTACGGGTTTGGGAGAGAGCGTGTCTCTGGCTGTTATAGAAAATGTCAGATATTTTGTTTTATTGACATTAAGTGTAAGGGAACTTCTCTTAAGCCAGTTTTGCAGTACACCAAGTACATGTTCCGCTTCTTTGTAGGTACTTCTCCAATCTTTTTCGTTGAATACAATTACTGTATCGTCAGCAAAGCTTATGATTATTCCTCTCGTTCCTAGGCTACCGATATCATTTATGTATATTAGAAATAATATCGGTCCTAGTACGCTTCCTTGCGGTACTCCATGGTTGATTAGGAGAGGTTTGCTTTTTTCTTGTTAATTTGAACGCTCTGTGTACGCTCCATCATATAGCTTTTTAATAAGTTTAGAGTTCTATTTGACAAACCAATTTTTGAAAGTTTTGCAAAAAGGATTTTGTGATCTATTGTATCAAATGCCTTTTGTAAGTCTATGAAGATTGCCAGTGTTTTTTCTCCCTGTCTAAACTTTTTATGATCATATCTGTAATAGTTTATATGGCGTCACCAGTACTTAGATTCTCCCTAAATCCGTACTGTGTTTCTGATAATATTTTATTTTCTTCTAAGTAGGATAGGAGTTGTTTTTTTTTAATATTCTCTCCAATATTTTTGAAAATGTATTGAGTAGGCTTATTGGTCGATAGTTGTTTATGTCATTTTTACATCCTTGTTTATATATTGGTATTACAATAGCTTCTTTGAGAGCTGTGGGGAATACGCTTTCAGTTATAGCCATGTTTACTAGATATGTTAGAGGTACGATAAGTTCCTTACAGAGAAATTTTATTGCATTTGTTGTTATTAAGTCTTCCCCGGAAGATACATTTGATTTTAGAGAAGAAATTGTATTTTTGATTTCATCAGCTGTGATTTGTTTGAACTCGAGCTTTTTTCCTTGCTCAGGAGATTCATTTGTTTGTACTGCTTCATCACATTGCGTAGCTTGTTTTGCTAAATTAGATCCTATATTTATGAAGAAGTTATTGACATATTCAAGAATTTCGTCAGGATTCTCAGCGTATTTCCTGGGGACATTGTTTATATTCAGCTCGTCAATTGATGTGGCGTTGGTAGATTTAGTACTAGTTATTTTATTTATTATTTGCCACATCTTACGGGGATTTTGTTTACAATCATCTATTTTTTGCTTATAGTAAGTTTCTTTTGTATGTGTAATTACTATTTTGCATATGTTTCTATATCTTTTGTAGTATCTTAACATGTGTATATCGTATGGATTATTTTTTAGCTTCTTGTGTAAGTCGTCTCTTTTTCTTATGCACTTTATAACATTCTGTGTGATCCACGGTTTAATTTGTATATTTTTATGTGAATTTTTTTAACAATTTTTACAGTATATAATAGTATAGTTGTATAGTATATTTACGGCAACAAAACGTTGCTTCCAGAGTGGAAGGTACTCTCAGAATTGCCCTGGTGTGAGACCACCATTCAGAATTGAAACATTGCTTGAAATGTTTGGTGACTAGATCTGAATACCCACATCTCCTTTCCCCTCCCAGCTACTCTCATATTCACAACATACTACTTATAATTAGGGATGGCTCACTCGATCCAGGCGGGAGCAGTTGGGACTCGTGCGGTATTCACATAAAAAAATAATAAATCCTAGGCTTTTTTTTACTGCATACAAATGACAATTGACCGGTTAGTGGTTGAGTGGACATCGCGTTTGGGTCCCCACCCAGGCATTCCATGTTCAATTCCTCGGCTGGCTAAGTCCCCCATCACGACTCAAGCAACATTTTCGGCTTACTGTGGTGGTAGTAGGAGATTTTCAAATATTGTAGGGTTATTCGGAACCCGGGAATGTTTGTCTTTTTTCTTAAAAATTCAAAAAAAATGTTGGGCTCGCATTTGGCATGTTTCCCGATTGTGCACTGGTGTCAAAGAAATCAATGACGCTAGTTCCTCGGAGCATATTTCATTGAAATACCGGTAGAACAAAGACACCACCCGACACGCTTGCGCTCTAAAGATTTCAATCCGTTCGTTAAGCTAGGAGAATCTATCAAACGGATTTAAAAAAAAATTTAATTTGATTATGTTATATCAAGTTCTGCAAGTATTTTAGTATGTATTTTTGTTACAGCTGTTTTGGTTTACTTTATTGTCCAGCAAATTAGTTTAACAGGTAAAAAAAAATAATTTAGTCACCTTCATAAATAGACATTTCAAATGGTATAAACCACAGTTTGAAAATGGTCTTGTAAACCGAAACAACCATAACAAAAATACATACTTAAATACTTACAGAACTTTTCACAACATTTTAAAATTTATTTATAATTTAATTTTTTTAAATTAAGTGGAGTTCTACGAATTTTAGTTGACGTTGGACCATTCAGATTGACTTCATTCTACCGTTCAATAGATTCATTGACTAAAAAAATCTCTAACGTCTATTCTTTATTATTAAGTAAAATATAATATACAATGAGAAATATATGATATATAATGCGTGGTGGAAATCTCAAAAGTATTAAGCCAAAACAGGGTAATTTGGGGAAATTTTTTGAAACATTGAATTCGAATTCGTAGTTTTAGTGCTCAACTGCCACGCGTCGCGTAAGGTCAGTAAAATGGTATTATTTAAGTAAAATAGCAATAAAAAAAGCGCTAAAATGCCCTCGTATAAGACGAAAAATGTTTCCATTACACGGCAAACACTAATAAAAGCGAAAGAATAACATTTAATTCGTAAATACATGCAAATTATATAGTATTACAAAAAAATTCAATAAATCGATTGTTTCCTGAAGTATGTTAGCACCATTAGAGAAAAATCACAACATAGGTCGTCTCATATAGCATTCAGTAAATGTCCTAGGGTAAGCGAGTGAGCAAATCTTGGCATGAATAAGGAATTTACTAAAAACACAAGCATGTTTCTTACCTGCCAAATACGAGTTTGTAAGATAATAATAATAATAATAATTGGATAATTTATAAAGCGCCGTTTTTGTGAAAAATCACCTCAAGGGCGGTGTACAACTCATTAGGAAAGCTTAGGTTCTAACTAATTTTACTATTTACAAATGGATACAGAAACATACTTACCTGGAAGGTATAATGGCAACAATATATACGTAAGTATATATTATTATATACAACGTCATTGATAATGTAAAGAAGATACAAATAAAAGTGCATTGAACTCTTCAGATGAACTAAATGCACTTAAAATAATTTATTGAAACTTTGATCTGCATTTGCCAAAGATCGATAATTTTGACATTTAATCTTTTAGCATTAAGCCATAGATGTCGCGAAGGCTGTAAAAACTGATCAATGAATGAAAGCAAAATATTCTCACAATAAACAAGCGCATGTTAAGGAACTTAAGTTTTACATAGTCAATATAAGAGGAACTTACTTACAAGGAGAAGCGCGGCGATCAATTCCAAAGCGTTGAACAAACTTCACTAGAAAAGAGGTGCTTGAATTTTAAGATCTTTGTGATGAAATTGTTATGGTTATTGAAATAATCTCAACTTGAATACATTAAATACAATCATTATTGTGTAGTTTATACACAATATTACTTCGAACGGCAGAGCCCGATCATTGCGTTTGAAAGTTTCTAGGTTAGGAAGTAAAAGGACGCCGAAAATTGACATTGGATATAACCATAGACATCGGAAGATTAAGGAAAATAATCTTAAAAGTAAGCACCGGACATTTCCCGCGGGAATATTGCATCAATCACGATATAGTAGCAATTTCTACAATTTCAATATGAATTCTAATTTGGCCCATGCAACATTTTTGTTTTTTATGTATCAACTGAGATATTAGTAGGTATTTCTTAATAACGGATTACTAAGAAGTGACACTAAATTAATATACAAGTCTCAAAATGTTTTACCTGTCAGAGGATTATTTTTTTATAATATTATAAGTCGACATGTTATGTTGTCCGATTCCTTGTATAGGGAAAGGCTTAACCATAAACATAATACAAGATTCACTCAAAATGAAGGATTGGTGGTTCCGAAATGTACCAATAAATACGGTGAAAGGACCCTAAACTATATTGTACCCAAAATATTCAATAAACTACCAATGACAATCAAAAATAATAACGTTTTTAATGGTAAAGTTAAATATAAACTAAGGAAATGGCTATTAGATAGGAATGATTTATATTGATGCCCTACCGAAGTCCTTGTTTTCTTTATTGAAACTCACATTGAAGGAATTGGTAAATTAATTACAATTTTTGTAATACCTAACGCTTGCAACGGGAGCACGTTACCGCGGTATTATATTTCGCGCTTGCAACCGTAACCCTTTCATGGCGATAGAAGATCTAATAAACACGCTGAAAAATGAAGTACAAAAGATACAAACAGTCAAGGACTCTAAAACTAAAACCAACATGGAAAAAATTATATTGGATCTCGATAATGAAATAAAATCTACAATACTAATAATGCAAGAACAAATCATACATTTACAAGACAAACTTATTAAAAAAAACGATCAATTGGTGGGAAATATTGAAAAAATTATGAAAACCGCAATAACACCATCCTACGCCCAAGTAGTATCAACAACTAAAGTTATGCCTCAAGAAGAGAGATTCTCAATCATTATATCGTCAACTAAAAATAATGTAAAAGCCGAAGAAATTGAAAATATAATTAAAAAGGAAATAAAATTAAACAACCTAAAAATAGGAATAAACGGTTTGAGGAAAACAAAAGAAGAAAAAATAATAATATCGTGTCCTAAAAAGGAATATGCAAATATCCTAACTGATGAATTAAAAAAACTAAAAAATGAACTGGTGGTAAATGAAGTACAAAAAAGAAGACCTAAAATAATAATAAAAGGATTAAAATCCAATCTTACTGAGGAAGAAATAGTTTGCGGAATAATTACCCAGAGCGAAGGAATTGAAGATTTCTACAAGGAAAGTGAAGACAACAAAATCACATTAATAGCGGAGATAAAGAACACAAACATAAATGAAAAACAGCGCCTATTCACTAACTACATCATAGTTATGACGATGATATTCTAGATATCAAGAAAATACCGGACCGACGACCAGGAGTTCCCCCAAAATTCCACGTCAGATTTACCAACCCCCAAAAAAGACGGCAGATATTACTGAACAGGAAGCAACTTAACCTAACCACAACCCAAGGAAACGCATTCCAGAAAATCTTTGTTAGTGAAATCCTTAGTGCCTTTTTCAAAGATCTTCTGTGGAGGTCGAAGAATAAAGCAAAAGAAATGGGATACAAATTTGTCTGGTATAAAGATTGTAAAATAATGATTAAAAAAAATGAAAGTGATAGAATAATACACATCAAACATTCGGATGATCTAAAAAAACTTGTTTAGATTTTTTTTTGGTGAGAGCCCCTCTCTCACCGGTCATACACTGGGTCGATTCCCCTCAGTTTGGTGAGTCATATTATGTACATTTATTTGTTCACTGCAACAATAATTCACCTCCTTCACATTCAATCAAAGGGTGAAATCCCCAGTGATGGCCACGAATTAGTGGAGCTCTCATTAAAATTAATTTAACAGTTTTTTTCTTTTTTATAAAATAAATTAAATATGGCTATTAACATTAATAACATGTATAAAGAACTAGGTGATCAAGACAATTTGTTTACAACATCAGATGCTAAAATATGTAAATATCTGACAGCCGATCCAAAAACCACTACTATTATGCACCAAAATATTAGGTCAATCAATAAAAACTTTAATGAACTTCAGATACAACTGAACCACCTTAATATAGACTTTGATGTAATCATTCTTACAGAATGTTGGTTAACAAACAATTACACTCCAAAACTTATAACTCACTATTCTTCATTCAATTCTTCAAATCATAACAGTCAGAACGATGGAGTTGTGGTATACACAAAAAATGTTCTAAACTCCGTTGTAACTGAAGTAAACATTATTGACGCGAGCTGTATGCAAATAATGTATAATAATGATTCGTGCATTCTAGCAATATACCGCTCTCCATCCATACGTAATATCACACCATTTCTTAATAGTCTTAATAGCATACTCTCTAATCTTTCCTATACTAAAAATTTAATAATTATGGGAGATTTAAACATCAACATACTCCCAAATAACCAACACCACCAATGTCACGACTACCTGAATATGTTAGAGTTCCATGGACTAATTAGTACTATCAATATACCAACAAGAACAGCTAATGAATCTACATCATGCATAGATCACATAATGGTCAAAACTAATAAACAAAACAAAAGCATTGTTTACAAATCAACAATTACAGACCATTACACAACAATATTCACATTACAATCCGACGCCACAAAAACCAAAAGAGATCAGTCAATCATATACAATAATATTAATTTTGACAATTTAAAAAACATAATTAAAAATAAATCTTGGCAAGAGCTTTTGCAAATAAAAAACTCAGATGATGCATGGAATTATTTTATTGACTTTTTGAAAAACGAATTAATTAATAATACCACAATTTTAACAAAAAAAATACCTAACAAAATTAAACCCTTGAAATCATGGATAAACTATTCAATTATCAACTGCATTCGTAGAAGAAACGCATTACACAAAAAAGTGAAAGAAAATCCCTATGACATAATATCACTAAACATCTACAAAAGATATAGAAATACATGCGGCGAAGTCATTAGAAAGGCGAAAGAAATCTACTACAGACACAAAATCCAAGAAAGTAACAACGATCCCAAAAAAATATGGCAAACTTTAAGGGAAGCCACAAATACACAAAACGCTAAAGACAAACAGGACATAAGTAAACTTTGCATTGACGGAAAAATTATTGACACCTCAAAAAACCCCAAGCTCGTTGCGGATTACATCAATAATTACTTTACAAATATTGGTTCAAATCTTGCTTCTCGTCTACCAAATTGTGGGAATGCTCTACCTGCTGAAGCAGAACTTCAATTTCCCAAAAGAAGTTTCAATTTTCAAACTGTGTCAGGGGAAGAGATTCTAAAAATAATGAATTCCTTAAAAAACACTTCTTCTGCCGGGGTTGATGGAATAACAACCAAGATTTTGAAAACGCTGTCTACGGAAATTACATTTCCCCTAGAATACCTAATTAACCTTAGCATCAGTCAAGGACACTTCCCCTCGAACCTGAAACAAGGTATCGTTATTCCCATACATAAAGCAGGTAACAAGACAGACATAAACAATTACAGACCTATAACTCTACTGACCAGTCTATCCAAAATATTTGAAAAAATTATCAATGCTCAGTTGGTAAAATTTCTAGTGAGCCATAAAATACTCTCAGAAAATCAGTACGGGTTCCAAGAAAACAAGAGTACCTCAGACGCTATTGCCGCCGTAACTGACTTCATTGTAAAAAACCTCGATAAAAGCAAAAAATGTATTTCCATATTTTTAGACCTTTCCAAAGCCTTTGATACAATATCACACAGTAAATTAATAAACAAACTTCAAATAATCGGTATTACAGGCAACGAACTTAACTTTTTTAAGAGCTACCTTGATGACCGCAAGCAACAAGTGAAAATAATGAACACACTTAGCAATCAGTGCTCAACTCACTATGGGATACCTCAAGGTAGCATATTGGGACCGTCTTTGTTCCTTTTATATATCAACGACTTATGTAACATTAACATTCAGGGAAAAATAGTTAGTTTTGCCGATGACACTGTTTTACTATTTGAAGCTGACACTTGGCAAGCTGTTTACAAAAAAGCTGAAACGGATATAAACATTATAAAAAAGTGGTTAGATACAAATACGCTCACATTGAACACCGAGAAAACTAAATATGTCACATCAAGCATAAATATAATAGGTCAACCTCGTGATGACGCCTCTATTAGAATACACACATGTTTAAATTCCGATGAATCTTGTCAGTGTCCCTACATTGAGCGCACTACACAGATGAAGTATCTCGGCCTCACAATTGATCCATATCTCAAATGGAATATTCACACTCAAATAATTGCAAACAAAATAAGAAAAACCATGCATTTTTTTAGAACGATACGAAACTTTCTCGACTTACAACACTTGAAAATGATTTATTTTGCAGTCTGTCAATCCATTATTGAGTATGGTATCATAGCATGGGGAGGCGGTACTGCATCAGCACTAGACCCAATCATAAAGGCACAGAAAACTATTATAAAATTAATTCTTAGACTACCTCTAATTACAGATTCGAACTTAATCTTTAATATTATGAATGTGTTTGATGTTCGGCAGATATACGCAAAAACAATCCTCACTCATCTATTCACAAATATACATAAATACTATGAAAAAAGATTAAATACTCGCTGTATTCGAAACAATAACAAAGAATTACTACAAATTCCCATAACTCATACTACTTTTGGTCAACGTAGCTTCAGATACCTTGCAACAAGACTTTACAACATTCTTCCAATTAGTATAAAAAAATGTGATTCACAAAAAAATTTCAAAAAAAACATAAAAGTTTGGATAAAAAATAATGATAGGGCATTTACCGGTGCACTCACCCAAATTCGAAATTAGTAATGAACCAATGCTGTCACTATTGCACCTATGTTATTGTTATTATTAATGCAACCAATCTATTGTGCGATTATTTTCTAATATAGGTGTAGGTATTTTCACAGAATTATAAATTGACGTAAAATTACTGCCTCAACACAGGCTAGCCTAGTGAGGCAGGTTACGAGAAACCTACGTTTATAATTATAAATCTCTATTCTTTAAGTACCTACTGTTATATGTATATTGTTTACCATTATTATCTTTTGTACTTATGCAAGTTTTAAACTATTGTATACTTTTTTTTGTAGTTATAAATCTTTAAATTTTTGTTCAATAAAGATATTATATTATTATTATATTATTATTATTATATTATATTATATATTATTATTATTATTATAGAAACTAGTGGGAAAATGCGAAAAAATCTTCTAGCACTCGGTAAACTAAATATACAGTTTCAACGAGTAAAAATTGACGACTGCAGCCCTCTGACGCAATGTTTTCATTGCTGTATGTTTATGCATACGGCTAAAAGATGTCTACATCGAACCAACCCTCTAATTTGCCCACACTGCGCAGGCGACCACATCCTTTCAAAATGCCCAGAAAGAGAAAATACAACCCCAGCGTGTGTAAACTGCATCAGACAAAACACTAAATATGGAGAAAAAAACCCTACAGACCACACGGCCAACAGTACTTTGTGCAACTATCGAAACAAGATGCTGAAAATTGCGAGAGATCGCATTGACTACGATTAATGATGTATAGTATTATTTACAATTCAAACGAAAAAAAAAACAATACTTTAAAGAAATACTTTGATAAACTCGCCCGCAAAGGGTTAATTTTATTACACCGGTATAATATACACCAAATCTATACATTTTATACTAATTTCGCAAAAGTGAGTGTAATCCGAGCGCATCGTTATTGTTGTAAGTTATTTTTAATACTATCGAATACAATTATTATGGGCCAGTTTATCAAACAATTTTCGATAGCTATAAATTTGCGAAAAATCCATGTAAATCCCCGCAATTTTTGGAACAAATTATTGAAACACAACAATATCAATGTCAATATTCTATTAAATATATACCTAATATACTTTCATGTCTAACTCACTATTTGAAGATATAGACTCATCTTTCATTGTTTCAGAAAATATCTGTCTATCCAGTTTCGAATGTAATAACTCACTATCTGAAATAGACCCTCTTAAATCATTAACAATCCTTCATATTCGAAGCATCTATAAAAAATTTGATCATTTTATACTAGAATTGAATGAGCTGGCCCTTAAACCTGATTGTATTGTATTGTCTGAAGCCAGAATTAGTCCCAACTCAAGTACTTATAATTTACCGGGATACAAATACTTTGTTACATCTTACAACATTAATCAAAATAGTGGAATAGTTGTTTTTGTAAAATGTATTTATAACGATGTTTCTGTTAATGAAATATTTATCGAACTTGTTAATTGTCTACATATTAAAATCAATATAAAACATATTTTTTATGATATAATTGCATTATATAGAACTCACAGCTCAAGCATTAATAATTTTACCGAAAACCTGAAAACTTTTATAAATACAAACCGGTTTCATAATGCACTTATTGTAGGAGATATTAATATCGACATATCTGATGATTTAGAAAACAACAGTAATAAGGAAAAAACTGAATATATTAACACTTTATCAGAACTCAATTTCAAACCATGTATAAAAAAATATACAAGAGAATGTTTTGGACAAAGGCCATCTTGTATTGACCATATTTGGTGCAATACTAATGAAACAGATAAAATAAAATCTGTTATTTGGAAAAACAATATTACTGACCATCATTCATGCATTGTAGCTATTAAAACTGATAAAATAAATAAGAATAATTATTGTCGCTATAACTTACCAAAAACTCTAATTAATTATGAAAAATTACAACAACATCTTGAAAATGAAAATTGGGAAACTGTACTATCGTCTAACAATACTGATTTATGTTCACATATCCAATCCTCCTCTTCCATTGTAACAAACTTTCCAAAGACTAAATTTAAAAAATTAAAACCGTGGATTACACAAGGAATTATCATATCAATTAAGCATAAAGAAAAAATTTATAAAGAGCTAAAAAAGTTTCCTGAAAACAATAAACTACGCGAATGTTTTAAAAATTTTAGAAATAAATTATGTTACATAATCCGGAAAACAAAAGAAGATTTCTATAAAGATAAAATCAATATTGCTGGTAACAACAATAAAAAGGTGTGGCTAACTATTAATGAAATGATCAATAAAAAACCTAAAAATTCAAATATAAATAAAATCTCAGATATTGATAACACAATTTACAATGTCAACACAGATCCATTGAAATGTGCAAATATCTTAAACAATTATTTTGGGTCAGTTGGTGAAAAATTAGCAATTAAAATAAAAAACAGAGATAATGATAATTATAATCTACCAACACCTTTCATTCCTTGTAACACACTAACACAATTTCAACCAACTAACTCTGATGAAATCAAAAATACTATTAATGAATTAAAAGGAAATTCTTCCCCTGGTTATGACAATATTTCTGTAGAAATACTTAAAAGAAATTCTGACTCACTTTGCAAACCTTTGGCACACATCATAAATACAAGTTTTGTTAATGGCAACTTTCCCTTAAATTACAAAAAAACTATTATTACCCCAATTTTTAAATCTGGGGACCCCTGTCTAAGCAGTAACTATAGGCCAATTTCTCTTACTTCAAACATTGCAAAAATATTTGAAAAAGTTGTAAAAAAACAAATATTTAAATTTGTGAAAGAAAATAATATATTAAATGTACATCAATATGGTTTTAGAGAAAATTTGAGCACTCAAGATGCTATCGTTGATTTAACATCTAAAATTTATAAATCTTTAGATAGTAAAAAAAAATGTATTGGAACATTTGTTGACTTAAGAAAAGCATTTGACAGTATATCGCACTCTAACCTTATCTCTCAACTAACGAAAATTGGTATAACTGATAATGCTTTAACTTGGATCGAAAATTATCTATTTAATAGAGAGCAATTTGTTAAATTAAAGGGCCTTATGAGCGATTCTCAGACCACGAATTTTGGCATCCCGCAGGGAACTGTACTGGGGACAATTCTTTTTATCATTTATGTCAACGATATGTTTAAACTTAACATCAAATCTAAACTCATTTCATATGCAGACGACACAGCAATTCTAACTGAGGGTTTAACTTGGAATGAAACCCAGAAAACAGCAGAATTAGACTTAAACATCCTAAAAAATGGTTCGACTCAAACTTGCTGTCACTTAATACGGAAAAAACCTTTGTAATACCGTTCACCATTAATAAACATGCATTCCCTGAAAATTTAAAGATAAGTATACATTCATACAATTGCAATAGAAACACAAATTTATGTAAACCTGACTGCTCTGTACTCACTGTTAAAACTAATATAAAATACCTCGGTGTAATTATAGATAGCAATTTAAAGTGGAAAATACAAATCAATTTTTTTTTTTTTTTTTTTACAGTGAATGCCGCACAAGAATCTCAACTGCTCCCGTCTGGAGCCAGTGAGACTATGGCATCCCCAATTGGGGTATGTTGTGAGGCTGAAGGTAGTGGAGAGGGGAAGGAGGTGGGGAAGAGGAAGGTTGGGAATCAATGCAACAGTAGAAAGATTAAGAAAATTAATGTACATTTTTCTTAGAATACGAAACATTTTAAATTTTAATCTATTAAGAACTATCTATTTCTCACTGATCCAATCTGTATTACAATATGGAATTCTTGGTTGGGGTGGTGCATTCAAAACTTCTCTCATGCCTTTAGAAATCATCCAAAAATTATTAATAAAAATAATTCTAAAAAAACCATATGACTTCCCCACCATAAGATTATTTCAAGAATTTAAAGTCCTTTCACTACACAATATTTATAAAAAAATTACACTTTTACAAATCCACAAAGATTGTTTCAACAATGATAACTCATTATCTATTTCAAAC
The DNA here is from genome assembly GCA_929108145.2 of Limnephilus rhombicus. Lineage (NCBI taxonomy): Eukaryota > Metazoa > Arthropoda > Insecta > Trichoptera > Limnephilidae > Limnephilus > Limnephilus rhombicus. Next base: position 35,622,542 of record OV815289.1, read on the forward strand.
AGCAAAAGACCAAGTATTCTTGGCTCTATAACTATACCGCGTTGTAATACCACTACAGCCCAACATTTTTATAAATATATTGGAGTCAAGTGGTTTAACCAGTTACCCCTTAACTTAAGATTGGAAATTAATTATAAAAAATTCAAAAGTTCTATAAAAACACTAAATCATTAGCATATTACAATAATTCAATTTAATAATACAATAGAATGTCTCTCGACAATTGACTTTGGAAATCCATTTACTTTTATATTCTTTTCTCTTTTCTCTCTTCCTCTTTCTCTTCTTCTTCTTTTTTATACTGTTTTCTTTTTTTCTATTCTTTTTCATATATCTTGTTTTGAATATGTATATGTATTATATATATGTATATATATATGTACATATATGTATATATATATATAAAAATATATAAAAATATATATTATAATTCTAAAAAAATATGTTAAATAGTTTTTCACACACGCTGCTCCACCTTTTTTACACGAGCATGCTCTAAAAAAAGGTGAATCACGTTATATAAAAAATGTATCTGAAAAATGTAATGTCATTATTGTATGTACTAAAATAAAAAAATTAAAAAAAAAAAAAAAAAAAAAATATGAAACTTTTAATTGTGATTATATTTCATTTGTTCATACTAAATCCATCCGTACTTTTTTATTATATCATAACATACTAATTTTTTATTATATCATATCATACTAAATCCATGTGTACTTTTTTATTATTTAAGGCTTCTAGTGCTACTTACATGTATATACTATTTCGGTAATTTAAATAATCTATTTAATTGATATTTACCATCAAAGTTATAAAATTATATGCATACAATATTTGAAAATGTTCCAATGTTGTCATTATGTACCTGCTGACAAACTACATAAGTAGTTTAGCGGGTTTAAATGTAAATAAATAAATAAAATAAACAGTGAACCGCTATCAAGCTTCTGTCACCAAGTGACAGGTGTTTTGAAAAATCCCAGAGGTGGTTGATTGGTTCTTAAATAAAATTAAAATTAAAAAATTGTTTCGTTTCATTTAATTGTTCACATACCGAGGACAAACATCGTTACATGTATGAATGTCGCTCATTTTAAAAGTAAGTATGTATTATGAATTTTGGCGTCTCATTGTGACGGGTGACAGTCCTAGGTCGAAGTTTCACAAAAAATTGTGCTGAGTTGCCAGACGTAAAATAAGTCCCCGCTGAACGTTAGGGAAAATTGCGTTATTCCACGGGCAACATCTACAAAAATCGTATTGATCGGACTGTTAACAGGTTTTTTCGTTTGGTGTTAAGGTTTTGCTTCGGAATAATAAAAGGGATTCCGATTATTGACAAGGGAGGAATTTCATTATAATAATTCTAGCCATTATAATAATTTGACGACCTCCGTAGTCCAGTGGGTAAGACTCTTGACTCACAATCCGGAGGTCGCGGGTTCGAACCCGGCATGCGCAAATAAATTTTATTTGATTAATTTGTGTTATTTAACAATTAATTCATTTTAAATAATATATAGCATATTTGCGGTGTGTTCCAGAGTGGAAGATACTATCAGTATCGCCCTGGTGTAAGACCACCATTCAGAATTGAAACGTTGCTTGAAAATGGCTTTAGCCGTGTTTGGTGACCAGATCTGAATAGCCAGGTACTTTCCAACCTTCCTCTTCCCCACCTCCTTCCCCTCCCCACTACCTTCAGCCTCACAACATACCCCAATTGGGGATGCCATAGTCTCACTGGCTCCAGACGGGAGCAGTTGAGATTCTTGTGCGGTATTCACTGTAAAAAAAAAGGTCATCTCCCGATTTTTTCAAAATTCTCCCGATTTTTAGACGAAAATTCTCCCGATTTTGAAGTTTTGGGTTCGGCAGCACTGGACTGTTTCTATGGAATTTCTTTGACTGTCAATTGTGGTTCGCGTGGTTGTTCAATACCATTCTTGCTACACTTTTCTTAAGTTATATTGCATAAATACAACATTACTTGTGTTCCATTACAGTTTATGGCTACCTTAGCGACCTTTACATTTGTATACCGAAGTTATTTAAATACTTTTACTTTTACTGTTCTCGCTAGGGAATAAATTGGACCGCCGCTTTCCCCTGTACGTAAGTAAATTCGTGTTTTAGTAAGACAGAAACCCCTTACTTGCTGTTCGTTTATCATAAGAATATATCGACCTTTTCATATATGGGCTGAGGTGGAAAATATTCATGGAGACTTACACAAGTCTATGATCCAATAGTCCCATATCAATGACTTCCGCTGTCAGCTTGTCTTTAGCCCTGGAAAAAACTATTTATTTATGTTCTTTATTTTTAAAAATATGGAGTTCTTCGTGCGTCAGTGCTAGAATCTTTGCGGCCATGTTGATATCTTGAAAATATTCCGGTTTCAGTAGGTCATTTCTTTGATTGCCAATGCATATTCTCGAAAGAAACACACAATATTATATCCCTACATTATTAAGAACAATATTTTAAACAGAGTAAATGTAATAAGAGATCTTGGAGTTCTATTAGATAGTAAGCTTCTTTTTCAATCTCACGTCGAGCATATCACGTCGAAGGCTTTGAAAATGTTGGGATTTATTCTTAGAGTAAGTTCAGCTTTCAAAAATCCACAAACATTTAAGACTCTCTACATATCCTATGTTAGAAGCCATCTGGAATATGCTTCTACAGCGTGGAACCCTCATTGTTCTACATATAAAGCAAATATAGAAAGAGTTCAGAAAAAGTTTATGAAATATGTCTCTTATCGCGTGCGAAATGATGAAAACTATGTCCCCGTAAACCTTAAATCTCTTGATCAACGCCGAGATATCAGAGACCTATTAATGCTCTATAAGATTATTCATAACTTCATTGATAGCCCGTACTTACTACAAAATATTCATTTCAGATGTCCATTAAGAGTTACTCGATCTCCAGACACCTTTTATATCCCTAAGAGCAAGACAAATTATCTTGAAAATGTATTTGTAAGAAGAAGCTGTAGCACTTTTAACAGATTATGCCCAAATATCGATGTGTTTAATACAAACCTTGATAAATACACAGCATGCATAAAAAAATAACCCTATTGAATGCCACATGTTTTACTAATAACTTAATATTTCATTGATTTCTGTATTTCTCTTTTTTATTTTTAGTATCACCATATTTTCTCTCCTACTTTTAGCAGTTCCAATTCAAATAAAATCACTTCCTGAAATATATTATTGATATGCATCAAAATTTAACTGTAATCCCTTGAAAATTTTCAGTTAATTACTTTTTGTAGATTTAGGTAAGAAGATATTATCATAATTGTTTATATCAGGTGTAGGTATTGTATATTTTTGAATTATGGTTCTAAATTGAAATTTGTCGTTATTTTATTGGTCTATGACATACTTATTTTTATCACTGTCATTTATGAATTTTGTACAGACTGTTTATAACGCTAATAAAAAAAAAAAAAAAAATATATATATATATTCCCAAACACCCACAATAGTTGTTCAAATACCCCACAGTGTCCCCACAAGTGCCTTTACCTAAAAACAAAATGTAATTTAATTAAAATTAGCATTTATTTCTTACATTTAGTCATTTTCTGAATTTTTTCTTTCACGTACTTATTAAAAAAATAAATTTGTTTGAAAATTTGCATTTTCACTTGTAATTGTAAATATAATTTTTTAATGTGGTTGGAAAATGCTCTATAATTATGTGTATTAGTTACCTCAATTTCGGTATTATAGATCCTAAGTATTTTCTCCACAAATTATCCAATCGATTGAGATTCTCAGAAATTCCCCCTAATTTCGGGAATTATAATTTAGTATTCCTCTACTCTATTATATTTTTTAAAAATATCAAAGCTGGGATCGCTTTTTGGGCTGTAATGCAGTATTCCCCAACCGAAACCGCTGAGAGGTCCGTTTCGGTAGCATAAAACATACATTTGAAATCTACATATACCTATCTCAGCATTCGCAAACATGCAAAAAGAGATGGGTTAATCCTGACCTGACTCGATATTCCTTGCATTTTAATTTGCATTGAAACTATTGGAAAAAATGGTTTTTTAATGCAAACCTGTCGGCGAGAAGTGTAACCGAGCCGAATTGAGTGATTTTATTAGAGTTCTAGTTTTCGCCGCCAGTTTTTTCCTTTAAATTTTGTAGGCCAAAAAACGCTTAATTTTTGTCGCAAAGTCAAAGTACTGAAACGTGCTCTGAATTTTTTATCTGAAAGGGCGTAAGCGACTTTTTTTTTTAAGCGACAGTGCGCCGTAAGGTCTTGCGGATCGCGGGGGAGAAGGGTCGATTATGGCATCATCAAAACGCGATTTTTTTTACGATTTTTTGTAAGAGATCGCTGTCCATGCCCCCTGTCCGGCCAAATCGATCTCGGTCGGTCGGTCGGTGAAACTGGATAGGCAGAGTGGTCGATTTTCGCCTGTCTCTAAAAGGCAACGTTTCCATAGTGAGTTTTCGAAAAACAAATGCCAACTGTGTATTAATATATATATATATATATATAATTTAGCCATCTAGAATCGCATTAACAATCGATTAAAAATACTTATTCAACTTTTATTTTAATTTTATAAAGATATATATACTATTTTTTTATACATTTGATTTATGTACGTATATATAATATATGTGTTATAATTTTTAATATTATTTATTTTTTTAATTTAAAAAAAAAATATCTCCCTTTATACACGAGTAGTTACACTCTCGTAAAGGCTCTGTATTATATACATATATATGTTTATACAGTTTATGATCAATGTTGCATGTTAGTATTTAATGATTTGAGTTTCATTCGATTGTTACTTGAAAATGTAATTACTCATGATTATGTTATATGTATGTTTATATAAAAACTAATAAAAAAGCTCAGGTTCGCTTGCACTAAATATCAGCTTTGGAATCTAAGTATGTAGCTTCTCTGACGGCTTGGAAATAATTATCTATGATTTTTTAGTACGTCATTTTTTCTAAAGGTCACCAAATCCCACATTCGACATGCTGAAGAATCTACTAGCCCTATAATATTTGATATCCACGTACAAGACATACATTCACTATAGTATTATACAAAACATAATTTGAATCAAGTAACATAAACCTAAAGGCCAGGCAAGGAAATCTTAATAATTATCTTTGACTTCATTATTGTCTATGTATAACCTAAATATTATATTGACTCGTGCTTTCTTCTTCGTCAGTCGTTTCTTCCTGTTTCCAATGTTTAATCCACGCAGTTAAATTTATCATCCCATTCTGTAATAGTTATTGGTAAGTACTAATCATGTATGATCGTGTGAGAAATGTGGATATCCGCAAAGAATGTAAGGCTGATGTAAGCATAATGAGTAAGATTAAGAAAGGGATCCTTAGATGGTTTGGGCATGTAGAGCGAATGGACGAAGAAAGTAGTGTAAGAAGAATATATGACGCAAATGTGAATGGTAGAAAAAGTCGGTGACGACTGAGGAAGACATGGCATGATAAAGTAAAGCAGATACTTGTGACGGTCATGTCAAAAGTCAGAATAATAGAAGAGTATGTATGAGACGACGCATGAATGTGAGTGAGGCAAAGAGTGTGTGCCAAGACCGAGTTGTTTGGCGTTCCGTCCTCTCTGCCTACCCCTGCCTGCAAACGGCGTGATGGTTAGTTACTTAGTTAGTTCCTAATGCTGATATTAATCACGCTTTTCATTTGGTAGCGGCTGACGGCCAAACTGATCGACATTTTGTTCTTTCATTTGAGCTAAGGCAGGCTCACAAGTACAACTGCGCCGTGTCTAATGCGACCTAGCTTTTCCTACCAACGCCAATCAGAACACCTACATGTATAAGGATATTCATACTACGTTTTGTTCGAAGTACATTTAAAACATCAATTAAAAGTGTTCCTAATTTTGGATTAGTGTTTGTGTGAAGAAATTTATTTATTTATCTATATAAACCTGTGTTGAGACAGATTAATTAAATTGCTGCTTTGACTTGAGCAGTACTACGGTGAGACAGCAGCAATCTACCGTTAGTATACGACTATACGATAGCATCTACTCGCATTTTATTCTTTGAATCCCAGAAATTTGACAAAATAGACGTCAGTCGTAGTAATATCCATTGTTACTTGTATACCTAGCTTATTGTATAAATCAGTTGTGTACTCAATAACACAAATAACATTAGCGGAACTGGTTGTTGTAAACAAGTCCCTAAACAATATTGGCAGCATACCGTTTTTAAAATGCATTCATAAAAATACTCATATTCATTAACATGTTAAAAGCGGATTGGCGGATCCAAAATAAGGTAATACCGGTTTATCTTAAGATATATATATATATATATATATTGTGTACATTGTATCGAGTTAGGCTGCTATTGATGGCGATTCTCTCCACGTTTTTCAAATGTCAAATGCGAGCTTAAAATATTGTCACAATAATTATTATATCCTTATTTCAAAATATGAGTTATGTTCATGACTTCAATATTTGGCAATATATTTCAAGCAAAACCAAGTATTCAAAACTCACGCGAAATAAATTTCCTTTATCAAAATGTTCAGTTTCAGGATTTTTTTTTACTTGAACCAATCATCAAAGGCTACAACAACAGGGCCATGGATCTACTAAATCCTGATACTGTTTTCATCAAGACGGAACCAGGGCCCCAGGAAGAAGGCGGAGGTGTAATGCTGTATATGGATAAAGATTTCGACCTCCAAGATGTAAAAAAGGAATGTTTTCAATATGCGGATATTACCCAGACAGCCAGTTAGTTACATTGAATATATTAAAAAATTTGGCATGTTTAATTTTTTAATAATTTATAAAACATGACACATTTTTAATTTGGAATTATTAACATAAATGTATTACTCGCACCAAGATCCTGATTCCTCAAGTATTTACCTGTTTTTATTTGGGACATGTTATCAGTTACACGATACGGTTACGTAAATACTGATGGAAATAAAAACCTTTTCATTGACTTCTTCAAGAGCGGGGTCCTTCATGAAGCGTTGGTAACTGAAGCGGACATCTGGTGTCATTCTTTTATCTTAGAGTTCATATCCAAATCCACGCCTAAATACATATGTTATATGATTGGGTTTTAAATCTTTCAAATTTATAGATTTTTTTCATAAAGTCTAGTTTTATGTAAATTATTGTAGTGTATAAATGTACTACACAACATTCAAAGAACAAAACATTTATCAATGTTCGATTTGTCATTTTGTTTTTGCAGGCAGCACTAATGTGGAGACAGTGGCCATCAAGGAGGATCTTGGATCCCGAGAAGAAGATGAAGGGGGTTTTCCATTTATGGAAATTGACATGGAGCTGTCGGATGTTAAGAATGAATGCTTAGAACGTGTAGAAATAAACCAGGCAACAGGTAAGACCTTTTTTCATTTTAAGAATATTAGCTGTTATCCATTTTTTTCGACTTATCACGGAAAATAAATCTTAATGAGCCTTTTTTATTCTTATTCTTTTTCAAATTTGTCGACAGATCTGAAGAAGCATCCTGTGGATAAACGATTGTTTTGTCCTCAATGTGACTACTCTTGCTATCATAGGAATGATTTTGTAATTCACCGTCGCACACATACTGGAGTTAAACCCTTTTCTTGTTCCAAGTGCAACTATTCATGTTCTCAAAAGGGCAGTCTAATGATCCACATGATGAATCACAGTGGAGAAAAGCCTTTTTCTTGTTCTGAGTGCAACTATTCATGTTTTCAACAGGTCAGTCTAATGATCCACATGCTGACTCACAGTGGAGAAAAACCTTTTTCTTGTTCCGTGTGCAACTATTCATGTTCTCAAAAGAGCAAACTCACGAGGCACAAGCTGACTCACAGTGGAGAAAAACCTTTTTCTTATTCTGAGTGCAACTATTCATGTTCTGAAAAGGGCAGTCTCACGAGGCACAAGCTGACTCACAGTGGAGAAAAACTTTTTTCTTGTTCCGATTGCAACTATTCATGTTCTCGAAAGGGCAGTCTTATGATCCACATGATGAATCACAGTGGGGAAAAACCTTTTTCTTGTTCCGAGTGCAACTTTTCATGTTCTCAAAAGGGCAGTCTAATGATCCACATGCTGACTCACAGTGGAGAAAAACCTTTTTCTTGTTCCGAGTGCAACTATTCATGTTCTCAAAAGGGCAGTCTAAAGATCCACATGCTGACTCACAGTGGAGAAAAACCTTTTTCTTGTTCCGAGTGCAACTATTCATGTTCTCGAAAGGGCAGTCTAATTATCCACATGCTGACTCACAGCGGAGAAAAACCTTTTTCCTGTTCCGAGTGCAACTATTCATTTTCGCGAAAGAGCGATCTGAAAAGCCACATGCGGACTCACTGTGGAGAAAAACCCTTTTCTTGTTCCGAGTGCAACTATTCATGTTCTCGAAATGGCATTCTTACGAGGCACAAGCTGACTCACAGTTTAGAAAAACCCTTTTCTTGTTCCGAGTGCAACTATTCATGTTCTGAAAAGGGCAGTCTCGCGAGGCACAAGCTGACTCACAGTGTAGAAAAACCTTTTTCTTGTTCCGAGTGCAACTATTCATGTTCTCGAAAGGGCAGTCTAATGATCCACATGATGAATCACAGTGGGGAAAAACCTTTTTCTTGTTCCGAGTGCAACTATTCATGTTCTCAAAAGGGCAGTCTAATGATCCACATGCTGACTCACAGTGGAGAAAAACCTTTTTCCTGTTCCGAGTGCAACTATTCATTTTCGCGAAAGGGCGATCTGAAAAGCCACATGCGGACTCACAGTGAAGAAAAACCTTTTTCCTGTTCCGAGTGCAACTATTCATTTTCGCGAAAGGGCGATCTGAAAAGCCACATGCGGACTCACAGTGGAGAGAAACCCTTTTCTTGTTCCGAGTGCAACTATTCATGTTCTCGAAAGGGCAATCTAATGATCCACATGCTGACTCACAGTGGAGAAAAACCTTTTTCTTGTTCCGAGTGCAACTATTCATGTTCTCTAAAGGGCAATCTTACGAGGCACAAGCTGACTCACAGTGGAGAAAAACCTTTTTCTTGTTCCGAGTGCAACTATTCATGTTCTCAAAAGAGCAATCTAATGACCCACATGCTGACTCACAGTGGAGAAAAACCTTTTTCTTGTTCCGTGTGCAACTATTCATGTTCTCAAAAGGGCAGTCTAATGATCCACATGATGAATCACAGTGGAGAAAAACCTTTTTCTTGTTCCGAGTGCAACTATTCTTGTTCTCGAAAGAACAGTTTAACGATCCACATGCTAACCCACAATGAAGAAAAATCTTTTCTTGTTCCGAGTGCAACTATTCATGTTCTATAAATTGCAATCTCACGAAGCACAAGCTGACTCACAGTGGAGAGAAACTTTTTTTTGTCCCGAATGCAACTAATCATGTTCTCATAAGGGCAATCTGACGACCCACATGCTGATTCACTGTTGATAGAAACCTTTATTGTGATCTAAGTGTAGCAATTCGTCTTCTCAAATGAGAGATTTGAAGAAGTACGTTGGAACTATCGTTGCAGAATAAACTCTTTCGTATTTTGCCTGCTATTGTGCCTTTTGTCGAAATTACTTTAACGAAGTTACGCTAGTGACCGGTACGAAGCAACCGAGACAGGAACTGGTTAAAAAATAGCATGTTCCTTGAATCCACTGTCATCTAGTGATCTCTAGTCACCGGTTCAGAATAACTGAGACATGCAATGGCGTCGTATGCAGTATATAACTTTTTGATACATTGAGTATTACCGTCAAACTTTACATATTCGGAGCGATACTGCAAGTTCATTAAATCGTAGTATTTATATTTGCCTGAGGCACGTCACCATGCAAGCTGCCGACGGAAATTACAACACGTTTTCCGCTCCTGGTGCCACTCATACCAGTTACGCCACTATAGATACTCTAATAGCACTTCTTAGTGGATTGGACCTGGCAACACGGTATCACTTCCAAGTACATAAGCACACATCTCACCACTAACAATTACGCATCTACTCTAATGATGGATACTGTAGCGATGTCCTAAGAGTTGGCTAAAGAAGGAGGTAGAGCAACACGGGATAACACTCCTAAAACAAATAACAAAAATAATTTTGGTCGTGAAAATCTGAAACCGTATCCACAGAATGTGGTTGTTTAATTTTAAGTAGTATTTAAGTGAATTTTATTCCGAATCTTGTCAGAATATCCCAAATCGCAATAATTCGGATATACTATTTTTTATTCCTACTGGGAAAGGTTAAACATATATATATTTTTTTTAAATTTAAAGATATTATTATAATATGATCTCAATTGAAACTTGTAATGTATTTCTTTTTTATTCTTATTTTATTAAATATGAGGGGTATAGAATCAAAGGCAGCAATCTCCTAAAAGTTTTATTTTGAGAAAACCAAAAAACGTTTCATTTCAAGAATTCTCACACATTTATAAGTTAATAATTTTATTCAAAAAGGGAAACTGCTTATCTATTATAATTTCCAAAGTAGAATTTGTTTGTTATAAATTTCTTAAGAACTTTTTCAGTACCTGCTTACTTAAGTTTTATTTATTTATTTATTGCTTCTTCACAATTTAAATACATTTTTAGCATGTAATTATTAACCTAACTAGGGTTCGCCTGTATCGGGGTTAATAATTTCATAATTTATTAAAAGTAACACACATATATTATAAAGAGAGTACATAAGTTAGCTTAAGTACAGCATAATATAGTTTTCATTCCGTTGCAGTGTCATTTAGGTGTCATTATTTAAATTAAAAAAATTAATTTTTCAAAAGAAGCAAACACATTGTGACTTGACATTTTAAATAAATAAAAAGAAAATATTTAATTTTTTATTTTTCAACTTTATGAGTAAAACCTCAAATCGTAATATTTAAATAAATGAAGACAATATAAGCGAAACTCAATCGAAAATCTGGAAACAGAAAAATCAGAAAAACATATTGACACCTCTGGGACAAAGGTGTCAATATGTTTTTTCTGATTTTTCTGTTTCCAGATTTTCGATTGAGTTTCGCTTATATTGTCTTCATTTATTTAAATAAAAAGAAAATACTTTGTTTTAAGTCACTTTATTGTTATTTTTTTCCGTCTACCGGTTTCGGTACCTCCGTACCATCATCAGGATTGAATATAAAAATATGAATTAGAATTTACTGTCTCTTTCTTTCACAATTTGTATATATATATATTTGTTAGTAATTTCTTTGACTAAAAGAAGACTTAGTTTGAATTGCCACAAAGTTCAGACCAGAGCCAATTCTAGTTTTACGAATTTGCTGAGTTCTTTCTGCAATATTAATATTATTAAAAAATCTACAAAGCGTGTGTGTATTATATAGGTGTTAATTACGTACCTATAATCTATATTTTTTTTACCAAAAAAATATTTTAAGATTAAATTCTACACTTGAAATGTGTATTTCATTTGTTTGAATGGTAAATTTACGACTAGACTATTTTTTTGGTAAAAAAAATATTTTAAGATTAAATTCTACACTTGAAATGTGTATTTCATTTGTTTGAATGGTAAATTTACGACTAGACGCCGCATGCCACTACACTTTTAATAGGCATATATTATTAATTTTAATAGGTGTGTAACGGATTTAATTTTGGAGATTGCTGCATTTGATACTCACCTAAGGAGAATGCTGCTTTTGTTTCTCACACGTGTGGAGATATCTGACTTTGATACTGACAAATAAATATGACGTCACCATAATGGACCGACCAAATCACAGGGAAGTTCGTGATTATTATGATTTTAATTTTAGTATAATTTAAATAAAAATAGGTTTTGTAATGTACTCATACAGTATAGAATTTGGGAGGCGAGTATGGGTACCGCCATCCCGGGAACCATTTATTGGATAAACAATACCTCTGCCATAGATATGATTTTAGATTTTCACGGCCAAAAGTTTTTCGTTATTTGTTATTGGGGTGTTATGCCATGTAGCACTACCTCTTTCTTTGGCCAAAGTTTCGGACACTGCAACGCTTTCCCAAACGTTGGCTTTGGCTCTTTGGCTAAATAAGGAGGTAGCGCAACACGGCATAACACCCCAAAAACAAATAACGAAAACTTCTGTTCAAGTGGTTCGCTACGTTTAGTGACTTAGTTGGGATGCCCGGGTTCATGGGGTGAGATTTGTCCGGGTCTTGGCTGCGGATATGTCTGCCCACCTGCTGGATTGCAGGCCGGATCGGGAGAGAATAGTTGTGGGAGTCACTTTGACTTCTCCAGCTGTGGTCTCTCGGAACATCACAGTGGGAGGGATAGATTTATACGTCCGTCACTTCTGGACACACTGACCCCCAGATTCCTACCCACCCGTAATACCCTTTTCCTTCCCAGAACCTTCTCGCCTTCTTTTCCTAAAAAGACCCTTCACACAGTATCCCCAAAGATGACAAAGGCCCTGAGTGGAATTATTTTCCTCAGGGCCTCCTGTGTGGAGCTATGTAAAAAAATACAAGTGTGCAGTTCACACACGGTACAAATGAAACCTCCAGAAAACTAAAGTAGACAAGAGTGGGGACAAGCACAGCACGAAGAGGAGATCAATTATTATCTTTATCCTATAGATGTATGCGTTTGTCTCTTTTTAGTGTCGCTTTTTTGTTTCATCGAGTTTCAAATCACAACGGTGCTAAAGAAGCTGTTCAGGATCTGTACTTCCGCTCTCCTGACAGAGCAATCCGGCGTGGTAACACCAGATTCCAACGGGAAGTGTGGCTGGAGTAACTCTTCAATAATAACTCCAGCTCTCGAATAATTGGTCTTTATTCACACAATAAAAAGACCCGTAGGGTAGCTCATGTAGGGTGAGCTCAATGATGCTATCTCTCTCCGCGGTTTTATAACCCACATAAAGTGAAAACCTGGCAGCAGACGTTTTGCCAAAAACGACCCGCCCAAGACGGATGGTAACAAGAGAAGAAGGAATTAAAATCCGTGGCAATACGAACTCGCCCTGGCAATTGCCAACACAAAAAAAATGTTGCCACAACCATTAGGGTGACAATCACAAATATTAATATTTCAGTACCTGAAATCTTAACAGAAGCTTTCTCTTCAAAAAAAGAAAAAATTTAAAAAAGGAAGAAAAATAATGAAGGTTTATTATTTTGATTAAAATTGGCTTGAAACTCGCAAAACTTTCAACACTAAACATGTAATTCGGAATGTTTATGTGCAAGGCTATGAATCCTAGATTTAATTATAAAAGTAAAACATGTTTATGCATATTAATTTAATTTATAAATTTTAATTAACACCTAAAAAATTCTTTTGCCACTCCACGCCTCTGAAATAAACCGTATTTTATGACAGCTCATCTTAAAATTTTGACTACTTTTGCTATCCATTTTTCTGGATTCCTTGACTTCTTCCTTGCGTTTTTCTTGGGCAGAGATGAAGGGAGAGAGTCCATAATCACACTGGCATCTTGCTTTTATTTCTAAATTCACTCCGAACCATTTAAAAACAGTAAAATTAGAGCGACAGATTCAACACACAACTATGCAATTTTGAATGGGCGGCCATGTTGTCACGTGATCAAATGGAGGCTTACCATTGGTCAAATTGGAGAATGCTGGTTTTGTTTCGTAAGTGCGTTGGAGATGGCTGCTTTTGATACTAACGCAGTTTTTAAAATGGATTTTTAAAGCATAAAGAGTTGGTTTTAATGCCAAATAACTGCTTTTCTAGGTAAAAGAGTGAATCATTAACAAAGTTGCATCATTAGTCCATTTTTGAAAAAAAGTGGAGAATGCTGCATTTGATTCTGCATACCTAATGAACCTTTAGTTTAATTCTATGTCATTTTGTTGGTGGTTATTTTGAGTCTGCACTTTTTTCCTTTAAGTGTGTGTTTTGAATAGGCACTTTATACTAAATATAACTTTCTTTAAATTCTGTAAAGTTTTAATTCGGGTCGTTTCTATCTATGTTATTTATAAAATCAACCAAAATGGGTTAAGAATGTTAATATTTTTAACATTTGTAATTAAATAGGTGTGTATATTATTATGTCAGAAATTTTATTCTATTTATAATTTAATTTTTTTTTTCATTTTATGCGATCTATATTACATAAACTCTTATGTCTTCGAAGCCACAAGTGGGGTTCCCCAAGGATCTCACCTTGGACCAATTCTTTTTTTTATTATTTATAAATGACATTGTTAGTATATTTAAAGATGTACAAGTTTTGCTCTTCGCTGATGATTTAAAAATATATAAAATGATCCGTAGTATAGAGGATTGCTAAATTTTACAATCTAATCTAGATAAATTATTTCATTGGTGTGTGATCAACTAGCTATTTCTTAACATTCAAAAGTGACAAGTTAATCGTTTTTATAAAATCCAAAGTCATGTTACTTATGAATACTCATTAAATAATGTAATATTGATACCAGTCACTCAGATCAGGGACTTTGGTGTTATGTTTGATGAAAAGTTAACATTTACTTTGCACGTAAATAAAATAACAAATAGAGCTATTAAAATGTTTGGTTTTATATGCAGAAGAGCAAGTGATTTTAAATGACTAGAATGTTTGGAAATATTGTACACTTCTTTAATAAGAAGCCAGGTAGAGAATAATTCGCCCATTTGGTCCCCATTGTATAAAATACATTCCGACAATATAGAAAGGGTACAGCACAAATTTCTAATATTTGTTAACTTTAAGCTGAATATTCAATTCAAAATATTAACTATGTCATTTTATTGAAACAACTCAACTTAATTACGCTGTGAGATAGACGGATCATCTCAGACCTTATACTATTAAATAAAATCATTAATAATTGCATTGACAGCCCTGAAATTCTCACCAAAATAAAATTTTACGTACCGACCAGAAATTCGAGGCAAAGTGCTACCTTCTTCTGTGACAATTTTAAAACAAACCGTAAGGCTCATACACTTATAAATAGATTACATCATTTTGGCAATAAATTTGGGAATATTGTAGACATGTTAGCAGATTCTGCATTCGTTATAAAACGAAGTCTATATAATTAAATGAAATGTACGATATTAATTTTAATTAATTTTATTTTTTGCTCTTAATTTATTCATTATAATTGTGTTCTACGTACCTGTCCAACTATTATTTTTTATCTTTGTAAAAGCCCACTAGGGCGTAAATAAATAAATAAAATAAACGGTCAATTAGTTTATGCAGTGTGGTTTAGGGGATATTAATTATTTACAATTATTTGGATAATATGGTCATCATTTGACTAAGGCATTTACACGTTTTAGACATAAGTGACTAGCTATAAGTCTTAGATATAAGTTACTAGCTATAAGTCTTAGATAAAAGTTACTAGCTATAAGTCTTAGATAAAAGTTACTGGCTATAAGTCATAGATATAAGCTACTAGCTATAAGTCTTAGTTGTAACTCACTAGTTATAATTGTAAATCTTACTTGTAAGCCAGTTATTTTAATTCTTATATATATGTATGAGTATTTTCTCAGCGCTCTTGTGCGGATTTTTCATTAAAACGGCGCTTTATAAATTAACCAAATAATTTAATTGTGACTTTTATTATCATGTGCAGTAGGTATCCAGAAAACTTTCTTGTAGACAGTCTCGTTCACCAAGGAGCCCGATGAAGATCATCGTAGATCAGTGATCATAGGGTGGTTTATTGCATCTGGTAAACAGCAAACAATCAACTTCTTTATTTGAGATTGTGCTTACTGTTCACACTGTACGTAGAAATGAAATAACATGGTTTTAGGGTCTATTCTGAAGGATCAATCTCATACTTTAAATTTTCCATAACTGGCGTCATGAGTGGTGTTCTTTAATACAGCGGACTGACCAATAAACCACCATTATTAACATATATGAATGCAAGGCGGGGACTAGCTGCCAGCATAGACATTAAGTTTATTCCTTCAGCAAGTCAGTAATACGGTGAAAGGAGAGTTGCGTACGGCGAGCAGTGAAGGCGGCTAGTCGGCAATGAACTGCAGACTCCTAAGCCGATTCAACATTCTAAGTAGCTTCATTATGTTTCATAATCGGTTTTTCCGTTTTTAAATATTTTTCGCCACTTATAATTGTAGCAACTGGCGCTCTTAGAATTAAGCATGATTGTGATTTAAACTTTTGGATAGTCAGGAACTCTACAACTTTTTGCGGACGATACAGTATTTTTTTATAATAAACTGGACCTAGCGGAGTTCGAAACGTAAATGAATGCTAATGATTCTAAACTCACAAGCTGGTTAAGAATAAACAAACTAACTTTTAACGTAAAAAAAACTCATTATATCGTTTTTGGCAACAAGAAAAATTTCAGCCTCAATATTAAAGTTGGTGATAACTGCCTCGAAAAGAAAATATCACAAAATATTTCGGCCTGATCGTTGATTCCCAACTCTCGTGGGAACTCCACATAAATCATAAAGGAGAAAATTACCCCCATAACTGGTGTAATCTATAGACTCCCAGGATTACTACCCATTCCATTGCTAACATCAGTGTACTACGCCATGTCACATTTACACCTTTCTTATCTCTGCTGTACCTGAGGATTTGCCTCAAAGAAATTGATAGCTGAACTGCAGGTGATTCAATACAGAACTCTCAGAAATGTTTTTGGACTTCCATGGGACACCCATGTCAGAAACATTTATTCAGTTTCCGGTATTCTTCCTATCACAGTCCTTCCTAAACATGAAATCACAAGCACCTACAAATTACCCAACAATCAACTCACACTTACATCAAGCCACTTTACAATTAAGACATCCACACTCACAATACTCGAAATGGCAATAAAATCCGCATACCTAAAACACACTACAAAATATGGGATAAAATCTCTGAACTTAAAATTGGTAGGTATATTGCATTTTACACAAAAAAACTTTGGTTTTCTGTCCTTTTTCCAGTTACAGAGGCAGTTTGGGTCTTCTTGTTCGGAATCAATTCATTCTCACTTATTTCTAAATAGTCTCCAGCTTTAGAACAGTCTTCATTTTATATTTCTTCATTGAGATATTCTTCTAATTCGTTAGGTCTCAAAAACCCATTGGTGGCCATTTTCTATGAAAAAATGTAAAAAAAGGTAAATAAATAGTGATAGAAAAAATACTAACGTATACACATTTTACGTCCGTCGTTCTTACATGTAGTGCGCTAACTGATGACTTAGATCGTAATTTGTTGTGGTAACTATCGTTGAAAGGTACAACGATAAGGTTGAAGTGGCAAAATAGCCAACGCCAAAATTTTAAAGTGACTTCACAAAATATGAAGAACTGAGTCCGTCAGACCCGTTAGTGAGTCTTTAAGTGTTAACGCTCTTTTTCAGGACTTTTACATATGAATGGTAAGAAATATACAGTATTTATTGTAGGTACATAACTGAACTACCTCAGTTACTATATTTTATATTTTTTAAAGATAATTGAAGATGTCCACTGACTAGGTATAATTGTTTCCTTACATTAGTATTCTGGCCAAAGAGGAATACATATGGTAGTTAGTCCCAGAATTTTTGCACTGAAATAAGTTTGGACTTCTAGTATTACGAAGTGGTATCCCGGAGCTTATCAATTCAAGCATTACCGGACTATCAACTAAATTATTTTAAATCTTACATATTTATAAAAATCTCGTGTGACGGTGTTTGTGGTCGCGCTACTCCGAAACGGCTTGACCGATTTTAATGATTTATGTATGAGAATAGGTTTTAATGTATATTTATTTTCATACCGGTAGGTGATTAGGGTGTCCCTATCCAGAAATATTTATTTTTATTATTTTAACGAATTTTTTGTAGTATTTTTTTTATTTGCATAAAAAAATACCCACAACCCCAAATTTGAACCTTCCTCCCCCCACCCTCACATTTTTTAATAACGATATTAGTATTTTTGTATGAACAAATTTAACCGTCTTTCGTATTTCAAACAGAACTAGATTATTTATGTTGTTGAATGAAAGATGGCGCTACGTCCGCCTCATTGAACTTTCATCCACTCGTGCAAGACATTCGTGAGAAACATCGCGTCATTTTGATATTTCATTCGGCATCATGTTCTCGCGTGGGCAAACCATAGAGCTTATTTGTATTGGCTAAAGACGGGCTGACAAAAAATATCTTACGCTCAATTGCTCTTCGAAATTCATATTGATTTTCTTTATTTTATTTTCCTACTTTAGTTCGTGTTTTTTTTTTGTTGTTTTTATCGGCGGTCGTCGTCTACAGCGCTCCATTCCTCTTTCTATAATAGATCCCATCCCCACATGCTTACAATACATTCGTTATTTTTTTATTTAACAACCAAAATATTCACTACAAATAATTTATACGGCAGAGTTTGTCGGGTAAGCTAGTTTTATTTAGAAATATCAAGTCAGTAAAAATTCTTCTGTCTGACAATTTGAGCATATTATTTAACATAGTGTTGTAGTGTTGTATTGTAGCAGATAGAAGGTATACTTTTACATATAACCGCTACTCAACTCTAGTTTCGATTTTTCGAGATATCTGACTAATAAACTGGACGATCGATATTTATTATTATTATTGTTGTTTATAATCATTTATCAGTCAGTGGGCAGTGCCCCCCTCCTCTCATGGACTCACGGTCCACTGCTGCGTGTGACCGCCACTACTGCATGGTCTTCATCCTGCGGCAGCACTTTCACCGCACCACTCCCAACCCCCACCCCGATGTCTACAGGTGTGTGATGTGTGCACTGTGCACACAATACCAGCAACATGGCATGACATTTTATTATCTTGTCTTCGTATATAAAAAATGAATGTCGCTATGTTTGTCCCTTCAGCGTTCCTAAACCATTCATCCGATTGCCATGAAACTTTGGGGATTTGATGTGCTCATGCCCGCAATCAACTTTATATATAATACTCAACTCTGGCATAAAGAAGTTATTTCCTATACTATTCATCCGATTGCAAAATCACTTCAAATATTTGTTGATGTCACGCCCGTACTGGTTTCTATGTACACTGGTGAGCTCTGGCTTTATTTCTATTTATTTACTGACGCCCTAGTTGGCTTTTACAGGAAAGTTTTACGAAATGATTACAGTAATTAAGCATATAAAGATAAATGCAGTTGTAGTAATTGTAAGAAAACAACACATAAGAAATAAAGGTAATTGTTCGGAACAAACGTCAACGGTTAATACGCACTTTTTTTATAAAACTTTTAGATTCTTCTTAATTATCATAAAAGACAACAATTTGCATTGGGGGAGGTTGAAAATGTTACATTTTTAATTTTCTTTACGTAAATTGAAAATTTGCTTTCACACTGTCAAATCACTCTGTTTGCAATTCGAAACAAACGTCAACGCACTTTTTTTGATAAAACTTTTAAAATTAAGATAATATACACAAGCCCGCTACACAAACCCTGCTTTGCCAGACAAACCATTCAAAAACGTAGGCTGTTTTTAAAAGTTAAGATAACATATACAATCCCGTTACGTTCTCATTCTAATGGTCACTGATGATATGAAGATTTTTAGAATTATTGATAATATCGAGGACTGTCTGACACTTCAATCTAATATTATTAGCTTTTATGATTGGTGTCTGATCAACAAATTAACTCTTAATGTAAAAAAATGTCAACTTAAGAGATTCCACAGAAAAAAAAACCATTGTTGTTCACCTACTTTCTCAATAATCACATATTATTATCTATTGATAAAATAAGAGACCTTGGTATAACCTTTGACACTAAATTAACATTCATTAAACATATTAATAATAAAACCAGTAAAGCATTGCAAATGTTAGGATTTTTACGGATTTCAAAGGATTTTAAAAATTTAAAAACTGTCAAATTACTTTACACTTCACTTGTTAGAAGCCAACTAGAATTTAACTCCACCATTTGGAATCCTTACTACAGTATACATGAGAATTCTCTTGAGCGAGTACAACATAAATTTTTACGTTATATTAATTTTAAATTGGGAATATTCATCTAAAACATTAATTATCCCTCTTTGTTACAAATATTGGGACTCGATACATTAAAAGAAAGAAGAATTTGTTCAGACCTATTTTATTTATTTAAAATCGTTACCAACCTGTTGAACTCCCCTGAACTTCTTTCTCTAATAAGTTTCCATGTACCTAGTCGATCAGTTCGTTTCAAATTCCCTTATCATTGCAACAATACAGGATCTAACGCTGAACTCAATTCCATAATGAATCGCCTGCATGTACTTGGAAATAAATATGTTTTGGATGAATCTATAAACATTGCTAGTCTAACCTCATACAAACACTACTTAATTAAAACTGTCTGTCAGCGTTTCTCAGTTTGACTATAATCAAATACAGATTTAAAGTATTAACTTCTTAATAATAGAATTATAATATGTTGTATTGTATTTATAATAACCTACTCTTTGTACTTTTTTATGTCGATTCTACAATTTTTATTGTTCTCCTTAATGAATTTTATATTTACATTTTTTCTTTTTCTTTATCTATGTATATTCTGTATTCAAATGTAAAATAATTGTAATTCAGTCGTAATGCGCAGATGACAGAAGTGAGCTCGGATTTGACGATACATTCTAGTTGATCCTGTCATCGGCTGTCTTCCTCGCCAGCATCCGCGAGTAAAAATAAGTAAATTAGCTTGCGTTGAAATAATTGTCGCGGATAACTCTTGTAACCTTTGAAGTACTTTGTGTTAATAAATCTAGCTATATAAAATATCAAAGTGTTATTTATTTAAATGAGTTCGCGACATTTAGATGCAAAATATCTCCGAGCGGTGAGCGGAGATATTCCTACCGCATCTAAACATGAAATAAATCATATAAAACTAAAAAATATTATTTCACGGAAACAGGTAATAAAGCACAGGGTAGGAAGAAGAAAAGAAAAAAAAAACACATTTAAGGAAACATAAAATTAAATACAAATATATAAATTAAAAGTAAGCGGAAAAAAACATTATAAAGAATATACAAATAAAAATTGGTAGGTATTCCCGGTGACCTTTGAAATTCGTGCTATTGAAAAAAGGTTAAATTTAGTATTTTTTTTTCAAATAATCTTAAGAACTTATGTATTCTTTGAAAAAAGCTCGTCCTTTTTCAAATATCATATAACCTACAAAGGCAGTAGACAGCGATTTATAATTATTTGTAAATATTATCTATCTCTTAATAATGTTAAATTATAATATAATTATATATGTCATTGCCTTGTCTAAACTGTTTAAAATAGCCCGTAGATTCATTTTTGCAGATGATACTGCACTAGTTGTATCAAATGAAAACCCGGAAATAGCAATTAATGAATTGCAAAGAGACTTTAACGAGCTACTCAAATGGTCTCATGATGTAGGACTAATTATTAATGTCAAAAAAACTAAATGTATGTATATAAGATCACCGAGCCTGAAAATGTGGAATTTACCTAAAATAATTGCACACAATTTTGAATGTATACATAAAAAAAATGATAACATTTGCTACTGTGAAAGAATTGATTTTACAAATGAATATACTTACCTTGGCATAATCGTAGATAATAACTTTAAATGGGATAAACAAGTGATTAAAATTTGTAACCAGCTCCGATGTTTGGCGAGTAATTTTTATAAATTAAAATTTGTGTTGCCTCGATGCACTCTCAAACTTATATATCATTCTATGGTCGAATCCATACTTAGATATGGAATTCGAACTTGGGGACACTCGAGCAAAATTAATATTAAATACATTCAAAATTTACAAACTGCTATAATTAAAAAAATTGTTAAACCTAGCATTTACAATCAAAGAAACAACCTAAAATTATTGTATGGGTCTGAGGGCCTACTTCCAATTAAAGGGCTTCTCTGGTACATTATAATTATGGATAATTCGGGAGAAAGCACGTATAAAAATTTATTGGTGCATAATCACACAACAAGATTTACTGAAAACAAAGGCCTAAAAATACCACGAATATCAAATAAGTATGGTAGCAGAACGCTCAAATATATGATACCCTTGATTTACAACATGTTAAATCAAAACATTAATTTAAAAAATAATGAGGAACCCTGCCATAAACTCACAAAAAAGTGGTTAATAAATGAACAACATATTTATCTATCTTAAATCTTATATTAAGTATTAATATTGTAACCTAGGCTAATCTGTGTTATGTAATAATATTAAATGGTAGAACCTACAGACAAGCTGATCTGTCACAGCTTTGTGGGACTACCCATATTTTATATTGTATCACATGTTATTATATTCAATTAAATAAAAAAAAATAAAAAAAATAAAAAATAAAAAAAATGCTAAGTTAACTATTTAACCTCCATTCTATGTTATATTTCGTCTCACTCTACTTGTATTTTGATTAGTTTTATTTGTGACCTGATGATGCTCGTGTTAACCGAAACCGAGTCGGTCGGTTGTGATACATTAAATAAAATTTGGTGGTTATAATCAAAGTAATTGTTTGATTTCTACATTATTATTCGTGATACAATTGTGAAAGAATTTTTTACAAAAATGATTTGTTTTTTTAGTTTCAAAGGGAAACAAATTTATTCTTTTACCCTGATTTTCAGAAAAAAATAAGGATGAAAAGTTTCCGCCATTTCAACAAATCATTGCAGATGTTATTTTAAATACTGGTGAAACCTTCGTGTTACAACAGATCTTTGAAACCGATAATTTGCTTGTTTTGAGCAAGTACATTTTGTGAATGAGTCAACAGGTGTCTTATTGAGGCACTTTTCTACTGTGGGTCCGCATGTGCATGTTTAAACTACCCCTTTGAGAACATAAATAGCCACAATCGGTACATGAGTAAGGTTTTTTTCCACTGCGAGTCCGGATATGTACTTTTAAACTTCCCTTTCGAGAACATGAATAGTCACAGTTAGTACATAAATAAGGTTTTTCTCCGGTGTGAATCCTCATGTGTTCTTTTAAATATCCCCTATCAGAACATGAATAGTCACAGTCGGTACAAGGAAAAGGTTTCATTCCACTGTGAGTCAACACATATTTTATCAAACTTCTCTTTTGAGAACATGAATAGTTACAGGCAGTACATGAAAAAGGTTTTACTTCACTATGAACCCGCATGTGCGTATTTAAGTTTCCCCTATAAGAACTTGAATAGTCACAGTCGGTACAAGAAAAAGGTTTTTCTCCTGTGTGAGTTCGAATGTGAAGATTATAATCTCTCTTTCGTAAATATGATTTTTCGCACTCAGAACATGAAAAATGTTTTTCTCCGGTGTGAATAATCGTGTGTTTTTTTAAATGTCCTCTATCAGAACATGAATAGTCACAATACGTACAAGAAAAAGGTTTCAATTCACTGTGAATCAACAAGTGTTTTATCAAACTTCTCTTCTGAGAACATGAATAGTCACAGTCGGTACAAGAAAAAGGTTTCATTCCACTGTGAGTCAACATGTGTCTTTTTAAACTTCCATTACGAGAACAGGAATAGTCACAGTCGGTACAAGAAAGGGGTTTTTCTCCTCTGTGAGTTCGAATGTGACGAATAAAATCTCCTTTTCGTAAAAATGATTTTTCGCACTCAGAACATGAAAAAGGTTTTCCTCCACGTTGGTTCAAAATATGATTTTTGGAATTTAACTTTCGGGAACATAAATGAACAGAATGCGTCTTCAGGTCCGTAATGAAATCTAAAACGAAAGAAACAAAGCTTCATAAGTATCTTAAATGTATCGTTAAAGGGGCATAAGAAGGAAAATAAGATTTGCGGATAAGATTTACCTGACGTCTTGGTAGTTCTTTCAGATTGCTCTAAACATTCCCTTTTGATATCTCCATCATCTCCTCGGGTTCCTGGTTCTGCCTTGATAGTAACAGCGTCTACATTAATGATACCTGGAATAACAAAACAACACACAGATATTGCGACTTACAATCCAATATAATATAATTTCATCCCTTTCCTAGAAAAATTAATCAAACGGTTTTCAAATATATTACCAAACTAGAATTGTAACCATTTAAGAACTACTAAGAAATAGAATTCGAACTTAAGACTACGGGAAGAGGTAAAGCAAATCCCCTAGAACAGACACAATTTATCTTTCCGGCAGAATTTTACATTAGCGCATTATGGGGTTGGTTTCATACTCATTAATGGAATTTATGTGAATTCTTTTCTACATTTGACCGTAATAAAAAAGAGAAAATTTTTAAGACATGTAGTTGGTATTTTACCTAAGTCCTTACGGTTTTTTCGCAGATGGTTGGTTGCAAATTTAAAGCATCGAATTACGAGTCATGGACCTTAGGTGTTTTTGAGTTGCATACAAATCTACTGTTTCATTCCGAGATTGGTGAAAGTACGTATATTTTTCCATCAAAACAAGAGCAAGTCCACCGTCTTTACCTGATTTAAAAAAAAAATCGTGTAAGGCAGTGAGTTCTTTAATAACCTCTATAATCTATATATATAAAAATCGATGTTATCTTTTTTCAGACTAAGAAATACTATCTCATTTAAAATATTAAAATAAATTTACTTTGCACTTGCGCACTCTGTACTACAATATGGAATCATAGCTTGGGGGGGGTGCATACAAATCATCCCTTCTCCCACTCGAAACAATTCAAAAAATTCTTATAAAAATTATCAAAAAAAAAACATATTTACTACCCAACAACAAACGTATTCCAAGAATTCCCTGTTCCCCCACTTCAAAAAATTTACGAAAAAATAGCACTACTTCAGCTACACAAAGAAATCTGTAATAGAAATCAGAAATCAGAAAAAAAAATAAACAAATATAAAAAAAAGACATAAGTAGATTATTTTAGTAGTATCACCATATAATTTTCACTTCCTCTAGATATATTTTTGACTGCTTGCTTTTTTTTAATAATTCTTAAGTGATTTACAAGTTGTCCTCTCCTAAACACAAGCATTTGCTTTATTGGGAGAGTGTATAAAATATGTAAGCTATATTATGTTAATATTAAATAAATTATAAATAAAAATAAATTTAAGTGCATGTGCCGGCGATGGTTTCCATATATAATAGTGAGCTCTGGCGTCATTGAATTATGCGTTGCTAAACCATTCATCCGATTTCGATGAAACTTTGGGGATTTGATGTGCGCATGGGCGCGATGGTTTCTAAATATAATAGTGAGCTCTGGCCTTAAGAAATTTTTATAAAAAATGCAATCAGCTATTGCGAACTGTTTGAAAACTGATTGTACTGTGACTGAATGTATGGAACGCTGGATGGGGGAGGGGAACGCGGAAGGGGGATTCGGGAAACGGGAATGGGGAGATGACAGGCGGAAAAAGCAGAGAGGGAACGCTGCAGGGGAAGGGGACGCAGGAGAGGACACGAAGGGAGAAACATTTTATTAAATGGCATCGCAACGCATGCCGGGAACTCGCTGGTATAAAATAAAATATAAAGAAGTTAAGTAACACATATCCAAACCAGATATTTTTTAAACACTTTGATTAAGGTAAGAATTATTCTGATAATAGATTAACAGTAAGATGGGGCGTCCTAAACAAGCAAAAAATTGTACTTGTTTAGGAACATTCGAATATCTACATTTAATATTGAATCATATATGCAATGCAACTTACTGGCTGTCAGTAAGGTTGTAGAAGAAGTCTCCGCATACTGCAGAAATTCCTTCTTTACACCATTGGCATCAATATCTACATCCATACACGACATTTCATCCCAGCATTCTCCCTGGGACTCCGGTTCCGTCTTGATTAAAACACTTTCTGGGTTTGGAAGATCCATGGCACTACTGGGAAAATGATCGGTTTTATGATGGTAGTTGGCAACGGCTAAAAATAAACAAGAACTGGAACTTTTTTACATGAACTTCACAGAAAAGATCCCGAGGAAAGTAAATCCCTTCGGCCTCATCTATATGAATGCAGTGTGGAGAGCCTTTTTGAGGAGAGGAACGAGTCGTGGAAATGACTTTTTTATTCCGCAGAAGGGTTCCAACTGCTCGCATCTGGAGCCAGTGAGGCCAAGGCATCCCCAATTAAGGTATGTTGTGAGGCTAAAGGTAGTGGGAAGAGAAAGGGGATGCGGGAGAGGAAGGAGGGGAAGGACCTGGCTATTTAGAGCTCATCACCAAACACAGCAAAAGCCATTTCAAGCAATTATGAATGGTCGTCTTACACAAGAGCGATACTGAGAATATCTTCCACTCTGGAACTAACTAACTAACCATCACGCCGTTTCGCCGCAGGGGTAGGCAGAGAGGACGGACCGCCAAACAACTCGGTCTTGGCACACACTCTTTGCCTCACTCACATTCATACATCGTCTCATACATTCTCTTCTATTATTCTGACTTTTGACATGACCCGACTCAAGTATCTGATTCACTTGATCGTGCCATGTCTTCCTCGGGCGTCCCCGACTTCTTCTACCATTCACATTCGCGTCGTATATTCTTCTTACACTCTGGAACGTGTCACAAATATACTAAATATTATTTTTAATTAATTGTGAAAAAACACAAATTAAACAAATTAACTTTATTTGCGGACGACGGGTTCGAGCCCGTGACCTTTGGGTCGAGTAGAGAGTATTATCCCTCGACCACGGAGATTGTCAATTGTAAACATATAGTACATGTTTGGCGTATTTTACGACTGTGTACCGGTGCTGAAGGAATCCATGACGCTAGTTACTCGGAGCATTTTCCATTAAAATACCGGGAGAATAAGTGCATTCTGAACACAAGACTGGTTTGTAATGAATATGCGCCCACCAGTCCATCTGCTTAATTTATAATTGCGCAATGAACATGAAGACGATTTCATTTTTATTTAAATAACCTAAAAATGTATCTAACAAACAGCGAAAGAGAACATTTTTTGATTTCTGAATGTACAAATTTTTTTGCGGTTCTTTCATCACGAAGAACCAAAAGTGCTCGCGGGCCGCAAGTTCCTCAACCCTGGTATAGACCAATCACTTAAGCCCCGTTTATAATAGGAATAGTCGGTAATCCGTATTCCATAAGCCCTAGGCCGTAGAAGTTGGAATATAGGAAACCTGTGTATCCGGCAATAATAGATGGCAATAATCTGTTATTTTTTTCCACAATCGAAAAGATGGTTTAACTTTATCTTTTACGGTTACGGATTGCAGAAAGCTTAGATACATGAGATTTATGTATTTTCGATCGATACTCTATGGCTATGGTATCGGTATCTACTATTTAGTTTGTTTGAACAATAATTTAGTGAACAAATATTTACGCGGAAATAGATATTTTACCGAATTTTATATATATTTGCTGAAGACGAAAATACATAATAATGAATATAAGTGACGCAGAATTGATTTCTTGGGTCGAAAAATTTCGTCATTTATATGACAAGAAAGAAAAAGATTATAAATACAAAAATGTCGTAAACTCTTGTTTATTTATTGGTGTTTTTTTACTGTACGTCTCCATATGCAGTGTACGCTAGCCCCAGAATTGACAAAAACATTCCAGATGCAACAAAGTCTGACGAATCCATCGCTCCAATATTTATTTATATAAAACAATATGTCTTATTATGATTAAAATGGAATAATAACTTATAAAACCGGGAACACCTTTCATTCGTTCGTCTTTTCACACAACCTCAAGACCACTAATATTTTTAACTATTTGCCAACTGCTTTAATTGCTTCAAATGGAACCGTTTTACCTTTAATTTCAGCATTTTCTTCAACTTCAGTTAACCCATAGCCTTCGATAAATACTTCTTCTTTTATAATTGATGTTGGTTTGAATGGTTTGTGTCGGGAGTGTGTGCGCTTGTGAGACATTAGCGCCCAGGTTTTCAGAAATTTCCTTTCGCACTCATCACATTTTAACATATTCTTCATCGACACACTTTCAATCTTTACCGGTAAATTGTTAACTTCAATTTCACCAGATTGAATAATTTCAGCTTTGATAATGACTTGTTGTTTAATGGTCGATTGAGTCTCCATCAATTCGCCCACCACGGAGGTTTGTAAAGTATAATGAATTGAAGGTGGCAGTGTCCAAAGCTGAAAGGAAATAAATAATATAATAAGATCATGTGACTCGTTGATAACTATTATGAAAAGGTAGAAGCGTAGAGGGTTTCCAGAAGCTGGCTAAAAACTATCCAAGAGTTATAGATTAAGGGGAAGAAAAGGTGTGCAATGTTTTTAAAAATTAAATCCCTCGCACCGATGGAATTTTTGATAAAAAATAAATCATTATAAAGCGCGAAATATTACTTACAATGACAGAAACACGCGGAGACCACCTAACCTTCCTAAAACGTCACTATCGACTAATTGCCATTCATAGACAATTTTTTGGAATAGACAAATCAATCAGTTTGGCTGTGGATGCGGCATTGTTTGTTTTCTTTAATTATATAACGTCATTATAAAATAACTTTGTTCTGAGATATTATTTTTTTCCTTTGCGTTGTTAACTGAGATTTATTACATAAAATGTTACAATAAACAGCACCAAGTTAAATACAAATTCAAATGTTTCGATTGTTCCAATGTACGCAATGTTGCGCGCGCAGATATTGGGAAGCGATAAATATTGATTGTATTATGTCCACAAACCGATAATTTATATTGGCCAGAATGTATATAGTGCGCTCCAATCCTTATTTTTTGTAATTGCGAAAATGTGTTTTTCTGTTTGGACATGGTAGATAAAAATATAACTTATATTACCCACTACGTTCACAGTAAAAAAAAACGAAAATGGACATAATAGTACAATCCAAACATACCACAAACCAACCTGTTTAAGACAAATGCAAATATTACACAACATGTAAGTTTTTTTTACTTACCTACCAAAAATGCACAGTTTGCACGCAGCCAGGCACTTAAACTAAAGTATTAACCACTTAATTGTTCTGTCCTACTTTCTCTAGTAATTCGGCAAATAGTTTGAACATTTTTGTTGAAATTAAAAGGATGTTTGCATTTTCGATTTTGGATGCGGTTATTTAAATATGAGCTTTTTTTAATACTTGCAACACCAAGTCCATTGCCACGCAGGGTTGCCAATTTATTGAAAATTCCCCAAAATACAAGGAATTTCGAAGATATTTAAAGAATTGTAAAATTTGCGGAAGAACCTTGTAGTGGGGAAAAGGTGGGGATTCTGGGCATTTCTTGATTTTCCAACTATATTTAAAATTAACGATATATTTAATAATCGTTAGAACGTACTATGATTTTATTTTCTTTTAGCAAATATTGACAAATATTGTAATTCTGAAAGCCTCAATGAAAGAGAAAATCGGAAAATGAATAGATATTAAAAAATAAACGAAAATTGAATTGTGTTTCATTTTTGTGAAGGGAATTTGTGGAGAATTGGAATAACTATTTTATTAACCCTATTGCAACAGCTGAGCTGACAGACCATAAATAAACCAGTCATTAGATTGATAACTTCGTGGTTTTTCTATGGACCAAGTGTCAACGCTATTTGACCATATACATACCTGTATTTGACGACTTTTTATTCGATATGCGCAACTCTGTTGGCACACATACCATAGACAAGGGGATAGAGGAAACAAAATAAAAGGCTCGACCATACACAATATAATTATCTTTCAGTACCTACCCAATTTATTA
The DNA here is from genome assembly GCA_929108145.2 of Limnephilus rhombicus. Classification (NCBI taxonomy): domain Eukaryota; kingdom Metazoa; phylum Arthropoda; class Insecta; order Trichoptera; family Limnephilidae; genus Limnephilus; species Limnephilus rhombicus. The sequence goes on from OV815289.1 coordinate 35,652,301, forward strand.
GCCTAAAATATTATTTTAAAAATAAAATTAAATGTCAAAATGTTCCCCAGGGAACAGAGCTGGATCTGACAGATCGCTGCCTTGAGAAAATGAGCTTACTTTTCTTTACTGCTCATTTTCTCCGGACAGAGCTTTGTCAGATTGAAACCCGTTGCCCTACGAAGAAACCAACTGTCGTAAAAATAACCTAAAATTACTTGAAATTTCAATCCTTTCAAAAGGGGAAGAACAATTTCAAATAAGATTTAGCTTTCCTACGATAGTATCGACTTTGACATTTCTCTGGTTTCAACAGAAAATGAAAAACTCAATTAAACCTTTTAGTATTTTATTAAAAACAGGAAATACAAGAAAAACTAACTAAACATCACGCCGTTTCCCCGCAGGGGTAGGCCGATAGGACAGACCGTCAAACAACTTGGTCTTGGCACACACTCTTTGCCTCATTCACACTCACACATCGACTCATACATACTATTTCTGACTCATGACGTGGCCCGATGCAAGTATCGGATTCCCTTGATCGTGTCAGGTTTTCCTCTGGCGTCCCTGACTTCATCTACCACTCACTTCTGCGTCATATATTCTACTTACACCCCACGCTTCGTTCATTCGCTCTACATGCCCAAACCATCTGAGTCAATCTTACTCATTATGATCAGCCTTGCATTGCATTGCTTGATCATAAATAATAATATTTGGATGATTTGTATAGCGCCATTTTTGTAAAAAAATACCTCAAAGGTGCTCTGCACAAACTTATATTTCTGCAATCTAATTCCAACTACAAAGTAGACAATCCATTATAACAACTTATGAATAAAACTTGCATCCACCGGTTCATCGATCATTGATATAAAACTACCTATACGTACAACGATTTGACCGATGAACGCTTTGCTGCATATAAAATGTACATATTATATTATTACTCTGTACAGGCAGAAAATATACAGTATCATACGTAGTTTTACCACACATCCTCAGGGGTGTCATTTCTACAGCATTCAGTCCACTTTCCTCTACCAGTTTCATGCCTCACTGCCATACATCAGGGTAGGTACCAGCATTCCGTTGTGGACTGCTAGTTTCACTTCTTTAGACAGTTTTTTGTTAACGCGAACAGCATTCAGTCCTCCATTAATAGAATTACCAACATTTACCCTTCTTTCAATATCTCTATCAGCATTCCCGTCTCTCATACACATACTTCCCACGATATACAAACTCATCCACCTGCTCCAAGTTCACAACTATATTGCACAATGTGTTCGTATTCTCTTTAACGATAAAAATAGAACAAATTTAGAAAAGCTAAGCGTACTGAGAATATATTGCTCCTGCTGCACCAAAAGGTAAAATGGTAAAATGCAAACAAACCCAGAGATCAGTAGGCACAGGCCGTCGTTCGTGGAACGTGCTCTCTTCTCTAGGGGAATGACACCAGTAATCTCCACCGGCCTGTCAGCTGTAAGGATAGGATTTGGTGTTTCGAGCTGAAAATATTAAAGAAAACATCTCATGAGATACATCAAGCCAACCGACAGATAAAAACAAAACAAGATAAATGCAGAAATGTTTCATATAAATGTTTGTACCTTTTTGTTTGCAGGTTATAATGGTTTTAACGAGCATAATCATATCACGAAATGAAACGTTTTGAGATACTAGTAGCCAGAAACATATGCACGAGTTCTCAAAATTGGATAATAAACGTATTCAATTCTATTTCACTTGTTTAAGAAGCAAATTTTGAATTCCCGTTGCATAAACAATAAACCGTTGAGAGCAATCGAGCAACCATTTTGATATATTATTTCACCCAGCTGTCAAAAGCTTAAATTCAAAGTTTTTCCATTGGCATCACTGGATGGACTGTGCATTTCTGTCGTCACACAGTCTATACATATACATATTCTCTATCTTTTGTGTTGGTTGAAAATTTTGATCGGAGTTATACCCCCCTGTAACAGACGCAAGGAACGCGGCACGCTTGGCTCGGTGTAATTGTGATCACAAGCTTTTTATTGTATTGAGGTACGAACCTGTAAACTATCTTCATCGTCATTCATTTATCGTATAACATCAGTTATCTGAAACATCGGGAATATTTTGTTTGTCTACAAACTTTGGTAAACTTGACTAAGTCTTGTGTAAAAATTTGATTTAATTTTTTTTGCGTTTTTTCGTCTCATTCGCTATCTAGTGCTACAAATTGTTGCATTTTCCGTTCACAATGCACATGGTAAATGGATTTACAGATGAACAGCTTGTCGGAATATTTGAAATACCTTCTTACAAGAGCGTCTTCACACAGTTCTGTAAAAAGATGTTTAGTCAAACGTAATGACGTTTATATATGCATGTTTGAAATCTCGTAATTGGTAAGCCAAAATCACGCCAATTGTATTTTTTGTATTCGATTTCGTATGGTAAATACTTCCCTTTTGAGTCCACGCTCAATATAGACTTTAAAAAATTGCACTAGCTAAATAATAATAATTAGTAGAAAGTAATTCAGAAACCGTAATTTGAAAAAAATGCGTTTTAATTGTTATTTTGTCAACTTTAAAAACGCGAAACGTAATTTTTCAAGGACCGCCATGTTATTAGTTACGATGGCAAATACTCACTTTGTTTCGGTTAGATTATAATAAGAAGTTCACATTTCAATATTCGTAAATGTTGAATAATGCGTATTAATTATTATTTTGTTCGGTTTCATAAACACGAAAAATAATAACTCATTATGCATTCTGTATTAAATTATGCCGTGTGAAACTGCAATGCGCAAATTGCAAATAAACACTACCAACCTAATAACGAGTGGCTAGAAATAAAAAAACTCAATATTCATTCTGTATTAAATTGTGCCGTATGAAACTGAAATGTGCAAATTGCAAATAAACACTACCAACCTAATAACGAGTGGCTAGAAATAAAACACCGTCAATTAAATGACAATAACGAAGTATTTTTAATTATTTTCGAAACTACTGAAAGTGTTATCATCTATCATCATATGGATAAGTACCCCTCATACATAGAATTCGGAGTGACTGTACTCCACACCTTTTTCACCTTCCTTCTGTGCTATCGATCACAAATAAATAAAAGTACGCCCACTCGTTTTTCTTAAACAAGATATACATCCCAAGTTTTAAATGGTTTGTTTGGCAAGCAGGGTTTGTCTAACGGGTTTGTGTAATTATTTGAATACCTAGAACGAAAATAAATAAAAGAACACGCAGAAGTTTTTATTTTAAACAAGATATACATCCCAGGTTTTGAATGGTTTATATGGCAAGCAGGGTTTGTCCAAAGGGTATGTATGTGTAATTATGTATTATAAAACGCCAAAATTGAAAACTGTTTGCAATTTAACCATCTGTTTTAGGTCTTACTGTATAAGTTGTCACAAATTACTGGTCAGCTAAAATCAGCATCAAGGACCTTCCCAACGCAGGAAGTGTTTCCACCAAGACGGAACCAGGGACTCTGGAAGGAGACGGAGGTGAAATGCCGAAAACGGAGATAGATATAATCCTCCAGGAGTTAAGAAAGAGTGTTTGGAGTACAGCGAAAGTGTTGATCGGATAATGATAATGGATATAATAATAGTATGCAGGTAAGAAGCGTACTTTGAAAATATTATTAACAATACTAGAGGAGTTAAAAAAATTACGTAGAACTGAATACAAAGGCATTGGTTAGGGTTAAGGTATTGTTCTTACTATTTATTAGCAAAATTACCCTTTATACATTGCCCTTTTTTTGTTTTCCGCAATAGCAGCTAGTGGTTTATCCAAAACATCACAATAATTATCTCGGTTGAGGTTTTCTCCTTTCAATAAAAAATAACCCCACAAAAAAATTTGCATTCTTTTGACCCTATCTTCTCCCTTTGTCAACGGTTAACGTTGTTCTTTGAGCTATGTTTAATAATTATAATTTAAAGTCATTTAAAAAAACACATTTCATGCAAACATTCTGTCAAGACGAATTTGCAAGACAGTGCGCATTCAAATTGCTTATCGAGATCGGCATTAAAAGTAACATTGCTTTTAACTCTGTAGTTCTTTTAACTCTATAGTGCTTTTAACTCTCGTCTTAACGTCAGTTCTACGAACTTTTTTATTTCCCCCTTGGATAAACCCACCGGGCTAATGCAGATTGAGCCATTTGCAAATGCATTATTCCATACAAAGAATCGTGTTATTTCAGAATTGCTGTATCGAGTTCGATTAATTTAACAAGAATTTTTAATAGACAAATTAATTCTTTATATTTATTTTTTTATTATCTCTAAAGTTCCCTTATTTTTTTCTACGTATTTAAATTGTTTTCAGCAGAACTCATTTGATAAAAGAAGAATTCTAGAAGAAAATCCCACCCGGCGACTCCTACAGACGATCCGATAATGAAAACTATTTTGAAACGATTGTTTTGTTCCGATTGCCAGTACTCTTGTGATCGTAAGCAAGATTTAAAGAAGCACATACTGTCGCACTTTGAAAAAAAAATTGTCATGTTCCGAATGCAATTATTTCTGTGTTCGAGAATCCGGCTTAAAGCGACACATGCTAACGCATTCTGGCGAGAAACCTTTCACCTGTTCTGAACGCAATTACTCGTGTCACTGGAAATCAAATTTAAAGAGTCATATTCTAACGCACTCTGGTAAAAAACCTTTCACTTGTTCTGAATGCAATTACTCGTGTTCTCAAAAATCAAATTTGATCATGCACAAGCTGACTCACTCTGGGGAGAAACCTCTTAATTGTTCTGAATGCACTTACTCATGTTCTCGAAAGGCACATTTGAAGCTTCACTTTTTAACGCACAATGGCGAGAAACATTTCAGTTGTCCTGAATGAAATTACTCATTTTCTCAAAAATCACACTTAAAGACACACATGCTGACGCACTCCGGTGAAAAACCTTTCAGTTGTTCTGAATGCGATTACTCGTGTTCTCAAATAACACATTTAAAAGGTTACAAGCTGACGCACTCTGATGAGAGACCTTTCAATTGTTCTGAATGCAATTACTCGTGTTCTCGAAGGTCATCTTTAAAGTTTCACATGCTCAAACACTCTGGCGAGAAACCTTTCATTTGTTCTGAATGTAGTCTTGCGTTTTATCGTAAATCAAATTTTATTTACGATAAAATGCAATTTGTTGTGAAGTAAGGCTCTTAACCCGTTTAATCACAGGAGACCAGATTTGTCCCAACGCACATAGGTCTCACATAAGACGCCGTAACTCCCTTACTATCATAGTTAGAAATATGTTCTAATCGGTGTTAGAAAGGAAAAACATCATGCTTTATATTCCAATCTAAAAAATAGCCACCAAAAAAATAAAATGTACACTTTTATGTACACAAAGTTTTGAATCGCAAATTGATAAAAGAATTTGAAACTTCGGGAATTTTAAAAAAAAAATTTCATAGAGCGACAAAAAATTGAGGTTACAATAATGTGTTTGTTATACATTTGTCTAATAAAATGTGCATCTGTTTTCATTTTTTTTTATTACCAGTAACTTTAGTTAGAAAAAACATAAGGTGACCCATTTTGAAAACTTTTTTATGTTTGTATGCAAAAATTTTATAATTTAAAAAATATATATATTTTTCGAATTCTATAATTTGAAAGCGTATTTCATCACCATTCTAAAACAGTTTTTGGATTTTGAATGTGTTCAGAAATATTCCAAATATTTGCATTTTATTGTAAAGCGAAAATATTTTGACGATCCGAAAAAAAAAGCCAAATTTTTGAAGGTTTAAGAATAATAATGGACTCCGTGATGACTTTCCGTATATAAGTTTCATCGGTGATAGGGCCTATGAACTTCTACAATTAATCGTAAGAGTGACTAAACCATTCAGATCACCACATTAGTGATTAAAATACCATCTCTCTTTTGTTCGCTCAATATTAGAATACGGATAAGTCACACGGAATCCCAAATACAAAATTAATATTGGATGGTTAGAAAGAATTTTAAAAAATATTTTGAATCACAGACTTTAAATCCTTCCGAACATCAGAACATCTAAAAGATTCGTTAACATTTTATAATTTATTGACTTTAGAAGATAGAATACATATTATATCCGACCACAAATTTTTATCCAAAATCATCAACAATGTTGTTGACAACAACTATCTTCTGGAAAACATTAATTTCCCCTTTTCAATATGAAATACAAGGTCAAACCAAATATTCTACATCCCGCACTCAAAAACAAATTACACATTCATTTCTCAGAAGGACGCAAAATATATTAATATCTTTTCAGACGCTGATATTTTCCATCTGTCCTCAGGCCAATTTACTAAATGCAAAACAGAAAGAAATTAAACAAACGTTAATTACAAACCCTCTACCCGTTCTGTGTGTTATTTTCTCAATCTCAAAATGTTGTTTTTCTTTTTGTTAATCGTGTTTATCCTTGAACATTATCTTATAATGTGAAAATGTGTTATGAACATTATCTTATGATGTGAAAATGTATTATGAATATTATTTAATTATGTGTAACTATATTATGAACATTATCTTATGAAGTGAAAATGTATTAAGAACATTATCTTATCATGTGAAATTGTATTATGAATATTATTTTGTAATGCGGAAATTTATTATGAAAATTATCTTATGGTGAGAAAATGTATTATGAACATCATCTTACGATGTGAAAATGTGCAATGATCATTAAAAAAAAAATTTAAAAAAAAAAATTAAAATACTCTACTACCACCTCATAACTTTACACATTGTTTAGAAATATGTTTTTGCCTTATCAATACTTTGTATCATCTATTAACTAACCTATGTTTTTGCCTTATCAATACTTTGTATCATCTATTAACTAACCTATATTTTTATTACTTTTATCAGTATTTTCTCATAAAATCACAATTTTTTTTTGTTAAACTACTAATATTTTTTGTTTTATATTAAACAAATGTAAATTTTTTAGTTGTCCTCTCCTAAACACAAGCAGTTGCTTTATTAGGAGAGTGATTGAAATATTGATGTTTATATTATGTTGTAAAATTGTAACCTTTTTATATGTTTAAATAAAAAAAAAACAAAAATAATATCTTATAATTATGAACATTTTATTATGATGTGAAAATGTATTATGAACATTATTTTAATATGTGATTAATGTATTATTATGTATGTGATAATGTATTTCATATATGTTCATAGTTTTATTTCATACAATCCATTCTATTTTTATTTCTTTTTCTATTTTTTTCATCGTTTTCTACCATTCTATTTTATTATTTAATCATCTATGGTTTTCTATATATACTAAGAATTTTTGCATAAACTTCGCTGGTTCATGCAACCATACACTATGGTATTACTTTAATAAAATGTGTGTAACTGTTTTTTTTTCCTAATAAACTAAACAAAAATAAACATAAAATATATTTTATTATCAGCATTCATCAACCTTTCAAATTATATAAACTTTTTGAATAATCATCTGCAATCAATGTAAGCCACCGTTGGTAGAACATAGTTTTTAGTAATAAAATAAAGCCATGTGTGCAATGAAGAATTATTGTTTTCTTTTCTGTGAATCCCCGTCATGTTGATGAACCAAATGCAGTTTAAAATGCAATAGTACATATAAAATGAGCGCGGGAGCAGTGTGCGCTAGCCTTGTACATTTGATCGTTGTCTACAGTCCGCACTTGAAGAGGGCGCCCCCTACAGCCGCTCCTGGACTCCCTCTATCCCTGAACGTCGCTCGAACGAAAGCTCCATTCTTCTGTCACATTCAACACATCGGAATATTTAGCGACTAGTTTCATTAGAGAGTTGTAACATTTCTTCCAATACTTAACGGAGCTCCGGCGCACAGTGGACGGAATTAAGAAAAAACACGAATTAATTGTTTGCCGACTAAATATTAATGCAATTTTTTTTTGATCTTATTATTGAATTATAACTATTTTGAAGTAAGAATTAATAATTTACTCTTGTGTAGAAATTTACAACAAAAAAATAATACATTTTGAAGATATACAAAAATCTAGGCAAATAAAACATATTAATTTAAAATTTTACATATTATACTTCATATCCATGAATACAAATAGATGTTATAAACACAAATAGAAGTGCTAAAGGTGTCTCCGTTGTCATCGGAATCTAAATCATCACTCAACCATTTAACGGAATTGTTAGTAGACTTAAAAGTTCAGTAGGTAACACAGATAGGAGGTGGTCAAATAGAGGAAATTAGGGGGCTGATGAGATTAACTAATTATTTAATATATCTTGATTGGTGCTTGTTCTGGAAACTTTTCGGCTATGGTGTTCTCGGTAGTACCTTATCTCTTTATGCCTCGATTCTTACACATCTTCACTTACTTGTCCTACTGGGAGAAAAAAGAATTTCATAACTGACGCACCAACTGACAATTTTACGAACATATATAAGCTGGCAGTGTCTAAAGCAAATAGTTCGATACTATCTTCCATTGGACATTACTTTTAACCACTAGAGCGCTATTTGCCACAATATGGCACTGTTTAAAAAATTCGGAGGTATGATTTTTTTTTGTGGGCGGAAAATATACAAAATGATTAGGTAAGTACCAAAAAATCTCAAGCAATCGGAGAAAAAAAAATTTAATTGCTCTGTCGCTCCAATGGTTCAAGTGACTGAAAATTACTCGTAAATCCGCATCGATACCTGTTTTTTCCGAAGACCGAAACAAAAAACCGACGGGCAGTATTGTCATCATTGGTACTACCGAGGCCCTGCTATGGCTTATTTACCAGTAAGCCAGTTTTTTTTTTTATCAGAAATCGTTAATAATGTACGTCATTCTTGATCCAACTTTTATTTTATAAATCTAATATATGGATGCAATGTCGAAAAACCAAATGAAAACGTGCTATCCTCACACTAGATTTACAACTCTACTGAGATCATTCATGTCCTTGGGCCTGGCTTTACATATATAGCACATTTGTGTCCAGTTATTGTTTGTCAGTGAGTTGCATACCTTTCCTTCGTCCATTGTTTTAAAAAACACATGTTCAATTTTAATTACTAAAGTATTTTTGTAGGTACTATCTCTCAAATTTGTCGCTCTATGTATGCAAAATCATTTCTTATCATCTAGGGAGTTTCTTTTTCAAATTGAATTCTGATTGGGCTGCAGTATCTTGTAGATGAAGGCCGTGGGTTTTGCCATATAAAAGTTTTGCTTCTTGGTTTCCTTCGCCGTAGAGCTGAAGTGGCACCAACAACGTTGTAAAGAGATTAGAGTCATCATGATATTCTCCATCACAATGCCGTTGCTTGTAGTTACTGTGACTACCACAACCATTACAGCCCCATTTGTACAAATTCATTTCTGTTGCTGACTGGAATTCATGAAGAGTGCGAGAGTCCAACAGATCATACACTTTTTTCTGCCTTGATCTAGAACCACTTTCTTCAAATACTTTTATTGGTCTACACAAAGATTTGGAGACAACTACCTTTACTTGCAAACAATCAAAATCATGTTTTTCAAACCTCATAATATAACTGCAGCTTTTTCTCCAATTCTACATTGATTGTAGTGAAAAATACGGTTTTGTAAAATGTTGGCTCAAAATGGTCGAACCTGCCGCTATGTAGTATTTTTTGTTTTTAATTATGAATTCACATAAGTGGCATTTCGTTTAACGTACTCCATTATTTTAATACCTCGAAAATTCTCTCTGGGAAATACATACAGGCCTTCCTGAAAATAACAAAATTATTCAAGGGAGGACAAAAGATGATCACAATTTATATATGACATAAATAGTGAGACTTCAGTCTACAATACGTTTATATTAATTAACAAATGGGAACAAACGATGTTTTGTTTATATATAAATTCTAATAATTGAAATAAGCACTTTAACAGTAAAAAAATACAAAAATAGTGGAGCATTAGATGTTAGTTCAAATCTCGCACACATGTGATATTGATAAATATATAGTTTATAAATTTGATAAAGAATACCTTGAAGAATGTTAGACATAACAAACTTTTGTTTATGTATATAAACGTCAGTTAATACACAACCGTCTCTACTCACGCATAGGAGCGAACTGAAAAACGCGTAGCCGAACTTCAAATTTACTATGCGGAATCGCCAAACTTCAGCCAAGCGCTATTGACATATTGAAATAAACACTAAAATGCAGAAAAGATTGTGCTTCACTAAAAATATTTAAACGAGGGTCAGTCAAGAAGCAATGCTTCCTATTATTTTCTACTTAAATAAAGTTAGTTACTTAAATGAAAATTTTGAATTAGTTGCCATTCCTCAAACCTTCTTCTACAATCTGCTGCAGTAATAACTTTTTGCGTCAACAGCTGGCAGAACTGCAGTCGCTTGCAAAATGGCCGACATTGATGTTCGTAATAAATAGAGTTCTGTGATTGATTCTCGACTGTAGAAGGTGAAACGCAAAAATTCACATTTATAAATTACTGAAAAATATGTACCATAATGCAACAGTGGATGTCAGTACTGCTAGGCGATGGGTTCGTTACTGTAACCAAGCTGAAGGACAAACACCGCTGACTGAGGAAAAGCGGAGCGGCGCAGGCCATTGATTGCACCCACTGCACTCATTCGTGGTGCCCCAGATAACTACAGATGTCGCATTCTCTTCCTCAATAAAGGGAGTGTGATGAAGATTATTCGACAACTGATTTTTCAACAAAGTTTTGCATGGTGGGTACCAAGAAACTTAACCGGCCAGTATAAACAAGATAAACAATGGCCTCACAACATGTGCAGCACTTTGTTTCTGGAAAAAAATTGTGACCGGAGACGAAAAATGGGTTCATTTTTTTTAACCTAAATCAAAGAGGCAGTCAATGGAATGGCATCACACAAACTCACCAAGGACAAAAAATCAAAACTGTGTGATCAGCGGGGAAAGTTATGGCGATGGTGTTCTGGACTGATACATATCCTTGGTGAATGATGGACCAAAGCTTTGGAAATGGATGGAGATAATATTGAAAAATAACAAATTAATCGACAATTGAGTGGTTTTCGACCCTTGTAATTGCATTTTTTATTACTTGACAATTAAACGAGAAATAAAATAGGAGGCATTACTAATTGACTGGCCCTAGTGGATATTGTTATCGCATATGGCGCCGTTGCGGCATCTTATTATTATCCTAATTGACAATGATATAAAGAGGTGAGGATACTTACGATCTCCCAACTTTGCGCCAAAAACCTAGAAAATAGATTATGTTGCGAGATCGCAGCCAACTCCATAAGGGCACATGTTGTTATGAAACTCTTTACAGCGGGCATGTATTTCAGTTGCAACGGCGCGGCGTATGGATGTTCGGGAATAAATCAATAAAAGAGAATGATTGATAATCATAAATACATAATTATATTTCTTGTCAAAACAGTGACATGTTTAGAAGAATAGAACAAAACATAACTCACCTCATTTAGACCGTTAAATTTTCTACTACCTAGCTAATCTCACTGACGCGAATAGAACTGATGCACCATAGAAGAATCCAGGGTATCTCGAGGGCGGAGCCGAATCTGGGCGTCCAACCCACTACGATGTTGCATCCTCTCGTTCGGTCCCGTACCAGGAACGTTGGCCACTATCTTTAAACGCCTTGGCCATTATCAAAACCAACTTATAAGCATGAATTTTTTCAATGGCACGAATGGTGTAATATTGTGTTTGTATTTTAATTTTTATTATAAAAAGCTCATGTTTTAAAGCTCCAGCTATCAACACAGAATTTCCTAGGGAGACAGGTAAAGGACATCACAAATTGTAAGTCTAGAATTAATAAAGATGAATAATAAAAAAAACCTTAAACTTGTAAACATTGTCAATAAATGTCTTATAAGTAAATTGTCTTCTTTTAATAACAATAAACCGTAGACATATAAAGCCTAAGTAGTTTTTTTTTTACATTAGCTCCACACAGGAGGCCCTGATGAAAACAATTTCCCTCAGGGCCTCTGTCATCTTAGATGATGCTGTGTGAAAGGTTTTTTTAAGGAAAGGAAGGAGAGGAAGTTCTGGGAAAGAAATGGGTATGAGGAGTGGGTAGGAATCTGGGGTCAGCGTGTCCAGGAGTGATGGATGTATGAATCCATCCCTCCAACCGCGGTGCAAGGCGATGGGTCGAGAGATTTCGGCTGTAGAGGATAAAACACCCGCCTCAAACAGTCTCTCTCGATCTTGCCATCCATCGACCAGGACCAACCTCACCCCCATAAACCCGGGCACCCCTGCTAAGTCAACAAACGTAGCGAACCACTTCGGGTGACCTATGGCAGAGGAGTTGGTTATCCAATAAATGGTTCCCAGGGCGGCGGTACCCATACAAATTTTAAAAAAACCCTCCCATGTTAAACTTATAAGTAGCGAAATTAGATATGAGTGCATCAGCAGAATGTTGCCTGTTTATTAAATAACTAGCGAGTACCCGGCATGTGTTGCAATGCCCCTCGAAGAAATAAATTCTTTCTCCCCATGCGTCCCCTTCCCAATCCCGCGTTTCCTTTCCACATTCCCCGCCTTTCACCTCCATTGTCCCCCCTCCCGTGGACCCACACTCCTGTGTTCCTCTCCCCCATCCTAAATTCCCATCCCCATCCCTCCTTCCCTCCCCGACGCTAAACTATATGGAAAGCACATATTTTTTCAAACAACTCATGCGCCGCCTATTGCCAGTTTTTTATATTTATTTTTTAAATTTCATAAGATTGTTCTGTTTTTTGATTTAGTAACAAGTAATTAATATCGTGACTGTAAGCTTACTTTTTATGTTATACTTTCTTTTACAAACTATTTCAAGCTTGTATCATACTGAATCATCGTATGAATAATTTGCTATTTTGCTCTAAATTTTATTTCGGTAAATATTCGGAACAAACCTCAACGGTCATGTAACGGGATTGTGTATGTTATCTTTACTTTAAAAAACAGCCTACGTTTTTGAATGGTTTGTCTGGCAAAGCAGGGTTTGTGTATCGTGCTTGTGTATATTATCTTAATTTTAAAAGTTTTATCAAAAAAAGTGCGCTGACGTTTGTTCCGAACTGAAAGCAGAGTGATTTGACAGTGTGAAAGCAAATTTTCAATTTACGTAAATAACATTAAAAATGTAACATTTTCAACCTCCCCCAATGCAAATAGTTGTCTTTTAAGGTAATTAAGAAGAATCTAAAAGTTTTATCAAAAAAAGTGCGTATTAACCGTTGACGTTTGTTCCGAACAATTACCTTTATTTCTTATGTGTTGTCTTCTTACAATTACTACAACTGCATTTATCTTTATATGCTTAATTACTGTAATCATTTCGTAAAACTTTCCTGTAAAAGCCAACTATGGCGTAAGTAAATAAATAGAAATAAAGCCACAGCTCACCAGTGTACATAAAAACCAGTACGGACGTGCCATCAACAAATCTTTAAAGTGATTTTGCAATCGGATGAATAGTATAGGAAATAACTTCTTTATGCCAGAGTTGAGTATAATATATAGAGTTTATTGCGGGCATGAGCACATCAAATCTCCAAAGTTTCATGGCGATCGGATGAATGGTTTAGGAACGCTGAAGGGACAAACATAGCGACATTCATTTTTATATACGAAGACAAGATAATAAAATGTCATGCCATGTTGCTGGTATTGTGTGCACAGCGCACACATCACACACCTGTAGACATCGGGGTGGGGGTTGGGAGTGGTGCGGTGAAAGTGCTGCCGCAGGATGAAGACCATGCAGTAGTGGCGGTCACACTCCTCGCAATAGTGGCGGTCACACGCAGCAGTGGACCGTGAGTCCATGAGAGGGGGGGGGCACTGCCCACTTACTGATAAATGATTATAAACAACAATAATAATAATAAATATCGATCGTCCAGTTTATTAGTCAGATATCTCGAAAAATCGAAACTAGAGTTGAGTAGCGGTTATATGTAAAAGTATACCTTCTATCTGCTACAATACAACACTACAACACTATGTTAAATAATATGCTCAAATTGTCAGACAGAAGAATTTTTACTGACTTGATATTTCTAAATAAAACTAGCTTACCCGACAAACTCTGCCGTATTAATTATTTGTAGTGAATATTTTGGTTGTTAAATAAAAAAATAACGAAAGTATTGTAAGCATGTGGGGATGGGATCTATTATAGAAAGAGGAATGGAGCGCTGTAGACGATGACCGCCGATAAAAACAACAAAAAAAAACACGAACTAAAGTAGGAAAATAAATAAAGAAAATCAATATGAATTTCGAAGAGCAATTAAGCGTACGATATTTTTTGTCAGCCCGTCTTTAGCCAATACAAATAAGCTCTATGGTTTGCCCACGCGAGAACATGATGCCGAATGAAATATCAAAATGACGCGATGCTTCTCACGAATGTCTTGCGCGAGTGGATGAAAGTTCAATGAGGCGGACGTAGCGCCATCTTTCATTCAACAACATAAATAATCTAGTTCTGTTTGAAATACGAAAGACGGTTAAATTTGTTCATACAAAAATACTAATATCGTTATTAAAAAATGTGAGGGTGGGGGGAGGACGGTTCAAATTTGGGGTTGTGGGTATTTTTTTAAGCAAATAAAAAAAAATACTGAAAAAAAATTCGTTAAAATAATAAAAATAAATATTTCTGGATAGGGACACCCTAATCACCTACCGGTATGAAAATAAATATACATTAAAACCTATTATCATACATAAATCATTAAAATCGGTCAAGCCGTTTCGGAGCAGCGCGACCACAAACACCGTTACACGAGATTTTTATAAATATGTAAGATTTAAAATAATTTAGTTGATAGTCCGGTAATGCTTGAATTGATAAGCTCCGGGATACCACTTCGTAATACTAGAAGTCCAAACTTATTTCAGTGCAAAAATTCTGGGACTAACTACCATATGTATTCCTCTTTGGCCAGAATACTAATGTAAGGAAACGATTATACCTAGTAAGTGGACATCTTCAATTATCTTTAAAAAATATAGTAACTGAGGTAGTTCAGTTATGTACCTACAATAAATACTGTATATTTCTTACCATTCATATGTAAAAGTCCTGAAAAAGAGCGTTAACACTTAAAGACTCGCTAACGGGTCTGACGGACTCAGTTCTTCATATTTTGTGAAGTCACTTTAAAATTTTGGCGTTGGCTATTTTGCCACTTCAACCTTATCGTTGTACCTTTCAACGATAGTTACCACAACAAATTAAGATCATAGTCATCAGTTAGCGCACTACATGTAAGAACGACGGACGTAAAATGTGTATATGTAGCGTAGCGACTAAATACGTTAGTATTTTTTCTATCACTATTTATTTACCTTTTTTTACATTTTTTCATAGAAAATGGCCACCAATGGGTTTTTGAGACCTAACGAATTAGAAGAATATCTCAATGAAGAAATATAAAATGAAGACTGTTCTAAAGCTGGAGACTATTTAGAAATAAGTGAGAATGAATTGATTCCGAACAAGAAGACCCAAACTGCCTCTGTAACTGGAAAAAGGACAGAAAACCACTACCGGAAACTGAATAAATGTTTCTGACATGGGTGTCCCATGGAAGTCCAAAAACATTTCTGAGAGTTCTGTATTGAATCACCTGCAGTTCAGCTATCAATTTCTTTGAGGCAAATCCCCAGGTACAGCAGAGATAAGAAAGGTGTAAATGTGACAAGGCGTAGTACACCGATGTTAGCAATGGAATGGGTAGTAATCCTGGGAGTCTATATATTACACCAGTTATGGGGGTAATTTTCTCCTTTATGATTTGTGTGGAGTTCCCACGAGAGTTGGGAATCTACGATCAGGCCGAAATATTTTGTGATATTTTCTTTTCGAGGCAGTTATCACCAACTTTAATATTGAGCCTGAAATTTTTCTTGTTGCCAAAAACGATATAATGAGTTTTTTTTTACGTTAAAAGTTAGTTTGTTTATTCTTAACCAGCTTGTGAGTTTAGAATCATTAGCATTCATTTCCGTTTCGAACTCCGCTAGGTTCAGTTTATTATAAAAAAAATACTGTATCGTCCGCAAAAAGTTGTAGAGTTCCTGACTATCCAAAAGTTTAAAACACAATCATGCTTAATTCTAAGAGCGCCAGTTGCTACAATTATAAGTGGCGAAAAATATTTAAAAACGGAAAAATCGATTGTGAAACATAATGAAGCTACTTAGAATGTTGAATCGGCTTAGGAGTCTGCAGTTCATTGCCGACTAGCCGCCTTCACTGCTCGCCGTACGCAACTCTCCTTTCACCGTATTACTGACTTGCTGACGGAACAAACTTAAAGTCTATGCTGGCAGCTAGTCCCCGCCTTGCATTCATATATGTAATTAATGGTGGTTTATTGGTCAGTCTGCTGTATTAAAGAACACCACTCATGACGCCAGTTATGGAAAATTTAAAGTATGAGATTGATCCTTCAGAATAGACCCTAAAACCATGTTATTTCATTTCTACGTACAGTGTGAACAGTAAGCACAATCTCAAATAAAGAAGTTGATTGTTTGCTGTTTACCAGATGCAATAAACCACCCTATGATCACTGATCTACGATGATCTTCATCGGGCTCCTTGGTGAACGAGACTGTCTACAAGAAAGTTTTCTGGGTACCTACTGCACATGATAATAAAAGTCACAATTAAATTATTTGGTTAATTTATAAAGCGCCGTTTTAATGAAAAATCCCCACAAGAGCGCTGAGAAAATACTCGTACATATATATAAGAATTAATATAACTGGCTTACAAGTAAGATTTACAATTATAACTAGTGAGTTACAACTAAGACTTATAGCTAGTAACTTATATCTCGGACTTATAGCTAGTAGCTTATATCTATGACTTATAGCCAGTAACTTTTATCTAAGACTTATAGCTAGTTACTTATATCTAAGACTTATAGCTAGTCACTTATGTCTAAAACGTGTAAATGCCTTAGTCAAATGATGACCATATTATCCAAATAATTGTAAATAATTAATATCCCCTAAACCACACTGCATAAACTAATTGACCGTGTATTTTATTTATTTATTTACGCCCTAGTGGGCTTTTACAAAGATAAATAATAATAGTTGGACAGGTACGAAGAACACAATTATAATGAATAAATTAAGAGCAAAAAATAAAATTAATTAAAATTAATATCGTACATTTCATTTAATTATATAGACTTCGTTTTATAACGAATGCAGAATCTGCAAACATGTCTACAATATTCCCAAATTTATTGCCAAAATGATGTAATCTATTTATAAGTGTATGAGCCTCACGGCTTGTTTTAAAATTGTCACAGAAGAAGGTAGCACTTTGCCTCGAATTTCTGGTCGGTACGTAAAATTTTATTTTGGCGAGAATTTCAGGGCTGTCAATGCAATTATTAATGATTTTATTTAATAGTATTAGGTCTGAGATGATCCGTCTATCCCACAGCGTAATTAAGTTGAGTTGTTTCAATAAAATGACATAGTTAATATTTTGAATTGGAATATTCAGCTTAAAGTTAACAAATATTAAAAATTTGTGCTGTACCCTTTCTATATTGTCGGAATGTATTTTATACAGTGGGGACCAAATGGGCGAATTATTCTCTACCTGGCTTCTTACTAAAGAAGTGTACAATATTTTCAAACATTCTAGTGATTTAAAATCACTTGCTCTTCTGCATATAAAACTAAACATTTTAATAGCTCTATTTGTTATTTCATTTACGTGCAAAGTAAATGTTAACTTTTCATCAAACATAACACCAAAGTCCCTGATCTGAGTGACTGGTATCAATATTACATTATTTAATGAGTATTCATAAGTAACATGACTTTGGATTTTATAAAAACGAATAACTTGGCACTTTTGAATGTTAAGAAATAGCTAGTTGATCACACACCAATGAAATAATTTATCTAGATTAGATTGTAAAATATAGCAATCCTCTATACTATGGATCATTTTATATATTTTTAAATCATCAGCGAAGAGCAAAACTTGTACATCTTTAAATATACTAACAATGTCATTTATAAATAATAAAAAAAAGAAATGGTTCAAGGTGAGATCCTTGGGGAACCCCACTTGTGGCTTCGAAGACATAAGAGTTTATGTAATATAGATCGCATAAAATGAAAAAAAAAATTAAATTATAAATAGAATAAAATTTCTGACATAATAATATACACACCTATTTAATTACAAATGTTAAAAATTTTAACATTCTTAACACATTTTGGTTGATTTTATAAATAACATAGATAGAAACGACCCGAATTAAAACTTTACAGAATTTAAAGAAAGTTATATTTAGTACTAGCTGGTCCCGGCATGCGTCGCTATGCCACTTAATAAAGAAATTGTTTCTCCCTGAGTGTCCTTTCCCATCGTCCCGTTCCCCTTCCGCCTCTTCTCCTGCGTCCTCTTCCCCTCTCGCGTTCCCACTCCGTCACCTCCACCTTCCCTCTCCCTACTCCACTCCCCGCCCCCTTCACCGTCCCGCGAACCCCCCTCCCGAGTTCCCCTCCCCCTCCCAGGTCCCCCTTCCCGCGTTCCCCTTCCACCTTCCCCGCCTTCCCTCTTCCCTTTACCGCTCCCTCGTCCCGCCAACCCTCCTCCCGCGTTCCATATATTCAATCCCAGTACATTCAGTTCTTAAACAGCCCGCGTGCCACCTTTTACAATTTTTATTCAAATTTCCATTTTTCATGTATATTAAATTTGGTACCTAACATAGGTACCTATTTAAAATATCTAAAATTCTTGATTCGATTCAAAATATTAGGGGAGTACCTACTTTAAATACATTTTTCAACTTTTCAAAAATAGAATCCTGATTGCACTATCATTCATTGTTTTGCAAAATGTCATTCTATAACACGCGAACTGTCAAACGTGCGATGTTTTCTGTTATTATCTAATTTTCTGCGCAATTTTCTTAATTTTTCTCTCCGTAAGAACCATCATCAAACTTCAAGGAATATTTTAAAAAAAGAATTAGCGAAATCGGTTCAGCCGCTCTCGAGATTTGCGCTTACCAACAAATTTAGCGATTCATTTTTATATTATAGATAAAGTGCCTATTCAAAACACACACTTAAAGGAAAAAAAGTGCAGACTCAAAATAACCACCAACGAATTAAAGTGATTAAAATAGAATGAACTTCAAATTTTAAATTCAGATTCCTTTTCTAAACAAAATTTGTAATAAAACTGTCACCTCACTTTTTATCACTTTCATTTCATTTCATTTCAAATTCAATGTGGGTTACGTCACAAATAGGCGCAAAATTTAACCGTCGCTTTTGATCAGGTTTGTAAAATATCTGAACAACCTAGCTCAAATAATTCTAAGACAATGAGAAGCATTATTTCTTTCCGTTTCTAACATAAAAGAAATCACAAATATTCGCATTACAGAAAGAGAGATATCTAACTTTTAATAATGCACGGTCGCTCTGGGACAATCTGGGTCTCCTGTTATTATAACGGCATATGATGTTTTGGGACAACGTGGGTCTCCTGTGATTAAACGGGTTAAATACTACTTAAAATTGAACAACCACATTCTGTGGATACGGTTTCAGATTTTCACGACCAAAATTATTTTTGTTATTTGTTTTAGGAGTGTTATCCCGTGTTGCTCTACCTCCATCTTTAGCCAACTCTTAGGACATCGCTACAGTATCCATCATTAGAGTAGATGCGTAATTGTTAGTGGTGAGATGTGTGCTTATGTACTTGGAAGTGATACCGTGTTGCCAGGTCCAATCCACTAAGAAGTGCTATTAGAGTATCTATAGTGGCGTAACTGGTATGAGTGGCACCCGGAGCGGAAAACGTGTTGTAATTTCCGTCGGCAGCTTGCATGGGGACGTGCCTCAGGCAAATATAAATACTACGATTTAATGAACTTGCAGTATCGCTCCGAATATGTAAAGTTTGACGGTAATACTCAATGTATCAAAAAGTTATATACTGCATACGACGCCATTGCATGTCTCAGTTATTCTGTACCGGTGACTAGAGATCACTAGATGACAGTGGATTCAAGGAATATGCTATTTTTGAACCAGTTCCTGTCTCGGTTGCTTCGTACCGGTCACTAGCGTTACTTCGTTAAAGTAATTTCGACAAAAGGCACAATAGCAGGCAAAATACGAAAAAGTTTATTCTGCAACGATAGTTCCAACGTACTTCTTCAAATCTCTCATTTGAGAAGACGAATTGCTACTCTTAGATCACAATAAAGGTTTTTATCAACAGTGAATTAGCATGTGGGTCGTCAGATTGCACTTATGAGAACATGATTAGTTGCACTCGGGACAAAAAAAAGTTTCTCTCCACTGTGAGTCAGCTTGTGCTTCGTGAGATTGCAATTTATAAAACATGAATAGTTGCACACGGAACAAGAAAAGATTTTTCTCCATTGTGAGTTAGCATGTGGATCGTTTTTTTTTTTTTTTTTTTTTTTTTTTACATGAGCTCCACACAGGAGGCCCTGAGGAAAATAATTTCCATCAGGGCCTATGTCATCTTTGGGGATGCTGTGTAGAGGGTTTTTTTAAGGAAAGGAAGGAGAGGAGAGTTCTGGGAAGGAAAAGGGTTTGAGGGGTGGGTAGGAATCTGGGGTTCAGTGTGTCCCGGTCATTCGCCTCCAAGACCTAGACAAACCTCACCCCATGAACCCGGGCACCCCTGCTAAATCACCAAACGTAGCGAACCACTTGGGGTGACCTATGGCAGAGGTGTTGGTTATCTAATAAAGGTTCCCGGGGCGGCGGTACCCATTCCCGCCTCCCAAATTGTGAATTAATTGTTAAACTGTTCTTTCGAGAACATGAATAGTTGCACTCGGAACAAGAAAAGGGTTTTTCTTCGCTATGAGACAGCATGTGCCTCGTGAGACTGCTCTTTTGAGAACATGAATAGTTGCACTCGGAACAAGAAAAAGATTTTTCTCCACTGTGAGTCAGCTTGTGCCTCGTGAGACTGCCCTTTTCAGAACATGAATAGTTGCACTCAGAACAAGAAAAAGGTTTTTCTCCACTGTGAGTCAGCTTGTGCCTCGTGAGACTGCCCTTTTCAGAACATGAATAGTTGCACTCGGAACAAGAAAAGGGTTTTTCTAAACTGTGAGTCAGATTGTGCTTCGTAAGATTGCCCTTTCGAGAACATGAATAGTTGCACTCGGAACAAGAAAAGGGTTTTTCTCCGCTATGAGTCAGCATATGCCTCGTGAGACTGCCCTTTTCAGAACATGAATAGTTGCACTCGGAACAAGAAAAGGGTTTTTCTAAACTGTGAGTCAGCTTGTGCTTCGTAAGATTGATCTTTCGAGAACATGAATAGTTGCACTCGGAACAAGAAAAGGGTTTTTCTCCGCTATGAGTCAGCATGTGCCTCGTGAGAGTGCTCTTTTGAGAACATGAATAGTTGCACTCGGAACAAGAAAAGGTTTTTCTCCACTGTGATTCATCATGTGGATCATTAGACTGCCCTTTTGAGAACATGAATAATTGCACTCGGAACAAGAAAAAGGTTTTTCTCCACTGTGAGTCAGCATGTGGATCATTAGACTGCCTTTTTGAGAACATGAATAGTTGCACTCGGAACAAGAAAAAGGTTTTTCTCCACTATGAGTCAGCCTGTGCCTCGTGAGCCTGCCCTTTTTAGAACATGAATAGTTGCACTCGGAACAAGAAAAGGGTTTTTCTCCGCTATGAGTCAGCATGTGCCACGTGAGACTGTTTTTTTGAGAAGATGAATACTTGCATACGGAACAAGAAAGAGGTTTTTCTCCTCTATGAGTCAGCTTGTGCCTCGTGAGACTGCCCTTTTCATAAAATGAATAGTTGCACTCAGAACAAGAAAAAGGTTTTTCTCCACTGTGAGTCAGCTTGTGCCTCGTGAGATTGCTCTTTTGAGAACATGAATAGTTACACTCGGAACAAGAAAAGGGTTTTTCTCCGCTATGAATCAGCATGTGCCTCGTGAGACCTTTTTTTTGAGAACATGAATAGTTGCACTCGGAACAAGAAAAAGGTCTTTCTCCACTGTGAGTCAGCACGTGGATGGTCAGACTACACTTTCGAGAACATGAATAGTTACACTCAGAACAAGAAAAAGGTTTTTCTCCACTGTGAGTCTGCTTGTGCTTCGTGAGATTGCCCTTTAGAGTACATGAATAATTGCACTCGGAACAAGAAAAGGGTTTAACTCCAGTATGGGTGCGATGGTGAATTACAAAATCATTCCTATGATGGCAAGAGTAGTCACATTGAGGACAAAATAATCGTTTATTCACAGGATGCTTCTTCAGATCTGTCGACAAATTTGAAAAAGAATATGAATAAAAAAGGCTCATTAAGATTTATTTTCCGTGATAAGTTGAAAAAAATTGATAACAGCTAATATTCTTAAAATGAAAAAAGGTCTTACCTGTTGCCTGGTTCATTTCGACGCGTTCTAAGCACTCTTTCTTAACATCAGACAGCTCCATGTCAATTTCCATAAATGGAAAACCCCCTTCATCTTCTTCTTGGGATCCAAGATCCTCCTTGATGGCCACTGTCTCCACATTAGTGCTGCCTGCAAAAACAAAATTACAAAACGAACATTGATAAATGTTATGTTCTTTGAATGTTGTGTAGTACATTTATACACTACAATAATTTACATAAAACTAGACTTTATGAAAAAAATCTATAAATTTGAAAGATTTAAAACCCAATCATTTAACATATGTATTTAGGCGTGGATTTGGATATGAACTCTAAGATAAAAGAATGACACCAGATGTCCGCTTCAGTTACCAACGCTTCATGAAGGACCCCGCTCTTGAAGAAGTCAATGAAAAGGTTTTTATTTCCATCAATATTTACGTAACCATATCGTGTAACTGATAACATGTCCCAAATAAAAACAGGTAAATACTTGAGGAATCAGGATCTTGGTGCGAGTAATACATTTATGTTAATAATTCCAAATTAAAAATGTGTCATGTTTTATAAATAATTAAAAAATTAAACATGCCAAATTTTTTAATATATTCAATGTAACTAACTGGCTGTCTGAGTAATATCCGCATATTGAAAACATTCCTTCTTTACATCTTGGAGGTCGAAATCTTTATCCATATACAGCATTACACCTCCGCCTTCTTCCTGGGGCCCTGGTTCCGTCTTGATGGAAACAGTATCAGGATTTAGTAGATCCATGGCCCTGTTGTTGTAGCCTTTGATGATTGGTTCAAGTAAAAAAAAATCCTGAAACTGAACATTTTGATAAAGGAAATTTATTTCGCGTGAGTTTTGAATACTTGGTTTTGCTTGAAATATATTGCCAAATATTGAAGTCATAAACATAACTCATATTTTGAAATAAGGATATAATAATTATTGTGACAATATTTTAAGCTCGCATTTGACATTTGAAAAACGTGGAGAGAATCGCCATCAATAGCAGCCTAACTCGATACAATGTACACAATATATATCTCTTAAGATAAACCGGTATTACCTTATTTTGGATCCGCCATTCCGCTTTTAACATGTTAATGAATATGAGTATTTTTATGAATGCATTTTAAAAACGGTATGCTGCCAATATTGTTTAGGGACTTGTTTACAACAACCAGTTCCGCTAATGTTATTTGTGTTATTGAGTACACAACTGATTTATACAATAAGCTAGGTATACAAGTAACAATGGATATTACTACGACTGACGTCTATTTTGTCAAATTTCTGGGATTAAAAGAATAAAATGCGAGTAGATGCTATCGTATAGTCGTATACTAACGGTAGATTGCTGCTGTCTCACCGTAGTACTGCTCAAGTCAAAGCAGCAATTTAATTAATCTGTCTCAACACAGGTTTATATAGATAAATAAATAAATTTCTTCACACAAACACTAATCCAAAATTAGGAACACTTTTAATTGATGTTTTAAATGTACTTCGAACAAAACGTACCATGAATATCCTTATACATGTAGGTGTTCTGATTGGCGTTGGTAGGAAAAGCTAGGTCGCATTAGACACGGCGCAGTTGTACTTGTGAGCCTGCCTTAGCTCAAATGAAAGAACAAAATGTTGATCAGTTTGGCCGTCAGCCGCTACCAAATGAAAAGCGTGATTAATATCAGCATAAGGAACTAACTAAGTAACTAACCATCACGCCGTTTCCAGGCAGGGGTAGGCAGAGAGGACGGACCGCCAAACAACTCGGTCTTGGCACACTCTTTGCCTCACTCACATTCATGCGTCGTCTCATACATACTCTTCTATTATTCTGACTTTTGACATGACCCGTCACAAGTATCTGCTTTACTTGATCATGCCATGTCTTCCTCAGTCGTCACCGACTTTTTCTACCATTCACATTTGCGTCATATATTCTTCTTACACTACTTTCTTCGTCCATTCTCTCTACATGCCCAAACCATCTAAGGATCCCTTTCTTAATCTTACTCATTATGCTTACATCAGCCTTACATTCTTTGCGGATATCCACATTTCTCACACGATCATACATGATTAATACTTACCAATAACAATCACAGTATGGGATGATAAATTTAACTGCGCGGACTAAACATTGGAAACAGGAAGAAACGACTGACGAAGAAGAAAGCACGAGTCAATATAATATTTAGGTTATACATAGACAATAATGAAGTCATAGATAATTATTAAGATTTCCTTGCCTGGCCTTTAGGTTTATGTTACTTGATTCAAATTATGTTTTGTATAATACTATAGTGAATGTATGTCTTGTACGTGGATATCAAATATTATAGGGCTAGTAGATTCTTCAGCATGTCGAATGTGGGATTTGGTGACCTTTAGAAAAAATGACGTACTAAAAAATCATAGATAATTATTTCCAAGCCGTCAGAGAAGCTACATACTTAGATTCCAAAGCTGATATTTAGTGCAAGCGAACCTGAGCTTTTTTATTAGTTTTTATATAAACATACATGTAACACAATCATGAGTAATTACATTTTACAGTAACAATCGAATGAAACTCAAATCATTAAATACTAACATGCAACATTGATCATAAACTGTATAAACATATGTATGTATATAATACAGAGGCTTTACGAGAGTGTAACTACTCGTGTATAAAGGGAAGAGATTTTTCTTTTTTTAATTAAAAAAATAAATAATATTAAAATTATAACACATATATTATATATACGTACATAAATCAAATGAAAAAAAAAATAATATATATATATACACATATCTTTATTAAATTAAAATAAAAGTTGAATAAGTATTTTTAATCGATTGTTAATGCGATTCTAGATAGCTAAATTATTTAAGATATTATTGTTTAATTTATTTTTGAATTTATTGTATTCAGGTTCTAATCTCAGCTCAATTGCTAGTTGATTAAACCACACCACTCCATGTGTCTCATGTGTAGTAGTGTTGTGCAAAACTGGTATGCATTAATGGCGTACATAAGCGACCCACTGTGCTTTGCCTATTGCTCTCGCGTAGAAAGTGCTCTCGTAGTGCGCGTTAGAAACGGTGCAATGTTTGGTGATTAAGCAGGAGTGCCTGGGTTCATCGAGTGAGGTTGGTTTGGGTCTTGGAGGCGAATCGTTTTGCCCACCTACTGCGTTGTGGGCTAAATAAATCAAACCTAGACCTCTCTAGCTGGACTCTCTCGATCCATCGCCTTGCGCAGCAGTGAGAGGGATGGATTTATACGTTCTTCACACACTAAGACATTGACCGCAGATTCCCACCCACCATGCATACCTTTTTCCTTCCCAGAACTTCCTCCCCTTCCTTTTCCAAAAACGACCCTCGACGCAGCATGCACAAAGATGACAGCGCATGTAATTCTTGATTAGTCGTCGCACGGAGAATGAACGCTCTGCACTACAGTGGCTGAAAATCAAAACATCATATCGGCTAAAAAAGGTTTTTTTTTTAATTAGCTCCACACAGGAGGCCCTGAGGAAAATAATTCCCCTCAGGGCCTATGTCATCTTTGGGGATGCTGCGTGGAGGGTCTTTTAAGGGAAAGGAAGAAGAGGAAGTTGTGGGAAGGAAAAAGGTAAAAAGGTCTCGCTCAACCAGCCTCTCTCGATCCGGCCCATCACGCAGCAGGTGGGCAGACGCATCCGCCGCCAAGACCGGACAAACCTCACCCCATAAACCCGGACACTCCTTCTTAATCACCAAACGTAGAGAACCACTTGGGGTGACATATGGTAGAGGTACTTACTTAAACATACTTAAATGTTCAAACTTCAAATCAAACGCTAAATGGGGATACCGGTTTTGTTTTGTTAGGTTGAATTAGGTTGTGTTGGGTTAGGTTAGGTTAGGCCAAGGACAAGGGCAGCCGATCCGTGAATTCCCGAAATTAGGGGGAATTTCTGAGAATTTAAATCGATTGGATAATTTGTGGAGAAAATACTTAGGATCTATAATACCGAAAATGAGGTAACTAATACATATAATTCGGCCCCTTAGAGTGTTATGATTTATGTTTGTAATGACATATTGTTATGTGCGTGTGTTATATTTTAAAGGGAAAAGTAACGTTGAGCCTTGGTCGGGCTCGGGTGTATTCTGCCAGTCAACTTTGATTTCTTCTCAGGAAATCTTGGACGCCAAACCCAGTCTAATGTCTGGGTATGTCAACTAGCGGAGATCACGGTACTCAATTCTCAGAGTGTGGGTCATGGTTTTATAACATTCCTGAAAAGGCTGCACAAGGAATTCTACATAATAAAACACAGAGTAGAGTTGACAATCGGTACACTGTATTGAAATTATAAAATATAATAAAACAAATTGGATGGACTCACCCCGGGACCAATGTCGTAATCTATGCTATTCCTAGCTACACTAATTAAGTTTTACTGCCGCCGTTCCCCCGATGTCGCGTGAACCAACACCACCTCCTGGTGGCAAGGGAGGTCCCAACCTCTGCGGCCCAGCATGTGCCTGCGACCTCCACGGCGGTCGCCCGGAAGGGATGATGGACCTGGACCCTCAGAGAACGGGAGGAGTACCCAAACACTCCTCCAAATTGTATAGGAAGGCTCGACAGCAATCGAGGCGGGGTATCGTTCAACCCTGCGGTAATCTCGGGTTTGTTCCATAAATAAACCCCCGGTGGGAATTCGATGTTTGCCCTGCATTCAATGACAGGCGCGGCGGGTAATTATTTACACCGATCTCTCGGATAAAGAGGTACCTTAAACATAACAATCGAACACCGCCATTAACTCGTGTTCACTTTTGGGGACCCGCGCGAAAACTCACATTTTACGTGAATAATCTTCGAAATTATTATATTTTCTTTTTTAAAAAAACACAACGTGTTTCCTTCCCCCGGATGCAGATGCCCAAAACTTGGATTTCAATCACATCGTATTTCAAACTTAATAATTAAGTGACCGTTGTTTTCACGGCGTACCGCACATTACCCGTCAAAACCAGAGTGCGGAAACGGAAAAAAAACAAACGCCGCCTACCGACGCGTTGAACGAAACTCCCCCAGCTTTGCCAACCTAACCAATAAAAATGCATTTAAAAAAATAGTACCTAACTTACGATTAATACAATCGCTTCATAACAAGAGTCAAAGAAACGTAACTCAATTTTTATCGATTTTGAGTTACGGATGGTACTAGACACAAAATAACACATTACGTTAAGTGACAAAGACACGTATCTATAGGTTCAACGGTTAAAAATTTACGTCGTTGCGTATCTACAGAAAACCATTTATTGTCAATGTCAGTAGAGTGTATCTTTACTTGCGTTTTTTAAACTTGAATAAAAAGATATTTGCTTGCGAGTCAAAGAAACGCATCTTTAGTTACGTTCGATTCACCCGCATAGATTATGCAACTGTTTTACTTTACTTTGTCACTTACGCGTCATTCATTTACGATTTGGCAGTTGTGTTTGCGGCACTTTTTATTTTAACGAGTGGTTTGAATATTAGTTTGGTTATTTTTTTGTGTGTTTTGACTCAATATAAATCGAATATGGAAAGGAAAACACACAAAACACGGATTCAGTGAATAATGGAAGCGGCATTGTTGAATAATAAGGAAGATTCTTCAAGTGCCACAAATATCTTATTTCAGTGGCGGGTATGGGTACCGCCGCCCCGGGAATCATTTATTGGATAACGTTTGATGACTTAGCAGGGGTACCCGGGTTTATGGGGTCAGGTTTGTCCGGATCTTGGCGGCAGATGTGTCTGCCATCAACAGCATGGCAGGCCGGGTCGGGAGAGACTGAGGGAGATCTTTTGACCTCTCCAGCACGACTCTCTCGGAACATTCTCTTGCATCGCAGATTCATTCGTCCGTCACACTGGCCCCCAAATTCCTAACTACCCCTTATACCTTATTCCTTCTAAGAATTTCTTATCCTTCCTTCCCCTAAAAAGACTCTCTACACAGCATCCCCAAAAACGAAATTGATGTTACTACAACTGCTACCAAAATTAAAATAGCAGAAAATCAGGAGTCACGATGCCAAAAGTCAAGACAGTTCTTCTTCTTTAAGAGCGATTCGAGAATCCAAGAATGCCAAGAATTTTTCTTGACTACATTGGATATACTGAAACCTTTTTTAGAAATATAATTAATAATAGCTTGGAAAATGGAAAAGTTCTCCAAAACAAAAGGGGAAAACATTTACCTGGAGATAAAAGACCAGAAGAATCTAAAAAAATCATTAAGGACCACATTTTTCAAACAGTACCGTCACATTACTGTAGAGCGAACACTTCATTTAAATATTTAGCCGCCGATTTGACATTACACATACGTAATGTACACTATGTATGTTGACTTGTCTAAGGATACAAATTATGTTCCTGAAAAAACATGGTTAAACCGAAACATATTTAACACCTGTAACATATAGTTCCAACAACCACGCGAAGATATGTGCGACTCGTGTGTTAAATACAAAAATGCTAATACGGAAGAAAATATCTCTTTTGGATGAGTATGATCGCCACAGACAACGCAAAATTGCTATACAGAATTGTAAAATCCAATCTAAAACCCTTGCTTCTGAATCCACTGTAAATTTCATCGAGTTTAATTTAGAATACGTTCGAAGATAATTTTTTATAGACGACGCCTGGCAGTTTATAATTTAACTTTTTTTAATGTTCGGAGCAATGAAGCTAGAAATTACATGTGACATGAATGAGTGGCTGGTCGTGGCTAAGATGAAATCGCTTCATGTATGTATAAGTATTTGGTAGCTAATGCTAATGGAAAGAAGTTCATTCTGATGAGTGATACCTGTTGATGTATCGAAACTTCTACAAAGAAAATAAATATATTTGAATTTTTTGTATTTAATAGAGTCATTTAATAGAGTCAGGCCATAGCTTTAGTAAAGAAAAAACAAAATTTAAACATTGCAATATAAATTCATACTTTAATCTTTGCGCATTAGAAACGCTCGAAATAAACAAAAAAATTAAATCTAAAATTAATTTAGTGAATAAAATAATAGCGCCTTGCAAATCTCCTTTACTAACCATGTTTCCGTATAATATTGACTCCTCCCACCGCTTTCCCCCTCCCCCCAAAATCATCCCTCCCACCTAATTAATCTTTGGTACTTGTATTTATTTTTTAAGTTAGTTTTAATTCTGCTCGTGAATGATACGGTTGTATCGAAACCGGTCGCGGAAAAATTTAATTTAAGTAACAAATGAACATTTAATAAAACTCTTCAAAAAACCAAAAAAAAAAAAAAAATATATATATATATATATTTGATCCTTCATGGTGGTACCCAGCAGTTAGATTAGCTTTCAGAAAATCCAAATATTATATCATTGAGATGGGACAAGAGCATTTCTTCAGTTTCATCAACTTGAGGAAACAATTAATTAAAAACAAAAAGACAGATAAAAATGGCATGGATGTAAACTAGTTAAAAATCACATTCAAAAGAAGATCCTGACAATATTTATTAAGTTCCTAAAACAAGGCAACGAGCTGGACTTATTTTTTTACATGCGCTCCACACAGGAGGCCCTGAGGAAAATAATTTACCTCAGGGCCTACTTCATCTTTGGGGATGCTGGGAGGAGGGTTTTTTTTAGGAAATAAAGGAGAGGAGAATTCTGGGAAGGAAAAGGGTTTTAGGGGTGGGTAGGAATCTGGGATTCAGTGTGTCCTGGTCATCCGCCTCCAAGACCTAGAAAAACCTCACCCCATGAACCAGGGCACACCTTATAAATCACCAAACGTAGCGAACCTCTTGGAGTGACCTATGGAAGAGGCGTTGGTTGAAGTAAAGTGTATGCTAAGACTGAGTTGTTTGGCGGTCCGTCTTCTCTGCCTACCCCTGCGGAGAAACGGCGTGATGGTTAGTTAGGTAGTTAGTAAGTTAGTCAGGTACAAGATTCCAGTTTTTTAAGCAAGTTACAATATTATGTAGCATATTAAGTTTTTTTTGACAATAGAATCAGTTGGAAAATAGTTACCTAAATATTTTATATATTTTCTGTTTTAAATAATTTTTTCAATAAATATTTCTAGACTTGAAATATTTTTATTACTGTTCCACCACTATCCTAATTCCTATAAATCATCTTTACAAATTTTCGGGTGTAAAAAAAGTCAAATATCGAAGGAAGTTTTTCATAACTTGAGTTCAGTGATTGCAATTTTGATTTTGGTTAGGATCAAAGACACGTAACTGAGATATAGCTGCACTTAAATTTAAAAAAACATATGAAAATGAATTACTACTTTATATTTAAAAGATGATTTAGAATCACAAAATACCACCCTTTAACTAAACGAAAAGAAATTATTAAAATGTTCCATTTGTTTAAAAATAGACAACATTGATTGATTGAGAACTATGTTTTTTGCTCTCCTGTAAACTAGAGAAAAATGAGATACGTTTTTTTGACCCTAAGGGGCCGAATTATAAAGCATTATCCAACCACATTAAAAAATTATATTTACAATAGAGAACTCCAGTGCAATTTTTTTTATTTTTTTTAATGAATAAAGACCTTCAAACTTAAATAACTGCATTTTTATTTTTATTTTTATAGTTAGTTTTAATAGTTAAAATAATTGTCAAAGTTTTAATTTTTAAAGACTCCCAGAAACGCACCGTATCTATGGTGGTCTTCACCCACCGTTAGTTTTTTACTTTTTAAGTTGTCATTTTGAATCAGTGATGTCATGTCGAGGGAAATTTCCCTAGATCTAGGGGAGAAAAATATTTTTTAGGGATAAGGGAAATCAGGACAAAATCTAGGGAAATTTCGAACTCTGGCAAAAATTTTATTACATATGACAATATTACTGGTATTATTTATATATATATATATATATATACACGGTGTCCGGAAACTCGTAGTACAAGCGGAAAACTGGTGAACCTACATCACATAGAGAACCCAAATAAACATAAAGATTTTCAATTTAAGCATTTTTAAATTTAAAATTAAGAAAAAAAATATATTTTAAAAACATTTCGGCTTTTTAGGGTTAAAATTTTTGAAAAGCGGAAATGTCATGATGACAGATGGAAGATGTTATTCTAAAATTATTTATAAGTTGCTTAATCTCTTTTCGTGTCCATAGTTTATTTATTTTCATCTTAATAATTTATTCTCCCACCTCTTCTAGGCATTACAATATGGTTAATTAGCGGGTAAATATGCAGTTAGTCCACCTCACGGATAACACGGAACGTTCGTGTTGTCGCAGTTTGATGCACGGATAATAAGGAATGTTCCTTTTTTAACTAATAGACAATCAAATATGACATTTGTGGGAAGTACCAATCTTATAAAATAAATTCTCTAAAATAAATTCGCTTTTCATCATACTTTTAAAAAACATCCCAGGTTTTGAATGCTTTGTTTGGCTACGCAGGGTTTGTCTAGCGGGTTTGTGTAATTATTTTAATACATTTCTTTCAATTTTCGTTATTTGTTTTTTGGGGTGTTATGCCGTGTTGCGCTACCTCCTTCTTTAGCCAACGATGTCCGAAACGTTGGCTAAAGAAGGAGGTAGCGCAACACGGCATAACACCCCAAAAACAAATAACGAAAATGCTTTTGGCCGTGAAAATCTTAAAACTTATCATTTCTTTCAATGTTCTACTGTTATAAATACAGGTACAAACTTGTCAATGATGCATTCACTTTGTTTTACGCAAAAATATTTTTCTATGATTGGCAGCATTGATGAAATGTTAAAATAAAAACAATGAATAAACATGGCGTTACCGCGCAAGTGAAATTTTAACAAAATTAAAATGTTAAATGCATATTTTTTGCATGTTTTTTGGTCTCCCCCGACATAAATACTCACTTTTCGTAATAATAAAGCTAAATCTAACTGTTTGGATCCGTATTAACGAGTAAGCGGTTTAATGCATAAATAATAATTAGCGTACCAATTTATTTTATTGTGTGGCAGCTCCGCATCTGGTTGCAATGTTTTCAAATCCAAAAACACATCACAAACATTTGTCACCAATTGTTCAACTTATCACAACTACATAGGAGGGTACACACCGCTTTCCCGCCCTGGTATAAATAACAGATTACTCACTAACTAATAATTCAATTAATTTCATTCACAATTAATCACACAAAGAAAATAACTTAAAGAGTCACAATGTTACGCTATAATTAATAACGCACTATTATTTACGTTTCAAATAAAACACAAGAAACATCCCACGTGAAAGCGTAAATACAAACTGATACAAACTAATTGGGCGGTCCAAAACACGGAACTGTTTGCATACAACTCGAGTGAAATAGCGCTGTTTCGTTTTTTAAAACGGTGCTAAAGGGAGACGCATGTGGGAACTCTCGGGCGCATTCCTTGTATTTTTGAATGAATTCGACGCGATCCCGAGGATAAAACGGTCCAAGTCCGAAATTTGAAGAAATGAGTTTTTGATGATAATTTACTTGAAGTAAATACGTTTTACGTGAAGTAAAACATGATAATTTACTTGAAGTAAATTATCATGTTTATCAGTGGCAGAAAGATGGAAGTCCCATTATGAAGAAAAAATACGATTTTCAAAATTGCATATGGATGCAAGTACCATGATGCAACAACTATCTTAGAAGCAGAAGGGTGTACCATGGACTTTATTCCTTTTATAATACACCACATGTCATAACAAAATAGTCCACTTCATTTAGAGGCAGTAGGACTCAAGTCCATGTTTTTGTTTTTTTTTTACATGAGCTCCACACAAGAGGCCCTGAGGAAAATAATTTCCCTCGGGGCCTATGTCATCTTTGGGGATGCTGTGTGGAGGGTTTTTTAAGGAAGGGAAGGAGAGGAGAGTTCTGGGAAGGAAAAGGGTTTAAGGGGTGGGTAGAAATCTAGGGTTCAGCATGTCCTGGTCATCCGCCTGCAAGACCTAGACAAACCTCACCCCATGAACCCGGCACCCCTGCTAAATCACCAAACGTAGCGAACCACTTGGGGTGACCTATGGCAGAGGTGTTGGTTATCCAATAAAGGTTCCCGGGGCGGCGGTACCCATTCCCGCCTCCCAAATTGAAAAGTTGACTCAAGTCAGCGTTTTTTTTTAAACAATTATTTTTAATGGCTTTACTATAAAAAATTCGTTTCATTTGCTCCTTCTTAAAACAAAACTAATTGAGTTAATAATTTACCTTTTTGGACTTGCTTCCGTACAGAATTTGGTTCGCAAGTTCAAAGTTCAAGGCCAAGCCATTAGTAGCTTACCCCTTCTATTGTGTTGATCGAACCGAGCGCAGAAAGGGACAGCAAATTTCGCATTGCACTTTGACTTGGAAGCGCGAAAATAATTAACAGCTGTTTTTAACCGTGAAACGACCGTACTACACGGAATAAAATTATGAATAATTTCAAAATAATGCTTTAAATCCGGATTTCTTTGTTTGTTTTCTTTTAATTAGTTTTTATTAGTTAGGTACTATGAACGTCAGTAATAATTTATAAGAATTTGACCAAAAAAAAATCAACTTCTGACTCGATTTACTCGAAAACGAAAGCTCAAATCAAA
The DNA here is from genome assembly GCA_929108145.2 of Limnephilus rhombicus. Classification (NCBI taxonomy): domain Eukaryota; kingdom Metazoa; phylum Arthropoda; class Insecta; order Trichoptera; family Limnephilidae; genus Limnephilus; species Limnephilus rhombicus. Next base: position 35,686,463 of record OV815289.1, read on the forward strand.
AAAAATTATACCACAAAATCACTCCAAATGTGATGAGGATTCCCCAGTTTCCCGCTTGTACTACGAGTTTTCGGACACCTTGTATATATACGTATATATATTTTTTGGAATTCCTATGAATCTTAATTATTGTTCATGTACTTACATGCAATGTTATTTTTAACACTGACAACTCAAAATGATATTATGGAACGTACCCATACTACGTGACACGTTCGTGGGGGGGGGGGGGGTCTTCAAAATACCACGCTTGGTACAAATGAGCGGCGGGTTGCTTATGATTTTTATTTTGCAAAGTGTTTTTTTTTTATTTGGAATTCAGTTTCTAATTCAGTGGTGAGTGTATTCGTACTTTTAAATTATTACTTCACGTAGCAAAAAGTGTTTTATTTGGAAAATCACGGTATTATTAGTATATTTACCAAGTTCCGATATCTTTCCAATTAATTATCATATTGATTAACATATAACAGGATTAGTGTTACACAATCGGGTGGCTACGTAGGTAATTGAGTAAATGTGAAATTCTAGGGAAATTTCACTTAGAAATCTAGGGAAATAATTTTTTTGGGCAGAACATCCCTGTTTGAATGAAGAATCATGGCCAGCGTTGCCAGAAGGTTACTTTTGTAACCTTTTAGGTGATTTTTTACTCTGAAAGGTTTCTTTCAGGTTACACTACTCAAAAGGTTACTTTTAGGTGATTTTTCAGAACCAACGTCAAACGGAATGCTCTTTTGTTTTTTTTCGTGTTGGCTAACGGCTTGCTAAATCATGGACTATACACTTATTGCAAAACTTTACTTCTTTCTCTTTCACACTATTGTGAAAGAGGAACACGTTTCGCTCAATATTAGAATTCGGATCAGTCATATGGAATCCCCAATACAAAGTAAATATTGAAAGGTTAGAAAGAATTCAAAAAAAGATATTGAAACACCTAGACTTTAAATCCTTTCGAACTTCAGAAAACCTAAAAGACTCATTAAAATTCCATAATTTATCAACTTTAGAAGATAAAGAAATATATCCGACCAAAAATTTTTATTCAAAATCATTAACAACGTTGTTGACAACAACTGTCTTCTAGAAAACATTAATTTCCACTGTCCAATAAGAAACACAAGATCAAACCAACTATTCCACATCCCACACTCAAAAACAAATTACACACAACATTCATTTCTCTGAAGGACGTGCACAAAATTCAATGATATCTTTTACGACTCTGATATTTTTCATTTGTCCTCAGGCCAATTTATTAAATCAGTAATAGAAAAAATTTAAACAAATTGTTAATTACGAACTCTTCACCCCTGCTGCATGTTATAATTTTTTTTTTTCATTCTCATTATGTTTGTTTTCCTTCTTTTTATTATAATAATAATATTTGGATTATTTATATATCCTATAATATGCTTTATAATTTGTATGTTTTTTTTTTCATTTCTGTTGTATATATATTTTTTTTTTCTACCACTTTATGTTTTCTTTAATGTTTTAATCTATGTTTTTATATATATATATTATAAATTTCACCGGAAACTTCGCTGGTTAATGCAACCATGTAATATGTTACTTTATTATTAAAATATGTATTACTGTTTGTTACCTCAATAAACTAAAAAAAAAAAAAAAATGTGTAAATTACAAATTAACCATAGCTTCTCGCTCACTCGACAAATCTGATTGATCGCTCAATCTGACTTTTTGCATTTTGAGTACCCGCTATTTACGCCGGCAAGGTTATGCAGGTAGAAAAAATATCAGATTTTTCATACCGGTATATACAAAACAAAAAACTCGCTCTACTCAAAAATAATCCAAATGGCTTATGTCCCACTTTAATACTGAGCTCCTCATGATGATTGGTTTATTTATATCCTCATGTATTCTATCAACTTGTTACCATTCCACTGGAAAAAATACGAAAGGTTATTTTTCACACAAAAAGGTTACTTTTTTTATATATTTTAGGTGACTTTTTACAAGACACGGCTGGCAACACTGATCATGGCGGTCATGGCAGAATGCTTTGTAATGACTTTTAGGTGTGAGGTGTGTTTTTTATTCAAGATTAACTGCTTTTAATATAGAAAAACATTGGTAAAATGTCCACATTTCACCGCTACTCTTATTGTATTTAATCAAAGTGCAATATAAAAACAATAAATCATCTCTTTCATTGCAAATACATGTGACATCGTATTTTATGTCAGGCGTTACTTTGTAGGTACATTGTTTTATGTATAATACATACAGAAACACTGGTATTTATAATACACTGATCATGACGAGTGTGTAACAACTTGTATAAAAAGCCCTATACTAAAAACAATTTGAAAATACATAAGCAAATGTCAAAATAGGACACGACTTTAACCTCAAATAGACAAAATTTATTGCAGATTGTCCGCAAATATAGCCCTTTTCGTAAATAGTTGAGGGCCTAAATTATGTTTCAATAAACACAATAACTATTATTTATCTAAATCTCTATAAACAGTATGAAAATAAACCAAAAACACGAAATGTTGAATTGCATAGGTACGTGTGCACTTCAAGTCATTTCAAATGTCAATACAATACACACTATCACCAGGTGACAGGTTAAGAGTGACGTCACCGTTAACCATTTCAGTAATGCCAACTTAACGCTGTGTTTTGAGAAGAGGTTTAAAAATGCACTTTTTAATAATTTTTTAAAAACTCTGCCTTTAATATTATGAAATATAACTTATATATTCAGAATCAGCGTTTCTTGGTCTATATGAACATATTTTTTTAAAGCCATAATATTTTTCACTGGAGCTCCTTATTACAAGTGAAAATGCAAATTTTCAAACCAATTTATATTTTTAATAAGTACGTGAAAGAAAAAATTCTGAAAGTGACTAAATGTAAGAAATAAAAGCTAATTTTAATAAAATTACAAATAAATGCTAATTTTAATAAAATTACATTTTGTTTTTAGGTAAAGGCTCTTGTGGGGACACTGTGGGGAATTTGAACATCTATTGTGGGTGTTTTGGAATATATGCATTGGCAATCAAAGAAATGACCTACTGAAACCGGAATATTTTCAAGATATCAACATGGCCGCAAAGATTCCAACACCGACGCACGAAAAACTCCATATTTAAAAAAATAAAGAACATAAATAAATAGTTTTTTCCAGGGCTAAAGATAAGCTGACAGCGGAAGTCATTGATATGGGACTATTGGATCATAGACTTTTGTAAGTCTCCATGAATATTTTCCACCACAGCCCATATATGAAAAGGTCGATATATTCTTATGATAAACGAACAGCAAGTAAGGGTTTTTTTTTTTTCGTTATTTGTTTTTGGGGTTTTATGCCGTGTTGCGCTACCTCCTTCTTTAGCCAACGTTTCGGACATCGTTGCAGTGTCCATCATCAGGGCAGATCCGGTAGATCCGGTAGATCTGCCGGATCTGCCCTGATGATGGACACTGCAACGATGTCCGAAACGTTGGCTAAAGAAGGAGGTAGCGCAACACGGCATAACACCCCAAAAACAAATAACGAAAATGCTTTTGGCCGTGAAAATCTTAAAACTTATCCAGCAAGTAAGGGGTTTCTGTCTTACTAAAACACGAATTTACTTACGTACAGGGGGAAGCGGCGGTCCAATTTGTTCCCTAGCGAGAACAGTAAAAGTAAAAGTATTTCAATAACTTCGGTATACAAATGTAAAGGTCGCTAAGGTAGCCATAAACTGTAATGTTCAATTTATACAATATTACTTAAGAAAAGTGTAGCAAGAATGGTATTGAACAACCACGCGAACCACAATTGACAGTCAAAGAAATTCCATAGAAACGGTCCAGTGTTGCCGAACCCAAAACTTCAAAATCGGGAGATTTTTCGTCTAAAAATCGGGAGAAAACGGGAGAATTTTGAAGATATCGGGAGATGGGAGACGTTTTATAATGAAATTTCTCCCTTGTCAATAATCCGAATCCCTTTTATTATTCCGAAGCAAAACCTTAACAACAAACGAAAAAAAACTGTTAACAGTCCGATCAATACGATTTTTGTAGATGTTGCCCGTGGAATAACGCAATTTTCCCTAACGTTCAGCGGGGACTTATTTTACGTCTGGCAACTCAGCACAATTTTTTGTGAAACTTCGACCTAGTACTGTCACCCGTCACAATGAGACGCCAAAATTCATAATACATACTTACTTTTAAAATGAGCGACATTCATACATGTAACGATGTTTGTTCTCGGTATGTGAACAATTAAATGAAACGAAACAATTTTTTAATTTTAATTTTATTAAAGAACCAATCAACCACCTCTGGGATTTTTCAAAACACCTGTCACTTGATGACAGAAGCTTGATAGCGGTTCACTGTTTATTTTATTCATTTATTTACATTTAAACCCGCTAAACTACTTATGTAGTTTGTCAGCAGGTACATAATGACAACATTGGAACATTTTCAAACATTGTATTCATATAATTTTATAATTTTGATGCTAAATATCAATTAAATAGATTATTTAAATTAGCGAAATAGTATATACATGTAAGTAGCACTAGAAGCCTTAAATAATAAAAAAAGTACAAATGGTTTTAGTATGATATGATATAATAAAAAATTAGTATATAAAATTAGTATATTAGTTATGATATAATAAAAAAGTACAGATGGATTTAGTATGAACAAATGAAATATAATCACAAGTAAATTAAAAGTTTCATATACATTAGGTATTACAAAAATTGTAATGAATTTACCAATTCCTTCAATGTGAGTTTCAATAAAGAATACAAGGACTTCGGTAGGGCATCAATATAAATCATCCCTATCTAATAGCCATTTCCTTAGTTTATATTTGACTTTACCATTAAAAACGTTATTATTTTTGATTGTCATTGGTAGTGTATTGAATATTTTAGGTACAATATAGTTAAGGGTCCTTTCACCGTTTTTATTGGTACATTTCGGAACCACCAATCCTTCATTTTGAGTGAATCTTGGGAATAAATTCGGTGTTTGGGCTAAATTCCTAAAAAATAAAACTAGTTATTTTTATACTTATTTGGGGTCGGGGAATCCGAATCTGAAAGAATTAGGCGGCGGCAAGCAATATTAACTGAATTACACGACTTTAAAAATTTTTATACACATACAGGAAAATAGCCATTTTGGAAGCATTTTGATTCCTAGAAAATCAAACTAGTTATTTTTATACTAACTATGGGCCGGGGAATCCGAATCTGAAAGAATTAGGCGGCGGCAAGCAATATAAACTGACTTACACGACTTAAAATTAAAAATTAAAATTTTCTATACAGACACACATGAAAATAATCATTTCGGAAGTATTTTGACACACGTAGTACAAAGATCATAGAAAAACAAGAAATATACAAAAACATGTGCCGGCAGTGTAACCAGCTCTCAAAAATATTTATCCCTATATCAATATGAAAATAGATAACAGCAGAAAAACATACCTTATAAATCGACCAAGTCTTCTTCGTCCGTCGTATCCTTATCAAACTCGCTTGTCTCGAAGGGTTCCTGTCGGATGCGCGGTGTGATGAATGCTAACCTTCAACCTACGAGAAGCCCACAAGGATTTTTTTTTCCTCCTTAATACTATGTAGAGAATTCGGTACATTCGGCGACATCTGTCCGAGCAGTTGGGAACTATTACAGAGATCTGTATAAAGACTGAAGCGAGGGAAGCCCCGTATCATAATTGTCTCGAGAACAAAGAAAGTTGACATTCTACCAATGAGAGATTGTGCAAAACGATTAATAATAATCTGAACCAATCAGAGAAAATAGAGGCGTGTATAGGGTTAGTGGACTTTGATCAGATTGAGTGGCCTTGAATAAATTCTCACAGGAACGTAGGGTGAACGAACTGTATAATAAACAAACCTTTAGACAAAGGATTGAAGGATTATTAACCCCGGATCGTGTTTACATAAGGCGAGATCGAAAACTGGAGGTTTTGGGCGCCAAAAGTTTCAAATGGAAACAAAAAAATCTTAGACGGGAATGTTGAAAATAAATAACATCGATAAGGGCACGGAAAACGTAACATGAATGGTCCCGGGGGACGATTTAATTAAAACCGACATGGAATGATGGCAAAAAACGGGTGGAATCTCGGAAAATTTCAAAACTGAAGATAATAGCCTAGGAAAGGGGGAAAACCCTACTTATATGGTGATGGAACGGTGAAACGAAGTAATTAGAACCAAATATCTCAAGAGAAAACTAATTGAAACTACTTGAATAGGTACCGATATAAGGATTACTCTGTTCTGACAACACCATTTACAACAAACAGGAGATTGAGAAAATTATATATCTAAGACCGCAGTACATTTTGGTCACTCTACAATTAAAGCAAATCGCAGGAAAAGATACTTAACGTAGTCTGACGAAAGGAAAAATGAAAAATATACATAAAACAGTGGAAAATTATTGTTATCAATTCTAAATGAAACGGAGATATTAGAAAGACGATTTTTAGAAGAAAATTTGATAAAAAGATGGTGGTTTCGTTGGGAGCATAGAGTGTGCTAGTTGCAATCTCAAAGGAATACAATTAGTATTGTTAAGTGTCTGGGGTCAAGTAACAATACCGGACAAATTACGGATGATTTTATTCAACAGAAATGGTCGTTTTATGTCATTTGTGCCGTTGAAAGGATCACATAATTGAGCTTGACTACTGACAAAGTGGGCGCAGGAAATGGTTGTCGACCACACATGTATTTTGTTTTCAAAAACAATGAAGATCCGAACATGCCTTTTATTTACACAAGGCCCATTATCGATTAAAAAGGGCAATAAAAATTAACGTTGCTCTAACGTAATGTTTACAATATAGAATTCCCATAAAACTTTATTACAAACACATTAACAATGACTTATTACCAAAGTACATAAAATTTTTTAAATAAATACATGTCAATGAGAAAATTTATGTGATTACCTACGTGAGAGAGATGTTAGGCTGGTTTCGGTCTAAAACATGAGATAGGAGATTATCAGAGATTTGACAAAAGGTCGTATACGGAGGAACCGAATTTGGTTTTTTTCCTATGAAGGTCTGGGTGATCAGAAGTCATTTTCCTACGAAAAGAGAGCTTTAAGAAGTCTTTAAAACGCCATGGTTTGATAAAGAACGGGGAGTTGGTTGAGAGTTTTGTTGAGAGTCCGTTGGCAGTGGGGATACAGACCGGGGTCCAGGAACAAACGTATAACTCTTTATTAAAAGTTGAAATTTCTACAAGTGTTTGCAAAGGAGTAAATTCGGTATATAATCTCCCTTTTAAATTGAGGAATAAAAAAATCCGAAAAAGTGCTTAAAAATAAAACGTTCGGGTGTTTTGTTTTATATTGAAAGTGGTTAAAGTTAGTAAATAAGAATTTAATAATATTCGGGTTTCTTTTACAACATATAGTTATTGACTTTCTAATATTTAACAAAAAAATACAGTGTCTTCAAATAAATACAGTTTACCGGATAAAAGAAAACACATGACGCGATTATTTTTAAAACTAACTAAAGATGATATAATAATTAAAACTATAATTTTACTCTAAATTACTTAACATCGGTGAAATAAATAACAATAACGAATTTCTCGAGTCATGGTTTTGCGACAGTGTTTCCATAATAATATGCCTTAAAATTTCATTGTGAATTAAATAACGAATTATAATAAACAGTAGTGATAATAATTCGAACACTTAGAAAACGTGCGTATCTACGGTTATTAATTCTAAAGTGTTTTTAAAATATTGAGAATAAATAATAATTTACCAAACTCCGGATTTTAAAATTAAAACATCTGAATTTCAATTTGATAAATCATTTTCGAATCGAATGAAATAAAAACAATAGTTAATACGAGTTTGAGAAACTAAGTGAAATACCGAAGTGAATCTTAAATAGACAGATATTTGAAGAGTTTTTTTTCCATCATCAGAGTCATTTCTCAAGAAGACCGATAGGAATCCGTTAGCTAGGAAACAAAAAGGGAAGCCTTGGTCACAATGTCGTTGTCATAAAATCCCCGACTTGAAAAATTGTAATCGATCGAGGCTGGTAAGATTTAACCAATTATTAATTATTTTCAGAGACAGAGAAGGAAGGGACAGGCGGCATCACCAATAAATCAATCGGAGCTTTAAAGTTTTGTCACTAACACACTGATAACAATTCTCACTTGCTCGAAAGTAGGTCAAATAGGAAATACCTACTTAAAAATTAGGTCATACAAGTACCCGTTTTAGTTAGGTAGGTCTATTGTTTATTTAAGCGCGCATAAGGATACGGCGACATAAGATATCAGTTTGATTCGTAACCGAAATACCTATATTTCTCAAAATTAGGTCAAGCAAATTATACCTTAGTTGAAACCAGGTCATCCAGATACCTCTTAGGTTAGCAAAGTACCTACTTAAACGACCAATGTTTGGGTAAAAACTAGGGCAAATAAAATATAAAAGAATTAGTTAAACAATGAATAGTGTTTCAAAAGGACAATGACCGTAGAAATAAACAATCTCCAAAGTAGGTCAGTAAACCGAAGGTCGTCTATGTGAAGTGTAAACAAATAAACCATAAAAAAATGATGTATCTATCCCTTATCGTTCATTCGTTCATCGGAGTTAATTAACTATTGGCGCAGTGTAATTAGGTACTACACGATTTAATAGAAATGTACCTCTCAATCAATTTTAGGTAATTACATTGGCATACTTGTATAATAATAATAATAATAATAATAATGATTTATTCCAGTATGTATGCAGGGGAAGTGCAATGCAATACATTCCATATTTTAAAATTACCAAATAAAGACAATAATAAGATGAGGGAGAAATAATTAACAACAACACTTACATTAAATAAAACAAATACTTAACACATAATTAGATAGAAACGCATCACTAAATCAATTTTGGCATCCTAGCGTACTTGTAAAACAAATACCTATTAGCTTCCTCTCACCAGCATGATTAGGGTATGTTGATATGACCTTCGATTGTGTATCTAAAAATTCGATTGGAGTTCAATGTCATCCATTGACACAGTCACCTAGATCCCATCAACAAATAAACAAAACCAATCATTTATGTCAAGGGGCAGGTTTATCAATTATAGCTTACGACGAAATCTGCATTCAATATGTGATAGCAACTTCGACGTTAAATTCATTCAATTCTAAACAACTTGATTATACTAGGGCGATCGCCAATAGGTAGCATTGATTCAGCGTACAAAATTTCGCAAAGTAAAGTACCGCGACTAGCTAAAAACTCAAAAAGAGCTCATCATAATTATTCAGGAGGTCATTGATTCAATGACAACATGATTTATCTCTTTTTTAAATTTCGCTTATAGGAAGTAGGTATCCAAGAATCCATAATCACTCGCAATCCTAAATACCTAACACACGAGGAACTAGTGACCTCATTTAAAAAGCACTGGTGTTCAAATACTCATACAGTCCTAAATCCTGAATTTGCACACGTATCTAGACTTCAAGGCTTCTGTATGTGAATATTAGCTATCCGGAAATGTAAGTGTCAACCTTTCTGGTCGGAGAGCTTTGATCTTGTGGCGGTATTGTCGAGGTGGGCATACGGGGAAGAGGAAGGACGTATGCGGACAGTACGCTGACGCGGCATTAAAGCTGCAGGTTATTTGCATACCGTAAGTCCTTGTCGAACCTGAAAGCAAACATAAGGCTCACGAGGTGCGTTTTATGTCAGCTAGTCAGAGGTGGAGTGTAACGCTGGGTCGGTCACGCGGGAGGATGGATCTGCCCGTCACAAGCTTACGCCACATTCAACGGATAGATGCATGATAAGGGAAGACATGTAATACCCCTTCTAGACTCAGTAGAGTTAAATTCAATCCGGAGGAGACGGAAGTCGGAGTAAGACAGAAAAACGGCATGAAGACTAGGTATTCCTCCTGCTGGCGTGAAGGGCCCCTTTCATAGCATGAGACGCCCGTTGAAGAGGGTAAAACTCGGATCTAAGGACAAGCCTAGCAAACGTACTGGGGAGAATCCGGTTTGTAATTGTTGTTCATCGGTTTTCACTTGGTTAGCGGAGGAGCCGACTTTTCAGCAAACATATTATCCCCATATCCATCCATGTCCATCCATTCCTGCTCTTTCTACAATTTTGCGAGAACTAACCATGAATACCAACCATGAATACAAAACACTATGTTAGGGGAAGTTGCAGACAAGGACTTCGAGTGATAAAACTGGACCTTCAAAAACGACCATCCTACAACGGTAAGGTAAACTTCTCTTGAAATGTTTAATTTATTAACTGTTGGTTTATGTTATCGGCGCATCAGCGGTGATAGGAAGGATTAAATAAACAAACAAAATTCCTACGGAAATCAAGTAGACACGAGGGTTAAGGGTGAGGCTAGTTTATCAAACTCGGTTTAATATACTAAAATAATAATAACTAAATAGATCGGAAAATTCTCACACTTTCTCTAAAAGAATCTAGGGGTTACCACACGTAATACATTATCTTCTCTACATATGTGTGCATATTAAGTATGCAAACAGATGTAAATTCTAAAACAAAAAAATACACAACGAAGAATATAGAAATAATGTGAACAAAAAAAATCTTAAATCTTGTTTACTGCGAGAAAATCGCAGGGATTTGAGAAAATAGGGTAGGTTCAGCTAGATTATAAAGTATAGGGCTTAGAAAAATCACGAGCCTGAGGTAGAAACAAACCGGAAAGAGGGTTAAGTCAGGCCATCATACCTAGGGGTGTGATCAGTAGGACATAAGGGTAGAATTATGAACGTAGCTACGAGATTTGAACTACGAGGTAGAAGCTTAGAAAAGTAAATCAATTAGGTAGGGTTCATCACAATTGGTGTCAAAAGCCAGGAGTGGCGGACTATTACAGCGGATCATATAAGAGTCCAGCTAAGCGGTAAAAGTAACACGGTTTGTGCCCCTTTATACCGCCTGCTCGCGTCCCTAACCTAACGCTAAGTTTGTGTAACATGGTTTGTGCCCCTTTATACCGCCTGCTCGCGTCACGGCAAAAAAACATCCCTTTTTTCGAGTAGTTTAGCGGCTACGCTAGGTTTGTGTAACATGGTTTGTGCCCCTTTATACCGCCTGCTCGCGTCACGGCAAAAAAACATCCCTGTTTTCGAGTAGTTTAGCGGCTAGGCTAGGTTTGTGTAACATGGTTTGTGCCCCTTTATACCACCTGCTCGCGTCCCTAACCTAACGCTAAGTTTGTGTAACATGGTTTGTGCCCCTTTATACCGCCTGCTCGCGTCACGGCAAAAAAACATCCCTGTTTTCGAGTAGTTTAGCGGCTACGCTAGGTTTGTGTAACATGGTTTGTGCCCCTTTATACCGCCTGCTCGCGTCACGGCAAAAAAACATCCCTGTTTTCGAGTAGTTTAGCGGCTACGCTAGGTTTGTGTAACATGGTTTGTGCCCCTTTTTATACCGCCTGCTCGCGTCACGGCAAAAAAACATCCCTGTTTTCAAGTAGTTTAGCAGCTAGGCCGGGTTTATGTAACATGGTTTGTGATACAAAAGTGAGTAAAATTTATAAAAAATAAGTACTTAAAATATAAACATGTTATTTTACGTTATTAATATTACTGCTTAATGGCAACACTTAATTTTGTGTGGTAAAAACATCTATGTTATCTTGTTTTTCTATGATCTTTGTACTACGTGTGTCAAAATACTTCCGAAATGATTATTTTCATGTGTGTGTGTATAGAAAATTTTAAAGTCGTTTAATTCAGTCGTTTAATTCAGTTAATATTGCTTGCCGCCGCCTAATTCTTTTAGATTCGGATTCCCCGACCCCAAATTAGTATAAAAATAACTAGTTTTATTTTTTAGGAATTTAGCCCAAACACCGAACTTTAGCCGAATCTTGTATTATGTCTATGGTTAAGTCTTTCCCTGTACAAGGAATCGGACAACATAACATGTTGACTTATAATTTTATAAAACAATAATCCTCTGACAGGTAAAACATTTAGAGACTTGTATATTAATTTAGTGTCACTTCTTAGTAATCCGTTATTAAGAAATACCTACTAATATCTCAGTTGATACATAAAAAACAAAAATATTGCATGGGCCAAATTAGAATTCATATTGAAATTGTAGAAATTGCTACTATATCGTGATTGATGCAATATTCCCGCGGGAAATGTCCGGTGCTTACTTTTAAGATTATTTTCCTTAATCTTCCGATGCCTATGGTTATATCCAATGTCAATTTTCGGCGTCCTTTTACTTCCTAATCTAGAAACCTTCAAACGCAATGATCGGGTTCCGCCGTTCGAAGTAATATTGTGTATAAACTACACAATAATTATTGTATTTAATGTATTCAAGTTGAGATTATTTCAATAACCATAACAATTTCATCACAAAGATCTTAAAATTCAAGCACCTCTTTTCTAGTGAAGTTTGTTCAACGCTTTGGAATTGATCGCCGCGCTTCTCCTTGTAAGTAAGTTCCTCTTATATTGACTATGTAAAACTTAAGTTCCTTAATATGCGCTTGTTTATTGTGAGAATATTTTGCTTTCATTGATTGATCAGTTTTTACAGCCTTCGCGACATCTATGGCTTAATGCTAAAAGATTAAATGTCAAAATTATCGATTTTTGGCAAATGCAGATCAAAGTTTCAATAAATTATTTTAAGTGCATTTAGTTCATCTGAATAGTTCAATGCACTTTTATTTTTATCTTCTTTACATTATCAATGACGTTGTATATAATAATATATACTAACGTATATATTGTTGCCATTATACCTGCAAGGTAAGTATGTTTCTGTATCCATTTGTAAATAGTAAAATTAGTTAGAACCTAAGCTTTCCTAATGAGTTGTACAGCGCCCTTGAGGTGATTTTTCACAAAAACGGCGCTTTATAAATCATCCAATTATTATTATTATTATTATCTTACAAACTCGTATTTGGCAGGTAAGAAACATGCTTGTGTTTTCAGTAAATTCCTTATTCACGCCAAGATTTGCTCACTCGCTTACCCTAGGACATTTACTGAATGCTATATGAGACGGCCTATGTTGTGATTTTTCTCTAATGGTGCTAACATCGATTTATTGAATTTTTTTGTAATACTATATAATTTGCATGTATTTACGAATTAAATGTTATTCTTTGGCTTTTATTAGTGTTTGCCGTGTAATGGAAACATTTTTCGTCTTATACGAGGGCATTTTAGCGCTTTTTTTAATGCTATTTTACTTAAATAATACCATTTTACTGACCTTACGCGATGCGTGGCAGTTGAGCACTAAAACTACGAATTCGAATTCAATGTTTCAAAAAAATTTCCCCAAATTACCCTGTTTTTGGCTTACTTACTTTTGAGATTTCCACCACGCATTATATATCTTATATTTCTCATTGTATATTATATTTTACTTAATAATAAAGAATAGACGTTAGAGATTTTTTTAGTCAATGAATCTATTGAACCGTAGAATGAAGTCAATCTGAATGGTCCAACGTCAACTAAAATTCGTAGAACTCCATTTAATTAAAAAAAAATTGAATTATAAATAAATTTTAAAATGTTATGAAAAGTTCTGCAAGTATTAAAGTATGTATTTTTGTTACGGTTGTTTCGGTTTAAAATACTATTTTCAAACTGTGGTTATCCCACTTAAGACGCTTTATTTATATCATTTGAAATGTCTATTTTTGAAGTTGACTTAATTATTTTTTTTACCTGTTAAACCAATTTGCTAGACATTAAAGTAAACTAAAACAGCTGTAACAAAAATACATACTAAAATACTTGCAGAACTTGATATAACAAATTTTTTTTTTAAAATAATCCGTTTAATAGATTCTCCTAGCTTAACGAACGGATTGAAATCTTTAGAGCGCAAGCGTGTTGGGTGGTGTCTTTGTTCTACCGGTATTTCAATGAAAGATGCTCCGAGGAACTAGCGTAATTGAATTTTTCGGCACCGGTGCACAATCGGGAAACATGAAGAAAGACAAACATTCCCGGGTTACGAATAACCCGACAATATTTAAAAATCTCCTCCTACCACCACAGTAAGGAGAAAATGTTGCTTGAGTCGTGATGGAGGACTTAGTCAGCCGAGGAATTGAACATGGAATGCCTGGGTGGGGACCCAAACGCGATGCCCACTCAACCACTAACCGGTCAATTGTCATTTGTATGCAGTTGAAAAAAGCCTAGGATTTATTATTTTTTTATGTGAATACCGCACGAGTCCCAACTGCTCCCGTCTGGATCGAGTGAGCCATCCCCAATTATAAGTAGTTTGTTGTGAATATGAGAGTAGCTGGGAGGGGAAAGGAGAGGTGCGTATTCAGATCAAGTCACCAAACATTTCAAGCAATATTTCAATTCTGAATGGTGGTCTCACACCAGGGCTATTCTGAGAGTACCTTCCACTCTGGAAACAACGTTTTATTGCCGTTAATATACTATACAATTATATATTATTTTATATTTTTTAATTGTGAAATAACACAAAATGGAATCAAAAATTATCTGCGCATGCCGGGATTAGAACCCGCGACTTCCGTATTTTTATTCGAGATCCTTCTCCCCGACCACAGGGCCGTCAAATGTTACGTTATGTAAGACTAGATTTTGCCCCCGGCTTCGCTCGCGCCACTCGCCCCCCCCCCCCCCTCAAACAGCTCGCGTGCCATCTATTAAAACGTAACAACCAGACACACGCAGTCTCGCATTTATAATATTAGTGTAGATTAGTATAATTTTAACTATCAAAGGGATTTCCATAGCAACCTAAACAAATATCAAAATGACAGCGCACGTCAAACAATTACTTGGCAACGCTTTGCCTTTTGTCTGGATAATAAACGTATAAGAAATAATTTCATAACGCCAGAGCTTACAAATATATATATCCTATAGTACTCACAAATAATGTATCTTTATATTAGTCAATTACTGAATGAATTTGTAAAGTCCATTCAGTATATTTTGCGTGAAAGAGTAACAAACATCCATACAATCTTTCGCCTTTATAATATTAGTTGGATATGTCGATTTTACATGCGATATGAATGTAATACCCCAGCCGAGAGTACTCCGGTTCTGGTGCGACGGGTAGTTCAGGTGGCACTGTTTTGTTAGGAATTGGAAAACACGTGCTCTGTGATAAGGATGGAGATTGTAGTATGGACCAGTATACATGGCGACCCGATAAGCCAATATTGGAATTTAGGATAAGTTGGACTTTAAAAATTGATTCAACGTTGGTTTTCGTTTCTCCCGTTCCGTTTCCGTTTGCTTCCCGATTTTTCTTGCTTCTCTCTTCGTGCTTCGTAATCTTTTTAATTTTGAAGTCTAAGATTATCCGAAGGGAGTTTACAACTAAATACAATACACCACATGATTTGCACACACGAAGGTTTTTCGTAGAAGAATGTCTATATTTTAAGTCTCCTGGAGGGACATCTGTGCACAAACACGTGACTCCCGATGCCGTCGACTGGCTATATATACTCAGACATCCCAAATTACCTATAAAAGTAAAATGAAATAATTAATAAAATATCAAAGAACAATAATTTGGGGTAAGAGCAAGTATAAATGTATAATTGCTGCGAGCATTTTACATCAAACAATAACGCGAGGTAAAAACAAGGCCGATTCACAGAATTTTCATTTGCGAATTCCAATTAACACTTGTGTTTCCAGTATGTAAGACATATGTTATGACAGTTGGTTTATTATTAGCAATACAAGCAACTTATGACTATCACATTTGCAGAATGATTTTCGTTTCCAAAATGAAAAGCAAGGGACAATCAGGGCGATGACTGTACCTAGCGTAAACAATAATGGATCATAAACAATGAAGAAACATATCTAACGATTATATTCTTTTCGTCGACAGGTTCTGCCGCAAAATGAAATATTCCAAGCGACAAAGGGAATAAAGGTACTTATTATCCTGACCGAAGCACGTTTTGGAGACATTTTGTAGATGTGTTCAACTTCAATTCAACTTAATTATTACAAGTCTATTTTATTTACGTCGGGAAAGATTCATTTCCATTTTCATACGAAGCTCAAAATTTTCCTTGCAAAATGATCCCTTTGCCGCCATTATGGATATTAAGTAAGAATTGAATTTGCAAAACTCTCATTTTTTTACATGAGCTCCACACAGGAGGCCCTGGGAAAATAATTTCTCTCAGGGCCTATGCCATCCTTAGGGATGCTGTGTGGAGGGTTTTTTTAAGAAAATGAAGGAGAAGAGAGTTCTGGGAAGGAAGAGGGTTTAAGGGGTGGGTAGGAATCTGGGGTTCAGTGAGTCCTGGTCAACAGCCTCCCACTGCGGTGCAAGGTAATGTTTCGATAGAGTATGGCTGGAGAATTCAAAGATTCCCTTAACCATTCTCCCTCGAACTGGCCTGCCATGCAGTTGGTGGGCAGATGCATCCGCCACCAAGACCTAGATAAATCACACCTCGTGAACCCGGGCACCCCTGCTTTATCACCATACGTAGCGAACCACTTGGGGTGACCTATGGCAGAGGTGTTGGTTATCCAATAAAGGTTCCCGGGGCGGCGGTACCTTTTCCCGCCTCCCAAATTTAAATTGATTCTAAATACGCATATATTATCTATTTAACCTAAACTAAGAACTAAATTACTAGTTGGGCAGCCAAAATTTAATAAATTATGTATAAAAATGTATATTACTGTGCTAAATAAACACATAAATAAATAAATAAATAGTCGTTTCTTATAGCAAATTAAAAAAAAAAGTGTAATTTTCATAATCTGTACCTGAAAGTGCGTGATATCTAGTAAATTATTATCAAGATTCTAAAAGCGTCATTGGAATATTTTTTTAATAGGAGATTTTGAACTTTGATTAAATAAAAATGGAATTTTTCTTGTCCCCTGTAGTAAAAAGTTGTTTGTTGTAGTAATAAATTTGGAACGCAGTAATATTTTCATAATTTGTGTTTATTAAAAGTGCGGCGGTCAGGTTAATAAATCGTTTGCATAAATTATCTTTTTACGTTCTTACTTCTTTCATGTTATTTGATTTTTAGTAGTAAAAGGTGTCGCAGACTAAACAAATAAACAAAATGTACCTTCATATCTGACTGATCTGTGCGTGAGGAACTAAACACACTGTACCGTCATATCTGACTGATCTGTGCGTGAGGAACTAAACACACTGTACCGTCATATCTGACTGATCTGTGCGTGAGGAACTAAACACACTGTACCGTCATATCTGACTGATCTGTGCGTGAGGAACTAAACAGACTGTACCGTCATATCTGACTGATCTGTGCGTGAGGAACTAAACACACTGTACCGTCATATCTGACTGATCTGTGCGTGAGGATCTAAACAGACTGTACCGTCATATCTGACTGATCTGTGCGTGAGGAACTAAACAGACTGTACCGTCATATCTGACTGATCTGTGCGTGAGGAACTAAACAGACTGTACCGTCATATCTGACTGATCTGTGCGTGAGGAACTAAACAGACTGTACCGTCATATCTGACTGATCTGTGCGTGAGGAACTAAACACACTGTACCGTCATATCTGACTGATCTGTGCGTGAGGAACTAAACAGACTGTACCGTCATATCTGACTGATCTGTGCGTGAGGAACTAAACAGACTGTACCGTCATATCTGACTGATCTGTGCGTGAGGAACTAAACACACTGTACCGTCATATCTGACTGATCTGTTCGTGAGGAACTATCAATTTTTTGCTCTCAACTCATTGCAACTCTCGCTTCAAGTATAATGTATTAAGAGGAACGACTGCACTGCCCTTTTCATACAAAATTAAAATTTGGATTTGATGGCAAAATGCTTGACCAAACTGAACTTTTTTTGTTTATCAAGAGATGTAGCAAATATCTATTACAGCTGTATGCTGCTATATGTATTTATGTTTTGCATGATATTGTTCAATATAATCTATCTTTCTATATAAATTTTAAATGAATTGCCGAAATTTATGTACGCGCATAACTTCCGAAAGACTGCACCAAATTGGATAATTTTTTTGTGATTGTTATTGTCAGGACAAGGTTTGTATAAAACAAATTGTGAGCTCTGGCATTATGAAATTTGTATAAATTATTGCAATAGGTAGCATGCGAGCTGTTTGAAAACTGAATGTACCGGGACTGAATTTATGGAATGCGGGAGGGGGGAGGGGAACTAGGGTAGAGGGTTCGCGGGAAGGCGGAGGGGAACCAGGGAGGGGGGAGGGGAACCTGGGAGTGGGGAGGGTAACTCGGGAGGGGGGTTCGTAGTACGGGGGAAGGGGTAGTGGAGTGGGGAGGGGGAAGATGGACGAGGCGGAGTGAGAACGTGAGAGGGGAAGGGGACGCGGGAGAGGAAGGGGAGGCGGAAGGTGAACGGGACGAATGGGAAAGGACCGCAGGGAGAAACATTTTCTTTATTAAATGGTGTAGCAACGCACGCCTGATACCAGCTATGTAGTATATAATTTAATGTAACATTAAGGTGAAAAGTAATTATAAGTATTATTAAATATAGCCTTGGAGGTGGTTGTAATGCCACACGATGTTAAAGCTTTTATGCAAATATAAGATATTTCTTGGAAATCCTTCCTAATAAATAAATATGTATTAAAATATCTGTGTGTTCTTCCTGATGTAACCAAAGACGTTATATACTGTAGACGCGGGGTAGAAATCTCAAAGTGGGAAGTGGGAAGTTAAAAGCAAGACAATTGCACTGGTCTCGATTTTTAGTACTTTAGTACGTCGAGTAAGGTCGTGTCTTACCAGTAGAAAAATTGTATTTAAAAAGCGCCAAAATGCCCTCCTGTGTGATGAAAAAATGTTTCCAAACACGACAAACAGTGTAGTAAAAGTGAAGAAATAACATTTCATTTATATGTACGCACAAATTACTTATTATTATAAGCAACTAGCTGGTCCCGGCATGCGTTGCTATGCTATTTAATAAAGAAATTGTTTCTCTTTGAGTGTCCTTTCCCATTCGTCCCGTTCCCCTTCCGCCTCCCCTTTTTCTCCTGCGTCCTCTACCCCTCTCGCGTTTTCACTCCGTCTCCTCCACCTTCCCTCTCCCCACTCCACTCCCCCCCTTCCCGTGAACTCCCCTCCCGAGTTCCCCTCCCCCCTCACACGCCCACTTCCCCTCCAGCGTTCCCCTTCGACCTTCCCCGCCTTCCCTCTTCCGTCTCCCGCTCCCTCGTCCCGCCAACCCCGCCAATCCTCCCGCGTTCCATATATTCAATCCCAGTACATTTAGTTTTTAAACAGCCCGCGTGCCACCTTTCACAATTTTTATTCAAATTTCCATTTTTCATGTATATTCAATTTGGTACCTAACATAGGTACCTATTTAAAATACCTAAAATTCTTGATTCAATTCAAACTATTAGGGGAGTACCTACTATGAATAAATTTATCAACTTAAATATTTTCAGAAATAGAATCCTGATTGAACAATCATTGTTTTGCAAAATGTCATTCTCAAACCCGTGAACTGTCAAACGTGCGATAGTCGTTTAGGTTAGTAATAGGTTTTCTGAAATTATCCAATTTTCTGCGCAATTTTCTTAATTTTTCTCTCCGTAAGAACCATCCTCGTCCTTCAAGAAATATTCTAAAAAAAGAATTAGCAAAATCGGTTCAGCCGATCTCGAGATTTGCGCTTAGCAACACATTTTGCGATTCATTTTTATATATAAAGAAGATACAATTAATTTTCATGTTCCCCGTCCAACAATTTAGTGCGTCATTAGAGATAAAACACACATTCTTTGATTGTCTTATGGTACAGCCACACTGAGGCCAACTTCTAACTTCAAACATTCGGACGATTGTGTAGAAGGGTAGTTCTTGCGTTGGAAGTTTGGCTTCGGTGTGGATGTAGCATATCTATTTAATACTTGAATAACTTTTGAATTAAGAAATTACTGAAAACCGTTGAAAACAAAAGAGTGTTGCTTACTTGCCACATTATTTTGCGAGAATGTGAGACTGGAGAGTTTATTTATATAACGTCATAGGAAGTAACATCTCTTTTTCATCAGAACGCTTTCATTGATATAAACGTCAAGTGTTCATTGCGTACGTGTGGGCAGGTCCTTAGTCCTTACTAGGGATGTTATGGATATGAAATTTCGGATCTGGATACGGATACGGATACGGATATAGGAATAATATTATACCGGTTTCGGATACGGTTACGGATATGAAATTATTTCGGATTATCCGCTAGTTTCGCATAATTTCGGTAACGGATTTTAGAATTTTAAAATTATAAAAGTAAAATACCTACAAATAGCATGATTTGGCTTTTTTAGTCTTGTTTTGTCATTTGTTTTTACAATCAGTCAAATGAATGACTATTATTATAGCCACTTTAAGGTATGCTTTAAGGTATGTACTTAAAGAAAAGTAGTGCCACCTCCTTCGTGTGACAAGTTTTTAATGCACTGTTTACATTTTGCAGACTCTAGGTACATTAATTTCATCAAAAAATGTCCAAATTAAAGTAGACTTAGAACGCATTTTGCCTTTTGCCAAGACTAAAACAATTTATTTACAAAACACTTTGAAACTTATTTTTTAATGTTTGTACGCCCACAATCACAAAATAAACAATGCAAATACAAGAGACACGCGCGGCTTATGTGACAAGTGATGGCTCGGTCGGGCGAAATAAACAAAAATCTGTCATTTAGACTCCGCCTTTATCCGAAACTTGTATATCGGTTTCGGTTCCGGTTACGAATATCTTTTTATTTCGGATGTCCGATAGTTTCGGTTACGGATACGGAGCTCCATAACATCCCTAGTCCTTACCCCAGACAACCAGCCAAACCATGGAACTATGATTCTAATAGCCCCTCCAGACTCACGGCGAGAAGCCCCGAGAACACCCGAGAAGCGTGAATGTGATGTGTTTCTCGCATTCTCTTTCTCGTGCTCGGCTGTTCTCGGATGGCTGTCGGTAAATTTGGCCGCTTCAAAGGATTTCTCGGGCGAGAAGCGAGAAGGGTACTACACTCACGTTTTGTCTCAGTGTTGTTTAGTGAGCGGTTGAGAGTAGACGTGCGATATATTTTTGTTTTTTTTTGTATCGAAAATTTTGTTTACTTTAAAATGTGGAACAATCAACAAGAGTTGGAATTTATAGAGTATTTCCAAAATGAACCGGTGTTATGGGACGCAAAACATCGGAATTATAAAGACAAAAGCTTGAACCACGATGCGTTGAACAGACTAGTAAACTTTTTAAATTCTCCGCTTGGCTCAGCAACTAGTTCATCCAACTGCTTTAGCATACTGAAACTAAAGAATACAGTTTATATATAAGAATACATGATTATAATAATAACGAAAGAATATTAAATAAAAAAATTACCAACCCTGTTCTGTTTCGATGAATTTGCGTTACCCACCATCGTCTGGCTTTTCTATTTTTTTAAACTTTATTTTTAGTTACAACAAAATAATAATATGCCATGGCGCACAGAGCCAAACTTGCTGCATTTTTAATATCGTCTGTAATGTCGTCCATACCGGATGGGAAACAGATCACGAGTGAGAAAAATGAGAGTATGGATAAGTGCTTGTTCTCGCGAGAAGTCTCGGCGAGAATGAGAGTGTGGATAAGTGCTTGTTCTCGCGAGAATTTCTCGCCGAGACTTCTCGCCGTGAGTCTGGAATCGCCTTTAGGAAGCGGCATAAACATTTCGGATCCTATTATACCGCCAAAACCAGTGTAGCTGTCTCCATTTTTCGGCGGCGGGGAGTGGGGATACAGACGGGGTTACCGCTCACCGAGCGGCGGGAGGGTGAGCGCTTTATAAGGAAGGGCCGAACTGGTAGTGGGCTCATTATTTAATTTATTTTTTAATTAAAAAACGTTTTTCAGTTTTTTTTCTTATTTTAAGCACAAAATATAATAGCCCATTACGTATTATTTGTTGAACGAATTTCTTTTTCATAATTAATAATTTTCCTACTTTTAACCACGTTTATTGTTTATAAATAACCGACATATTTCCTGAGCAATGCTCACTTCCTCAGCGTTTACTTAATTAAAAAAAAGATTATGAAACAAGATTATGACTGATTTCGTGTAGATTAAAAAAATATATATTAGTTAGTATTGTTTTTTTAAACATATTTTAAATAATCAACAGACTTGCAGTGTAAAATTCAGTGCATTTTTATATTTTTTCTTGATGTAAGCTGGTGTTTGAGTTTTAGGAAAGAAGTGCTCGTTATAATCTAATAAAAACTGTAATTACAGTGATAACAAAATACTAAGAAAAATAAAAAAAATTAGAATGCTCGAACAAAGGATGGATAAGTATAGGAGACATTAATAACAATTAAAAAGTTATAAAAGCATAATAAAATAAGGGTCACGTGAAGAGAGATACTATCAGTGTTTCTCCTTTAACAGAACTGGTTCTTGATCCTGCTGAAACTTCCGCTGTAATCAACGAGCTAGCTCCTTTACCATAATTTACAACAACCGATGTGCGGGAGGTTAGTGCAACTTAAGATGCTTACCGTATGATAAAGTTAGACAAGAATATATGTACACAGGAATCCAAACAAAATAATTATCGACAAAGACGGCAAGGTAGCGCGGTGGGAATTTCTCGAAAAAGTTATTAGGACCCAAGAAGAGCAAGGCCTAAATTCCACCCATAAAATAACATACCAACACTTTATTTCAGAAAACAGATAATGAAGGTCAATCTAGCAACCCAACTACTAAGCCGAAGTGCTTATTATTTTATTTTATTTTATGTATGTATATATATACATATGTTCATACTGCACCCTTGAGGTGAATTTCCAATCACAAGAATCGAAACTGCTTCTATCTGGAGCCAGAGAGACTATGGCATGTATGTTGTGAGGCTGAAGATGTGGGGAGGGGAAGAAGATGGGGACGAGGAAGATGGGGAAGTACCCGTCTTTTCAGATTTAGTCAATTTCTTATATTATTTTTTATTATAAAATGTTGAAAACACAGATCAATCGAATAAAATTTATCTGCGCGCACCGGGATTTGAACCCGCGACCTCCGGATTGCTAGTCACGAGCTTTACCCCTCGACCACGGGGGCATGTCAATGTGGCTTTTACATAACAATACAGTGATTACATACTTTGAATTAACATTGTAAACATATGTAAAAGGAGTGTTAAATAAGTAGGAAAAAAAACTAAAAATAACTGTGCAAAAAAGACAAAGTAAAAATGTTTAAAAATGAATAAGCTAAATGATAAAAAACACATACCTATGATATGTGTAAATCTCAACTTTATATTTGTGCGTTATGATTAATAAAAACATAAAAAAATGTGTGTAATTTTTAATTATTATAATTTAAGTTGACTGATTCGGCCCATTGGCAGTCGGAGTTCACGTGTTAACATCGGGCCCATGGCGATGGCGGTTGAAATGAACACGCCGAAAATTATAAAATGTATATTTAAGCTATGTTTAAACACTTCATGTGAAAGGTAAGACCGTCTTTCTTCTTAAAGATCTTCATAGAACTACTGTTACACAATTTTACGGCGCAGTGGACCATTTTTCTATGTTCTATGAACGTTTTTCTGGGAGCTCTATGCGCGACCGAGATATAAAAGTCAATGTCAGCCGTCTAAAAACCGTTCGGTAAAATTTTTGAAAAGGCATGCTTTGGGCTGGTGGGCACACTTTACATGCCGTCTCTCTAATATCCATACTCTTAGAGCCAAACTGTGTGAACCTCGCGAACTTCACTTCAATCTTTCAACCGTGTTTCAATAAACGGAGGAGACGGAAAACAAAAAATGTTGGTAGTGATATTTGAGGGATTGAAACGGCAAACGTTAATGGCGGAGGTCGCAAGAGACCCGTCTTTACATTAACCTAAAAGCCAGGCAAGGAAATTTTCGTTTATGACTTCATTACTTTCTATATATAACCTAAATATTTTTGGTAAATATGCAGTTAGTCCACCTCAAGGATAATACGTTATGTTCGTGTTGTTGAAGTTTGATGCACGGATGATACGGAATGTTCCTTATTTAACTTAAAGACAATTGAAGCATTTGTCGGAAGTACCAATCTTATAATATAAATTCTCTTAAATAAATTCGCATTTCATCATAATTAAAAAAAACATCCCAGGTTTTGAATGGTTTGTTTGGCAAAGCAGGGTTAATCTAGCGGGTTTGCGTAATTATAACAATTCATTTCTTTCTATGTTCTACTGTTATAAATACAGGTACAAACTTGTCAATAATGCATTCGATTTGTGTCACGCAAAAATATTTTTTCTATGATTGGCAGCATTGTTTATGAAATGTTAAAATAAAAACGATGAATAAACAATGGCGTAACCGCGAGAGTAAATTAATTTTTACAAAAATAAAATGTTAAATGCATGTTTTTTGCATGTTTTTTGGTCTCCCCCGACATAAATAAATCATCACTTTTCGTAATAATAAAGCTAAATCTGTTTGAATAAAAAATATTCCGTATTAACGAGTAAGCGGTTTAATGCATAAATAATATATTTTTTGACGAGTACTTTCTTCACTGTCAATCGTTTCATCCTATTTCCAATCGCTAATTCTACTTAATATCCCTTACTTCGTTTCGTAGAGTTAAATTTATCCTTCCATACTTGTGATAGTTATTGGTAAGTACGTAAGCTTTTTTTAGCACAGTAAGGGAAAAGTTTATCACCTTTCCCTTACTGTGCTAAAAAAACGCGCGCTCCGGCGCTGTGTAATCAATTCACGTGTCAAAATTAGCGATTTTATCTCGGAAATATATCAACATTCATAGCTAATCGCTTTTGTTTATCATAATTTGTGTTAAAAGTGATAATAATTGTAGTTTAATTGCTGAAAACATGAAAAAACCATCGTCTGTTGCTCAAAAAACGGGCGAGGAGACCATCTCAAACGATTGCCCGCGAACGACTGAGGCGCTAGAAGCTAGAATAGTGCTACTCTAGCTCCACATTACTCGCGAAGTTGAACGAGGTTAGCCGAATACGATAGTGCGGAGGGGCACTTCGTCTTACTTCGTCCAACCGTGGCTCGCCTCGGGCGACCTCCATTTTTTGTCGGTTTTTGCGCCCGAGTCAAAGGTCTCGAAGTTGCACGAAGTGCCTTTCTACACTACTCGGACTTCAGTTCACTTCAATACGTCGTCGCGAGCGCACGTCCGTGCTAGTAATTATTTTTTAGCTGTAAAAAATACAATAAATCAAAAAAACACAATCCTTTTGTACCAATTTATTTATTTATTCCCGGTAGTTCTCTTTTCATAGTTTAATTGACTAAACTAAACTTATTCTGTTCCGGTGCATTGCAACTGCAATCGTCCACCATCTTCTTTTCCTCCTTTTTTTATAAATATGCACATAGTTATTTTTTAATTTGTTATAAGAATATTGTACATTGTTTAGTTTATTGTGTTATTTCATCCGCCATGCTAGGGATGTCCCTGTGTTATGCGGGTGAAGTTTACAGATTGGAAACTATACATTTGTAATGGTTGATAAATTAGATTAATTATAATAATAGCATATTTATATTTTTAGCATATATTTTAGGAGCTAGGTATATGAAATGTCTTCGAGCTGACGTGGTAGGCAGTGTAGGTAAATTATAATACGCGAGCGTGCACATTGCAACGGCAGCAGACTTGAACGTCCATGACGTGCGAGTCGTGACGGCACCACCGCGCGAATGAGTTTCTCGCGAAGTTGAACGAGTGTGTAGTGACGTACTTCGAACTTTGGTCAACCTTCCCGAATATTTCGTCGAGGAACTTCGCGAGCAGTGTGGAGCTAGTACTAGACTGCTACCCAATACATACAGCTATGCATGTGGTCGAAACACAACTGCGCACGGCGGCGGTCTCTGTTTCTGGTGTTCCCGTATAGCGAAGTAGAGCGAGACGTCACATGGCGTGTCATCTCCCCCCGCACACTCTTCGCGTATCACGGTCCCCACTGGCACAAGGTTGATTGTATTTGTGGTTTATTCCCGATATTTAACAAAATATCTCTGATTTTGAATTAAATTGGCTAATTATTTAAAATATTAAATTTTAATTCAGTGCGTAAATGTATAACGGAGGAATACCTAAAATTTGAACCCAGAATTCATTATATTTATAGAGATATAAAAGTTATTAGCAGCAATGTGTAGTATTTACACTTTACAGACCAGGAAAGGTTAATCACGCTATTCATTTGGTAGCGGCTGACAGCCGAACTGATCGACACCTGTTCTTTCATTTGAGCTAAGGCAGGCTCGCATGCACAACTGCGCTGTGTCTAAGACAAACCAACTTACCCTACCAACGCTTATCAGTACACCTTCATGTCTAAGGAATTCATTTTATGTTTTTTTAGAGGAACATTTAAACCATCAATAGAAGTCTACCTAATTTTGGATTAGTGTTTCTGTAGACAAATAAAATTGCTACTTTGACTTGAACGGTACTAGAGTGAGACAGCAACAGTCTATGGTTAATATACCAGAGCATCTTGTCGCACTTTCTTCTTCTAGTCCCAAAAAATTGACAAAATAGACGTCAGTTGTAGTAATATCCATAATGGATGTTACTTGTATACCTAGCTTATTGCGTAAATCGGTTGTGTACTCAATAACACAAATAAAATTAGCGGAACTGGTTGTTGTAAACAAGTCCCTAAACAATATTGGCAGCATACCGTTTTTAAAATGCATTCATAAAAATACTCACATTCATTAACATGTTAAAAGCGGAATGGCGGATCCAAAATAAGTTAATACCGGTTTATCTTAAGAGATATATATTGTGTACATTGTATCGAGTTAGGCTGCTATTGATGGCAATTCTCTCCACCTTTTTCAAATGTCAAATGCAAGCTTAAAATATTGTCACAATAATTATTATATCCTTATTTCAAAATATGAGTTATGTTTATGACTTCAATATTTGGCAAAATATTTCAAGCAAAACCAAATATTCAAAACTCACAATTTCCTTTATAAAAATGTTCAGTTTCAGGATTTTTTTGTATTTGAACCAATCATCAAAGGCTATAACAACAGGGCCATGGATCTACTAAATCCTGATACTGTTTTCATCAAGACGGAACCAGGGCCCCAGGAAGAAGGCGGAGGTGTAATGCTGTATATGGATAAAGATTTCGACCTCCAAGATGTAAAGAAGGAATGTTTTCAATATGCGGATATTACTCAGACAGCCAGTTAGTTACATTGAATATATTAAAAAATTTGGCATGTTTAATTTTTTTAATTATTTATAAAACATGACACATTTTTAATTTGGAATTATTAACATAAATGTATTACTCGCACCAAGATCCTGATTCCTCAAGTATTTACCTGTTTTTATTTGGGATGTGTTATCAGTTACACGATACGGTTACGTAAATATTGATGGAAATAAAAACCTTTTCATTGACTTCTTCAAGAGCGGGGTCCTTCATGAAGCGTTGGCAACTGAAGCGGACATCTGGTGTCATTCTTTTATCTTAAAGTTCGTATCCAAATCCACGCCTAAATACATATGTTAAATGATTGGGTTTTCAATTTTTTAAATTTATAGATTTTTTTTATATATTCTAGTTTTATGTAAATTATTGTAGTGTATAAATGTACTACACAACATTCAAAGAACATTACATTTATCAATGTTCGTATTGTCATTTTGTTTTTGCAGGCAGCACTAATGTGGAGACACTGGCCATCAAGGAGGATCTTGGATCCCGAGAAGAAGATGAAGGGGGTTTTCCATTTATGGAAATTGACATGGACCTGTCGGATGTTAAGAAAGAATGCTTAGAACGCGTCGAAATGAACCAGACAACAGGTAAGACCTTTTTTTCATTTTAAGAATATTAGCTGCTATCCATTTTTTTCAACTTATCACGGAAAATAAATCTTAATGAGCCTTTCTTATTCATATTCTTTTTCAAATTTGTCGACAGATCTGAAGAAGCATCCTGTGGATAAACGATTATTTTGTCCTCAATGTGAGTACTCTTGCTATCGTAGGAATGATTTTTTAATTCACCGTCGCACCCATACTGGAGTTAAACCCTTTTCTTGTTCCGAGTGCAACTATTCATGTTCTCGAAAGGGCAATCTTACGAGGCACAAGCTGACTCACAGTGCAGAAAAACCTTTTTCTTGTTCCGAGTGCAACTATTCATGTTCTCAAAAGGGCAATCTAATGATCCACATGCTGACTCACAGTGGAGAAAAACCTTTTTCTTGTTCCGTGTGCAACTATTCATGTTTTCAAAGGAGCAAACTCACGAGGCACAAGCTGACTCACAGTGGAGAAAAACCTTTTTCTTGTTCCGAGTGCAACTATTCATGTTCTCAAAAGGGCAATCTAATGATCCACATGCTGACTCACAGTGGAGAAAAACCTTTTTCTTGTTCCGTGTGCAACTATTCATGTTTTCAAAGGAGCAAACTCACGAGGCACAAGCTGACTCACAGTGGAGAAAAACCTTTTTCTTGTTCCGAATGCAACTATTCATGTTCTCAAAAGAGCTGTCTCACGAGGCACATGCTGACTCATAGCGGAGAAAAACCCTTTTCTTGTTCCGAGTGCAACTATTCATGTTCTCGAAAGAACAGTTTAACGATCCACATGCTTACTCACCATGGAGAAAAATCTTTTCTTGTTCCGAGTGCAACTATTCATGTTCTATAAAGAGCAATCTCACGAAGCACAAGCTGACTCACAGTGGAGAAAAACCTTTTTCTTGTTCGAAGTGCAACTATTCATGTTCTCAAAAGGGCAGTCTGACCATCCACTTGCTGACTCATAGCGGAGAAAAACCCTTTTCTTGTTCCGAGTGCAACTATTCATGTTATCAAAAGGGCGATCTCACGAGGCACAAGCTGACTCACAGTGGAGAGAAACTTTTTTCTTGTTCCGAGTGCAACTATTCATGTTCTCAAAAGGGCAGTCTAAGGATCCACATGCTGACTCACAGTGGAGAAAAACTTTTTTTTGTCCCGAGTGCAACTAGTCATGTTCTCATAAGGGCAATCTGACGACCCACATGCTGATTCACTGTTGATAAAAACCTTTATTGTGATCTAAGTGTAGCAATTCGTCTTCTCAAATGAGAGATTTGAAGAAGTACGTTGGAACTATTCTTGCAGAATAAACTTTTTCGTATTTTGCCTGCTATTGTGCCTTTTGTCGAAATTACTTTAACGAAGTTACGCTAGTCACCGGTACGAAGCAACCGAGACAGGAGCTGGTTCAAAAATAGCATGTTCCTCGAATCCACTGTCATCTAGTGATCTCTAGTCACCGGTACAGAATAACTGAGACATGCAATGGCGTCGTATGCAGTATATAACTTTTTCTTTACTACATATTCGGAGCGATACTGCAAGTTCATTAAATCGTAGTACTTATATTTGCATGAGGCACGTCCCCATGCAAGCTGCCGACGGAATTGGTGACTTCTATTTACGAATTCTAGAATTAGAAACGGAACAACAATAGTTAAAGCGAATGTAGCCATATAAAGGCGTAAAACAAAACGGTTTTCTACGAGCTGGTATTGCAGTATACTTCGAACTGGTTTTCTGCGTTTAGCTTTGATATAGCCGTCAATTACCGGATACCAAGACCCATGCCGACGAAGTATTAAGTAGGTCGTAATGTTTTTATGTTTTTATGAAGTCGAATTTTGCGTTTTTTTTTAATTCATCAACGTCAACTTTAATAGGGGGATGAGAAATTACAACACGTTTTCCGCTCCGGGTGCCACCCATACCAGTTACGCCACTATAGATACTCTAATAGCACTTCTTAGTGGATTGGAGCTGGCAACACGGTATCACTTCCAAGTACATAAGCACACATTTCACCACTAACAATTACGCATCTACTCTAATGATGGATACTGTAGCGATGTCCTAAAAGTTGGCAAAAGAAGGAGGTAGAGCAACACGGGATAACACTCCAAAAACAAATGACAAAAATAATTTTGGTCCTGAAAATCTAAAACCGTATCCACAGAATGTGGTTGTTTAATTTTAAGTAGTATTTAAGTGAATTTTATTCCGAATCTTGTCAGAATATCCCGAATCACAATAATTCGGATATACTATTTTTTATTCCTACTGGGTAAGGTTTGGTTAAACATATATATATATATATTTTTTAAATTTAAAGATATAATAATAATATGTTCTCAAATGAAACTTGTAGTGTATTTCTTTTTAATTCTTATTTTATTAAATATGAGGGGTATAGAATCAAAGGCAGCATTCTCCAAAAAGTTTTATTTTGAGAAAACCAAAAAACGTTTCATTTCATGAATTCTCACACATTTATAAGTTTATAATTTTATTCAAAAAGGGAAACTGCTTATCTATTATAATTTCCAAAGTAGAATTTGTTTGTTGTATTGATTGATTAGTTATAACGGATTTAATTTTGGAGATTGCTGCATTTGATACTCACCTAAGGAGAATGCTGCTTTTGTTTCTCACACGTGTGGAGATATCTGACTTTGATACTGACAAACAAATATGACGTCACCATAATGGACCGACCAAATCACGGGGAAGTTCGTGATTATTATGATTTTAATTTTAGTATAATTAAAATAAAAATAGGTTTTGTAATGTTCTCATACAGTATAGAATTTGGGAGGCGAGTATGGGTACCGCCATCCCGGGAACCATTTATTGGATAAACAATACCTCTGCCATAGATATAATTTTAGATTTTCACGGCCAAAAGTTTTTCGTTATTTGTTATTGGGGTGTTATGCCATGTAGCGCTACCTCTTTCTTTGGCCAAAGTTTCGGACACTGCAACGCTGTCGCAAACGTTGGCTTTGGCTCTTTGGCTAAATAGGGAGGTAGCGCAACACGGCATAACACCCCAAAACCAAATAACGTAAACCTCTGTTCAGGTGGTTCGCTACGTTTAGTGACTTAGTTGGGATGCCCGGGTTCATGGGGTGAGATTTGTCCGGGTCTTGGCGGCGGATACGTCTGCCCACCTGCTGGATTGCAGGCCGGATCGGGAGAGAATAGTTGTGGGAGTCCCTTTGACTTCTCCAGCTGTGGTCTCTCGGAACATCACAGTGGGGGGGATAGATTTATACGTCCGTCACTTCTGGACACACTGAACCCCAGATTCCTACCCACCCGTAATACCCTTTTCCTTCCCAGAACCTTCTTCTTTTCCTAAAAAGACCCTTCACACAGTATCCCCAAAGATGACAAAGGCCCTGAGTGGAATTATTTTCCTCAGGGCCTCCTGTGTGGAGCTATGTAAAAAAATACAAGTGTGCAATTCACACGCGGTACAAATGAAACCTCCAGAAAACTAAAGTAGACAAGAGTGGGGACAAGCACAGCACGAAGAGGAGACCAATTATTATCTTTATCCTATAGATGTATGCGTTTGTCTCTTTTTAGTGTCGCTTTTTTGTTTCATCGAGTTTCAAATCACAACGGTGCTAAAGAAGCTTTCTCTTCAAAAAAGAAAAAAATTAAAAAAGGAAGAAAAATAATGAAGGTTTATTATTTTGATCAAAATTGGCTTGAAACTCGCAAAACTTTCAACACTAAACATGTAATTCGGAATGTTTATGTGCAAGGCTATGAATCCTAGATTTAATTATAAAAGTAAAACATGTTTATGCACATTAATTTAATTTATAAATTTTAATTAACACCTAAAAAAATCTTTTGCCACTCCACGCCTCTGAAATAAATGGTATTTTATGACAGCTCATCTTAGAATTTTGACTACTTTTGCTTTCCATTTTTCTGGATTCCTTGACTTCTTCCTTCCGTTTTTCTTGGGCAGAGATGAAGGGAGAGAGTCCATAATCACACTGGCATCTTGCTTTTATTTCTAAATTCACTCGGAACCATTTAAAACAGTAAAAATAGTGCGGCAGATTCAACACACGACTATGCAATTTTGTACGGGCGGCCATGTTGTCACGTGATCAAATGGAGGCTTACCATTGGTCAAATTGGAGAATGCTGGTTTTGTTAAGTTTTAAGATTTTCACGGCCAAAAGCATTTTCGTTATTTGTTTTTGGGGTGTTATGCCGTGTTGCGCTACCTCCTTCTTTAGCCAACGTTTCGGATATCGTTGCAGTTTCCATCATCAGGGCAGATCCGGTAGATGTGATATGATCCGAAACGTTGGCTAAAGAAGGAGGTTGCGCAACACGGCATAACACCCCAAAAACAAATAACGAAAATGCTGGTTTTGTTTCGTAAGTGCGTTGGAGATGGCTGCTTTTGATACTAACGCAGTTTTTAAAATGGATTTTTAAAGCATAAAGAGTTGGTTTTAATGCCAAATAACTGCTTTTCTAGGTAAAAGAGTGAATCAAACAAAGTTGCATCATTAGTCCATTTTTGAAAAAAAGTGGAGAATGCTGCATTTGATTCTACATACCTAATGAACCTTTAGTTTAATTCTTGGTCATTTTGTTGGTGGTTATTTTGAGTCTGCACTTTTTTTCCTTTAAGTGTGTGTTTTGAATAGGCACTTTATACTAAATATAACTTTCTTTAAATTCTGTAAACTTTTAATTCGGGTCGTTTCTATTTATGTTATCTATGAAATCAACCAAAATGTGTTAAGAATGTTAATATTTTTAACATTTATAATTAAATAGGTGTGTATATTATTATGTCAGAAATTTTATTCTATTTATAATTAATTTTTTTTTTTTTTTCATTTTTTGCGATCTATATTACATAAACTCTTATGTCTTCGAAGCCACAAGTGGGGTTCTCCAAGGATCTCCCCTTGGACCAATTCTTTTTTTATTATTTATAAATGACATTGTTAGTATATTTAAAGATGTACAAGTTTTGCTCTTCGCTGATGATTTAAAAATA
This sequence comes from Limnephilus rhombicus, assembly GCA_929108145.2. NCBI lineage: Eukaryota > Metazoa > Arthropoda > Insecta > Trichoptera > Limnephilidae > Limnephilus > Limnephilus rhombicus. Next base: position 35,719,513 of record OV815289.1, read on the forward strand.
TATAAAATGATCCGTAGTATAGAGGATTGCTATATTTTACAATCTAATCTAGATAAATTATTTCATTGGTGTGTGATCAACTAGCTATTTCTTAACATTCAAAAGTGCCAAGTTATTCGTTTTTATAAAATCCAAAGTCATGTTACTTATGAATACTTATTAAATAATATAATATTGATACCAGTCACTCAGATCAAGGACTTTGGTGTTATATTTGATGAAAAGTTAACATTTACTTTGCACGTAAATGAAAAAACAAATAGAGCTATAAAAATGTTTGGTTTTATATGCAAAATAGCAAGTGATTTTAAATCACTAGAATGTTTGAAAATATTGTACACTTCTTTAGTAAGAAGCCAGGAGGGCGATTCACGTTCTTTTTAAGGACACCAAAAGTAACCTCGCCTTCAAATTTATCCTTACCTTCGAATATTTCGTGAAATGCGATTCTCGTTCTCCCAGTGACAGTCGATAACCGGCATATTCCTTATGGTACCGCTACATGCTTGCGACAAACGGCTTGCCGCAAGCTCAGGCAAGCTCTGGCAAACGAATGGCTAGCTTCCACACACTTGCGAGCGCGCCAGTGTGTTCGGAGCATCCTAGCGCGGCGGACGTCTACTTAGGCTATACTATGTTTGCGTTAATCTATTTTTATTTTGGTTCCATGCCAACTCAGAATAAAACCAACTGAGAAACACCTCCGACAGGTCATTAAAAGCTTTGAAAAAATAATTTTAAAATAGCCGGTAACCCTAACCTAACTTAATCAATTTTTTATCATGATCTTTCTGAGTTTGTTTCATTCTGAGTTGGCCTTTCACCTTTATTTTAGCGTGAAACAAAAGACAAGGGGAAAATATATTTTTTATACCATTGAACCATTGAAGAAGATAATACTAATAAAAATATGAAAAAGAACAAGACACAGAAAAATACAATGTCTAGTTCATACGCGGCAGAAGTGAAACCTTCATAAAACTAAGGTAGAAAAGAGTTGGGAGGCTACGAAGCACCGCACAAAGAGGAGACATTATCTCGCAGGCTAAATCCTATATAAAATATTTTTGGACTTTCGTGAAATCGAAACAATCTTCCTCTGATAATAATAATAATATTTGGATGATTTATATAGCGCCGTTTTTGTGAAAAATCACCTCAAGGGCGCTGTACAAACTTATAATCCATTTCTAAAATCTAAAAACTACAAGCTAGGCAAACAATTATAAACAACTTATGGCTAAAAATTGCATACATCGGTTCATTGATCACCGATACGAAAATATGTGTACAATATTTTGACCAATGAACGCGATGCTGCCTAAAATTTTATGAAAACAGGACCATACTTACCTGGGAGGTCGCTTGAAATTAACACTGTATATTGTCCATTTAAAGAAATTTAGATAGAGTTCGCACGCAGAGGACATTATTGTGAACACATGTTATTTAATCCTGAAAAATATTTTAATATTAATATGTAATGTATTCTTTGACGAGTGTATTTTGGAAAGTAAAAGCAACATGTAAAGGTGGGTGGTGCAGTAGTACCTATAAGGATTTGATCTTTCTAAATGTGATTCGTCAAGAGACAGATTGATGTGTAAGGAATCGAGTAATTTTAATTCAGTAAGGAAAGTGTGATTAAGACATATCATAGACAATACAAGTATGATACTCTCAAATAGGTATATTTAAATAACGGGTATGAGAGCCCAAAAAGGAAGGTTTTTAGTTTGGACCTAAACTCTGTTGGGCTTGTTATGCATCTTAATTCTGGAGGGAGTCTATTCCAAGCCTTAGGCCCAGATACTCCGAAAGCACGATCTCCAAACATAGTATTTGGCTTTCGTTTAGGTTCTATTAGTCTGCCTTTAGCAGATGAAGTTGCTGATCTAAGGGTTAATTGTCTCGGACCGGTATTTTCCGAGACGCATAATTCGGAGATGTAAGGTGGGGCCATTTCGTAGATTGATTTAAAAACCATCCAGCACAATTTGCACTGGATTCTCTCAGGGCACTTGAGCCAGTGAAGGTTACGAAGGTGTTCTGAAATATGCGAATATTTAGAAACCCCAGTTATGAGCCTTGCCGCTGCATTAAACACGGATTGAAGTTTGTCAATTTGATATTTGGCAAGACTAGCGTAGATGCCGTTACAGTAATCGAGCCGCGAGACTACGTAAGAGTTAATTAATAGTTTTGTCGCCTCTGTAGGAAGGTTTCTTCGAACTGACTTGAGTTGTCTTAGGTGAAAAAAACCGTTGCTTACTGTCCTATTTATTTGACTTTTTAACGAAAAGTCTGAATCTAAATTAACACCAAGAAGTTTGACTGTTGTCTTTGGAATAATATCGTTGCCGGAAATGGAAATAGGTATATTGTCTATGAAATGTTGGCTTTTGTTTGTGGCCGCCCATAGAAACTCAGTCTTAGATGGATTCAGCTTCAGCTTGTTTGAAGACATCCAACGAGTTATTGCTTCTAGGCATTCAGCTATGCGGATTTTGAGACTGTTGATTTCGTTTGGCGAGCAGTAAAAATAAACTTGCTGATCGTCAGCGTAGCAGTGGGACAGGAGACCAAATGACTCGATTATTTTGGCGACATCATTTGTAAAAAGGATGAAAAGAAGTGGGCCTAAAACGGATCCTTGGGGTACCCCTGAAGAAAGTGTTGCGAAGTTAGAGAGCTTATTTCCAACCTTAACGGCTTGTAAGCGATTGGATAGATATGACACCAGCCAATTTTTAATATCGGAACTCAAACCAAATGTTTTCTCCAATCTCTTAATGAGAAAGTCACGATCAATCGTGTCAAACGCTGCACTCATGTCTAAGAGTGAGATAAGTGCTAACTTACCTGACTCTATGGCCAAATTTATATCTGACAGCATACGAAGGATTCCGGTTTCTGTTGAGTGAAACCTTCTATATGCGGATTGACGATTAGTGAATAATCTATTTGAATTCAAATGACTGGTTATTTGTGCAGCAGCAATTTTCTCCAGGATTTTTGATATGAAAGGTAAATTTGAAACAGGTCGATAATTACCTAAGTTATCGGGGTCAAGTTGTGATTTTTTTAGTATCGGCGTAACTACGGCAGACTTTAGAGGTTCAGGGAAGTCACCTGTGCTCAGAGATTTATTAAAAAGATGAACTAGGAACGGGGCTAAGACAATGACACATTTTTTTAGTAACCATGTTGGTATAGGGTCAAGACTGCACTGCTTATTTGGCGAACTTGAAATTATTATTTTTTTTTTTTGATATACCTAATAACATGTTCCGTGGAAACTTTTCTTTAAGTGATGGGCAACAAAAATTTGCAATCTTTTAAATGTTTATTTTCAATCTGTTTTTGTTCTTTCTCAAACTAAATACATTCTCACCAATAATGTCAATAATAATAATATGAGTTCAATAAATTTAAATTGATTAACATTAATACATCTTTAGTAAGTATTAAAATATCAACAAAATGATAACACAAAAAGGTGCTGGTTGTGGTAAATTACATTCAAATTTTATTTTTAATTGTGCTGAACAAGTTATTATCTCGGTGACATTGCTATTCACACATTCTCTCAAAGAAAACGTAATTTCACACTATTTGGAAAAAATCTTTTGTAATGTCTGTTTTTAAAAAGGAGGATAAACACAAAATTGAGAATCTGTCAAATACGAGATGTCACAAATTGAAGCGATTGGTGCAATCTCTCATAGGATCTACACACGACACTGCATGCTGGCCTGCAGGGACTTCTGCCGCAGAGTTCCTGCATGCGTCTCGTTCTAGCGTCCCTTTAACAAACGAGACAGCGCTAGTTCGCTCAAACCCACGCTCTCTGCAGGCACTTCCTGCTGGCCAGCATACAGAATCGTGTGTAGGCCGCCTCACTCAAATTTGTCGCTACTAGGTGTTGTCGGTGAATCGCAGCTACTCCTGGTATAATTCTTTTAAAATGGCTTATAAACCCATGATATTCCCGGAACATGACCGTAGCTCCCTCTGCTGAACCAAAAAAGCAAAAAATTTGCAAAATTATTTTTTCGCGCTATCTGTTAGGATTGCATGAGAACCGTGGCTCTAAAAAAAATTGCCAAAAATCCTAAAATAAAAATCTTAAAGCTTCAAAATACTTTTTTAAAGTCTCAATATGACCATTTTTCACCGAAAAGCCTGTAAAAATCACCGAAAATTTTTAATTTTTTTCTCCCTTATTTTTTTGAGTAGTGTATAGATAGGTAAAGCCAAGTTAACATTTTTGTTCTTTGCTATAAAAAAACAGATAAATTTTCGTGGGCCCCCACTTACTACTTGTGGACCCCTATTTTTTATCACGCCAACGTTGACCCTCGTCGAGTCTTCCTTGGACCCCTGGGGGTCCACCTGAACCACTTCGGGAATTACCGAAATAACTAAAATATTCAATATTTATTAGATTTATATTTACAACCTGGCTTCTTATGGTAACCAATGTATTGATATTTTTATGTTTTTTGTAAATTTAATTTTTATATACTTAATCTTTTGTTTTATAAAATTTTTGATTTCATGTCTTTATTATAAATTTTACTAGTTAAATTTTTTATTTTATTTGTGGTGTTTAAAACCTTTCCCATACCATGCTAAAAATACCCTCGACAAACCGTCTTGTAACACAGCGTTACTCTATGGGATTTGGAAATTTTTTCGGGTTTTTTGTAAAAATATTGTTGTGAATATTTTTTATTTGGCTTATATTAATTTATTGTAAGAAAAAAATATTGATTTTGTGCCCTAAAACTGAAATATTAAAAAATAATCATTCATAATAAATAATCAAATATTATTTGAAACGCCCAACAAGGCGGGCCGGCTGTGACAGCGACCGCCTAGGGTCACGTTAGCCCTCAGAATAGCACCATTGTTTCAGAAAGCCACATGTGGAATGCGCTAGGTACTAGTAAGGGCTGACACCGACCTACTATCATTTTTTAAATACATTTACAAAAATACTTTATTATAAAGAGCCTTTTATGTTTGCTGATCTAAGTTAATACCAGATTGAATGGTTTTAACGCTAGTTGCGAAGAGAAATAGATTACAAGAAAAATACAATACTTAAAGAACACTCGAATTGTAATTTTTTTACAGTTTTACGCAAAAGCAAACCACAAAAAAAACTATAATTGTTTTGAAGTGAAAAACTTCTTTAGCACCGTTGTGATTTGAAACTGGATGAAACGAAAAAGCGACACTATAAAAAAACAGTTAGCAAACCACGAAAAAATTATGTTATAATTACTTTGAAGTGAAAACTTCTTTACCACCGTTGTGATTTGAAACTGGATGAAACAAAAAAGCGAAACTAAAAGAAACAATAAGCAAACCACGAAAAAAATAATTTTATAATTATTTTGAAGTGATAAACTTCCTTAGCACCGCTGTGATTTGAAACTGGATGAAACGAAAAAGCGACACTACAAAGAGACAAACACATGCATCTATAGCATTTATAGAGAATGGGTTAGAATATTCGGTCTCCTCTTTATGTGGTGCTTTGTAGCCTTCCGACTCTTTTTTCTGAAGGTTTCACTTCTACCGGTGTGAACTGCATGCTAGTATTTTTTATAATACTCGTATGTTTTAACATTTTTGAGAAAATTTGGAGATAACCTTTAGATTAAAATTTACTTTTATGAGTGGAAATAGTTTACATAGCAAATTAAAAACATTTATTTCACAGGAACATAACGACAAAAACCAATTAGGTAAATTCTTATTTAAACATTAATCCGACGTGTTTAACATAAGAAAATATAAGTAAAAATGTAGATGTAAGAGATTTTTACAAAAAAGCAAAACAAAGACTTTGTTTTGCTTTTCAAAACCATGAAACTAATCTATTTGTCCCTGGCTGAATCTAATGTGAGATATGGTATAACGTCTTGGGAGCACTCATGTAAAACAAATATCCAACATGTACAGTCAATTCAAAACGCTATGGTCAAATTACTCGTCAGCAAAGCAGTTTATGACCAGCGGCAAAATATCACAATTATGTATAAATCCATAAATGAGTTACCTATTAGAGCTCTTTTTGGTATAAAATCTGTATGCAACATATCTTAGATAGCCCATACAAAACAATGGTGGATCACATGTATAATACTAGGCTTACACAAAATGAAGGGATGATAGTACCTAGATTTTCTAATAAACATGGCCAGCGAACTCTTGAACACATTGTACCACTTATTTTTAATATGCTGCCATATGATTTGAAAAAATGTTGCTCGACACCTAAATTTGCACTATTGTTTAGAACATGGCTATTGGAATCAGATTTTATGTATTGACTTGACTCCTCGTGCATTTTTAATTATTAATATGTTTTTATTATGTTTTTTATTAAATTGCAATATTTTTTTCTTCTATTGTAAAACCTTGTATATTGTATCATGTTGTTGTCCACACTATTTTCCTGCCGACGAGCTACTTGCAGTAGCTTTGCAGGTGCAATGTAAACAAGAAAAAAAAACTACTTTTCTGTTAATAAAAAATAAAAATAAATTATATGTATTTACCTACCTATTATGTAATGCATTCGTCTATAGTAAATCTACATTAAATTGTAAAATGGCGACCACGCGCCATCTAGTACTATACGAAACTATAAGAACTTTAGCTGTGAATACTGTAGTGCAGACATACAGTTTTTTTTACATTAGCTTCACACATGAGGCCCTGAGGAAAATAATTCGCTTCAGGGCCTATGTCATCTTTGGGGAGAGGTCTTCCTGGTGAAGAGGTGAAAAGGTCTCCCTCAACCAGTCTCTCCCGACCCGGCCAGCCACGCAGAGCCAGTTGGTAGGCAGACGTACCCGCCGTCAAGATCCGGAACCAACCCATGAACCTGGGCACCCCTGCTAAGTCATCAAACGTAACAAACTACTTGAGGTCACTTATGACAGAAGTGTTTTTTTTTACAGTGAATACCGCACAAGAATCTCAACTGCTCCCGTCTGGAGCCAGTGAGATTATGGCATCCCCAATTGGGGTATGAGGCTGAGGGTAGTGAGGAGGGGAAGGAGATGGGGAAAAGGAAGGTTGGGAAGTACCTGGCTATTCAGATCTGGTCACCAAACACGGCTAAAGCCATTTTCAAGCAACGTTTCAATTCTGAATGGTGGTCTTACACCAGGGCGATACTGATAGTATCTTCCACTCTGGAACATGCCGCAAATATACTATATATTATTTTAAATGAATTAATTGTGAAATAACACAAATTAATCAAATAAAATTTATTTGCGCATGCCGGGTTCGAACCCGCGGCCTCCGGATTGTGAGTCAAGAGTCTTACCCACTGGACTACGGAGGTCGTCGTTGTTGTCTAATAAACGGTTTCCGGGGCGGCGGCGTGCCGTTATTATGAAAAATATGCATTTTAGAAGATGATCGAAATAGCAAGTTAAACAAAGACAGTAAGCGTTCTAAAATAGTAAAAAAAAATAATTCTATAAAAAAAAAATTCTCAAAATCCTAACATTCATTGCAAGGATAGATTTAATTCATTGAAACCCAACCATTTATATTTATTGCTACTTCCTTCCATGTAATAATCATTTGTAAAGACGTCACTTTGCTACTGTTTCAATGGAAAGAAAGTCCCTTTTAAAAATAATTATTTTATGGGGGTAGTTTTGGTAATAAAATAGGTAGGTAAGATTCTAAATATTGCACCCGACCCTCACAAAAGAGTTTTATGGTGGTGCAGTAATGTTTACAATCGTATTTTGTCTTCGATTCCGAAACTACATCATGCAGCAGAGAGGATATACCACCAAAACCATCTATCTCGACAAATACTTCCTTGCTTCATTCGCATTCTTAAACCGTCTAATACTCGTCCAGATAAATCTGAATAAATAAATGCTTGGTTGCGTTACGGTGCAATCTATCGGAGGACTACCGCGAGGTATATATATATATATATAGGTAAGAGATACATTCAAACGTGCTCTTTTTAAAATGATTTTTTTTTTTTTTTTTTTTTTTTTTTTTTTTTATTATTTATTGAAACATTTATTATAATTACAATTTTACAACTAAATATTTTTTTTTACAGGTTTTTTTTTACTACCCTTCCATTAAAAGCATTTGCTTGTGTATGGAAGGGGAGTGTACATAAATGCTATTAGTTATTAGTTAGGTATAAGTTAGTACTTAAATAATTAATTGTACATAAATATATGTGAGCTGCAGTATTTATTTGATAATGGTGTGTGTTTTTTTTTTTTTTTAAAGAAAGAATGTTATGGAGAACTAAGATATTTGTAAGATTAGTTGACAGTAGTTCTTTTCTTAAGAACATCTTTAAAATGTCTCTTGACAGAGAGCAGCATTCGGGCCTTATCATTGATGCTTCTGATTTCCTCTGGTAGACGATTGAAAAAAGTTCTTCCCTGATAAGTATAATGATGCTGTGCAAAAGACGTATTTAGTTTTGGGCATAGAAAAACATGTTTAAGTCGAGTTCTGTTTTCATTTAAAAATGGATATTTATCTTTTTCTTTTATTATTTGAATTACTGAATTTTTAATATATAAATCTTTAAATGTGGGTACTTGAAATTCTTCAAACAGGCGTTCTGTTGGGTAGTCTAAGGATTTTTTTAATATAATTTTAATAATTGTTCTTTGTACAATTTCTATTGGAAGAAGGTTACATTTATACGCGGATCCCCAACTAATAATAGCGTATTGTAGAGTGGATTGAACTAAGGCATAGTAGATTAAATATAGATTTTTTATCGACAGAAAATTTCTAATTCTTAAAAATATATATATTAATTTTCTGATTTTGTTTACTACTTGACATATTTGTTCCTTCCATTTCAGATTTTTATCGATAATTACGCCGAGATATTTAATTTTATTTGTTGTTTTTAATATTGTACAGTTTGATTTGCAATAATGTTGGTTGTGAATTTGAGTGTTATCGTGTATGACAATGTTAAAATTTTTGGGAGCGTCGTTTGGATGGATTGCAAATGGAATTACAAATGTCTTTTCACTATTTAGTGATAGTAAATTAGTGTCGAAAAAATTCTTAAGCGTATTGATGTCTTCTGTGGCCTGTAATTCTACATTTTCCCAAGTATTTTCACTTATTATTAAAACTGTATCGTCGGCGTATGATGTAATTTGACCATGTAGATGTTGAAAAAAAATATCGTTTACATATATGGTAAAAAGGATTGGTCCAAGCACTGTACCTTGGGGGATTCCAAAGCTTGAAATCTCTTGATCACTATTAATACGATTGATTTTTACCACTTGAGGGCGGTTTTTTAAGTAGTTGGTGATCCATTTAATCGCGTTGCCTTTTATGCCAATATCATTTAATTTTTTTAATAGTATCTCATGGGATATGCTATCGAAAGCCTTTCTGAGGTCAATAAATATGCCCGCACATTTTTTACCTTTATCTAATGATTCGTAAATGTATGAAGTTACGTTAGCAATTGCATCTTGTGTGCTGAGTGATTTAATAAAACCAAACTGGTTTTTGTGTAGTATTTTATTACTATCTAGGAAATTTACCAATTGTTTTTTTACTATTTTTTCAAAGATCTTTCCTATGTTAGAAATTAGACAAATTGGGCGATAATTCGTTACTTGGTGTGGATCACCAGATTTGTAAATAGGTGAGATTATTGTGTTTTTGTAGTTCATTGGAAATATTCCTTTCGTTAAACTCAAGTTTATTAAATGAGTGATGGGTTTTATTAAGTAAGATTTCATAGATTTTAACATGTGTGCCGTAATAGAATCAAAACCGGGAGACGAACCTCCTTTCATATTTTCTATTATTTTTAAGATTTCACATTCTGTTGTTATTTCAAATGTTGAAAGTATATTACGTTTCTGTAAATTTTTATTTTTATGTTTTTCCGGGTTAGAAGGTTTATGAATATTTTTCGCAAGATTTTTTCCAACATTTGCAAAGAAGGAATTAAATATGTTTGCACATTGTTTAGGCTGTAAATTGGCATCTATAATTTTTTTATCATGTTCGATGTACTTAATATTTTGTGTTTTTTTTGTATTGTCTATGGCCAAATTCACAGTTTTCCACATTTGTTTATGGTTATTTTCTGAAGATAATATTTTATTTTTAAAAAACTCTTCCTTACTTTTTTTTAATATAAGATGTTAATTTATTTTTATATTTTTTATAAAAAATATATGCTTTTTCATCATGGGGATTTTTTAAAGTTGTTTTATAAAGTTTTTCTTTGTTTCTGATAGATATTAGATATTTATCTGTATATTTCTATTATTCTGTCTCTTGGCGTGGTCCGACTGAAAGTATTCGATTCACTTGACCATGCCATGACTTCCTTAGCTATTATTCACTTCGCGTCATATCTTCCCTTTTGAATGCCCTAACTAAATAAGTGTACCTTTTAATCCCATCCATCAAGTATACTTGTCGTGACTTTATCACTAAACGGCGCTATAAGAAGGTGGAAATTATTATAATTTTTATCGGCCTTATATCCCTTCCAGATCTCCACAAATTAACATGGCTCTACCTATAATCTAACTATATGGTTTTACAACAGACAAATATCAGGAATCTCATTTATAGAGCATTTTAACAATTATCCTTCCTTTGCCAGTTCAATGCCTTACTTTTCAATTTGCCGCCGCCCCGGGAAGCATTTATTGGATAACCAACACTTGTGCCAAAGGTCATTCCAAGTAGTTAGCTACGTTTCGTGACTTAGTAGGGGTGCCCGGGTTCGTGGGTAGAGATTTTACAAGGTTTTGGCGGCGGATGCATCTGCCTACCAACTGCATGGCAAGCCGGATCGGGAGAGAATGGTTGAGGGAGTCCCTTTGACTTCTCCAGCTGTACTCTCTCGGAACATCGCCTTACACCGTAGTGGAAGAGATGGATTCATACGTCCGTCACTCCTGGACACAATGACACTCAGATTCCTACCGACCCCTCTTATATCCTCTTCCTTCTCAGACCTTCCTAACCTTCCTTTCCTAAAAGACCCTTCACACATCATCCCCAAGGATGACATAGGCCCTGAGGGGAATTTTTTTCCTCAGGGCCTCCTGTGTGGAGCTATTGTAAAAAAAGCACTGCATTGTCATTGTCTTAATCAAGTCTTCCACGAAGAGATTATTTGATAAAAATAAAATGAAATTAATTAAACATATATTACTTCTGAACTAATGTGGCATGACCCTGCAAATAACCCAAAACCCATAAAACTAAACAAAAAACATCCCCCGTCATCTGATTGTCTACAATCCTAACATTTTGTCGTTAATTTTAAGGAAATACGCAGAAAGGGATTAAAAAATGACTCTGGTTTGAGGATCAGGTGGTCGGTTGGCCGAACCTTCCGAAGTGGTTCCTTATTTTTTTTGTGGCTTTTTTCTAATGAAAACGAAATGTCAAGCAACCCAAGTTTTTTTGCAGCAAGATAATTAATATTGTCATCTCTGTTTTCAGACATTTCAAATTAATGCTTTAGAAAGCGACGACAAACGTATTATGATGTCAACTTTGAGAAGTAAAATAATCTCTACAGATAGGCAAAAGGTTTTGACGTTTTATTTTACTTCTCTTTTTGTCATACATAACTAAAAGGAGATCGTTATATTGGACGTAGGTTAATGAGGTTGGAATGAATTAATGTTTTGTCTTCTCTGTTATTCCCATAGAAATTTAAAATTTGTTGTCTCATCTGACATAGAAATGTGTCGACTTTTAGGAAAACATTTTTTATTATTTTATACAGAATCGTCACAATTTTTTAAATATTTTTTACGGATGCAAAAATATATTTTTTAGGAATACCTAAAATGTTGATTTAATGATTGAAGCCTTTCAGGAGTTATTGATGTTTTAAAGAGCGTTGTAAACTATAATCGCATCGTGGATCCGGGAGTGTTAATCAGAGGTAAAGTCACAAGGAGGAAATCCATAATTGGTTTTATTTTGGCTACACAAACATGTACAAACTGGAAAAATGTAAACTGTCGATTTCCCGAAAATAAATAAATAAATATTCGTAAATTATTTATATTGCAGACTATGAAATATGTATTGAAAAACAAAAATTATTTCGAAAAAAAATAAAACAGAAGTAGCAAAAGTAGCAAAAGTACTAATAATATTTTTTTACCCCACAAACCAATACCAAGTTAATGCAAGCACATAGCAGTTTTATGGGTCCTCGAACATTTAATCTTCCACCAAAACACATTCAAATATCACTTTTACATAAAAAAAATTCATTCTCTCAAAGAAAACGTAATTTCACACTATTTGGAAAAAATCTTTTGTAATGTCTGTTTTTAAAAAGGAGGATAAACACAAAATTGAGAATCTGTCAAATACGAGATGTCACAAATTGAAGCGATTGGTGCAAATTGAAGGATTGGATTGAAAAATAAAATTATGGCTGATGCACATGTTGAGACACTTTTAATATGAATTCTTTGTAAATCTTCATGTTTCACTTTTCAATACAAATCTACGGTAACTTCAAGACTAACTTTATTTACTTTTTTGAAACTATAACAAACAACAACAACAACAAATTTTTCACTGTCTTTACTTCATTTTTTTCACCATTTATCATAATTTCTAAACATTGACTTCAAAATTAACATTTTTTCTTGTACTTATTGATGTAATATAGCATTTTTGTTTATATTACCCACACACGGTCAGTGCCTTAGTGGGTTCCCATTACCTACTTTTGCCTATTATATACTTACTTATTGCTAACTATGTATTACAATATTACTTGTACCTTGTGTTTACAATTACTGTATTTAGAAAATATGTTACATTACTTTTGAAATGTAGATATAATGGAAAAAAAATTAAAAAAAAAGATTATTGGAGTCGATACCCTCTCAATATATTGATTGAGAAATCACTAAGTCCGGCGAAATCAAAATGCTACGAAGAACAAATAATTATGCGGATTGCTTAGGTGGATAGGTACATGCACGGCTTCACGCGCTTCCAAGATCCGAATAGGAAAGATGCTAGACCCACAATATATCAGCTGTAAATCATAGCTGTGCGGGTGAAGTGTAGGGGCAGTGGATAAAGGGGGATGGGGGTTTCCGGCCGGCAGTGTGTCAATAAGTGTGTGTTCTCTTGTTTTGAATATCGTAAGCGTGTGTGAGGTTGTATCGAGCGGGACATAGAAGATTTAACGAAATACCTAAACTTAATAATAACTTAATTACGCTGTGGGATAGACGGATCATCTCTGACCTTATACTATTAAATAAAATCATTAATTGCATTGACAGCCCTGAAATTCTCGCCAAAATAAAATTGTACGTACCGACCAGAAATTCGAGGCAAAGTGCTACCTTCTTCTGTGACAATTTTAAAACAAACCATGAGGCTCATACACTTATAAATAGATTACATCATTTTGGCAATACATTTGGGAATATTGTAGACATGTTTGCAGATTCTGCATTCGTTATAAAACGAAGTCTATATAATTAAATGAAATGTACGATATTAATTTTATTTTTTGCTATTAATTTATTCATTATAATTGTGTTCTGCGTACCTGTCCAACTATTATTATTTATCTTTATAAAAGCCTACTACGGCGTATATATAAATAAATAAAATAAACGGTCAATTAGTTTATGCAGTGTGGTTTAGGGGATATTAATTATTTACAATTATTTGGATAATATGGTCATCATTTGACTATGACATTTACACGTTTTAGACATAAGTGACTAGCTATAAGTCTTAGATATAAGTTACTAGCTATAAGTCTTAGATATCAGTTACTAGCTATAAGTCTTAGATATAGGTAACTAGCTTTAAGTCTTAGATAAAAGTTACTGTCTTGGCTATAAGTCATAGATATAAGTTACTAGCTATAAGTCTTAGATATCAGTTACTAGCTATAAGTCTTAGATATAAGTAACTAGCTTTAAGTCTTAGATAAAAGTTACTGTCTTGGCTATAAGTCATAGATATAAGTTACTAGCTATAAGTCTGATATATAAGTTACTAGCTATAAGTCTTAGTTGTAACTCACTAGTTATAATTGAAAATCTTACTTGTAAGCCAGTTATATTAATTCTTATATATATGTACGAGTATTTTTTCAGCGCTCTTGTGGGGATTTTTCATTAAAACGGTGCTTTATAAATTAACCAAATAATTTTATTGTGACTATTATTATCATGTGCAGTAGGTGCCCAGAAAACTTTCTTGTAGAGAGTCTCGTTCACCAAGGAGCCCGATGAAGATCATCGTAGATCAGTGATCACAGGGTGGTTTATTGCATCTGGTAAACAGCAAACAATCAACTTCTTTGTTTGAGATTGTGCTTGGTGTTCACACTATACGTAGAAATGAAATAACATGGTTTTAGGGTCTATTCTGAAGGATCAATCTCATACTTTAAATTTTCCATAACTGGCGTCATGAGTGGTGTTCTTTAATACAGCGGACTGACCAATAAACCACCATTATTAACATATATAAATGCAAGGCGGGGACTAGCTGCCAGCATAGACTTTAAGTTTGTTCCGTCAGCAAGTCAGTAATACGGTGAAAGGAGAGTTGCGTACGGCGAGCAGTGAAGGCGGCTAGTCGGCAATGAACTGCAGACTCGTAAGCCGATTCAACATTCTAAGTAGCTTCATTATGTTTCATAATCGGTTTTTCCGTTTTTAAATATTTTTCGCCACTTATAATAATTGTAGCAACTGGCGCTCTTAGAATTAAGCATGATTGTGATTTAAACTTTTGGATAGTCAGGAACTCTACAACTTTTTGCCTACGATACAGTAAGTATTTTTTTATAATAAACTGAACCTAGCGGAGTTCGAAACGGAAATTAATGCTAATGATTCTAAACTCACAAGCTGGTTAAGAATAAACAAACTAACTTTTAACGTAAAAAAAACTCATTAAGTATATCGTTTTTGGCAACAAGAAAAATTTCAACCTCAATATTAAAGTTGGTGATAACTGCCTCGAAAAGAAAATATCACAAAATATTTCGGCCTGATTGTAGATTCCCAACTCTCGTGGGAACTCCACATAAATCATAAAGGAGAAAATTACCCCCATAACTGGTGTAATATGTATATAGACTCCCAGGATTACTACCCATTCCATTGCTAACATCAGTGTACTACGCCATGTCACATTTACACCTTTCTTATCTCTGCTGTATCTGGGGATTTGCCTCAAAGAAATTGATAGCTGAACTGCAGGTGATTCAATACAGAACTCTCAGAAATGTTTTTGGACTTCCATGGGACACCCATGTCAGAAACATTTATTCAGTTTCCGGTATTCTTCCTATCACAATCCTTCCTAAACATGAAATCACAAGCACCTACAAATTACCCAACAATCAACTCACACTAACATCAAGCCACTTTACAATTAAGACATCCACACTCACAATTCTCGAAATGGCAATAAAATCCACATACCCAAAACACACTACAAAATATGAGATAAAATCTCTGAACTTAAAATTGGTAGGTATATTGCATTTTACAAAAAATACTTTGGTTTTCTGTCTTTTTTCCAGTTACAGAGGCAGTTATGGTCTTCTTGTTCGGAATCAATTCATTCTCACTTATTTCTAAATAGTCTCCAGCTTCAGAACAGTCTTCATTTTCTATTTCTTCATTGAGATATTCTTCTAATTCGTTAGGTTTCAAAAACCCATTGGTGGCCATTTTCTATGAAAAAATGTAAAAAAAGGTAAATAAATAGTGATAGAAAAAATACTAACGTATTTAGTCGCTACGCTACATATACACATTTTACGTCCGTCGTTCTTACATGTAGTGCGCTAACTGATGACTTAGATCGTAATTTGTTGTGGTAACTATCGTTGAAAGGTACAACGATAAGGTTGAAGTGGCAAAATAGCCAACGCCAAAATTTTAAAGTTACTTCACAAAATATGAAGAACTGAGTCCGTCAGACCCGTTAGCGAGTCTTTAAGTGTTAACGCTCTTTTTCAGGACATTTACATATGAATGGTAAGAAATATACAGTATTTATTGTAGGTACATAACTGAACTACCTCAGTTACTATATTTTATATTTTTTTAAAGATGAATTGAAGATGTCCACTGACTAGGAATAATTGTTTCCTTACATTAGTATTCTGGCCAAAGAGGAATACATATGGTAGTTAGTCCCAGAATTTTTGCATTGAAATAAGTTTGGACTTCTAGTATTACGAAGTGGTATCCCGGAGCTTATCAATTCAAGCATTACCGGACTATCAAATAAATTATTTTAAATCTTACATATTATTTATAAAAATCTCGTGTGACGGTGTTTGTGGTCGCGCTGCTCCGAAACGGCTTGACCGATTTTATTTATTTATTTATTTTTATTTATTAACGCCTATTTAGGCTTTTACATATATATATATAACAATATTAACGAAATTATACTAGTAAATAGTGCAGGAAACTACTGTTTAAAACACTTGCACAAAAATAAATACGAAGTAAAAATATTAGGTATTGAATTTGAACCACACAGGATGTAGGTAAAAAATACAAAAAATCCAAAATAGTTTTTTTTCTTTCAGCCAACAAAATACTGTCAATGTGTTAGTCAATTTTAATAGCTTTATCAAAATATTCCCCTATTTGATGAAAAAAACTTCAATGAGGTATGCTTATATAATAAAATTGATGTACTAAATATATCAACAACATCGGAGTATTTGTTTCCAAGCTGTTGAATCCGTCGCATAGGAGTATAATATTGACTTGTTGACTTAGAATTGCTACAATAATATGGTAGGTACTGTCTTGTGACTGGCCTGCCTGGAGTATGAAAAGAAATTTCATATAATAAATCAGGGGTATCAAACATTGAATTTATGATTTTATACAAACAGGTTAAATCGGAAATGATTCTACGATCAGATAATTTTATTAAATTTAATGAACAAAGTACGTTATCGTAATTTAGGCATTCACTTGGAATGCCCATTTTAAAATTCACATATCTTAAACTTTTTTTTTTGGATTCTTTCAATCGCATGTGAATGAACCTCATAATTTGGGGACCAAACCGTGGAATTGTATTCTAAATGACTCCTTACGAGTGACATATATAATGTTTTTACAGTATTGACATTGTTGAAATCACTAGATACCCTTAAAATAAATCCCAACATTTTCAAAGCTTTATTGGTTATTATTTCTATATGCTTGATAAAGTTGAGTTTAGTGTCAAACCAAATACCTAAGTCATTGATTTCCGAGACAGATACTAACGACATATTGTTAATGGAATAATCGATAAATATTGGATTCTTTATTCGATAAAACCTCATAATTTGACATTTGCTTATGTTAATTTGCAAGCGGTATCATGACACCATATAATAAATCTCAACAAGTTATTCGACAATATATGGCAATCATTAATGTTTCTGATTGCTTTAAATAATTTCAGGTCGTCTGCAAACATTAATACTTAAACATCATTGAAAATATATAACACATCATTAACAAATAATAAAAACAGGATTGGACCTAAATGTGACCCCTGAGGAACACCACTCGTAGCAGTGAATTTGTACGAAAATGTACCATCAATTTTAACAGCCAGTAATCTGTTGATCAAGTAACTGTTAAACCACTTATATAGTGAACCACCTATACCGAGTTTTTGCAGTTTATTCAGCAATAACACATGATTAACTTTATCGAACGCCTTACTCAAATCGGTATAAATAGAGTCAACTTGACTGTAACAGACGTATCAGCGTCTTCACAAGAACTGTAAAAAAGTACCGGGTCTCGTGCACGCCTTCCAGAGGTACACGCTGATGATGATGATATGAGCTGGCTGGCCTCCCTACATCCAGTGGTAATGGTCCTGGATGCGCCTAGTTTCTGCCTGAGCGGTGCCTTGGCAGTGCCCAGAGTTAGGGCTGACTGCAGCGGTAGGCACCAGGTACTCGTTCAGGCAGAACTTCAGCAGGAGGCAGCAGGTGGAAGACTTCCAAAGGTAGGTGGTAGGAAAACTTCCGAAGAATAAAGACAAGTTTGTTGAGTAGAGATGTGAACAGGAACTGAACTGATTTATTAGGAAAAATGTGGGTCCTTTTATACCCAAATTTGGGGTAAAAGGTGCCCACGTGGTACATTTTTGTGGTGGGAGGTTAAACCTTTCCCGTATGTACAAATAGGGCGGCGTTTCCGTCACACCTTATTTTGGCGGTGCCGCCCGTAAAAGTGGTCGCTTAAAATTGCGTTTTATACATAATTATATAGGTTACATTTATAATATATGTGTACATGTTTTAGTGTTTACATATTTGGGGGGGTAATCTTTATCCCTAGATTTTTAGTTTGGTGAGTTTCGGGTAATTTTATAGTTTATTCTAGGTTTTTTTTGTTTTGGCTAATTGTGAGAAGTTTGTATAAGGAATCTACTATTTTTCCCAGGTCCCTCGCAAGACTAGCTACTGAAACCTGTTTGTTTCATTGTCTTGCGAGGTCCCTGGATTTTTAAAATGGGAAAAAACGGATTTTGTAAGGAATATTTCTAAGTCTTTTGTTTGAGTCAAAAAATGCCCTAGTGTTGAGAGTTTAAGGGTTAGAGGCTTAAAATCTCTTTCCCTGAATGCCCGGCAGGACTCTGGAATGAAATGTGTTGATTTCATCGTCCTGCGGGTTGTGAGAGTATAATTAAATGAGAGTATATAAAACATATTCTGCTTCGCTAGCTTCCTGTAGGGCCATAACCACCGAACAAGGAAGCATATTCTGCTTCGCTAGCTTCCTGTAGGGCCATAACCACTGAACAAGGAAGCATATGTAAATAGTACGAGTTTAAAATGTCTCCTGCAGGGCCATAACCGCCGAACACAGAAAAATAGCACGTATGTAAATAATACGATTTTAAAATGTCTCCTGCAGGGCCATAACCGCCGAACACAGAAAAATAGCACGTATGTAAATAATACGAGTTTAAAATGTCTCCCGGTGGCAACCTTAGCATGTAAGCATTTATTTGTTGCACCGGGGCATTGTACATAATAAAAAGGGAAATAAATGATAATATTTTACATAAATATTTCCGGCGAAAAGATCGTCGCTGGCGGCATGGTACTAACGAGCTTAGTGGCCAGAAATTTCGGAGGAAATTCCCAAGAAATGACCACTAAATGTAGAGGATGCCGCCAGCGATGACTTTTGCCGAAAAAACAAACGAGGGTACGTAACACGTCCGTTACATTGACATTTACTAGACATGGAATCAGATATATAGTTTTGATACGTTAATAAGTTAGTAAGGGTAGATTTTCCAGTAGAGAAACCATGTTGTTCAGGAGAAATGACGTGGTTTAATCTGAAAATAATTTTTTTAAGAAGAATTTTTTCAAAAACTTTAGGAATTTTTGATAAAAGGCATCCCGGTCTATAGTTTATCACCTCGTGTTTATCACCTTTTTTAAAAATAGGTGTTAGGTAGCTGAATTTCCATTTAATAGGAAAACATCCTGTTCGTAAAGACTGATTAAAAAGCAAAAATAAGGGATACGCTAGATTGGTAGCACAATTATTCAGAAAAACAGGAGGTATTTTATCTGGTCCACCGCTTTTACTTTGATCTAGTAATTTAAGTTCAGTCAGTATATCATTATATTCTATGTGGATACAAGATAAATTAAGATTATGATCAGTGGTAAAATTTTATACTGTACTAGCAGAAACTGGTGTATCACATTCATAAACACTTTTGAAAAAATCAGCAAAAAGGTCAGCGATACTTTGAGTGTCTTTGGCCTTTTTACCTGCATTTTCCAAGTTGGCGGGTATACCAAAGTTGTTATTTTTCATTGATTTTGCATAGTTTTGCATTTTTTCTTTACATTATAATTTATTGAAGTTTCAACATTATTAATAAAAGAATTGTAGCAAATTTTTGATAAGATTTTGCAATCTTTTCTAATGTTTTTAAATTCAATATAATTTGATAAAGACCTGTCTTCTTTATATTTCTTATGTAAAACTTTTTTAAGGCCAGTTAATTGAACAAGTTCTTTATTGAACCATCTCGGATATTTTGATTCTTTGAAATGAATAAGTGAGATTAGATCTGAAATAATTTTATCCAGCAAATGATAAAATGATTCAATATTTTTATTAATATCGCCTTCTTTAAGAAATGACCAATCTTCCTTGTGGAGACGATTATTTATGTCCTGATAATTCGCATTTTTAAAGTTAAACGTAGGAGTTGAAATTTTTTGATTGCCTTCTTTAGTACAAGGGATAATTATTGCTAGTGGGGTTATTGCTATTTAATGATTTATGTATGAGAATAGGTTTTAATGTATATTTATTTTCATACCGGTAGTTGATTAGGGTGTCCCTATCCAGAAATATATTTATTTTATTATTTTAACGAATTGTTTGTAGTAATTTTTTATTTGCATAAAAAAATACCCACAACCCCAAATTTTAACCTTCCTACCACCACCCTCACATTTTTTAATAACGATAATAGTATTTTTGTATGAACAAATTTAACCGTCTTTCGTATTTCAAACAGAACTAGATTATTTATGTTGTTGAATGAAAGATGGCGCTACGTCCGCGTCATTGAACTTTCATCCACTCGCGCAAGACATTCATGAGAAGCGTCGCGTCATTTTGATATTTCATTCGGCATCATGTTCTCGCGTGGGCAAACCATAGAGCTTATTTGTATTGGCTAAAGACGGGCTGACAAAAATATCGTACGCTCAATAATAATAATAATAATAATAATAATGATGTATTGTCTTCATTTCTTAATAACAAATAGAGATAATGATATCCTCACTGGGATCTCCCGTGCTGAGGATTTCATTTACATTTTATAATTTAATTATAAGAATAATATGAATTCGACATAACATATATCATGTAGTATTTTTTTTAAATAATTATAAAGTAAATAAGATAGTGTTTTTTTTATAATTCAGTTCATTAGATTCGGTTTTAGTCTGTATTTGATTTCAGTATATTTTCTATTTCTGATATCCCTATATTTAGTATCCAGCTTTTTATTTGAAATTTAAATGTTATAATGTTGAGGTTTTTGAGTGAGAGTGGTATTTTATTGTAGAGTTTAATGCCATAATATAAGATGCTTTTTTGCCCAAATGTTGTGTTAGCAGTTACTTGTTGGATATGTTTTTGACCATGAGTTTTTCTGTGTACGTTTTCTGTGTAGTGTTTCTAATGTACGTGTCAGTTGTTATTTCTTGGGTTTTGTACTTATGAATGTAAATGAAAATAGTTTTAGAATATAGTTGGTTAATTGACATTATGTTAAGATTGTTGAAGATTTCGTCAGTGCTAGTTCTTACAGGAACTTTCAGTATAATTTTCATTATGGCTTTTTGAGTTTTAATTAGTGGACTTAGTGTGTTTTTATTTGCACTGCCCCATCCGATAATACCGTATTTTAACAGTGATTGGCAGAGGGCCATGTAAATCTTGATTAAGTCTTTTTTAATGAGGACATTCCTGATAGATTTGAAAAAATAACTTAGTTTTTTAATTTTATTATTTAAATAGGTAATGTGTTCGGTCCATTTTAAGTTTCGTTCAATTTTTAGACCCAGATACGTTATATGGTCAACGTTTTCTAATGAGGGACAATTACAATTCTCATTTAAGTGATGCGGGCTATGAATTTTCAAGTTCAGGTTTTCTTCAGAGTTTTTCTTATTTTTTTTATTTTGAAAGTAATGAATTATATATAATTATATATATATATATATATATATATAACTCCGTCGTTTTGATGTTTGTGAAGTTTAGTATTGAAGATGAAGACTTTGTAGTTGTTGCTGTTTTTATGCACATATGCTGAGGAATTTATCCAACATTCTGTAAGGATTAATAAGTCAGGTTCTAAATTTAATTCATTTATCAGCACAGTGAAATCGTCGAAGTTTTTGTTAATGCTTCGAATGTTTTGATGAATTATGTTCAGGATCGGTAACTTATCCTGGAGTATACGGTTTAACATGCAGGTATTTGTGGTGATTATTGGTTCAGGTATCAGTTTTTCAAGTGTTTCTGTTGTGAGAGAGGCCATTTTAAAGATATAGAGTAGATGGAGTGTGTATCGGGTTCTTTTTTTTAAATCATCTTAATAGGTATATCGTTGAGATGTCTTATTTCGATAACCTTGGATTCTTTAGTTTTTCTTACAAGAATTTTTCCTAACTTTACCCAAACATATTTATATTCTTTTTCTAGGGCTCTTTGTTTGGTGTTCCAATGTAAGTTTTTGTAGTACTGGGTTAATGCCGCATTTAGATAGACGTATTGGGCTCCTTCACCGTTGAATTTTTTTATAGGGTCACTATTCTTAGCAGCTAACATGATGTGTACTTTTTTATTGTCTACAAAGTTAATTGTGATTTTTTTTTGGTTGTTTGGTTTGGAAGTTGTAATTTTAAAGGTGTCCTCTGGTGATATGGTAACGCCTGCGAGCTCAGCGATCTGGCTTACAGTATGTGCTAGGGGTATGTTTTCCTGTAATTTAAGGCCGCTTATTTCAATACTGTTTAACAGGGCTGATTGCTCAATATCTGCCAGGTGAACCTCCACCATAGCCAATCTTTTCTCCTTTTCTGCCATTTCTTCCTTAAGTTTGTTTATATGTTTTGGTGAATCCATGATTTGTGACAATTTGTTTATGATATCGTCATATTTATCGTTAATAAAGTTGTTAAACGTTTTTATTTCCTGAAGCTCGGTTTCTATTTTTTTAAACATACCTGATTTCATTTCGTCGAATTTTGAGTTGATGAATTCGAATATTGGGTCATCTTTGGTATTTTTGTTAGACCTTGTTTCCATGATTTTAGTTGGTTTGGACATAGGGCTAAATAAATGATCCAATGTGCACTAAAAAAACTTTTACCGATTTTCTGCGAACTGTCACTTCCACTTTATAAGTTGAATAAATTAACTTGTACAAATTTGAAACTTGTACTTGTACAAACAATTGCTCTTCGAAATTCATATTGATTTTCTTTATTTTATTTTCCTACTTTAGTTCGTGTTTTTTTTTTTGTTGTTTTTATCGGCGGTCATCGTCTACAGCGCTCCATTCCTCTTTCTATAATAGATCCCATCCCCACATGCTTACAATACATTCGTTATTTTTTTATTTAACAACCAAAATATTCACTACAAATAATTTATACGGCAGAGTTTGTCGGGTAAGTTAGTTTTATTTAGAAATATCAAGTCAGTAAAAATTCTTCTGTCTGACAATTTGAGCATATTCATATTATTTAACATAGTGTTGTAGTGTTGTATTGTAGCAGATAGAAGGTATACTTTTACATATAACCGCTACTCAACTCTAGTTTCGATTTTTCGAGATATCTGACTAATAAAATGGACGATCGATATTTATTATTATTATTGTTGTTTATAATCATTTATCAGTCAGTGGGCAGTGCCCCCCCCCCCCCTCTCATGGACTCACGGTCCACTGCTGCGTGTGACCGCCACTATTGCGAGGAGTGTGACCGCCACTATTGCGTGGAGTGTGACCGCCACTACTGCATGGTCTTCATCCTGCGGCAGCACTTTCACCGCACCACTCCCAACCCCCACCCCGATGTCTACAGGTGTGTGATGTGTGCACTGTGCACACAATACCAGCAACATGGCATGACATTTTATTATCTTGTCTTCGTATATAAAAATGAATGACGCTATGTTTGTCCCTTCAGCGTTCCTAAACCATTCATCCGATTGCCATGAAACTTTGGGGATTTTATGTGCTCATGCCCGCAATAAACTCTATATATAATACTCAACTCTGGCATAAAGAAGTTATTCATTCTGCTTTTGCCTGCGCTAGCGATAAGACGTCTGTCTCGTACAGTTATATTTCTCGCTCCCGTCTGCTGAAACAGTTAGAATATTCTACTCAATTCTTTCTTTTGCATTGTGCTCCGCACATGTGATTGTGATCATTGCGTACACTATTTGTTACCTAAATAAAATCTGTTGTGATATCTCGGAACTATACGAGTGTTTTTATCTCGGGGAGAATTTTCCACTCGTGGTTCCGTTTATACGGTCCCTGCCTGCAGTGTGTGTTCGTGGTTTTCAGTGCATCCGGTGTTGTGGTGTTGGTGCTAGTGTTTTGGTGAAAAAAAAAAAAGTGATCAGTTCATCAATATTATCGAGAGTCTGTCCAGAATCTGTAAGTAAATTCCTTACCATTACATGTGCTTTTCATTTGGATTTGTTTATTATTCAGAGTTTTGAGTATCACCTCCCTCGTAATTATTTATAGTTTATCAAGTCATTCGCAAACTCGTTTAATATAAAATCAATTATCTACAAAAAACTTCAATATCTCTACGCACCTAGCCGCGTTTTTACCAGTGAGTCATTAATATTTACTGCACAGCAACAAAATTAAAGTCATCGTAATAAATAATCAACTTCTTCATACCCGCTCGGTCTAAAGTAATTAAAAAGTCATTAGCAGTGCACTTAACGAATTTCCCCCGGCCCGGTCGCCAACCAATTAAAAAGTCATTAGCAGCGTAACATACTAACTTTCCCCCGTATCCAAACCGCTTTCTATTATTCAAATTCAGCACTTAGCAAATATCTCAACGACCTTATCAAGGATGTCTACCATGACCCTTTATTCTCAGCGTGTGGCTGGTGCCCTTGAAGACAACTTAGTTGACTTCTTGGAAGCGCGTAAGCACCGGGAACTTTCTCTTGAAGAGAAAGACCACCTGTCCAAACTAGTCATGAAGCAATATCTTGAGGATAACAAGACGCCAACTTTAGAAGCTTCTCCCAAAGACATAGCCTCACCTAGGCATATAGTATCACCGACTCCAGGTAGTGCTCCTTTTAGAGAGAACCTGGTGCTCATGGAAGACTGGCCATCTTCATCCGACGAATCGGAGGCACCGTTCCAACCGGTTCCTAGGCGCAAGCGCTCGCGTGCCAACTCCAACGGGTCTTCAACCCCGACCAATTCCCCCAGGACCTCCCCGGTACCCAAAAAAAACAATGGAAACATTAGGTCTCGTTCTCCATCACCGCTAGCGTCTGCTAGCAACAGATTTTCACCGCTACGGGCTAACTCCCCAGCTGCAACAACCTCGGCGCAAAATGTAACGCCAATTAAACTCCACAGAATCCCGCCAATAGTACTTCACAAGAAGTCTGAGACCAGGGCGCTCTTCCGTACCCTCGAAGACAAAGGCATAGACTTCTTCGCCAAAAACATGGGCAACGGCCTACACATATTGACTAAAACTCCGCGGGAGCACCAGGCTGTCACTAGGCATTTAATTGCCAACAACACGGAGTTTCACTCCTTCAGGCTTCCGGAAGAAAAACCTTTAAGGGTTGTCCTTAGGGGAATCCCCGAAGACATTTCTCCGGAAGATATAAAAGAGGAGTTAGCAACAACATACCCAATAATTTCAGTGCACCGAATGAAAGCGGCCCGCACAAAAAAACCTATTCCGCTAGTGTTAGTAACACTGACAAAAAATGAAACCGCGAAGGGCATTTTTAATAACCTAACGTCATTATTCCGTCTAAGGATTCAAGTTGAATCCTTACGGAACAAAGCCCGCGTTGGGCAGTGCTACCGCTGCCAAATGCACGGGCACTCAGCGATTTGCTGCCATGGTAGCGAACGCTGCGTAAAGTGCGGCGAACCGCACAGATCCTCTGACTGCACCAAGTCAAGAGACAGTCCGGCGAAATGTGCATTGTGTCAAGGGGCCCATACGGCCAACTACGGAGGGTGCCCTGCAAGGCCCCAAAACGCAAACCCAAACTACAACAGAAACCGCAACGCAAATTATTCGCGAAATTATAATAATAATAGACGCAACCACGTGAATAATTATAATAATCACCAAAGGAATCACCGTAATTATAATAGTCAAGGTAATCAACAAACCCCTTCGTACGAGAATACGTCCAGACCGACCATTCCCGCACCCGCAGCGGCTCCCGCAGCCTCCCTAGAGGACTTCCCCACCCTCCCAACCCCATCCGTCCCCTTGCCCCCCACTACAACAACTCCCCCCACCTCGAAACCTACCCCCACTGTCCACAAACCCGCATCCCAACTCCCGACCAACTCTCGCAACCCGAATCCCCGCAACTGGCCTCAGCCCCATTATTACAAGTCAAGACATAGCCATCAACCAAATAGGGCTCATTCGACCCATTCTCAATCGTATAATAACCAAGCTAGCCAACAATACAGGCTAGACAGGGGATCTGCCCCCGCCCAAGAGTCCCAACAACAGTTGCCCCCCTTGGACCCAATCCATAAAAAAGCCCTCGAAGAGCAACTTGAATTCATCAAATTAACGATTAAAAACGCCACCGACGAGATGTTTAAAATTGAAGCCACATTAAGAAATCATAATGTCTAGACACCAAAATATAATAGTCAACCTGCAAACAGCCTATTGGAACGCCAATGGCTCTGTCCTCTCCCACAAAGAGGAAATAATTAATTTTCTTAAAGAATACAACATTGACGTATTCTTCATTAATGAAACATGGCTCAAACCATCTAAGAAATTTAATTTACCTAATTATATCACGTACCGGGATGACAGGTTAACCAATAAATGCGGCGGCACGGCTATTTTAGTCAAAAATAATATTGACCACCGTCTAGCACATTCATTCTCTAGTATCAACATTGAATCCACCTCGGTAGTAGTAAATACATCTTCCGGACCACTTAAACTCATCTCCGTTTATGCACCACCGAAACGCCCACTGATCCCGTCCGAACTGGACAGTTTATTAGAAGAAAATGTTCCCACCATTTTAGCCGGGGACATGAACGCTAAACACGGATCGTGGCATAGCCTACATTCAAACCTAAAAGGTAACGTGCTGGCAAAATACGCGAGCACGAAATCAATTGTAGTAGACGCTCCGGACGTACCAACGCTACACCATGCTAACGGTATTCCGGACGTGATAGACATAGTGATCTTAAAAGAAACTAATCATTTGCACTCTTTAAAAGTAGTTAAAAAACTATCCTCCGACCACGATCCAGTTCTTCTAACATTAACAGGAGGCTCTAATCCCTTGGTCCCCCTCGTGCCTATAAAGAAAAAAATTAATTGGAAAAAATTCAGCGATTTATTAGAAAATAAAATCACAATACCGACATCAATACCTGACGAATTAGCCCTAAATACCGCCACCTCCGACCTAATTAAATGCCTAAAATCTTGTATTAACGAAGCGTCAACAGCGATTACCATAAAAGATAACTCAGCTAAATACGGTATTCCCGAAGAGATCAAAGATCTTATTAGGGAAAAAAACCAAGTGCGTAAGGAGTGGCAAAGTTCATTTAATCCCATCGTTAAACAACATTTAAATAGACTAAATAGAGAAGTACGCGAAGCACTATATGATTACCGAAATGAGCGTTGGAACGTATTCATATCCTCCCTCGAAGATGACAGAGATGCCTACTGGAAACTCTCCAAAGCACTCAGACGTCCAGCAACAAAAATAGCTCCGCTTCAAGGCCCAAACGGTAAAGTTTTTTCTGCAGCAGACAAGGCAGAAGCCTTCGCAGATAGCCTTGAAGCACAATTCACTCCTAACACGGAACACGATGACCCAGCCTTCGTAGCTAAGGTGGATTCTAAAGTAGAAGCAATATTAAATCTCGACCCCCAGGACCCGCCCATTAATGCCACATCTCCGGATGAAATAATAAAAATAATCAAGGGTCTAAAAAAGAAGAAAGCGGCCGGTCCTGACGGTATATCTAACAAAATTCTCAAATGCCTACCGAAAAAGGGCATCTGCGCCCTGACTGCCATCTGCAATGCAGCGCTTAGACTGCGTTGCTTTCCAAAGGACTTCAAAGAAGCTGATGTTATATTAATTCCGAAACCAGGCAAGGATCCATTATTAACGGAGAACCATAGGCCGATAAGTCTCCTTCCTTGCTTGGGTAAAGTCCTGGAAAAAGTAATCCTTGTAAGATTAAATGAAATCACAAACAAATGTAAATTCTTGCCAGACTTTCAGCATGGGTTTCGAGCTGGTCATTCAACCACTCATCAACTCCTCCGTGTCGTGGAACACATCACGGAGGGCTTCAATACAAAGAAAAAAACAGTAATACTCTCTCTAGACGTTAGTAAGGCGTTCGACAAAGTCTGGCATAACGGCCTCATATATAAAATGTACTGTCTAGGATATCCACTTAGAATCATCCAACTTATAAATAGTTTCCTGAGAAATCGTTCATTTAAAGTAAAAATAGATAATATTTTCTCCACTACTCGTCCCCTGTCAGCTGGGGTCCCGCAAGGCAGCCAACTCTCCCCGTCTTTATACAACATTTATTCGAGTGACATTCCTAAACCAATAGATCACAATATCATGATAACCCAATTCGCTGATGACACAAACATCATCTCGAGTTCAACTGTCGAGGCCACTGCTACACGCCGCGTACAGAAACAAGCCACTCTCACAGAAAAGTGGTGTAAAAAGTGGAGAATCTCTATCAATCCGACCAAAAGTGTCGCGACCGTGTTCCACAAAACACGGCCTAAACGACCCCCTTTCATTAAACTGTTTGGGAAAAATGTTCCATGGGAATCATCATTAAAATACCTCGGTGTCACTCTAGATTATAAACTAACGTGGAAAAAACATATAGAAGAAAAAAGAAAAGCTGCAAATCGTTATCTATCATCCCTATATCCCATGATGTGTAGAAATAGCCGTCTATCTACAGACAATAAATTACTGCTTTATAAGACAACCATCAGATCATGTTTTTCATACGGTTGCCCAATCTGGGGTTATGCAGCAAAAACCCATATTGATAAACTTCAAGTCTTTCAAAATAAATGCATTAGACTCGCCTTAAATGCTCCTCACTGGAGTAGAATATCTACTCTCCACAATGAATCCAACGTCCCGTTGGTTAAAGACCTTATCTTTGCACAGGCTACTAGGTTTTTCGCTGGCCTAGATAGTCACTCTAATCCCACTATAAACTCTCTCGCTAAATACAGTGAGAATGATCACTTTAAATATAAAAAACCCAAATCTGTCTTACGTAGAGATTAATAATTTACGTATAGAATATTCCTGCATAAAGCCGCAGTAAAATAAAACTTTCATTTCTCGAAAACTCATTAACATTAAAAACCATGTAAAGCATCATTAGATAATCCTTTTATAAATATGTTAGAGCAAGTAAACTTCGGTTTAGGTACTCTGAAAAATAAATAAATCCAAAGTCCAAAGTCCAAAGTAAAGAAGTTATTTCCTATACTATTCATCCGATTGCAAAATCACTTCAAAGATTTGTTGATGGCACGTCCGTACTGGTTTCTATGTACAATGGTGAGCTCTGGCTTTATTTCTATTTATTTACTTACGCCCTAGTTGGCTTTTACAGGAAAGTTTTTCGAAATGATTACAGTAATTACGCATATAAAGATAAATGCAGTTGTAGTAATTGTAAGAAAACAACACATAAGAAATAAAGGCAATTGTTCGGAACAAACGTCAACGGTTAATACGCACTTTTTTTATAAAACTTTTAGATTCTTCTTAATTATCATAAAAGACAACAATTTGCATTGGGGGAGGTTGAAAATGTTACATTTTTAATTTTCTTTACGTAAATTGAAAATTTGCTTTCACACTGTCAAATCACTCTCAAACAAACGTCAACGCACTTTTTTTGATAAAACTTTTAAAATTAAGATAATATACACAAGCCCGCTACACAAACCCTGCTTTGCCAGACAAACCATTCAAAAACGTAGGCTGTTTTTAAAAGTTAAGATAACATATACAATCCCGTTACGTTCTCATTCTAATGGTCGCTGATGATATGAAGATTTTTAGAATTATTGATAATATCGAGGACTGTCTGACACTTCAATCTAATATTAATCGCTTTTATGATTGGTGTCTTATCAACAAATTAACTCTTAATGTAAAAAAATGTCAACTTAAGAGATTCCACAGAAAAAAAAACCATTGTTGTTCACCTACTTTCTCAATAATCACATATTATTATTTATTGATAAAATAAGAGACCTTGGTATAACCTTTGACACTAAATTAACATTCATTAAACATATTAATAATAAAACCAGTAAAGCATTGCAAATGTTAGGATTTGTCTTACGAATTTCAAAGGATTTTAAAAATTTAAAAACTGTCAAATTACTTTACACTTCACTTGTTAGAAGCCAACTAGAATTTAACTCCACCATTTGGAATCCTTACCACAGTATACATGAGAATTCTCTTGAGCGAGTACAACATAAATTTTTACGTTATATTAATTTTAAATTGGGAATATTCATCTAAAACATTAATTATCCCTCTTTGTTACAAATATTGGGACTCGATACATTAAAAGAAAAAAGAATTTGTTCAGTCCTATTTTATTTATTTAAAATCGTTACCAACCTGTTGAACTCCCCTGAACTTCTTTCTCTAATAAGTTTCCATGTACCTAGTCGATCAGTTCGTTTCAAATTCCCTTATCATTGCAACAATACAGGATCTAACGCTGAACTCAATTCCATAATGAATCGCCTGCATGTACTTGGAAATAAATATGTTTTGGATGAATCTATAAACATTGCTAGTCTAACCTCATACAAACACTACTTAATTAAAACTGTCTGTCAGCGCTTCTCAGTTTGACTATAATCAAATACAGATTTAAAGTATTTATTTCTTAATAGATAATATCCGGGATTTACAATATGTTGTATTGTATTTATAATAACCTACTCTTTGTACTTTTTTATGTCGATACTACAATTTTTATTGTTCTCCTTTATGAATTTTATATTTATATTTATATTTTTCTTTATCTATGTATATTCTGTATTCATATGTAAAATAATTGTATTTCTTTTGTAAAAGCCACTATAATTCAGTTAGATGTGATGAATTCAAGGCATTAACAATGTCATTCGTGTATAATATTAAATTGGACAGGGTTGATCTTCCTTTGATAAATCCATGTTGAAGCGGTGAGATGGTTTGATTGATTTGGGATATCAATTTGTCTAGTACCAGGCTTTCAAAGAGTTTGGGTAATGTAGACATGGTGCATATTGGCCTATAGTTTGTTACGTCGCTCTTATTTCCTTTTTTAAAAATGGGTGTCAAAAGACTAAACTTCCAAAGGTCAGGGAACACACCTGATGAGAGTGACTTTGTAAATAACTTAGGTATGGGATACGATAATGTATGCATACAATTAACTAAGAATCTGGGTGGAACTTTGTCAGTTCCTGCGGATTTGCGGGAATAGAGACTCTTCAGCTTGGATATAATATCATCTATGGTTAGAGTACAATCAGATATATCAAGAGTCTCAACTAAATTAGAGCAAGAGATATTTCTATCTACATTTGCACTAACATGTACACCGCTAAAGAAATCGGCGAACAGATTAACAGTTTCCTGAAGATTTTGGGATAGTTTAGAATCGAATGACATAATACTAGGTATACAAGAGCCGTTTTCTTTTTAGGATTTAACATATTTCCAAAAGAAATTTGAGTCGTTCATGATAGAGCCTTCAACATCACGTATGAAAGTTTTGTAACATTCTGCAGAGAGCTTATTGCAGTCTCCCCTCATTTTTTGAAACACGGATTAATCGATAGCCAGGCGACTTTGTTTGAATTTCTTATGAGATATTTGTATTTTTTTAAATTTATTTCTGGGACATGACATTACTATTTACAGGTGTGAGCTGCGAGAGAACGTTCACACAATTATAACCTGGGTTTCGTATCGCGTATGACTTGACCGGTTTGGGCGGCGAGCGTCTACCGCGCGGCGCGCCCGTAGAAATTAACTGGGTGATGAGTAATCGGGTTTCGTATTTTGTGTCGCGAAAGGAGCGGGTCTTCGCGACCCGCTCGTGACGCCAGTGTGTCGTGAGCGACCCGGATCGTGTAAAACGATCGATCGACCCAGGACTAATGGAAATGGCGTCGACGTCGCGTCGCGTAGCGTGGGTTCAGTGTGATTCTACCTTTATTTGTATTATTTTGCGAAGTGGTGGTGTTGATCTATGGTAAGAAAATAATTAAAATGTTACAACTACCACCATCTAGGATCTGTAATGGGAAGTTTATTGTACCTACATGCTTTTGTTTTATGAAAATAAATTCCTTCTCTTCAAATTTAATTACCGTGTTTCATTACATCGCACCCATATGCACGAAGACCGCCTGAAAACGGCCATTACAATAAAAAAAAATCTACCTTCGGACTCGCACCTTTTGTTCCCCATCTCCTTCAGCTTTGTTCCGATTAGTGTTGAAATATTCTCACTGGAAATGACCGGTGCTTACGTTTGAGATTATTTTCTTCAATCTTATTTTGTCTGAGGATATGTCAAATGTCAGTTTTCTGCGTCCCTTTTGCTTCCTAACCTTGAAACATTCACACGCAGTGATCGATGTTCCACCGTTCGAAATAATATTGTGTATAAACTATACAATAATTATTGTGTTAAATGTATTCATTTTGAGATTATTTCAATAACCATAACAAATTTATCACAAATATCTTAAAATTCAAGCACTTTTTTTCTTGTGAAGTTTGTTCAACGCTTTGGAATTGACCGCCGCGCTTCGCTTTGTATAAAAGTAAGTTCTTCCTAAATTGACTATCTAAAACTTAAGTTCCCTAATTGGTGCTTGGTTATTGTGAGAAAATTTCCCTTGGCGATTAATTGATCAGCTTTTATAGCATTCGCAACATCTATGATTTAATGTTAAAAGATTAAATACCTATCAAAATTATCGACTTTTGGCAAATACAGCCCAAAACTTTTGTGTTTTGGAACAGTCAAAATCTCTAGAAATAATCAAAGACGTTACATACTGTAGACGCGGGGTAGAAATCTCAATGTGGGTAGCCAAAAGCAAGGCAATTGCAGTGACATCGACTTCTAGTACTTTAGTACTAAGCGAACGTACCCATAAAACGTGATCAACTTTTTGCAATTTTAACCCCCCCCCCCCCCCCCCCGTTGATCAAAAACCTAAGCCCCCCGCCCGCTCATTTGTACCAAGCGTGGTATTTTGAAAACCCCCCCCTGAACCGGTCGCCTAGTATGCGTACGTTCCCTAAGCTGTCACTCGTCGAGTAAGGTCATGTCCTTACCAGTAGGAAAATTGCATTTAAAAAGCGCCAAAATGCCCTCCGTGTGTTTCCATTACACGGCAAATACTACCCAGTAAAAGTGAAGAAATAACATTTCATTTATATGTACACACAAATTACTTATTATTATCGATCATTATAAGCAATTCAATTAATTTCCATGTTCCCCGTCCGACAATTTCGTGTGTCGTTAGAGAAAAAAACACATTCTTTGATTGTCTTATGGTACGGCCACACTGAGGCCAACTTCAAACTTTTCAAACGGACGATTGTGTAGAAGGGTAGTTCTTGCGTGGGAAGTTTGGCTTCGGTGGAGATGTAGCATATCTTCTTGATACATAATACCTTTTGAATTAAGATATTACTAAAAACCGCTGAAAACAAAAGAGTGTTGCTTACTTGTCACATTATTTTGCGAGTATGTGAGACTATGGAGAGTCTATTTATATAACGTCATTGGAAATAATCGAAAAAAAATATTTCAATATTTCAAAGCACTTTTAATTTTTATTTTATTTACATTATCAGTGACGTTGTATAATAATATATAGAGTGACTCGGGTTTTATTAAATAACAAGTCCAGATTAATCAGATTAATATGTATTCTTAATATGGCGATACACGATTGAACATTTGACCTGTTGACTTGCCAGCTGTCGGTAAGAGAGAGCTTCCGACCG
This sequence comes from Limnephilus rhombicus, assembly GCA_929108145.2. NCBI lineage: Eukaryota > Metazoa > Arthropoda > Insecta > Trichoptera > Limnephilidae > Limnephilus > Limnephilus rhombicus. The sequence goes on from OV815289.1 coordinate 35,753,517, forward strand.
GAATCTTATAATAGACAATGTAACGGCATAGACAATATAATATTATAATAGACAATGTAACATCTTCCTTTTTTTTTTTAAGACATATTGTTCATGACATTTAATTTAACACTGTAAAAAGAAAAATAATACAACATACATAACTTATAGACATAAAAATTTTCAATCAAATTCAGAAAATGTAAACCTTTTTGGTTTATTTATCTGTCTTCCAGACTTTGTTTGGTGTCGGATGCCTGTATCACTTGTCGCAGACACCGGGACCAAATTTTTATCTGGAGCATTGGACGAAGTTGGTAGTTGTTCGATGTCATCATCGCCATTTTGTGTTAAAATACTTTCATAGGGTTTTACATTATATCTTAAATTATTTTGACTTAATCTAGATTTATCTAACATGAGATGTTTCCTATTTCTGCGGTATGTTGCACCATCTAAAGTTTTAATTACATATGAACGCGGGCAGTTAGTTAATAATTCAACAACAGTTGCTGGAATCCAATGACTTTAAGGAGTCTTTTTGAATAAAATTGGATCACCAGTTTTCAATGGTGCTAACTCCTTCGTATGAGAGTTGTACGATTTTTCCATTTTATTTTGATTTTTCCTCATCCCCTGTTGGTATTTTTGGAAACTAACTGTTCTAGGTTTTAATGGGCCGTTTTCGCACGATTTTGGCCGCTAGGTTCGCTATAGTCCTAACGGTCCAACTATTTTATTTAACTGTCAGATCCCATACATTTTTTAGGCCGTTTGGCGCAATTTAGTCTTTTTAAATATTATAATAATGCCGTCAACCTGTTGTAGTGTTCCAATGTGTAGAAATAGGGGTGGGCACGAGTTTCCCAAAGATTGAAAGACTTGAAAGCGAAATGGATTCATTCATCGGCGTTCCAAATGGGCACCGACTCTTGATTCTGTAGTCTGTCAAGCTCATTTCAGGGACACCGATTATGTATTCAATAATATTAACCATAAAAGTAAGTACATGACTCATTCAATTAATATCTTACTATAATTGAATCCCCAATATAATATAAAGAGTACTTGTATAGTATAATGAACACGTAAAGAAACATTTGACATAAAATGCACAAAATTTTATACACAATGTTTTGCCTTCTTTTGCAGTTGACATTATTTGACAAACGTACCTTTAAATACAAGTGTAGTCAATCACAACTAACATTAATAATTATGGTAGACATAATATCTTATTTCCTTTTTTTAAAATAAATCATTTTATTACACGGTTATCAAACTGTCTGGCACGAGATTTCTGGGCAGCTGATCCTTCATTGTTGGCAATCTAATTTGCTTTGCATTTCTCGTCCCATGTCTGTATATCTCGTGATTGTAATTTAATTTTCAGTAGAAGTGTTTTAGGAAAAAAATCAAATTATTATTTCTTAAGTAGACCATTTTGTATTTTACATCACGCAAGTATGGAAGTTTGAGCCTAATTTTATTTTCATATGTACTGTACTGGCAAAAGCTATTGAAAGGTGTAGTTCCTTAGAAGTAGGTAATTTAGAATTAAGAAACAGACAGGAAAGGCGTCTGATACCTAAGTACGTGAAAAAAAATATATATAAATTCTACATAACCAAAACCACAAGATGAAACGGCGTTGCATGTGAATCTAGAAGACGTGGCAGTGGAAATCATACTGTCTTTTGATACTCCGTGTGATAGACTGACTCTAGATAAAGACGCACAGACATAATAAAAAGGAAAACTTAACTGTTTATATTAAAATAAACCTTTGTTTCACCGCAGGGGAAGCTTATGGCGCAGACTACGCCAGTCGAAGAATACCATCATCACTGCCATGGTTGCCTGGATGGAGATGGAGTCCCCCCTGATGCCCTTCTGAAAATGGGAGCCTGTCAAATATCCCCCATGAACGGATATTTGCATATTTTTTTGGATTTATAATTATATACTATATTTTTCATTTATTTTCTGTTCCATTCTATGTATCAATGCATTGTTATTTTGTCAATGTTTGAACTATTTCAAAATATGGAATGTATTGCATTGCACAACATTCTGAAATAAACGATCATTATTATGATACGTTTTAAGATTTTCACGGCCAAACTATTTTCGTTATTTGTTTTTGGGGTGTTATGCCGTATTGCGCTACCTCCTTCTTTAGCCAACGTTTCGGACAGCGTTGCAGTGTCCCTCATCAGGGCAGATCCGGTAGATCTGCCCTGATTGCAACGCTGTCCGAAACGTTGGCTAAAAAAGGAGGTAGCGCAACACGGCATAACACCCCAAAAACAAATAACGAAAAGATCATTATTATATTTATTAAAATAAAGAGTGAGTGTCGACAGCTACTGCCAAATTAAAACACTTTTGTACTTACTTCCACTAATTTTATATTTCACCAGGACCGGTTTCATCCTATTACGGACATTTTCAGACTTAAAAAAGATTATTGTTTATTGGTACTAAATAACACAAAATAATTTAACAAATATATAAATAAATAAAAAAACTTTCTTTTATTTCTCGAGGTCAATATGAAAAGAACGAGATTACAGACATAATATAAATGTGTTTTAAAACATTTACAAACATTATACACATAGAAGAACATATCAGTACAACAAATAATTAACATTATACATAAATTATTTATTGTTTTGGCATTTTTTTTTTTTTTTACATCCTAGTATTATATAGTTCTGGTAGCATCGGTCAACGCGTGAGCTACTTTGTGAACAGTCAACCTGTTAAAATAAAGAAAATAAGATTAGCAAATTAAATATGCAACTAGTGTAGAATAAATAAGTCAGTTTTTTCTCAATTTCAAGTCTCAGAGGGGTAATAAATAGCATTGCACACTATGTATTTGGACACATATTTATTTTGGGGTAACTAATCGAAAAAATCTCCCAACCCCCATACTATACAATATTAATTAACATTTATTTTTATAATTTACTTGATAAACCATTGATTTTTCATATGCTAATATTTTATTTGAAAACATTCAATAGAAATATAAATATAATCTATTTCACAGATGAGGGATATCAAAATACAAATGTGATAAGAGGTAATATAAGTAAACCTATTAAAACTCCTATTCAGCCGTGGTTTTGGGGAAATTTGGGTCCTTTTTGATGATGAAGATGGAGTCGTTCAGCCAGTAGTAGGACTGGTTGAAGTCCCCCTCGCAGAGGTAGGGCACGCGTGACCACTGCATGACCTGGAGCCCCATGGTGGTGGTGCAGTAGCTGATGAAGGATTCCACGTGCTCCTCGAATGTGTGGCCTCGGGTGGGCAGACGCTCCTTCGCCATGTGGTCAGATTCGTCTGAAAATTATAATTGAATAGTACAAGGAATCCGAGAGAAGACGACCAGTGCAATACCCTAGACATAGTTGGGAGAAATTAAAGATTGTGCTTTAAGCTTGAGTGTTAAGCGATTAGATTTTTGCCTCTACCTTTATGCTTTGAGATTTGCTTTGCTTTTACCTATATCAAAAATATTGAAAAATTAATAGTAACAAAACAGCAGCTTTTGAGTCTGGAGGAAATTGGTAACTGTCTGGTTATTCAGACCTAGGCAATACACGTAGCAGATGATGTTAATAAATTGATGAGATCCCTTTGGTATCGGTTCACCAGCAAGAAATTCGCCGGACAAGAGCGGAACATCCATCCACAGTAGATGACAGCAGCGTCGATTTGTTCTCATGCAATATTTCCCTATATACTAGGAATATTTCCCTCTCCTCCCTTATTTAATAGTGGTCTTTTCAAGATCTTTATTAAAAATCCATTCTTTTAAAGCCCTTCCAAACAGCCGGTGAAAAACCACCATTTAGAAGCGATACATTGCTTGAAATGGCAATAGTTGTGTTAGGTGACCAGGTGTGAATAGCCAGGCATTTCCCAGCCTTCAAATTTCTCATATTATTTCCTCCCCCATTCAGTTCAGCCTCACAACATATCCTGATTGGGGGTGCCATAGTACCACTCACTTAAAATTAATCACATTTAAAAGACCGGTTAAATCCCTGGTTAAAGTATTAGAGGTATAATAAAATCCATATCTTACATTCAACGTATGGTTTGAAGGACAGAACCAGCGCTACGATAAGGAGTCCATCGTCGTTGAGAGCCTGCTAAGCGTTGAGGCCGATGAACAGCATGGTCTGTGCTCAGAGCAGCATCTTACTTTTTGTGCATTTTACTTACAAATCGAGCAAACTAGGTTTGGCTAAACTTGTCGGAAAACAAATTGCAAATAGCTATCGAAATGACAGCTCAATCATTGAAAGACCGAAAGACGTCAGTTGCGTCAGTCCATAGATTTGGTCCACAGATTAGATGACAGGAGGACCGCTAAACACCGTGCTGCCATCTCGTGGATATTTTGGAATTACTCAGAAAACGGCCCATTGACTTGACTTAATTGGAATATTTACTCTAAGTTGTCTTGACATAAGAAGTTGTGACGGTGACGGTAAATTATCTTTTGGAGTATTTCGATAATGTAACAATGCAATATATATATCAGTTTTTGATTCGTGACATTTTTTTAATATATTCTTTACAATTTTAACTCCACTTTCAGCTTGACCGTTGCTCTGCGGAAAGTTAGGACTAGTTGTAATATGTTCTATGTCCCACTCATATATAAAATTTTTAAATATAGCTGAAGTGAATGGAGGACCATTATCGCTGACAAGTTGTAATGGTATCCCATGACGAGCAAATATCGCTTTTAAATGCGTGACGACAAGGTTAGCTGTATAACCTGAATGTAAAGAGACTATTTCTATATATTTAGAATAATAATCCATGACGACTAAATAAATGGTATTATTAAATTGAAGCAAATCTACACCTACCCTTTCCCAAGGAAATGAAGCTATGTTATATGGAATAAGTGGTTCCTTTCTATTTTCTTCGGCACACAATGATTATTAAATAGGTCCACAACTTCTTTATACGTGATTGACTTAATATCAACGTTAAACGAATTGTAAATTTGTAACCCAGTTCTTCCCATATTGTACAGTAATTTTGCAATCTTTTTGTGTTCTGCCTCTTGATCTGCTCCTGTAGCCATTAAATATATTTCAAAACTTTGAATCCACGACGTCCATTCTGTAGGTATGAAGGTATTCATTAATTTCGTACCGGAGTTTTCACGTGTTTCCGCCATTATTCGAACGTATTTTCGTCTCCGTTGGCAATCACTATTTTTTGACACTATTATGTAGGTAATTTCGACAAATAGTTATATCACAACACTTCTGATCCCACTTCTGACACCATGTTTTTCTGTGACTCGGGTTTTATTAAATAACAAGTCCAGATTAATCAGATTAATATGTATTCTTAATATGGCGACACACGATTGAACATTTGACCTGTTGACTTGCCAGCTGTCGGTAAGAAAGAGCTTCCGACCGGAATCTTATAATAGACAATGTAACGGCATAGACAATATAATATTATAATAGACAATGTAACAGCTATTGTCTCACAAACTCAAGATAGATTGTAGCAGGTAAGAAACACATTAAGTTAATTCTTAATTCAAAATTATTCATGTGTGATAAAGATAGAATGTATATGTGTGTATAAACGACTTAGTTATTGGACCGGTGGCGTTTTTCCGCCGAATTTGTTACATTTTACATTACAGGTGTGACTGAGTTGCCAAAATATGCTTAATCGCTTACAATAAGACAATTACGGAACGCTGTATGAGACGACTTGCGGTCCTTGATTATCATTCACTTTCTCTAATGGTGCTTACATTCTTCGGGAAACAATCGATTTATTGAATTTTTTGTAGTACCAAATAATTTGCATGTATTTACGAATAAAATGTTATGCCTTGGCTTTTACTAGTGTTTGCCATGTAATGGAAATATTTTCAATAAGACAGGTACTTACGTGACGCGCGACAGTTGAGTAGTAAAACTACGAATTCGAGTTCAATGGTTCAATGCAATTGCCCTGTTTTTGGCTGAATACTTTAAGATTTCTTCCACGCGTTATATATTATATAATATCGTCATTGTATATTATATTTCATTTAATAATATAGAACAGACGTTGGAGATTTTTTCTCATTGAATCTATTGAAGGAATATCCACTATCCACAGGGTCCAACTTCACAATCTATCAAACAGAAATCCGTTTGATAGATTCTCCTAACTTAACAAACGGATTGCAATCTTTAGAGCGCACGCGTCGGGTGGGAATGCTGTCCTTATTCTACCGGTAATCCAATGCAAGATGCTCCAAGAAACAAACATCATTGTTTTCTTCGGCACATTCGGGAAACACGCTAATCTTGAGCCCAACATCTGTATGCAGTAAACATTTTTCATATAAGAACGGGTCGTTTCTACGACTATACCCTTGTTAATTCCTTCCTCTATTAAAAAAGACGCCCCATACAGCCTCCCCAAAGATGGCATAGGCCCTGAGGGAAATGATTTTCCTTAGGGCCTCCTGTGTGAAGATAATCTAAAAAAGGAAAATTATTGAAAAAAGTCTAGGTTTTATTAACTTTTTTTTATGTGAATACCGCACGAGTCCCAACTGCTACCGTCTGAAGCCAGTGAGACTACGGCAACCCCAATTATGGGTACGTTGTGAATCTGAAAATATCTGTGAGGGGAAGGAGATGGGGAGAAGAAGGTAGGGAATTATCTGGCTCTTCAGATCTAGGCACCAAACATTAAAAGCAATATTTCAATTCTGAATGGTGCTCTTACACCAGGACGATTCTAAGAGTATCTTCTACTCTGGAATAAACTGTTTAAGTATTGCCGTAAAGATACAATACATTTGTGGGATATTGACATCCACGAATGAGGAACAACAGGTGAGGAATGAAAGATAATGTTCGAGTAGATATTTATTGGGTTCGGAGGCGGAGCTCAAAGAACATAAGTCATACAAAGCACACACGTATAAAAAGTACAGTGAAAGTTGATTGAGGGACGCGAGAGCGGTTGGTTTAATGCGGTTATCGATAGCGCGTCCGGCGGGGATCTGTCTATCGCCGCACGGCCTTTCTCGAAGCTTCTCTAATCTTCGTTTTCTTTTCTGCCGCACTTGGCAGCACCGGCGATGTGGCGTGACACTGGTGACGTGGAGTGACGTCACGGGGTTCCTGCCATGTGCAGGGCTGTCGCCAAGGTACAGGGCAGGGGTGTCGCCACAGTACCCCCCCCTTAGCGGCTGAGTTTAACCTCCACTCAGGTGCGATAGTCGTATCGGTGGCGCAGATTGTGTTTGTACGGTGTATGCTTCACTGCAGCCTATTGTTGGCTCGGCGCCGGATTGATCGCAACTCCTTCTCTCAATAATTGCCTCCTGATCCGCTGCCGGCACCATTTCCATGCGATGAACGCCAGTCCGGCGGCTACGGTCGTGCACAGTATGACCAGCGTGGATAATGAAAACGAAAAATGCTGTGCGGTTGTGTCTCCATCTTGGGTGACGAAGATCTCTTCTTTGGTCTGCTGTGAACCCATCGTTGGCTGCTGTCGAATTGAATTGATTTTTGACCAACGAAAGCTATAAATAAAGTCGTAAGTACGTAGTCAGCAAATTCAACGTTCTACCCGTGTAGAAAATTCGTCTGCATGCCAAATAATTTAAATAAATGATATAATTCCGAGAAGTGCACTGTGGATTGTTTTGTTTATGTAAGCTGATTTCGGTCGAGAATGTTTTCGTAACATGACCCTTTTGGTGATGCATTGCGTCAGCGCTTATCAAAGTGCAGCTTTTGTATTTGTGTCGTTGATAAAGAATGTCCGGCGCGTTGTGCTTCATTGCTTGCGTAGGCGGAATTATCTGTTCTGCAATTATCGCTTTATTGTTCATCAGGCAAATGAGTCATCGTTGTGCTGATTGAAGTCCATTGTTCTCCGGAATGTTTACGTTTCAAATTTATAACAGAAGACTCGTGTAAAAGATTGCGTTATGGTTTCTAGAAGTTATGTGATAACAAAATATTACAATGCAGGGTTACCGATTTGCAGAACATAAAATTTTGGCATTTCGAAACATTACCCCAAGATTTGTGTCAATTCGTCGAGGCGATCTGGGAAGCGGACACGACGACCAGAGCGCGTTGTGGTGTAGGTCCTGTCCGGTGTTTTGATGATATTGGGCATAGCGTTTGGCGGTATCGTTGTGACTTCTGTCGGCTCTGAGGCAATGTAGGCTGGTTTAAGACGATCGATTGTGACAGTAGTTTCTTTGCCTTTCACGCGTATGGTGTATGTACGTTCGCTGCGGCAAACGACTTCGTACGGGCCACTATACGGTAGTTGTAGTGGGCTTTTCACCGTGTCGTCTCTTAAGAAGACGTGAGTCGACGTCGGTAAATCCTTGAAGATGAAATGTCGTTTTTCTCCATGGCAAGTACCTTTGACGGGCCTTAAGTCGTCGAATTGTTGCCTCAGTTCCTTCAGAAAGTTGCCGGTGTCGATGTCGGGCGTCGATGATGGGCGTGCGACCAGAAATTCTCCTGGCAGTCGAAGTGGCTCGCCGTATACTAGTTCGGCTGATGAGCTGGCGAGATCGTCTCTCCAGGCTGCTCTGATACCCATCAAAACAGTGGGAAGTACTTGTGTCCAGCGGTTGCTCTGATGGCATTTGATGGCTGCCTTCAACTGGCGGTGTAATCTTTCTACCATGCCATTCGATGCAGGATGGTATGCAGTTGTGTGGATTTGAGTCGTTCCTGCCAGGCAGTTCAATTGCCTGAACAGCTTCGACTCAAACTGTCTGCCTTGATCGGTAGTGATGCGGAGTGGTGTTCCAAACCTGGTGATCCATCCTTCGTAGAATGCACGTGCTACTGTTTCTGCCTCTTGGTCTTTGATGGGAAACGCCTCTGGCCACCTGGTAAACCTATCCACACATGTCAGGCAATAACGACATCCCTCTGACATGGGCATGATGACGATGTCCACGTGGACATGCTCGAATCTGGACGTGGTTGAAGGAAAGTTTCCAAGAGGTGCTGATACGTGTCTCGATATTTTGCTGCGTCGACACTGGAGACAGCTGCGGGCCATTTTCTTAATGTCGGATTTGATGGCCGGCCAGACATAACGTTGAGTGATTAGTTTGACAGTTGACCTGATACCCGGATGAGCCAGTTGATGGACCGCATTGAATGCTGCTAGTCTAAATTTCTTTGTAACGAAGGGTCTGGCTGTTGCTGTGGAGACATCGCAGTAGAGGTCTGCATCGGTGCCAGGGATGCGCACCTTTTTGAGCTGCAGATTACATTCTCCTTGTAAGCAATTCTCTAATTCAGTATCATTCACCTGGTCCGCTGCCAGCGCTGCATAGTCCAAAAGAGTATCGATTACATCAATTCTGGAGAGGGCATCCGCAACGATGTTGTCCTTGCCTGCGAGGTGCCGTATGTCGGTTGTAAATTGGCTTATGTAGTCCAGGTGTCGGAATTGCCTCGGCGAGCATTTTTCGGCTTTCTACTGGAAGGCGAAGGTGATAGGCTTGTGGTCGGTAAAAATGGTAAATGTCCTACCTTCTACCATATGTTTGAAGTGTTTCACAGCGAGGTAGATAGCCAGAAGTTCCCTGTCGTACGCTCCATATTTTCGTTCGGCTGGACTGAATTTCTTGGAGAAAAACCCTAGCGGTTCCCAGCTTCGGTTGATGAGCTGCTGGAGTGCAGCGCCGGCCGTGGTGTCGGAAGCGTCGCTGACGATGGACAGAGGAGCCTCACACTTCGGGTGGGCGAGTAAAGTTGCCTGGGCAAGGGCTTCTTTGCATTTGTCAAAGGCTTTTATGGATTCTGGTGTCCAGGGTATGGGTTGCTTGCCTTTTCGGTTACCTTGTAGGAACTCGTTGAATGGTGCCTGGATCTCTGCGGCGTTGGGTAAGAACCTCCTGTAAAAGTTAAGTGCTCCCAGGAAGCGGCGGAGATCCTTGATCGTTTCGGGTTGACTGTAGCTCCTGATGGCTTCCACCTTTTCGGGAAGGGATATAGTGCCTTTACTGGACACCAGGTATCCCAGGAATCTGACCTCGCTTGCACCAAAGCGGCATTTTGCGACGTTGATGACCACACCGTACTCCTGCAAGCGCTGGAACAATTTTTCTAGGTGGGCCATGTGTTCCTCTTCTGATGATGAAGCGATGAGGAGGTCATCGATGTAGGCATAACAGAAGTCGAGTCCGCGTGTGACTTCGTCGATGAACCGCTGGAAGGTTTGAGCTGCGTTGCGGAGGCCGAAGGACATCATCGGAAATTCGAACAGACCGAACGGTGTGGATATTGCTGTCTTCGGGATGTCTTCTTGTGCCACTGGGATTTGGTTGTATGGTTGAGGTCGATGGTGGAGAATACTCGAGTGCCTCTCAATGACTGGGCGAAATCCTGGATGTGGCGAACAGGGTAGCGATCTGGAATAGTCCTGGCGTTAAGGCTTCGATAGTCTCCGCAAGGTCGCCATTAGTCGTCTTTTTTGGGCACCATTTGTAGCGGAGATGCCCAACAGCTCTCGGTGGGACGAGCTATTCCAAGGCGGACCATGGTTTCGAACTCCTGTTTGGCTAACTTTAACCTGTCAGGGGCGAGGCGGCGTGGTCGTTCGTTAATCGGGGGCCCTGGAGTGGTCCTGATGTGATGTTTGGTCTCGTAACGAACTTCCTTCCTGGCACCGTCCGGGCGCGTGAGGTCGGGGAATCGTCGCAAAAGGGTGTGGAAAGGTGACGTACCTGTGACAGTCTTTACGGAAGCAGTTTTGTCGTTACGTTTTGTCCCTGTCGACGTTAGGTTAGACACCTGATCCAGAAGTCGTCCTCTGCGGACATCAACTAGCAGGTTGAATTTTGCCAGGAAATCCGCTCCGATGATAGGTTTGGAGACATCAGCGATGACAAAGCTCCAGGTAAAATCGCGTCTGAGGCCCAAGTTGAGAGTGAGTGTCAGGTTACCATATGTTGCGATGGTGGTGCCATTAGCGGCTGCCAGCTCGTACGACTGCTTGGGAGGTCGTCCTCGTACCAAGCTCCGGGGGTACACGCATAGGTCCGCGCCCGTATCCACAAGGAATTGTGTGCGTGTTACTCGGTCTGTGACGAATAGGCGACTTAATTTCGGCGGGCTGCAGGGGCATCAGTTGGAGCCCCGGGCGTGTCCCTGCGCGAACTTACAGGGTTCCCTGCACTTTTGGGCGTTGGCCCCGAATGTTGCGTGGTACCAGCATATGTCCGATGGTTGCGTACCCCTGGCACGGCTGTGGCTACGTGAAAGTCGCGACCTAGGGGCGTTGTAACGGCGAACCGGGGTCGTATCCCTGGGTTGGCGATCCCTGACTGCCATGTTGTCCATTCTCCGGTGCAGATCGGCTATCGTCTCTTGCAGCATTTCGTGCGCGGTTGGCCTTCGAACTTCACTGGCGGAGGACATCGCCGCAAGATCGTCGACAGCGTCGGCGAGGTTCGCTACTTTGTCCAGCGTGGTTTCCTGTTGCGTGGCGAGAACCACTTGCATGCTCCGAGGGAGTCTGCCCATCCATAAGGTCTTCAGCACCTCATCGGGCACAGCGCTGCCCGCGAGGGTGCGTAGATGACGGAGGAACTGGGAAGGTCTTCGGTCTCCCCGCTCCTCGTGCTCAAGGAGTCGCCTTGTTTTCTGCTCCTGAGTAGAGCTGAGACGCCTTGTTAGTTCGCTCTTTAGAAGGGCGTAGGCGCCAACCTCTGGGGGCTTTACAATGATGTCCCGGACCTCCTGAGCGTACGTGGGATCCAGGGCCCCAAGGATGAATCCAAATTTCGTGGCATCCACGTTCACCTTTGCAGCCTCGAAGCTGCGTTCCACCATGGCAAACCACAGTTCCGGATCGTTCGGACAAAATGGCGGGATGCGAACGGCCATGCGGTCGACCGCCGGCGTTGTGAACGTGGCGTTGTTTGGTATTTCGTCAGCCGGCACTTAATTGCGAGATGCGTCGTCTTGTTGCGCCATTTTTTCACAAAACTCACTTATTTGGTAATGTAAATGTTCGTCTGAGGCTCCCGGCGCAGTGAACGTCTCTTAAGGGCACTTCGGCAATGCGTCGGAAGATAGTTCAGAAAATTATACATTTTCACTCACTCGTTTGCGTGTTCAGAATTCACTTTTCGCGGGTCACCAATGTGGGATATCGACATCCACGAATGAGGAGCAACAGGTGAGGAATGAAAGATAATGTTTGAGTAGATATTTATTGGGTTCGGAGGCGGAGCTCAAAGAACATAAGTCATACAAAGCACACACGTATAAAAGGTACAGTGAAAGTTGATTGAGGGACGCGAGAGCGGTTGGTTTAATGCGGTTATCGATAGCGCGTCCGGCGGGGATCTGTCTATCGCCGCACGGCCTTTCTCGAAGCTTCTCCAATCTTCGTTTTCTTTTCTGCCGCACTTGGCAGCACCGGCGATGTGGCGTGACACTGGTGACGTGGAGTGACGTCACGGGGTTCCTGCCGTGTGCAGGGCTGTCGCCAAGGTACAGGGCAGGGGTGTCGCCACACATTATTTCATACTTTTTAATGTGAAATAACAAAAAATGGATTCAAAAATTATTTGCGCACGCCGGGATTAGAACCCACGATCTTCGGATTGCTCGTCGAGATTCTATCCCCGACGGCGATAATTTTGTAATATATGCCAATTTTATATGCAATACGAATACACCACCCCAGCCAGGAATACTCCGGTTCCGGTGCGAGGGGTAGGTCAGGTGGCACTGTTTTGTTAGGACTTGGAAAATACGTGCTATATGTTAAGATGGAGGTTGTAGTATGGACCAGTATATATTATACGTAGCAATCAATTAATCCAATATTGAAATTTAGCATAAGTAGAACTTAAATTGATTGAACGTTGCTTTTCGTTTCTCCCGTTCCGCTTCCATTTGCTTCCCGATTCTTCTTTCTTCCCTCTTCGTGCTTCGTAATCTTCTTAAATTTGAAGTATAAGATTATTGAAGGAAGTTTACAACTAAATATAATACACCACATGATTTGCGCACACGAAATTTCAAAGAACTATAATTTGGAGTAACAGCAAGTATAAATGTAGAATTGCTACGAGGAAGGGGAGGCGGTAGGTGAACGGGACGAATGGGAAAGGACCGCAGGGAGAAACAATTTATTTATTAAATGGCGTAGCATTGCATGCCTGGTACCAGCTATGTAGTATATAATTTAATGTAACATTAAGGTGAAAAATAATTATAAGTATTATTAAATATAGCCTTGGAGGTGGTTGTAATGCCACACGATGTTGAAGCTTTTATCCAAATATAAATGGTAGAAAAAGAAAAAAGAATTTCGATGGAATTTAAAAATTATAATTTTTAATATAGCGAACCAGAAGAACCTTCACCATTAAATATAAGCTAAAAAATATTAGGACTATTGGACTGTGTATGTGGACTAACTGTATGACTCGTACAAACTTAAAAGCGTCCTTGTCTGTTCGGTGTAAACACAAGGGGACTATATCGCAACTTGGTTCGGCAGTATTGTGAGGCGGAAGGTTGGGGCTGTAGAAAAGAATAACATTTATGAAGGAGTAAAAACAGATGTTCGTAGCTCCTTCTCCACGCGAGCCGACATATCAATTCGAATGAAGAAACAATCTGTTATCATGGAGCCAACTTCATCTGTGAATGGGTGACTGTAGAGTTTTGCGTTCATGTAACGTGGCACAGAGAATCAGTGTTGTTATCTCTGTTGAGCAGGCCAAATTGAAATTCCGGTAGAGCAGACTCAGTATGTCTAGATGGCGTCAGTGCATTAGATTTAGCAATCCGTCTATATACTGCTGTTTGTCAATCGGATGCCTAGCCTAAACTTGAACACAATCAAGTTAGTTTTTCATAAATATTCCGGCTTCGGCCCAGAGGTGGCTTCTAAATAAAATTGTACAGGGTTACCAGCTTGTCACGATTGACATGTCAACTGTGTTTGTGGAACCGGTGTCCTCCTGCAAAAACCTCGGATTTTTTAAAGCAATTTTAACCGTTCTGAGATTAAAAATTGTGTATAGAACAAGGTTAGAATAGCTTGCACTAAATATTAGCTTAGGAACGATTTTTATTTTAAGTATGTAGTTTCTCTGACATTTTGGAGTTCATTTATGTGATTTTTCCGAACGTCATTATTTCTGAAGGTCGTCAAGTCCCACATTCAACAGGCTGAAGAATCTACTAAAGAGCCCTATAATATTTGATGTATATGTAGGTACAAGATATAATTTTAAAATATTATTTATTATTTTTTTTATTTTTTTATTTTTTTATTTACATATGCATAAATATTAACAATACATTACAATGTGAACATTTGTCTGTCCAACTGGGCAGAATACCCGTTTCAGGACAGCCAAATTGTATATTTAGTTCATAATATTCTTAACAAAGGAATAGTTACAAGACATTATTTCAATATAAGTAAAGGTCCGTCTCTAGCGAGCTCTGCCATTAGCGTTTACCGTAACAATCCTCCAAACATCACTATTATCGTGATAAATATTGATAATTTTTGTTGTGTTTCGAGCTTTCCATGCTCGACGGAAAACATTCCATAAACATCCCATCCCGGGTGAAGCGGCAAGGCAGGCAGGGCAGGCGGGGGCCGGCCGGCTTGGGGGATAATTATTTTTTTTGACAGGAGCCGCGCGATGCGGTAATGTATGGAGAATAAACGGAACGGCTTTTTGTGGTTATTTGCAATGAGCTAGCATAATCACGACTTTAAAATATTATTATACCTAAATAAAATATAATAATAAACATATTTGGTAATAAAATTATAATATAATGTCAAATGTTTATAATATAATGATATTAAAAGAATTTGGCATTCTGAGACTATATGTAGACTATTAACTCTTGATATAATAATAAACCTAAAAACTGAGTCAGCACCAGGTTTCGATGGGATCACTGTTGAAAATCTAAAAACACATCTTAACTTTTTTGAAAAAACATATTATATATATTATACGCGATTAAATGGATCACCAACTACTTAAAAAACCGCCCTCAAGTGGTAAAAATCAATCGTATTAATAGTGATCAAGAGATTTCAAGCTTTGGAATCCCCCAAGGTACAGTGCTTGGACCAATCCTTTTCACCATATATGTAAACGATATTTTTTTTCAACATCTACATGGTCAAATTACATCATACGCCGACGATACAGTTTTAATAATAAGTGAAAATACTTGGGAAAATGTAGAATTACAGGCCACAGAAGACATCAATACGCTTAAGAATTTTTTCGACACTAATTTACTATCACTAAATAGTGAAAAGACATTTGTAATTCCATTTGCAATCCATCCAAACGACGCTCCCAAAAATTTTAACATTGTCATACACGATAACACTAAAATTCACAACCAACATTATTGCAAATCAAACTGTACAATATTAAAAACAACAAATAAAATTAAATATCTCGGCGTAATTATCGATAAAAATCTGAAATGGAAGGAACAAATATGTCAAGTAGTAAACAAAATCAGAAAATTAATATATATTTTTAAGAATTAGAAGTTTTCTGTCGATAAAAAATCTATATTTAATCTACTATGCCTTAGTTCAATCCACTCTACAATACGCTATTATTAGTTGGGGATCCGCGTATGATCATCACCGCCATGACTGCCTGGATGGAATCTCCCCTGATGACCCTCTGGAGACGGGAGACGATGAAATACCCTCCGTAAACGGCTATTTAAAAATCATTTTAGTGTTTGATATTTACATCATTTTTTCTTTTCAGTTTCATTTTTAATGCTTATTCGTTTATTTAATTTAATTTATGTGTTGTTATTTACTTTTTTACCTTAACTTATCATTTATCTCTTTTTGTTATTTTAAAATATGGAATGTATTGCATTGCACTCCCCTGCATACATTCTGGAATAAACTTATATTATTATTATTATTATTATTATAAATGTAACCTTTTTCCAATAGAAATTGTACAAAGAACAATTATTAAAATTATTTTTAAAAAATCCTTAGACTACCCAACAGAACGCCTGTTTGAAGAATTTCAAGTACCCACATTTAAAGATTTATATATTAAAAATTCAGAAATTCAAATAATAAAAGAAAAAGATAAATATCCGTTTTTAAATGAAAACAGAACTCGACTTAAACATGTTTTTCTATGCCCAAAACTAAATACGTCTTTTGCACAGCATCATTATACTTATCAGGGAAGAACTTTTTTCAATCGTCTACCAGAGGAAATCAGAAGCATCAATGATAAGGCCCGAATGCTGCTCTCTGTCAAGAGACATTTTAAAGATGTTCTTAAGAAAAGAACTACTGTCAATTAATCTTACAAATATCTTAGTTCTCCATAACATTCTTTCTTTAAAAAAAAAAAAAAAACACACCATTATCAAATAAATACTGCAGCTCACATATATTTATGTACAATTAATTATTTAAGTACTAACTTATACCTAACTAATAACTAATAGCATTTATGTACACTCCCCTTCCATACACAAGCAAATGCTTTTAATGGAAGGGTAGTAAAAAAAAACCTGTAAAAAAAAATATTTAGCTGTAAAATTGTAATTATAATAAATGTTTCAATAAATAATAAAAAAATAAAATAAAATAAAAAAATAAAATAAAAAATATTATAAACAAAAGTCTTAAAAAAGGAATCTTTCCATCAATATACAAAAAAACTCTTATTTCACCGATTTATAAATCAGGTGACTCTAAAGAAATTAATAACTACCGACCAATATCAGTATTATCGAATGTCTCAAAATTTTTTGAAAAGGTAGCAAATAAGTACAAAATTTTATTGGAATAAATAATATATTGAGTGGCCAACAATTTGGATTTCCAGCAAAAATAACCACACAGGACGCAATCATAGATTTACAACAAAAATATATGAAACACTGGACAAAGGCAAAAAAATCTCTTGCAATTTTCATAGACCTAAGGAAAGCTTTTAACAGCATAAGTCACAAAAAACAACTGTACAAACTTAACGAAATCGGAATTATATTGATAACGCTAACACATGGATAGAAAGTTTCCTGAACTCTAGAGATCAATATGTAAAAATAAAAAAAATAAAACTTTCTAAGTAAACCGAGCACAGGCGACTTTGGAATACCAAAATGCACGATTTTGACCCTCTTCTATTCATCTTGTATGTTAATAATATCTTTGAATTACTAATAACAGGAAAACTTATTTCATATGCAGATGATACTGCAATTATATTGCAACTAAATTCATGGAATGAACTTCACAAAAATTTATTAACATTAAACGTTGATTAAACCTATTATAATATACTTTTTATTAAACATAAGCAAAAATACCTTCTTTCGCCTTAAATATTAAAATTCATTAAAAAAATACCCCACTAAAATATTAACATGCCAAAATAATGCCTGTCTATGTATAGCAAATAAAAAAGAAATAAAATATTTGGGTGTAATCAATATATATTATAAAAGAAAGTCCAAAAAACGTGCGGAACGCAAAAACTAAGAAACGAGTGCCAGTACGATCAAGAGTGTTATATGGTAAGGTAGATCTCTATCGCCCCTAGGGAATAAGGGTATTCGTTTTTACCTGAAGGGCGTGCTTTTTAAGATATAAGGGCTAAAAGTTCTAAGAAGACTCTAGAAATTTCAAGAAGAGTCTAGAGTCTAGAAGGTTCCGGAAAGTTTAAGAAGGTTCAATAAAAGTGTAGAAAGTTCTGAGAGGAGTGGAGAAGTGTGTCGGTGTATCTATAAGGTTCCGGAAAATTCTAGAAGGTTCCATAAAGCTGTAGAAAGTCCTAGAAGGTTCGATAGGGCTGTACAAAGTTCTGGAAGGAGTGGTGGAGTATGTTGGTAAGTCTAGATCAGGGATGTCCAAACGGTCGATCGCGATCGATTTTGAGTCGATCTCGAGAAAAAATTGCCAGATGTATTCACAGTTTTTGTTTTAGTTGATCCTAAATTAATGAGACCGCCCATTTTTCACGCCTTTTTGTTTAAAGTTTATTTGTAACTTATATTGTCAATGGTCGCGCATTTTAGTTGTTGTATACTCTATCCTCATTTGTGGTGCGTGACGTCACAAGTCCCCATAAAAAAATCGTTAAATTATTGAATATTCATGGTGAAATATAGTTGGAAATTGCCCCCTTCAAAAGCTCGAATTTATCAATCTAGTTTCTAGTGTGTGGTTTGGTTTATTTATGAGTCAGTCAGTCCGAGTTGTAACTTAAAGGCGATCAAATTTTATTAAAAAATAATTCAAAATGAGGGCGGTGAATAGATTCACTCTTAATTCAAAACCAGTTATGTGATCAGAATGTAAGATTCCAGTTCTGGATTCATCTCCTGACACATTTCAAAGGAAAACCTTCTCTAATTCGTAGTAATAATGGTACCGCAGCCCGGGAACCATTTATTGGATAACCAACACCCCTGCCGTAGGTCACCTAAGTAGTAAGGTTCTCTACGTTTGGTGGCTTAGCAGGGGTGCCGGGTTCATGAGGTGAGGTTTGTCTAGGTCTTATGTACCTTTTGTAGTTTGAATAATAAAATATTTTAACAAAAAAACAATGTTAGTGCACTTTTAAATACAAAACACCTATAAAATACAATTTGAAAATAATCCGGAGGGTATTAGGAAAAACCATACTAATCAACTGCTAAAAATAAGTATGAAAACAATTGTATTATATAACAATGTAACATAACCCATAGGAATCACTAAACC
The DNA here is from genome assembly GCA_929108145.2 of Limnephilus rhombicus. Lineage (NCBI taxonomy): Eukaryota > Metazoa > Arthropoda > Insecta > Trichoptera > Limnephilidae > Limnephilus > Limnephilus rhombicus. The sequence continues at coordinate 35,772,321 of OV815289.1, forward strand.
AAATGCAATGCTTACCACCCCCAGAAGGAAATAATGGAAGGAATGATGAAAAAATGTAACAAAGCCGCAACGCCGACAATAAAACTAAATAAATCATAATTGTTCAATATTGCAGAGAACCAATGACGCCCTGACATAATTTAGTTCAAATTATATTAGTCTTAACAATCCTTTAAAAGTCTATTCCTTTTTACTAACGGAGTACAACATTGCGTATTAAAAGGGGACAAGCTTTTTAAAGATTACATGAATTGAAAATTACGCTTCACATATTTATATCATTAGTATTTTGTTTTACTTTTAATACATTTTGATCTACTTTTTTATTGGTCGTTTTTTCATGGGAGCACTTTAGCGCTCCAAATAGTTGTGTGTCGATTTCGGCTTCCTTCAGAATAGAGATAGTATAATAGACTTTTGCGTGTTTTTTTTTATTGAACATAACAATGTGCATATAATTATACAATGTTTACAATTGTATTTACAATTATATTACAATGTTTCTGGTCTAGAAATGTAATTTCTAAGTCACATAAATATATTTATACATTTTCATTTGACAAGTTCACAAGTATATAGGCAAGCTGAAATCTCTGAATGTGAACTAATTTTTTTAAAGAATATTTGCAAAAGTTACCTATCTATTTAAAGAAATTATCGTTGTTATGTTAACAATACTTTCTTTTTAAATTTATCGAAATACTTGTAAGTTTAAATAAAATATAAAGAACAGTCAAAACTGCAACTGTTTAAAAATTATTTTTATTTAAAAATATATCCCACTGTTTAGAAAGCGCTGGCTAGCTATGGCTTCAGTGGCTATTACATCTCCGGTCACATTCCGCATCAAGCCAGATGGTTGACATGACGTCACTTAGAACACATTATATTTTGCGATTTGTACAAATACGAGCGGGGGCTTGCGATCCCCCGGTTCGGGGCACGCTGAATTTTTGGATGCTTAGTATGGGGAAGGTTAATCACGCTATTCATTTGGTACCGGCTGACAGCCGAACTGATCGACAACTGTTCTTTCATTTGAGCTAAGACAGGCTCACATGCACATGTTTGGGGGCGATGCCTGGAACGTTTCGGTGAGACCCAAACGGTTGCACTGGACATATCCAAGGCCTTTGACCGGGTTTGGCACCGAGGACTTGTCAACAAACTGCATTCTTACGGACTTCCCGCATCCTTGTGTACGTGGATTGCCGACTTCTTAAGGGAGAGGTCGATTCAGACGGTAGTCGATGGTTTCACCTCTTCCTCTCACTCGATAAATGCTGGCGTCCCGCAGGGATCGGTTCTGTCTCCAACTCTGTTTTTGTTGCACATCAACGACCTTTTGTCATGTGCACCAATTCACTGCTACGCGGATGACAGTACAGTTCATGATAGCTTTTTGTTTGACAAGCCCCCAAAGGGCTCACAAACTCCAACAGCTCGTAAGGCTTTGAAGCAAAAAATGGACGGTTACCTCGAGAGTGTTTTCTCTTGGGGTAAAAAAAATCTCGTTGAATTAATTGTTTCAAAGACCCAATCTTGTCTGATTACGTCTAAAAGGGATCGCAATGAAAATCTAGTCTCTTTCAACGGAAGCAATCTTCCGAACAGGCCCTCCATTGATTTGCTTGGTGTAACCCTAAGTGACCAGCTCAGGTATGGGGGCTCCATCGAAGCCAAAGTAAAGTTAGCCTCCCAAAAACTGGGCGTACTGTACAGGGCCCGCAGATACTTTAAAAGTACACAACTGCTAACCCTGTACAAATCGCAAGTGCGCCCCACGGTTGAATTTGGCAGCCACCTCTGGTCTGGAGCTCCAAAATACCTGAAAAATACCCTCGACTCTGTGCAGAAACGGGCGGTCCGTTTGATAGATTCTCCCATCTTAACAGACGGATTGCAATCTTTAGAGCACAGGCGTCGGGTGGGAATGCTATCCTTGTTCTACCGGTATTACAATGGAAGATGCTCCGAGGAACTAGCATCATTGATCCCTTCGGCACCGGTGCATAGTCGGGAAACACGCCAAACGCGTGCCCAACATTTGTACACAGTTGACATTTGTCACATGAGAACGGGTCGTTTCTTCGACTCGTTCTTATGTTCAACAGCTCGGCTGTGGAATGATTTGCCGGCCTCTGTGTTTCCTCCTTCCTACAACATGGGTCTCTTCAAGACCAATGTTCATTCCTTCCTCTCCTCAAAAAGACCCTCCACACAGCATCCCAGATGACATAGGCCCTGAGGGAAATTATTTTCCTCAGGGCCTCCTGTGTGGAGTTAATGTAAAAAAAAAAAAAAAAAACTAAACTACTACAAACTAGCTTACCCTACCAACGCTTATCAGTACGGTTCACAACGAGTTCATCGAAAACGAATTCATCGAAAATAAATTCATCGAAAATCAATTCATCGAAATCAAGTTCATCGAAAACGAGTTCATCGAAAACCTATTCATCGAAAATCAATTCAGGGAAAACCAATTCATCGAATCGCCAATTCATCGAAAAAATATATTTTGTTGATATTTGAGAGAAATTCCGAGCGGACCGAGAAGTTAAAAAAGCATTGGTCAACCTAACTAACCTTACCTAACCTTACTTAACCTATTCAACCAATTTTTAAATATTTTTGTATCATCACTCATAATGACCTTTCTGGGTTGTTTATGAGTTGGTTTAATTATGAGTTGTCTGGTCACCGTTCCTTAGATATCCCTTTTTTGCAGTATCAGACAATCGGAAATCGAAGAGATAACCTATAAATTTTACATTATCACTACGAAACTGACAGTTGGTAAACACATTTATCTCAGTTAAACAGACCTTTTTGGGTATTTAATTTTGACAGCTCTAATATCTACAAAAAAAATGTTTTTCGATGAATTGGTTTTCGATGAACTCGTTTTCGATGAATTTGCTTTCGATGAATTGATTTTTGATGAATTTGCTTTCGATGAATTGATTTTCGATGAACTCGTCGGTTACCTATCAGTACACCTTCATGTGTAAGGAATTCATTTTATGTTTTTTTCGAGGAACTTTTAAACCATCAATAGAAGTCTGCCTAATTTGGGATCAGTGTTTCTGTAGAAAAATTAAATTTCTACTTTGACTTGATCATTACTAGAGTGAGACAGCAACAGTCTGTGGTCAACATACCGTAGCATCTTTTCGCACTTTCTTCTTCTAATCCCAGAAATGTGACAAAATAGACGTCAGTCGTGGTAACATCCATTGGTACTTGTATACCTAGCTTATTGTGTAAATCAGTTGTGTACTTCTTCTTAAGCCCTGCACTAAATAACACAAATAACATTAGCGGAACTGGTTGTTGTAAACAAGTCCCTAAATAATATTGACTGCTTACGGTTTTTAAAATGCATTCATTAAAATACTTACATTACATTAACACGTTAAAAGCGGAATGGCGGATCCAAAATACGGTTATACCGGTTTATCTTAAGAGATATATATTGTGTACATTGTATCGAGTTGGCTGCTATTGATGGCGATTCTCTCCACCTTTTTCAAATGTCTAATGCGAGCTTAAAATATTGTCTCAATAATTATTTTATCCTTATTTCAAAATATGAGTTATGCTTACGACTTCAATATTTGGCAAAATGTTTCAAGAAAAATCAAATATTCAAAACTCACGCGAAATAAATTTCCTTTATAAAAATGTTCTGTTTCAGGATTTTTTTTGACTTGAACCAATCATCAAACGCTACCACAACATGGCCATGGATCTACTTAATCCTGATACTGTTTCTATCAAGACGGAACCAGTGCCCCAGGAAGAAAGCGAAGGTGTAATGCTGTACGCAGATATAGATTTTGGCCTCCAAGATGTAAAGAAGGAATGTTTTCAATATGCGGAGATTACTCAGACAGCCAGTAAGTTATATTGAATATATTTAAAAAAATATGGCATGTTTAATTTTTAAAAATTTTTATAAAAAATGCTACTTTTATAATTTGGAATTATTAACTTGAATGTATTAATTAATAAGTTCCTGATTCCTCAAGTATTTACCTGTTTTTATTTGGGAAATGTTATCAGTTACACGTAACAGTTATGAAAATATTGATGGAAATAAAAACTTTTTTATTGACTTCTTCAAGAGCAGGGTCCATCTTGAAGCGTTGACAACTGATGCGGACATCTGGTGTCATTCTTTTATCTTAAATTTTGCATCCAAATCCACGCCTTTATACATATGTTAAATGATTGGGTTTTAAATCTTTCAAATTTATAGATTTTTTTTATAAAGTCTCGTTGTATGTAAATAATTGTAGTGTACGAATATAGTACACTTCATTCAAAGAACATTACAATTATCAATTTTCGTATTGTCATTTTGGTTTTGCAGGCAGCACTATTGTGGAGACAGTTGCCATCAAGGAGGATCTTGGATCCCGAGAAGAAGATAAAGGGAGTTTTCCATTTATGGAAATTGACATAGACCAGTCGGATGTTAAGAAAGAATGTTTAGAACGCGTCGAAATGAACCAGACAACAAGTAAAACCTATTTTAATTGTAAGAACATTATCATGTATCCATTTTTTTAACTTGTCGCGGAAAATAAATCTCAATGAGCCTTTTTTATTCATATTATTTTTCAAATTTGTTGACAGATCTGAAGACGCATCCTGTGGATAAACGATTATTTTGTCCTCAATGTGACTACTCTTGCTATCATAGGAATGATTTTCTAAGTCACCGTATAACCCATACTGGAGTTAAACCTTTTTCTTGTTCCAAGGGCAACTATTCATGTTCTCAAAAAGGCAGTCTGACCATCCACATGCTGACTCGCAGTGGAGAAAAACCTTTTTCTTGTTCCGAGTGTAACTATTCAAGTTCTCGAAAGGGTAGTCTGACCATCCACATGCTGACTCAAGTGGAGAAAAACCTTTTTCTTGTACTGAGTGCAACTATTCATTTTCTCGAAAGGGCGTTCTCACGAGGCACAAGCTGACTCACAGTTGAGAAAAACCTTTTTCTTGTTCCGAGTGCAACTATTCATGTTCTCAAAAGGGCAGTCTGACCATCCACATGCTGACTCACAGTGGAGAAAAACCTTTTTCTTGTACTGAGTTTAACTATTCATGTTCTCAAAAGGACGATCTCACGAGGCACAAGCTGACTCACAGTGGAGAAAAACCTTTTTCCTGTACTTAGTGCAACTATTCATGTTCTCGAAAGGGCGTTCTCACGAGGCACAAGCTGACTCACAGTGGAGAAAAACCTTTTTCTTGTTCCGAGTGTAACTATTCATGTTCTCAAAAGGGTAGTCTGACCATCCACATGCTGACTCAAGTGGAGAAAAACCTTTTTCTTGTACTGAGTGCAACTATTCATTTTCTCGAAAGGGCGTTCTCACGAGGCACAAGCTGACTCACAGTTGAGAAAAACCTTTTTCTTGTTCCGAGTGCAACTATTCATGTTCTCAAAAGGGCAGTCTGACCATCCACATGCTGACTTACAGTGGAGAAAAACCTTTTTCTTGTACTGAGTTTAACTATTCATGTTCTCAAAAGGACGATCTCACGAGGCACAAGCTGACTCACAGTGGAGAAAAACCTTTTTCCTGTACTGAGTGCAACTATTTATGTTCTCGAAAGGGCGTTCTCACGAGGCACAAGCTGACTCACAGTGGTGAAAAACCTTTTTCTTGTTCCGAGTGCAACTATTCATGTTATCAAAAGAGATCTCAGGAGGCACAGGCTGACTCACAGTGGAGAAAAACGTTTTTCCTGTTCCGAGTGCAACTATTCATGTTCTCGAAGGGGCAGTCTTACCATCCACATGCTGAGTCACAGTGGAGATAAACCTTTTTCTTGTTCCGTGTACAACTATTCATGTCCTCAAAAGCGCAGTCTGACCATCTACATGCTGACTCACAGTGGAGAAAAACCTTTTTCTTGTTCCGAGTGCAACTATTCATATTATAAAAAGAGATCTCATGAGGCACAGGCTGACTCACAGTGGAGAAAAACCTTTTTCCTGTTCCGAGTGCAACTATTCATGTTCTCGAAAGGGCAGTCTTACCATCCACATGCTGAGTCACAGTGGAGAAAAACCTTTTTCTTGTTCCAAGTGTAACTATTCATGTTCTCGGAATGGTAGTCTGACCATCCACATGCTGACTCGCAGTTGGGAAAAACCTTTTTTTTGTTCCGAGTGCATCTATTCATCTTGTCAAAAAGGCAGTCTCACGAGGCACAAGCTGACTCACAGTTGAGAAAAACCTTTTTCTTGTTCCGAGTGCAACTATTCATGTTCTCAAAAGCGCAGTCTGACCATCCACATGCTGACTCACAGTGGAGAAAAACCTTTTTCTTGTACGAAGTGCAACTATTCATAATCTCGAAAGGGCAGTCTGACCATCCACGTGCTGACTCACAGTAGAGAAAAACCTTTTTCTTGTTCCGAGTGCAACTATTCATGTTATCAAATGAGAGATCTCAGGAGGCACAGGCTGAATCACAGTAAAGAAAAACCTTTTTCCTGTTCCGAGTGCAACTATTCATGTTCTCGAAAGGGCAGTCTTACCATCCACATGCTGAGTCACAGTGGAGAAAAACCTTTTTCTTGTTCCGAGTGCAACTATTCATGTTCTCGAAAGGGCAGTCTTACCATCCACATGCTGAGTCACAGTGGAGAAAAACCTTTTTCTTGTTCTAAGTGTAACTATTCATGTTCTCGGAAGGGTAGTCTGACCATCCACATGCTGACTCACAGTGGCGAAAAACCTTTTTCTTGTTCCGAGTGCAACTATTCATGTTCTCAAAAGCGCAGTCTGACCATCCACATGCTGACTCACAGTGGAGAAAAACTTTTTTCATGTACTAAGTGCAACTATTCATAATCTCGAAAGGGCAGTCTGACCATCCACGTGCTGACTCACAGTAGAGAAAAACCTTTTTCTTGTTTCGAGTGCAACTATTCATGTTATCAAATGAGAGATCTCAGGAGGCACAGGCTGACTCACAGTGGAGAAAAACCTTTTTCCTGTTCCGAGTGGAACTATTCATGTTCTCTAAAGGGCAGTCTTACCATCCACATGCTGAGTCACAGTGGAGAAAAACCTTTTTCTTGTTCCGAGTGCAACTATTCATGTTCTCGAAAGGGCAGTCTTACCATCCACATGCTGAGTCACAGTGGAGAAAAACCTTTTTCTTGTTCCAAGTGTAATTATTCATGTTCTCGGAAGGGTAGTCTGACCATCCACATGCTGACTCACAGTGGCGAAAAACCTTTTTTTTGTTCCGAGTGCATCTATTCATGTTCTCAAAAAGGCAGTCTCACGAGGCACAAGCTGACTCACAGTGGAGAAAAACCTTTTTCTTGTGCTGAGTGCAACTATTCATGTTATCAAAAGAGAGATCTCACGAGGCACAGGCTGACTCACAGTGGAGAAAAACTTTTTCTTGTTCCTAGTGCAACTATTCATGTTCTCAAAAGGGCAGTTTGACCATCCACATGCTGACTCACAGTGGAGAAAAACCTTTTTCTTGTACTGAGTGCAACTATTCATGTTCTCAAAAGGGCGATCTCACGAGGCACAATCTGACTCACAGTCGAGCAAAACCTTTTTCTTGTTCCGAGTGCAACTATTCATGTTATCAAAAGGGCATTCTCACGAGGCACAAGCTGACTCACAGTGGAGAAAAACCTTTTTCTTGTTCCGAGTGCAACTATTCATGTTCACGAAAGGGCAGTCTTACCATCCACATGCTGAGTCACAGTGGAGAAAAACCTTTTTCTTGTTCCAAGTGTAATTATTCATGTTCTCGGAAGGGTAGTCTGACCATCCACATGCTGACTCACAGTGGCGAAAAACCTTTTTTTTGTTCCGAGTGCATCTATTCATGTTCTCAAAAAGGCAGTCTCACTAGGCACAAGCTGACTCACAGTGGAGAAAAACCTTTTTCTTGTGCTGATTGCAACTATTCATGTTATCAAAAGAGAGATCTCACGAGGCACAGGCTGACTCACAGTGGAGAAAAACTTTTTCTTGTTCCTAGTGCAACTATTCATGTTCTCAAAAGGGCAGTTTGACCATCCACATGCTGACTCACAGTGGAGAAAAACCTTTTTTTTGTTCCGAGTGCAACTATTCATGTTCTCAAAGGGGCAATCTGACGAGCCACATGCTGACTCACTGTTGATAAAAACCTTTATTGTAAAGTAAGTGCAGCAATTCTTCTTCTCAAATGTGAGATTTTAGAAGAACTTGGGAACTATTGTTGCAGAATAAACTTTTTCGTATTATGTCTGCTATTATGCCTTTTGGCAAAGTTCTTTAACGGAGTTACGCTAGTCAACCGAGACAGGAACTGGTTCAAAAATAGCATGTTCCTCGAATCCACTGTTATCTAGTAATCTCTAGTCACTGGTACAGAATAACCCAGACATGCAATAGCGTCGTATGCAGTATATAACCGTTTGATACAACTGAGTATTACCGTCAAACTTTACATATCTGGAGCGATACTGCAAATTCATTAAATTGTAGTTCTTATGTTTGCCTGGGGCTAGTCTTCATGCGAGCTGCCGACGGAATTGGCGACTTCTTTTTACGAATTCTAGAATTAGAAACGGAACTACAATAGTTAAAGCGAATATTGCCATATAAAGGTGTAAAACAAAATGGTTTACTACGGCTGCTATAACAGTACACTTCGAACCGGTTTTCGGCGTTTAGCTTTGATGTAGCCGTCAATTACCCGATGCTAAGAGCTACGCCGACGTAGTATTGAGTAGGTCGTAATGGTTTTATTTTTTATGAATTCGAATTTTTCGTTTATGGAATTTATCAAACTCAACTTTAATGGGGGGATGGGGGTTACAATTCGTTATACGCCCCGGGTGCCACCCTTATCTGCAACGCCACTGAGTATACTGGAATAACACTTCGTAGTGGATTGGAGCTGGCAACACGGTATCACTTCCAATTACATAAGCACACATTCCACCACTTACAATTATACATCTACCCTAATTATGGATACTGTAGCGATGTCCGAAACGTTGGCTATAGTAGGAGGTAGCTCAACACGGCATAGCACTTCAAAAACAAGTAACAAAAATAATTTTGACCGTGAAGATCTAAAAACGTATCCACAGAATGTGATTGTTAATTTTTAAATAGTATTTAAGTGAATTATATTCCGAATCCTTGTCAGAATATCCTAAATCACAATTATTCGGGTTAATACACTATTTTTTACTGGGTAGGGATAAACCTATATTTTTTTTAATTTGAAGATATTGTCATAATATGATCTCAATTAATGAAACTAGTGGTGTATTTTTTATAAATTCTTTTTTTATTAAATGAACCTCTAGTTTAATTTTTGGACATTTTGTAGTTGGTTCTTTTGAGTGTGCACTTTTTTTTCCTTTTAATGTGTGTTTTGAATAGGCACTTTATACTACATATAACTTTCTTTAAATTCCGTAAAGTTTTAATTAAATTCGCATCGTTTCTATTTATGTTATTTATAAAACCAACCAAAATGTCTGTAGAATGTTAATGTTTTTAACATTTATAATTAAATAGGTATGTATATCATTATGTCAGAAATTTTATTCCACATCTAATTTAATGTTTTTTTTTTTCTTTTTTCATTTTATGCTTTCTGTATTACATAAACGGTTAATTAATTAAGTGGTATAGGGGATATTAATTACGGTTTATTAATTAAGTGGTTTAGGGGATATTCATTATTTACAATTGTTCGTATAATATGGTCATCATTTTACTAAGGCATTTTCACGTTTTAAAGTTACTAGCTATAAGTCTTAGATATAAGTTACTAGCTATAAGTCGTAGATATGAGTTACTAGCTATTAGTCTTAGTTGTAAGTCACTTGTTATGATTGTAAATCTAACCTGTATGCCAGTTATATTAATTATTTTATATATGTATTTGTTCAGTGCCCTTGAGGTAGTTTTTCATTGAAATGGCGCTGTATAAATTAACTAAATAATTTTATTATAACTATTATTATCATGTACAGTACCCAGAAAACTTTCTTGTAGAGAGTCTCGTTCACCAAGGAGCCCGATGAAGATCATCGTAGATCAGTGATCATAGGGTGGTTTATTGCATCTGGTAAACAGCAAACAATCAACTTCTTTATTTGAGATTGTGCTTACTGTTCACAGCCATCAGTACGTAGAAATGAAATAACATGGTTTTAGGGTCTATTCTGAAGGATCTATAACGATGGGTTGATTTGGATTGGCCTGTTCACTAATACTTACCTGCGGCCATCCATCCATGTTATTTTGACTCTTTTCAAGGCCGTAGTCACAGGGGGAATCGAGGGGGATTGATCCCCACCGAAATCTAATAAAGCACACTGAAAATACTATAGACTGTACAAAATGAACTTATTGCAATTTGTGGTGAAATTGTCCAGAAAAAACTGTTGCAAAGATTGAATTCTACAAAATGTTTTTCAGTCCTTGTTGATGAAACTACTGATGTTTCACTAAAAGACAAGAACAGATGTTCATCTGTGTGAGATATGCAGAGCTAAAAGATAATCTGCCTTACTAAAAAAAACCCGTAAAAAATTTATTCAATTGATAAACGACCGTGTATGTGAAAACATTACTAATTAAGAAATTATTAGTGGAAAGATGTATACATTGTTTACACAGCCTGAGAGGGTAGTTTGTCTCACGTGTACGACTGTTTTGTTATTGATTTCTGAACGAATATTGTAATTTTTCGCAAGTATTTTGAATGTTCTATATTATTTTTCAATATGTCGTAAAAACAAATACCACTTATAAAAACCAGATAAAATTACCTTTTAGATTTGTGTATTTAAAATATGCTTTAGTTTTAAAAAATATCATTTTTTAAGATTCAAACACGGAAACAAATGGAAAAAAATTTCTTACCAAAACATTTTTGATCAAAATGTAGAGAAATTAGAAAAAAAAAACAATCTTTAAAAAACACAGTCCTTTTTATATAATGAATTTGGTAGGAAACTGTCTTCTCACTTTTTCCTTATGGATACAATAAAGAAATAGTAAATTTGCTTTAATGCCAAAAAATAGCCTATAAATAAACCGACATTTAAAATGGATTTCTTGCATCTCTAAAGACGTTAATCTATTTGATACGTTTACCACCACATGTATAAGATATTAATATTATAAAAAAACATCAGCTTTAGGAAATTCTCATAAAATAAAGATCTTAAAATTTAATTTTGATTTTTTAAGTAACCTATAAAACAATTCAACTTTCATTTTTCAAAGTACGATCATTAGGCTAATAACTTGATTAAAACTGATAAAAAGCCACAAAAACAGGTAAATATATTAATTATATGAATATAAGAGTGAATTAGTCATAATAATAGAAATTACAATCACATAGAAAATACAACACACATCCACGGAGCCAAATTTTTTTCTCGGCTAATGTTTTTTCAGCGCGAACGACAAATGCTCAGCTGCACTAACCATCATCACCTAGAGGGTATGAATAAAAACAAACAATGTAGTAAGTATACTATAAGAAATTACAATGTTGTCAGATCAAACATACATGCAATTCGTTTTTACAGCGTGGCCGCGGAAGAAAGCATATTAGTAATCGATCGTGTTTTAGTGTACACGGGGTTTATTTATGTTATAATTATTATTTAATGAGCAGGCAGCATTCTGCTGATGCGCCCATATCTAATTTCACAATAGTTTGACAGTGATGCAACAACACAGGTTATCGGCCGTGAAAGGTTTTTTTTAGTAAGGCTGACTTGTGTTTATCTTGCGTGAAGATTTTTTAACTTTTGTAACAGTTGATAATACAACAGGAAAGTACTTAGCTAATGCAATTATATCTGAATTAAAATCTTTGGGTGTAGTTTGCAAATATTTAATAGGACAATGATATGATGGAGCTTCTTCGATGAAAGGAAGTTTTAAAAGTGTGCAGGCAGTAATTCGTGAGTCACATCCAGAAGCCTTATACGTTCATTGCAGCTCAAAGCAGTTGAATTTGGCTCCATGTCACCCTTGCCAGGTTCAGCCTATTCGAAATACTATTGGTACTATAAAATCGGTTGGAAATTTTAACAAGTTGTCGGCAAAACGAACCAAGTGCTTAAAAGAAAATATAGAAAAATTTTTCCGTAAAACACAACGGAAAACCCTTACGACGATGTGCGAGATCCGATGGTTTGAAAATCATGACGGGTTGATAAGATTTAAGGAAATCTATAAAGCTTTTGTCGATACCAGCTCAGACTTAAGCAGTGACATGGATTCTGAAACATCATCAAAGGCTAATTCTTTTCTGAGATCAGTCATTTCAAGTGATTTTGCTGTAAAGATGGGTTGTTTCAAAATATTTGATGAATTTACCAAATATTTTAAGTTATTTTTCACGTTCTGTGTAAGTTCTATTCAAGTTCTGTGATTATTTAAGTTTCATGCAGCAACTGGCCTACTAATAATGAAGATCAGCTTCGTTCGAGATCCCAAAATCATAGATCCACATTATCATCTCTCAACATTTTAATTCCGCCTGTGTGTCGCAAAGACCAACTTAATTATCAAGAAGACTACTTTGAGCTCTATAAAAATATTTGGAATGGGACTCTGTAAAAGCTGAATTAGAAAAGTGGGAGATAAAATGGCTGGAAGAATCTGAACTAAAGCGACCAACATGTGCTATTGAAGCTCTCGGAGAATCGGAGAATGCAACCAGGACCAGACCTTATTTCCAAACATTCACAATCCTTTAAAAATCTTGGTGACACTGCCTGTTTCCACACGTACCCCTAAAAGGACTTTCTCTTTTCTGAAACGCCTCAGAAATTCCACAGGCCAGGAAAGACTAAACGGTTTGGCGTTAATGTCAATCCACCAATGGAAATACGTTAAAATGTATGTTCTTGAGAAAAAGAAAACTTGAGTTTTACGATTTTTTGTAAAAATTTTCTTCTTTCCACCGCTTAAGTCATTATAGACTTATAAAAAAAACTTCGAACAAAAATTTTTGCGCACGCCGGGATTAGAACCCGCGACCTTCGGATTGCTAGTCGAGTTCTTTATCTCCGACTAAGGGGGCCGTCAAATGTTACGTTTTGTAAGATATGCCGATTTTACATGCGATACGAATGTACTACCCCAGCCGAGAGTACCGCGGTTCTGGTGCGACGGGTAGGTCGGGTGCACTATTTTGTTAGGACTTGGAAAACACGTGCTCTGTGACAAGGAAGGAGATTGTAGTATGGACCAGTATACATGCCAACCTAATTACCCAATGATGGAATTTAGGATGAGTTGGAAAAACGTTAGAACGTTGGTTTTCGTTTCTCCCGTTCCGCTTCCATTTGCTTCCCGATTCTTCTTTCTTCGTGCTTCGTGATCTTCTTAAATTTGAAGTCTTAGATTATTGAAGGGAGTTTTCAACTAAAAATAATACACCACATGATTTGCACACACGAAGGTTCTTCGTAGAAGAATGTCTATATCTTAAGTCTCCTTTGTGTTTGAGTTTGTTAGCACAAACTCGTGACTCCCGATGCTGTCGACTGGCTATATAAACTCAAATCCCACTATGACATCTACTAACTCAAAGAACTATAATTTGGGGGAAGAGCAAGCATAAATAACGCGAGGTAAAAACAAAGTTCCGAACACTTGTGTTTTCAATATGTAAGACACACGGTATGACAGTTGGTTTGGGCTTAACATATTAGCAATACACAAGCAACTAATTACCATCATGTAAGCAGAATGATTTTGGTGTTCCAAAATGAAAAGCAAGTGACAATCAGGGCACGTAGACAATAATGAACGAAGAAACATATTTAACGATTATATTCTTTTCGTCGATATGTACTGTCGCAAAATTAAATATTCCAAGCGACAAAAGGAATAAAGGTAAATATTATTCTAACCGAAGCACGTTTTAGACACATTTTGTGGATGGGTTCAACTTCTCCTAATTTAACAGACGGATTACAATCTTTAGAGCATAGGCGTCAGGTGGGAATGCTATCCTTGTTCTACCGGTATTAGAATGGAAGATGCTCCGAGGAACTAGCATCATTGATCCCTTCGGCACCGGTGCATAGTAGGGAAACACGCCAAACACTTGCCCAACATATGTACATGGTTGACATTGGTCACATGAGAACGGGTCGCTTCTTCGACTCGTTCTTGTGTTCAATAGCTCGGCTGTGGAACGATTTGCCGGCCTTTGTGTTTCCTCCTTTTTACAACATGGGTCTCTTCAAGACCAATGTTCATTCCTTCCTCTCCTCAAAAAGACCCTCCGCACAGCATTTCAGATAACATAGGCCCTGAGGGAAATTACTTTCCTCAGGGCCTTCTGTATGGAGTTAATGTAAAAAAAACTTCAATTCAACTTAATTAATACGAGATTTTTTTATTTGTTGTTTCTTGTAGGAAATGTTGAACAAAACGGTACTTAATTGTTATAGAATCGATAATTGTTATTAATTGATTTTAGGTAGTAAAAGGTATCGGAGACCAAACAGACTGTCGCCATCATATCTGACTGATCTGTGTGTGAGGAACTATCATTATTTTGCTCAAATGCAACTCACGTTCAAGTCGGTCAAATATAATATATTAACTAAACAGACTGTCGCCATCATATCTGACTGATCTGTGTGTGAGGAACAATCATTATTTTGCTCAAACGCAACTCACGTTCAAGTCGGTCAAATATAATATATTAACTAAACAGACTGTCGCCATCATATCTGACTGATCTGTGTATGAGGAACTATCATTATTTTGCTCAAACGCAACTCACGTTCAAGTCGGTCAAGTATAATGTGAGAAACGGCTGCGTGGCCGTTTTCATACAAAATTCAAATTTTGATTTTAATGGCAAAATACCAAATTGAATAACTAACTAACTCCACTCGAACGATCGCGCGTCAAAAAACTTTTTTCTCCGATTGCTCGCGGTTTTTTGGCGACGATTTTGAAAATTTCCGCCAACATTAAAAAAATCATACCTCCGAATTTTAATATGGAGACATAAAACTGATTGTAGCTAAATATCGGATCGGATCGGGATATTTTACTAAATATCGGATCGGGAGAGACTGTTTTTTTACATCAGCTCCTCACAGGAGGCCCTGAGGAAAATAATTCCCCTCAGGGCCTATGTCATCTTTGGGGATGCTGTGTCGAGGGCCTTTTTGGGAAAGGAAGGGGAGGAAGTTCTGAAAAGAGGTCGTCCATTTATCACGCGAGGCTCGAAAGGGGGGGGGGGGGTTCGGAAAAATACGAAATATCACAAGGGGGGGGGGGGGGGATATAATGGGAAATCACGTGTATTTATTTTTCGTCGAACGCACGATAATATTCTGAAAATTTCACTATACTTTGTACTAAAAGAATACACGTGATTTTGGGTATGGGGGGGGGGCAGTCTAAAACCTCACCACATATCAAAAACCAAATTATTTCATTACAGAACTTTCTCTTCTTCCTTTCCCTAAAAAAACCCTCCACACAGCATCCCCAAAGATGACAAAGACACTGAGGGATTTTTTATCAGGTGTAGTGCTAATGCGAGAAAAATTACAATTTAACCAATTATTATTATTACATACCAAACTCTCCCGATCCGGCCGGCCACGCAGTAGATGGGGAACGCATTCGGTGAAAAGAACTAAACAAACTTCACCCGTCGAACCCAGGCACCCCTATATAATTCAGGTTAGTTCTCCCTCAATCAGTCCTGATCCGGCCCGCCACGCAGTAGATGGGCGAACGCATTTGCCGAAAAACTAACCTCACCGGATGAACCCGGGCACCCCTGCTAAGTCACCAAAAGTAGCGAACCACTTGGGGTGACGTATGACAGAGGTGTCGGTTATCCAAATATATATGGCATATTTGTATGCCTCTATTAATTAATTAAATAATTTTGAATATTATGGACCTCTGAAATTCTAACGCAAATAATAATATAGTATAAGTTAAAAACCCGCTCCGTGGGTCCTGTAGTCTCAGCCCTGCGTGCGGCGGCGATATTCCAGTAGCTTTGTAACAAACTTCACGTACGAAGATGGTTGTGCAAAAGGCGTTAGATATATACTCGAAGTCGGGTTCTTAAATACCTCTTTCAACCCATCGCCTTGCAATGCAGTGGGAGAGATGGATGGAGATGGATACGTCTCTCACCCGCGACTTCCGGATTCGTAGTCGAAGTTCGTGATGGCGTACATATGTATTGATAAGTATAATACCTATCGTATACAACTTTAGTATTGTAATGCTGACCAGGTACTCACAGATTTTATCCCAAAGGAATTCCCAATTCTGGACGGGTTATTGATCCCGTCAAGAATATCTGTGGATCCCAAATATGCTCAGGGGTGGATCGTAAACCAGCGATATGTGTCGTTCTCCAAAGGGATAGTATTGCAAGGTACATAATTTAAAGGCGGAATTGTGAGATCAAACATATAATTTTAAATCAAATAGCAAATATGGAACCGATCTATTTTAATATGAATTCTATCGCTAGCTAACTAATAAAATGTCCGTCTAGTAGCAGCATTTCCTCGTGCAGGATCCGGAAAGCCATCACCGAAGCCGAGATCTGGAGTCAGTTCCGCCGCCAAAGGGAGTTCGTCAAGCGGCCTTTCGCCGCGACCAAATTTAGCAAGTAACCCCGCCGCCAAAGGGAGAACATCAAGCGGCCTTTCGCCGCGTCCAAAATTAGCAAGTCACCCCGCCGCTAATGGGAGAACATCAAGCGGCCTTTCGCCGCGTCCAAAATTAGCAAGTCACCCCGCCGCCAATGGGGGTGTTTTACGTTGAAGAAGGTTTGGCATGTAGGTAGGCCGCCCTCGGTCCAGACGAGAGTCAGGGTCGGCGTAAAATTACTTTCCCGCCACAAAGAATAGCGAATATCATCGCGGGCTAACGGTACACCGATCATCCCTCAAAACGGGGCTCTGTCCAAGTGTGTTCGGACGTTTTTATCATGGATTAAATCTTTCAGTCTCCAACAACGCTTGGCCGCCGAAAAGTTTCCTTACGGTTGCAGGAATCACAGCTAATCCCACCACGGGGAATTCAAACTATCGATCACACAATACGTACTCGTTATCACTTTTACCGCCCGGCATTATCTAAAGTAAAAAGGAATTTTTTCCCGTTCAAAACCCAAATCTCACAAAAACTCCGTTGACTGTCGCGTAGCTAGGTTCCGGGGCCAACTCTCCGAAACCTACCTACGCAAGAAGTGAGGTATTGCCGCCGAACCGCTCCAGGTGTCGCCTCTGGCAATAGATAAAATCAGAGCTGGCACTCTAATAATTAATAAACAAGTTCCTACCTAATGACGATTTCGACGGGTAGAGTTGTTAGGATGCAGAACAAATGATAAGGATGTTAATAATTATATTTAAAGGAATACGGATTTGTACTGCATCATAACAGTGGTTTTAGACTAACCCCCCCCCACCCCCCAAAATCACGTGTATTTTTTTTGTACAAAGTATTTTGAAATTTTCAGAATACTAGCACGAAAAATAAATACACGTGATATCTCATTATACCCCCCCCCCTCGAGATATTTCGTGATTTTTTCCGAACCCCCCCCCCCCCCTTTCGAGCCTCATGTGATTAATAGATGACCCCCAATATGAAACCGTTCATCCTCTTAAAGTAAAAATTAATCTTCATGCTACGTACAGATTCTAACCCACGACCTCCGGATTCTTAGTCGAAGTTCGTAATGGCGTACATATGAGTAATAAAAAGAGTTTTCGAAGATAAAGTACCAAGATGAAACTGTTCATCCTCTTAAGTAGAAATGAATATACATACTACGCACAGATGCTAACCCGCGACCTCTGGATTCGTAGTCAAAGTTCGTAGTCTCATTACTCAAGCCGTCTATAATAGGTGTGCTAACTCTATTCAATGTTTACAGTAGTTTTTCGAGTTCGTGTCTTTGGTCCCCACCTTAACTCGCATCAGAAAGTTTCTCAACCGGGTAACGATAAAAAGCCGCTGTAGCTAGTCCGTACAAATAGTTTTGCACGTGTTAAGTGGTAAATAAAAACATTTTTCAAGGGTTAAGTAACATGAGGCAATTGTGAGGCGGTCTACCCTCTTAAGTATATTTTAATCTTTATAGAACGTACCGATACTAAATGGACCTGAACAATACGACAGACGCGCATAGAACTTTTCATTTGCATTGCGCAAAGTTCGCGGTCAAAACTTGGCATATATATGGATCAACAAAAAAACGTGTAAAATGTATAAGCCACCGAAAAATGGGCGTGGCTTACAGCTAAATCTCGATGACAAAAGTTGATCCACATGGATCAAGATATGTATGCCAGCTTCGGTAATGGATCCACAAATCCGGATGGATCAACAAACTCAAACGGATCAACAAAAAACTGGTGTACCATCGCGCAAGATCAACAAAGTACGTGAGGGGATAAATATATATATATATATATATATATATGTATAATGTCTTTTAAGTTAAATGGTAGGTATTTAATCTTGGATTTCAGGAACTCCGCGAAATTCTAGGGACTTTAAGTTTACTTCCTTATTTTTCTGTTCCGCGTCAGTCTCCAATGCCTGGATGCGGCTTTGTAAATTTATTTTATTTATTTATTTATATAGCATATTTATTACAATACATTAAAAAATGATACTTTGTCTATCCAACTGGGAAGGATACCCGTTTCAGGACAGCCAAATTGAATATTTAGTTCATAATATTCTTAACAAAGGAATGGTTTCGTTCAAGATATCACAAGAATTTGCTTCTGTCAAGACAACTTTTGGGAACATTAAAAATTGTATTCTGAACGAAGGAATGGTTTCTTTAGGTATGTCTTTGAAAGAATCGCAAAGATGTGATTTTTTTTCAAGGTCATTTTTGAGAACATTAATAATTATTGCATTCAGAGTGAATGAGTGGTTTCTTTGGTGAGATCACAAGTAGGAGATTTTTTCCAGACCATTTTAGAGAACATTTACAATTGCATAATTAGAATTTACACATTTATAAACCTTTATTTAACATATGAATTCCCAATGTATTTATGACTATTTAATTTTAATAAAGTACTTGCTATAATTTTTAGAATTTCTTAAATAGTAGAAATTACACAATTATAAACCAAATATATGACAAATGATTTTTTTTCCAAGCTCGTTTTGGAGAACATTAATTTATTTAGTTGTGTATTTATTTCTTTTATTTTACGCCCAGAAGGCTTTTACATAAATAGTAAAAGTCAGTGAAGACTTTCTTCTGTGATTTTTCAACATCATTTATGCGCTTTCTCAGTTCGTCATGTTGATCCGATATGAATTGCATTGATTTTATGATTTCTTTGTTTTGCGACGTGATCGATTCATATTTTTGAGCAAATTTGTCAATTTTTTTTTTTGAATTCATTAAAGCTGTTTTAAAGTTATTTAATTCCATTTTGAATAGTTCGGAGGTCAACAGGCTTTGGATTCCGCCATCTTTGGATGAAGTTTGTAAGTTTTCTGTGCCGTTAGACTGGGCGTATGCAGATTTTGATGTTTGTATTGTCTGTTTAGCACGTTGAAGATAGATGGCTCTTGATCATTTGTTACCTCAAACAAAGGTTTGGTTTCGTTATTTTTAATATTTTTGGGCACTTTTTGCATCTCCACTGTGTATTCCTAGCACCACGGCGTGGGTTTTCCACTATCTCGGCGTATTTAAGATGGTAGTTATTATTACAAACACTATAAGAAATAAATTCAGATGGACTGTCAATATTTTTATTACATACAATGCACTGTGTATTCATGGTGATTTTTAAATAAACAGGTGATTTTGAGATAGATATTTTGCTTATATTTGTTTATTTAACGCCCAAATGGCTTTTACATGTTTGGTAGTACAATTAATTCTTGACAGATGATTTTTAAACAGATAAAGAAATAATAAAAATTAAATTAGATAAAAAAGCACACAAGTCTGAAAAAACTGAAGAAGTCGGGGACGCCCGAGGAAGACATGGCACGATCAAGTGAATCAGATACTTGGTTCGGGTCATGTCAAAAGTCAGAATAAAAGAAGAGAATGTATGAGACGATGCATGAATGTGAGTGAGGCAAAGAGTGTGTGCCAAGACCGAGTTGTTTGGCGGTCCGTCCTCTCTGCCTACCCCTGCGGGGAAACGGCGTGATGGTTAGTTAGTTAGTTAAAAAATACTGATATGTTCAGGAATAGTTTTGGAATAAGTTTTTTACAATATCAACAAAATTCGCCAAGTTATGTGTTAAATATGTCAACATCACCTAAGTACTGATTTCCCATAGTGTATAATCGTTGTATCGGAGAGTGGGCAATGTAGACCCGCTTATGAATGCTAGAGTAGAATAGTGTATTTTGTCTTGTAGTTACTGTCGGTATTCGTAAGTTTATGAGTTACAGGAGTCCGCAACAGTCAAATTTAAAGTTAAGTATTTTGAATAAAAATGTTAAGTCTTTTATTTTACGTCTGTCTTCTAGTGTGTGAATTTTAAGAATATTTAATAATTAATTGTATTTTAAGTCTTCTAATGAGACATTTAATTTAAATGTGAATTTGGTAAGATGGAGACCAAACTACCGAGTTGTATTCCATTAGGCTTCTAACTAGAGATACATTTAATAATTTAATAGCTTCGATGGAATTAAAGTTTTTGGTTGTTCTTAATACGAAACCTAGTGTTTTCATACCTTTGTTTACAATTTGGTGGATATGATTGGCGAAACGCAGTTTTTCATCCAAAATATATCCAAGATCTCTCATTTCCGTGACTCTTTCTAAAGCTGTGTTATTGATGGAATATTCGAATATAACAGGATTGTTATTTTGAAAGTCACGGTTTTGCACTTTTCTGCAATTAAGAATAAATTATTTTGAACACACCAATCTTTAAACTTACTAATATTTGACTGAAGCAATGATTTATATGCATTATTTTCTGGTAGTTTCACTTAAGTTTCTTTAAGGAAGGCATTTTTTGTATATTATATTAAAACGAATATAAAACTTTATTCCACTTAATTTTATTTGACCGTAACCGGTTTCAGCTCGTTAAAGCCATCTTCAGACTGATACAAATATTTCTTAGTCTACGGTTTATATACACAACATATTTGGGAGTGGGAGAGGGGAGGTCTACAAGGATTTTAATCAATTATGATAATTATATTTGTTGCTAAGTCGTTTTAGACTATCGAATTTCTAAATGTTTTGGTAATTCCAGTAAGCTAATTACATTGGGTTTGTAGCTCACTTCAATGATGATTAGGGAAAAACCTTACAAGTAATGTGAGTTACTGATGACCTAATTGTATTGTGGGGTTGGAATGTTCTAAACTAATTACATATTTTAATATCGAAATTATTATGAAAATTACCCTGGATACAAAAGCGGGGACTTAGCAAATGAATCTAATTGCTTTATTTTTACAAAGTTACTTTATGAAGGGGTACATGTTTACATTATAGTAGGAATGGTCTAAACTAAATACCTATTTTAATTTCGAAATTATTATGAAAGTTACAATGGATACAAAAGCGGAGACTTAGCAAATGATTCTAATTACTTACTCATTGCAAAGTTAGATTCTATTTTTTTTTAGTTAAGAGGGTAATTTCTAAAGATTCTAGTCTATCCAGTTTATGACCTTTATTGCAAATATGGAGAACTTTAACATCGCTGTCTTTATCAAACGAGTGTTTATTTTCTAATAAGTGTGATGCTACATTCGACAATTCTCCTTTGTCATTCACCCAGTTTGTAAAATGTTCTTTAATTGAGGTTTTGACTGACCTCCCAGTTTGACCTACGTAATACGATGGGCAGTTGGCGCAATTCACTTGGTAAACGCCTGAGTTTTCAAGTTTTTCTCTTTTATCTTTATTATTAATTAAAATTCTCCCTAGAGAATTCACATTATAAAAAGCTGTTTTACATTTATCATTATTAGTTAATCTGGATATTTTAGTTGATATTTCGCCAATATAAGGGATTTTAACCCATTGTTTAGTAAAATCTTTTTCATTTTTATTATCGAGTTCCATTATTATCTTTTTCATTTTTATTATGTGAAATGATTGTTAATGTAAGATTTTTATCAGAATTCTTTAATATACTGTCAATTGTTTCGCTCTTTTTGTGTTTTATATCGACTGACTCGTTTAGAAGAGATTGACAGTTTATGACAGTTTTTTTTTTATTATTGTATAAAAGTTACAAACAATGGGAATTTATACCCACTTAGCTAGTGAAAGTAGCTTGTCAGCAGAGAAAGAAAAAACACTAAAATAAGACCACTTTGCAGGATAAAAATGCACTTGTTTTATGTGCGATCTTCGATTCAGAATATTTGAGTAGTTTAAACTTAGTTCACTATTGTTTTTTGTTGATTTTTTAAATTAGTTTGATGTAGACATAAAAATACGTCAACACTAGACTCATTATTTCTAAAGGTAATAATTATTTTCGTGACAGCACTCGGAACTTAAAAAAGTTTTTCTCAATTGTAAGTCAGCAAGTGGCTTGTCAGATTGCCCATTCGAGAACATAAATAGTTGGAAACATGGAACATAAAAAAAAAATTTTTTCTGCTGTGAGTCAGCATGTGGGTTATCAGATTGCTTTTTTGAGAACATCAATATTTGAATGCGGAACACGAAAAAAGTTTTTACCCACTGTGAGCCAGCACGTGACTAGTCAGATGAATCTTTCGAGGACAGAGATAGTTGCGCTTGGAACTAGAAAAGGTTATTCTCATCTGTGAGTCATCATGTGGATGTACCCTCTGTGTGAGTCAATATGTGAATCGTCACATTGCCCTTTCGAGAACAAGAAAAATTGCGCTGCAAACGTGTAAAATTGTGGTTCAACTGTGTGGCTACTTGTGACTCATCAGATGGCTCTTTCAAAAATATGATAAGTTGAACTCAGAACGAGAAAAGGATTTTTTACAGGAGTCAACATGTGGGTCGTCAGGACGTCCTTTGAAGATAATGAATAGTTGCACTCGAAACATTAAAAAAAGGTTTTTTGCACTGTGAGTCAGCATGTGGCGAGTCAGATAGCCTCTTTGAGAACATGTGGATAGTCAGACTGCCCTTCTGATAACATGAATAGTTGCACTCTGAACATGAAAAAAGGTTTTACTCCCCTGTGAGTCAGTATGCGGATGGTCAGACTGCTCTTCCGAGAACATGATTAGTGGCACTCGGAAAATTAAAAAGGTTATTCTCCACTGTGAGTCAGCATACGGCCAGTCAAAAGGCCATTTTTAAAAAATGAATAGTTGCGCTCGGAACATTAAAAAAGTTTAAGTCCACTGTGAGTCAGCATATGGCGAATTAGATGGCACTTTCGAGAACATAAATAGTTGCATTTAGAACAAGAAAAAGGTTTTTCTCCACTGTGAGTCAGCATGTGGATCGTCAGACTGACCTTCTGAGAACATGAATAGTTGCACTCGTAACAAGAAAAAGGTTTTTCCCCACTGTGAGTCAGCATATGGCGAGTTAGATGGCCTTTTTCAGAAAATGAATAGTTGCACTCCGAACAAGAAAAAGGTTTTTCCTCACTGTGAGTCAGCGTATGGCGTGTCAGATTGCCCTTTCGATAACATGAATAGTTGCATTCAGAACAAGAAAAAGGTTTTTCCCCACTGTGAGTCAGCATGTGAATCGTCAGACTAGCCTTGTGAGAACAATAATAGTTGCACTCGGAACACGAAAAAAGTTTTTGTCCACTGTGAATCAGCATATGGCTCGTCAGATAGCCTTTTTGAGAACATGAATAGTTGCACTCGGAACAAGAAAAAGGTTTTTCTCCACTGTGAGTCAGCATATGGCGAGTCAGATAGCCTTTTTGAGAACATGAATAGTTGCACTCGGAACAGGAAAAAGGTTTTTCCCCAGAGTGAGTCAGCGTATGGCGAGTCAGATTGCCCTTTCGATAACATGAATAGTTGCATTCAGAACAAGAAAAAGGTTTTTCCCCACTGTGAGTCACCATATGAATCGTCAGACTGGCCTTGTGATAACATGAATAGTTGCACTCGGAACACGAAAAAAGTTTTTTTCCACTGTGAATCAGCATATGGCTAGTCAGATGGCCTTTTTGAGAACATGAATAGTTGCACTTGGAACAAGAAAAAGGTTTTTCCCCACTGTGAGTCAGCATATGGCGAGTCAGATGGCCTTTTAGAGAACATGAATAGTTGCACTCGGAACAGGAAAAAGGTTTTTCTCTACTGTGAGTCAGCATGTGCACAGTCAGACTGCCCTTCCGAGAATATGAATAGTTGCACTCGGAACATGTAAAGGGTTTAACTCCATTGTGGGTGCGAAGGTGACTTACAAAATTATTCTCATGAGAGCAGCAGTAGTTGCACTGAGGACAGGAGAATTGTTTATCTGCAGGGTGCGTCTTCAGATCTGCTAAAAAAATTTAAAAAGAATACGGATAAAAAAGGCTTATTAAGAGTTAGTGAAAAATTGGATACCGCTAAATGTTAAACCTTTTAATTATCGGCTTAAATCGGTTATACCTGCTCTCTGGTTCATCTTTTCAACGTGTTCTAGGCATTCTTTTTTAACATCCGACAGGTCGATATCAATTTCCACAACAGGAAAACTCCCTTCATTTTCTTCTTGGGATCTAAGATCTGCCTTTATGGGAACTGTCTTCACATTAGCGCTGCCTGAAAAAATAAAATGACAACACATGCATTGACATTGATATACAAATAAACTTTTTTGTTTATAAAACTAAAAATTTGAAAGACTAAAGATACCATTAATTTACCATGTGTAGGCGATAATATGTAATTAAAATATTTTAATACTAAAAATAATTAAAATATTTAAATAAAATAATTAAAACAATTAAAATATTTTAATACTAAAAATACCGAAAGAACATTTAAACTACACCTATCTTCTGCGATTATCTAATTTATTAAAATTGAGTGACAGAAGAACTGTTTCCGATCTAGTATTTTTATTTCAAATCTTGCATAATAAAATTAACAGCCCTGAAGTCTTAGCGCTCATAAATTTTAATGTGCCAGCCAGAAACACAAGGTCAGTACTACCGTTTTATTGTGGCAATACATATAAATATAGGTGCCACTTCACAGAATACAAAACTTAGGCAATACGTTTTCGAACATAGATGTATGGAATGTGTCGCTGATAAAATATGAAATAATAAATCATTTATCTTTAAGATAATTCATTTGCATGTATTATATACAAATGTATTTTTTCATAGTAACAATATTGTTATATTTAAATATCGTAGCATTTATTTTCGTTTTGTTATCTGAATATCTACATTTGTCTTTCACAACTATTTCTTTCTGTTTTACAAACTCACTAGAGCTGTATTTTTCTTGTTGTATTTATACACTATGGTATATTATGTAAAAGCCGAAAGGTGTTAATATTATAAATAAATAAATAAATAATTTGGATAAGAAACTTTAAGGTTAATGTAAGATAAAAGAGTGACCCCAGAATTCCACTTCAGGGGCCAAAGCTTCAAGACGAACACTACTCTTGAAGAAGTCAATAGAAATGTTAAATCAATATATTCAATCAATTAATAAAAAAAGGGGTAAAAACTTGAGAAATCGGGAACTTATCGAGTAATATAATACAGTTAAAATTCGAGAATTAATATGCTACATTTTTAATATATCATTTTTTTTATAACTAACTGGCTGGCTGATTAATTTCTGCATATTGTAAATATTTCTTCTTTACATCTTGGAGGTCGAAATCTATATCTGTATACAGCATTACACCTCCGCCTTCTTCCTGGGGCCCTGGTTCCGTCTTGATGGAAACAGTTTCAGGATTAAGTAGATCCATGTCCCTGCTGTGGTAGCGTTTGGTAATTGGTTCAAGCCAAAATGAAAATTCCTTAAACAGAACATTTTTAAAACGGAAAATTAATTCGCATGAGCTTTAAATATTTGATTTTCCTTGGAACATTTTGCTAAAACATTGAAGTCGTATACATACCTCATATTCGAAGTAATGATTATTGTGACTATATTTTAAACTGGCATTCGATATACGAAAACAGTTGAGAGAATCGTCATCAATAGTGGCATAGCTAAATATAATGTATACAATATGTATCTCTAAAGGTAAACCAGCATTACGTTATTTTGGATCCGCTTTGGACAGAAAATCATAAAAACTTGTAAATACAGTGATAGATTGTAATCATTTTAAAAACGGTATGCTGCCAATATTAATAAGGGACGTGTTTACAACAATCAGCTCCGCCAATGCTAATTGTGTTACTGAATGAAGGGCTTAAGAAGTAGACAATTGATTTTCAACCAGCGATACAAGCAACAATGTATATTACGACCTTTTATCTTATGCATTTTCAAGTGTTCGTTGATATGTAACCTAGTTAGTTGAGCTTTAAATACTTGTTGTCAAAATAAAAATTGTCAGTTTAGCAGAATCAGGGACCGGAATATCTGTTACTTTTAAGCGAGGCTTTGTTGGCCTGTCAAACTTAACACAATTTAGCCCTTAACCCATATTAAGGTCGTAAGCATAGATATCACCAAAATTCCACGTTTTATATATGTATTATTTTCTTTGCAAAACCAAACTCCTACCTACTGCCATCGCGGCGTTTCAAAATGCAAACGTATTTATACACGGGTTTAATTTACAAGTTGATTTTTGATAAAATTCCTCACGTCAATCATAGATAGAGTACATGCTAGGATACTAATTTTAAATGGCATCTGTTTTGCTGGAGTCAGTACTATCCATAATATTATGACGAATAAACCGCTGAACACAAACTGTTCTCACGTTGGAACTATTAAAATCCTGTATTTACCTCACCACTGGTAAGTGTTACCAAAGCTTTAAACTGAGTTTCATCTATTAACAATAATTAGTTTTATTGACATTCCTCATCGCTCGATGAATCATCGAAAGCTATTCTGGCAAAAGTAGGCAATTTAAGCAAATTTCGGTGAGATATAGGCAGGTATACAAACATTTACGAAAACGTTAAATTTGACACGTGTCACTGCTAACGCCTCACCGTCTAAAATTGGAATTGCTTTGCGACTTATCTGGATTGAGCGGCCCATTTTGTTTAGTTAAATTTAAGCGGAGAACGTCTTACTTAGCGAGGATACAATGCTACTGGTATACCGGGACTCAAAGTCTTGACAACGTTTGTTTTAGATGTGTTTATTTCTTTAAGACTTTATAGGTGGGAACTAAACGTAGGACAGATATATAAACAACCGATTTTAGAATGTCAACAGTCTTGTTGTGATTGCGGTTTGTTAAGGTAATTACATAAAAGGCCCACGTGCGACAAATTAATCCGACTTACCGCCTTGAGTGGTTGGTTAGAATTTCGACATCAGATTATATATACTTACCATACGCACTTTTACTGACGAGACTACGGATGTAGGAAAAAGTTCGGTTTATGGGCGAAATTCCTAAAAAATAAAACTAGTTATTTTTATACTAATTTGGGGTCGGGAAATCCGAATCTGAAAGAATTAGGCGGCGGCAAGCAATATTAACAGAATTACACGACTTTAAAAATTTTTATACACATACAGGAAAATAGCCATTTTGGAAACATTTTGATTCCTAGAAAATCAAACTAGTTATTTTTATACTAACTATGGGCCGGGGAATCCGAATCTGAAAGAATTAGGCGGCGGCAAGCAATATTAACTGAATTAAACGACGTTAAAATTTTCTATACACACACACATGAAAATAATCATTTCGGAAGTATTTTGACACACGCAGTACAAAGATCATAGAAAAACAAGATAACATAGCTGTTTTTACCACACAAAATTAAGTGTTGCCATTAAGCAGTAATATTAATAACGTAAAATAACATGTTTATATTTTGTGTGGTAAAAACATCTATGTTATCTTGTTTTTCTATGATCTTTGTACTGCGTGTGTCAAAATACTTCCGAAATGATTATTTTCATGTGTGTGTGTATAGAAAATTTTAACGTCGTTTAATTCAGTTAATATTGCTTGCCGCCGCCTAATTCTTTCAGATTCGGATTCCCCGGCCCATAGTTAGTATAAAAATAACTAGTTTGATTTTCTAGGAATCAAAATGCTTCCAAAATGGCTATTTTCCTGTATGTGTATAAAATTTTTTAAAGTCCGGTAATTCAGTTAATATTGCTTGCCGCCGCCTAATTCTTTCAGATTCGGATTCCCCGGCCCATAGTTAGTATAAAAATAACTAGTTTGATTTTCTAGGAATCAAAATGCTTCCAAAATGGCTATTTTCCTGTATGTGTATAAAATTTTTTAAAGTCCGGTAATTCAGTTAATATTGCTTGCCGCCGCCTTATTCTTTCAGATTCGGATTCCCCGACCCCAAATTAGTATAAAAATAACTAGTTTTATTTTTTAGGAATTTGGCCCATAAACCGAACTTTACCCCGGATGTAAGTCGTTAATTTAGAAAAAAATTATTGAATATAAGAGATATTAGATCGAATAATTAACTCTGCGTCAGAATATACGATGACAGATTGAATGATACCGTAGACAAATAACACCAAAAATATCACAGTAGGGCAAAAGTGTTCGGAAAAAATAATGACGCTGTAATCGTCCATAACGCTTCTAATGGCAACACAGGATGATGTTTTCAACTATGTTCAATAGCGCCGTTTACACGCACACTTCGGAGCGACCGAGTCCCGCGCCACTTCAGGCCGCCGCGCAGAAAAGTCTCACAGTGAACTGCGCTGTAAACCTATCGGTCTTTACTTTTCTGCACGGCGGCCTGAAGTGGCGCGGGACTCGGTCGCTCCGAAGTGTGCGTGTAAACGGCGCTAATGTTTCGATGATGACCGGTTTGAATTCTCAGAAAATTCCCCCGATCTGAGGAAATCACGAATTGGCTTTCCTGGTCCTTGGCAACAATAGTTACCCTTAGTTAGGGAATCCACTTTTGGCATTTTGTTCAAAGAACATTTACTTATTTTTAGCCGATATGACGTTATGATTCATGCCTCTGTGGTGCAGAGCGTTCATTCTCCATGCTACGACGAATCAAGAATCACATGCGCTGTCATACTTGGAGATGCTGCGATGAGGGTCGTATTGGGAAAAGGAAGGAGAGGAAGTTCTGGGAAGGAAAAGGTATGCGGGATGGGTGGGTATCTGCGGTCAATGTGTTAGTGTGTGAAGAACGTATGAATCCATCCCTCTCACTGCTGCGCAAGGCGATGGATCGAGAGTCTAGCTAGTGGTCTAGGTTTGATTTATTCAGCCCACCACGCAGTAGGTGGAAAAAAACCATTCGCCTCCAAGACCCAAACAAACCTCAACTGATGAACCCAGGCACTCCTTCTAAATCACCAAACATTGCGACCACGCGTAGTGACCCAAGGCAAGGGTTTTGGTTATCCAAAAAATGATTTCCGGGTCGGCAGTATCCTTACACGACTTCCAAATTGTTATAAATACATTATTATTACACAATATTTCTTTGCGGTCTTGCTCTAAAATAATCAAAAGTAGGAACTGCCTTTTGAAATGCAGTTAGGTATTGATTATTTTCTTAATTCGCGCATTGTCTATGGAAATGTTTTGACGTTTTCATTAGGTTGGGTAACCTACATTCATTTCAGGTGTTCCTGCAACTGGCTACTATTTGGCCAAAATCTACTATTTTGAGCATAGAACCGTTTTGTATTATACCTCTAAAAGAACATCTACACGATAAAGTAAATTCTTAAACTAACATTTTTACTACGTTGCAAACATTGTTTCATTAGATCCATTTTTTGCATGTTTGATATTGGATACGCGCCATAAATATATTTGGGCATTAATTTCTTTAAATGAATAATTTATGCTATAAGACCATAAGGGCGCCATCTCTGGGTTTTGTATTGTATTGAATTTAACCTATGTGACTTGAGATGCAGTGTATTCATGCGTTTCCTTACCTTTGTGAATCAAGCAATTACTTCTGACGGGAGTGTCAGTAAAAGGCCAAGAGATGTCTCTCCTGGTCAGTCATAAGAATAATTCATCCAGTAGACACCTAAATGGATTGATTTTAAAAATAGTACATAAACAAGTTAAACTAACTGTCATCTGTTGTTTTGGAACATTTTGCTGTTTATTTTAATCATTGTGAAAACTAACTAGTTGTGTATGGTTGAAACTTCCTTGCTGTGCGAAACATCTGTCAAGATTATGCGATATCGCCTTGACATTTTTATTGAAAAGAAGTGTCTTTTCGTGTGGACATCGTGGCTGAGCTGCATTCTCTGAGTGAGTGTTTGTTTGTTTTTCACTTTGGTTTTTGGAGTTGCTGGGTCGACTGTTTTTTTGTGTCACATAGGGAAGAATTCAATTTTCGTTAATTTTACATAGGGTAGTCAGCCCTCGTGTCAGGGGCTATTTACACGCCCCTACATATTTAATGGTCCTTCGTAGCCTGGATTATTAATTCATTCATACATTCAATTCGAGATTATAGCTTAATTACATGGATGTTTGAATTTACGTATTTTTTTTGGTAAATTTGAAGTACCTCTCATTTTTTGAGAACTATAGCTGGTCTTGTTTTTGCTTTTGGATGACATATTTGGATGTTCGCAGAATTATCGTAATTTTGGATAATTATTCGCAACATTATTATTATTAATTAATTGTTAACATTGTTCGCAGAATTGTCGTAATTTTGGATAATTATTCGCAACATTATTATTAATTAATTATTAACATTGTAACATTATTGTAAAATTTTGTGGTAATCTTTTCGCATATATAAAAAATGCCAAGAATTACGGAGGAGGGTTTTGATGAGGCTCAAGACAGATCGCTTATTCTTTTAACCGCAAAAAAGGAAAATCTTTTTTTTCGTATGAACGATCTGTATAATGCAACAAATAATATATCTAATTTTGAGTCAAGAAATAACGAAGTGTTTATGGCTCAGTCAGAGATGATTGATCAAATGCGAAGTCAATTTGAAAATATTATAGATAGCATCAATGATCGTCAGTTAACTTTAAATCCAGAATTTAAACCAGATTTTCAAGCTTTAAATGCTTTTGATGATCTTTTTTTGAAGGTCAAACGAACTAGATCGAATATGAAAACTTCTGTAAGAGAATCACTGACGTCACAAAATAAGTCGCGGGAGCCGTGTATGATTAATCTTCCTGCAATAGATCTTCCAACCTTCGATGGTAAGAATGAAAGTTGGTCGAAATTTTTTGAGTCATTTAAAGCCAATATCCATAATAATAGACAGCTAACTGACTCGCAGCGTGTGCAGTACTTAGTCGGAAAACTCACACACGGGGCTTTGAACATAACCGCAGGCATTGTGCCTTCGGGTGATACATATCAGATCATTTGGGAGAGTTTAGTTAAAAAATATCAAGATAAACGTACACTAGGAACACATTATTTAAATAATATTCTCGATGCGAAAAACTGCACGAATACATCTGCCAGTCTCAATTCTTTCATTGAAAGATATTCTTCGTCAGTGTCGGCATTAAAGCAGTTAGGTATTGAAGATTTAACTGATTTTATTTTGTTTCACTGCGCGGTAAGAAAAATTGATTCACAGACGGCTCAGAACTTTGAGCTGACAGTTCGTAATAAAGAAATTCCTTCTTATAATGAGTTAGTTTCGTTTGTACAAGATCAAGTAAAGATTTTAGAACGAACGAGTAACTCGCATGGTGTCGTAAATAAAACGCATCCCATTTCGTCCTCCCGATCAAATAATACTAAATCGTTCGTCGCGAGTAATGCGAATATTCCGCGCTTCCCAGCTCCGCCGAAAGGATGTATTCTGTGTAACAAAACTGATCATTTAATCAACGTTTGCTCAAAGTTTAAATGTATGAGTTCCCCACAGGCTCGATTTGAATTTATAAAATCGAAAAATGCCTGTGTAAATTGCCTTAGTGGTTCACATACAATCAAGTCATGCAAAT
Source organism: Limnephilus rhombicus (assembly GCA_929108145.2). NCBI lineage: Eukaryota > Metazoa > Arthropoda > Insecta > Trichoptera > Limnephilidae > Limnephilus > Limnephilus rhombicus. The sequence continues at coordinate 35,804,424 of OV815289.1, forward strand.
CGGGGTTAGTTTGTGATTTGTGCAATAAACGTCATCATACATTCTTACATTTCGGCAGTGTGAATAATATGAAAACCAATACTCATGTACATACGTCGCAAGTACCTACCAGTGAAGAACCGTCAGTCCCCCCTCCAGTGTCATCCAGCATCAATGGAACTGGCATTGGTGATAAGCAAGTGGAGGGGACCGCGAATGTCAATCCTTCGTGTTCGCTTTGTGCCAAAGTAACACCGAACTCTTCTATTTTACTTTCACCGCACAAGTATACGCGAAGCTTAAAAACGGAAATAAAGTTATTGTTCGGTGCCTAATTGATAATGGCTCTCAAAATAATTTGATTACGGTCGATTGTTGTAAGACGCTGAATTTACCAATAATTCCTTTGAGTAATTCGTTTGTCAAAGGAATTGGATCAACGTCTCGACCAATTTTCGGTTACGTGTATTTGGATATTGAGTCTCGCGTATACCCAGAGAATAAATATAATATACATGCGCTTGTCGTTGACAGTATCACCGACCAATTACCTAATCACTATATAGCCAAGGGTGATATGAGGTACTTAGAGGGCATACCTCTCGCAGACTTAACATGGAATATTCCTGGATGCGTGGATGTCGTCATCGGTGCACAACTGTTCCCATATATTTATTTAGGGAACAGGGTTGAATCGGGTACTAGTGCACCCCCCGCGTTATCGACCGCTTTCGGTTTCGTGTTGATGGGTGATTACCCCAATAATGTGCTCAACACAAACACATCATTCTCGGCACTCGCACTTAATGATTTAGTGCAAAAATTTTGGCTGTTAGAAGAGATACCTAATATAAAATTTCTAAGTCCGGAGGAGACAGAATGTGAGAATCTCTTTACTTCATCAATTTCTCGCACTGATGATGGTAGATATTCTGTTGCTTTACCTTTCTGTAAAGATCCAGGACAATTGGGTAATTCTCGTACTGCTGCCCAACGCCGATTTTTGGCATTGGAGCGAAAATTTAAACATTCCCCTGCTTTGCAGGAGAATTATAACAAGGTTATCAGTGAATATATTGAAAATAATTACCTATCAGAAGTCTCAGAGTCTGATATCACAGAAGATGGATATTACATCCCACATCATGCTGTCACTCGTCCAGACAAACCAATGCCTCGTATTGTGCTCGATGCTAGTGCTAAAACACACACAGGGCTGTCACTGAATGACATTATTCATACTGGTCCCAATTTGCAAGCCGATTTGTTTCTGCTTTTGCTTGACTTTCGTCTTTTTCCCATCGCTATGACTGCGGATATAAAGCAAATGTATTTACAGATTGAAGTTCCTAGCAAGCATCGCAGATACCTGAGGATCTTATTTCGATTCTCAAATAATGGTCTCATACGAACTTTTCAGTTCAATCGAGTTCCTTTCGGCTTGACGGCAAGTCCATACTTAGCAATGCGGACGGTTCGCCAGTTGGCCCAGGATATGAGACCACATTACCCGGATGCTGCCAAAGTGGCAGAGTCCAAGCTGTATATGGACGACCTGGTCTATTCTATTGCAGATGAGCCCAGCGCCATACGTCTTTCTCGAGAATTAATCTCGTTGTTTAAGTCCGGTGCCTTTGATTTAGTAAAATGGACTAGTAATTCTCAAGTTGTACTTGAGAACCTCCCGGATTCTCACCGCAGCCCAGTGGACTTCACTGTTGGTTCTAACAATACCTCTAAGGTGTTGGGCCTTTCGTGGGAACCAGCTGATGACAGCTTCTTCTTTACGACATCTTATGTTCAGGAGAAGTGCACAAAGCGGAGCATACTCTCCATAGTCGCCCGTTTATTTGATGTCCTCGGCTTGGTCGCCCCTGTCATTCTGTACGCTAAATTACTTATCAAAGAGCTATGGCTGTGCAACATTGGTTGGGATGATACACCCCCTGATAGCGTTATTCGTCGGTTTTCGGCGCTTACACAGGAATTTCCTCTAATTTCAATGATAAAAATCCCTCGCCATGTTGGTGTCCTGAAAGACAGTACGGTGCTCGTTGTTGCTTTCTGCGATGCAAGCATGAATGGTTACGGCTGTGTGATTTATTTGCACACCACTGATCTGTTTGGAAAAATTACAGTGAGATTGTTGTGCGCAAAATCAAAGGTTTCTCCCACCAAAGTGACGACCCTCGCTCGTTTGGAGCTCTGTGCCGCAGTATTGATGTCCAAATTAATACGGACGGTTCAAGATAATTATTCTGAGCGTCTTCCTATTGCAGGAACATATGCGTTTTCCGATTCTACCGTTGCGCTCTCTTGGATACATTCTTCACCGCATCGCTGGTCGGTGTTTGTTAGTAATCGCGTAGCTCAGTGCCAAGAAAATTTGTCTCCAGAGAACTTTTACCATGTTGCTGGTAGTGAAAACCCGAGCGACTGCCTTTCTCGTGGCATGCTTCCTTCCCAACTCGTTTCACATGATTTATGGTGGAACGGCCCATCATGGATTCGCAGCCCACCTTTGGAATGGCCATTAAAACCGTTTCACCCTACCAATACTGGTGAAATGCCTGAACACAAGGCTAATGTGCTCATTGCAACATTTCAGGGTGAAAAATCGGTCCTGAGTGAACTGGCTCAGCGTATATCCACTTGGGATAAACTACTAAGGATTGTTGTTTATGTCCTCCGATTCATAAAAAAGATATCACTTTCCTCTGGAACGGTCAATAATCTTATGACTGCTGAAAAGGCTGTGATTCGTGCTGTGCAGAGTATTCATTTTGCAGGAGATATTGCTGCACTCCAGGAAGGCAAATTTCATTCCAAAAGACTTCAGAGTTTATCTCTATTTCTTGATGGAGATAATCTGTTACGTATTGGGGGCGGCTTTCTAAATCGGATTTACCCTTTGAGGTTAAACATCCGGTTTTGCTTCCCAAACATGACTGTGTTGTCGATCTGATCATCGCTCACTTTCATGTCGTGAACTGTCATACAGGCCCAGGACTTCTTATGTCTATCTTACGTCAACGCTATTGGATATTAGATGCTAGGACTGTTATTAGGGCGATGGTGCGGAAATGCAATTGTTGCTTCCGCTTAAATCCATCGCATCCTACACCGAAGATGGCAGATTTACCGTCATATCGTGTTGCAGAAGCAAAGGCCTTCGTACATACCGGTGTAGATTACGCAGGTCCACTCCGTATTACGCTGACTCGTCGGAGAGGACAACATTCTCAAAAGGCATATATTTGTCTATTCGTATGCCTTGTGACCAAGGCTATTCATATTGAGTTGGTCTCTGACTTAACTTCAAATGCCTTCCTGGCTGCTTTCAGCCGTTTTATTTCTCGGCGTGGCCCGGTAACATGCTTGTATTCAGATAATGGTACTAATTTTGTGGGTGCGAAGGCACAATTAGATGACCTCTACAAGTTTTTGGTTGAATCTGAATATGAGCCCTCATTAAAGCGCGAACTCGCGAAGCGTCGTATAGAGTGGAAAATGATTCCACCACGCGCGCCTCATTTTGGGGGTATGTGGGAGTCGAACATAAAGAGCATGAAGACACACTTGTACCGTGTGATTGGAACTCAGCTTCTCACCTATGAGGAGTTACAGACTGTGCTAGTTCAAATTGAGTGCATAATGAATTCGCGTCCACTTACAGTTATGTCTTCTGACCCTTATCCAGAAGTCCTTACGCCTGCGCATTTTTTAATGTCGACACCATTGCAGTACTTGCCTGCTTCTGTCCTGGCAGACGGTAAAATCAATTTGACTCAGCGTAAGCAATTATTAGACAGCATGGTTCAGTCCTTCTGGAAGAAGTGGCGTTCAGAGTATCTGCACACCTTGCAAGTCAGGCAGAAGTGGACTACTTCTGATCATCCGATTGATATCGGAACTGTCGTACTAGTGGGACAAGAAGATTCCCCTCCGTTAAATTGGCCTTTAGGCGTGATAACTGAAATCCATCCCGGAATGGATAAAATTGTTCGCGTTGCGACGGTAAAGACAAGATTTGGTTCTTTTAAACGTCCGGTTGTCAAATTATATCCCATTCCAACGCAATAATTTTATATTTTATCTATTTTTGTTTATTTTTATTTATTTTTTTTTTTTGATTTTAGTCATTGTTTCAATGATCTCTGACCCAGACATGGCATTACTTAATATCCGTTATCTTGGTCAATTGAACTTTATTACATTGTATTTTTAGTTATTTTTCTTTATTTTGTGAGATTCTGCGAATTTCCAATGCGTGTCATTCCTGAATATTACCGGTGAATAGTCACTTTATTTCTATTTCATTTCTTGTTTCATTTGTATTTTTATACTCTTTCTTTTGTAAGCTCTACGAACTTCCAAGGCGGGGAATATGGATACGCGCCATAAATATATTTGGGCATTAATTTCTTTAAATGAATAATTTATGCTATAAGACCATAAGGGCGCCATCTCTGGGTTTTGTATTGTATTGAATTTAACCTATGTGACTTGAGATGCAGTGTATTCATGCGTTTCCTTACCTTTGTGAATCAAGCAATTACTTCTGACGGGAGTGTCAGTAAAAGGCCAAGAGATGTCTCTCCTGGTCAGTCATAAGAATAATTCATCCAGTAGACACCTAAATGGATTGATTTTAAAAATAGTACATAAACAAGTTAAACTAACTGTCATCTGTTGTTTTGGAACATTTTGCTGTTTATTTTAATCATTGTGAAAACTAACTAGTTGTGTATGGTTGAAACTTCCTTGCTGTGCGAAACATCTGTCAAGATTATGCGATATCGCCTTGACATTTTTATTGAAAAGAAGTGTCTTTTCGTGTGGACATCGTGGCTGAGCTGCATTCTCTGAGTGAGTGTTTGTTTGTTTTTCACTTTGGTTTTTGGAGTTGCTGGGTCGACTGTTTTTTTGTGTCACATAGGGAAGAATTCAATTTTCGTTAATTTTACATAGGGTAGTCAGCCCTCGTGTCAGGGGCTATTTACACGCCCCTACATATTTATAATACTAATCGATCATGGTGCACAGTCATTTAAAGCTCAGTAAACCTCAACAGTAAACCTCATGCAATTAAATTGCGTAGCACGAAAGTCTGGATACATTTTTGCACATATTAGTAACACTAAACCGCCCCTCCGTATCATATTTGTATTATATAATTATAAAAATGCAACTTTACCGTATACATAATATTATGTATATTAATTAGTACTCTTTTTATTTTCCAGAATATCTTACTATAATTAAAATCAGAAACCGGTTTGTCTGAAATGGATCCTATGAACTCAGATGTCGGTGTCATAAAGTCTGAACCCGAGACAATATCCGAAGAAGAGAGTCCAACATCCCCTTGTGATGTAATATTGCAATACGGGAATGTTAAACAGGAGACGGAAGATTTTTCTGAGATCAAGTGTGAACCGGGAACTCTAGCGGCAGAGGAGCATGTGCAAGAATATAGCGCAAACTCTGAAACAGATTTTGACTATCCCGGTATTAAAAAGGAATATTCGGTTCCTATAGAATGGATCGACCAAAGTGGAGGTAAGCGGCTAAAGTTCGGTGTTTGGGCTAAATTCCTAAAAAAATAAAACTAGTTATTTTTATACTAATTTGGGGTCGGGGAATCCGAATCTGAAAGAATTAGGCGGCGGCAAGCAATATTAACTGAATTACACGACTTTAAAATTTTCTATACACACACACATGAAAATAATCATTTCGGAAGTATTTTGACACACGTAGTACAAAGATCATAGAAAAACAAGATAACATAGATGTTTTTACCACACAAAATTAAGTGTTGCCATTAAGCAGTAATATTATTAACGTAAAATAACATATATTTTAAGTACTTATTTTTTATAAATTTTACTCACTTTTGTATCACAAACCATGTTACATAAACCCGGCGTAGCTGCTAAACTACTTGAAAACAGGGATGTTTTTTTGCCGTGACGCGAGCAGGCGGTATAAAGGGGCACAAACCATGTTACACAAACCTAGCGTAGCCGTTTAACTACTCGAAAACAGGGATGTTTTTTTGCCGTGACGCGAGCAGGCGGTATAAAGGGGCACAAACCATGTTACACAAACCTAGCGCAGCCGCTAAACTACTCGAAAACAGGGATGTTTTTTGCCGTGACGCGAGCAGGCGGTATAAAGGGGCACAAACCATGTTACACAAACCTAGCGTAGCCGCTAAACTACTCGAAAACAGGGATGTTTATTTGCCGTGACGCGAGCAGGCGGTATAAAGGGGCACAAACCATGTTACACAAACCTAGCGTAGCCGCTAAACTACTTGAAAACAGGGATGTTTTTTTGCCGTGACGCGAGCAGGCGGTATAAAGGGGCAAACCATGTTACACAAACCTAGCGTTAGGTTAGGTTAGGTTAGGGACGCGAGCTGGTAACACTGCCGGCACATGTTTTTGTATATTTCTTGTTTTTCTATGATCTTTGTACTACGTGTGTCAAAATACTTCCGAAATGATTATTTTCATGTGTGTGTGTATAGAAAATTTTAAAGTCGTGTAATTCAGTTAATATTGCTTGCCGCCGCCTAATTCTTTCAGATTCGGATTCCCCGGCCCATAGTTAGTATAAAAATAACTAGTTTGATTTTCTAGGAATCAAAATGCTTCCAAAATGGCTATTTTCCTGTATGTGTATAAAAAAATTTAAAGTCGTGTAATTCAGTTAATATTGCTTGCCGCCGCCTAATTCTTTCAGATTCGGATTCCCCGACCCCAAATTAGTATAAAAATAACTAGTTTTATTTTTTAGGAATTTAGCCCAAACACCGAATTTATTCCGAGGTAAGCTATTCTTCTAGTGTCCTCTTCTATCAGAGGTTGGTTTAGACTATTTGTTTGTCTGTTTGTCCAGGGTTTATTATGTATACCTACGTATGTGGACCCATATTCCTAAACCCTATCTTTCAAATTTTCCTTTTTGGAATTTGTTGCATACGTCTATTCCTTATTTTCAAAGGGTTTTCAGTGTTTTTTTTTTAAATAAATTTATGAATTATCACTACAATTCACCATAGTACGATAAAGCCTTCGAAAGACAAAACCACTGTCACGTATAATTATAACTAGGAATTTAGTAAAAATATTATGATTTTTACACGCGTACAGGTATTCGAAGATTTCATTGAAGATGATAATACTAATTTATCTCGCGAAATACGACACACAACAAGACACAAAACACAACAAGGTGGAGGTCGCAAAAGGGATATTTAAAATACGATATATTCTTGGTTTTGTTCTGTAAGTACCTTATTTCGTTTAGATTTCATAGTTTTGTCTTTTTTTCGATGATATATTGGGTTGATGGATATAATCTTCCAAAGGTAAACCAACTATTACAATAAAAATTGAATAATTAAGAGGCTGAAGCAAACGCCCTGTGATTTGTTGCCCGGTTTCTGATAGAACTCGCGTGTCACCGCGAGTTCTATCAGAGCGGGGTATAATTAAGTACAAATTATTTCCAACGTGTGCGGGACTATTTTTTTTTCTTGTTAATTATTTATTTTGGGATTTGTATAATTTTTCGGCTTGTCTGAATACGCTTAATATTTTGCATTACGCTGCATTTTTCTTCGAATGCTATTCGCAATTTTTTTGCCTTTATTTTTCACATCATTTTTGATTTACTGGCTAGCTTTGAGGGGAAGTTTTTATTGGTTTGAAAAAATACATAATTAATAATTTTCTTTTAAAAAATTATTCAGAGTCGAAAACAAATAAATAGAAGGAAAAATAACACGAAATAAAACTTCTTTGGTATAAAAATTCCTACGAGCTAACCTTACCGCCTAACGATGCCATAATGAAGACTTAAGGCTGTTGAAAGATAATAATTTGGGCTTCTATATTTTAGTTACCGAAAAAAATTGCAAAGTTCGTATTTATTGACTTAACTAAAATAGTTGTCTTTTCGCTGTCAAAAACTCAATATCATTGTTAAAATCATTTTTGTTTTTTTTTTTCAGATTTCGTTAGGTCGGCATCGCACATTAGTGCCACAAAAACCACAAATAATAAAATGTCAGCGAAAGGGAAGAAATCGTTTTTCTGCCCTCACTGTTCCTACACATGTAGTTATAAAATTATACTGACTGCACATTTAAGGACCCACTCTGGGGAGAAACCTTTCTCTTGCTTGGAATGTTCTTACAGGTGTCGCGTGAAAAGTAATTTGGTTAGACATGCTAGAACCCACACTGGAGAGAAACCATTCTCATGCTCGGAATGCACTTTCAGGTGTCGAGAAAAAAGCGATTTGGTTAAACATGCTAGAATACACACTGGAGAAAAACCATTCTCATGCTCGGAATGCACGTTCAGGTGCAATAAAAATAACAGTATGGTTTATCATATTAGAACCCACTCTGGAGAGAAACCATTCTCATGCTTAGAATGTACTTACAGGTGTCGTGAGAAAAGCAATTTGGTTAGACATACTAGAACCCACACTGAAGAGAAACCATTCTCATGCTCGGATTGCACTTACAGGTGTCGTGAAAAAAGTAATTTGGTGAAACATGCTGTAACACACTCTGCAGAAAAACCATTTTCATGCTCGGAATGCACGTACAAGTGCAATACAAAATCCAGTATGGTTTATCATACTAGAAACCACTCTGGAGAGAAACCGTTTAGTTGCCCAGACTGCAATTACAGGTGTGTCGACAAAGGCTCTTTGGTTAAACATGCTAGAACACACTCTGTAGAAAAACCATTCTCTTGCTCGGAATGCACTTACAGGTGTTGTGATAAAGGCAATTTGGTTAAACATGCTAGAACCCACATTAAATAGAAACCAATATGGTGCTCGGAACGCACGTGCAAGTGGAGTCAAAAGAGCAGTTCTCATATAATTCACACCCGAGAGAAACTATTCTCATGCTTGGAATGTATATACAGGTTCCGTTAAAAACGATATAGTTTTTTGTGTTCAAACCCGTACTGGAGAGGTATCTCTACGAGAGAGATATTCCATGTGCGAAAAGCACTTACAGGTGCAATTAAAACAATAGTTTTGTTATTAAAGTGAATATTCGTACTGAATCATTCCCATGATCGCCCACAGCGCCCTAGATGTGACTTTTCACAAAAGCGTAGCTATACAAGTCACCCAAGTATCATTATTATTATTATCGGAATGCGCTTAAGCCTTCGTACAAAAGATCCGTTACTCATATTAGAATCATCATTTGATAGAAACCAGTTGCTTCCCCGCGAGTCTTTTTAGGTGCGGCCCACGAGCACATTTGGTGCATCGTGCTGAAAGAACTGCGAAAAAATTTAGTAAGTACGCGATAATTGCTTTCTTTCCGGTATGTCAGATGTATTTTTATTTAAAAAAAAGTAAAAAATGATCAATTCACAGTTACTTACGTAAAGGCAAACCTTTGTCGAAGGCTGTAAACATACGAACGTCAATAAAACATTTAATTGTCGTCTTCGTGTTCCTTCCGCAATTTTATAAAGTACTATTTTAATTTAAGCTGGTAGACTGGTGGACTAGAATGCAGATTCATTTTTAAGAAAACCAGTCTTGGGTTCAGAATTTAAAAAAAATCCAGTTGCGGATTCCCGAGCTGACGCATTTCGAAGGAAACCATTATGGTGTTCCAAGTGCGGTGACAAAATTGAAGTTGCGTACTATGTGCTGCAATAATCTGAGGAAAACTATTTTTATTTTCTGGATGTAGTTTTAATGAAAATGTGTTCCCGATTACAGATTCACTCTTAAATTAAAATCTGTTTCAAGAAAAGCCTTAAATTCGAGATGCATACTACATTTCTGCGAAATTTCGAGGAAAACCATTTGTTTTGTGAGTAACTATTATTTCAGCTTGTGCACTCTTACCCAGACTCACGCTTAATTTACAGTCAGTTTTTTTTTCTAAACGTTACGTAAAAATTCAAGATGTAAACTTCGAGATGCATACTACATTTCTGCGAAATGTAGTATGACGGAAAATTCATTGGAAACTATTCTGGCTTTCTGAGTGAATAAAAATTTCTAGTTTACGTTAGTTTTTTTAAATAGAGTTTACGAACATGATGTCTGGTCACGGGTATCAGTTATTTTAATTCAAAGATTTCATGTCAGACGTCATATAAAAAAAATAGTTAGCGTAAATTATTAATTAATTAGCACCCAGCCGGGATATCTTAGTGCAGCCCGCGGGTGACACTATAACAAATCAAATGGGCCCCGACGGTAAAAAGATATCAGTTTCAATAGAAAAAATAATTGCTACTATTTCTAGCTAATTGGGTGCGGGTAGTGCAGGTAGAAAATTCCGGTATTCCTTATCTAAAAGCGTAGCAAGGTAATCTCGAAGCCTCTATTATTGCTCTTTTAATCCTCATTCAAAGATGGTGTCTTTCCGGGTCATTGGAAGTCTGCTCTAATCACACCAGTATTTAGTTCTGGGGCAAATATGATGTCCTGAACTATTGTCTTATATCCAAATTACCAATTTTCAGTAAAATTTTTGAATTTTTGAAAAGTCTGTGAACCAACTTTATGAAAATAGATCGGTTGCTAATCTCTAATCTTGCCAAGGGCCTTCCTTACTAGCGATCTCAATCGTTGTATGGAGTATCATGAATTCTCAGATTCAAACGACAATCTAAGTTATTAATCGTCAAAATATCGATAATGTAGCCACGCTAAGCTATCATAAATACATTTTTCCGTCGAGATATATGTTTTTATTAACTATTTATTTTCGTTAAATACTATATAATGAACATCTAATAATTCTCCTACTCATTCGGCTCTAAGAGGTGGCCGTGAACGCACGCTTCATACGGTCCGTCGTGTCAATCTTTTTTTCAAATTCGAAATTCCGCGTAATTATAATACTTCCATGCGACGTTTCAACAATATTACACTCTATGCGTTGCGCGTAGAGACTATAATAGCGTGCCGCCTTTCTTATCTGTGAGTTTCCGTTGAAGCTGCGTAGTGTGAACTAGTATTATTAAGAATTAATTTATTGTTAACATTTTTTCGGGTTTCTAGGTAATAAACAATTTGATATTTTTAAAATATAAAAGTGTGGATCGTCCACACTATTCTTTGCGTAAATTTGCAACCGGTAATAGTCCCGGAAAACTCATAAAGCAATTAGAATTAAAAAGATTGGAGAAAAATAATCAACAAGTTTTAGGTTTTTTTTTTACATGAGCTCCACACAGGAGGCCCTGAGGAAAATAATTTCCCTCAGGGCCTATGTCATCTTTTGGGATGCTGTGTGGAGGTTTTTTTTAAGGAAAGGAAGGAGAGGAGAGTTCTGGGAAGGAAAAAGGTTTAAGGGGTGGGTAGGAATCTGAGGTTCAGTGTGTCCTGGTCATCCTGTCCAGGACCTAGACAAACCTAACCCCATGAACCCGGGCACCCCTGCTAAATCACCAAACGTAGCGAACCACTTGGGGTGACCTATGGCAGAGGTGTTGGTTATCCAACAAAGATTCCCGGGGCGGCGGTACCCATTACCGCCTTCCAAATTAAGTAAAAAGAAAAGAAAAACCCTGCAGCTCGTTCCAGCAAAAGATCAGCATTATGGTCCCAATGCAGAAAAACTTGATAGGGACCAAGCATCGTATGAGGCAGATAAAGATGATTTTTTAGAAAGGCTTTTTACCATAGCCAATGATAGGCAAGCAATTGAAAGGGCGACAGTACTTCAAGCATCTAGTGGAAAGTGGATCGAGATGTGCCGCAATATGATTACGGTATCGTGGTTTGGAAAAGTGTGCAAACGGGGGCGAAATATCAGTTGCGCTCTATTAGTCAAAAATATACTGTATCAGCAATCGTTACCAAATATTCCTTCAATTCGACACGGACAACAACATGAATACGATGTCCTGAAGGAGCTTGCAGAACTAAAACGCATTACCATAGAAAAGTGTGGTCTTTTCATAGATGAAGAGTATCCGCATATGGGTGCGACCCTAGATGGAATTTCTTCTGAAGACACCGTGATTGAAATTATATGTCCTTTTGCAGCACGCAGCATGCTCATACATGAAGCAGTAAAATCCAAAAAAATTACCCTTTGGAAACTAAACAAAAATGGAGAAATGCTGGTAAATACATCTCACGATTAGTTTTACTAGGTTCAGGGCCAATTACATTTAACAAAAAAATATATTTGTATGTTTGTTGTATAGACTGAACTCAGAATAAAAATCGAAAAAAATTTACGGGCTGACGAATTTTGGCAGACTAATATTTACAATTTTTGCATGCTACCCGAATTAATTGATCCTGCTGCATGCCTATTAGAAATCCTGAGTATTTAGAAAAGTGCATAATAGCGAAAAGAAGTAAAGTAAAATTGGTTTTAGCTAAAACCAAAACATGTAAGAAGGAATTGTTTCGAAGAAATCAATAACATTTTATTTCATTGACGTGTCTTCGGAAGAAATTTAATTTATATTCCTAATGTATGTAGTTCACATTTTTAGAGATAGGGAAGAGGAGGGTTGGAAAGTTTCTGGTTATTCAGATCTAGTCACTAAACATAACTACGCCGTTCTCAAGCAACTTTCAATTCTGAATTATAGTCTCTCACCAGGGCGATACTGAATGTATCTTCGACTTTGGAACGAAGTACAGATTCATTATATGTACCTATATATATTTTATTTTAATTCTACAATATGATATACTCATGTAAATAAAATTTATTTTGTCCTCGCCGGCTTTTGAACCCGTGACCTCAAATCAAACTAGACAATTTAGTATTAACGGTGCCCCGCCGCACTGCGAAACCAGGCTGGAACAAAGGCCAAGCCTTTTGTCACTTTTTATTTACGTATTACTATATGTACCTTTTACTATGTGTACCTTTTTCATCTATGTAAGTATCAAAAAAATTCCAAATAAAAAGTTATATTAAATGTTTTGAGAACCTCCTCCATGAATCAAGCTATCGCTATATTACATCACATTGTAAAATATATTTTAACATAATTTTCGAAATCATAATATCTTGAATTAATAATAATTTGTTTTGTTCTGCGAGTGTCTTGGTTTTGAATGGAACGCACCAGCCAGCTGCATGAGCTATGAGTTCGACATTCGAATTCGAGCTGGAAACATTTTAATACCGAGGGCCGTTAACCCAGCCAGCTCGGAAAGGGGACCACAAGGTCCCCAAGATTCACATATTTTACGATATCTCAATAATTAATCGTACAATTTCATTCACATTTTTTGTAATCCTAGAAAATACAGACAATCTCTTTGCCATTTTTTGTTTTCCAATATTCAAAGCATGTAATATAGAAAAAATGTTTTTTGATAAATATTAGCTTAAATCGCGTTGCCCGCTAGTAAATTGCTTACGTTTAGATACCATCATTCTTGTCTTCACTGTATGTTCCTGAGACATGTCTTTTTTTTAGTTTAATATACCTGAGTAGCCACCCGAGATTAACCATAACACGGATACGAAGGAGCGAGACAGTTATACAGTTTGCGAACTTTCCGCCAGTTAAATGCTGCAATTATACCTTGTACCTATCATTCGACGCTCTCGGTCAGTTTTTACCTTTTTGTAGAGAACACAACATGTTTAGTTTCTGAGGTTCTTCAATGTTTATTTTAGTCCAAAAATGAAGATACATAGTGTTAAGGTCTTTTAAAAAAAGTGTATTTTATTTTTTTAGTTTAATTTGTAGAACTGCTTTTAAAAGTTTTTAAAATTATTTTTTTTAATAAATTAACGCATCCGATACTTTATCATCCGATTATTAATTTATTTTTTATGTACTTAATTTTATTTAACTCATGACAAAGTTATTTTTTAAATATAAAAATATAATCTGTGAGTACGCGCTTTTAAAGTCTTCTTAGATGTATTACTTAAAATTTGGGACGCGGGATGTGTAAAAAATTTGGCAGGCGGGTATGGATACCGCAGCCCCGGGAACCGTTTATTGGATAACCAACACCCCTGTCGTTGGTCACCTCAAGCGTTTCTCTACGTTTGGTGACTTAGCAGGGGTGCCAGGGTTCATGGGGTGAGTTTTTTGTCTAGGTCTTGGTGGTGAATGCGTTTGCCCACCTACCGAGTGGCGGGTTGGATCGAGAGAGACTTGTTGGGAGATCTAACCTAAACCGGATAGTCTGGTTGGACTCTTTCGATCCATCGCCTTGAACTGCAGTGGGAGGGATGGATTTATACATCCGTCACTTCTGGACACATTGGCTTTCAGATTCCTGCCCCTTTCCTTCCCAGAATTTTCTCTCCTTCCTTTTACTAAAAATACTCACTAAACAGCATCCCCGAAGAAAACGTAAGCGCTGAGTGAATGTTAATGATCGACATAAATGAATATCATTGTTTTGCTGGAAAGTTAAGCTTTCTTTGTTATTATATGAATGTGTTATTAATTTTTAATGAAAAATAAATAACATTGGCTGTCCACTGCAATTGTTCATAAATTATGTTTTATTTGAAAATATATCGCACACCTAGATAAAGACTAGCACAAGTCGAAATAATCCAAAATCGAGTTATTGCTATTTTCGGAATCTGCTTCGAAAACTACACAAACCACAAAGACACCAGTTTAAAAATCTCCATCAATAAAATTGTAGATGGCACTTAAGTCAGTCGTTCTGAATTGCTCTCCTAAAACCCCCACCAACAATAGTAACGCATCATCACGACATACCAGCTGTAGGGGAAGGTGCTGTCAATACGCTCAAAGACTGGATTATTTCGACTCAGTCTTGTATTCGTGATTAACCGCAGTCATAGTGCGTGAATATTTTGAGTTGATTTGGTATTCGTGGTGGAACTTGTCTGGTTTCTCGGGCGTTCTACATATCAATTCCACTTACTCCGGTATTGTGAAGACTATAAAACGAAATATACAGAATAAGAGTTCATTAATTCAAAATTTATCACTAATATGGAATCAATTTGAGTTGATAGAATTATTAAACAATGATTTTGTCACAAATACTAAAATAACACGAAATTAATTAATAAACGCGTGACACGTGAATTTGATGGTTAAGTAATTAAGCAAATAAATATCATAGTAAAATAAAATACAATATCATATAACAATATTTTTAATCGGTCAAATTGAAATCGAGTAAAACGTTTTTCGCTGTTCCTAAAAAAAGCTGTATTTTGAGTTGTACTACTCTTTATCTAGGTGTGCGATATACCACAGTTTAAAAAGCACTGGCAACCGGTTGTTCACGCGGCCGAAGGTCCCAGCCACGTTCTGCGTTAGACCAGATGGTTGAGAACACGCGTCTCGTAACAAACTATTTATTATGATTTGTATAAATACGAGCGGGGGCATACGATCAGTGGCGGACTAAGCCCGAAAAACTATACATCCGATTTGCATGCACAGGTCTTAAACTGTTAGAAAATCCAGTCACTGTGGCACCGCATAGGGATTTTTTTTTTGTAAAGGGTCCCTTTCTATTTTTTTTTTTGAAAGCTGAAAATTTTCCATAAAAAATCGAAAATAAAATTCGCTGTTTCGACTTTTTTTTCATAGACTTCAAATTTCCTCTAGGTGAAGATATAGATACTGGACTTTCAGTTTAAGACTTGGTACATTCAAAAATGTAAACACAAATGCAATAAAAATATGTATAATTATTTTAATATGTTGTCAACCACATTGAAAAGTGAATAAAAAGTTTCGAGATAAATGCATTCAAAGTTTTGCTGAAGGAGGCCCCTGGGGACCAGAGGTTACTCCTTCCGCCTCCCATTAGCCACTGAATCTTTTTAATTACTTATCTATTTTATTACTAACTTTATTATCTGTAATGAAAAGATAACCTTTAGCAAAGGGCCTAAGATAGTAAAAAAAAATACGAAGTTCAATAAATAAGTGAAACTGGAACTAAAACTGTATAGACATTAGAAAGATTAGTAGTAATTTTATTTTAAAAATTGTAAATTACCGGTTCAGGCTGTATGTATTTATTCCTATTTTATCTGAATGGGATAATATTTGTATGGGACCTCCCAACACCAAACCACCTCTTAAATAGGTTATAAACACATTTTAAAGGCACCAGGGGTCCTAGGACACTGATATCGTTATCTTCACAATATCGAATCGACATGGCATAACAACCGATGATTTTGTACCGAACCGATATTGATAAGCAATGTAAAGAGTCCAGTACTCGTTGGGCCAACGCGCTCGGCCAATACGTTGGGCCAACGTGTACAGGGCCATTTTGTGTGTATTTGGCGTTGGCGGCCAACGCTCGCCGACGAGCCGATGGGTGTCGGTTTTTCGTTCACAAATCAAAGGAATTTGTTGCAAGCCACAAACAGCGTTCACACGTTGGCCGAGCGCTCAGTTCATAAATACGCGTCGGCCGGAGCGGACGCTCTTTGTCGCGCTTAATTGTTCCAGCGATTGTTTTACGAACATGGCGTCATAGAGTATTGATAAAATATTTAGGCTAATTGATTATTATCACAATTAATATATTTTAAATAATACATATTTATAATAAACACAAAGTGTTTGCTACATGTGAAGATTTAATACATATTTAGTTGTGATTTCAGAGTAATGATAATTACACTAATATAATAGTGAGGAATGATTTGTATTTTTGTAGTTTGTAACGAATAAACTCAAAACTACTGGATCGATTTCAAAAATATCAATATTCAAAATAATAATTCATATCAATATTGATGGGTTATTTAAACCTCTAGAAATATTATTGGACTGTTCTTTTTTTTACATGAGCTCCACACAGGAGGCCCTGAGGAAAATAATTTCCCCCAGTGCCTATGCCATCTTTGGGGATGCTGTGTGGAGGGTTTTTTAAGGAAAGGAAGGAGAGGAGAGTCCTGGGAAGGAAAATGGTTTAAGGGGTGGTTAGGAATCTGGGGTTCAGTGTGTCCTGGTCACTAAACCTAGACAAACCGCATCCCATGAACCCGGGCATCTCTGCTTAATCACCAAACGTAGCGAACGGTGATCTTTGCCAGGTGTGTTGGTTATCCAATAAAGGTACCCATTCCCGCCTCCCAAATTGAGTTAACGTGTTTTGTTATTAAATTTGATTTGTTTTGTAGAAGTAATAAAAATAAATATAATTTTTTCACAAACTTCGATTATTGTTTTTTATTTATTTATTTAACACGTCTTAACTGTACGAATAAATGTAAAAAATAAGCGAAATAAGAGTAAAGAGTCTATTTTTAGCATGTCTAAGAAGGTTTCGGTTTCGGCTGAAACTGAGACAGACACCGAAGATTCGGTTTTGGTGGAAAGTCCTGTTTCAGTCAGACACTAATAATGATAATTCATATCAATATTGATGGGTAATTTAAACCTCTTGAAATATTATTGGACTGTTCTATAGTGGTAATCTGTAAGTATACCCACCAAAAAAAATCAGTGTAATGATGCTTGGAGTAGAATAGCAGATAATATGAATATTCCACTAACTGAATTAAAAAAAAAAAGTCAATGGCTTCATACAGAATACATCGCATCGCGCTGTAAAAGTATATTGCAGCGGCCCCGCTGACGTCAATCTTCGTCTAGCGATCAACGCAGAATCAGAATGAGACACGCCAACGTGTGAACGGTTTCACAAAAATCTGGCCCACGCGTTGGCCGAGTGCGTTGGCCCAACGTGGACTGGGGCCTTAAGGTAATCAAAAAGAAATAGCTTCACGATGGCAACACTTGAGATTTTTCTATGCAGCAATCAATTGTCTATGGTATCGGAAACGTCAAATTATTGTTTACTTACGCTTCACCGCGTTTACCGCGCTTTATAGTTTACGGATGATTTTACAGCGGCAAATAATAAATTAACAATGTTGGGTCCGAAAGAAGTGTAAGTAATTTATTTTTTGTATTTTTGAGAGTTTCCACTTTTACCTATACTTAAACTTATCTCACATTATTATGTTGAAAAATTGGGGAGGAATGCAGATCCTGCCAATGTCTGGAAATTAAATAAAAAGGCACTTTCTAGATGAGAAAAGTGTAGAGAAGCTGAATAAAACTATTGATAAAACTAATATGCTACCAACTTTAAGGTAGTTTTTAGTTTACAGATTTATACGTCTTTTAAAATGGCGGGCGGACTGACAGTATCGGTTCGCGAAGTGAAATTTTATTTATTCCTACTTTTAACGGCTGTATCTCCCTCAATTTTGCCGAGCGCGCCTTAATTTCTTTTTTATTCAACTTCTCCACACCTTTCTCATCTAGAAAGTGCCTTTTTATTAAATTCACAGACATAGGCAGGAACTGCATTTTAGCCAAAAATTGTAGCTACATTTCGATCAAGCGCGGTATTATAAACTTGTTGACATTCAGAAAGCTGTTATTATAATTTCAGCAAGAAAGTTCGATCGACGGTCCAGCAAATAAAAAATAAATAAATAAATAAACTATATTATATGGCCGAGCATTCGTAATTTACTGCTGGGAGATTCGTCGGACCACAAGGTGCCCAAAAAATAAGGAAATATGGCAGAAGTTGGCGGAGCACCTGGCCGAGCTAGGTAGTGTTAAGTCAGCCGAGCAGTGGAAAGTGGAAAACGATGAGTATTTGTACCTACTTAAACAAACTTATTACTTCTTATTACGAAAATACTTACCTTCTTCTAAACTATTATGGATACACTTGGCATCAAGTCTGTTAGTCACTTTTAACCTTTTATAATTTTTGCCTTTTTTCAGACATGGCGCGATCTAAAATGCAAAAGCCGCGCCAGAAACGCAGATGGCAGGCGAGCTGCCCTCAGCACTGGCAATACTGCCAGAATACCTGCGATAGGTGACATCACCCAAAAGGTGATTAATATTATTGGCAGAGCCAGTTCTGAAAGCAGTGGACTGCCTGAAAGCGGCATAGGAGACAAACCAGAAGAAGTAGTGCTGGAGATTGAGGTAAGTATTGTCTTAGAATATTAATATAATGTATTCTATCAAAATGTGGTTAACCTTTCATCACCAATGCCAATTATATGTGTGTTTTATAGTATTTCAATGAGCGGCACGAGTTCTCACCCGACTTGGGTACTTCGAACATCGTCACCGCCACCACACTGCCACTCAACATTGCCACCGGCCTTAGGCCGAGAAATAAACGAAGAAAGTTGGCTGCCACGCCAAATGTGGGGAGCCGAATGGCCAAGGCCCAAGAAATGAATAATGACTCCTTCGAAGAGCTAGTGGGAGTTGTCAAAATTTTTCAGGCATCTTTGAGGTATTTTCTATTTCTCTTCAAATCACTCCCAAGTACTTTCAAATTTGTAAACCTTCCTTTTAGTATGTTAACTATTTGTTATATAAGGTTAAACGCAAGGTACGTTATAATCTACGCATTCACAGATGGCGCCAATCAAATTATTTTAGGTTTTTAATACTTTTTGCACGTCACGCTTTAAAATATTTAGGTAAATTAATTGCTTGCACCCGTACATATTTAATTTAATATGAATATAAATAAATAGTTTTGTCCATAAACAAACCCAAATCTTTCGAGAAATGCTGAAAAATACAATATTGGATTGAGTCACCGATACAAAATTGAATTTTTCAGCCTTTCTTGAAAGATTTGGGTTTGTTTATGGACAAAACTATTTATTTATATTATACTAGCAGACCCGGCCACACGTTGCTGTAGCTAACGAAACACAACGCCATTACCCAATCTTTATAAAATCCACACCCGCTTGCCAGCTGCCCGCTGCCCGAATTGAATATTTGATTTTATCGGCTTTTCTCTACTATAATAATCATGTATTATACATATAAGCTAATTAACTCGCCATTAATTACACAATGCTTGCAATGCAACACTGGATATTTGAAAAGGGAAAATCAAATACCTACTTACTCTAGGACATCTATTTTCCAATTTCTTCAGTAGAACGAATTTCAAAACTGACTATATTACGGCCCGCCAGACGTTTTAAATCGCACAAAAATATGTTTTCTTTGAATTTCTCGGCTTTTCTCTAATATAATTTACATGTATTATACATATAAATATTCCTCTTCAATCACCCTATCTATTGGTGGAAACCGTATGAAAATCCGTTGCGTAGTTTAAAAGATTAACGCACACATAATAATAATAATAATAATATAATATCTTTATTGAACAAAAATTTAAAGATTTATAACTACAATAAAAGTATACAATAGTTTAAAAGTTGCATAAGTACAAAAGATAATAATGGTAAACAATATACATATAACAGTAGGTACTTAAAGAATAGAGATTTATAATTATAAACATAGGTTTCTCGTAACCTGCCTCACTAGGCTAGCCTGTGTTGATGCAGTAATTTTACGTCAATTTATAATTCTGTGAAAATACCTACACCTATATTAGAAAATAATCGCACAATAGATCGGTTGCATTAATAATAACAATAGCATAGGTGCAATAGTGACAGCATTGGTTCATTACTAATTTCGAATTTGGGTGAGTGCACCGGTAAATGCCCTATCATTATTTTTTATCCAAATTTTTATGTTTTTTTTGAAATTTTTTTGTGAATCACATTTTTTTATACTAATTGGAAGAATGTTGTAAAGTCTTGTTGCAAGGTATCTGAAGCTACGTTGACCAAAAGTAGTATAAGTTATGGGAATTTGTAGTAATTCTTTGTTATTGTTTCGAATACAGCGAGTATTTAATCTTTTTTCATAGTATTTATGTATATTTGTGAATAGATGAGTGAGGATTGTTTTTGCGTATATCTGCCGAACATCAAACACATTCATAATATTAAAGATTAAGTTCGAATCTGTAATTAGAGGTAGTCTAAGAATTAATTTTATAATAGTTTTCTGTGCCTTTATGATTGGGTCTAGTGCTGATGCAGTACCGCCTCCCCATGCTATGATACCATACTCAATAATGGATTGACAGACTGTAAAATAAATCATTTTCAAGTGTTGTAAGTCGAGAAAGTTTCGTATCGTTCTAAAAAAATGCATGGTTTTTCTTATTTTTTTTGCAATTATTTGAGTGTGAATATGCCATTTGAGATATGGATCAATTGTGAGGCCGAGATACTTCATCTGTGTAGTGCGCTCAATGTAGGGACACTGACAAGATTCATCGGAATTTAAACATGTGTGTATTCTAATAGAGGCGTCATCACGAGGTTGACCTGTTATATTTATGCTTGATGTGACATATTTAGTTTTCTCGGTGTTCAATGTGAGCGTATTTGTATCTAACCACTTTTTTATAATGTTTATATCCGTTTCAGCTTTTTTGTAAACAGCTTGCCAAGTGTCAGCTTCAAATAGTAAAACAGTGTCATCGGCAAAACTAACTATTTTTCCCTGAATGTTAATGTTACATTAGTCGTTGATATATAAAAGGAACAAAGACGGTCCCAATATGCTACCTTGAGGTATCCCATAGTGAGTTGAGCACTGATTGCTAAGTGTGTTCATTATTTTCACTTGTTGCTTGCGGTCATCAAGGTAGCTCTTAAAAAAGTTAAGTTCGTTGCCTGTAATACCGATTATTTGAAGTTTGTTTATTAATTTACTGTGTGATATTGTATCAAAGGCTTTGGAAAGGTCTAAAAATATGGAAATACATTTTTTGCTTTTATCGAGGTTTTTTACAATGAAGTCAGTTACGGCGGCAATAGCGTCTGAGGTACTCTTGTTTTCTTGGAACCCGTACTGATTTTCAGAGAGTATTTTATGGCTCACCAGAAATTTTACCAACTGAGCATTGATAATTTTTTCAAATATTTTGGATAGACTGGTCAGTAGAGTTATAGGTCTGTAATTGTTTATGTTTGTCTTGTTACCTGCTTTATGTATGGGAATAACGATACCTTGTTTCAGGTTCGAGGGGAAGTGTCCTTGACTGATGCTAAGGTTAATTAGGTATTCTAGGGGCAATGTAATTTCCGTAGACAGCGTTTTCAAAATCTTGGTTGTTATTCCATCAACCCCGGCAGAAGAAGTGTTTTTTAAGGAATTAATTATTTTTAGAATCTCTTCCCCTGACACATACATTTTGAGCGACTTCATTTTATACTATGTAATGATTAAATTAAATATGTACGGGCACAAATAATTAATTTACCTTAATATTTTAAAACGTGACGTGCGCCATCTGTGAATGCATAGATTATAACGTACGTGACGTTATAATCTACGCATTCACAGATGTCCCCAATTAAATTTGGTTTTTAATACTTTTTGCACTTTACGCTTTAAAATATTAAGGTAAATTAATTGTTTGCGCCCGTACATATTTAATATGAACATAAATAAATAGTTTTGTCCATAAACATCTGTCCATAAAATAGATTTGGCTTTATTTATGGACAAAACTATTTATTTATATTCATATTAAATATGTACGGGCGCAAAAAATTAATTCACCTTAATAATATTTTAAAGCAAAACATGCAAAAAGTATTAATAACCTAAAATAATTTAATTGGCGCCATCTGTGTGCGTAGATTATAACGTACCTGGCGTTTAACCTAAGTTAAATTTGAATGAATTGTTATTTGTCATTTCAGAGTGCAGCAACACATTTTAAACATTCAATGGACCGAATTGGGGACATTTTTGAGGTATTTTTTTATTCCTTTTTGTAATCGTTTATGCCGGCTGTATACATTCATTGAGGCTCCCTGAAACAGGAATAGAGTGTAATCTTGCCTCGGCTCACCACCTCTCGGTCGCATGTTAGTATTATTTTGGGCCCGAGTCGAAGGGCCTCGCTTGGTCTCAGGTTACAATCAGATACACACTCGCTCCTTTAGTTGCCTGCCGACTGTGTCTGTGACGCATTCGATGATATGTGGTCTAACGAATTAGAGTTTTTGGAATTTTATCAAAAATAATCAGTATTATGGGACCCAAATCAACAAACGTAAAATAGTGGCTAATAAGATAGAAGTAACAGCACAAAGAGTAAATATAGCCCTGAGATGATTTAACGAGTGTGTAAAGCTGGAATTTATAAATAATTTATTATAGAAGGTAAATGAATGAATTAACATGTCTACGTTCAGAGGTACACTGCAACCTGCAACACAGGAAGAAAGAGTTCGCCTTCTCCGACACCAGATAGTGGGGTATATCATTATTTCATATTATTTGGAGGACTGAATGCCGTTGGCGTCAACAAAAAACTGTCCAAAGAAGCGAAGCTAGCAGTCCTCAATGGAGTGCTACGTAGTACCTAATGGTAGTACCTACCCTGCCCCAGCACTCTGGTAACTCTCTGCAAAATAAACTCTGAAATCTCTGGTAAATCCAACACTCTGATAGTTACTCTGCCAATTCCGTGCCCCAGTGGGGATGAAAGTAGACTGAATGCCGTACAAAAGAGATCCCTGAGGCGTATGTGTGGTAAAACAAAGCTAATGTATTTTTTTGTTTTGTTTACGACTAGTTCCCGTGAGCACTTAGGCCATTTGCCCATTGTGCTATCTCCCATTTTGCCTCAGTCCTTCAACAATAACCCAGGCCCTTTAAAAAGTTCAAGGCTGATGAAAGCGTAATGAGTAAAATTAAGAGAGGGATGCACGATGGTTTGGGCATGTAAAGTGAATGGATGATGAAAGGAGTGTAAGGAGAATATATGACGCAAATGTGAAAGGTAAAAGAAGTCTGGGACGCCCGAGCAAGACGTGACATGACCAAGTGAATCAGATTGTTGAGTCGGGTTATGTCAAGAGTCAGAATAATAGAAGATCGTTGTTACCAAGATAACAAAAATGCACTATGGGTACGCCATAATATTATGTGAATACATCGTGATCTTAGTACATAAGGAAGTTAACTCATAAATATCGTATCACAGGTATAATAAAATGTTAAAAGGTATGTTGTAAAAGTGAAATAACATCTGCCAGCTTTATTTTTAAAGGGGCGCCACTGGTTGATTAACCAGGCTAGCAGATGAGTAAGCAATAATCCTCTCTCAGGGCCTTTGGTATACAACTTTAAGGTTAAAATAAAAGGATTTTAAATAAAATAGACAGTAGTGATAAGTAATAAGAACTAATAGATTTATTAAAACATAATAGCAAAAATAATTGGGACATTAAAACATATTTATAGTTCTTAAATCGGCCTTGGAATCGACCAAAAATTCAAGTAACTAACTAACTAAATAACAAATCTTGGTTTTTCTCATGTTGTAAAGTCTGACAAAATACCTTGAACTATAGTCAGCTGAAAACAGTATTTGCTCCAACATTTCACTCTAGCCATGGAATATTTGTAAATCCAGGCGAGATTATAATTCCTTCGTCATTAGACAGGTTAGTCTCCTTGTGATTTATTATACTTCCATATTTTTAAATATATTGCCTTGATACTTGGCAAGTAAATTCAAATTATATCCTTTGGTTATATTCTGTGGTTATTACGATCTCAGAAATTTGTAAAACACCTTATCGGCACCACGATTTATATTGGTCGCGGCCTTTTTAATAAAGAACCATTTCGGTTAAATAAACAATCGTTTTACTTTTATAATGTTAACGAAATAACTCATAAATAAGAATCACGTTAGACTTTAGTAAATACGGACTAAATAGTGAGGAGTGAGTTCTGAACCAATTTTTCCATTTTTATACCTTATTCAAAAAGAAATAATTGAATGATTTTACTTCCAAAATTCAAAAAATAAATTTATGTAGAAGTTTATTATTTTTTTAAATATTATTTAATCACCTCTTGAAATGAGGTACCTGCTTGCCTAAATCTATGATAAAATAAACTGCGAGATATATTGACAAATATTTTATCATAACATTGTGTATGAAACGATGTATGAATGTGAACGAGGCAAGGAGTGTGTGCCAAGATAGAGTTGTTCGGCGGTCCGTCGTCTCTGCCTACCCCTGCGGAGAAATGGCGTGTTGCTAAGTTAGTTATGATTGGGGACTACTCATACAAAGTAAAGTATGATAATAATCACAAGAGATGGAAAGACTGAACTCGATAATTAAAAATTGTCCAAAAAGCAAGGTTAGCAGTTCACAATGGAGTGGCGATACTAACCTTGATACACTTCAGACAACGAGGCATGGAACTGGCAGAGGAACTTTGAAAGTAGAATGAATGGATTTAAAATTTGGGAGGCAGGGTACCGCCACCCCGGGAACCATTTATTGGATAACCAACACCTCTGCCGTAGGTCCCTCCAAGTGGTTCGCTAAGTTTGGTGACTTAGCAGGGGTGTCCGGGTTCATGGGATGAGGTTTGTCTAGGTCTTGGTGGCGGACGCGTCTGCCCACCGACTGCATGGTGGGCCGGATCGAGAGAGACTGGTGAGGGAGGCCTTTTGACCTTTCCAACCGGACTCTCTCGACCCATCGCCTTGCACCGCAGTTGGAGGGATGGATTCATACGTCTGTTACTCCTGGACATACTGACCCCAGATTCCTACCCACTTCTCATACATTTTTTCTTTCCAGAACTTCCTATCCTTTCTTTCCTTAAAAAGACCCTCCACACAGCATCCCCTAAGATGACATTCGCCAGGGCGTAATAAAGTCCTCCTCAGGAGGAATTTATTTTCCTCAGGGCCTCCCGTGTGGAGTTAATGTAAAAAAAAAATTATATCTCAAGTAAAGCACTTTTCTTTCTCGTTCTAGACCAACAACTCAGCCAATGCCGTCAACATCCCAGACTTCACACAACTGTGTGTTGCAGTTGGAGTCAGAGTCTGAAGATGAGGACTAACTTTATTTATTATATGAACTTTATACATCGTTTAGATGTTTGTGTAATTTCATCCGCCATGATAGGGATGTCCCTGTGTTATGGTGGGTAAAGGTTCAATTCAAGGTGTCAATTCTATATTTAAAATTGTTACTTTTTCATTTTCCCCGTATATTTTTTTGTTGTGAAAATGTGACGACTCAACAACAATTTTCATTGGTTTATCAAGTAAATTCATACAATATAATGTTTAAAATTATAGTAATTTCCAACTACTTGTTGTCTAATCGCAGCAGGCATTCTTGAAAAATAGCATGTTTGCTTGTTTATCTTATATATAAAAATCAATATTTGTTTGTTTGTTCGTATGTTGTGCGCTGCCATACCGTTCATCCGATTGCGATTAAACTTGTAGTATAGGATCCCTAGAACAACGACCTTCACCGAGATGTTTATTTGATGAAACGTATTTTATATTTAATTTAATATGTCAATAAATATATTGCATATGGGTTGCCTAACAAATTTTAGTCCAGGGTATGATTAATTAATAATTAAAAAAAAAAAAAAACTTAAAACATTTCACCGGTTTGAGTGAATGTGTGCGACTGAGAGGTCCCAACCAGCCATCCCATGCGACAGAAGAGGACACAGCATAGCAGAAGTCCGTCCATTTAAAGAAAAAGAGTGCGCATGCTATTTGTTCTCGAAAATGAAAAGGATAGCGATAGACTCTGACGACCTCCGTAGTCCAGTGGGTAAGACTCTTGACTCACAATCCGGAGGTCGCGGGTTCGAACCCGGCATGTGCAAATAAATTTTATTTGATTAATTTGTGTTATTTCACAATTAATTCATTTAAAATAATATATAGTATATTTGCGGCATGTTCCAGAGTGGAAGATACTATCAGTATCGCCCTGGTGTAAGACCACCATTCAGAATTGAAACGTTGCTTGAAAATGGCTTTAGCCGTGTTTGATCTGAATAGCCAGGTACTTCCCAACCTTCCTCTTCCCCAACTCCTTCCCCTCCCCACTACCTTCAGCCTCACAACATACCCCAATTGGGGATGCCATAGTCTCACTGGCTCCAGACGGGAGCAGTTGAGATTCTTGTGCGGCATTCACTGTAAAAAAAAAAAAATAAAAAAAAAAAAAAAAAAAAAAAAAGACTCGTATATGCTGTGCATCATTTTGGAGTAGTATCAAACCGGTGAAATGTTTAAAAAATATATTTTTTTAAAATTATTAATTAATCATACCCTGGACTAAAATTTGTTAGGCAACCCATATGCAATATATTTATTGACATATTAAATCAAATAAACATCTCGGTGACGGCCGTTGTTCTAGGGATCTTAGACTATTGGGTTATTTGTTATGCGCACACCCGCGAAGGTTATAGGCTATTTATAATGGTAAGCTCTTTCGTCATGAAATTTGTACAAATGAAAATGTGTGTAAGTATATATATATATAATAATAATAATAATAATAATTAGTAATTTTATATATAAAAATGCAAAAATCGGTAATTTTAAATACATGTAGGATTACAAAAGATTTTTTAAATATTTATATTGAGGGATCAGTAGGATTTATAGGTTCAATTAGGAATTCCACAGAGCCGAACCCTCTGATATGAAAATATCTGGAGTCGGTGAATTATGTTCCCATCTGGTCTCTGGTAGGTTGGACATGTTGTTCTTGTATTGTTTTGTAATTATAATACATATAGTGCAATTGCATAACGTGGATTGACCAGATGATCATTTGGGAAGTGTGTGAAAGGGTTTAGTTTTTCCTGTGGGGAAAATTAAACCCGGACATTTAAATCTGGTGCGTTTAAAAAAAAATTTCACATAAAATTATACAATGAAACATATATGGAAACTTTGACTAGCCAACTAGGAATGGATCCTGTTTTAGGCCAGTCAAATTGACAAATTTAGTTCATATCATAATTTCATATTACATTGATTAATTATATAAACATATTATTTATTGAATGAAACAAGTGTTACGATTGAATTCCTCGTAGAAGCTTTATATATTTATATATATAAAGTATCTGGGTTTGTGTATGTGTATATTATGTCCGCTAGGCGTTGCTAAACCAATCATACGATTGCGATGAAACTTTATGGATTTGATGTGTGCATGCCCGCGATGGTTTCTCTATACAATAGTGAGCTCTGGCATCTTGAAATTATGCATTGCTAAAGCATTCATCCGATTGCAATAAAAAAATGGTGATTTGATGTGCGCAAGCCCGCGATGGTTTCTGTATACAATAGAGAGCTATGGCTTCATAAAATTATTAGTTAAAGCTGCCCGCAGGGCCTAGCAGCAAAAATCTGCAGAGCGGGTTTTTAACTGCTAGTTAGAAATAAAACACACAGTTTAGTAAAATAGTAGTTATTATGTAATCATATGAACATATCTTATCATAGTAACAAGATGTTCAAATCTGTCTTAAATGTATTTAACTGACTACAATTAAGATAAGACAAACAAATCATTTTCCTCAAATGATGACAAACAAATCAGTCTCACACGATTTAAAAACTGTTGAATGTTATTTTTATGATTAACAGCAAAACAATTTTGGCGTTAAATGGTACTTGTATCATTGGCGTTGCAACTGTGACGAGCTTCTTTTGCTGATAGTTATGCTCAAGCTTTCTGTTTAGACGGGTTCTATTGGTCGGGATGGATCTTCGTTAGTGACGCAGAAAAGTTACTTTGGTTAATATTGCGTGTATTTTATTTTAGCTACACAGGTAATGAAGTTATTCATCCAAATCAATAGAAAGCTTCCCCTCTCCCAAAAATAAAATATAAATAAATTTTAGAAAATTAATTAGTTTTCAAAGTAAATACTATTTTTTTTTTTACATGAATACCGCA
Organism: Limnephilus rhombicus; assembly: GCA_929108145.2. Lineage (NCBI taxonomy): Eukaryota > Metazoa > Arthropoda > Insecta > Trichoptera > Limnephilidae > Limnephilus > Limnephilus rhombicus. The sequence goes on from OV815289.1 coordinate 35,833,090, forward strand.
CAAGAGTCCCAACTGATCCAGTCTGGAGCCAGTGAGATTATGGCATCCCCAATTAGGGTATGTTGTAAGGCTGAAGGTAGTGGGGAGGGAAGGAGATGGGTAACAGGAAGGTGGGGAAGTACCTGGCTATTCAGATCTGGTCACCAAACAGGGCGAAAGCCACTTCAGGCAACGTTTCAATTCTGAATGGTGGTCTTACACCAGGGCGATACTGTAAGTATCTTCCACTCTGGAACGTGCCGCAAATATACTCTATTTTATTTTAAATATGAATAAATTGTGATATACCCAAATTAATCAAATAAAATTTATTTGTCACGCTGGGATTCGATCCCACGACCTTCGGAATGCAAGTCAAGCGCCTTACCGCTGCACTACGCCGGCCGTCAAAATGGAACTGCCAGCATTTTAACAACATTACTTGAAGTGTATCAATTACACACTCTTTTTAGAAAGGATATATTATCTTCTCCACCTTTTATGTGAAATGAGGGTGCAATTTAATATATTTTTAATTATTATTGTCTTACTTTCTGTATTTAGTATTAAATTATTTAAACATTTCAACTCTCTGACTGCTATTCTATGATCCTTATAAATAGATTGTACTCAACGTTTTAACCTCACAAGGGTTTAAATAGAATAGGTACTTATTATTTGTGTTTTTATAACTGTCTAAATTTCACAACCACGGTTTGTTTAAATCATATTATTTTGTACTGTACTGTATGTGAAACAAGGCATGATTTAATTCTAAAATTGCTATTTTATCACTAACATCTTGTAATTTTTCCTGATAAAATGAGTCTTAATAATTTAGCGGGAGCCATGTATTAAATATTAAATCATTTTTATTTTATTTATTTTAACTTTATGAGTAAAACTCCAAATTGTAATATTTAAATAAATGAAGACAATACAAGCGAAACTCAATCGAAAATCTGGAAACAGAAAAATCAGAAAAACATATTGTCCCAGAGGTGTCAATATGTTTTTCTGATTTTTCTGTTTCCAGATTTTCGATTGAGTTTCGCTTGTATTGTCTTCATTTATTTAAATATTAAATCATTTATTCATCGGAGAAGTACTTCCGAACCACTTGTTCCCTCATTCCTCTGGCTGCTTCTACTCTGCTGACATCTTCAGCCTGGTTTAGTAGCTCAACCTCTTCTAATAAGATATCCTCACTATAATCGTCTGTTAACCTGAAATTAAATAACAAGTATGGTTTGGAATGGTTGCCTTACTTTTTTAAAATGTATATACCTAATAGTAATGTAGTTAATTCATGAAACTGACTTATAGTGCTTCATCATGTTGTATAAAATAGCGCACGTAGTAATTATTTGACCAGCAACTTCGGGCTTGTAATGGAAAACTCGTCTTTCCTAAGACAACGGAATATGGCCTTCCATGCCCCAAATAGGGCATGTAATCTCGCCTTACAGTGTGCCTTGGTATATTTGTATTCAGCACTCCCGTCGGCTGCATCCAATATTGGAGTCATGAGATAAGGTTCCAAAGTGTACCCCGAGTCACCTGAGTCAAACATAAATACACATTATAATGAGTACATATAGCTACTAAATAATGCGGCTTTGTCCTTTTTCTTAAAAATAGATTGTTGAAATACATACGTAGCAAGAAATAAGTCCCAATTCTCTGATTATATAGTCTGGTCATTTCCATCTTAACATTACTATTATTCCAAATAAATTGGTCGTGGACAGTACCTGGGAAGCGTGCATTTATACTTAAGATTGTCAACGAAGCATCACAGACCTGATCATCAAACATATAAAATCGTCAATAAAATGTGAAAAATCACCAACTGGCTTTTTATTTACGTAATTTTTATGAAAAAAAATTACTACTTGAACATTGAGTGCTGATACAAAGCGCCTGCAAAATGATCTATTTTTTAACAATTATTCATTTGGAAGATTCGTTTACAGACCATGATTTTAAGTAAGAATCTAAAATTTCAGTCGGTTCGGTGTCATAGGGCCGAAGTTATGACTGACCCCAAGTATTTAAGAGTGGAAGATACTATTAGTATCGCCCTGGTGTAAGACCACCATTCAGAATTGAAACGTTGCTTGCGAATGGCTTTAGCCGTGTTTGGTGACCAGATCTGAATAGCCAGGTACTTCCCAACCTTCCTCTTCCCCACCTCCTTCCCCTCCCCACTTCCTTCAGCCTCACAACATACCCCAATTGGGGATGCCATAGTCTCACTGGCTCCAGACGGGAGCAGTTGAGATTCTTGTGCGGTATTCACTGTAAAAAAAAAAAAAAAATTTAAACGACCGAACCCAAATGCTAAAACGACCGACCTCGAGTGTTGAAACAATGATTTTTTTTAAATTCTTCTTCTGGAAGATTTTTATTGAGTCGTTTACTGACCATGATTTGTAGTAAGAATCGAAAAAATCAGTCAGTTCGGTGCCTTATGGCACCTATGGTCTAAGTTATTACGGACCACAAGTGTTGTTACAAAGCGCCGTAAAACGATGTTTTTTTTTTAAATTATTTTTTTATTACAGACCATGATTTTTAGTAAGAATCTAAAATTTCAGTCGGTTTGGTGCCATAGGGCCGAAGTTATTATGGCCGACCCCAAGTATTTAAACGACCGAACCAAAGTGTAAAAACGATGTTTTTTTTTTTAATTCTTCTTTTGATAGATTTTTTATTTCTTCGAATACAGACCATGATTTTAAGAAAGAATAAAAAATTTCAGTCGGTTCGGGGCCATAGGGTCTAAGATATGACCGACCACACAGGTTGTTACAAGGCGCCCGTAAAACGATGAATTTTTTGACAATTATTCGCAAGGAAGATTTTTTTATTGATTCGTGTACAGACCATGTTTTTTAGTAAGAATATAAAATTTCAGTCAGTTCGGGGCCATAGGGCCGAAGTTATGACTGACCCCAAGTATTTAAACGACCCAACCCAAGTGCTAAAACGACCGACCCCAAATGTAAAAACGATGATTTTTAAAAAATTCTTCTTTCGCAGATTTTTGAATGCATCGTATACAGAACATGATTTTTAGTAAGAATCAAAAATTTCAGTCGGTTCGGGGCCATAGGGCCGAAGTTAATGACCGACCCCAAGTATTTAAACGACCCAACCCAAGTGCCAAAACGACCGACCCCAAGTGTAAAAACGATGATTTTTTTTTAAATTCTTCTTTGGCAGACTTTTTTAAAAACAACTACTTACTTCATGTGCCTGGTAGGGTAATGACGACGTGTCCTTCCGAAGGTGCGTGGGAAGATCAAGTTATCTTCATGTAATGCTAGCGTGGCTCATTAGCGGCAGCTACTGAAACGCATGACACTCGCTCTCAAAGTTTTAGATAGTTTGCACCTGTTTTTTAAATACCCTTTGACTGTCAGACCCTACCATGCTTGCGGAGGGTTAAATCAAGGTTTGAAATCTCCGTCGGGCGAGTGAAAGTACATTTCTAACCCCAGGTTGGGTCCAGCGGGGCTACGACTCCAGTCACGTTACTAACTTTACTGGAGTAGAGCAAGACTGCCTACTGCTTCACCCAAAGTCATGACATGCAGCAAACATGTCTTGAACCAATTTTCTCAAAGAACCGACCGAGCTTCTGTGTGAACCATAAGAAAGGATGAACAATGGGAGCCGTATGAACAATGGGAACCGTAAGAAAGGATAACCAATGGGAGAATGAAAATCTCTGGTATTCAGTGGCACTTGTATATCAACCTCGTTTCGAAGAAGTCACGGAACGCAATAAAAGTAAAAGATTTTTTATATTTTTTATTTATTGTTGTATTATATGATTGCTCTTGTATGATTATATATTACCTTATTAGAAAAGAGGAGCTCTTGTGCCTGATAGAGGAGCCAAGATTCTAACTTGGGTTGTATCATTTATAACATTTTGTATAATATATATTATTTTGCACGTAAGTTTACTTGAAAACTTGTTTAATATAATTTATTTGTAACGCTTGGTTGACAATACAAAGCAATTATAGTTGTTATTATTTTTTTTTTAATTTTTCTTTATTCATTGCATACCTATTATGTTTACATTAATTGTGGAGTTTTTGACCTCCATGCTAGAGGCTGATGCTCGTGTTATTGTGGTCGATTAACGTAAAGCTTTCGTTTGACATATAATCGCACATGTCACCTAAAACAATTATTTTTGTTATTTACAATATTATTAATTCTTGCCTTGATTCATCCATAAATAAATAAACAGTAGCTGAATATATTCTAAACCGCGAGATAATATTACTTGTTGGTAAAACACCTTGTTAGTACATTTATGCAATTTGTTCCATTTATTTCAATTTGTTCCTCGAACAATAAGTCACAATTATATTACACGAACATGGCGATGCCGCTGTTCTTGTTTATACGGTTTGTCTTTCCAATATATTAATAACTAGGTAAGTATTTATTTAATTATTTGAATGAATTTCTGTTAATACGATGCATGATAGTTTTTTTAAAATCATTATTCATTTTTACTTTTACTTAAAACTCATCTGTGTACCGTTCTATATTTGTTTTATGTCCATGTTTAGAATAATAAGGCTGCGGTAGAGATCGTTTTTGTGGATACACTTTTCATTTTTATCATATTACATCGTCAATGTAATCATGCTACGTTGATTATTGTATTTTTGTTGGAACATGAGTTGCAGAAAACCTTGTGATCTACGTTATATTGTTTGCCATTTTTCTTATTTCTGATGTACGTTTCGCACAAACCGCTGCATTTGCATTTGCATAAAACGGTTAATTTCTACTGTGAGTCAGCATGTGTTTCGTCAGATATCTCTTTTGAGAACATAAATAATTGCATTCAGAACACGAAAAAGGTTTTTCTCCACTGTGAGTCAGCAAGTGTCTCGCCAAACTTCCCTTTAGAGAACATGAATAGTTGCACTCGGAACATGAAAAGGGGTTTTCTCTATTGTGAGTCATCGTGTGTCTTGTCAGGCTGCTCATTTTAGAACATGAATAGTTGCACTCGGAACAAGAAAAACGTTTTTCTCCACTATGAGTCAGCATGTGGCGCGTAAGATTCTGCTTTAGAGAAGATAAATAGTTGCACTTAGAACATGAAAAAGGTTTTTCTCCACTGTGAGTCAGCATGTGGCTCGTCAGATTGTGCTTTAGAGAACATGAATAGTTGCACTCGGAACATAAAAAAGGTTTTTCTCCTGTGTGGGTAGACAAGTGCCTTTTAAAATTTCTCTTATAAGAGCAGGAATAGTTACAATGGGAGCAAGAGAATCGTTTTTCCACATGACGGGTCTTCAGATCTGTCAACAAATTGAAAAATAAAACGGATAATGAAGGCTCCACAAGATGTATTACTATCACTAAGTATAGATAAATAAATTAAGGTCAGGATATATTTACAAAAAAAAAAACCTAAAAAAAGGATTGCGTGAATTGTTATAATTCTTACATATAAAATCAGTTTTACCTGCTTTCTGGGTGATTATTCCAAAGCGTTGAAAGCATTCCTTTTTAACATTGGGCAGGTCGCAGCCCATTTTCATGCAAGGAAATCCCCCTTCATCTTCGTCTCGGGGTTCAAGTTCCGCCTTAATAGTAGCACTCTCCACATTGATGGTACTCGTACCTGATAAAAGAAACAATACGTTGCACGTACATTAATCAGCCACACATGACAATGTTACATTAAAAATAGGTAAATGTAGGTATATATACATTATGGTATATTAATAAAAATATTTACGATTTAAAATACCATCATTTAACCGTGTAAAAACACCAATTTGGAAAAGAGATTTTAAGGTGATGTTAGGAAATAAGAATGATTTTAGATGTCGGTTTGAAGAACTGATGATTCAGGAAGAAAAAACGAGCTCTTGAGCACATTCAGTGCGTAGTTTGGTTGATTTAGTCAATGGAAAGATATTTTCTTCCATTGAAATGTATATCATATCCTAAATAAGATTTGGCGAAACTTAACGAATGAGGAACTTCATGTGGGCATAAGTTAAGAGTGTCTAATAAAATATACATATTGTTCGGGCTGAAAATGGATTTAGTTTTTAATATCAACTTTTTTATTATTTTGTAAGACATTTTTTAGGTCTGGTTAGGTTGAACCTCTCCAATTAAAAAAAAACAAACTTAATACAGAAAATAGAAATTTTGAGAAAAATAACATTATTTTTAAACCACAAAAACATCAATAATCAGTGGCGGATTATCCCTAAGGCAAAGTAGGCGCTTGCCTAGGGGCGCCACACTACGGAACGGCCCGGAACAAGTCCGTCTCATAAATCGAAAAATGGTGCTTTTCTTCAGATCTTACTATATTGGTTTTAATAAGATAAATGATCGAAAAAAAATTATCCGTGCATTTTTGCACATTTAAAAAAAAATTAAAGTACCTGCGGGTATTTAATTGAAGCAAAATGTAAAATATTTAATGAAAAAAATTTAAAGCATTTGCGCTACTTTATATATAGCATTCATAAATCGTCTCATGGTTGCGTTGCGGTGCACAATATCGAAGATCTTCTACGGAGTAAGAAATACATTCAAACGTGCGCTCCTTAAAATGTTTGGGCTGTACAATTCTGTTATTCCGTCTCTTGGCGTAGTTCAACTGAATTTGGTTTATTTGATCATGCCAGGACTTCCTTGACTTTTTTTACAAATCCTTCTCGTCATATCATCTCTTTTTGATGCCCTAACCAAATAAGCGTTCATTTTAATCCTATCCATTTTAATAATATAAAGTGCACTTGACGTGATTTTATTACTAAACGGTGCTTTAAAAAAATTGTAAATTATAATCGGCATTATATTGATTACACTACTGATCGAAATTATTATTCCTTCTGGATCTTCACAATTTAACGCGGTCATAATAATATACCTACATTAGCAGTTAGAAATCCGCTCCGCAGGTTTTTGCTGCTAGGCCCTGCGGGCGGCTTTTGGTTCGGCTTCGCCCGGTTATTATTGGTGCCGATTTTATAAATCCGAAAGGAACTGGTTCCAAAAATAGCCCGCTCCTCAGATCTACTATACAGTGATAACTAGTCACCGGGACAGGCAATGACGTCATATGTAATGCATAGCGATTGATACTATTATTCACAACTAAGTATTACCGTAAATCGTTCCATATCTGAAACTCTTTTCCATGTACTTTTTTTTACATAAGCTCCACTCGGGAGGCCCTGAGGAAAGTAATTCTCCTCACATTTCCCTGTTGAGCAACACTTCACCCACAAGTGACTCACAAGCTGACTCATAGTGGAGTAGAACCTTTTTCATGTTCCGAATGCAGTTATACAAGTTCTCAAAAGGGAGTTTTTAGGAATATGTGATCAAGAAATAAATCATTAGGATGATTAGGTCTGGTGGTGTTATTTACGTATGATAGATATCCTGTGGAATCCTTAACATTAAGATATTTGTAGGATGATTCACAGTGGAGAAAAACCTTGTTCATGTCCCAACTGCAACTATTCGAGTTCTTAAAAGGGATATCTAAGAAGTCACTTGTGGACTCGTATTGGAGAAAAACTTCATTGATGTTCTGACTGCAATTCAAGTACTGACTTCACATGTTTATCCACAGTGGAGAATATATTTTTCATGTTCTTACTGCAACTATTCCTCTTCTCGAAAAAAAAACTAAAACTGCACTTGCTCACTCACAGCGGTGAAAAACCTTTTTTGTGTCCCGACTGCGATTATTTATGCGCTACAAAGGGATATTTATTCATGACTGACGATTATTCATATCTACAAACTCACATGTTTACCCACATTAAACCAAAACCTTTTTCGTGTCCCGACTGCAATTATTCATGTTGTACAAAGAAAATTTTTAGAAATTTCATTTGCCGACTCTCAGTGGTGTAAAACCTTTTACATGTTTCTACTGCAACTATTCGTGTTTATAAAGAGGCATAAAAATCTCATGTTTACCCACAGCGGATAAAACCTATTTTTTGTCCCGAATGCAGTTATTCAAGTTCTCGAAAGGGAGATTCATAAATTCATAGCGCGATTCACAGTCGAAAAAACCTTTTCATGTTCTGAGTGCAACTAGGCATGAACTTCGAAGAGAAATCTAAAAATTCACATGTTTTCCCACCGTGGACCAAACCTTTTTCGTATCCTGACTGCAACAAGCCATATTCTCAAAAGGTACGTCTAAAAACGCACTCACTGATTCACAGTGGAGAAAAACCTTTTTCGTGTCCTGAATGCAACTATTCATATTCTTCAGAGGGAAGTCTTACATATCACATCTATCCATATTAGGAAAAATAATTGTTCATATCTCGACTGCGATTATTCATATGCTACAAAGGGATACCTAAGAAGCCACTTATTTATCCACAGTGGAGAAAAACATTTATCAGTAAATTTTCATTTCGATGGTCAATTTGAACACTGAAGAAGTTTAAAATGGTGCTAGTATGTTAGTAACGATGTATCCTGGTGATTAAGAGAAGTAAGTTGGTTGATGAATGTACCCAATTATGTTCTTATTTATTTTATATTATTTATTTATTTAAACGCCCATAGGGCTTTTGCATAGAATGCAGTACTTTTTTTAATAATGGTAAAAAGAATGGGTTTACAAAATACAAGTAACATAATATATGTAAAAAACAAAATATAGGTTACATAAAATATACGCGTTAAAAAAAATAAAAATTAGGTTACAAAAAATATAAGCGTTAACAAAATACAGATTACATAAAATATAAGAAACAAAATATAGTCCATAAAATATAGGAGTTGACATAAAGTGGGTAATGTTTAAAATTGTTGTTCTCATGAGTTTATGGGATAGGTAGAAATAAATAGGTGGCACATATGGCGTTTGAAGTTTGCTAAGTTCAAATTATTGTCAAATAAATCCATATTGTTTAAGTATTTGTTACCAAGACTATGTAAACGTTGTATTGGAGAGAGTAAATCATAATTCGAATGAGATGTACGTACATAAAATGTTAATGTTTATCTAGTTGTTCGTGTAGGTACATGTAGATTTATTAATTGCAGGAGTTCACAACTGTCAAATTTACAGTTTATTAATTTTAATAAAAAGGTTAGGTAGTTTATTTTTGTCTGTTTTATAATGTTGGAATATTTAAAGTATTCATTAACGACGGGGAATTTATGTGCTCTAAGGGGATGTTAAGTTTAAAATTTACAAGACGTACAAATTTTCTTTGAATTCTTTCAATAGTATGAATATGAATTTTGTAGAAGGGCGACCAGACTATGGAGTTATATTGTATTAGGCTTCTAACAAGGGATAATACAAATCCTAATATTTTCACACCCTTATTTGCAGTTTGTTGAATGTGAATCGTGAAGTCCAGTTTCTCATCCATTTATGCCAAGATCCCGCATTTCCGATACTCTTTCTAAATTAACAGCAATAGCTCGAGATGAAGGACTTCCCCGAACAACCAAAGTGATTTTACAGGTTCTAAGAAATAAATAACTCGAAACATTTTCCCCAAACATTGACGTAGCCTGAAGAATGTGCTTATCGATGGCAGTTAACAACTGCAGTGGTGATTGGAATTTTTCCTGTCTAAAGAGAGTGAAAACTTATCTTCGCTCGACCATGACAGATAAGAGATTAAATTCGTCAGCAATATAAATTGAATCAAACTTATTACTATATTGATGACAACTTTGCAAGAAAAAAATGTAGTACGCAGAAATTTAGATTTTTTAAACAATTGTCATTGAATGTGAATAGTAGATACTAATTTTTAAAGAAATTATAATTGACAACTTCAATTTTTTCTAATCAAATATAACGTTATAAATTGCTCTATTTATTATCCCTGCTAAAATTATAACTGCGAAAGTGTGAAAGAGTGTGAGCGTGTAAAGGTATATTATGTTATTTCTTCATGTAAAAATTCTACTGAAAAAAATTATGAAATTTTTCGAACATCCGTTTTAAATTTAACATCCTAATTTTTTTAAATAATCAATACAACAGATGCATAGAATGTATCCAATGAATATATTATAATATGCAACAGAATTATCAAACTGACGGTCTGTGTACTCTTCGCATATTGCAAACATTCCTTCTTTACATCTGGGAGGTCGAAATCTATACCCGTATATGGCATTTCACCTTCGCTTTCTTCCTGGGGCACTGGTTCCGTCTTGATAGAAACAGTCTCAGGATTTAGTAGATCCATGGCCCTGCTGTGGTAGCGATGGGTAATTGGTTCAAGCCAAAACAAATATACCTGAAACAGAAAATAGTTGAAGCAGAACTATACTCCGAATGAGTTTGGAATATTTTCTATCGCTTAGAATATTCTGCAAAAACATTAAAGACTTTTATGCATAAGGATAAGATATATTTTATTATAAGGATAAAATTATTGGGAGTGTATTTTGACCTTGAAGATGACTTTTGAATAGGGTTGAGAGAATCATCATCAATCGAGGGATAACCATATATTTACAATGTTCATCTCTAAAGATACACCGATTTACCTTTTTTTACAATAGCTCCACTCAGGATGTCCTGAAGAAAAAACATCCATCAGAGCCTTAGTCATCTTTCGGAATGCTGTGTAGAGGGTTTTTTAAGGGAGAGAAATGAGCGGAAGTTCTGGTAGAGACAAGGGTATGACGGATGGGTAGGAACCTAGAATGTGTCGATGTGTCCAGGAATGACGGAAGTGTGAATGCATCCCTTCCACTACGGTGCAAGCCGATGAGTTGATAGAGTACGGTTGGAGAGGGGTCAAAGAATCTCCCTCAACCAGCTTCTCCCGATCCAGCCCGCCACGCAGTAGGTGGGCAAAGGCATTTGTGACCAAGATCTAGATAAAACTCACTCCATGAACTTGGGCACCTCTAATAACTCACCAACGATAGTGAACCACTTGGAATGACCTACGGCAAGGATGTTGGTTATCCAATAAATGTTTCACGCGGTGGCGGTACCCATACCCGCCTACAAAATTAGATAGGACTACCTTATATTGAATTTGTCATCCCATTTTTAACGGAATAACGGAAATTCATATTTTTTATAATATTAGTAAGTAAGCTTAAAATCAAAGCAATTTAAAATACGTAATCTGCCGATATTATTCAGGGACGTACATATATTCAACAACCTGCTGTGCCGATGTTATTTGGGTTATTTTACACGACAACTGATTTATACAATACGCGAGTAACAATGGATAATGAATAATAATATTAGTATGACTGACGGAGATTGGTATAAGAAAAAGAAAGTATGAGCAGATGCCATCGAGTATAAACAATAAACCTATACTGTTGCTGTATCTCCATAATACTGCACAAATCAAACTCAAAAGTAACAAATTAATCATTTCACAGAAGCGCTGACCTCAAAATAGGTAGACGTCAAACTGACAGTTTAAACGTTCCTCAACAAAACGTCAAATGGATTCCATTATGTGTACTGATTTGTGCCAGAAGCTAAGTCCCGTTAGAAACAGCGCAGTTGTTCATTTGAACGTGCCATGGTGTTATTTAGTGTTAAAAAATAACACAAGTTAAAAAAACAGTGATCGCTCAGTTTTATTTGGAATAACGGCCGATATCAAAATAAATAGCGTGATTAATATAAGTGTACTAGACTTACCAATAACTATGATATGGAATGAAAATTTAAAAGAATCAGTTAAACAGAGTTGGGAAACAGGATGAAACGATCTGGCGATGAAGAGAAGAAAGCATCTGTCAAGGTTATGCATGGACAATAATGAAGTCATAGACAATTTTTATAATTTCCACGAATCTGGTCTTTTGCGATCATGACAATTTCATTCAAATTTCGTCTTGTTAAAATTATACATCTAGCGGTCTTCAACTGTGGGAAATCGGCGACCTTGAGAAAAGAAGACAGTTTATAAATTATAAGAAATCAACTTTTCTTCTGATATTCAGTCAAGATGTGTAAGCGATTTTAATTCCACATAACACAGTTGACGTGTCTATCGTGACCAGCTGCTAACCCTGTACAATTCTCATGCACGTCCAACAATTGAATTTGGGAGCCACCTCTGTGCCGGAGTCCTAAATACCATAACCTGTCCGGGAGTATGACCGTACAACGGTGGGATCAAAAAAATAAGATATAAATATTTCACACATTTTTAACTGTATCCCAAGTTTATGAAAATACCCTTTTGAGCTCACATTACCGTACTCGACATACTCGTTTGCATTCACAATACACAATTAAATATAAAAGTTCAATATTCTACTCTAAAATGTTACAAATATTATGTTCTACTATTATTATTATATTATTGTATTACAATTTTGTGATTAGCAGCAGTGTTCCCAGGACGCTCCTTTGAAAGATTAAACCGTTGATGTTTCTGTGCGTTTTACATTTAGATCTTGAACGAATGCTAGTATGATATACCTTTAGGTATTTTAATGTCAAAAATTCACGGAACTGAACAAATGGGTACCAACTAAAATAAGGTCGCTAGCTTAGGAGTTGGCGGTAGACACAAGAAGCTTAAGCTAGCAGCAAACACAGAGTGGAGAAAGCAAAGCGTGACCGCAATAAAAATTGGAAAGCCAGGAAATTTTCGGCAAGGACTAATAAAACCCAATCGCCGCGCCGAGCCGAGCGAAGGGCCATAAACCTCTTCGTTTGAGCCTCGATGCCGCCGCCGCCGATGGAAATAATTCTGAAGATGTACGCCAGGGATACAGGAAGAGAGATTAAAAATTTTCACCACGATAGTCAGTCACCATTTGCCCGGCCTAGGGGGTAGTGCTCCACTCCGCCAACGGAGTGTCCCGACCAGGGATAACAAAAATAACACTAGTGTTTTGCAACCCGACCAGGCCAGGGCTTTGCAAACGCTCTCCAAACTGCACGCGACCCCCGCTCAATTTCCCGACCAGGGAAATTAAAAGACCCGCTCGCGGATTTCGACCAGGAACCGCCGATGTGTTCGTGAACTTCCGCCAGAAAATCCAACCAAGTGACCGTGAAAATTCCGACCAGGGATTTGTGCAAGTTCCATTTTGCACAAATTTTTACTACAAAAAACTCTCGCAACACTTCCTGTGCAATTACAAGTGACAAAAATAGAAACTAACTATAAAGTGCCTAGTGACTGTGTGTGTACGCGGAGACTCCATCATCAGCAACCAAAGGGAAGTGACTGAACATTTTATTTATTTAAACCACCGACGTGATTAGACTCTCAACAATTACATAAAGACTTTACCGTAGAATTAAGCAACCGGACTATCTAATTTTAAGACTAATTAAGTAAATAGTTTTAAGACTAACACTAGGTTAAGAACTTACACCTATATTTTGTGTGCTAATAGAATAAATGTGCCGTTTCTTAAACCAGTAGCTTTTTTTAATTTGTTCCTCCTTAATTTTAAGTTTATAGTTAAGTTTGAACCCGCCATAAGGCGCGGTCGTATCAAGTAGCCAAATATAAGTGTAATGCCAATAATTAGAGTTTCTGGTGAAATTTTTCATGTATATGTTTTATAATTAAATCCAGCTTCTCCAAATTGATTTCAGAGAAGGTGTTCTTAATCCATGATAAATAAATACTTAACAAAATTCGAGGAAGTACGGACTAACTTGAAATGCTTACATGTAACATCAACAAAGCCTATCGCCAAGACCGTATGAATTTCTTCCACATCAGAACTTGTCTTTTTTTGACGTTTACGTAATTATTTACACAGACAAAATTAAATAGTACATTCAGTTCGTGTAATAATCAAAATTCACCTGAAACGGTTCCTGATAAATGAATACCTGTTGAAATATTTATGAAATCTGTGCTCCCTGATGTAGTCTCTTCCTCACCAAAACTCATCTTGACATCTATGCAATTATTTACTTAAACATCAAAAGTCAAGTGTTCTGTGCGTAGACACGTCTTCACCACAGACCACTAGACAAAATGTGGGTGGCTTTTGACAATTTTTCAACAAAAAAACAAAAAAAAATTTGAAATTACAAAGTTAAAACTTGAAGGAATACACGTTGAAAACATTGATAAAAAAAAGACCGTGCATGATCTTTAAGGAATCGACGAAAAATATACGCAAGAAGAATTTATATCAGATCTTATACTGCAAAATGAAGATATAAAAATAATATACGAAATCGACCCAAACAAAATAAAATATAAAGGAACCATACCAATTAAAAAATATCCACAAAAAAATATAAACCTGGAAACCAGTGGAGATCTCAGAAACCTTCTTATTATGAAAAAAGCGGAAACCTTGGTTTCTACCAAATTAAAGAAGAGGACTGTAACCCCCTAATGCAGTGTTACCATTGCCAAAAATAAGGTCACACAGCAATGCTATGCCTCCAACCACCGAAAAAACCAATATTCCTTCATTGTGCGGGTGAACATAACTTAAAAAACTGCAACAATAAGAACGAAATACCAAAATGCATTAATTGCACAGAACTAAATTAAAAATTTAAAACTACGACTCCAACAGACCACAAATCAAATAGTGAAAAATGCAAACACAGAATGAAAATGCTTAACTTTGCTAAAGAAAAAAATAATTGTAATTCAAAATGACCGATTTCATAGTAAAACAAATTAACGAAAATTACAAAATAAACCAAGAAATATGTCAAAATATTACAGAAGTCAATAGATGGTGCATTACAAACAGTTCCCCCTTTTTGCTATTACATATGAACATTCGAAGCATCGCAAAAAACCTCGATGAATTTTTGATAAATATTAATGATCTGTTTTTATCTCCCGCCTGCACAGTGTTAACAGAAACGCACTGTAATAACGATCAACACATTAATGCGCTACCCAACTACAAAGGCATTGCAACAACAACACCAATTAACAAAAATAGTGGTATAATTATATTTGTTCACGACGAGTGTGAAATTACTTAAGTACATTGAAAAAAATTATAAACAACACGTAAATTGTCTATAAATGGATATAAAATTAAAAAATAAATTATACAGCATTATAACAGTGTACAGAATACACAAATTAAACATATCTAACTTTATAAATGAACTAGGTGAATATCTTAGCAAATTATTGAAAATACTTACTTTTGTGTGTGGTGATTTCAATAAGTATAAACATTTCTACAAACCATAACTCAATAGAAAAAAATAATTACATTAACATGATGACGCACCTCAATTATAAATCATGTATTAATAGTAACACTCGAGAAATTAAAAACCAAACGCCATCGTGTATAGATCATATCTGGTGTAATATACATTTAAACGAAATAAAAAATATTAAGTCTACTGTTTGGAAAACCAATATTACTGACCACTACGCTGGTCTTATATTACATGAGACAAATAAAAAACTAAACACGAGTCCCAAATTAAATCTTCCATATTTCCAAGTAGACTTCAAATTATTAGAAAAATCATTAATTACTGAAAAATGGGAACATGTTTTAAAAAGTACCTATTGTTTCGTTCCCGCTACGTAAAAGTGTTATATTACGCTCGAAACGTGAATATATTGGAATTTTTGTATTGTGAACTGAATAACATAATATAAGTTATAAGAGAAAACCAGTGGCCTGAAAATTGATGATAGGAAGTGCAGTGGTAAGTTTTTGACATTCCATTTTTACCTTTCCTATTGCAGTTACTCAGTGAATTTATTTATTTGGCACACGCATACGCGCACGCTATACGAACGAATTGGGTTTTGAAATTGTCGCACCCATTTTGGCCTTTCGCCGCAGCAGGCTACTAGTTAACAATAAAATTGTACTATATTATAAAAAGTATAAAAATATATTAACTACTCTAATTAGAAAAACGACTATTACTCAAAAAATTTTTCAGAAGCTAAAGACAATAATAAAAAAATATGGTCAACAATAAATGAAATAATAAATAAATAAAAAAAAATATATAAGCACATATCAGAAATATCAGATGGGAAATTAATATATAACGTACAGAATGACACAAAAAAAGTTGTAATATTTTAAATAACGACTTTAATAACGTTGTAAAAAACCTAGCAAAATCCATAAATACAACCAATATATCAAATCCACAACAAATAACACAATGTCAAATAAATACATTTCAGCCAGTTACAGAAGCCGATATTGATAAAACTATCTCGGAACTAAAAGGAGGTTCCGCCCCCGGCTTTGATAACATATATGCAAAGACAATAAAAGCGATGAAAACATACTTAATTCTCCCCATAACAAATAATATATAATAAACCTAAGTCTAGCAAGTGGCGAATTTCCCAATAATTATAAAAGAGCAATTATAACTCCCATTTATAAAACAGACTGTCATAAAGATCCACAAAATTACCGCCCGATTTCCCTCTAAATACATGTATTATGTAATTAATTATTGTTAAAAATATATTATAATTTATGTATCTTTTTGTTAATAAAAAAATAATAAAAATAAAAATAAAATAAAATAATAAATGGAGGAGACCGAAAAATACTCATTGTTGTAGTAATATTCAAGCAAATTTTAAGTTCACAGTCGGAAGAGACCGCGCTTTAAAAAATCATTCGCTTCATATTTTGTTTTTCTCTTTTTAATCATTTTTCTCAAAATTAATTCTCCTGTATAAAGAATAGTAAGTATACAAAAAAGAAACACTTAATGCAGAGCGCCCAATGAAATTGTCGTCGAGAAAGCATCTGTCAAAATTGGGTCTCGCCGTAAAAAATATTTGTCAGTTTTAATGATTTCAGACAGTTCTCCATTATTTTTATTATTATTAATTTTACTTTTGAAGCAGAAAATAACAATCAGTCGAAAAAAGTGCGTCTAGGCGATATTCAAACGAATCGAAATAAAAGTCCGTATTTACGGCCGGCATAGTCCAGTGGTAAGGCTCTTGACTAGCACTCCGTAGATCGCGGGATCGAATCCCGGCGTGGCAAATAACTTTTATTCGATTAATTTGTGTTATTTCACAATAAATTAATTAAAAATAATATATAGTATATTTGCGGCAGGTTCCAGAGTTTAAGATACTCTCAGTAAATCGCCCTGGTGTAAGACCACCAATCAGAATTGAAACGTTGCTTGAAATGGCTTAAGCCGTGTTTGGTAACCAGATCCAAATAGCCAGGTACTTCCCCACCTTCCTCTTCCCTATCTCCTTCCCCTCCTCACTACCTTCAGCCTCACAACATACCCCATTTGGGGATGCCATAGTCCCACTGGCTCCAGACGGGAGCAGTTGGGACTCTTGTGCGGTATTTATGTAAAAAAAAAAATCCATAGATTTCAATGGACATCGCATCCATACTTATGTAGACCGCCTGAAAACGACTCATTTTTATCAATAAAAAAATCTTCTGTCGGAGTCGCCTCTTTTGTTCCTCATTTCCTGCATTGGGGCTTATCCTGATTGGTGTTGCAATATTCCCACTGGAAATGACCGGTGCTTACTTTTGAGATTATTTTTCATTAATCTTACTTTGACTATGGATACGTCAAATGTCAATTTTCGGCCATTTCGGCGTCTCTTTTGCTTCTAATCCTAACCTTGAAACATTCACACGCAGTGATCGATGTTCCGCCGTTCGAAGTAATATTGGGTGTAAACTACACAATAATTATTGTGTTAAATGTATTTATTGTGAATTTATTTCAATAACCATAACGAATATATCACAATGATCTTAAAATTCAAGCACGTATTTTCTAGTGACCTTTTTTCAACGCTTTGGAATTGACCGCCGTGGTTCGCCTTGTATGTAAGTAAGTAAGTTATTCCTAAATTGACTATGTAAAGCTTAAGTTCCCTAATCGGTACTTTTTTGTGAGAAAATTTCGCTTGGGGCTTAATTGATCAGTTTTTACGGCATTCGCGACATTATGGCTTATACTAAAAGTTTAAATGTCAAAATTATCGAATTTTGGCAAATATATTTCAAAGCATGTGTGTTTTGAAACAGTTAAAATCTGTAGAGATAATGGAAAAATTTACCATAGGTAAATAATTTTAAGTGCATTTAGTTCTTCTAAATAGTTCAAAACCCTTTATTTTTACTTTATATACATTATCAATGACGTTATATATGATTTGACTCGCCATTGTCTCACAAACTCGATATAGAATTTGGCAGATGAGAAACACTATTGTGTTTTCGAGATAGACATTCATAGAATGTGTGCGTATGAACTACATTTTACATTATAAGTGTGACCGAGATGCCAAGATATGCTTACTCGCTTACAATTAGATTACGAATTACGACCTACTGCCCTAGATTGTTCTTCTTATAATTTGTTTGGTTTGCTATTTCACTTTTTCTAATAGCGCTAACATACTTCAGGAAACAATCGATATATTGTTTTTTTGTAATATCAAATAACTTGCATTTATATTTTGCTTTACGAAGAAACTGTTATTTCTTGGCTTTTACTACCGTGAAATGTAACATTTTGTAATCACACCGGAGGGCGATTTGGCGCTTTTTTCAGCAATTTACTTACCGGTACGAAACGACCCTACCTGATGCGTGGCAGTTGAGTACTAAAACTACGAATTCGAGTTCAATGGTTCAATGCAATTGCCCTGTTTTTGGCTGAATACTTTGAGAATTCTGTCACGGGTTATGTATTATATATATCGACATTGTATATTATATTTCATTGAATAGTATAGAATAGACGTTGGAAATTTTTCTAGTCAATGAATTAAGTAAATCCAAAAGGTCCATCGTCAATTAAAATAGGATTGGAACAGAAATCCGTTTGTTAGATTCTCCTAGCTTAACGAACGGATTGCTGGGATCTTTAGAGCGCTTGCATCAGGGAGAAATGCTGTCTTTGTACTACCGGTATTTCAATGAAAAATGTGCCGAGGAACTAGCGTCATTGATTTATTCGGCACCGGTGCACAGTCGGGAAACACGCCAAACGCGAGTTCAACACTTGTACACCGTTGACATCTGTTACATGAGCACTGGCTAAGACAAGACCCTTGTTAACTCCTTCCTCTACTCAAAAAGATCCTCCACACATCCTCCCTAAAGATGGTATAGGCTCTGAGGGAAATTACTTTTCTTAAGGCCTCCTGTAAGTGACGTGATGTAAAAAAGAAAATTATCGAAAAAAGCTTGGCTTTATAATTTTTTTGTTATGTGAACACGAGTACTTAACGAGTCCCAACTGCTCCCGTGTGGAGCCAGTGAGCCAGTGTGGAATCCCCAATTATGGGTACATTGTGAATCTGAAAGTATCTGTGAGGAATATACGAACAAACAAATATTGATTTTTTATATACTATAAGAAGATTTTGTCGAATTCCCAAAAGATGACACAAATTGTGTTTTATTATTTTCTTAAGTACGAAATAGGTAATTAACATCTGAAATAAATTTTAAGTTCTAAGACAGTAGCTTCGCGCTGGTAGATCGCGTCAACTTGATGTGTCGAATATGTGGCTTAGATTTAGATGTAAATAAAACTATTGAAGTATTTTATTATGTAGCTATAATAAACATAAAACAAACTAAAATATTTCTTTATATTTTATATGCAACATTTATAACTTTTGCCTGATTACATGTTAAAACGAACATATTTTGTTTAGAAGCTACACGTGACAGGGCAACATACAATTGTCCGTGCGAAAAGCATTGAGTGGTTAAGTTACAGGTGACAGAGCAACATACAATTGTCCGTGCGAAAAGCATTGAGTGGGTAAGTCAATTCCAGAAACTTTTAAAGTTGACCTTGCGCTTTGTTAATTTTTTTTTTTACATTAACACCACACAGGAGGCCCTGAGGAAAATAATTTCCCTCAGGGCCTATGTCATCTTTGTAGATGCTGTGTGGAGAGTCTTTTTGAGGAAAGGAAGGAGTGAACATGGGTCTTGAAAAGACCCATGTTGTAGGAGGGAGGAAACACAGAGGCTGGCAAATCGTTCCACAGCCGAGCCGTTGAACTCAAGAACGAGTCATAGAAACGACCCGTTCTCATGTGAGTAATGTCAACCGTGTACAAATGTTAGGCGCGTGTTTGGCGTATTTCCCGACTATGCACCGGTGCCGAAGGGATCAATGATGCTAGTTCCTCGGAGCATCTTCCATTGAAATACCGGTAGAACAAAGACAACATTCCCACCTGACGCCTATGCTCTAAAGATTGCAGCCCGTCTGTTAAGGTGGGAGAATCTATCAAACGGACCGCCCGTTTCTGCACAGAGTTAAGGGTTTTTTTTAGGTATTTTGGAGCTCCAGACCAGAGGTGGCTGTCAAATTTAACCGTGGGGCGCACTTGCGATTTGTACAGGGTTAGCAGTTGGGTACTATTAAAGTATCTGCGGACCCTGTACAGTACGCCCAGTTTCTGAGAGGCTAACTTAACTCTGGTTTCGATGGAGCCCCCGTACCTGAGCTGGTCACTTAGAGTTACACCAAGCATATCGATGGAGGTCCTGTTCGGAAGGTTGCTTCCGTTGAAGGAGACTAGATTTTCATTTCGATCCCTTTTACACGTTATCAAACATGATTGGGTCTTTGAAACATTAAACTCGACGAGGTTATTCTTACCCCAAGAGAAAATACTCTCGAGGTAATCGTCCATCCTTTGCTTCAAAGCCCTCCGAGCTATTGGAGTTTGTGTGCCCTTTGGGGGCTTGTCAAACAAAAAGCTATCATGGACTGTACTGTCATCCGCATAACAATGAATCGGTGCACATGACAAGAGGTCATTGATGTGCAACAGAAACAAAGTCGGTGACAGAACCGATCCCTGTGGGATGCCAGCATTTATCGAATGCGAAGAAGAGGTCAAATCGTCAGCAACCACCTGAATCGACCTCTCCCTCAAAAAGTCGGCAATTCACTTACACAAGGATGCGGGAAGTCCGTAAGAAAGCAGTTTGTTGACAAGCCCTCGGTGCCAAACCCGTTCAAAGGCCTTGGAAATATCCAGGGCAACCGTTTGGGTCTCACCAAAACGTTCCAGGTACCACCCCCAAACATGCGTCACATACGCGAGAAGATCACCGCACGAACGATTCCGCCGGAATCCGTATTGACGGTCGTTAATAATTTTGTTCTTCTCGAGGTATGTGAGCAGTTTGTCGTTGATTACACGTTCCATTACCTTAGACAGAACTGATGTGATCGCTATGGGGCGGTAGTTGGCTGGGTTGGAGCGGTCACCCTTCTTTGGAATAGGGTGAATGATCGCTTTTTTCCAACCAAAGGGCACAGAGCCAGACTTCAGGGACATTTTGAAAAGCTTCGTCAAAACTGGAGCTATTTCTGCAACGCATCTCTGCAATACCAGGGCAGGTATTCCGTCAGGCCCACTAGCTTTATTAATATCAAGCCCTCGTAAGACTTGGAGTACATCCCGATGCCGGATCCTCAGCTTTTTCAAATGAAAACCGCAGTGAGGAACCGACGGCGGGGTAGCACCTTGATCATCGAGGGTCGAGTTTTCCGCGAACATTTTGCCTAATAAGTTAGCCTTTTCGGTGGCGGTATTTGCTAGAGAGCCGTCAGGTCTGGTAAGAGGTGGCAGACTGGGTTTGCAGAAATTGCGACCTATTGAGCCCGCAAGCGACCAGAACGCTCTGCTGCCGTGCGGGCAGGCAGCCAGCTTTCTGCTGATCTGCAGGTCGTGCGCGAATTTAGACCTATTAATTTATTTATTTTATTTATTTATTTATTTATTTATTTATTAATCATTAACGCCCTTATAGGCTTTTTCACACATTTACATTTTTATGTTTTAGTGCATACAGGTGTGTTTAGAATACAAAGAAAACATAAATAGTTTTTACACATGGTACATAGAAATAAAGCTGGTAAGTAAAAAGTATAGCATTATACAATAAAGAGAAAAAAATCAGTTTTATATGTATATACGAATATAACAAATAATAATAATGGTGAGTTTTTAATATATGTGCAATTTATGTGTTGAATAGATAGCGAAGTTGATTTTAAACAAAAATACATACTACCGACTTGCACCGCACTAAAATTAATATACAAAACAATTCCATTTTGACCAATTACTTTATCGTCAGAATTTCTGCTTAAAGAATTCAATTTCCGAAGACGAAATACTTTATACCATAAATATACCAATCCCCTTTATACTGATACCATGGAACATTTCAGGTTTAAACAAATAATGTCAGATACTTCAGTAAACTATCACGGAGAGGACAAATGAGTTCGATAATATAATATAACAGAGTATCTAATTACAATCAAATTAAAATGTTAATCAAAGTTTAAGTCGTTTAATTATTTTTGTTTTTATTACCTATTACAACGATAAACAAGAACAGTTTTTATAAGGTTTGTTTATAAATTATAAATTACTAAACTTTATTACGCCCTATATTGTAGGTGTTTTTGACGGAACTTAACTATGAGGGTTTACAATAAACTGTGCACACAAAATTTCAAGATGGGGATTTATAGTTCTATTGTAAATGTTCCAATATACTGAATTTAAATTTGGTCACTGACAGATGGCGATAAACATCGATTGAGTTATATTTATTTCCTAGTCGATGAAGCCTTTCGATAGGCGAGTTTTCGAAGTAATTATTAGTAGGCGCGTTAACAAAATAAGGCGCATTCAATCTTGTATTACGGGTAGGTACTCGCAGTTGGATTAGTTTGGTTAAATCAAGGGCGTCCAGTCTGCCATTTGAAATATTGAAAAGACAAATTAAATCACTTATTGTTCGTCTTGAAGTTAATTCATTTAATTTTAGTAAGTCCATTAGAAATGTGTAGTTAAGTTCTTCGATTGGAATTCCTAATTTATAGTTTATAAATCTCAGAAACTTATGTTGCACTCTCTCAATTTTTTGTTGGTGAATCTTATAAAAAGGAGCCCAGATTGTTGAATTGTACTCTAAATTGCTTCTCACTAACCCAGTGAACAGCAACTTAAATGAATTAATTATTTTAAAATCTTTAACCGTCCTGAATATAAACCCTAAGCTTTTCATGGCCTTGTTAGTTATTTCGTTTATATGAGAAACAAATGATAATTGATTGTAAAAAATAATACCTAGGTCCTTAATTTGTTCAACTCTTTTTAGAAAGATGTTGTTGATCCTGTATTCATATTTAATATGACTTTTAATTCGGGTAAAAGTTTGTTTTTGACAATTTTCAATATTGAGGAAGAGTTCATTATGGATGCACCACTCTTGTAGCCTCACAAGATTTGTTTGTAATACGCAACAGTCATTGAGATTAGTAATTGTTTTGTAAATTTTAAGATCATCAGCAAATAAAAGTATCATAACTCCATCAAAGATTGTAGTTATGTCGTTGATGAACGACATAACTACAAGTTGAATGGATTTTAATTTGTGTAAAAGTATTTTGTGTGAGACTTTGTCGAAAGCTTTGCTAAAGTCAGTGTATACTACGTCCGTTTGAAGACGATTGTGCATATTATTAAATAAGTATTCCTGATAAATCATTAAATTTGTAAGAGTAGACCTTTTTGACATGAAACCGTGTTGTCGATGTGAAATTACTTTGTTAATCTCAGGAGATAGTTTAGAGAGCAGAGCAGATTCAAATATTTTCGGGATCGACGACTGGATACAGATAGGTCTATAGTTGGATATATCGGATTTATCACCCTTCTTGAAAATTGGAGACAGAAAGCTCGTTTTCCATTTATTCGGAAAGATGCCAGTTTTTATTGACAAGTTAAAAAGTTTAGTAAGAGGATAAGTTAAGACTGATAAGCATTTCGATAAGAAGATTGTAGGAATGTTAACAGGACCAGCCGATTTTTTCGGGTCTAGGGACTTTAATTTATTTTTAATATCACTTTCTTCAAATATACATTGATTGAAATCGATCTGGTTATCATAAGATGTTGTGGCGTTGAATAATGGAGAGTTGTTTGCAGAATCGTAGACTTTGCCGAAGAATTCAGCAAACAGATTAACGATTTCTTGGGGATTATCGGCCATTTTGTTATTTAAATACATATTAAAGGGTACACCGGAGTCATTATTTTTTAGTAGGTTTGAAAATTTATAGATATTTTGAGGGTTGGCAAGAGCCAATTCTTCGCAGTTATCGATGCACTTTTTGTAACATAACTTGGAAATTTTTTTGATGCTCGTTCTTAGTTCACAAAATTTTGCGTAATGAATAGGATCATGTGATGATTTGTAAGCTTTATGAGCGATTTTTTTGTCTCTTATTAATTTAATAAGATCGTTACTAAACCATTTTGGGTAATTATGCGTATAAATTTTTGAAACGGGTACAAATAAATCGATAGCATTATTTAGAATTAAGTAAAATTTGTCAACCATTACATTGATGTTTTCTTCAGTGTCCAAAAACTTCCAGTCGGTTGAAGATAAAAGATTAATGATTTGATTATAGTTTGCTTTGAAAAAGTTCAACTTAGTTGATGCAGATGGATATTTTTTTAGATATTGAACTGTTACATTCAATTATTAGAGGTGGGTGGTATTTGTCAACCGTGAGAATAGATTCGACAGATGCGGACACTTTTACTGATAAAGAATTGGAAAATACTAGATCGAGAAGACGAGAATTTATATTCAAAACACAGTTTAACTGTCGGAGACAAAGAAAATTTGACATTTCGATTATATCATGAGAACCGTGGTGGATGTTGTCCGTGCGTGAAGTTTTGTTGTTTTCTACGTCCCATGCAATATTAGGCAGATTGTAATCTCCTGTCAAAATAATAGTGGCGCCATGAAATCTTCTCCGGATGGTTTCAACTTCATGGTAGTGGTCTTTTTATAGTTGAGCGTCAGAGGATGGGGGAATGTAGACGCAGCCGATAATAATTTTTCCTTTTTGGTGGATACCATGATGAACAGTTGCTCCAGATGTGTATAGATGCATTTAAGTTTTCTTGTATGAAGTTTGTTGTTTATGGATATTAACACTCCACCTCCCCTGGATTTATTTTTTTCATTTCTGTCTTTTCTGTACACTGCATGATTATAGAAACCCAGTTCTGAAGTGTTGATATTATTATTTAGCCATGTCTCGGTGAAGGCGTAAGAATCGTGATTCAAAGTGGGTAGGGTTGATTTTAGATCCTGAAGTTTAGTTCTAAGACCACGAACATTTTGATAGAATATTTTCAATTTATCTTTTAGTTTTTTGGATGTATTTTCGTTATTGTAGGTCTATTGTTGATATATTTGATTGTAATGTCAGTTTCGCCTGAAGCCTTTCTTTTTTCAAGTTCATTTCTTAAGTCAGTTAATTGTTTCCGCTGGAGAAGCGATTGATCTTGGTACAATCTAATGTTGTTTTTAAGTACGTGTTTTTTGGTTAATAATATTCTTGGCCATTTTGCTTCAGGAAACTCAACTTTAATTCCTCTTGGTTTGTCCTTTCCTTGTGCCTAGTCTATAGATTTTTATTTCTAGGTTGGCTGTTGAGTTATCAATATCAGAGAGTATTTTTTTGACTGATGCTATGTCGCTGTTAATACATTCAATCTGCGATAACGATGTATTCTCAGGAATGTTACGAATTATCAGGTTTTTATTTCTATAATTTTGTTCCTTCATTTCAGCGAGAATATCACAGACACTTGGGGTTTGTGAATCTAAAGGGGTGTGCATATTAGGGGTTGCACTTTTTAGAGCAGTCAACGCTCCCTCTAGATTTGCCATTTT
The DNA here is from genome assembly GCA_929108145.2 of Limnephilus rhombicus. Taxonomy (NCBI): domain Eukaryota; kingdom Metazoa; phylum Arthropoda; class Insecta; order Trichoptera; family Limnephilidae; genus Limnephilus; species Limnephilus rhombicus. The sequence goes on from OV815289.1 coordinate 35,858,830, forward strand.
AACTGCCATTTGGCCGATTGTTCCCAATATGTCGTTGGTTTTGGGAATTATTTTTGCGAGGTGTTCTTTCGTGAATTTGTTGTTGGGATCCATAATCATGTTGGTTAGTAAGTTAACAGCATCCTTCGCCAAAGTAATATATGCCTGCGCATCCACAATGTAAATGGTTATTGGGAAAGTTTGCTAGATTCACTTGCAAGTATGGCTAATGGAACCGCCTTGATTTTGGTGCGCTGAGGTGATGGTAAGTATCTGCACCGCTGGTGTATAATAATGTCACAAAATTACTTGAACACTTTGCGATTTCAAAGATAGTTTTTATATATTATTACACGATGGCTGAGTATGCAATAGATAATGCTAATGCGAACTTGAGCACTTTAACACTTGGGGGCACCAAAATTAGACTGTAACTTTCGCTAAAACTCGTTAAATTGTAATGATCCTCTTGCTTTCCTTTGCCATTTTGTTGTATACTATTCTGTTTTCGGACGTTCGAGATGTGTTGTAGGCTCAGTAAGCCGCGTTTTTTCGTCGCACTGCTTCAGAGCATTGTCGACTGAACCACGGCTTAGAGCCCACACCAGTTTCTTTAACAGTGGATTGGATGAAGCCATCCATCGCAGATGTGATGACTTCACCAATTTCCTGGGTACACTTTGAGAAAACAGACAGCTGACCACGGGAAAGCATTAAAATGTGCCCGCAGACCAAACCAATCTGCAGATCTATAGTGCCACACTTTTCTCTTCAGCCGCTCGTTTGGCGGTCTGAAGGTTACGGGGATTGACGTCGTCACCAGGTAGTGGTCGGATGATCCTAAAGGCGCTGTGACGTCAATCTTGTAGCCGTGTGGAACAGTGGTTAAAAACAAATCTAACAGATTGGAGCGGTGAGTCTGAACATCAGGAACCCTTGTAGGCTCCTGAACCATTTGCTCCAGTCCGTGGCAGAGGGCAAAGGATTCCGCCTCTCGTCCAGCCGACTCCGTTGGTCCTGAGAACTTTAACCAAGGTTCGTTATGAACATTGAAGTCCCCCAGGACCACAAACTCTGCCGTAGGGAAGCGGGGCAAGATGTCATTAATAGTATTACTTAGATGTTTGAAGAGTTCGGACGTATCTGAAACGCTAAGGTTCGGTGAGCGGTATAAACACGCGTAAAATCTTACCGTACTGGCAAGATTGACACGCACCCACATTACGTCGAATCTGGAGTTCTCCAGATTCAACAGTCGCACACAGTTGACGTCAGCTCGGCTGAAGAGACAGACACCTCCTTTGGGTCTGAATTTGCCTGCGAGGGTGAAGCCCGGGCAATCCAGATTGGTGGCTTCTGTGGGCTCGGCTATCTGCGTTTCGGAAAGGAAGAGAAGGTTAGGGCGTTGGGAGAGAAGGTGGTGGTGGACGAAGTTTAAGTTTTTGTGCAGGCCGCGAATGTTGGTGAAGTTCACCAACAGCTTTGGCCTGCACCGGGGACTCCTGCTTCTCGCCATTGTGATAGTGATATTACTGTTGTTTGTGCAATTCATGATCTTATACGGTTTTTTTTTTTGGGGTTATTAGAAGAAATGAAGGTCCGGGAAGGAAAAGGTATGAGGGATGGGTAGGAAAGCTGGGGATCAGAGTGTTCAGGAGTGACGGACGTATGAATCCAACCCACCCACTGCGGTGCAAGGCGATGGGCTGGGAGAGTCCGGCTGGACAGGTCGCCCAATGCGCCCCAAACGCCACTGCTGGGTCCCCTCCGGTCACGAATCGGCACAACAGCAGCGGCAGGGTTTTTGCACTCGTTGATGGGGCAGCCCACCCTCAGTCGTGAGCCTGAGGGTCGGGCCCCTGTACTACCGAGCGGCCCGGACAACGGTAACCGGTTGTAAAGGGTCTCCCTCAACCAGAATCTCCCAATCCGACCCGCCACGCAGAAGGTGGGCCGACGCACTCGCCATCAAGACCCAGACAAACATTACCCCATGAACCCGGGCACCCCTGCTAAGTCACCAAACGTAGCGAACCACTTGGGGTGACCTGTGGCAGAGGTGTTGGTCATCCAATAAATGGTTCCCAGGGTGGCGGTACCCGCCTACCAAATTGTTAATAGTCATTCCGAATGCTAATTTTATTGGAATTCGAGCCGTTTGAACTGAAAAGGCAATTCTGAAAGTATCAGGATTTCTTGGTATAAAAACAGTTTCACCAGTTCCGTTGCCAGTTAGTATGGTACATTCGATCAAAAAAAAATTAAATTGACTACTTTAAGTCTGGTACCGTTCCATAGTTTTGGTGGATTTAAATTTCTTAGTGATATAATTGGGGAATCTACTTTTAATATTAATCTGTGCGGCGGAATTCCAGGAGGCGTCAAAGAATTCAAAAATTCAGTTGGATAATGTACTGCCTCCTCTCTTTCCACGACTGTAGTGGGTTTGTGATGATGCTTCGAATTTTGAAAGAATAAAATCATGTATTATATCAACTTGCTCATAAGAGGGTGATAGTATAGCCTTTTCTTGAAACCAATTTAGTGTCTTAGTGGATATGTTGCTAATATCAGGAAATACCTTTTCAATCAATTCTTCCACATTTTGCACCAAAACACAAAGATTATTGAGGGTGATACAGATACTTCCTGCTTGAAATTCACCATTACCTATTTAGAGCAAGTCGTTAGAAAATTGCCTATTATCTTCGCTAGACATGAAATTTAACTTACGTTTTGCTGTCTCAGGACTGGTCTTCTGGTGGCAATTCGTGGTATTTATTAATGTCAAAAATAAAGCAACATCACGATTACTCTCGCTGATGAATTTAGTGTAACAAGTCAGGGTCACCATTGTCACCCACCTCAGCATCTTGTCCAGTTTATGATTTAGACTCACTATCACAGGAGGTAATTTATAAAAATAATAATAATTACGCGGTATAACTTTAGTTATTTATTTATTTTAAACTTGCAACAATATTTCATTTTGACTTGGAAAATATAAAGAGCTATGCGAGAATCACCACCCAGAAACAGATCACCATCGAGAATGAAAACGGGCTTGCTGAAAAAGTGCAAATCACTTCGTTTCCAATCTTCGGTGTTGCACGCCCAGAAAATATCTTTATGGTTGTCAAGTTATTTGTTGAATGTAAGTACCGCCACAGTAGCTTTAGTTAAAACTAGCTACCAAATACAGATTCAATCTTAAATTGAAACCGGTTTGATATGTGCTTAAAATTTGAGTGGCATACCGTACGCTCCAAAATTCGAAAGAAACCCATTTGCTTGTTCCGTGTGTAACTTTTATTCAAGCTTTTGAATTCTCACACAGGCTCAAATCTCTTAACTTAAATCTGGAAAAATGTGAGATTAGTGTAGGCCGGGTCAACGAATAAATACACTGTCTAGTCAAATCCAATGCCAATCAAAAAACTTTTTTCCAAAATAGGACTAAGGCAAAAATCTGATTTAAAGATTACTAGTTTTTTCGTTTATACTTTTACATATAATTACATTATTTTAAATATACAGTATCTTTATTTTACCCCCTTGATGGCAGTTCTCAACCGTTTGCAAATTTCGAACCCCAGAAAAATACAGTTACAATAATTATTATATTCTTGTTTCAAAACATGAGTTACGTATGCGAATTCAATGTTTTGGCAAAATTTCAAAGCTCATGGGAATTGAATTTCCGTTATAAAAAAATTCTGTTTCAGGAATATCTGTTTTGGCTTGAACCAATTACCTGCCGCTACCACAGCAGGGCCATGGATCTACTAAATCCTGAGACTTTTTCCATCAAGCCGGAACCAGGGCCCCAGGAAGAAGGCGGAGGTGTAATGCTGTATACGGATAAAGATTTCGACCTCCAAGATGTAAAGGAGGAATGTTTACAATATGCGGAGATTACTCAGACAGCTGGTTAGTTGCATTGAATATATTAAAAATGTAACATATTTGATTGGCAATACTTATTTACTTCATTGTATTCGTTTGCAGTAAGTTCCCGATTCCTCGAGTTTATGATTTTTTCATTCGTTGTAAGAAACACTTATTATTTATTATACACTAAATATGCCTAAACATAGATGGAAGTAAAAACTTTTCCGTTGACTTCTTCAAGAGAATGGTCATTCTTGAAGCATCGGCCCCTGAAGCGGCTATCTGGGGTCATTCTTTTTTCTAACATTGACCTTAAAGTTTCTTATCCAAATTCTCGCTACTAGATGGCAAATGATGGGTATCTTTTATCTTTCAAATTAATAGTTTTTGTTATTAAAAAATAGTATGTGTAACCGACTTGTTACGCACCCTCATTTGTTTTTTCAGCAAAGTCATCGCTGACAGCATTCTCTACATTTAGTGGTCATTTCTTTGAAATTCCTTCTGAAATTTCTGGCCACTAAGCTCGTTAGTACCGTGCCGCCATAAATATTTTAATTTTCATTTATTATCTTTTTATTATGTACAATGCCCCGGTGCAACAAATACACACTTGCGTGCCCAGGTTGCCACCGGGAGACATTTTAACTTTATCATTTACAAAATGTATACTTGTTATTCTATTATGTTAAACCCTACGAGCCTCGCATCCAGGTAAAAGCAAATCGGAGTCACTCGTTTTCCTGCTTCGCCGCCAACAAGATTCTGCTCCGCCTCCAAACCAAGCAAACTGCTTTTCCTCCCTTTCCGCACTCCTATACTAAATGTATATTTGTTCAATTAATATAACTTACACACTCCGCAGGACAATGAAACAAACATATTTCATTCCAGAGTCCTGCCGGGTATCCAGGGAAAGAAAGTTTGAGCCTCTGACCCTTAAAATCACAATGCTAGGGCGTTTTTTGCCCAGAAAACAGACTTAGAAAAATTCCTTGCCAGAATCCGTTTTTTCCCATTTCAAAAATCCAGGAACCTCGTAAGACGATGAAACAAACAGGTTTCACTAGCTAGTCTTGCGAGGGACCTGGGAAAAATACCAGATTCTTGTTTTTTTATTGTTTTTATTTCTTGCTAGAGCAATCCCGATGAGTTACAGAACTCATTTTGGGACAGGAGGAACATACAAATCATGGATGGGAGGAAATAGTTAAAATTTTACATAAGAATTTGAATATTAAAATATAAGATTCACATACAATATAGAAGAAAAATAAAATACAGGTTGAGTAGAATAAACAGCAATGGAAAACAATTAAAGAAAAAGGGAACAAGGTTATATAGATATGGATGATTACAACTTAATGGAAAAGAAAAGAAACAAAACGATTGGACATGACAAGAAAATTGCAAAGTTTCATCCTTATACATACTTAAAAAATATTCTTTTAAAGCATTACTCTGATTTTTTTTTATTTTGCTGGATTCCCTTGTACATATCTGGTAGCGAATTATATAGTGTATAGGCAACATAGTTCAGATATTTTATCCCATATTTTGTAGTGTGTGTTTGAGGTATGCGGATTTTATTGCTATTTCGAGTATTGTGAGTGTGGATGTCTTGATTGTAAAGTGGCTTGATGATAGTGTGAGTTGATTGTTGGGTAATTTGTAGGATGGTGCTTGTGATTTCATGTTTAGGAAGGACTGTGATTGGAAGAATACCGGAAACTAAATAGATGTCTCTGACATGGGTGTCCCATGGAAGTCCAAAAACATTTCTGAGAGCTCGGTTTTGAACCACCTGCAGATCAGCTATTAATTTCTTTGAGGCAAATCCCCAGATACAGCAGAGATAAGAAAGGTGTGAATGTACCATGGCGTAGTACACTGATGTTAATAAAGGTACGGGTAGTAATCCTTGGAGTCTATAAAGTACACCAGTTATGGGTGTAATTTTCTCCTTTACATGATTTATGTGGAGATCCCACGAAAGTTGGGAATCTACGATCAGGCCCAAATATTTTGTGCTCATTTTCTTTTCGAGGCAGTTATCACCAACTTTTAACTTCCCACAATTAGCCAAACAGTAAATACTTACCACCAAATCATAAACTTGCCTTAAATTCCACATAAACTACACCAAAGCAAAAATCTACGGATAAACCATACCTGTATAAATATGTTAGAATTAAGACATGTACCTGTATATAACAATTTTACCCTGTAGAATTATTTCTAATTCTCAATTTTAAGCGACCACTTTCGTGGGCGACACCGACAAAATAAGGTGTGACAGAAACGCCGCCCTATTTATAGTATCGGGCAAGGTCAAACCTCCCACCCCATTTCTGTACCACGTGACCCAAATTTCGTGGAGATTTGGGTATAAAAGGAGCCACATTTTTGATAATAAATCAGTTCATCTCTACTCAACAAACTCGTCTTATTTATTTCTTCAAAGTTTTTCATCAACCAGCTGCCTCCCGCCGACTTCTGCCTGTCTTCAGTCCTGGTGCCTACCTCCTCCAGACAAGCCGACCTTACTCAAGGCAACCGCCAGGCTCAGGCAGAAGAATCGGCACATCCAGTGTCCTTCACTCATCAGGCACTGGGTGATAGGGAGGTCAGCTCTTTATTATTTTATCATCCCATCATCCTGAACGTGCACTAAAAACCCGGTACTTTTTTACAGTCTTGTGAAGACGCTGATACGTCTGTTACAGTATGTATGTATAAAAATGATCGATGTTCGTATTGTCGTTTGTTTTTGCAGGCAGCACTAATGTGAAGACAGTTTTCATCAAGGCGGATCTTGGGCCCCGAAAAGATGAAGGAAGTATTCCTTATATGGATATGGACATAGATCTGCAGGATGTTAAAACAGAATGCTTAGAACGCGTTGAAGGAATGAACCAAACAGCAGGTAAAGCCGAATGTTATTGATTAAGATTTAACATTGTAATTTAGCAGTATCCATCTTTTCATTTAGTGCAATAATAGGGTAATAAGTCTTGTTTATCAGTATTTTTTTCAAATTTGTTGACAGATCTACAGAAGCATCCTGTGGATAAACGGTTCTCTTGTCTTCATTGTTACTACGCCTGCTCTCATAAGAATAATTTTGTGAGTCACCTTCGCACCCATACTGGAGAAAAATCTTTTGCATGTTCTGAGTGTTACTATTCATGTTCTCACAAGAGCAGTTTGACGATCCACAAGCAGACTCACAGTAAAGAAAAACCTTTTTCGTGTTCCGAGTGCAATTATTCATGTTCTCATAAGTGCAATCTGACTAGCCACATGCTGACTCACAGTGGAGAAAAACCTTTTTCGTGTTCCGAGTGCAACTATTCATGTTCTCAAAAGGGCAGACTAAAGATCCACAAGCTGACTCACAGTGGAGAAAAACCTTTTTCTTGTTCCGAGTGCAACTATTCATGTTCACAAAAAAGCAAACTTACGAGTCACAAGCTGACTCATAGTGGAGAAAAACCTTTTTCTTGTTCCGAGTGCAACTATTCATGTTCTCAAAAAACTAATCTGACGCGTCACATGCTGACTCACAGTGGAGAAAAGCCTTTTTCTTGTTCCGAGTGCAACTATTCATGTTCTCGAAAGGACAGTCTAAAGTTTCACATGCTGAATCACAGTGGAAAGCAAAGCAATATTCATAAAGCAGTATTCACATAGCAAAGGTATTCACATTTTGGCGCTATCGGAGACTTGGCATGAAAATGCTGACTCCTACTCCATCAAAACCCTTCGGTCAAGTGGGTTCTCGGTGTATGAAGCTGCAAGGCCGATAAAATCCGACACAAGTAATATTAATTTTACGAATCACGGGGGAGTTGCAATTGTAGCGCAAAATGGTATTCGCTTAGACAGTATTGGGATACGTCAGGTATATACCACTTTTGAGTTTGTCGGCTGCAAGGCTTCTGCTAATGGCGCATCCCTCGTGATAATTTCCATCTACCGTCCCGGGTCATGTGCAGCCACCGCAATTTTTTTCAATGAATTTAGATCTCTCCTAGAGTGCACCTCTAACTATAATTGCGACGTTATTATTCTGGGAGACGTAAATATTCACTTGGAAAAGAAAACCAATCCCTTGGCCCTAAAATTCACCAAAATTCTACGTGACTTCGGCTGCGACCAGTGGGTGAACTCACCTACTCATGACGCGGGGGGTACACTTGATGTAATCATTTCCCGGGTAGGGTTTCCCCCAAATAGCCTAAATGTTACTGACATTGGACTATCGGATCATCGTCTCGTCACATCCGAGTTTGCCTTCGATCCTCCAAAATTAGAGTTTAAATCCGTTGTCTCCAGAAATTGGAGAGAATTCGACTTCGAGGCATTTTGTAGTGATTTGAAAGCGTCGCCTCTCTGTGATAAGGAAAAGTATAACGAGAGCCAAGCAGAAGAGTTAGTAACTCTATATAATTCTACGCTACGGGCATTACTCGATAAAAATGCTCCTTTCACAGAGAAGGTCTGCCGCATTAGGAATTGCAGCAAATGGTTCGATGATGAATGTCTTCAAAAGAAGAGGGAAATGAGGAAATTTGAGAGGATTTACAGACGAAACCCGACTTTCAGCAATCGGCAGCTTTGGATTGCCAAGCAAAAAGTTTACAAGGAAGAAGTCACACAGAAGAAATCTAACTTTTGGTGTGAGCAAATTGAGACAGAAAAGGACCCTCGAAAACTTTGGCAAAACATAAGGACTCTGTCTGGAGAGAGCAACAATAAAGTTGATTCCTCTCTTGAAGCAAACAGCCTCGCAACATACTTCAGAAGTAAGGTTGAACAAATTCAGGCCCTCAGTGTGGTAGGATCGTCTTCTATCGCAGCATCAAGTCCGCTCTCCGGTGACTTCTCTACTTTTGCAGCGGTAACGGAAGAAGATGTCACGCGTGCTGTAAAGTCTTGCCCTAACAAGCAATGTACTCAAGACCCCATACCTACCTGGCTCTTAAAACAATGTCTTCCGGATATAGCGCCTGTAATTACCGCAATTATCCAGAAGTCATTAGTAAATTCACTTGTACCGGGAACACTCAAGAAATCAATAATAACTCCGATTCTAAAAAAACAAAATCTTGATACTGACAATACGGATAATTACAGGCCAATATCCAATCTACCATTCCTTTCTAAACTGCTTGAGAAAATCGTTGCCAAACAATTGGTGGGGTACTTGAACTCCGCCGGTCTATTTGCCAAAAATCAATCCGCTTATCGACAGTTTCATTCAACGGAAACTGTTCTTCTGCGGTTAATTTCAGACTTGATCATCGGGATGGAAGCAGGTAAGTTGGGTTTGGTATCTGTTCTTGACATGAGTGCGGCATTTGACACGGTAGATCATAGTATTTTATTAAATGTGCTTGAAACCGAATTTGGCGTTCGAGGTGATGTTCTCCAATGGATGAAATCATACCTGTCTGGACGAGTAGCCTCAGTAATTTTCAATAATTGTACTTCACCTGAAACTCCCATAGAATGTGGAGTTCCCCAGGGTTCTGTCTTGGGTCCCATTCTTTTCATTCTCTATACGAATCGCCTCGAGAAACTAATTCAATCAGCTGGCTTTGAATCACAAGGCTATGCAGACGATCGTTTCATTTTCAAGTTTTGTTCCCCGGATGAAAAAGACGTCCTTAAAAACGAGGTGGTTAGTTTCATTAACACAGTCTCAAGTTGGATGTCTGTCAATAAACTCAAACTTAATCCGACCAAGACGGAATTTATTTGGATAGCTTCTCCTGGAAGGCAAGCCCTCATCGACTCTAATCCAATCCATATTCAGGGCACAGATATAATTCCTTCTACAGAAATAAAGTTTCTAGGTTTCACTATAGACAATAGTCTTTCTCTAGAATCACAAATTTCAAAATCTGTAAGTTCAGGCTTTTTCCATCTAAGGCAGATAAAATCAATCAGGCGTTGCCTTCCCTCTGATGGAGCAAAGTCACTCATAAATTCGTTCGTTGTCTCACGTATGGACTATTGTAATAGTGCGTATGCTGGCTTGCCTAAAAAACAATTCAATAGAATCCAGTCCGTTTTTAATGCTGCGGCGAGAATGATTTTTGGTGAATCTAAGTATTGCCGTATAACCCCGCTTCTAAAGGATCTTCATTGGCTTCGATGCCCTGAAAGAATAGAGTTCAAGATCTGCTTAATGACCTTCAAAGCATTGCAAGGAATGGCGCCAGCCTATATATCGGAACTATGTGTCCGACAAAACTTAAGCGATAGGCAGCTTACTCTAAGGTCAGCAGATCGAGATGTTACTAATCGTTTAATCGAACTTTCTAGGTCAAATCGAGCCGTTTACTATGATCGATCTTTTCGTGTAACTGGCCCGCTCATTTGGAACAAACTTCCCTCAGCTCTTACTAATATCCAGAACTTGGCTGAATTCAAAAGAGCTTTAAAAACAAACTTATTTAAAAAATCATACCTTTCATGAATTTTAACTCCTTTTCAATATACTTTAATAAGCCATGTTCCTCAAGTTTCTGGTAATTGTTTGGTTTCGATTACCTCCTTACTATAGTTTTATGTGCACTCTGAATTTGTATTATTTCTAAATGTTAACTGCCTCCTGTTCTATATAATTTAGTTTGAATGATTCTTGTTGAATGGCACCGTGATGGTTTATCATTATATATTGTCCTGTGCCAAAACAGCACTCACTATTGTTGTTAATATTGTTCTTTAGGAATTGCTTTGTATATTTTTGTATATTCGTTATTTCACATTATTTAATTAATTTTTTAAGGACTCGTAAGGAACACTGTAGGTTAATTTTAAGTTTATTATAATTAAGCGCACTTGAAGTGAAACATCACAAAACTGCGCTATATAAATACTACGTTATTATTATTATTATTATTGGAAAAATGCCTTTTTCTTGTTCCGAGTGTAACTATTCATGTTCTCATAAGAGCAATCTGACTAGCCACATGCTAACTCACAGTAGAGAAAAACCTTTTTCGTGTCCCGAGTGCAACTATTCATGTTCTCAAAAGGGCAGTCTAAAGATCCACAAGCGGACTCACAGCGGAGAAAAATCTTTTTCGTGTTCCGTGTGCAACTATTCATGTTTTCAAAAGAGCAATCTGACTAGCCACATGAAGATTCACAGTAGAGTAAAACCTTTTTCGTGTTCCGAGTGCAACTATTCATGTTCTCGAAAGGGCAGTCTAAAGATCCACAAGCTGACTCACAGTGGAGAAAAGCCTTTTTCTTGTTCCGAGTGCAACTATTCATGTTCTCGAAAGGACAGTCTAAAGATTCACATGCTGAATCATAGTGGAAAAAAGCCTTTTTCTTGTTCCGAGTGTAACTATTCTTGTTCTCTTAAGGGCACACTGACGATGCACAAGCTGACGCACAGTGGAAAAAAACCTTTTTCTTGTTCTGAGTGCAACTATTCATGTTCTCAAAAGGGCAGTTTGATAATCCACGAGCGAACTCACAGTGGAGAAAAACCTTTTTCTGGTCTCGAGTGCAACTATTCATGTTCTCAATAGGGCAAACTCACGAAGCAAAATCTGACGCATAGTGGAGAAAAACCTTTTTCTTGTTCCGTGTGTAACTATTCATGTTCTCGAAAGGGCAGTCTAAAGATCCACAAGCTGACTCACAGTAGAGAAAAACCTTTTTCGTGTTCCATGTACAACTATTCATGTTTTCAAAAACGCAATCTGACTAGCCACATGCTGACTCACAGTAGAGAAAAACCGTTTTCGTGTTCCGAGTGCAACTATTCATGTTCTCAAAAGGGCAGTCTAAAGATCCACAAGCTGACTCACAGTTGAAAAAAGCCTTTTGGTTGTTCCGAGTGTAAATATTTTTGTTCTCAAAAGGGCATTCTGAGGAAGCACAAGCTGACTCACAGTGGAGAAAAACCTTTTTCATGTTCCGTGTGCAACTATTAATGTTCACAAAAGAGCAAACTCACGAGGTACAAGCTGACTCATAGTGGAGAAAAACCTTTTTCTTGTTCCGAGTGCAACTACTCATCTTTTCGAAAGCATAATCTGACGAAACTCATGCTGACTCACATTTGAGAAAAAAAATTATTTCGCAGCTACATGTATTCTCAAATGAGAAATTTGAAGCCGTTTGTGTTAACCAACTTTGCAGAATAAACTTTTTCGTTTGCTCGAAACTTGCAGTCATCGGTTAGACCTGATTACACCGGGGAGTCTCTGATATTCAAATCTAGTATCATTTTAAAATGGTTATAGTGAAGGAACCTGCTGCATCGTTTGAATTTATACTGAATCGCTTGTTAAAAGATTTGATTTTTTTACCTCTTATAAGTGATCTTACGAATTATTTAAAAAATCTTATGTCGATCTACCTCCTACACGAATATTAAAAAAAAATACATGTAGGTACAGATGTAGGGTCACAGGGGGCACACTACCTCTGCCTAATTAGTTTTTGTACTTGTATTGAATGTTTAAGTTAGTTTTAAGTTTGCTCGTTAATGATACAGACGTGTCGAAACCAGTCGCAAAAATTTCAAATTAAAGTAACAAATGTACATGGAAAATTAAAACTCTTCAAAACAATAAAGTATATTTTCAGATCTACGGAAACAAAGTTAAATAACATTGATCTATAAAAGGGGATAAAAGCGAAGTAATCAAATATGTTTTGATTGGCTTATTTTCAACAATTTGAAAACTTTTTGCGCAGCTTATTTTTTATTAAATAATTGGCACAATTAAATACAGCATTTTTCATGATACACATTGTCTTATAACAAATCTTTACGTTTTATTTATGTCAAAATTGGTATTCCTATTATTGAAATCAATTATGTCAATTTACGCAGTAAACTTAACTTATCGAAATTATCTAAAAGGCGAAAAATATTTGATCTCCTTTTATTGTATAAAATTGTTCATTCAAGGTTGAACTGCCCTGACGCTATGAACTTGTTATCCTTACATATACCACCAAAATATACTAGATGAAATATTTTATTTTTAACAATAACTTCGCTACGAATTCTGTGATGGAAAGAATACACAGGTTGGGCAATGAACTAACTGATGTCGCTTACATTTTTAAGTTAAATTTCGATTCATTTAAAGCCAAATTATTCCACCACTTTTTAGATGTAAATAATGAATGAGAAATCGTTTTATTTTATTTCGATTTTCTTTTGTTTATTGTTTTTTTTTGTTCATATTTCAAAAGCATACAACGAGTAATTAAGTAAAAATTAATGTGTCTTGATTATTTTTAATGTTTTTGTTGCTGATAGGTATATGAATTGTTATACCTACAAGTTAAAGTCAACCATGTGGAATTAGCATTAGATGTATTCCTATTATTTTTCATTGAGTTTATGCATTATTTGTGTATTTTGTATTTTTTTAATTTATTTGTATTATAAACCAAATTTGAATTTGATATGTAAAAGCCCAATAGTGCGTCAATAAATAAATAAATAACCGGCAAATCAACACTTGCTAAATTAAAAATTCTTATTAATATAATCAATGTCTCTGATATTACTGATTTAGGTATAACTTCTGACTCTAAACGTAATTTTAGACCACACCTTGAAAATTTTTCAATTAAGAGTTTGGTTAAAACACAAAATGTAGTCTGATACGTTTTTAGATTTTCACGGCCAAAAGCATTTTCGTTATTTGTTTTTGGGGTGTTATGCCGTGTTATCCGGTAACACATCTACCGGATCTGCCGGATCTGCCCTGGTGATGGACACTGCAACGATGTCCGAAACGTTGGCTAAAGAAGGAGGTAGCGCAACACGGCATAACCCAAAAACAAATAACGAAAAAAAAAATAGAATGTAGTCGTTTAATTTTAATTGGTTTTTAAGTGAATTGTGAGAATTACTCGAATCACAATATTTCGGGTTAATTTACAATTTTTTTTATTTCTACCGGGTAGGATTAAAATAATATATTTTTAATTTAAAGATATAATAATAATATTGTGGCGACCAGAACAAATCTTAACCACGTACATAACTGCCGCAACGGTCGCCCTATTGTAAAATCCATCGCATGGCCACTGGTGGAACACACCAGAAACAAATATCTAGGTGCAAGCCGTCGTCGGCATCTACCTACGGCCGATATGTACTTCTATCGCCGGGTAGCAATTAGTGCGGCAACCCACTGGAAAGTTCCCGTCTCAACAATAATCTATTAGCACAGCGATGGGAGTGTTCGCGAACTTTCTGAATTTGGCGCGGCGGTCGAATATTACACGCCGTTCTCGAAACTACTTGCCCAGCCGGCAATAGTATAAAAGTCGGCAGCGGGTCACGTACAGCCAGTTGTTAAGTCGTCTCTGCAAGTCACACACACAGTAGCCCAGTGCATCAGTGAATACGTTCCAGTGCGGTAACCGCCAACCGGCCAGCCCGCCCGGCGACTCAAAGCCGGAACCTGTGCCAGTGCGCCGCAACCTTCGAATGAACATTATCTCGCAGCTCACATGGTTTGCGGCGGACCTACATCTCAGAGATACACTTCGCCTCACAAGGTTCACCGCTGTCCATATCCGCGACTCAAAGCGTCGAGCGACATCCTGGACGACTAGGTCTTCTCCATCACCACGGTGCAGAGCTACATGCTGGTAACATGCGAACCCGTGGTCTGCTTCACCACAGCATCATCGACCTACATCATAAACATCAACTCCGTGCATCACTGCCAACACTATTTCTGCTTGCACTCACTACAACTCGTGTCTACACCATCTTGCCAATTGCTACGTAGCTCTCCAAGAAAGACTTCGACTCACTGTATCGACTGACGCCTTTCATTTCGTCCTCCGTCTCTGCCGATTCGTATTCCGCTCCCTCAATATGATCTGAATGAATGACACTGGTGGTGTATTACTTTGTGATTCATATTTTATCAAATAAACCTTCAGTTTGATTCTTGGTAATTTTGAGAATGGTTGTTTTGGGTCTCAACTTTTTTTTGTTTTTAGTTTGTGTTTTGAATAGGCACTTTATTTTTTTATATAACTTTCTTTAAATTCCGTAAAGTTTGATTCGGATAGTTTATGTAAATGTCATTAATAAAGCAAACTTAAATGTGATTTGCATTTTAATGTGTTGAAAATTTATAATTTAACAGTTGTCAAACAGTATAAATAGGCTTGCGTCTGCGTGGTTGAATTTAAGAATCCGACTTCCAATGCATGTCTGTCACCGCGCCTTACCCGTCGCACCATACAAACAGACAGACAAAGCTACCATTGTAGTTCGGTTTCTAATTCAAGAATTTGTCACAAGATGACACGGCTGATTTTCGTCGGCAAGACGCAAAAGGGACTTTCCCTTCTAAGGTATAAGTTTTACGAATTTGTGAACCTGGAGTATTTCCCGGATTTCGAAAGATTGACTGTAATAATCAGTTGTATCAAGCGGCTGTATATTACATATGACGTTATCGCCCGTCCCGGTTACTTTTTCGCGGTAACCAGCCATCATTGCCATCACTGGTTGACACGTTGACAGTGGATACCAGGAACGGGCTAATTTTCGAACCAGTTCCTATTGGATTTACAAAAAGATCACTAACACTAACTTGGCGAAGCCGAACGAAAAGCCGCCTGCGGAGCATGTTTTTAACTGCTTGTGTATATTATTATGTCAGAGAAATGTTTGTTAGATTTCAACTTAAATGTTTTTTCATTTTATGCGATCTATTTTACATAAATGGTTAACTAATTTACGCAGTGTAGTTTAGGGGATATCAATTATTTTTAATCATTCGAAATATATGGACATGATCATTTACTAAGACTAAGACCTTTATGTTTTAGTCGTAAGTCACTAGCTATAACCCTTAGATATAAGTCATTAACTATAAGTCTTAGTTGTATCTCACTAGTTATTATTGTAAATCTTAGTAGTTGTAAGGCAGTTATTGATTATTGAATGTATTTATTTAACTAAATAATTTTATTATAATTATTATTATCACGTGAAGACCCGGATAACTGTCGTGTGTACAGACTATCTCATTCACCAAGGAGCCCGATGAAGATCATCGTAGATTATGGAGGGAAACAATTATACCAAGTCATTGGACATCTTCAATTTATGTTTAAACAAAAATATAAAACAATGTTACTGAGACAGTTTAGTTATGTACAATGCTTTGTTTTTCTTACTATTAATATGTAATGTAAAAGCCCCGAAAAAGGGTGTTAATAAATAAATAAATTAGTGGTCACAGGTGGTCCACTGCATCTGGTAAACAACAAAAATGAACTTCTTTATTTGAGATTGTCCTTACTGTTCACAGCCATCAGTACGTAGAAATGAAATGACATGGTTTTATGGTCTATTCTGAAGGATGAATCTCGTCCTATAAATTTTCTATAACTGACGTAATCAGTAGTGTTCGTTTATACAGCAGACTAAACAATAAGCCCCTGTTATTTACATATTATATGAATGCTAGGCGGGGACTAGTTACCTGCATAGATTTTAAGTTTGTTCCGTCACCAAGTCAGTCACACGGTGAAAGGAGAGTGACATACGTCGAGCAGGGAAGACAGAAAATTGGCGGTGGACTGCAAACTTGTAAGCCGATTCATCATTCGAAGTAACTTCATTATGGTTGCATTATTGGTTAATGTGTTATTTAAATTTATTCGTCACTAGTAATTGTAGCAACTGGCGCTCTTAGAAATAGTTTAAGCATAAATATGATTCAAACTTTTAGGTAGATTCGTTACCCACAGAAATTACATTAGAAATAACAAGTGTCTCTGTTTTTTTTATGATTAACTATCTTCTTGTTTTTTACATGAGCTCCACACTCCACACAGGAGGCCCTGAGGAAAATAATTTTCCTCCGGTCCAATGTCATCTTTGGGGATGCTGTGTGGAGGGTTTTTTTTAAGGAAAGGTAGGAGAGGAGAGTTAAGGGAAGGAAAAGGGTTTAAGGGGTGTATAGGAATCTGGGGTTCAGTGTATCCCGGTCATCCGCCTCCAGGCCCCAGACAAACCTCACCCCATGAACCCGGGCACCCTTGCCAAATCACCAAACGTAGCGAACCACTTGGGTTGACCTATGGCAGAGTTGTTGGTTATCCAATAAAGGTTCTCGGGGCGGTGGTACCCATTCCCGCCTCCCAAATTGAAATATATCTGATATATATCTAAGAGACTAGACAACCCTGAGTTTTAAAATATGTAATTGATATTATAATAGAGTCTAGGCATAGATGTTGTAATATAATCGATGATAAACTGATTAATATTTTATTAAAAACTCTCTTAATTTATTCATTGTTCCACAAGTGACTTATATTTTGTTGGTAATTGAAATGAAAAGCATGGTACCTGTTGGTGAGTTCGTAGGTATCCTGAGTTAATTGTGGTTCAACCTGTTATCTGTTCTGTCCCTTTATGACATCGATGACAATGTGGTGGAGTAAGTACGTAGATGAACTTGCAACAAGTGTTTGGTTAAGTCTGTAACTGGATGGAAAATCGATCCATACTAAATCGATTCGCCATGTTATTTGGGAATGTCACGGGTGTTTTAAAATAATAAGTAGAATTTGAGTTTACTGACTTTTATATATTTGAATCCCACATTTAATACACGACAGTAATTTTTACCTGAAGGGTAAAATATGAGGATAGTGAACCACATAACACAAGCAACCTGAACCAGGGAATAACGAAGAATAATATTCAAAATTTTGCCTTTCTGTCAGCAGCTGGTAAAAGGCACTAGAGTACCAGTGTTGCCATACTAAAAGCAATGTTTTTTTACTGTTGTTTGTTGTGCGCAGATACTGTCCATAAGTCGCTTTCAGTACCATGCCAGGCGGCGTTGGGACGATACGCCGTGTCCAGGCGACATTTGAAAATGTATGCCTGTAGAATACGCTATACGCACGCTGTACTTTCGTGGCTTGGCATTTTTTCAATGGAAATGTACGGCGAGTAACGCGCACAAATTCAGCCTTGAATAATATGAATAACGACAATAGGAAAACATGTATGTACTGTACCAAAAAAAAAAAAAATGATATTGAATAAATTTATTTGTGTTGAAAAAAAAAAAGTTATTTGAGTGGGGCGTTGGGACGATACGCCGTGTCCAGGCGACATTTGAAAATCTATGCCTGTAGAATACGCTATACGCACGCTGTACTTTCGTGGCTTGGCATTTTTTCAATGGGAATGTACGGCGAGTAACGCGCACAAATTTGGCCTTGAATAATATGAATAACGGCAATAGGAAAACATGTAAGGATCTCTTCTGCGTCTAGTATCTTTTTTGAACAGTTACAGTGGGAACACGACAAAGGTTTGCTCCAATATTGGTACGCATGTAACGTTTTAAATGTCCTTTTTGAGAACACGAATAGTTGCAGAAGGATCATGAGAAAGATTTTTCTCCAATCCATGGGTACGCATGTGACGTTTTAAATGTTCTTTTCGTGAAAACGCATAATTGCAGTAAGAACATGAAAAAGGTTTTTTTCCAGTGTGGGTAAGCGTGTGTTTCCTTAAAGATCCCTTTTCAGAACATGAATAGTTGCAGTAGGAACATGAGAAAGGTTTTTCTCCAGTATGGGTACGTATGTGAAGCCCTAAATGTTCTTTTCGTGAACACGAATAATTGCAGTCGGAACACGAAAAAGGTTTTTCTCCAGTATGGATACGCATGTGAAATTTTAAAGTTCCTTTTCGTGAACACGAATAGTTGCAGTCAGAACAAGAAAACGGTTTTTCTCCAGTATGGCTCGGCATGTGCTGTTTTAAAGTATCTTTTCGAGAACATACATAGCTGCAGTAGGAACACGAATAAGGTTTTTCTCCAGTATGGGTACGCATGTGACTTTTTAAATTTCCCGTCCGAGAACATGAATAGCTGCAGTAGGAACACGAAAAAGGTTTTTCTCCCGTATGGATAAAAATGTGACTTTTTAACGTTCTCTCTTCAGAGCATGAGTAGCTACAGTAGGAACATGCGTAAGGTCTTTCTCCAGTATGTGTGCGCAAGTGGCGTGCTAACGCAGACTTGCATGAGCAGGAGTAGTTACAATGGGAACATGGGAATGGTTTTTTCCCAGGATAAGTCTTCAAATCCGTTTTTAAACCTGAAAAAGATTAAGGACAAAGCTAAGTAAGTAGGTAGCTATATATAATAGGAAAATTCATAGCAAATTAAATCGATTTAACCTGCAGTCTGGATAATACTTCCAGGGTGCTCTAAGCATTTTTTTTTAATATCCGGCAGGTGTATGTCTTTTTCCATATAAGGAATCCCTTCTCCACCTTCTTCTCTGGGTCCTGGTTCTGCCTTAATGGGAACAGTCTCCACATTAATACTACCTAGAATAAGAAAACATCATTACGTAAATTTCTGTTAATTCTGCACAAGAGTCCAAATTCTCATAACCGTCTGGAGACAGTGGCGGCCCCATTTGTGGTATGTTATTAGAATGAAGGTGGTAGAAAGGGGAAGAAAAAAGAGATGATGTAGATGAAGTTGGGGAAGAAACTGGTTAATCAGATCTGGTTACCAAATAAGGTAAAGCAATTTCAAGCAACGTTTCAATTCTGAATGTTAAGACATGCTGGGTATTACATTACGGTTGTCGGTGCTATTTTTTATGAATATTTGTATTCTGTTGGATTATAATGATAATTACAATAAAATTATCGAAAAAGCAAACAATTTTGTGGCTTGATTATACAAATTCAAGCGGTCTTTGTTTAAAACCACTTATACACTTCTGCAGGATTCGGTTGATCTCAACCGTGGTCAGGAAAATAAGCATATAAAATAAATTACTCTCAGAAAGTTTACGAGGTAAACAAAAAAAGAAATAAAAATCATAAAAGAGAGGGAGAGACCATCAATGATAGGCTGGTAGAGGGTCGGGTAGAGGGAGAGGGGAAGAGTGGGGGTTACATAGGGAGAAGGGGAACAATTTTAAAATATCGGACGGTCGGTTAATTTTTACTGTTTGTTGAAAATTTGGCAATTATTTTTATTTGATTTTATGATATTATTAATGATCTCTTCCTCTCTTATATTCTTTCTCTCATAGTTTTTTTCAAATGTAATAATAACATATTGAAAATAAGAATGTGATCACCAAATCCACAGAATAATAAAGTTTTCTTTCTGAAGCGTCGATGACACTGAGCGAGTTTACAAGCTACCATCTGGGAAATTCACTAAACAAACTCGCAGTAAATTCGCTCAGTGTCATCGTGTTACTTGCTAACTAGGAGATTGTTGACAATCTACGAAAAAAGTTGAAAGGTCGTCAACTTTACTCGCCACACGCCTTGCTCGTGATTGGTTTATTTATGTTTTTCAAGATGGCTGCCAATAAACAGCTGATTTCGACTGTCAAACATCACAGAATTAGTTGACGCAGGCGTCGTAATTCTTGTTACTGGCATAGCAGCGACTTCAGTTTCCTACGCTGCTGAGGAAGTGGACAGTTTTGTGTCATCATGACAATCTCACTCGCCGATTTACCCGCTTTTAAAATTAGTAGGTAGTAGCTTGTAAACTCGCTCAGTGTCATCAAGCTTTTAGTTCGACAGTTTCATATAAAGCAATATTCCAAAAGTAAAATCAAAAGTACCGATGGACAACACGAGGCAAAGCAGAAAACAAACAGCTGTTATGACTGCGTCCATCTGAAACACCTCCGTGATATACGCAATGCAACTTACTAGTTGACTGAACACTCTCCGCATATTGCAAACATTCCTTCTTTACGCCTGGGAGTTCAATTTTTACGTCCGTATATGGCATTTCACTTGCAACTTCTTCCTGGGTCCCTGGTTCGGTCTTGATGGAAACATTCTCTGGGTTGGGAAGATCCATGGCCTTCTGTAATAACGTCCTGTCATGTGATGATAATTTGACTCAAATAAAAGTAAACCTCTAAGAAAATATGAATTAATTAGTCCAATTTTATTGATTTAAAAGAGTTTCAAATAGATTACTGATGGAAATCTTAAACCATTGCTGGTTAAAGGGCACTTGAGGTGATGTTTTCATCACCGCGCTATAGATATTATCAATAAAATATAAACTACACCCCTCTGCAATAAACTACCGCTTTAACAAATGAGATGAAAGAAGAGATTTCACTCGGAAAAGAATTGACAGAAACAATTGCAATGTTTGCTCCATAATTGTTGTTTAGTTTCATACCAAAATTAATCTCCTGAGCGCATTCGTACATGGAGCTACTTACAAGCGACTCGAGTTTCACTTCACACGCGCCGCTCGTGATTGCCCGCTACACTATTTTGCTAGTGTTCGTACACGATGCTACGCGCATCGTATGGTAAATAGTACGGCAGGTACTCATGAGCGGCGCGTGTGCTCTGCGCATGAAGCTCGAGTCGCTTGTAAGTATCTCCTTGTACAAACGCACTTAACATTATGTTGTTAATGGTCGTACACAACGCTACTCAACAAATACAGGTTCGACGTCAGTTACACGCTACTGACAATGCAGGTAGTATGGCTATACGAGTTAAATTCGTATCTACTTCTCAAATGACGTCCGACCACGATGTCAAAAATAAGTTTATTATGGAGGTAAGATATACCAGAATACGTAAGAAAAGATTTAGCGAAGAAGGGGTGGATTAAGGCTAGAAAAAAATGCCAAAAAAATCATGTTGTACATAACTAATAATAAATAAACGCCCGGGTTGCCGGCACTGAATTGAATTGAATTGAATTGAATTTCAAATTATTCTCTCTATTATCTTGGCGACGACGAATGCCCTACAATTAGTATTTAGGTAATTCGTTGTATGAGTGAACCCAAAATCTTTTTTCGAACCATTTTGTAAGCACGTGTAGATGCAAAAGAACAATATAATTGGCTTTGTCGCTAGAGTCACTTGACATCGTATCAATTTCATGGCTGCACTTAAAAAAATGATCACGTTCAGTATAATTCGGGAAGCGCTGTGTACAGAAACCAGCTTTTAAGAAAAGGATACCGATAGGTGACTCCTAGTTGCAATACACTCACGTGGTTTGAAAGAATCTCTGTGTATGAAGGACCTTCTAAGTCTTACTTAGTCAATATATAGCAAGCATTTTCCTACTTACGTGCAAGGAGGTCAATTCCAAAGCGTTGCAGAAACTTTGCTATAAAAGTATGATGGTTTTTGAAATAATCTGAAATCGTATAAATGTGATGCAATTCATGTGTAGTTTACACAAAACATTGCATCGAAAGGTGGACGAACAAACGCTACGTCAAAACGGTTAGGACGATAAATGAACTAATACCTAGGTCGATATCTTCGAGCTTTTTGTATGGAACAGGTATCGACACTGGTTAACCATAAAAAATGAAATTTTCATGATTCTGACGTCACACACCATCGACAAGGATAGAGGAAAGTAAAAAAGTAAGGAAATTGTAAGATTCCTATTGGTAGTCATTATTCTGACGTCACCAACCACGTGAAAGTGATTTGGTCACAAAAAGGTCGGAGTTATACCCCCCCGGTTAGGACTGATGGAAGACGCCCAATCAGGGGGTATAACTCCGACCCTATTTGGTGACCAAATCAATGTCTATGGCTTGTGACGTAATGACTACAACGCCATCTGTTATGATCCACCAATAGAAATCTTCATACGGACTTCCAAGTTCAAACAAAAACTTGAGATCTGAATGGTAGTGGTATGCAGTGGAATATTTATAATCATACCTAATAATAATAATCATATTTTAATCATTATAATTAAGTCGAGAAAGTTTCGTATCGTTCTGAAAAAGTGCATGGTTTTTCTTATTTTGTCCGCAATTATTTGAGTGTGAATATTCCATTTAAGATATGGATCGATTGTGGCCGAGATGCTTCATCTGTGTAGTGCGCTTAATGTAGGAACACTGACAAGATTCATCGGAAATTAAAAATGTGTGAATTCCAATAGAGGCATCATCATGTAGTTGACCTGTTATATTTATGCTTGTTATGCTTGATGTGTCACAGTGGCGTAGCTAGCATGGGTGGCACCCGGGGCGGATGTCATCTCCCGGGGCGTAGTGTCACCCCCCCCCCTATTAAAATTGACTAGAGAAATTCAAAACGCTTTGTGGAGGTTGCTTGTTTAGAGTCGTCGATATACTTACTCGACTCCAGGGAAGGATATTGCGTGAATTTATGATAGTAAAAGAGTTCTCCACGTTTTATAATTTATTTCGTCTTTGTCAGATACATTTACAAATTTGTACATCGCGGGTAGAAATGGAAATGAGATTAATTAATAATTTAGAACGTGCTCTCGAGCCCGGTCCCTTAACTGGAATGCCGCTTCTGAATCAGCGGTAGTCAGAGGAACTACATTGGTCACGTGACCAATGTTGCCACGACACGGTTTAACTATAGGTTTAAAGGAATAATTAATCAGGTACTTAATCGCATTTCCATAGCCTCCCCTCCAGTGCTAATGATAAACATGAACAATAGAAAATCGTTAAGAGAGACTATACCAGTGATGCTAATCCTATTTTGACTGGGGCACCTTCAGTCAAAACAAGAATAGCCTCCAATGTGTTCGGAAAATTGTGAGGGTTACTCGAGCAGAGTAGAATGATTAGTTGTTTTTTGGAAGTAGACTGCTGTTATACTTTCAAGAACACATTGGAAGGTATTAAAGGTTTAACCAAAAAAAATTTAGCTGAAAATCTTAATTCTAATACATGAAATCATAACATTAAGTGTGTAACAATGAAACGTAATGTTGAGATTACTATACTATTGTATCCTATAAACCATTTTATTTGTTGTTGAAATCAGTTAATTCTTAGGTGTGAGTATTTACAAGTTAGTTTTAAATAATGTTTTTAAAACTTGTCAAGCTCTATGAACTCTTTACTTTATTTACAGTGTGTTATGATGCAGTACAAATCCGTATTATTTTAAATATAATTATTAACATCTTTATTATTTGTACTGCATCCTAACAACTCTATCCGTCGAAATCGTAATTAGGTAGGAACTTGTTATTAATTATTAGAGTGCCAGCTCTGACTTTATCGACGGCTTGGGGCGACCTCTGGAGCAGTTCCGCGGCAATACGTCACTTCTTGTGTAGGTAGGATTCGGAGGGTTGGGCCCGGAACCTAGCGACGCGACAGTCAATGGAGTTTTTGTGAGAATTTAGTATTTGAAGGGGAAAATAATTCCTTTTTACTTGAGAAATGCCCGGCGGTAAAAGTGATTACGTGAACGTATTGTGTGATCGCGAGTTTGCATTCCTTTGGTGGGATTAGTTGAGATTCCGCAACGTAAACTTGTATGGCGGCCAGGCGTGCCAGAACCGGGAAAGATTTAATCGATGAGAAATATGTCCGATCACACTTGGGTCAGAGCCCGTTTTGACGGATAATTGGGGTTCCGTTAGCCCACGATGCTATTTGCCGATCTTTGTGGCGGAATAGTAAATTTACGCCGACATTGACTCTCGTCTGGACCGAGGTCGGCCTCCCTACATGCTAATCCTAGCGAAAGGCCCCCTGATGATTTTCCTTTGTCGGCGGGATGACTTGCTAATTTGTTCGCGGCGAAAGGCCGCTTGACGACTTTCCTTTGGCGGCGGAACTGTCTCCAGATCTCGGCTTCGGTGAGGGCTATCCAGATCCTGCATGTGGATGACTTGCTAATTTGATCGCGGCGAAAGGCCGCTTGACGACTTCCCTTTGGCGGAGGAACTGTCTCCAGATCTCGGCTTCGGTGAGGGGCTATCCAGATCCTGCATGGGGAAATGCCGCCTGGGCCTTGCAGCTACTAGATGGACAGTATATTAGCTAGCTAGCGATAGTATTCTTAATAAAAGAGGTCGGTTCATGGGGGTAAGTGAAATGACATATTTAAAACCCTGATTGCTACTTGTTTTTAAAATTATAAGCTTGTTCTCACAACTCTGCCTTTTAAATTATGTACCTGGCACACCATCCCTTGGAGAGCGACACATATCGTGGTTTAAGATCCACACCCTGAGCATATTTGGGAACCACAGGTATTCTTGACGGGTTCCATAACCCGTCCAGAATTGGCGCTTCCTACGGGATAAAATCTGTGGGTTCCTGACCAGCACTACAACACTAAAGTTGTTTTACGAAATGTATACTTGGCTTTGCCACTTGGCGAAAAACCCACGTAGCAATTTGGCTACCAACTAAAAAATGGCTAGATGTTTGTCGCGCTTCAGGTGTTGTGTGTCTTGTACTTGAATTCATTTGTTCACACTGAAGTTAATGAACATTTATTGATGGCATAACCTGTACGCGTTATATTGCAAAGAAAAGATGCCACAAGTATGTGCTATTTTAATAATCCTTGAAGATTATAAAATTATTTTGTAACTTTACTTTTGCTTGCTTAAGTCTTGAATTAAAACAAATATTAATACCGGATATTAATTATGGTGAACAATAATATGTCTAGTCTAGTCTATTACAAAGTTATCGACATTAACCCTTAGGCACCGAGAAGGATTTTACTGAATTGGCTGCCTGGAACGGCATGAATTTCTGTTGTGTTTTTTATTTTGGGTTTTTGTTTAAAAAATCATACAGCTGCACAAACCAAGTTTTCAGTTATAAATTTTGTTTTAATGCATTCTTAAATGTTGAATTGTTATATTTATAAATCTAATATTAGGTTTTTGGTTTCTGATTAGGTGTTATGTGAAATATAAACGAAAATTTACCTTAAAAATGCAGCCACCCGAATTATAATCACTCACAGTTTATTTATTCATTGTAATATCGAAGAATTTTTTGTTTTTACATAAATAATATACTTTTGGCAATCACATTATCAAGATTTATCTGGAGGTTTATTTACACATTGATTACAATTATTGATTTCTTACTACGCAGTCATTTTTTTCCGGTGATCACACATACACTTACGCGACACCATGTCTATATTAGATAGGGTCACCATAAGATTGTTAGGCGCGGCGGACACTTTTAATAATTAAAACTTCTGTACAGTATGATATATTTTAAAACAGGTAGTGGGGCATAACGCAATTTCGCAGTGTGAACACCAATAACGTGTCTGAACTCGACGCTTTGGATTTCGCATTGAGTGTTTGCAAACATAACACTCCCGGTAAACTGTTTTTCTCTTCGAATTCGCAGACTGTGGAACATCCGACAGAAAATGTCTGGCAGTTAGCCTTAGCGGATATTCACCAACTCGATTAACTCTTTTTGTTGAGCCGGGAATGTGATGTTTTTGAATTAGTTGCCTTATGACTTCTAAATGAAAATCTGTTAGGCTTACTTCTTTTTTAGTTGTGTATTTATACATCGCGTGGGCATTTATTAAAACTACATCGATTGTCCGAAACGCAATTTTTTTATACCATTTAACGGTTTTACGAACACATTGCACAAATGTTATCAACATATCCGACCTATCAACACCCCCCATATTCTTATTATAATTTACAACACAATTGGGTTTTATTATTGGATCCTTTGTTTTCCAATTCACTTTTCCTGTTTCTACCATTGAATCATTGTGTGATGTAGTGAGCATATGAACATCCCTCTTATCGTGCCATTTTATTGCAAGTAGGCATCCAGATTTCTTCCTTTCCACATCTCCTTTTTTTACATCTCCAAATGATGGTAAACATTTTCGCGTTTTTTTAACAGTGCCACACGCATTAGTGTATTTATTGTGTAAATAACTAAATAAAAAAGGGCTCGTGTACCAGTTGTCCGTGTATACTGTGTGTCCCTTTCCTAAATAATCGGCTAGTAACGAAACCACAACTTTTCCAGAAACCAACAATTGCTTTGATATGCCTTCATCCATATTTGGTATGTCTATGTTTGTTTTGGCGCCACAATAAATAACAAACTGTAAAACAAAACCGGTTTTGCAATCACATAAAACAAATAGTTTTACGCCAAATCTATGTCTTTTTGCTGGAAGATATTGTTTGATCGATAATCTTCCTTTGAATAGCACCAGCGATTCGTCAATACACAAATTCTCGAACGGATAAAAGTACTTTTTAAATTGGCCGCATACCATATCTACAAAATTTCGTATTTTGAAGGTCGTATCGCCCTTTTTTTGTTTTTCGTTATCTGAAAAATGGAGCATGCTCAGAATTGA
The DNA here is from genome assembly GCA_929108145.2 of Limnephilus rhombicus. Taxonomy (NCBI): domain Eukaryota; kingdom Metazoa; phylum Arthropoda; class Insecta; order Trichoptera; family Limnephilidae; genus Limnephilus; species Limnephilus rhombicus. Next base: position 35,885,909 of record OV815289.1, read on the forward strand.
CATATAGCGATCTCTTGACATGGTTTCTCCAAATATTGGGGATGAAATCAACTTGTCCAGTGTCCAATATTGACGAATTTTCCCTTTTTTGCTTCTCGCCATAAGCATAGTAAGGGCAATAAATACGTACATCTCCTCTGTATCAACATCTTTCCATTTGTGTAAACTTGAATTTGGAGCAAATACTTTTTGTGACTTTACAGTGGTAAAATATCTATTGGTTTCGGTTGTAATGCAACCCACGACATTTGTATTTAGGAAAAGCTCAAAAAAGTCAATTTCACTACTCTCCGGATTGAGTTCACAATCTCGTAAACCAGATTGTTGGTTGAAATTGTGTACATCGGGTTGGAAGTTTATTGCACTTTCCCATACTGGCGAGAAATTCATAAAATTTGTATCAGAGGATAAATGGTCGTCCAATCCAGAATTGTTAATTTCATTATCTTCGTTTTCTGATTCATCGGAACTCTCCAAATTTTCTGGAATGTAGTCTTCTTCATCACTCATGGAGAACTCCGAATCGCAATCTAACACATAGTTTTCGATATCTTCGTTATCCATTTTTAAGAATTATAAACCCACTGTACACTGATATACTTGTCTGAAATTATTTAATATAATAAAACATGGGCCACGAAAGAATATGCACCGCAATGAGATATTTTTAAAGTTACCGAAATAATAAATGTTCATAAATAAAATCGTAGGTTTCAAATTTCACGTAAATATCTACACGGATCTCATGAAGCCGACAAAGGACATAACTCATCTCAATCAGTTTATTATCAGCCATAAAAAGATAAGACCTCGCGAAATAATGTGCACCGCAATAAACGATATCAATGTAAGCACGCTTGCTCGGTACCGGCACGCACTAACACATCGACGCGCAAGACGAGACTGTATGCGGTCCAAAAAAACTTCGACGTAATTTGAAAGGTTCGCTATGATGAAAAAATTAATTTAAAAAATAACTGTAAGTAAAAAGGTCTTTCTCTTTAAAGGACATGGTACAAAACACTTGGTTTTATAATATGAATCTTTTACTACGAACATTTACTAGTAAATTATCTCAATATTTAGAGATGAACATGACGAATTCTCCAAACTACTAATACAGTGGGTCGGCCCACATGAGAATTTCCTTTCAACTACGTATACAGTTGGTCGGATCCTTCGGGTTAACTCCATCTGTGGCCTTTACGAAAAATTCAGGTCCGCCTAGCTTTGGTTTGCGTCTCCGCTACAATAAAGGTACTACTCTTGTGAAATAAATGGGCCACATACATATTCATTTAAATGGGTTTTAAAAAAAAAATGTATTTTCATGTCAATGGGCTACTTACATATTCATTTAATTGGAATTGAAAAAATATATTTTCATGTAAATGGGGAACATACATATGCTAATAAAATTTCAAATTTTTAATTTTTAAATGAAAGCGGGAATAACAAATGAAATATTTTATGTTTTAATTTTAAATACAGGGTTATTTTTTTTAGTTTTTATGATTGACTTAGTACATTTTAGGTAAGTTCAGACGGTTTTCAGTAATTACGGTCATCTTCCTTTTCTTTTTTTCTTTTTTTGTCAAGTTTAATTATCCGAATTCATCATGTCTACTCCAATCCCTAATAAGAATAATGCTTCCAAAGAGGAGTTAATTAAGCAACTAACATTGCGGTCCGTGGATCCAGCAACTACATTCGAGGCGTTACGCAAACAAGCGCGCGCTTTTAATAAAACACTAAAACAATCTTCAAGCGCGCAGTCTGAGGAAGACAATTCAGTTTGTGATTCCGAGGATGATATATCGGGAAGTAATTCGGATGACGTATTAAATAATGAAACAAAAGGGAAGGTCACCTTAATTAAGAAAACCAAAATATGTGGTTTTTTGGCGCCTCTTTTTAGAACATGAATAGTCGCTGTACAAACGTGAAAAAGGTTTTATGTCACTTTGAGTTAGCAAATTATTTCTAAAAAGTTCCTTTGTACAACATGAATAATTGCAGTCGGGACATGAAAATGGTTTTTGTCCAGTGTGGGTAAACATGTGAACTTTTATACACCGTTTTGTAGCCCCTGAATAGTCGTAGTCATGACAAAAAAAGGCTTTTTGTCACTGTGAGTTAGTAAGTGCCGTGTTTCAGATATTTTTTTCGAGAAGAGGAATAGTTGCAGTCAGGATATGAAAAAGGTTTTTCTCCTCTGTGGGTAAGCATGTGATTTTTAGATTTCTTTTCGAAGTACATAAATAGTTGCAGTCGGAACATGAAAAAGGTTTTTCACCACTATAAGTCAGCAAGTGACTACTAGGTATATTATAAGTAAGACAGTTTTCAATTGTGGAGACCCAGAAGGAATAAAAGGCCGAATAAAATAATATTTATTTCCATTTTATTTTATAAATAACAATTTGAATAAATAAAAAATACAATATCGCGAGTTCGAAATCTCTTGTTTTATTTATTACCACAAACGCGATTAAATCAAATAAAAGGGTATTTAAGCGACATTTCAGTACGTTGCGCAACTTAATTGTGACACATCAGGAAAAGATTGTCACTTGGGTGATACGTAACGTTTAGGGGGGGGAGGGGGTACAGGAAAACGTTACGGCGCGTTACATGGGGTGGAGGGGGGGTTAAATACCTTCAAAAATTGCGTTACGTAATACTTGAACGCCCCCTTGGCACTATTGGCGTGAACCTACAGCCATTACATTGCAATACAATTATTGCGATAATGTATACAATCAAATTGGCGTCGCGAATAAATAAATCAAATTTAAAACATAACGTGGAGAGCTGAATGCGAAGGTGATTGGTTTGTGGTCTGTATAAATTGCAAATACGCGACCTTCAATGTTGTTTCGAAAAAATTTAATCGCCTCGTAGACACCAGTGAGTTCACGGTCGAAGGTACTATATTTCCGCTGTGCCGCTGTGAACTTCCGGTAGAAAAATCCTAAAGGTTGCCATGTGTTTCCTTTATTTTGTTGAAATGATGCTCCTATAGCGATGTCCGAGGCATCAACCATAATGGCGATCTTGGCCTCTGGGTCCGGGTGCACTAGTAGAGTAGCAGTTGTGAAATGATGTTTGCATTCGTCGAACGCTGCTGTTAGTTCCGGAGTCCAGGTCAGTGTGCGCTTGTCGTTCTTTTTGTAACCGGTTATTAGGTCAAAAAGTTTTGCTTGGGTGCTGATTGAGTTTGGTAGAAATTTACGATAGTAGTTCAGCATTCCCAGAAAGCGTCTGAGGTCCTTTGCGGTTTTCGGCAAAGGAAATTCCGTAAAAGCTGTAACTTTCTCTTTGAAGGGGCACATACCTTCAGTGTGATTGTATGACCAAGAAAGTTGACGGTTGGTAGACCAAATTGACATTTACTAAGATTGATTACCAAACCGTTGTCGGCGAGGCGTTGGAAAAGTGCGTCCAAACGCCTTCTGTGTTCATCTTCGTTTTCAGATGCTATTAGGATGTCATCCAGATACACAAAACAGAATTCCAAGTCCCGTGTCACAGCGTGCATTAACCGCTGGAAGGTTTGAGCTGCATTGCATAAACCAAACTGCACGGAAGTGAATTCGTATAAACCGAAGGTAGTAATGATGGCGGTTGTTGGTATGTCTTCGGGTTCTTCGGGTATCTGGTGCTCTGGTCATGTCTATTGCGGTGAAGATTTTCGCTTTTGAAAGTTTGTGTGCGAAGTGTTGAAGTTGGGGAACTGGGTATTTATCTGGAATGGTCTTTGCATTCAGTCCTCTGTAGTCTCCGCACGGACGCCATTCACCGTTTGGTTTCTTGACCATATGTAGGGGGCTCGCCCAATGGACGGCCGGAAAATCTCTTGTTCCATGAGAAATTTAAACTCTTTGTTAGCTGCTTCAAGAAGGGCTGGGGCTAGGCGACGTGCACGTTCTGTGACAGGTGGACCTTTCGTCTCTATACAGTGTGTCACAGAATGATTCACTATGTCCAGGTTCTTCATGTCTGGTCGCGTCAAGCATGGGTAATTGCTGATAATATCTCTATATTTTTGTGAACAGGATATAGTAGATATTTTGGATGAGGGTCCTCTGTATGTAGTTCCTCGAATCCTTAGTCCAGTTGATTAGTCCGAGAGAATAGCTTGTTTAAGATTGACCGTAAGATTATAATGATAAAGGAAATCCGCCCCGAGAATGGGTTTGGAGATATCGGCTATGATGAATTGCCAATTCATCGTTCGTCGCAGGCCGAAATTAACCTCTACAGTACGCGTGCCGAATGTTTTAATGGGTGTACCATTGGCTCCATAAAGATTGGTGGGATATGTGTCGGATGTTATGCAGGTCTTCGCTATCTTTAAAGTTCTTGGAATAACTGAGATGTCTGCGCCTGTGTCAATAAGAAACTTCTGGCGAGTCTCAACGTCGAATATAAAGAGACGGCAGTTGTTTGTGGGAATTTCGCACGTCCCTATTGCGAGATTTCCCTGTCCCGATGAATTGGAGAAAAATTTGCATAGTTTTATGCATTTGCGATCCTTATCGCCAAATCTAGGGTCGTAATAGCATGTTTCCGTCGGTGCTCTTCTAGGGGATGTACGGCGGGATCTATATCTGCGAGCGGGCGGCTGTTGTGATGATGGCTTTTGTTGCCTGCCACGCCGAGGATTGAATGATCGATGTTCATGGGAGGCGGATGAGTGAGTAGATGTGTTATTTCGCTTCATTTTAAATTGTTGTATTTCATCCGTTAATGAAGCTATTTTCTCCTGCAATTGGAGTATGATCGAGAGATTTATTGCCATGCTTGTGGAGACGCTAGGTTGGCCGTCGGGATTCATTTCAATATATATTTTACATAGATTTCAAGGCAAACAAAAATAATGATGACAAGCAAGTTGTAAAAGAATGTTAAAAATTTAAATTGAATAAAATATGCAGCGATAGTTCTTAATTTATTTGTCAATTGTTTATGTAAAAATTGCGTATAATGCTAGAAATGTTAAATGGAATGTTTTATTTCAAACAGTTAGACAGAAAACTTTTGTTTAATTTAGGTATTTTATTTAAACACAATCGCGATACAATATTAAATATCAGAAAGTTGCGGGGCTAAATATGATAGCTGTACACACCAGGACAATTCAGGACGGAATGATTTTGCGGAAGCATTTGGAACTACATCTAGTCTTTCCGGTGTGACCAGCATTCAAAATTGCCAGTACATAAAATAAATTGTACATTAAACAGTACCTTGCCATATACCTAATATTGACAACCTAATGCCAACGCGCGGCAACCTTCATACTGAATGGGCCGTTTTCGCACGATTTTGGCCGCTAGGTTCGCTAATAGTCCTACCGGTCCAACTATTTTATTTAACTGTCAGATCCCATACATTTTTTAGGCCGTTTGACGCATTTTAGTGTTATTAAATATTATAATAATGCCGTCAACCTGTTGTAGTGTTCCAATGTGTAGAATAGGGTTGGGCACGAGTTTCCCAAAGATTGAAAGACTTGAAAGCGCAATGGATTCATTCAATTAGGTTCATTTCAAATGGGCACCGACTCCTGATTCTGTTGTCTGTAAAGCTCATTTCAGGGACACAGATTATGTATTCAATAATATCAACCATAACAGTAAGTACATGACTCATTCAATTAATATCTTACTATAATTGAATCCCCAATATAATACAGATACTACTTGTATAGTATAATGAACACGTAAAGAAACATTTGACATAGAATGCGCAATATTTTATACACAATGTTTTGCCTTCTTTCGCAGTTGACATTATTTGACCAACGTACCTTTAAATACAAGTGTAGTGTACAACTAACAAATAATTATGGTAGACATAATATCTTATTTCCTTTTTTAATATTAAGTAAACATTTTCAATTATTGCAATAATTTTATTACACGGTTATCAAACTTTCTGGCACGAGATTTATAGGCGGGTGATTCTTCTTTGTTGGCAATCTAATTTGCTTTGCATTTCTCGTCCCATGTATGTATATCTCGTGATTGTAATTTAATTTTCAGTAGGAGTGTTTTAAGAAAAAAATCTAAGTATTATTATTTCTTAACGTAGACCGTTTTGTATTTTATATCATGTAAGTATGGAAGTTTGAGCCTAATTTTATTTTCAGATGTACTGTACAGGCGTAAAGAATTAAGAAACTGACAGGAAAGGCGTCTGATACGTGAAAAAATATATTTGAATTCTACAAAACCAAAACCAAGGGAAAGCTTATGGCGCAGAGTATGCCAGTCGAAGAATACCATCATCACTGCCATGGTTGCCTGGATGGAGTCCCCGCTAATGCCCTTCTGGAAATGGGAGCCTGTCAAATATCCCCCATGAATGGATATTTGCATATTTTTTTGGATTTATTTTTATATACTATATTTTTCATTTATTTTCTGTTCCATTCTGTGTATGAATGCATTGTTATTTTGTCAATGTTTGAACTATTTAAAAATATGGAATGTATTGCATTGCACAACATTCTGAAATAAACGATCATTATTATGATACGTTTTAAGATTTTCACGGCCAAAAGTATTTTCATTATTTGTTTTTGGGGTGTTATGCCGTGTTGCGCTACCTCCTTCTTTAGCCAACGCTGTCCGAAAAGTTAGCTAAAGAAGGAGGTAGCGCAACACGGCATAACACCCCAAAAACAAATAACTAAAAGATCATTATTATATTTCTTTTATTAAAATAAAGACTGAGTGTCGCTCCAGTTTTGTCATAGTTTTCTGCGGCCTTGCACGACATCTACTGCCATGGTTAAAAAAGATTGTTGTTTAATTGTACAAAATAACACAAAATAATTTAACAAATATATAAATAAATAAAAAAAACTTTCTTTTATTTCTCGAGGTCAATATGAAAAGAACAAGATTACAGACATAAAATAAATGTGTCGTAAAACATTTATAAACATTATACACATAGAAGAACATATCAGTACAACAAATAATTAACATTATGCATAAATTATTTATTGTTTTGGCATTTTTAAATTTTTATTTTACATCCTAATATTAAAGAATAGTTGTAGCGTCGGTCAACGCGTGAGCAACTTTGTGAACAGTCAACCTGTTAAAATAAAGAAAATAAGATTATCAAATTAAATATGTAACTAGTGTAGAAATCTCCCGACCTCCATACTATATAATATTAATTAACATTTATTTTTAGAATTTACTTGATAAAAAATTGATTTTTCCTATGCTAATATTTTATTTGTAAACATTCAATAGAAATATAAATATAATCTATTTCACAGATGAGGGATATCAAAATACAAAGGTGATAAGAGGTAATATAAGTAAACCTATTAAAACTTCTATTCAGCCGTGGTTTCGGGGAAATTTGGGTCCTTTTTGATGATGGAAGGTAGAGTCGTTCAGCCAGGAGGACTGGTTGAAGTCCCCCTCGCAGAGGTAGGACACGCGTGACCACTGCATGACCTGGAGCCCCACGGTAGTAGCGCAGTAGCTGGTGAAGGATTCCACGTGCTCCTCGAATGTGTGGCCTCGGATGGGCAGACGCTCCTTCGTCATGTGGTCAGATTCGTCTGAAAATTATAATTGAATAGTACAAGGAATCTGAGAGAAGACGACCAGTGCAATGCCCTAGACAAAGTTAGGAGAAATTAAAGATTGTGCTTTAAGCTTTGAGTGTTAAGCGATTAGATTTTTGCCTCGAGCTTTATGCTTTGAGATTTAAGCTTTGCTTTTACCTATGTCAAAAATAATGAAAAATTAAGAGTAACAAAACAGCAGCTTTTGAGTCTGGAGGAAATTGGTAACTGTCTGGTTATTCAGATCTAGGCAATACACGTAGCAGATAATGTTAATAAATTGATGAGATCCCTTTGGTATCGGTTCACCATCAAGAAATTCGCCGGACAAGAGCGGAACATCCATCCACAGTAGATGACAGCAGCATTCGACTTGTTCTCATGCAATATTTCCCTACATACTAGGAATATTTCCCTCTCCTCCCTTATTTAATAGTTGTCTTTTCAAGATCTTTATTAAAATTCCATTCTTTTAAGGCCCTTCCTTAAACAGCCGGTGAAAAACCACCATTTAGAAGCGATACATTGCTTGAAATGGCAATAGTTGTGTTAGGTGACCAGGTGTGAATAGCCAGGCATTTCCCAGCCTCCACATTTCCCATATTCTTTCCTCCCCCATTCAGTTCAGCTTCACAACATACCCTGATTGGGGGTGCCATAGAACCACTTACTTAAAATTAATCACATTTAAAAGACCGGTTAAATCCCCGGTTAAAGTATTAGAGGTATAATAAAATCCATATCTTACATTCAACGTATGGTTTGAAGGGCAGAACCAGCGCTACGATAAGGAGTCCATCGTCGTTGAGAGCCTGCTTAGTGTTGAGGCCGTTGAGCAACATGGTCTGTGGCTCAGAGCAGCATCTTACTTTTTGTGCATCTTACTTACAAATCGAGCAAACTTGGTTTGGCTAAACTTGTCGGAAAACAATTTGCAAATAGCTATCGAAATGACAGATCGTTGAAAGACGTCAGTGTGTCAGTCCATAGATTTGGTTCACTGATTAGATGACAGGAGGACCGCTAAACACCGTGCTGCCATCTCGTGGGTATTTTGGAATTACTCAGAAAACGGCCCATTGCGGTATACACGTTTTACAAATTGCAGTGAACTTTTTTTTCCCCAATCCAGTATTTGAAATCAGGATCTATCGCCTTAATTGTCGTTAAAACCCGTGAATTTCTTTTTTTTCATTGAAGGTAGCTACGATGAGTTCATATCGATGAACAATGTACGTCCACTCCAAATCAAAATTATATAGAAAAAAATATTATAATTTGTAATGTTCCTGAAAGTGAAGCATTAACTCAAATAGATATTATGAATAGTGATACCACCAGCTTGAAAAAAATTACTTCTGACTTGGACAACTCTATAAGTTCTATCGAACTGAAAATATACAGAATCGGTAAAAGGGATAATAATAAACCGAGGGGAATCAAAATTGATTTCCCCGAGTCAAAACGGCCTAAAATCTAATTCGACAAAAAACACTCACTAAAAATAACATCCGTATGTACCCGGATCTATCATTTGCGCAAAGAAATCAGTTAAATAATTTAAGAACGGAGCTGAAAAATAGGCAATCTTCAGGTGAGCAAGACATCACAATAAAATATATTAATAACATCCCAACAATTGTCAAACTATCCCCACAAAACTGACCCATAACCTGAAATCTACATCACTATCTCTCAACATTTATTACCAAAATGTAAGAGGACTTAAAACTAAACTAAATAATTTAAGAATTAAACTACCGACCTTAGAATATGTTTACTGCTTCACTGAGACATGGTTGACCCCAGATATTAAAAGTGGTGAGTTAGGATTTCACTCCCATAACACCTATCGAATGGACCGCGATACTAATACTAGCAACAAAAGTAGGGGAAGTGGCTGTCTAATTTCTATTAACACTAAATTAACCTCAAGAAAACTCAAATGTGCAAGTATCAACGTGGAACAACTATTTGTTTTAGTGACAAACAAAAGTGAAAAAACTATAGTTGGTTGTGCGTACATTCCACCCTCATCTGATGTCCAGTTATATACTCTTTACTGTCAAGAAGTAGAAATATTGCGAAGAAAATATCCAGACGCTCAATTTATCCTTACAGGTGATTTTAACCAACCTACTGTTCATTGGGACATTAACGACAATAATACTCGCACAAACTCCACGTCCAATAATGGTTCTCGTGAACTTATGGAAATGTCATATTTCCCAAATCTTAGACAAGTGAACTTTATATATAACTGCAACAATAATCTATTAGACTTAATTTTTAGCAATTCCAGCAATATAAGTGTACAACATGCAAATGACAATGTTTCAACAATTGATAACTACCACCCAACACTTTTTGTTAAGCATATATCTCTACAAAATTTAAATTTAGAGTTTTTTCACAAATCACGCAACCGACATCAAGCCGTCTTGGCTCAAATAATAATTATACCGCTAAACCGCAGAAACTAATTCCGCAAGGCATTTATTAATGACGAAAAAATCTATAATCACTCCATCGATATTTATTTTTGCTGTCAAAGGGGATCGCACCCTTTATACCAATGTTCTAAATTCACAAGTCTAGAACCACGCGAGCGATTTAACTGTATTAAGTCATCGAAGATTCGAGTTTGTGTGAACTGCCTCAGTACTAGGCACATCACGAAAGCTTGTAAATCGAAGAGTACATGCAAAACATGCGCGCTCAACCATCATAGTTTGTTGCATTTCAAACAAACTGATGGGCGGAAGTCACAAACGGACCCAATACCATCTCCCGCGTCACAAACAGATGCCGATAATGATAAATTAAATTCTTCGAATCCGGTTTCGTTATGTGTAACAAATTCATGCCCTAGTGCAAATACTACTGCACTCTTAGGAATGGCTGTTTGCACTACCAGAGACGCTAAGGGCCAGGTACAGACGATACGGGCTCTAATAGATAGCGGCTTCCAAAGGGACATAATTACGCACAAATGCTGTTCACGCTTGAATCTTACGGTACGAATCTACGGTAATCTCCAAGTACTTACGTCACGGGAATAGGTGACGTAAGAAATGTGACAAATGGCGTAACTTGCTTAAAATTATTCTCCCGCTATGACATCACTCAGTCGTATACGATTAAACCATACAGTAGAAACCATGACCAGTGAGTTGCCTACTGTTAACATTAACCGCTCCTCTTTGTCGTATCTTGACAATTTGCCCTTAGCAGACACAACATTCTGTACGCCCGGTGAGATTGATATCATCTTGGGATGTGACATGTTTGCTCGCATTCTAAAGGCAAACAAAATATCAGGTTCTCTCGGCCAGCCATTTGCTATCGAAACTACTTTGGGATATCTCATCTTGGGTACTGCCCCAACGATGATTGAAAACCCAAGTATAAACACCACGCAATCATTTTGTACGTTCACGCAAAATGATGAATTTTGCCTTTCGCGTTTCTTCGAATTGGAAGACATTCCAGATGAGAATTTTTTAACGCCCGAGGAACAAGAGTGTGAGGATATGTTTAAACTCACTACTTCTCGTGACATAGCAGGTCGTTATATCGTCGCGTTGCCGTTTCGAAACAGTCCCTCTGTTCTCGGTGAATCGTTACCCGCCGCCGAACGCAGGTTTCGGTCTCTCGAACGCCGCTTAATATCTCAACCCGCAATAAAGTTAGAATATGACAAAATATTGCGCGAATACCTTCAGAAAGGTTACATTTCCCCAGTTGACAATTCTGATTTACCGCATTACGTAATCCCGCATTATATCGTAGTTCGCGAAGATAAATTGACCACCAAAATTCGCATGTTGCTAGACGCGAGTATGAAATCCGATTCGGGTAACTCGCTTAATGACATCCTACATACCGGAAATAATTTACAAGGTGATTTGTTTCGCATTATCCTCAATTTCCGATTATTCGCCATAGCTATAACCGCTGACATAAAACAAATGTATTTACAAATTGTGGTGCAAGAAGAATGCCGACGTTATCAGCGCATGCTGTACAGATTTAACGATAGTGACCCTTTGCAATTGTTTCAATTTAATCGCGTCACGTTCGGCATGTCTTGCAGTCCATTCCTTGCAATGCGTACATTGCGTAAACTTGCGTCGCATGAAAAACCTCGTTTTCCACTTGCTGCAAACCTGGTGGAAAAGGGCTCATTCTACATGGACGATTTCGTCACCAGTTGCTCGTCGGTCGAGGAGGCTTCCGAGTTGTCTACGGAAATGATTCAACTATTCGCCGCGGGAGGATTCGATCTTGTAAAATTCTCTTCTAACTCTCCAAAGTTTTTATCCACGATTCCTACAGCTCGTCGTGTTAAGGAACATGTGGAATTTAATCCCGATGAAAACCTGAAAATAATAGGACTTTATTGGATACCCGCTTCTGATCATTTCGTATTTGTCGTACACACCGACGAAAGAACTTGTACTAAACGAAACATTCTCTCGACGATTGCTCGTCTTTGGGATTCGATGGGTTTCGCCGCACCAGTTGTATTATTGGCTAAGCTGATAATTAAATCTCTATGGGAGTATAACCTGGATTGGGATGATAGTCCTCCTGAAACAGTTGTCACACTTTGGCGACAGTTTAAAAAAGAATTGCCAATACTGCAATCTATTAAAATTCCTCGTTTTTTAGGAATCGAACCCCAGTGTATATTAACGCTTATCGGGTTTTCGGACGCAAGCGAACGCGCATTTGGGGGTCTTATTTACCTACACGTTTACTGTCCGAATACTGATAAAAGCACAATTAATTAATTATGCGCTAAATCCAAGGTCGCTCCGGCTAAGAAGATTTCACTTGCGCGATTAGAACTATGTGGAGCGCTAGTACTTGCACGGTTAATGCATTCGCTCAGTAATACCTACACATCAAATTCGAAAGCTCATACGACTTTAGCTTTTTGCGACAGCACGGTTGCTCTAGCGTGGATAAATTCACCGCCCGCAAAATGGCAGACTTTCGTTGCCAACCGTGTCTCACAAATACAAAACCATCTGGGGGCTGAATGCTTCCATTATATAAAAGGACAAGACAATCCCGCCGACTGCTTGTCGCGGGGTCTTACGCCCGCTCAACTAATCGACCATCCGTTATGGTTTAACGGCCCCGTCTTTGCCCAATTACCTAAAAGTGATTGGCCTTTACAACGTTTTAATACGAAATCTGCGACTGATCCTCCCGTACGGAAAACAAAAATGTTGATGTCCGTTCAAGACATTAACCGCCTCAAAACAATTGTTCCTCCGTTATTGTGTGCACTAGCCTCTCGCGTTAGCTCATGGCCGAAATTAATCCGAATAGTAATTTATGTTCTTCGTTTCATCAAGAAATTACCACGAGCGTTCGAATTAAGCCATATCTTAGCTGCAGAAACCGCTGTTATTAAATCTATACAAGAAGAACACTTCTCCGAAGATATAAAGGCAGTCAAAGATAGGAAGAAGGTTCGGCGAGCGATCGCAAAACTGAATCCGTTCATTCATGACGGAATTCTAAGGGTAGGAGGCAGATTGCGAAACGCGGAAACAGAATTTGACAGTCGGCATCCAATTCTATTACCCGCTCGTGGTCATGTAGTCAATCTAATAATAGACTACTATCACATCAGAAATCTACATACGGGTCCTACGTTACTGATGTCGCTGATAAGACAAGGATTTTGGATACTTTCTTCGCGGAATTTGATTCGGAAACGTGTGCATCAGTGCAATACTTGCTTCAAAGTCAATCCTAAACCGCAATTCCCAATAATGGGAGATTTACCCGCATGCCGCGTCCGCGAAGCTAAGGCTTTTCTTCACACAAGGGTTGACTACGCGGGCCCGCTTCAAATAATCCCTTACAGACGTCGGGGGGTGCGAAGTCAAAAGGCATACATTTGCTTATTTATTTGCTTGGTGACCCGCGCAGTTCATATTGAACTCGCTTCGGATCTTTCCACCGAAGTCTTCCTCAACGCTTTTAAGCGTTTCCTTTCTCGTCGAGGTCCTGTGAGTATAATGTACTCCGATAACGGAACGAACTTTGTGGGAGCTAAATCCCATTTACGGTCTTTATTTGAACTTATAGAGTCACCCAATTACAAAAAGGAATTCTCAGACAATCTGTTGGAGAATCGAATTGAATGGATGATGAATCCACCGCAAGCTCCTCACTTTGGTGGGATCTGGGAAAGTAACATTAAATGCCTGAAAGGTTATGTAAATAAAATAGTAGGCACCTCTCTACTGACGTATGAAGAAATGCAAACAGTGCTTTCTCAGATTGAAGCAATTCTAAATTCACGCCCGCTATCTGTACTTAGCGTTAGCGACGTTTCGGCTCCATTGCCGCTAACCCCGCACATTTTTTAACGCTCACTCCCTTAAAATCTTTACCCGCTGCTGATTTGTCAGACGAGCCAGTCAACTTGGCACAACGCAAACATCTCGTGGATCGTCTTGTTCAGACGTTCTGGAACCGATGGCGAATTGAGTATTTGAATACTTTGCAAACTCGCCAGAAATGGAATACAAATGCGAATCCGGTAACGACATGCACGGTAGTAATGATTAAGAGTGACAACATCGCGCCACTTCAATGGCCTATTGGGGTAATAGTCAATGTCTACCCCGGGGCAGATGGGGTGATCCTCGTTGCGGAAGTTAAAACTAACTCCGGAATATACCGCAGGGCAGTCGTTAAACTCTGTCCCTTACCGTCACAATAGATTTAACAACATCTTAGAAGTTAGTTCATAATACTTTTATTCTTAAAATCAATTGGGTTGATTTCATTGTTAAATAGGTATTAAACCCTACTTCTAGTTTATCTACCGCAGGTTCAGTATTATTTTTTGAATCCTTTCAAATCATATTTTTACGTTTCAATGTTTTTTTTTTTTTTTTTCTTTGCTATATCGGTCAATTTGACCGTTTGGTAAAAGAATTTATATAACTTACATACATATTTTTATAACTTTACATAATTAATTACATTCTACCGCGTGTTACAATTTTATTTGCTCATAAAATAATTGGCACTCTTTTGGTTTATGGAAGTGGATTCTTTCATCCCCTACCAGGCGAGGGGCATGGTTACGCTCATACACATACCTACACATACACACACCTACATAGCACGCATACATACTGTCACTGTTTGGAATTGGTATTAATATTGTTGTAAGTTCCTTTTCCTACCCATCCCTATTTGCCTACCCGCCAATCTTATTCAGTCTGTAATAAAACTCCCGTCGCGAGACAACCATTGTGCTCCGCCGTGTATCCGCCATTATAAATAACTCCGCTGTGTACTATCAAAATAACGAACATTCAGGCCTATTGTGATTGTGCCTCTTGGATGGGTAAGGAATCATACAAGTGCATTGCCAGCCTACAAATTTTATCCTTTTCCGGTGAGTCCTCTCCTTTCTATGCAACATGTATTTTATCATTTTTAAGCAGTGATAGTAACACAAAATCAAGGTCCTTCGCCAGTCATTCTTTGACACAAACACATAAATCCACTCTCACAACATAAAATACCATTCAGCGGTGCTATTGTAACACAGGACAAAACAAGAACTTTTCAACTAAAATATAATATAATAGCAGAAAGGCATTTTGTATTCAGAAATGAGAAATATTCTGACATAAATTTGGATGTTAAACATAAAATTAAAATACAATTACCTATGAGAAAACCAAAACCAAACAATTACGGGAAACTTGAGAACATGGCTTATTATTATTACGTATATTGTAAAGATGTTAGGATTCATGAATGGTATGATTTTTTTAATTTTGTTTTTATGGCCCCTTTAAATTCAGCCAAATTCTGGATATTAGTAAGAGCTGAGGGAAGTTTATTCCATATGGGAGGGCCCGTTACATGAAAAGAGCGATCATAGTAAACAGCTCGATTTGACCTAGAAAGTTCGATTAGACGATTAGTAACATGTAACATCTAGATCTGCTGACCTTAGGGTAAGCTGTCTATCGCTTAAGTTTTGTCGGACACATAGTTCCGATATATAGGCTGGCGCCATTCCTTGCAATGCTTTGAAGGTCAAGCAGATCTTGAAAGATCTTGATTATAGAAAGAAAACGCCTTCAAATGAGAATATGGGAAGATATTGGAAAAGAAAACTAACGTATAACGAAAACTCGAATGGAAAGAGGAAAAATAGTATGGTCAATTGGAATTATATAACAGATATGACACCTGAACTGTTTAAAATGAAAAAAGAGGAATTTTCCGAAGAATTATCTCCACCGAATAATGAAAAACTCAAAAGGAATACGGTGGGTCAAAGTGATGATAATTTTTAAGCAATAGAAACTTTGGAAAAATATGTGAGCTGCGGCCAAAAACTTCAGTTGTTAGAGTATTAAACATGTTACAGTACTCGCAATTTAAAGGAAATATGCAACAAATTATGGAAAATAAAATGAAAACCAAGTAATAGAGCAATTTACAAAAGAAACAGGATTACATGTGCCTGCGGACAGTGTAACGATGAAAACAAAAACTTTTTAGCGGCAAGTCCGGGTGGCCTAATCGGTAAGGATACTATAATTGAAGTTAAACGCTTCTTCAAACTTTGCAAATACACTTTGTGGCGTCATTTTTTATTAAATGAGAACAAATAACTTTGTAAAAACAGAACTGTGTAATTAATATTATCTACATGTTTCGAAAACAGAGTGTTCTTCGTCAGGATAAGATTAATATTAAAAGTCAAACAAATATAGGCACATAAGAATTAAAGACAAAATATATATTTTTTTATTTTTTTTTATTGAAAATTTTTGATTCAATACATAATACAATAGATACATGAAATTATGAAAAGTATACAATAAATGTGTGAACGAAAAAATCCCACAAAGGCAATGCCTGTGCGTGGGTATAATATTGACTTTGTACTTTTATTTTTATTCTATAGTTATAGTGAATATTTTAAGTAACCATAAATTAGGGATTTAAAAAAAGGAACTGAATAAATGCATTTAAAAAACTACAGCATAATAACAGTCTGCACTGTTATTATTGTATTTGAAAATTTTGTAAGAATAGATGTTACAAGTGCAATTCAAAAACTTAAAAAACAACCAAAAAAAAATAGCAAACAATATTATATATCTTCTCTAAAAGCTGTCTAATGATAGATATACTTAACGGCTTTATTTAAACTTACAAGAAAAAAATATCTGTTTCAGTGTTTTTTAGCCAAATTTTGGTACTAAAGAGAGAGGTGATTAATTACTTAAAAATATCACAAAATACAATTACATAAAATGAAATAAATAAAAAATATATTTTAAAGTTAAATACCCTTATAGCATCACAAAGTCATTGGAGAAGGTGTGTGGAGTGTGTTTTTAATGAAAGCAAGGAGAGGAAGTTCTCGGTAGGGAAAAGGTAGGTAAAAGTATGAAATGATGGTGGAGAGATTCCGGCTGTAGAGATCAAAAGATCTCCGTCTTCCAGTTTCTCCCAATCCGGCTCGCCAAACAGTAAGTGGACAAAATCATCCGCCACCAAAACCCATGCGGACCTCACCCGTGAACCTCAATGCTCAGTCACCAAATATAGCGGACCACTTGGGGTGACCAAGTGGCGGGGGTGTTGGTTATCCAATAAATGTTTCCCGGGGCGATTGTACCTATAACGCCTCCCAAATTGAAAATTTATTGTAGTACTTGACATAAACAATTTTAGTACGAAAGCTCGGTCAGTATTGGTACACCGCGATAAGTCACTAAACAGAAAAAAAACCAATAAAAAATATCGATTACTCGGGGAAGGACAACACTAGTCTACCGATAAAATTCGTTACATCACTAATTCGCTTTGTATGTATTTGTCAAAACCCTCGTTCCCCGGCCCCCCTCAGGGGAACTGAGCGAAAGGGACAACTGCACATCGGGCCGAAAATACCTAAATAAAATCTTCAAAATCGATGTTTTGTATTCCCCATTTTTGTTCTCCAAAACTCGACCGATTTAATTTTTTTTTCACTTACTGTATTAGAAGAAAATATTCTATGTCGATACGTTTTGCTTTTTTTTTAAATACATTGTTTAGTTTGTATACTGAACGTCTTTTGACGGCGTTTAAACCAGGCAATTTTATTCATTTTTGGAAGGTCCTAACTTCTATAAGAAGTAAATTATCAAAAAAAGCAAAACGTACCGACGCGCTAGTGGTCGATATCTATTTTATGTAAAATTTTCTCTAGGGTCAAAATCCAGAGAGATAAACGGGGAATACGTTTGTACGGAAAAAGACGCCGCCCCTATTCCCTCTTAATCTTAATCATAATATTTTTTTATTTATTTTATGAAGTTGTAGAGTTGTTAACCTCAACACAGGCTTGACCTAGTGAGGTTACAACCTGAATTGTAAACATTAGACCTAGGTACCATGTAAACAAACAAATAAATAAATAAATAAAAATAATGACGTTAGGTACTTAGAATGTTAAATCGGCTTACGAGGCTGCAGTCCACCGCTAATTTGCCGCCTTCCCTGCTCGCCGTACGTCACTCTCCTTTCAACGTCTTGCTGACGGAACAAACTTAAAGTCTATGCAGGTAGCTAGTCCCCGCCTTGCATTCATATAGGTATGTAAATAACAATGGCTTTTTGTTCAGTCCGCTGTATAAACGAACACTACTGATTACGCCAGTTATGGAAAATTTATAGTACGAGATTGAACCTTCAGAATAGACCATAAAACCATGTCAATTCATTTCTACGTACTAATGGCTGTGAACAGTAAGGACAATAAAGAAGTTAATTTTTGTCGTTTACCAGATGCAATGGACCACCTGTAACCACTAATTTATTTATTTATTTATTTATTTATTTATTAACGCCCTTTTTCGGGGCTTTTACATTACATATTAATAGTAAGAAAAACAAAGCATTCATTGTACATAACTAAACTGTCTCAGTAACAATGTTTTATATTTTTGTTTAAACATAAATTGAAGATGTTCAAAGACTTGGTATAATTGTTTCCCTCCATAATCTACGATGATCTTCATCGGGCTCCTTGGTGAACGAGATAGTCTGTACACGCGACAGTTATCCGGGTCTTCACGTGATAATAATAATTAAAATAAAATTATTTAGTTAAATAAATACATTCAATAATCAATAACTGCCTTACAACTACTAAGATTTACAAATATAACTTGTGAGATACAACTAAGACTTATAGTTAATGACTTATATCTAAGGGTTATAGCTAGTGACTTATGACTAAAACATAAAGGTAAATGCCTTAGCTTAGTAAATGCTCATGTCCATATGTTTCGAATGATTAGAAATAATTGATATCCCCTAAACTACACTGCCTAAATTAGTTAACCGTTTATGTAAAATAGATCGCAAAAAATGAAAAAAAGAAAAAACATTTAAGTTGAAATCTAACAAACATTTCTCTGACATAATAATATACACACGCAGTTAAAAACATGCTCCGCAGGCGGCTTTTCGTTCGGCTTCGCCAAGTTAGTGTTAGTGATCTTTTTGTAAATCCAATAGGAACTGGTTCGAAAATTAGCCCGTTCCTGGTATCCACTGTCAACGTGTCAACCAGTGATGGCAATGATGGCTAGTCACCGCGAAAAAGTAACCGGGACGGGCGATAACGTCATATGTAATATACAGCCGCTTGATACAACTGATTATTACAGTCAATCTTTCGAAATCCGGGAAATACTCCAGGTTCACAAATTCGTAAAACTTATACCTTGGAAGGGAAAGTCCCTTTTGCGTCTTGACGACGAAAGTTGTGTCATCTTGTGACAAATTCTTGAATTAGAAACCGAACTACAATAGTAGCTTTGTCTGTCTGTTTGTACGGTGCGACGGGCAAGGCGCGGTGGCAGACATGCATTGGAAGTCGGATTGTTAAATTCAACCACGCAGACGCAAGCCTATTTATACTGTTTGACACCTGTGAAACTATAAATTGTCAACACATTAAAATGCAAATCACATTTAAGTTGGCTTTATAAATGACATAAATATAAACTATCCGAATCAAACTTTACGGAATTTTAAGAAAGTTATATAAAAAAAATAAAGTGCCTATTCAAAACACAAACTAAAAACAAAAAAAAGTTGAGACTCAAAACAACCATTCACAAAATGACCAAAAATCAAACTGAAGGTTTATTTGATAAAATATGAATTACAAAGTAATACCCCACTAGTGTCATTCATTCAGATCATATTGAGGGAGCGGACTGCGAATCGGCAGAGACGGAGGACGAAATGAAAGGCGTCAGTCGATACAGTGAACGCTTTGAGTCGCGGAGATGGACAGCGGTGAACCTTGTGAGGCGAAGTGTATCTCTGAGATGTAGGTCCGCCGCAAACCATGTGAGCTGCGAGATAATGTTCTTCGAAGGTTGCAACGCACTGGCACAGGTTCCGGCTTTGAGTCGCCGGGGGGGCTGGCCGGTTGGCTGTTACCGCATTGGAACGTATTCACTGATGCACTGTGCTACTGTGTGTTTGACTTGCAGAGATGACTTAACGACTGGCTGTACGTGGCCCGCTGCCGACTTTTATAATATTGCTGGCTGGGCAAGTAGTTTCAAAAAAGGCGTGTGATATTCGACCGCCGCGCCAAATTCAGAAAGTTCGCGAACACTCCCGTCGCTGTGCTAATAGATTATTGTTGAGGCGGGAACTTTCCAGTGTTTGCCGCACTAATTGTTACCAGGCAATAGAAGTACATATCGGCCGTAGGTAGATGCCGATGACGGCTTGCACTTAGATATTTGTTTGTGGTGTGTTCCACCAGTGGCGCTGCGATGGATTTTACAATAGAGCGACCGTTGCGGCAGTTATGTAAGTGGCTAAGATTTGTTCGGGTCGCCACAATACTATTATTATATCTTTAAATTAAAAATTTATTATTTTAATCCTACCCAGTAGAAAAAAAAATTCTAAATTAACCCGAAATATTGGGATTCGAGTTATTCTCACAATTCACTTAAAAACCAATTAAAATTAAACGACTACATTCTGTTTTTTTTCGTTACTTGTTTTTGGGTTGTGCCGTGTTGCGCTACCTCCCTCTTTAGCCAACGATGTCCAAAACGTTGGCAAAATAAGGAGGTACCGCAACACGGCATAACACACTAAAAACAAATAACGAAAATGCTTTTGGCCGTGAAAA
Organism: Limnephilus rhombicus; assembly: GCA_929108145.2. NCBI lineage: Eukaryota > Metazoa > Arthropoda > Insecta > Trichoptera > Limnephilidae > Limnephilus > Limnephilus rhombicus. The sequence goes on from OV815289.1 coordinate 35,906,737, forward strand.
TCTTAAAACGTATTCTGTGTTTTTCTTAACTGAAAAATTGAAAAATTTTCAAGGTGTGGTCTAAAATTACGTTTAGAGTCAGAAGTTATACCTAAATCACTAATATCAGAGACATTGATTATATTAATAACAATTTTTAATTTAGCAAGTGTTGATTTGCCGGTTACAAGACAACGTGTATCAGGAAAAATGCTGTATTTAATTGTGACAATTATTTTATCAAAAATATGCTCCGCAAAAAGTTTTGAAATTGTTGAAAATAAGCCAATCGAAACATAATTGATTACTTCGCTTTTATTCCCTTTTATAGATCAATGTTATTTAACTTTTTTTCCATAGATCTGAAAATATACTTTTTTGTTTTGAAGAGTTTTAATTTTCCATGTACATTTGTTACTTAAATTTGAAATTTTTGCGACCGGTTTCGACACGTCTGTATCATTAACGAGAAAACTTAAAACTAACTTAAAAATTCTATACAAGTACAAAAATTAATTAGGCAGGGGTAGTGTGCCCCCTGTGACCCAACATCTGTACCTACATGTATTTTTTTATTATTCGTGTAGGAGGTAGGTCGACATAAGATTTTTAAAATAATAAGTAAGTTCACTTTTAAAAGGTAAAAAAAAAACAAATCTTTTAACAAGCGATTCAGTATAAATTCAAACGATGCAGCAGGTTTCATCATTAAAACCATTTTAAAATGATACTACTTTTGAATATCAGAGACTCCCTGGTGTAATATCAGGTCTAACCGATGACTGCAAGTTTTGAGCAAGTAAAATTTTGTGAGTGATTTGTGAAATTGTAATTCATTTCGTAATGCACGGACCAAAAAAGACTGTCTTGTTTAAGTCACTTCGAGAAAAGGCATAATAGCAGACAAAATACGAAAAAGTTTATTCTGCAAAGTTAGTTCACACAAACCGCTACAAATTTCTCACTTGAGAATACATGTAGCTGCGAAATAAAAAAATCTTTTTCTCAAATGTGAGTCAGCATGAGTCTCGTCAGATTATGCTTTCGAAAAAATAAATAGTTGCACTCGGAACAAGAAAAAGGTTTTTCTCCACTGTGAGTCAGCTTTTGCTTCCTCAGAGTGCCCTTTTGAGAACAAGAATAGTTACACTCGGAACAACAAAAAGGCTTTTTTCAACTGTGATTCAGCATGTGGATCTTTAGACCGTCCTTTCGAGAACTTGAATAATTGCACTCGGAACATGAAAAAGGTTTTTCTCTACTGTGAGTCAGCATGTGGCGAGACAGATTGCCCTTTTGGGAACATGAATAGTTGCACACGGAACAAGAAAAAGGTTTTTCTCCACTGTGAGTCAGCATGTGGCTAGTCAGATTGGTTTTTTTAAAACATGAAAAGTTGCACACGGAACACGAAAAAGGTCTTTCTCCACTGTGAGTCAGCTTGTGGATCTTTAGACTGCCCTTTAGAGAACACGAATAGTTGCACTCGGAACACGAAAATGGTTTTTCTCTACTGTGAGTCAGCATGTGGCTTGTCAGATTGCTCTTATGAGAACATGAATAATTGCACTCGGAACACGAAAAAGGTTTTTCTCCACTGTGAGTCAGCTTGTGGATCTTTAGTCTGCCCTTTTGAGAACATGAATAGTTGCACTCGGAACACGAAAAAGGTTTTTCTCTACTGTGAGTCAGCATGTGGCTAGTCAGATTGCTTTTTTGAAAATATGAAAAGTTGCACACGGAACACGAAAAAGGTTTTTCTCCACTGTGAGTCAGCTTGTGGATCTTTAGTCTGCCCTTTTGAGAACATGAATAGTTGCACTCGGAACACGAAAAAGGTTTTTCTCCACTGTGAGTCAGCATGTGGATCTTTAGACTGCCCTTTCGAGAACATGAATAGTTGCACTCGGAACACGAAAAAGGTTTTTCTCCACTGTGAGTCAGCATGTGGCTAGTCAGATTGCACTTATGAGAACATGAATAATTGCACTCGGAACACGAAAAAGGTTTTTCTCCACTGTGAGTCAGCTTGTGGATCTTTAGTCTGCCCTTTTGAGAACATGAATAGTTGCACTCGGAACACGAAAAAGGTTTTTCTCTACTGTGAGTCAGCATGTGGCTAGTCAGATTGCTTTTTTGAAAACATGAAAAGTTGCACACGGAACACGAAAAAGGTTTTTCTCCACTGTGAGTCAGCTTGTGGATCTTTAGTCTGCCCTTTTGAGAACATGAATAGTTGCACTCGGAACACGAAAAAGGTTTTTCTCCACTGTGAGTCAGCTTGTGGATCTTTAGTCTGCCCTTTTGAGAACATGAATAATTGCACTCGGAACACGAAAAAGGTTTTTCTCCACTGTGAGTCAGCTTGTGGATCTTTAGTCTGCCCTTTTGAGAACATGAATAGTTGCACTCGGAACATGAAAAGGGTTTTTCTCCACTGTAAGTCAGCTTGTGCTTTGTCAGAGTGCCCTTTTGAGAACATGAATAGTTACACTCGGAACAAGAAAAAGGCTTTTTTCCACATTGAGTCTGCTTGTGGATCGTCAAACTGCCCCTGTGAGAACATGAATAGATACACTCAGAACATGCGAAAGATTTATCTCCAGTATGGGTGCGAAGGTGACTCACAAAATTATTCTTATGAGAGCAGGCGTAGTTACAATGAAGACAAGATAATCGTATATCCACAAGATGTCTCTGCAGATCTGTCAACAAGTTTGAAAAAAAAATTATAAACAAGACTTATTACCCTATTATTGCACATTGCAAGTGGAAAAATGGATACCGCTAAATTACAACATTCAATCTAAATCAATAACAATCGGTTTTACCTGCTGTTTGGTTTATTCCTTCAACGCGTTCTAAGCATTCTGTTTTAACATCCGGCAGATCTATGTCCATTTCCATATAAGGAATACTTCCTTCATCTTCTCGGGGTCCAAGATCCGCCATGATGAAAACTGTCTTCACATTAGTGCTGCCTGCAAAAACAAACGACAATACGTACATCGATCATTTTTATACATACATACTATTTTTTAATAATAAAAACTATTAATTTAAAAGATAAAAGATACCCATCATTTGCCATCTAGTAGCGGGAATTTGGATAAGAAACTTTAAGGTCAATATTAGAAAAAGAATGACCCCAGATAGCAGTTTCAAGAACGACCATTCTCTTGAAGAAGTCAATGGAAAAGTTTTTACTTTCATCTATGTTTAGGCATATTTAGTGTATAATAATAAGTGTTTTTTAGAACAAATAAAAAAAATCATAAACTTGAGGAATCGGGAACTTACTGCAAAGGAATACAATTAAGTAAGTAAGTATTGCCAATCAAATATGTTACTTTTTTAATATATTTAATGCAACTAACCAGCTGTCTGAGGAATCTCGGCATATTGTAAACATTCCTTCTTTACATCTTGGAGGTCGAAATCATTATCCGTATACAGCATTACACCTCCGCCTTCTTCCTGGGGCCCTGGTTCCGTCTTGATGGAAACAGTATCAGGATTTAGTAGATCCATGGCCCTGCTGCGGTAGCGGCAGGTAATTGGTTCAAACCAAAGCAGATATTCCTGAAACAGAAAATTTTTATAACGGAAATTCAATTCCCATGAGGTTTGAAATTTTGCCAAAACATTGAAATCGCATACGTAACTCATGTTTTGAAACAAGACTATAATAGATACGTTTTGAGATTTTAACGGCCAAAAGCATTTTGGTTATTTGTTTTTGGGGTGGTATGCCGTGTTGCGCTACCTCCTTCTTTAGCCAACGTTTCAGACATCGTTGCAGTGTCCATCATCAGGGCAGATCCGGTAGATGTACCAGTACATCTACCGGATCTGCCCTAATGATGGACACTGCAACGATGTCCGAAACGTTGGCTAAAGAAGGAGGTAGCGAAACACGGCATAACACCCCAAAAACAAATAACGATAAATGACTACAATAATTATTGTAACAGTATTTTAGACTGGGGTTCAACATTTGCAAGTTAAGAACCGCCATCAAGGGGGCAGAACTCAATATAATACATACAATATGTATTTCTAAAGGTAAGCCGATATTTCCTTATTTTGGATCTCCCATTTCGCTCTTAACAGAAATTCGGAAATGCATGTTTATTTAATGTGAGTATTTTAATCAATGCAATATTAAAACTTTGCCGACAATCTTATTTAGGGAAGTGTTTAGAACAAACGGCTCTGCCAATATCATTTGTGTTATTGAATGTGATGTGTTGAGGTCTTAAGAAGAAGTACAAAACTGATTTATTCAATAAGCGAGACAGCAAAAATGGATATTCCTTTATTGCAGCCCTTCAAATTTCTGGGATTAGAAGAAGAAATAGTGAAAAGATGCTATCGTATATACATACATATTTTTTTATTTAATATAATGGTACAAAAATGACATGTTTTTATAAATTAAATAAAAATTTTCTTTCAAAAATACATTGTTAATATATCTTACTTATATTTTAAGAGCAAAGCTCGAGTTAAAAAGTCTTAACAAATTAATGTAAACCACAATTTAACAAAGGACAAATAATATTTTTTTTATGTATAAAACAAAGAATAGATATTTAACAGTAAACAACAAAAAACATGTATCTATAATACGTGTATATAATGATATTTTCCTTGTGATTTGGATGTACAATCAATTAAAAGACAATTTCTTTAAATGGACAATATACAGTGTTAATTTCAAGCGACCTCCCAGGTAAGTATGGTCCTGTTTTCATTAAATTTTAGGCAGCATCGCGTTCATTGGTCAAAATATTGTACACATATTTTCGTATCGGTGATCAATGAACCGATGTATGCAATTTTTAGCCATAAGTTGTTTATAATTGTTTGCGTAGCTTGTAGTTTTTTAGATTTTAGAAATGTATTATAAGTTTGTTCAGCGCCCTTGAGGTGATTTTTACAGAAACGGCGCTATATAAATCATCCAAATATTATTATTATTAAATTGAGTTTTTCTGTAAAGAAAGAAGAGGTTTATTGTGTTAATCTCACAAGATTTACATAAATAAAAGTGTCTAGTAACAAAACATACCTTTAAGAAAAGATACGACATTTTTTTTTTTTTTAATTTTTTTTTTTTTTTGGTACAGTACATACAATAGATACATAAATAAAATGAAAGTATATAAAAAAAACTTAATACAATTACTAAATACAAATATACATATTTTTTAAAAATGTTCTCCCATAATAAGCAAATGCTTGTGTGTACGGGAGGAAGTATTATTTGTTAGGTTATTTTGATTTTTTTTTTAAATTTAGTTTATATTAAGAATAAGAGAAACTTATGTGTGTATATGTATATATTTTTTTAATTATTATTATTATTTTTTTTTTAGTTGAGGTTTTCAGTATAATACGGGCATTTGCCTAGCTTGGTAGTCGAAATACCATGTAAAACAATCCTGTAATAAACAAAATGAATAAAGAAAATTTAAAAAAAAAAAAGTAACTGTGTTTTGAAATTTTTGAAACTGTCCTTAAAGGATCTTATATTTTCTGGTAATTTATTAAAGAAATTTGTTCCTAAGTATTTATAGTTTTGTTGACCCAAAGTTTTTTTACAAATGGGAATTGGTAACATGTATTTTTGCCTGAGATTTACTGTGTTTTTGAAAGGTATGGATTTATTTAGGATATCCTCTTTGTAAACTTGTAAGGTTGAATGATACAGGAAGAGAGTATTTAATTTTCTGATCTTAAATTCTTTGAATATTAGTTCAGATGGATAAAGAAATGATTTTTTTAATATTATTTTAATTATTAGTTTTTGCGCAATGTAAAGAGATAGTGTGTGAGTTTTATAGGCGCCACCCCATCCTATTATACCATATTGGATTATGGATTGACAGAATGCGAAGTACGTCATTCTCAGTAGTTCTTTACTTAAAATGTGTCTCAAACAGCTTAAAATATATGTCAATTTTCTTACTCTGTTTTTAAGAATGGTTATATGCGGTATCCATTTTAGACATTGGTCAATAGTGATTCCTAGATATTTGGTTGAAGTTTTCATTTCAATATTAGTACACAATAAGTTACAGTGGTGTTGTTGAGTGTGTGGTGCAGAATGGATCCTTATGTTTATTTCATACGGCGTGTTTGTTTTTTTTTTATGAAAAATGGTATGTAATGTGTTTTTTTAGAGTTTAATGTTAGTAGGTTATTGTCAAACCATGTTTTTAATTCATTTATGTCTATGTTAGCCTTTTTATTCAGTTCTAACCATGTGTTTGCTTTTAGAAGAAGCACTGTGTCATCTGCATATGAGATAATTTCCCCGTATTTAGCAACTTCAAATATATCATTTACATATAATATGAACAAAAGTGGTCCTAGAACTGTGCCTTGTGGTATTGAGAAGTTACTACTTTCGGAATCACTTAGTTCATTTAATATTTTTACTTGTTGTGGTCTATTTTCCAAAAAGCTTATAATCCAGGATAGCACCAGTCCATTTATTCCAATTGATTTGATTTTTTTTATTAAGTTAGTATGAGATATACTATCAAATGCTTTTTTAAGGTCAATAAATATTCCAATGCATTTTTCATTTGAGTCTAGGGCGGTATATATATAGTTTGATACTTTCGCAATGGCATCATGGGTGCTTGTGTTTTTTTTGAAACCATACTGTTTAGAATTTATAATGTGATGTTGTTCTAAGAAGGCCCAGATTTGGATTATACAATTTTTTCGAATATTTTTGATATATTAGATAAAAGGGATATATGGCGGTAATTTTGTGGGTCTTTTGGGCAGTCTGCTTTATATATCGGTGTTATTATTGTTCTTTTGTAATTATTTGGAAATACACCTTTTATAAGGCTTGTATTTATTATATGAGTTAATGGGCAAATTAGATATTGGTTCATTGTGTTTAATAATCGAATCACCTGTAAAAACTGTATAAAAATTTATATGATGAATAAAGAAAAAAAACTACAGTCCAATTTTTTTTATTATTATTTTTGGCCTCTATAATTTGTTGGGAGAAGTAGCTATTTTTCGTTTTTCGAATTAAAGTTGTTAATATGTTTTTATATTTTTTGTAATATGAAATAATTGATTTTTTAGCATTCGGTTGATGAGCTAGTTTGAAAAGTTTATTTTTTTTTCTAACTGCTTTTACTAATCCGTTAGTTATCCAGGGTTTAATTTTTTTTGTTTTGGAGTTTTGATGCAAGTTTTTAATTTCAGAGGCATTTAAAATGTGTTCTGATAATTTTTTTTCAAAAAAATATGCACATTCATTAGCGCACTTACTGTTTATTACTTCAGTCCATTTTTCTGTTGAGAGTGATTTATCTAATAGTTGGTAGCTTAATGTGGTTTTTGTGGTACTTAATTTATGTATCTTTTTGTTTTTATTTTTAGTTTCATAGTTAAAAAGTGTTACGTGATGATCGGTTATGTTTATCTTCCAAATCGTAGATTTGACATTTTTTATATAATTAAGGTTTACATTACACCAAATATGGTCTATACAAGATGGCGTTTGATTTGGTACTTCTCGGGTATAGTATTAATGCACGATTTGAAGTTGTGATGAGTCATCATGTTCAAGAAGTTATTTTTTTCAATTGAATTATGGTTATTAGAAATATTTATGTTAAAGTCTCCACATACAATCGTAAAAATCTTTGTTAATTTATTCAGGTATCGATAAAGTTCGTTTGTAAAATTCGTTATGTTTGAGTTGTGTGTACGGTATATTGTTATGATTCTATAAATAGAATTTTTAAATTTAATATCTATTTTTAAGCAGTTGACAAATTCAATGTTCACTTCTTCTGTGTTTAACACTTCACCATCGTCGCGTATGAACATAATTATTCCACTATTTTTGTTTATAGATATTTTGGTTGCAATTCCTCGGTAGTTGGGTAGCGCCCTTATGTATTGATCACTGTTGCAGTGTGTTTCAGTTAACCCTATGCACACCGGTGATGTGCTTAAATTATTAATGGTTATTAATAATTCATCTAGATTTCTTGAAAGGCTTCTTATGTTCATGTTTAGCACTAGAAAAGCGGAATCAGTATTATGACACCATTTGTTAATTTCGGTAACGTTTTCGCATATTTCTTCTGTAATGTTGTAGTTTTGATCGATTTTTTTTTTGTAATGTAATCATCCATGTTTAGTTGTAGTCGATTCGTTCCTTTGCAAATTGTAACATTTTTATTCGTTGTTTGCATTCTTCGTTGTTGGCTTTATGATTTGTTGGATAAGAACTCTTTTTAAATAGGTTGTTAGTTTTGCAGTTGATGCACTTTGGCACTTCATTTTTGTTTTGACAGTCTTTGAGTCCGTGATCTCCATCGCAGTGAGGGCAAATTGGTTTTTCGTTTATTCTTAGACAGCGCGTAGCTGTGTGGCCATATTTCTGGCAATGGTAGCATTGCATCAACGGGTTAAAGTCTTCCACTTTAATTTGGGAGAAACCCAGGTTTACTTTTTTTTTTAATAGTAAGTTTCTAATGTCTCCGTTACATTCGATAATAATGTTAATATGTTTATATTTTTTAATGTTGATTATTCCTTTTATTTTGATTTTTTCTTCTACATTTAATATGTTTATGTCTTCGTTTTGTAGGATTAAGTCATTTAAAAATTCTTCTTTATTGTAGTTCTCGTCGATTCTTTGAAGATCATACACGGACTTTCCTTCTTTAATTCGCCCACGTTAATTCCTTCAAGGTTCATTTTTTCAATTTCGTTTTTTGTCTTGATCATGTCTTCTTCTTTGTTAAGGTTGATAATAAGTTGGTTTTTCGATGTTTTTCTGATGCTAGCAATACCAACGCCAGTTTTAGAAATCTTTACGTTCTTAGTTATTATTTCCTTGATATCTTCTTTTTCGTTTTTTGAGCTGATAATGATGGGATATAAAACCGGAGATTTGTGTTGCGCACTAACTTCAGCGTATGTTTTAACATTTTGATTTGTTGTAATTATTTTTTCTAATTTTTGGCAGTAATTTTCATTATTTTGAATTATTTGTTCTTGCAATTGAATTATTTTATTTTGTAGTTTTAAATGTTCGCATTTTATCGTTTCTTCCAGCTTTTTAATATTGTTTTCAAAACTTTGTTTTATTTTAGAGTCTTTAACAGTTGTTATTTTATTAATATCAGTTCTTATGTCTTCTATAAATTCCTCCATATTTAGATTTGTTGACTCCTTCGGATGTGTGGTAATTGAATTTACATGGTTTATTAAAAACTAAAAAAAATTCAATAAATAAAAAATAAATATAAATTTTCGCCGGTGTGAGTTTCGAACCGAGCGCGGCAGCTATTCTGTTACTTCGGGCAAAAAGCAGTTCCGACGCGTTGGCCCACAAGGCCACGGGCCCTATTCGGAATCCCGGGAAGAACACTCGTATTTATTTGTGTGACGGTTCACGCGGCCAGCGCGTCGAGTTACTGATTGTCTGTATTGTCGCACTAGAATGTTTTTGCAAATTGTTTAACTTTTTTTAAAAACAAAAACAAAAAAAACACCGTAACTGGATTGTTCACTTTTATTAACTTTTATTTAATTTTACTTCCACCAGTCTTCAGAAAATAGCAGCGTTTTTTCTTTGAAAGAATTAAACTGTGAACTTTGGCGTGCCGTTTTATATTTTTCAAAAACACATATTTTGATATTTCCGTGTGGAAAAATTAGAAGGCATAAACACCCGTCGATAGCGCGTTCAAAACTGCGCAGGACTGCACTGATTGTAATGGTCTACTTCACGTTTTATCACACTTTTAGGTGTATTATTGTAGAGGTTTACAAAATACGTTTGACGTTTCATGTACCTAACAAATAAATAAAATGACATTTAATGTTATAAATTGTAATGTCGATTCCTTAATCACAATCACGATAGTAATAACTTTTAAATATTGAAATTAATCTTATCAATTTGCTTTATCATAGCCATAGATTGTTTTCACTATATTTTTTAATTATCTATAGATTATAATATATCGAGTCAACTGTTAAGTAGGTGCTGTGGCACATATCCAGTGACAGTCTACGGTTCATACACAATGAGGAGTCAAGATTGGCATTGTTTTCAATTAAAGAAAATTATGTTTTGGACTAAACAGAGTAAGGTATATTATGAAGAATAGCGTGATTGGAAATAGGATGAAAAGTCTGACTGTGAAGAAACACGTGTAAATAAAATTATATGGTTATCCATAGACAGTGATGAAGTATTAGATAGACCATTATTAAAATTTCCTTTCATTGCCTTTTAGTTTATGTTAGTACTAGCAGACCCGGACACACGTTGCTGTGGCTAACGAAACACAACGCCATTACCCAACCTTTAAAAAATCCACACCACGTACTTGCCAGCTGCCCGCTGCCTGAATTGAATATTTGAATTTCTCGGCTTTTCTCTACTATAATAAGCATGTATTATAAATATAAATCTTCCTCGTACATCACTCTATCTATTGGCGAAAACCGCCTGAAAATCCGTTGCGTAGTTTAAAAGATCCATGCGCACATACATTTTGAGCGACTTCATTTTATATTATGTAATGATGATGATTCGAATTATGTGTTGTATAATATTCAGGGCTGGGCAAAATACATGCTTTGCTGAAATTAAAATACAAATTACAAAATACTTTTTCGCATGTATTTAAAATACGAAATACAAAATACTTTCAAGTCGTGTATTTGAAATACAAAATACAGTATTTTAACCATTTTTCAATTTCAAATACAAAATACATTTGGTTTTTGTAGAACCTTTGGTTGCAATAAATTGTCGTAAGTGCCCTTATCTAAAAGCCGTTATATACGACATCTTTTTTCAGCCCGATTCCAATTAGACACAATGGTCATCACTGCAAACAACATATGAACCATGCTGTTTGCCAACTGAAATCGTAGATATGAAAATAGAGATGAAAATAGCGATCGCGTAAAGCGAAAAATGTTGACTTTTGTGTCTAATTGGAATCGGGCTGAAAAAAGACGTCGTGTATAACGGCCATAAGGGTGGAACCATAGAAGCAAAGCAAGTGCAAAAACTGACCAATCATATTGCTCAGAAGACACATCTCGTATCCGCTCCACTTGTAAAGTTTTGTGCTGTAGGACTTAGGTGTTAGATTATTATTATAATAACACGGCATGCGTTGCAATACCATATTCAAATAAATAAATTGTTTCTCCCTGCATGTCCTTCCCCTCCCGCGTTTCCCTTCCACCTACCCCGCCTACCCTCTCCGCTCTCCCGCTCCCCCGTCCCGCGTTCCATATATTCAGTCCCAGTACATTCAGTTTTCAAACTACTCGCGTGTCAGCTATTACAATTTATTTATTCAAATTTTAATTTTTCACATATTATTACAAATATTAATTTTTGTATATTATAAGAACAATCAGTCAAATCTGGTACCTGACATTGGTACCTATTTAAAATATCTATAATTTTAAAAATCCCTAGACAATTCTTTTGTTACGCAAAAAACAGCTGCCTGCTAAATTCAATTTCATCAAACGCGCGAACTGTCAAACGTGCGAAGTTAAAATAGTCGTTATGTTTTCTGAAATTATCTAATTTTCTGCGTAATTTTATTAATTTTTCTTTCCCTTAAAACCTTATACAAAGTATTAGAAAACTTAAGAAAATTAATGAAAAAGGTAAAGTCGTTCTGAAGTTATGGCGTGACCAAGGGAAACAAGGATTCATTTTTATATACATGGATGACATTTGTATAGCGCAATTTTGTGTCATTTTACTTCAAGTGCGCTCTACAGTAATCAACTTAAAAATAATCTAGTATTCAGTCAAATTATTCCTATAGTGCTTGATCTAATACTATGATACGAAAATGTACCTACAATACAAATCAATGACAAGTATTATATAATATCATACAAAATGTACAATAACAGTGCTATATGCAATAATAATAACTAGCATGACATAAAAAAAATGTAGGTACAGTACATTATAAAGCAATGATAAGAGAACTACAAATAATCATTAGTAATATTGCTATAGCACAGGACAATAGGACAATAGTACAGGATTCTAGCGTTTTTAGTCTATGTATTATCTATGTCAATTTATTTTTCATTATCATTATTAAGATCGTTAAATGTATTTGAAAATGTATTTTGAAGTCATAAGTATTTGAAATACAAATTACAAAATACCTCAGCAGCAGGTAATTGAAATATCAATTACAAAATAGATTTTTAGGAAGTATTTCAAATACTGCCCAGCCCTGATAATATTAAAGTTAAATTGCGCAATCCACCCATATATCAAATACAATATGGCTAGTAGAACCTTCAGTCTGTTGAATGTAGGACTTGGCGAACGCGAAGATAAATGACGTCCAGAAACATCATAGATAATAATTTCCGAGCCGTCATAGAAAAAAATAAAATAAATAATACATACAAAATCGTTCCTATACTGATATTTAGTGCAAGCGATTCTGACCTTGTTCTTTATATAAATATATATATATATATATATATATTTTTACGCTTAAAATTGCTTCTAAAAGTCCAAGATACTTTGTAGGAGGACACAAGTTCCACAGTCGACAAAAATTCAGTTCCGCAAAATCGTGACAAGCTGGAAACCCTGTACGTGTGTCCATCAATTCTTTTTAAAAGCCACCTCTGGGCCGAATCCCCCAAATACATGAAAATCCAACTTGATACTGTTCAAGTTTGGAAGAGCCGTCCGATTGATAACCAACTATGTACAGACCTATTGCTATATCGAATGCACGGAGGCCATGTAGACATGCTGAGTCTGCTCAACAGGAATTTGAATGGGGCCTGCTCGACAGATCTAACAGCATTGATTCCGTTTGCCTCGCTGCATGTACGCGAAACTCTACAGTCACCCTATTCACAGTTGAAGTTGGCTCAATGAGAACGGATCGTTTCTTCAACTAGTGTTGGTGTAAGTCGGCTCGCGAGAAGAAAGAACTACCGTCGTATTTTCCCCCCTTCATAAATTGAATCCCTTCCTACAACCTCCACCTTCCACCTCACAACCAAATGGCGATACGGCACCCTGTCTTTACACCGTACAGACACCGGCCGACGTAGTTCAGCGGTAAGACTCTTGACTAGCATTCCGAAGGTCGCGGGATCGAATCCCGGCGTGGCAAATAAATTTTATTTGATTAATTTGAGTTATTTCACAATTATTCATTTAAAAAAATATATATATAAAGTAAAGTATATTTGCGGCAAGTTCCAGAGTGGAAGATACTCTCAGTATCGCCCTGGTGTAAGACCACCATTCAGAATTGAAACGTTACTTGAAATGACATTAGCCGTGTTTGGTGACCAGATCTGAATAGCCAGGTACTTCCCCACCTTCCTCTTCCCCATCTCTTTCCCCTCCCCGCTACCTTCAGCCTCACAACATACCCCAATTGGGGATGCCATAGTCTCACTGGCTCCAGACGGGAGCAGTTGAGATTCTTGTGCGGTATTCACTGCAAAAAAAAAAAAATATATATATATATATATACAAGGTGTCCGAAAACTCGTAGTACAAGCAAGAAACTGGGGAATCCTCATCACATTTGGAGTCGATTTTGTGGTATAATTTTTTTTGATTTGAGCTTTCGTTTTCGAGTAAATCGAGTCAGAAGTTGATTTTTTTTTGGTCAAATTCTTATAAATTATAACTGACGTTCATAGCACCTAACTAATAAAAACTAATTAAAAGAAAACAAACAAATAAATCCGGATTTAAAGCAGTATTTTGAAAGTATCCATAATTTTATTCCGTGTAGTACGGTCGTTTCACGGTTAAAAACAGCTGTTCATTATTTTCGCGCTTCCAAGTTCAAAGTTCAATGCGAAATTTGCTGTCCCTTTCTGCGCTCGGTTCGATCAACACAATAGAAGGGGTAAGCTACTAATCCGAATGGCTTGGCCTTGAACTGTGAACTCTGTACCCGAAACATACGGAAGCAAGTCCAAAAAGGTAAATGTTCAGGAGATGTTGTATGATAGATAAGAAAAAAACTAATTATTAAATCAATTAGTTTTTTTTTTAAAAAGGAGCAAATGAAACTAAATTTTTATAGTAAAGCCTTTAAAAATAATTGTTTAAAAAAAAACGCTGACTTGAGTCAACATTTCAATTTGGGAGGCGGGAATGGGTACCGCCGCCCCGGGAACCTTTATTGGATAACCAACACCTCTGCCATAGGTCACCCCAAGTGGTTCGCTACGTTTGGTGATTTAGCAGGGGTGCCGGGTTCATGGGGTGAGGTTTGTCTAGATCTTGCAGGCGGATGACCAGGACATGCTGAACCCTAGATTCCTACCCACCCCTTAAACCCTTTTCCTTCCCAGAACTCTCCTCTCCTTCCCTTCCTTAAAAAAACCCTCCACACAGCATCCCCAAAGATGAAATAGGCCCCGAGGGAAATTATTTTCCTCAGGGCCTCCTGTGTGGAGCTCATGTAAAAAAAAAAACAAAAACATGGACTTGAGTCCTACTGCCTCTAAATGAAGTGGACTATTTTGTTATGACATGTGGTGTATTATAAAAGGAATAAAGTCCATGGTACACCCTTCTGCTTCTATGATAGTTGTTGCATCATGGTACTTGCATCCACATGCAATTTTGAAAATCGTATTTTTTCTTCATAATGGGACTTCCATCTTTCTGCCACTGATTAACATGATAATTTACTTCAAGTCTACATCAAAAACTCATTTCTTCAAATTTCGGACTTGGACCGTTTTATCCTCGGGAACGGAAATAAAAATGGTTGCTGTTGTGGCACACAAGACAACAAACATGGCCGCCATTGGCTACAGTCGTGTTCGAACCAATTTGAACAAGGTTTTTTTATTATTTTTTTTATAATGATATAAAATTTATCAATTGAGAAGGCGGGTATGGGTACCGCCACCGCGGGAACCATTTATTGGATAACCAACACCTCTGCCGTAGGTGACTCCAGGTACTAATATCTACAGCCTGTATGTCGGACGAATATCTACAGCTCATATGTTGGACTAATATCTACGAACTTCAGAGTGTTGACTAATATCTACAGAGCTAAGATCGGACGAATATCTATGACGGTCCTAGTGTTGACTAATATCTACAGAGCGTAGGATGGACTAATATCTACAAAGGGCAGCTGAGCAAGAGGTTGTACGGAGAAGCTTAAATTACTTCAATTACGTAAAGGCTTAATTGTTTAAAGTACATGAAGTTTTTGCATAATATTACGTATTTTGCTGTTTATGAGGACAATAATTTATTGAACATAATTTATTGGTCATAATACAAAGATATTTATTTATTTCGAAATACACGGCACCTCAACCTAAACTAACCTAACCTAACTCACATAGAAATAGTTATGGTAACAGACTACATAATTTAGAAGCACTCGAAATAAAAAAAGCTGTTAAAACAAAAACCCAAATCCTTAATAATCAGCTAAATGTGTCCAATAGGTCGATATTAGGGGTTTTTACATACATACATAAATAAAGTTTTTTTTAAACTGCATTATTGCGTTTTCCAATATGGTATACATAATTGCAAATCCAACCTATGCCAGTGCCGTAGATATTCGTCAACTTTGGTTCTCATAGATATTAGTCAGCAATTGAGCTGTAGATATTCGTACGCACTTTGGTTCTCATAGATATTAGTTAGATTTTTTCAGTTTTTGGAATTCCTGTAGGTATTAGTGGACGCCTTCGTCGTAGATCACCCCAAGTAGTTCGCTACGTTTGGTGACTTAGCAGGGGTCCCCGAGTTCATGAGGTGAGGTTTGTCCGAGTCTTGACGGCTTTTATTTGTCTGCCTACCAGCTGCATGGCAGGAGATCGTGAGAGTGGTTGAGGCCGTACTCTCTCGAAACTCGAGCTAGTTTATACTTCCATTCAATAAATAAAGTTATAGATTTTAAACTGAAATACTCTGGCATTTTTAGTTGCTGAAACTTGAACTGATACCAGTAAGCATAATTTCACTTCTTCAGTAAAACCAAAATTTAAAACAATTGACAAAAAATACAATTAATGAGTATAAACATCATACATGAGTAGTGCGGTAATGAATCGGCAGCCGCGGAGCGACGCAGAGATGGTGCACCAAGCATTCACGGTTGATATCTGATGTTTTCTAGCCATAAAGTACACATTAAAATATATAACTTTACAGCTCATAGAAAGGGCTACAATCTTTGTAGGAAACATTTTTTCATAAAATGTCGGCCTGAAAAGTTCTGTGACAAAATGTAAAATAACATGCCAAAAAATATACAAAATTTTACCTTTTCATACGAATTACAAACAAACGGTAAAAGTTACGACGAAAGTTAACTGAATATTAATTGTAGACAATGTTACAGCAAAGAGAATAAAAATTCAACCCGATGTTGTTTAGTAATCGAGATAGACGTGATTTACAAAACCCTTACACTTTTCATGTTTGGGCGGGCACAGGCGGGGAAGCAAGGGGCGTAGGAGCGGGGACTTTTGGCTAAACACTTGTCTAAATGGTAGTAGTCGATGGTGTTTCAATTGGTGTTCTACGACTTAGGCTGACTGGACTATTAAAATCATATTCCACAGCCATGGGAGGAATGATTTCATGCGTCCGTCACTCCTGGATACACTGACTCTCAGATTCCTACCCATCCCTCATACCCTTGATAGGTATACCTATTTTTGTTTGATGTCCGCAATAATTAACTCTGCAAAAATCATACCTATGCTGCTAAAATAAATTAAATAATATTCCCAGTGTTCAGCGATAATTTAATAGGAGTGACCGGATATTTGTTTTCACCACAAATTTATTTCTTTATTTTTCGTCAGTTTGTTTTGTCTCTTGTTGATTGCGGTCGTTGACGTATGATGAAGATTGCGGTCGATTGATATCTTTTCTTATTGAACGGCGTACAAACCCTTCATTTAACAAGGTTTAAAATAAACTGTGTGTTATTTTCATATTTAAATGTGATTAATTAAATACCCCAGACACTATTTTAGATTTTCACGGCCAAAAGTATTTTTGTTATTAGTTTTTGGGATATTATGCCGCGTTGCGCTACCCCCTTCTTTAGCCAATTTTTCAGACACTGTAACGCTGTCCGAAACGTTGGCTAAAGAAGGAGGTAACGCAACACGGCATAATGTCCCAAAAAGTAATAACAAAAATTAAATACCCTTTCATTTAACCAACATTAAAACAAAGTTTGTGTTACTTGTGTGTTATTTTCATATCTAAACCTGATTAATAATACTTGTGCGAGATCAATCAAACACCATTTCATCATAACAAACTCTAAAACAAAGTGTGTGTTATTTTCATATTTAAACATGATTAATTATTGTGCATTACGATGGAATAATACAATGAATAATACCAATGCTGGGTCTTGGACGCTCACATGCTCCGCTCGGGGCTACTATCTACATAACAAAATAAACAGGTACGCTAATTAACCATATTGTTTAGAAGAGAAGAGGTGGGAGAATAAATATTATTTTTTATGCATTAAACCGCTTACTCGTTAATACGGAATACTTTTTATCCAAACAGTTAGATTAAGCTTGATTATTACGAAAAGTGAGTATTTATATCGGGGGAGAACAAAAAACATGCCAAAAATATGGATTTAACATTTTATTTTGTTAAAATTAATCCACTCGCGCGGAAACGCCATGTTTCATCGTTTTTATTTTAACATTTCATCAATGCTGCCAATCATAGAAAAAATATTTTTGCGTATAACAAAGTGAATGCATTATTGACAAGTTTGTACCTGTATTTATAACAGTAGAACATGGAAAGAAATTTATTAGAATAATTACACAAACCCGCTAGACAAATCCTGCTTTGCCAACAAACCATTCAAAAACCTGGGATGTTTTTTAAAATGATGATGAAATGCGAGTTTATTTTAGATAATTTATTTTATAAGATTGGTAGGTACTTCCGACAAACGTCATATTTGATTGTCTATTAGTTAAAAAAGGAACATTCCGTATTATCCGTGCATCAAACTTCGACAACGTTGAACGTTCCGTATTATCCGTGAGGTGGAACATCTTCCATCTGTCATCATGACATTTCCGCCTTTTTAAAATTTTAACCCTAAATAAGACGAATTTTTTTTTAAATATATTTTTTTTTAATTTTAAATTTTAAAATGCTTAAATTGAAAATCTTTGTTTATTTGGGTTGTCTATGTGATGTAGGTTCACCAGTTTTCCGCTTGTACTACGAGATTCCGGACACCGTGTATATATAAAACCAACACGTAAAAAAGGATGAAGAGATTTTAAGTTACTATTTTTGTTGACGTTTCCCTGGTTTTTTAATGTCTTCATTTTTAATCGCCTGAATTGTGCATTCGAATCACAAAAAATTACCCTCAGGTAGAGAAAATATGTATAGCAGTATGTCCGTCCAAGAAAAAAGAACCAAAAAAGGGTGCAAAAGATGTGCAAAGTTACTGTGCAACGAACATCGTATGTACATGTGTCAGGACTATTTTGCTGAAATACATGTCGTAGGATTACGATTAATTTTGTTACTACGATTAATTTTTATTTTTTTTAAGAAGGTTAAGATAAAGCAGTTGTAAAATTCAAGAAGTTTTTCCTTAGATTCCCCAAGGTATTGTTTTTTCTAATACTAAGCAAAAAAATGTAATGAATATTACTTTTTCTGATGGTTTATGTTTTCTTCCATCCTTTAAAAACCATTGCAAGTATATTAAACTATTATTTGCAAAAACAAAAATCATTTTAAGTATGGGCGGCAAAATGCTCCCCACGCGAGCACTCACGTTTCACGGAAAGGCGCGAGTACTCTAGGGTTAAAATTACGTATGTATTTAATCAAAGTTCAAAACCTCCCATTAAAATTTATCGCTTTGGCGCTGTTAGGATCTTGATAAGAATTTACTGGATCACACGCACTTTTAGGTATAAATTATAAAAATTACATTTTTTTAAACATTTGCTACAAGAAACAACTATTTACACGAAAAAATAGGTTATTAAGTTCTTAGTTTGGTTTAAGTAGGTAAGGTATGCGTATTTAGATTCAATGAAACTTTCGCAACTTTTATATGAATTGATTCAATTTAATATAGACAATACAATTTTAGTATGGACTAAAAATGCACAATGGCGGCAAAGGAATGTTTTACAAAGAAAATTTTGAAAAAAATTTTGAGCATAAAAATGAAAATTTAATCTTTTGTCATATCTCCCGGCGTAATAAAAACAAACTCCGAAATCTCCGCATTTGGCGGAATGGATTCATACGTCCGTCACTCCTGGACACCCTGACCCCCAGATTCCTACCCATCCCTCATACCTTTTTCCTTCCCAGAACTTAATTTCCATCCTTTCCTTAAAAACCCCTCCAAGACCTAGAAAAAAACCATTCCACCCCCCTAAGATGACATTGACCCTGAGTAAAATTAATTTCCGCAGGGCCTCCTGTGCGGAGCTAATGTGAAAAAAAATTCTATCTTGAGTTTTTGTGACAATCACGAGTCTATATATTACATATATCGTCATTGATAGTGTATTTTTTTTATAAATAACATGGTAACACATTAAAAAATTTTCTTATATATTTATTTATTATAATCCATTACATCACCATACTAGGCGGCTGCCTGTTTCATGGTGACCAATGGAATATAGTTAGTTACTTTGTGGTGTCTAGTGTGAGTATACAAAATTAAAACAAAAGTGCTATGAACTATTTAGAAGAACTAAATGCACTAAAAATAATTTATCCATGCCAAAAATGTTCGATTATTTCTAGAGATTTAAACTGTTCCAAATCACAGAAGCCTTGAACTGCATTTGCCAAAAATTGGTAATTTTGAAATTTAACCTTTTATCATTAGGCCATAGAAGTCGCAATTTCTGTAAAAACTAATCAATTAAGCGCCAAGCGAAATATTCTCATAATAAATAAGCACCAATTAAGGAATTTAAGTTTTAGGTAAATATGCAGTTAGTCCACCTCACGGATAATACGGAACGTTCGTGTTGTTGAAGTTTGATGCACGGGTAATACGGAATATTCCTTTTTTAACAAATAGATAATAGACAATCAAATGTGACATTTGCCGAAAGTACCAACATCATAAAATAAATTCTTGTATATTCTTATTTTATTTTTTTTTTATTTTTTTTTTAATTTTTTTTTTTTTTTAATTTTTTTTTTTTTTTTTTTTTCTTGATTCAACTAGTTATATTTTCCTAGCCAGGAATTAATAATAATAATAATAAATTTGGACAACTTATATAGCGCTGTTTTTGCGAAAAATCGCCTCAAGAGCGCTGTACAAATTAGCATGGATTTTACATTAGAATTTACTTAGCTTAGGAGGCTAGATAACAACTCGTCTTGCAGCTATCAAGCGCATGGATTATTGGAATTCTAGCCCCCCGATACATTAAATAAAATATCTTTTTATACACGTATTTCAATTTACTTAACTATGTAGGGGGCTAGATAACCACTCGTCTTGCAGCTATCAAGCGCATGGATTGTTGGAATTCTAGCCCCCCAAATAAATTAAATGAAGTATCTTTTTATATGTACGTATTTTAATTTACTTAACTGTGTAGGAGGCTAGATAACAACTCGTCTTGCAGCTATCAAGGGCATGGATTTTTGGAATTCTTGCCCCCCAATAATACATTTACCTTATGTATTTAGTAATCTACCTAACATCCTTAGTCTAGCTTAATCTAACTTAATCTACTTAATCTAACCTAACCTAACTTAATCTTACTCACACATACTCAAAACCTATATTTAATAAATCTGCAGTTCATAACAACAATTGCAAAGAAACCATAAAAATAACATGTAATCAACGCTAACGAAAATGTATACACTCGTAATACACTGTAATGATTGTCACTGCGAACTGTTTATTATTATTGATTGTTGTTTTAAACACTATCTCTTAGGTATTTTAATTTGTCATTTATCACTTCATACGTACGGCACTGGTAGAAACCGAAGGGCGCGGGATCAGTCCGATAACTTCCTAGTCCATGTGCTTAGGGGCGGGGGGCAGGCGCGGGCGGTTGGCAGCGGGGGCAGCTAAGGATGTAGAGATTGCAGAGGTCATCATTTGGTTCTCTTCTCTGGTGCGTTTCTTAGAAGGCCGCTTCGGTGGCCCACACCCTAAGAGTATGGATACTAGAGAGACGGCATGTAAAGTGTGCCCCTCTGCCCAAAGCATGCCTTTTCAAAAATTTTACCGAACGGTTTTTAGATGGCTGACATTGGCTTTTACACCTCGGTCGCGCATAGAGCTCACAGAAAAACGTTCATAAAACATAGAAAAATGGTCCACTGTGCCGTAAAATTGTGTAAAATTAGTTCTATGAAGACCTTTAAGAAGAAAGACAGTCTTACCTTTCACATGTAAGTGTTTAAACATAGCTTAAATATACATTTTATAATTTTCGGCGTGTTCATTTCAACCGCCATCGCCATGAGCCCGATGTTATCACGTGAACTCCGACTGCCAATGGGCCGAATCAGTCAACTTAAATTATAATAATTAAAAATTACCAAAAAACTTTTATGTTTTTATTAATCATAACGCACAAATATAAAGTTGTGATTCACACATGTCATAGGTATATGTTTTTTATCATTTAGCTTATTCATTTTTTTAAATTTTTACTTTGTCTTTTTTGCACTGTTATTTTTAGATTTTCTTCCTACTAATTTACCACTCCTTTTACATATGTTTACACGAAATTCAAAAGTCAAAGTCAATTCAAAGTTTATAATCACTGTATTGTTATGTAAAAGTCACATTGACATGCCCTCGTGGTCGAGGGGTAAAGCTCTTGACTAACAATCTGG
Organism: Limnephilus rhombicus; assembly: GCA_929108145.2. NCBI lineage: Eukaryota > Metazoa > Arthropoda > Insecta > Trichoptera > Limnephilidae > Limnephilus > Limnephilus rhombicus. The sequence continues at coordinate 35,928,665 of OV815289.1, forward strand.
AGGTCGCGGGTTCAAATCCCGAAATAAATTTTATTCGATTGATCTGTGTTTTCAACATTTTATAATTAAAAACATTATAAGATATATTTCCGGCACGTTCCAGGTGGAAGACATTCTCAGTATCGCTCTGGCGTAGGTAAGACCACCATTCAGAATTGAAATGTTGCTTGAAATTAATTTAGCCGTGTTTGTCGACTAGATCTGAATAGCCGAGTACTTCTCCAGCTTTCTCTCCACCATTTATTTCCCCTCACCATTTACCTTCAGCCTCACAACGTACATGCTACAGACGGAAGCAGTTGGGATTCTTGTGATATATTATATGGTATATCTCTACATATTATAAAACAAAGTTATTCGCCGCGTCTGTCTGTCTGTCTATTCGCGATAAACTCAAAAACTACCCAAACGGATTTTCATGCGGTTTTCACCAATAGATAGAGTGATTCATGAGAAAGGTTTAGGTTTATAATTTGTCAAGGTTTTGTGTAAATTGATTGAAATATATAACATATCTGGTTAAGCGGCAGCGGGCAGCGGGCAATGGGCTGGCAAATATGGGCGGTGTGGATTTAATTTAACAGATGGCGTTGGTTATAAAGGTTGGGTAATGGCGTGGCATTTTTTTACGTTAGCCACAGCAACGTGTGGCCGGATCTTCTAGTATAAAATAATATGTACATTATTTTTAAATAAATTAATTATGAAATAACACAAATTAATCAAATAAAATTTATTTGCCCACGCAAATAAGTCAAGCAGTGTTTGTTCCTATCACTTATTTTTTTTGTTATCATTGTAAAACTGTAAATACAGTTCTTTTATAAGATTAATATCGAGCACTCCTTTCTTAAAACACAAGCACCAGCTTACATCAGAATAGAACGCACAAAAATTTTCGCTGCAAGTCTGTTGATTTTATAAAATACGTATAAAAAACCATACTTACTATTTATATGATAAATTAAAATCTATTTCAAACTGATGAGTTAAACAATGATAGCACCAAGGAATGGTGCCTTGAGTTACAGTGAGTTCATAACACTAGTTTTTTTACCCACTTGCACTTGTCAAGTGAAAAGTGAGGCCGATGTATTTCGACAAGCGCTTCACAAATCTTGATTTCGCAAAAAATGAGTTAAGTACGTCCTAGTAGATGAAGGTAACTTAAAATAACTTGTATAGGGAACAATAAAAATTAAACAACACATAAGTCTCCAGTCTCCTTGTTTCTACCCTCTCCTCATTTCATTACTTATTTTTCAATTAAGCTATTATATTTTATGTCCAAAATGTAATAAAAAATTAACGAACGTTTAAAAAATATAAAAATAATAATGATTCCCATTCACAGTTCGGCCCTTATCTCCAGAGCGCCGCCTTCCCCCCGCAAGCTAGCCACATTCCCCGTTTCTATCCCCTCCCACTAGACGGCTACAAATTTGGAGAGCTACATAGGTTTTTCGCTTATCCCCGTAATATTCCGAAAGTATTGCCGCTTCCCTTCAATCTTAGTTCCATGCCCACACCGAACGGTTCATATGGTCCACAGTCGTAAATACAGCGACGTGCGGCGAGCAGCGGGGGTTGCTACGACACCCAACGACCGAACAAATGACCACATCTGGTAAATGTTCGCTACCCATCCTGGGTTTTCAACACTTCGCATCTAATGAATCGCGATAACAATCTGCACATATTCTTAAAACTCGTTATACGTCCACACTGCTTATGATAAAATTATTTTGAGTTCACATATGTAATGTACACAGAGTAATAAAAATTATTTGACACTTTTAAGGTCTCAAAATGTTAATTATCCCTCTTATTTAATAAGGGATAACGAGACCGGCCAGAATGCGTCAGGCTGCTCCGAGCGCCTGACGCATTCATTAATGACGTACAGTACCTACCTACTCACTGGTTGAGCTAAAATACGGTAAATTTTTGAGATCGCTGGCAATGGTTAATACGCACTTTTTTTTAAAAAAATCTTTTGATTCACCATTTACATTAAAAGACAACTATTTGCATTGGGGGAAGTGAAAAATATTTCATTCTAAATTTCGATTACGTAAAATTAAAATTAGCTTTCATTCTGTGAAACGAGACCGTCCATTTTCAAACATTATTTTCAAATGTCATTTTGTTATGTTGGTATAAGTTTGTGTGATATGGTTTATGATACAAAAGAAAGTGCCCACTTTATACCGCCTGCTCGCGTCAAGGCAAGAAAAACATCCCAGTTTTCAAGTAGTTTAGCGGCTACGCTAGGTTTGTGTAACATGGTTTGTGATACAAAAGAACGTGCCCCTTTATAACGCCTACTCGCGTCAAGGCATAAAAACTCCACAATACTAGTTGGTGTACCTTCCTAAAATATTTGAGAATCAATTTTTCCGCTATGGCAATCTTTTTTAATATTCTAGCTATTGGTACCTTGGAAAATGTGAAGGATTGATTGTCTATGAACATATAAGTTGTTAATATAAATAGAATATGGCGAAGAGTTTGTAATCGCGTAAGTGAATTAATTTAAACAAAATTAAAATGTTAAATGCATATTTTTTGCATGTTTTTTGGTCTCCCCCGACTTAAATACTCATTTTTCGTGATAATAAAGCTAAATACAACAGTTTGAATAAAAAATATTCCGTATTAACGAGTAAGCGGTTTAATGCATAAATAATAAGTTTTATATAGTCAATATAATAAGAACTTACTTACAGACAAGGCGAAGGCGCAGCGGTCAATTCCAAAGCGTTCAACAAACTTCGCAAGAAAAGAAGTGCTTGAATTATAAGAACTGTCTTATAAAATTGTTATGATTATTGAAATTATCTCAAATTGAATGCATTTAACACAATACTTATTGTGTGATTCATACACAATATAATTACTTCGAACGGCGGAACATCAAACTCTGCGTGCGAAGGGCCGAAATTTGACGTTTGACATTACCATAGACAACGGAAGATTAAAAAATAATTTCATAAGTAAGCACCGATCATACATCCTAGCTCGGAATAATAACCTGAATAAAGCGCTCTCCTCACGACACTAAATTTAGTCACTAAATTTAGTCATGACTGCATATTGTATGGTGAGGAGGCACAACCGCCTGCGAATTGGCAAAAATCACCAGCCGAATTATTATTTCCCTTCTGCCGGGACCCCCCACTCCTTAAAATTGGGCCGAACAGCCAGCCGTATTATTATTTACCGTCTGCGAATTCTCTGTTGGGGCCAGCCGCAGAAGGAACGCCCCCGAATGGACATGTTACGACGGGTCATTTAATTCATTTCTCCTCGAAGAGCGTAGCGCGCGGTCGTTAGCACTGTTAGCAGCGACTTGTAGCAGTACGCATATTTGCAAAACTTATACCGGTTCAGTCGCGGTAGCGACAATTTATATTTCAAAAACACCTCTTTATTGGTTATTTTTTATCACTTGGCAAAAACCAAAAATGGTTTATTTTTTTTATTTTTTTTTTCTGGAGAAAATAATCTTTTTAATGTGTGTATTAGAAACATTGACCTATGATATCACTTGATCGAAGATTAGAAATTAATAATATTATTTCTAATTATTTTAATTTTGATATTATTCCCATATACATATTGTAAATTGGTTATTTTTTATCACTTTGCAAAAACAAAATTTGTTCTAAAATCAAGATAAAATAATCTTTCTAATGTGTATTATAGAAATTTAATAATTTTATTTCTAAGTAGGTATTTAAATTTTGGTATTGAAAATTTAAATTGTCGCTCCCGCTCCCTATGAGACGATGTATGAATGTGAACGAGGCAAGGAGTGTGTGCCGAGACCGAGTTTCCTACGCCGAAACGGCGTGATGGTTAGTTAGTTAGTTTTTGTTATTATTTTTGACAGTAATTCTCAGAAGAAGAAAAAAAAATTTTTTTTTTCAATACTCTTATTATTTTTGTCTGTTATTCCCAACAAAAGGATTAATATTTTCTTAACTGTGGGAATTTTTTAATTAATTATTTTTACATGAAACGACAAAAAAGTTAGTGGACGATAATGTTCATAATAAATTTGCAGAATAAAATATGTGTTGTTTTTATTTTTTTTCGTTAAAGGTAATTTTAGTTAGAAAAATACGTAAGTTGGAACATTTTTAAACTTTTTGCCTGCAAAAAAGGTTTTTTTTTCAAAAATTATACAGGGTGGAACAGCGGTTCACGACGAGTTCATCGAAAACGAATTCATCGAAAATCAATTCATCGAATCGCCAATTAATCGAAAAAATGTATTTTGTTGATATTTGAAAGAAATGCCGAGCGGACCGAGAAGTTAAAAAGTATTGGTCAACCTAAACTAACCTAACCTAACCTAACCTAACTTAACCGATTTAACCAATTTTTAAATATTTTTTATCATCACTCTTAATGACCTTTATGAGTTGTTTATGAGTTGGTTTCATTATGAGTTGTCTGGTCACCGTTCCTTAGATATCCCTTTTTTGCAGTATCAGACAATGGGAAATCGAAGAGATAACATATAAATTTTACATTGTCACTACGAAACTGACAGTTGCTAAACACATTTAACTCAGTTAAACAGACCTTTTTGGGTATTTAATTTTGACAGCTCAATATCTACAAAAAAATGTTTTTCGATGAATTGATCATTCGATGAATTGATTTTCGATTAACTCGTTTTCGATGAGTTTGCTTTCGATGAATTGATTTTCGATGAACTCGTTTTCGATGAATTTGCTTTCGATGAATTGATTTTCGACGAACTCGTTTTCGATGAATTTGCTTTCGATGAATTGATTTTCGATTAACTCGTTTTCGATGAATTTTCTTTCTACGAATTGATTTTCGATGAACTCGTTTTCGATGAATTTGCTTTCGATGAATTGATTTTAGATGAACTCATTTTCGATGAATTTGCTTTCGATGAACTCGTCGGTTACCGGAACAGCACGTACCCGAGAGATTTTAACCAGCGATCCCCGAGCTTATTTAGAGTAAAAAAAGTGAATGTCATTTTTCTGTCCGATGACATTTTTTATCTATTAAAACAATTTTTTGTCTTCCTTTATAACTCTTGTATATTCTTCAATTACCTGTATCAATAGTCCATTTAAAAATCAATGTATTATTCATTGATTTGCGTGTTCTTATGTAAAAATATTTTTCCTTTAGAGGTATAATGTTGTCCTTCCCGAAACGAGTTTTATCAAACTCATTGGGAGTAATGTATTATAAATTGTATGGAATAATTTTGTAATATATTATCTCAAATAAATAAAAATAAATTAATATTAAATAATAAAATATTATTCCATCACACGCCGCAACTGAGTACTCAGGAGTATAGATTGTTTATAGCGTAGCGGTCATTTGACAAGCGTTACGTCTCGTTCTAGCGACACTTCGTTCAAGCGAGACAGCGCTAGTCCGCTCAAACACATCCCGTCGTGATGGGATCAGTAGCGACATGTGATCGAAAAACATTTTTTTTTGTTTATTAATAGAAAAAATATATCATCGGACAACACTTTTTACTCCAAATATGCCCAGGAATCGTTGGTTAAATCCCTCGGGTACGTGCTGTAACACCCGTATTTTTTTATTTCAATTTGTAAAATTTGAAAGCGTCGTTTATCACCTTTCAAAAACAGTTTTTAGTTTTCGGATATGTTCATAAATATTACATTTATTTGTATTTTATTGTAAAGCGTTAATATTTCTCGTTTTTCTATTAATGGTGTTACCAGATTGAGCAACTCACAGAAACTAACATAATCCATTCGCAGAAAGTTCCTAAAATCAAGAGGATTCATTTCCCTTGCGATATTTATGTGGCTAAACTTACGCCTTTCGATAAACCATTTATTTGCCCAATATTTTCTTTTACGAATCGCATTATTGTCTGTTGTCAATAAAGCCAACGCTAATCCAATACGTTGAAATTTCGAAAGTGACGGAGCCATGACACGTTTGCGCACAGTGCGAGCGCTCCGAACACGTGCGCACAGCGCAAAAGCTAAGACCTTTCTGCAAATTGGATGGTGTGGTGGAAACCGCCAATTTGGCTGGCCAGCAAGAAGTGACTAGAAATTGGATGGTGAGGAGGGCACTTAACCTGTCATAATTTTTGTAATCACCCAATCGGAGCTGTCAGTCAGGTAAATATCTAGTGAGAATTTATTTCATTACACCGTTATTATTCCAGTATCTGGACTGTCGTATAGAAAAAAATATTTAGCAGTGCTTAGGTATGTTTTATTTTAAATAAAACCGATTGTTTTGAGATGAGAACTACGTTTGGTAGTAAATCTCTAAAAGACATTTAAGAGTAGCTGGTCAGGCATACCCCATACCATTTTTGGTAGAAACACTCGATTCATCAGCAAACTATAACGCTGTTTTTCCGCAGGATATTTAGAGGACGGACCGCCAAACAACTCTGTCTTGGCATACACCCCTTGCTTCATTCACATGCATACATGCTATCATATCATTCTGACTCTTGACGTGGCCCGACGCAAGCAATGATTCACTTGATCGTGCCAGGTCTTCCTCTGGCGTTCCCGACTTCACTACCACTCTTATCTGCTTCATATTTATATTATTGTTCCATTCATTGTTCGTTCGCTCTACATGCCCAAACCACCTGAGGGTCCCTTTCTCAATCTTACTCATTACCCATTACGCTTACATCAGGCTTGTATTTTTCACGAATCTCCAACGATCATCATATATGTATGTGGTTTTTTTCATATGCATGAACAGAACGGATAATCGTGCGTTCTGTTCACAAACATCGTTGCGATATATTTATTTCAGAACACATTATGCGGTTTTTACGGGGATGGCTGAAATGGGTTCTCGATGAAGGTAGGTACTCTCTGTTTTATTTCGGTTGAAAGGAAAAAGTATTTATATATTTATAGCCTTACTAAATAAAAAAAAAACACAACACGGCGGATAACCTGTGTTGTTGCCGCAACATGAATATAACAAGAATACACTAAAACACGAAATATTACTTATAAGATTTGTTCTTAAAATGTATTTTAAATCTGGCAACAATGTAATTTTTAATAGTGAACATAATAAATTGTTTGTTTTCCTATAAAACCGCTAGGTGGCCCGCATGCGCCGTTCGCGCTGAAACCGTGAAAAAAAATTCACTCCGCGGATGTGTGTGTAATTTTACTCAAATGTGATCGTAATTTCTATTAATATGACTAATTCACGCTTATATTCGTATAATTGATATATTTACCGTTTTTATGTGGTTTGTCACGAGTGGGGAGGCTAAGAAGCACCGCACTAAGAGGAGACCGATTATACTATCTCACTCTCTCACAGGCTAAATCCTATTGATGTATGTGTTAATGTATTCGTCTCTTTTTAGTGTCGCTATTTTTCGTTTCATCGAGTTTCAAATCAGAAACATATTGCAAGTGTAATCCGATTTGAGATTACAGCTTAGTAGTAACATCAACCTGAATATCGCTAAATTAGTTGCAAAAAAGCAACACCAACCTTCACTTCAGAAAACTAAAGTAGACAAGAGTGGTGAGGCTAAGAAGCACCGCACAAAGAGGAGACCGTTTATACTATCTCACTCTCTCACAGGCTAAATCCTATTGATGTATGTGTTAATGTGTTCGTCTCTTTTTAGTGTCGCTATTTTTCGTTTCATCGAGTTTCAAATCAGAACAGTGCTAAAGAATTCTTCATTTCAAAAATGGTCAGAAATTTAATTTTGTTCTAATGTCTATTTTGACCGGACTATAAAAATTCCAAAACAAAATTAGCATCTCTTTCTCTCGGGTCAATCCACACGTGCCAAAACAGGCGAGCGAATAACGTATAAAAAATGGCCGTCATTAGGGTCGGACCGCTGCAGTGCCGAAACGGTGCGTTTGTCGTATGGCTCAAAAACGGTCATTTGTTTTCATGCAAAGTGCACGGAGCGGCAACCGTGCGGCGTCGGTACAGTTTTTCTTCAGCTGATATTAGTATGTCTAAATATGGTTTCTTGCCGTTGAATTTTAGTTTTAACTAATTCAAGTAATTCATAGAAACATTCTCAAGACATTCTTAAATAATAATAAAAAAATGTTTGGATCTTGTTTTAACCTAGGGTAAAGATTTTGAAATCACCAAAATTACACGTTAATGAAAACATCGGTGATGCTCTTATACGGGGGCGTCGTTTTTGTTTCTGTTGGATGTTTTTCAACAAGAGCACTAACAGTAATGTTACTTCGTCAGAGTCCATGGCTTAACTGCTGTCAAATGAATTTAAAACATCAAACCCACGTCTAAATATCACTAGCATACAAACGCACGGCAGTCAGATACGCTTTCAATTCAGGCGTTTGGTATAGGACTGCTACCGTACTGCAGCGGGTTATAACAAGTGGCACGGTAAACGTGTGGCAGCGTTCCGACACGAAACGTCTAAATTGAAAGATCCCTTAGCTAATGGCGGCCGCGTCATGGGCACACGACACTGTCTGCAAAGAGCATGAGTTTGAGCAAACTAGCGTTGTCTCGTTTGTTAAACAGCGGCTAGAACGAGACGCATGCAGGGTCTCTCTGTGTCAGTCCAATGCAATGCACGAGCGAGGGAATACCGATTTTGTTTACATGGCATGTGTGTGATTTCGTGAAGTTTTGACCTTTATCGAATTGCTAACAACATTTTGCGTCAAAAAACAAAGTACGTGTTTGTGAATTACATTGAAATTTACACGGTTATTAAAGACATTCCTCTCATAACCGTGTGAATCTGAATCTGTGGTTCCTTCAAGATGTTGTTTAACCCTACTTTCGTACAAGTTCGAATAGCCTCTATACACAAAATAGGTTATTAGGTTCTCAGTTTAGTTAAATTAAGTAATTCACACGTATTTAGTTTCAAACAAAACTTCGCAAATGCCAAATACAATAATAATAATACTGCGGCAATGGAGATTTTGAACTTTGAACGAAAATCGAATTTTAATGCATATTTTTCCGTCTATCCTGACTGAAACCGGTGGTTCTTGTGGTAAAAGCTTAAGTATTTTACTTTTTAAAATTTATGCCTAGGTATTTTAAGTGTAGCCGAATATAGTGGCTCTTGGATTATTAATACCCTATAATGTCTTTAACCCTCAATTAGCCGAAATTTTTTTTTATTATTATTATTATTTTTTTTAAATGTAAAAATGCTCATATCGAAAAACTATATGTTTATTTGGGTACTCTATGTGATGTAGATTCCCCAGTTTCCCGCTTGTACCACGAGTTTTCGGACACCGTGTATAACGAAATTTTTCCAAAGTATTTTGAATGTTCTATATTATAGAACATACAAAATACTTTGGAAAAATTTCGTTCAGACATCATTAATAAAACAGAGATAAACTACCCTCTCAGGCCGTGTAAAAAATGTGTATTTTTTCCATGAACAATTTTTTAATTAGTAATGTTTTCACATCCGCGGCCGTTTGTCAATTGAATGAAATTTTCACTGGGTTTTTTTAGTAAGGCTGTTAGAAAATATAGATTTTTATTTCATTCGACAAAACTAACATATATTACTGTTTTATGGTGAATGCTGGAAAGGCTTTTGTCTTTCTGAAAAAAAAAACATTATTTATATCTGTACCCCCGAGATTACAATTTTCAAGCAGACGAATGTAAATCCGTTGTAGAAAACCATAATCGTTATTTAAAAATATTTTCCTTTTATGAGGAATTTATATTAATTTCAAGTATTTTAGGTTGTTTTACTAACGCTTGATTTTTCATTTCCTCATGAAAACAGGTTTTCCTGACAAAGCTCCCTGCTGAGAAAATGAGCTATACAAAATGATGTATAGCTCATCCCCTGGAATTCAAATTCAAATGGAACGTTGTTGTCTTGTGGAAACGTAAAACATTTTTCTGCTTTCAAGCACTTTTATTTTAAAATAATTTATTTGCCTAATGAATAATAAAGTAGGTCGAGTACAATTATATTGTCTATGATAACAATTGGCCATGAAATTCCTCAATCTATAGTCTATGTAGACCATTTCGTTTTTCCGTGGTAAGTTTGATGATAAAATTGGTCCATAGAAATGGCCCGAATATATCGATCTAACAATTAACAATTCTCAATGTTCGGTTTTCGACGTCTCCTGTCATAGCCGGTGCTTCCTTGTCACCAATAATTATTGTTGCTCCGCTTTTCTAGATGTGAACTAAAGAATAATTAATGTTAAATTAATATGCCTTGTTATTATTTCAATCCATCACATTTTTGTAGAGAAGTTTTTAAAATTCGAGAAGTTCTGCTTTTCCAGAGACGTTTCTGTGCAACGCTTTTGATTTGCCTGCCGCGCTTCGCCTTATTCGTAAGTAGGTTCAAGTTATATTGATTACCTATTTAAACACCTGATCTCCTTAATCGCTGCTTTTTTATGATATATCGCTTAGCACTTGATTGATCGGGTTTTATAGTATTCGCGATATAACATATCGAGCTTCCCTACACCAAGCAGTAAACTTGTTTCGCGGCGAAAGTATACCAGTTTTGTTCATTGTTGATTTACGGCTGGGATCGCACATTAAAACCAAGCGATTAGTAAACTTCGTGGATCGCCTTGATTATAAACAGATTATATACCATCTATTACGAATAAGTAATATTATACAGATTCTTCATAGCTCGATGAATCATCGAAGCCTGTTCTGACAAAAATAGGCAATTTTTGTAAATTTCGGTGAAATGAAAGTATATTTGCAATTATTTACGAAAATGCCAAATTGGACGCCTGTCAAACTATACTGCTGAACTGCTTTGCGGTTCGTGCCTGGAACTGGATAGAGCGGGCGATTTAGCCTACTTCAATTTGAGCGAGGAATGGCGTACTTAGCAAGTTTACGGAGTTACTGATATACTAAGACTCGAAGTCTGGACATGATGTGACTTTTATTTAACATAAACACCGCACAAGAGTCCCAACTACTCCCCTCGGGAGCCAGTGAGACTATGGCATCCCCAATTGGGATATGTTGTAAGGCTGAAGGTAGTGGGGAGGGGAAGGAGATGAGAAAGAGGAACGTGGGGAAGTCAGATGGCTCGTCAGATCTGGACACCAAACACGACTAAAACCATTTAAAGCAACGTTTCAATTCTGAATGGTGGTCTTATACCAGTGCCGCAAATATACTATACAGGGTGTAACAGGACGTACCCGAGGGATTTTAACCAGCGGTTCCTGAGCATATTTGGAGTAAAAAATGTAGATTTCATTTTGCTCTCCGGTGATATTTTTTTTCTATTAAAAACAAAAATTATGTTTTTAAATCACGCGTCGCCAATGGCATGATCATTGGTCTACTCGGGAGACAACGTCGCAATTTCACACGTGCACACAGTGGAAGGGAGGCGACAACGACCAGCGCGCTTCAAGGCAGGACCATATTATATGCTCCAATACCAAACAAGTAATATTTAATATTGCGTAAATAATTATTATGCTTATTTTACTCAGATATTATTGCTAGCTTTAAGTAAAGACTTTAAGTACCGAAAATTCCTGATGGAATTCTAATTTAAATAATTTGTGGTTAGAAGACGGGTGGGTTTCTTCATTTACCGAGAATGCTAAATGGAATGCTAATTGTAAAAGTAAACGATCGAAATTTAAAAATGTCTATGCATTTGACCGTTTACTTTTACAATTAGCATTGCATTTAGCATTCTCGGTAAATGAAGAAACCCACCATTAAATAACTTTTAAACAAAAAAAAATGTAGTTCTACGAATTAAACACAAAAACAGTAATTAAATAACTTATTTGTTGACAATAATTGAGAATAATTTCCAATGGTCCTTTTATCATAAATATTAAGAAATAAGATAAGATAAATATTTAACCACCTTTAAAAACACAATCTCCCTTGCACTTGCTTAATTAGGTATCCAGAATCACCAAAACGAAACGCGCATTATAATCGCGAAATTATTGTCAATAAAATCAATGCTCATATAAAACGAACTTGTCAACAGCTGCAAATGCGTAACCGTGACCTTGACCCACAGAATTTAAAATAATATGAAATACATACATGTATAGGTAGAATACGATGTTATTTTAAAATTAGAATGCTGCCAGGTGCTGAATTATTTGAATAAGAAAAATATTTAATTTTATAAATGAATTTAAAAATAAATCAATTACATATTGGAACAATTTTAAAACCGTGTGAAATATTTTGTTCAAAAGATTTATTAAACATCACGCGGTAGGTAGAGAGGATGAACTGCCAAACAACTCGGTCTTAGCATACTCCTCGCAATTCCACGTAGTAGGTAATTGTGTATTCTTGGAAGTACCTAGTCATGATTCAAATTCCAATTCAAATTCCCCATTTATTTTTACCTAACTACACAATGTAGGTACTAATATTTTTCAGTTATGTAGGTACTCAGAATAAGGGTTACAATCAATAAACTATTGGTTTTACCGATCTATTAATACGTATTATGAAGAACAGGATACCTAACACAATTCTTAGAAAGTTCTCGACTTATAATGTGGCCTAACCAGTGTTTTGAAACAATAAACTATTGGTTTTACCAACCCATCAATAAGTATGTTGACAAAGTTCTTAGAAAATAAGTTGATCTAGCAATGTTTTGAATGTAATAGCATACATTTGGATTACAAGGAACTATCCAGAATAAGGATTGCAATAATAACCTGTTTTACCGATACAAATAATATTATCATTTTACAGAAGGGAACGTACCCATACTACGTGACCATTTTTTTTTGCAATTTTTAACCCCCCCCCCCCCTCCCCCTCCCGGTGACCAAAATCCTAAGCAAATCGCCGCTCATTTGTACCAAGCGTGACATTTTGAAGACCCCCCCCCCCCCGAAGAGGTTACGTAGTATGAGTACGTTCCCTAAGGTAATGGTGCCGATTTAAAGAAAAAAAAAATCAAGTCAATAAGTTGACTGTATTCAGCCTTACCAATAAAATACAAACTAACCACAAACAGTCCGATTATGAAGGATTGGAATGTTTCATAATTTTGACACAAAATGTGAGTTCTTATAGAAGTTTCAAATAAATTAATCGTGGTGGTTCGATCATAAGCTTTGAAAACATTTTAGTATCTACTGTTTAAGTGTAATGTTGACTGAACTTACAATACTTAAAAATACTATTTGCGAAAGTTATAATTAAATAATACCTCTAAAAATAATTTAAAAACCCACCCGGCAATGTTTTGTTCGCGTTTGTGTCTGTCATCTGTCACAGATACGAACATAATATTATGAATGACATGTAAGAATAAAAATGCTGACATTTGGTTATAATATTTTTTTTATTATTATTATAAAAGTTGCTCGAAGTGGCCGCCATCGGCTTCAATGCATGCATGCAATCTTAACACATTATGGATGCTTAAATTAGCAGGATTCGCCTTCAGTTCGTCTGCTGCCTCCATGATCAGTTGGATCAATTGCTCTCTCGTCGCTATCGGCTTCGAATCACCTTTTCCTTCAGAGTTCCCCAGAGGTAGTAATCCAACGGTGTTAGGTCGGGTGATCTCGGTGGCCATGCAATGTTAGGACTACCTCGGCCTATCCACCGTCCAGGAAACTCTACATTCAGGTAGTTCCGCACGGCAACGGAATAATGGGGTGGAGCTCCATCGTGCTGGAACCACATCCTTCGCAGTGCTTGTAAGTTTACTTCGTCCAGAATGTCGCCCAGCTGCCCTTGCAGGAACTCCAGATACATCGGTCCATTTAACCTGGGAGGCAACTCGATCGGACCAATTATTTTGTTACCCAAAATACCCGCCCACATATTTACTGAGAATCTCTCTTGGCTCGACGATTCCCGGACAAGCTTAGGATTTTCTTCGGCCCAATGATGCAGGTTGTGGATATTTAATATTCCTGTTTTCGTAAATTGGGCTTCGTCTGTGAATAGAATATTTTTCATGAAATCTCCATTTCTCAACACATTTCGTAGCATCCGTCTACAGTAAATTAGTCTTGAGAAATGGTCGTTCTCCAGTAGACCTTGGCAGCGCCTGTAGTGGAAAGGTTTCAGGCGATGTTTTTTTAGGATTCTCCATACCGTCGTGTGTGTTATGTCTCCAACGATCATGGCGACGCGACGCACGGAAAGCGTCGGGTCTTCTGTCATCATGTTGAGGATCCTCTCTTCAACACGAACTGGAACATCATTATTTCCTCCGCCCTGAACCCGTACGATTCCATGGTCGCGCAGGCGTTGATACATCTGCAAACAAAAATACAATTGCTAACATTATTCTGTTATAAAATATCAGTAAAAATGAATGACGGGTGCGTTTTATATCAGTTTATTTCTGAGAACATAGAAATATTTGATTAACATAGAAAACGTTCCGTAAGTACGAATTAATTTATTTTGTGAGTGAAACTATTTAAAACAAGCTTTCTTGGAACCGATTTTGATTAGCAACTATTTACGTTGGGGGACAAGCACAAAATATGATTATTTAGTTCTTAATTTGGGTTATAAATAAGTGTTAATAACAATTTCAAAATGACGCGACGGCTTGATATTTTTTTCACAAGAATTTCGAACTTTAATTGTAATGAAAATGGAACTTTAAAGCATCTTTTACCAATTAACCTACGTAAATTATTCTTGTTTCTGTTGTATTATTATTCATTTTTTACATCAACTCCACACATTTTCGGGGATGCTGTGAGGAGGATATTAAGTTAAATGAAGTGTTATTTAAATAATTTGAGCTTAAAGAATTAGCCAAGTTGGGAAACATTACCCTATTTTTTTTACTTGGCACGTTTGATAGGTATTATCTTGGATTTCCGAGAGTGAAACATAAAATTTTGGAAAGTTTTGTAAATAAACATACGTAGTGATAACCTTTTTCCGTAACATTACAAGACACAATTAGGCGGATTTTTGGGAGCCTTTACAATGAGATGGCGGCATTAAATGTGTGTCTAGCTCTACGATAATAAATAGGTAGTTAGGTACAAACCTGTACGAAAGTTGTATGGTGTGGTAGACGTCGTTCTGGATATATTCTGCGATACTCTCTTACAGCTTCCACTGAATTTCCTCGGCAAATTCCATAAACAAACACTATATCTGCTTCATGGGCAGGTGGATAATTTTGAGGCATCTTTTAGAATAAACACTAATAATAACAGTAAAACAAAAACAAATTTCAAAGCAACTACGCACGACCCCGTTCACCGTCAAACTCCAAACACAACTGACCGAGCGGTATTCGGAAAGGGGTAGCTTCGCCGCGGTATGGGAGTGAGGGAGCGTGCTGCCGATAACTGTAGGGTTGGCTAGCGGATAGGGGGAGGGGTTATCGCGAGGTTGCCATATCCTTTACTCGAAATATGAGATCAGTGAAGGTGTGTAGAAAAAACAAAAAAAAATGTTTTTAATTGAAAAAAAATGTCACCGTACAGCAAAATGATATACAAATTTTTTTCTCCAAATAAGCTCAGGAATCGCTGGTTAAAATCCCTCGGGTACGTCCTGTTACACTATTTAAAAATACTGTATGCGAAAGTTATGTTAAATATTATCTCCAAAAAAATATCTATTTAAAAAACCACCTGGCAATATGTTTATTCGCGTTACGAGGAGGCGCGCAGTAGAGAGTGAAAGAGTACGCTGCCAACAACGGGGTTCGGGTTGGCTAGCGGATATGGGGGAGGGGTTTGCGCGGAGTTGCCGTATCCTTTACTCGAAATATGAGATCAGTGACGGCGTGTGGAAAAAAACCAAAAAAATGATTTTATTTGAAATAAAAATTTCACCGGAGACGAAAATTTCATTTACATTTTTTACTCCAAATATGCTCAGGAATCACTGGTTAAAATCCCTCGGGTACGTCCTGTTACACCCTGTATATATATATATATATATTGACCTCTTCCCGTAGTATCTTGATCAATATATATATATATATTGACCTCTTCCCGTAGTATCTTGATCCTGTAAGAAGTTGCTTGACAATGTTGATCCACCTTTAACACCGTATAACTTGGCTTTGATGGAATACATCTGTATGAATTGGCAACAACGTTACTACAAATACCAAGTTTGCCAGTTTCTCGGTAAAAGTTTTTGATATATTGCACATAAAATTTTCGAACTTTGTATGGAAATCATACGCATCTTTTTTGTTGATCCGGTCAAATCCCCATACGTTGTCGATCCGCCCAAATCCCCATACGCGGTTGATCCGCCCAAATTGCCCAAATTGCCATACGTTGTTGATCCGCCTAATCGTATATCTTATAGATGATAATCAAAGATGGCTGAAAAAGGAAGCCTTCTGATTGGTCGAACGAAGCCTTCTCATTGGTTGAACAGATATGGAAGGCATCTACTAAAAAAAGACATCCAATTGTTCAGCTAAATTTTTACAACGGTTATGAATAATATATATTCTTCTATATTCTCCACAAAATATTCAATTTGCTGCCCGCGGTCATTCGACAGGCGTTGCATCTCGTTCTAGCAGCATTCTAGCGGCACTTTAAACAAACGAGACAGCGCTAGCTTGATCAAACCCATCTCATCGTGATTGGATCAGTATGCAGTCTCGTGTTAGTTTTCTAACATTTTGCTTAATGTATTTTATAAAATTCTAACTAACTAACTAACCATAACGCTGTTTCCCTGCAGGGGTAGGCAGAGAGGACGGACCGCCAAACAACTCGGTCTTGGCACACACTCTTTGCCTCACTCACATTCATACATCGTATCATACATTCTCTTCTATTATTCTGACTTTTGACACGGCCCGACTCAAGTATCTGATTCACTTGATCGTGCCATGTCTTCCTCGGGCGTCCCCGACTTCTTCTACCAGCAAAATTTTTACAACGGTTATAAAGAATATATATTCTTCTATATTCTCCACAAAATATTATTGAAATTTCTTGTTCACGCCCCTACAAGGAGAAAAATGTCTTGAGAATTTATTCGGAATTCTTGTATTTTTATTCGGAATTACTGTTAAAAAGGGGACTGCAGTTGTTACGAATGAATTAACAGGAAACGGAGTCCTAATAGATATTCGGACCTGTCAACAACTTTACGAATATATTATCATGATGTCTCGCAATTTTAACTCTGTCTGCATGACAATACTAATATTTTTGCATTACAATAACGAACATCTAAGAGTGATTCATGATATTTTGCCAGTAGTTACTAATATTTTGTTAGTTCTTTTACGAAAATATTGACAGTCCTCCTGATATTTTTTTAGCAATTACTAAACATTTGTTCGTTCTTAAACTACCTAATAGGTATTTTATTAGGTTTTACTGATATTTTGTTAGGTTCTTGGACTAATTAATACCTTATGTTTACTGTCATGTTAATTGCTCTTTGCGTACTGATAGAAGTATATTACTTTTTACTTGTATTTTCAATGATTTCACTGACATTTCATCACTCCAGTCCCAACTGCACTAGGACTGGAATGATGGAATGTCAGCGCAATCATTAAAAATGCAAGTAAGAAGTCTTAAAATTTTTTCAGAAAGCATTGGTAAAATTAACATGGCAGTACACAAAAATAATCATGAAAATGAAATAAAAATACTTTCAATCTAATATAATATCTTCCAATGAGCCAGTGGGATCACGGACGCCCATTTGGAGCAAAATCATTAAAAAATATGAGCAAACAGTCCTAAATCTCTAAGTGGTGGTAATTAAAATGAAAGTACACAAAAAATAATAAAAAGCAACAAATACAAAATACTTACATTCTTATACTTACAAAATCTTACCATTTGGAGTACCTATGCTGTGAGGCGGAAAGGGGAATGTTTGTCACATAATAATTCATAGAGAAGTGTAGTTTTTAAATAATATATATATTGCTCAGTTTTCCGACCGGTCACTTTCGCCTCGATGCGAAAAACGACCTTTGCGCCATCGCGTTTTAACCGCCTGGGGATACACTTTCGCGTCAGGCACTTTAAGACGACTCTGTGATGCAAAAACGACCTTTCGGCTCCTCGAGTATCGCACACTTCAAGGGCGACTTTCGGTCGAAGGGGAGCGTAACTAAGATCGTATGAGAATTATTCAGCCCGTCGATCTCAAGCCAAAGTGCACCTTGGCATTCAGGATTTCGGATGAGTTCGCGGTCCGATATCCTTCGAAGTCTTTCGCACGAGCATTTGTTTTTTCGGAGATTGTTGACGTAGGTCAGTAACATATGTCAATTCATTTTTCGTTTGCCAGCCGGCCGACTGGCAAACGCGATTTCTTCGAAAATATCACGCCCGGAAGCCAACATTTGGTAAAATAACGTCCACGGAAGTTTTTGGAACTTTAATTGACCGTCGTATTTATCACATTTCACGAAAACATCGTCGTAATATTCGTTTGAAATCTGACATGTGCGAAAAAACCGCGAAAAAGTCATATTTTGAAACAGATGTTTAAAAATAGGTAAAATTTTCAGGGAGACGCCTATCGACAGAATCTAGAACCGCAGCTTTTCCTTGGAGAAATTCAAAGACATCGAAATTCAATTTCGAACGTTAGCAGATCCTAGCGCTAAAAAAATGCTATTGTTGAACGATGCGTGGAACGAGTTTCAAATTAATCGTATTCGTACGAGGGTGATTAATAATATTTATTAAATTTTCTTCAACCTTGCAATACTAAGCGTGGAACGTTATCCAAAACCACCGCAGGTTTTCAGCGAGGCCCTGACAGCGTCAGCTGACGTAATTTGTATGGAAAATGTTCTAAAACCGGCACAGGTGTTCGATTTTCAGGCACTGCTCGAGGTGGTTAGGACAACGTTTAACGGTTGTCTTGCCATATAAATAAAATTTTATTTTAGAATATCGGGATGAACTACGTAGGAACCCTGAAAATTACATAAACTGATAAATTATCCACGGTAATCATTTATAAAGTATAACTAACGAACGAATTGAGCAAATTGGAAAATTCTTTTTGAGTCGGTTTCGTTATTGTCAGGACAAGGTTTGTATGAAACTACCGGTGAGCTCTGGAATTATAAAATTTGTTTAAAATGAATCGCCGAAATCTATATATGCGCATAGCTTCCGAGCGAATGCACCAAATTGGATAATTCTTTCTTTGCTGTATTCGTTATTATCAGGACAAGGTTTGAATAAAATTACTGGTGAGCTCTGGCATTACGAAATTTGTTCAAAAATGATTCGCCGAAATGTAAGTACGCTCACAACTTCAGAACGACTGCACGTAATTGAATAATTCTTTTTTTGTCGCGTTCCTTATCGTCAGGACAAAGTTTATATAAAACTACTGGTGAGCTCTGGCATTATGAAATTTGCATACAAATGAATCGCGGAAATGCATGTACGCGCATAACTTCCGAAAGACTGCACCAAATTGAATAATTCTTTTTTTTTGTTATGTTTGTTTATTGACTGGTAAGCTCTGGCATTACAAAATTTGAAAAAAAAAATTCAATATGTGGCACGCGAGCTGTTTGAAAACTAAATGTAACGGCAATGAATTAATGAAGAGCGGGAGGGGGGGAGGAAAACCAAGGAGGGGGATGGTAACCTGGGAAGGGGGAGGGGAACTCGGGAGGGGGGGTTTGCGGGGTGAAGGTGGGAAAGAATATTTTTTCTGTTTTTGTTTTACTCGAATATAACAAAATTTTTGTTTGTAATTGTAATTGTAATTTTTGTATTATTGATTAAGTGTTGTTACCCTTAATTACTCGCCCAAAAAACATTACATAACTGCTCGCATGGGGTCACAGATGACCCCAAATAGTATGAGTAGTTTTTAATATATATTGAAATATATAAGTTAATGAAACTCTTTTATTATTAAAGTGCATTGTTTATTCTGTAATATCTATAAGTAAAAATATGAATTACTAACTAATTATACAAAAACAAGTTAAACTAAAATAATTATTAACAATTTGTGCTTAGGTATTGTTATGAAGCAGTGTTGAAATTATTATCTTTTTATTTTAACATATGAACACTGCTTTATAACATCAAGTTTAAATATTGCTGGCCAGTTCGAATTTACACGTTATTCATTCGGGGTAGGTACCTACTTATTTCGGAAGTATTGCAAATATGATGAAAAAAGCAAAGATTGCCGGAATTTAAGGAAACGCGCAGGTACCTACCTGAATGGGTACCTACACAACGAATTAGGCTTTAATGCAATAAATACTAAGGTAAGGTTGTTTCGATGATATATTGAGTAATTCAACTTTTTTTAAGTTAATTTTTACGTTCTGTATCGGTTCTAATCAAGTTCTGTTTTTTTTATCATTAAAGGCCAGTTGCATCACAAAACTGAAATAATTACAGAACTTTCTTGAACTGAAAATTGACAAGAAAAAATTTATAATTGTCAATATTTTTTTTAAACAACCCAGCCTTATTATTTTTAAATGTTATTCTATTTGAATATTGTGAAATAACAAAAAAATATATATTACGCCGTTCTAGGTAGGTACTTACTTGCAGGGGCTTTTTTCTTTAAAAATCATAACATGATATTGAATAAAATTATTTGTGCTGAAAAGAAGTTTTAATAAAATTATTTTATGCTCGACAACATAATGGCGTCGTTATGGTGAAATATTACAACAAAGAACCTACTTAGTACTTACAATACAACTACAAATAGTGAGCTCTGGTATCGTGAAATTATGCATTGCTAAACCGTTCATCCGATTGCGATGAAACTTTGGGGGAGCGGTCGAATACCTGTTCCCTTTGTAGGCGCACATTCCTCGCTTCATCCGCATTCAGACATCGTTTTTTCTTCATATATTTAATTTAACACACACACTCCTGCTTGCTTCGTCTTTTAGGGAAACGAAGGAGAGAAGAGTTCTGGGAAGGAAAAGGGTTAAAGGGGTGGGTAGGAATCTGGGCTTCAGTGTGTCCTGATCATCAGACCTAGACACACCTCATCCCATGAACCCGGGCACCCTTGCTAAATCACTAAACGTAGCGAATCACCTAGGGTGATCTATGGCAGAGGTGTTGGTTATCCAATAAAGGTTCCCGGGGCGGCGGTTCCCATTCCCGCCTCCCAAATTGAACCACAGATCTGGTAAGTAAACACGGCCAAAGCCATTTCAAACAAAGTTTTGATTCTGAATGGTGGTTTTACACCAGAACTTATACTTTATAACAGAACTTATACTTTATACTGTATAAATTATAAAGTATATAAATATACTTAATAACTCATACCTCTCGACCCAGGGGGCCCTAAATTATATTACGTTATTTTGACAACCAATTTCAAAATAATTTTAATTTCAAAATCCAAAAAATTTTAAATTTCAAAAAAATTTTAAATCCGAAAAAAAAAATCCAAAAAATTTTTAAATCCAAAAATTTTAAAATCCAAAAAATTTCAAAATCCAAAATATTTTAAATTTCAAAAAATTTAAATCAAATCAAAAACTTTAAATGAAAAAATTTAAAAATCCAAAAAATTTCAAAATCCAAAAAAATTTAAAATCGAAAAAATTTAAAAATCCAAAATATTTCAAAAACAAAAAAAAATTAAAAATCCAAAAAATTTTAAATCCATAAAATTTTAAATCAAAAAAATTTAAAAACCGAAAAAATTTTAAAATCCAAAAAATTTTAAATCCGAAAAATTTCAAAATTGAGAAATATTTTAATATCCAAAAAATATCAAAATCCAAAACATTTTAAAATCTGAAAAAAAAATTAAGATCCATAAAGGTTCAATATTATAAAAATTCCAAAAAATATATATTTTAAAAATAACTTTTTTAACTCCTTGAACCAGTTGACCGAATTGGCCCTATAGTAGGTGTACCAAATTCAGCAGTCTACTGCCTGTGCCCTCTATGTGGCGCACACACCTCGCTTCGTCTACATTCAAACATCGTTTTTTTCTTCAAATACTTATTGAACACACACTCCTCACATCATCCACGTTCACACGTCAAATCGCATAGTGTTTTAACCCGTTAGTTGCTTCTGCAACGGGCCCAGCTAGTATATATAATAATGCTTGGTTTTGGGAAAGCTCACTTTCGCCTCGATGCGAAAAACGACCTTTGCGCCCTTGCGTTTTAACCGCCTCGGGATACACTTTCGCATCAGGCACTTTAAGACGACTCTGTGATGCCAAAACGACCTTTCGGCTCCTCGAGTATAGCACACTACAAGGGCGACTTTCGGTCAAAGGGGAGCGTAACTAAGATCGTATGAGAATAATTCAGCCCATAAATCTCAAGCCAAAGTGGACCTTGGCATTCAGGATGTCGGATGCCTTCGCGGGTCAATCTCCTTCAAAGTCTTCCGCACTAGCATTTGTTTTTTATGAAGATTGTTGACGTAGATCAGTAACATATTTCAATTCATTTTTTGCTTGCCAGCCGGCCGACTGGCAAACGCGATTTCTTCGAAAATATCACGCCCGGAAGCCAAAATTTGGTAAAATAACGTCCACGGAAGTTTTTAGAACTTTAATTGATCGTCGTAATTATCACATTTCACGAAAACATCGTCGTAATATTCGTTTGAAATCTGACATGTGCGAAAAAACTACGGAAAAGTCATATTCTGAAACAGATGTTTAAAAATAGGTAAAATTTTCACAGAGACTCCTATCGACAGAATCTAGAACCGCAGCTTTTCCTTGGAGAAATTCAAAGACGTATTGAAATTCAATTTCGAACGTTAGCAGATCCTAGCGCTAAAAAAATGCTGTTGAACAATGTGTGGAACGAGTTTCAAATTAATTGTATTCGTACGAGGGTGATTAATAATATATATTAAATTTTCTTCAACCTTGCAATACTAAGCATGGAACATTATCCAAGACCACCGCAAGTTTTCAGCGAGGCCCTGACAGCGTTAACTGACGTAATTTGTATCGAAAATGTTCTAAAACCGGCGCAGGTGTTCGATTTTCAGGCTTTGCTCTAGGTGGTTAGGACAACGTTTAACGGTTGTCTTGCCATATAAATAAAATATTATTTTAGAATATCGGGATGAACTAGGTAGGAACCCTGAAAATTACATAAACGGATAAATTATCCACGGTAATCATTTATAAAGTATAACTAACGAACGAATTGACCAAATTGGAAAATTCTTTTTGAGTCGGTTTCGTTATTGTTAGGGCAAGGTTTGTATAAAACTACCGGTGAGCTCTGGAATTATAAAATTTGTTTAAAATGAATCGCCGAAATCTATATATGCGCATGGCTTCCGAGCGAATGCACCAAATTGGATAATTCTTTCTTTGCTGTATTCGTTATTATAAGAACAAGGTTTGAATAAAATTACTGGTGAGCTCTGGCATAACGAAATTTGTTTAAAAATGATTCGCCGAAATGTAAGTACGCTCATAACTTCAGAACGACTGCACGTAATTGAATAATTCTTTTTTTGTTGCGTTCCTTATTGTTAGGACAAAGTTTGTATAAAACTACTTACTGGTGAGCTCTGGCATTGTGAAATTTGCATACAAATGAATCGCGGAAATGCATGTACGCGCATAACTTCCGTAAGACTGCATCAAATTGAATAATTCTTTTTTTGTTATGTTTGTTTATTGGCTAGTGAGCTCTGGTATTACGAAATTTGCATAAAATTATTTCAATATGTGGCTCGCGAGCTGCTTTACTCAGATAAATCACAGTTTTACTTTCTAAAAAAATGCTGATTAGTACATTTTTGTTTATTGGATGGTGAGCTCTGGCATTATGAAATTTGCATAAAAATATTTCAGTATGTGGCACGCGATCTGTTTGAAAACTAAATGTACCGGGAATGAATTAATGAAGGGGGGGAGGAAAACCAGGGAGGGGGGAGGATAACCTGGAAAGGGGGAGGGGAACTCGGGAGGGGGGTTTGCGGAATGGAGGAAGGGGGGGGGGGGGGAGTAGAGTACGCTATGAAAGAATATATTTTCTGTTTTTCTTTTTACTCGAATAAAATTAAATTTTTGTTTTAAAAAATTCTGAATAATACATTATTGTTGCGCCGTTTTGGAAAAAAATACTATTAGTCTATTAAGTACCTACCTGCGCACTATGAAATCATATTTTTTTGTAATTTTTTTACTGTAATAAACCTTAGTTATTTTTTCTACAAAAATGTGACAAATGTACCTATCGTTTTGATGACTGTATCAGACCACTAAATTATAAATTAGGAGACGGGAATGGGTACCGCCGCGCCTCCCCGGGAACCTTTATAGGATAACCAACACCACTGCCGTAGGTCACCCCAAGTGGTTCGCTACGTTTTGTGATTTAGTAGGGGTGCCCGGGTACATGAGGTGAGGTTTGTCTAGGTCTTGGAGGCGGATGACCAGGACACACTGAACCCCAGATTCCTACCCACCCCTTTAACCCTTTTCCTTCCCAGAACTCTCTTCTCCTTCTTTGCCTTAAAAAACCCTCCACCCAGCATCTCCCATACCCAAGAGCTTCACACAGGAGGCCGTGGGGAAAATAATTTTCCCTCAGGGCCTATGTTATCTTTGGGGATGCTGTGTGGAGGATTTTTTAGGAAAGGAAGGAGATGCGAGTTCTGGGAAGGAAAAGGGTTTAAGGGGTGGGTTGGAATCTGGGCTTCACTGTGTCCTGGTCATCCGCCTCCAAGACCTAGACAAACCTCACCCAAGAACCCGGGCACCCCTACTATAACACCAAACGTAGCGAACCACTTGGGGTGACCTACGGCGTTGAAAAGCAACTAACGGGTTAAAACACTATGCGATTTGACGTGTGAACGTGGATGATGCGAGGAGTGTGTGTTCAAAAACAACAACACAACACAGGCATGTGCCTAGTATGGTGGTCGAAAAATCCCCAATTCATGTAATGAATAATTCAAAGAATAAAGAAACTTAAAAAAAAAAATAAGTATTTGAAGAAAAAAACGATGTTTGAATGTAGACGAAGCGAGGTGTGTGCGCCACAGAGAGGGCACAGGCCAATTGTGAGGTCAATATTTTTCGACAAAATTAGCGCTCTATTCGCAGAAAAACTGACGCGAATCAACGGTGAAAACTAGAACCAATAGTAAAATTATACTCAAATCAAAAATATGTCATTTTGGCCATCAGTTTAAATGCAAATGAAAATGCTAGGAACGTTGAGTCAGGTCAGGGATCTCAGACGTCAAATTTTTAGCCTAACAAAACAGACTTTTCACAGTTTTCGGTAGTGGTTTTACGGTACGCGGCATAGCGGCCCGGAAACCGATCTCGGCTTGGATGTTTTTCAAAAATCTAATACAGTAGAGAATTCCGCAACTTTTAATACCAAAATTACATGCCCATCCCATATAAAAAAGTTCAGGAGATGCTGACAAAACACGACATTTTCCGAAAAAAAATCACCAAAACACGTGCTGAGAGATTCCATAGGAAATGTTTATTTTGGTGGCCAGTTCAAATTAAAACATTATTCATTCGGGGTAGGTACCTAATTATTTCGGTAGTATTGCAAATATGATAAAAAAGCAAAGATTGCCGGAATATAAGGAAATGCGTAGGTACCTACCGGAATACGTAGATACACAATTAATTAGGTTTTAATGCAATACTAAGATAAGGTTCTGACTGCGAGGAAACTTAGGGGACTTGATGCGCGCATCCCTTCGATTATTTCTGTATAAAATGGTGAGCTCTGGCTTCATGAAATTATGCCTTGCTAAACCGTTCATCCGATTGCGATGAAACTTTGGGGATTCGATGTGCGTATGCCGGCGATGGTTTCTATGTAAAATAGTGAGCTATGGCGTCATGAAGTTATGCTTTGCTAAACCGTTCATCTGATTGCGATGAAACTTTGGGGATTTGATGTGCGTATGCCGGCGATGGTTTCTATATAAAATAGTGAGCTATGGCGACATGAAATTATGAATTGCTAAACCGTTCATCCGCTTGCGACGAAACTTTGGGGATTTGATGTATGCATGCTCGCGATGATTTTTGTATACATAGTGAGCTCTGGCATCATGAAATTATACATTGCTAAACCGTTCATCCGATTGCGATGAAACTTTGGGGATTTGATGTGCGTATGCCGGCGATGGTTTCTATGTAAAATAGTGAGCTATGGCGTCATGAAGTTATGCTTTGCTAAACCGTTCATCTGATTCCGATGAAACTTTTGGGATTTGATGTGCGTATACCGGCGATGGTTTCTATGTAAAATAGTGAACTATGGCGTCATGAAATTATGCATTGCTAAACCGTTCTTCCGATTGCGATGAAACTTTGGGGATTTGATGTATGCATGCCCGCGATGGTTTTTGTATACAATAGTGAGCTCTGCCATCATGAAATTATGCATTGCTAAACCGTTCATCCGATTGCGATGAAACTTTGGGGATTCGATGTGCGTATGCCGGCGATGGTTTCTATGTAAAATAGTGAGCTATGGCGTCATGAAATTATGCATTGCTAAATTGTTCATCCGCTTGCGACGAAACTTTGGGGATTTGAAGTATGCATGCTCGCGATGATTTTTGTATACATAGTGAGCTCTGGCATCATGAAATTATACATTGCTACACCGTTCATCCGATTGCGATGAAACTTTGCGTATTTGGGGTTTCTATGTGAAATAGTGAACTATGGCGTCATGAAATTATGCATTGCTAAACCGTTCATCCGATTGCGATGAAACTTTGGGGATTTGATGTGCGTATGCCGGCGATGATTTTTATGTAAAATAGTGAGCTATGGCGTCATGAAATTATGAATTGCTAAACCGTTCATCCGCTTGCACGAAACTTTGGGGATTTGATGTATGTATGCTCGCGATGATTTTTGTATACATAGTGAGCTCTGGCATCATTAAATTATACATTGCTACACCGTTCATCCGATTGCGATGAAACTTTGGGTATTTGGGGTTTCTATGTGAAATAGTGAACTATGGCGTCATGAAATTATGCATTGCTAAACCGTTCATCCGATTGCGATGAAACTTTGGGGATTTGATGTGCGTATGCCGGCGATGGTTTTTTTATAAAATAGTGAGCTATGGCGTCATGAAATTATGAATTTCTAAACCGTTCATTCGATTGCGACGAAACTTTGGGGGAGAAGCGAGCGCATACAAAGGGAACAGGTACCCTTTGTATGCGCTCGCTTCATCCGCATTCAGACATCGTATTTTTTCTTCATATATTTAATTTAACACACACTCCTCCTCGCTTCATCCACGTTCACACGCAAATCGCATAGTGTTTTAACCCGTTAGTTGCCTCTGCAACGGGCAAAACCTAGAATAATATATAATGCGTGGTGGAAATCTTAAAAGTATTAAGCCAAAAACAGGGTAATTTAGGGATATTTTTTTGAAACATTGAACTCGAATTCGTAGTTATAGTGCTCAACTGCCACGCGTCGCGTAAGGTCAGTAAAATGGTATTATGTAGGGGCAATACGTGTTCCTCTGGACATTTCCCAGTTTTTTGTAAACTTTATTTTTTTTTCTTCTAAATTATTAGCAATTTATTTTATGAAATGACATATTTTGGAGAACAGATAAATGATCTATTGTATTCTGATTTTTTATTTGCTACTTTTTTGTGTATTGCGAAATAAACGCAATTGAAATAAAACTTGTTTTTTGTCCAGAGGAACAATACCCTGTATGTTCCTCTGGTCACTGTGTAATGTTCCTCTGGAAAGTTCTTGTTCCACTGTACAGCGAACAATAAATGTTTTCTAAGTCATAAACATAATAAAACAATAACAGGAATACATAGTTTATTTAAATAATAGAACAGTTGCTATAGTCTTGAATATTTTTCTTGCCATAATTTTTTCTAGATTATGTACTGTCATCCTAGGTTGGTAAAACCTATTTTAGAGTCATCTATTTTTTAAATAGGTGACAAAATATTCACAAAAAGGAATGTAAAATTTTTAAAAAGTCACTAAAATTTCTGTTTGAACCCTTGAAAGATATTATTATTATTTATTGTGAAATTTTGCCGCCCCTTAAAAGTGCCCCCCCCCCCCCTCCCCCCCCCAACTTAGATCAGATCATTTTACTTGCGCCCTACCTATAATTACCGCTACCCTATCTTAAATTCAACTCTAGCTACGGCCCTGCCGAACGGTGACGTCACAGAATATTTAAATCATGAATAACTCCGCCGGTACGATAAAATATTGCTAAAAGTTATGAAGAATTGATTACAGATTCGGTTTTCTTGAAGAAATCTAGTAATTTTTAATTCCTAGGTGCTAACGTGCATGTTCTGTTATACTACTTCCGGACTTTTTTTTCTCACCGTACTTGTACGGTCTAATTACCAGAAACTCTGGTTAAGGTATTTTGGGCTCCGGCCCAGAGGTGGCTCCCTAATTCAATTAAACAGGGTTAGCAGCTGGTCACGATAGACATGTCAACAACTGTTGTAAAAAATTAGAATCGCTTGCACATCTTGATTGATTATCAGTTGGAAAGATGATGTCTTTTATTTTATTTTGTTTACTTCATTTTAGTTGTTTTTTTCTCAAGGTCACCTTTTTCCCACAGTTTAGGATCCGCCAGTTCTATTAAATTACACAAGACGCAATTGGAATGAATTTGTCATAAGCCCAAAAGGCTGGATTCGTGGAAATTACAATAATAGTCTATGACTACATTATTGTCTTTCATAACCTTTAAATTTTGTTGACAGATGCTTTCTTCATCGCCAGTCGTTTCATCCTGTTTCCAAACTCTGTTTAACTCATTTTCATTCCATACTTGTGATAGTTCATGGTAAGTCTGACACCTATTATATTATATTAATCGCTAATTATTTTGGTTGCGGCCGTTATTCCAAATAAAACTGGGCAATCACTTTTTTTCAATTTGTGTTATTTTTTTAACAATTATTAACACTATGGCACGCTCAAATGCACAACTGCGCTATTTCTAACGCGAACAAACTTAACTTACACCAAATAGTACACCCAAGTTAGGGAATCAATTTGACGTTTTGTTGAGGAACGTTTAAACTATCAGTTTGACGTCTATCTATTTTTAGGTCAGTGCTTTTGTGAAATAATCAATTTGCTGCTTTTTAGTTTGATTTGAGCAGTATTATTGAGAGACAGCAACAGTCTAGGATTACTGTTTACATTCGACAACATCTGCTCACACTTTCTTCTTCTAATTCCAATCTCCGTCAGTCATATTAATAAACTAATATTATTTTATACTATCGTATATCCATTATCACTCATATCGCGTATTGTATAAATCAGTTGTCATGTACAATAGCCCAAATAACATTATCACAGCCGGTTGTTGAATATACGTCTCTGAATAATATTGTCAGATTACGGAATTTAAATTGCTTCTATTAAAAAACTTACTTACTCATATTGTAAAACATGGATGTTCTTTATTCCGTTAAAAATAGGATGGCGAATCCAATATAAGGAAATCCTATAAGTACATTTTTTAAGGTTGGTACGGGTACCGCCGCCCCTTGAAGCCCTTTTTGGATAACCAACACCTTGACATCAGTCATCACAAGTGGTTCGTTACGTTTTGTGAGTTAGCAGGGGTGCTCAAGTTCATGGAGTGAGGTTTGTCTATTTCTTGGCGTCGAATGCCTTTGCCTCGAGCTGGATCTGGAGAGGCTGGTTGAGGGAGACCCTTTGACCTCTCCAGCCGGACTCTATCGATTCATCAGCTTGAACCGTAGTGGGAGGGATGCATTCATGCTTTCGTCACTCCTGGACACATTAATCCTAGGTTCCTACCCATCTGTTATACCCTTTTCTCTCCCTTAAAAGTCCCTCCATACAGCATTCTCAAAGGACTTAGGTCCTGAGTCCTGATAGATTTTTCCTGGGGACATCCTGTGTGGATCTAATGTAAAAAAAGGGTAATACGGTTTATCTTTGGAGATGAATACTGTATACATAAGTTATCCCTCGATTGATGACGATTCTCTCAACCGTTTTCAAATGTTATCTTCAAGGTCAAAATACACTCCCAATAATTTAACCCTTATTTCTAAATAATCTTATATATACGTCTTCAATGTTTTGGCAGAATATTCCAAGCGAAACCAAATATTTAAAACTCGTTCGAAATAGATTTCCGTTTTAACTATTCTGTTTCAGGTAAATGTTCTTTTGGTTTGAACCAATTAACAAACGCTACCACAGCAGGGCCATGGATCTACTAAAACCAGATACTATTATCATCAAGAAGGAACCAGGGCCCCAGGAAGAAGGCGGAGGTGAAATGTCCTCTACGAATATAGATTTCGACCTCCCAGATGTAAAAAAGGAATGTTTGCAATATGGGGAGAAGACTCAGACAGACAGTAAGTTGCTTCTGTTGCATATTATAATATATTCATCGGATACATATTCTATGCATCTGTTATATTGATCATGTAAAACATGTAGGATGTTCAATTAAAAAAAGGATGTTCCAAAATAGTGATGATCCGTGACTTTTCGGTGTGCTAGATTATGAACTGGGATTAAAAAAATCGAAATAATTGATGTTGTTGTAGCTGAAAAGAGTGTCATTTTTCTTAAAGTTCCAATTTTTAGTATCAATTTTTTTTAGGTAGGACGTGCCTACCCAGACTGAAATATTTCTTCAAAAAACAAAAAATAAATGCATTTTCAGCTACAAAAACCTTAAAAATTATGTTGTATTTTTTTAAATATGAATATGTATCTTTGCAGGTAAATATCATACTACTACACTCTTAACTTATATTGCTCACATTAAGTTCCTGATTCCTCAAGTTTCAATATTTGTACTTTTTTTTTGATTTAGTGCATTTAGTGCAGCATAGGTTTAAAGGATAATGTTAACGGTTAATAATAAAAGAGACATAAAAATCAGTTTTTGAACTGCAGATGGGATATAACATAAAATATTAATATGTGGGTTCTTAATACATAATATAAAGTGAAAAATACATATCAAAGAAGATTTAAATACATCATTGAAGAAGAAGATAACAATAATAATCTAAACGAAAATATGTAAGAGAATAAGACACAGAAAAAGATAATGGTCGCAACTGGGACTCGAACCCAAACCTCGTCTAACCGGGACGTGCGTGTTAACCACCAATTCTCTATTGCCACCTTCTACCAAAGCGTCATATATGTCAATCTCCTATATAAGTGTTTTGAATTAACAATATTATCTTCAATTAATTCTTTTCTCCACAGGCGGCTTGTTTAGCGCCTACAGCCTAGCGAATCACCTAGCGAGTAGCTTAGTAAAATGAACGTTCTAGAATTTTCGCTACCGGCAGCACTGCGCGCTAGGCGCCTAGATAGTCGATGGATAGTCGCTTAGCGTGTATCGAGGTAAACCAACGTGTTGGTTTTTTGCCACCAGGCGCGAGGCATTTAAGAAGAAAAAATTGGATGAAATATTAATTGCATCAGTTTTTAAAAGAGAACCTCTGCGGAATCCGGCTAATGAACTCCATAAAAATGCAGTGGAATGTCAAAAACTATGGGAAGAGTTAGCAATCGAAGTGGAAAAAGATGGTTAGTACTAAAAAGTGATTTATTTATGATGATATTTTTTTTGACATTGAGAAGTTAATTGTGGTTATGAATTTTCGTGATTTGTTTTTTGAGGTATTATGCCATGTTACAGCTCATCTGCCCTGATGATGGGCAATGTAACGCTGTCCGAAACGTTGGCTGAAGAAGGAGAGGTAAATATGCAGTTAGTTCACCTCACGGATAATACGGAACGTTCGTGTTGTCGAAGTTTGATGCACGGATAATACGGAATGTTCCTTTTTTAACTAATAGACAACCAAATATAACATTTGTCGGAAGTACCAATCTTATAAAATAAATTCTCTAAAATAAATTCGCATTTCATCATACTTTTAAAAAACATCCCAGGTTTTGAATGGTTTGTTACCAAAGCAGGGTTTGTCTAGCGGGTTTGTGTAATTATTTTAATATATTTCTTTCCATGTTCTACTGTTATAAATACAGGTACAAACTTGTCAGTGATGCACTCACTTTTTTTTACGTAAAAATATTTTTTCTATGATTGGCAGCATTGATGAAATGTTAAAATAAAAACGATGAATAAACATGGCGTTACCGCGCGAGTGAATTAATTTTAACAAAAATGTTAAATGCATATTTTTTGCATGTTTTTTGGTCTCCCCCGACATAAATACTCACTTTTCGTAATAATAAAGCTAAATCTAATTGTTTGGTTAAAAAGTATTCCGTATTAACGAGTAAGCGTTTTAATGCATAAATAATGATGGAGGTAGCGTAACACGGCACCACACCCCAAAAACAAATAACGAAAATACTTTTGGCCGTGAAAATCTAAAAACGTACATGGTTATGAATGTATATTATCGTTATGGCTTTGGATTTTGTTTTCAGGCGATAAGTTGTTCTGACGGGTAATCAATCCAATTCCGTTGAAATAATTCAACAAAATTTCTCTGGTTTGTAATGCACTGCTTAAAAATCTATATCGTTTACACAGAACATTAAAGCCCCCATGACTTGGCCGTGACTTATTAATGTCATGAACCCAACATGATGGATAAGACCGTGAAATGGTTTATTTTAAAGGTGAATTTTCTGTATGTAGCAGTTTTAGAGCTATTTTTGAGTGACATCTCGTCAACGTGCCGACAAGCAAATGACCAAGGCACCTAGCGACCCACCATGCAAACCACCTTCAGTGCGGCACCGTGTATCCTAGCAAGTAGTCAGAATGCAAGACACTAGGCTCTAGGCACTAAGTAAGCCGCCTGTCTGTGCGGACGTAGCCTTAGGGTTTTTCGATTGAAAGTATTTCCAGTTGCGACCATTACCTTTTTCTATTTTTCTGTGTTTTGTTGTCTTTCGAATTTTCGTTAAGATTATTATTGTTGTCTTCCTCTTCAATGATATATTAATTACATTGATGGGAATGACTACTATACTACTAAGTAGGCAGATTGTAGTCTCCCATCAAAAGTAAAGTGGCGCCGGGAAATTTTCATAGGATTGTTTTAACTTCGAGGTAGTGATCTTTGTGTAATTAAACGTCAGAGGATGGCGGAATATAGAAAAGTCGATGATTTTTTTTTCCTTTTGGAAACAAAATATAACACTTTTGTATGCAGAGATCAATGTTCATTCTTTTGTTTTCTTTTACCAGGTGGCATCAATGAGCAGACTGTTACTATTAAGGCGGAATTTGGACACCGAGAAGAAGATGAAGGGAGATTTCCTTACATGGGAATGGACATTGACCTACCGAATGTTAAAAAAGAATGTTTGGAACACTTTGCAAGAATTACCCAGAAAGCAGGTAAAACTGATTTTTTCTTTGTAAGATTTATACTATTTATCGCAATTCACGAAATCCTTTTTTAACGTTTTTCATTAATTTTTAGTCTTGAATTAATTTATCTTTATTTAGTTATAATAATACATTTTGTGGATGTGGAGCCTTCATTATCCATAAAACGAGTATTTTTCAATTTGTTGACAGATTTTAAGCGGCATCATGTGGAAAAACTATTCTCTTGCTCCCATTGTAACTACTCCTGCTCTAAAAAGACCAATTTTAAAAGGCACTTGGGTACCCACAGTGGAGAAACGCCTTTTTCTTGTTCCAAGTGCAACTATTCATGTTCTCAAAAGAACACTCTGACGATCCACGTGCTGACTGACAGGGGAGAAAAAACTTTTTCTTGTTCCGAGTGTAACTATTCATGTACGCATAAGAGCAACCTGACGAGACACATGCTGATTCACAGTGGAGAAAAACCTTTTTCTTGTTCCGAGTGTAACTATTCATGTACTCGGAAGGGCAGTCTGACGAGTCACATGATGACTCACAAGGGAGAAAAACCTTTTTCTTGTTCCGAGTGTAGCTATTCATGTACGCATAAGAGCAACCTGACGAGTCACATGATGACTCACAGCGGGGAAAAACCTTTTTCTTGTTCCGAGTGCAACTATTCATGTACTCGGAAGGGCAGTCTGACGAGTCACGTGATGACTCACAGTGGAGAAAAACCTTTTTCTTGTGGCGAGTGTAGCTATTCATGTACGCATAAGAGCAACCTGACGAGTCACATGATGACTCACAGTGGGGAAAAACCTTTTTCTTGTTCCGGGTGCAACTATTCATGTACTCGGAAGGGCAGTCTGACGAGTCACATAATGACTCACAGTGGACAAAAACCTTTTTCATGTTCCCATTGCAGTTATTCAAGTATAAGTAAGTCGCATTTGATGAGACATATGCTGTACCACAGTAGACTTAAACCTTTTTCGTGTTCCGATTGCAGCTATTCATGTTCTCAAAAGGACCAACTAACGGTTCATATGCTGGCTCACAGTGGAGAAAAACCTTTTCCCTGTTCCGTCTGCAACTACTCATGTTCTCTAAAGGGTAGTTTGAAGAATCACATGCTGACACACAGTGAGAAAAAACCCTTTTCGTGTTCCGTCTGCAGCTACACATGTTCGCAAAAGAGACATATGAATGAACACATAATGAATCACAGTGTAGAAAAACCTTTTTCTTGTTCCGAGTGTAACTATTCATGTACGCGTAAGAGCAAACTGACGAATCACATGCTGATTCACAGTGGAGGAAAACTTTTTTCATGTTCCGAGTGTAATTATCTATGTACACATAAGGGCAGTCTGACGAAACATATGAAAACTCACAGTGGAGAAAAACCTTTTTCATGTTCCGAGTGCAACTATTCATTTACTCAAAAGAGCAATCTGACTAGACACATGCTGACTCACAGTGGAGAAAAACCTTTTTCTTGTTTCAAGTGCAACTATTCATCTTCTCGAAAGCAACATCTGACGAGCCACATACTGACTCACAGTAGAAAAAAACCTTTTTCGTATTCCGAGTGCAACTATTCATTTTCTTGAAAGGGAGGAAAAAACCTCGAGGCCAAAAGTATTTTCGTTATTTATTTTTGAAGTGTTATGCCGTGATGCGCTACCTCCATCTTTAGCCGATGTTTCGGACTGCGTTACAGTGTCCATCATCAGGGCAGATAAGTACATGATATTGGTGAAAGTATGTGCTAATGTATGTAGAAGCGATACCGTGCTGCCGGCTTCACTTCTCTAAGAATTGCACGCCAATGAGGAAATCTTGGTTCTGCCAGCCGACAAAGGCAATGCCACTGCCGTGATTAATACGGTTAGACTCCATTAAAAATATGAAAGACTTCCTTTGCGATGCCAGCACTTATAAGAAAATTAAAAACAACCCCACCAACAAGATTGACCTGATGACAAGGTAACTAATTATAGCTTCCAGTGTAAGGAAAGGTTTTTTTCCCTTTATTCATCATATAACCTTTTAAATAGTTTTTACAGGTGATTCGACTACCACGCTAGGCACATGTCCGTATTATGGTAGTCGAATTATGAATATATAATTATATAAATGTACGAATTGTTATTGGTTAATATAATAGTTTAGTTAGGTACAATGTTTTTGGGTAACAACGAATTCTGTAAGTGGTTTCTAAGTTAGCATAAGCAATAAACCATTCTTATTGTAGACATGATAAGTATAAATTTTTATGAATGACTCTTCTTGTGGAGATGTTGAAAATAAGTCATCCAAATAATATTATATTAAAAAAATAATGTTAATATTACATTAAAAAAAAATAACAAACAAAAAACACTCAAATTTCTTTCATGGAAAGAATATCAAAAGTGACTACAAACATGTACTCTCGCGCAGAAGAATACTTACCAAATTTTATTTTTATATTTATCTCAAGAAGGATAATACTTACCAAATTTTATTTCCATTTTTAACTCAAGAAGAATAATTTTTATTTCAATCAACTTCAAATTATCTTTTTTTATATTAAATATAGATATATGGTACAGTGGTTTTATATAAATTACATATCGGTAAACAAATTATTTAAAATTGCAATCTCACCAAAGAAGAAGCTAGTTCTTGTGCTTTATGGGCGAGTTACACTAATTATAACAGAAATAGAATAACATTATGCAATAGGTAAGTGTATAATAGGAACAATTGAAACTTCTGGATCA
Source organism: Limnephilus rhombicus (assembly GCA_929108145.2). NCBI lineage: Eukaryota > Metazoa > Arthropoda > Insecta > Trichoptera > Limnephilidae > Limnephilus > Limnephilus rhombicus. The sequence continues at coordinate 35,964,809 of OV815289.1, forward strand.
TCTATACGCGTAGGTGTACATACATGGGATACGGTTACATACTAAAATATTGTGCACTTAAGAGAATTTCGAAAAATCTGAATAAAATAGAGATGAATATAGATTGATAATATATAGAAAGAAAGAGAAAAACAGGTAATTATTAAGTTAATTATTCTTTAATTTTGTTTCATTTTAATTCTTAGATTTTTTTTATCTGTTTTAGTTTAATTTATCCCTTAATATGTTATTTTTTTCTTTCCTCTTCTAATATTTTATTATCTGTTTATATAAAATAATATTTCATGTATGACTACCACAACACGAGCAATAATAGCCTAGTGTGGTAGTTAAAAAATGGCAAAAATGTATCATGTTAACATTTATGAAATAATAAAAAAATAAAATAAATAACAATATACAAATATTATTAGCAATAAACCATTCTTATTGTAGGCTGCTCTTTAGCTATAAAATAGGTACATAAATACATGATAAGTAGATAATTAAATTAATGATTCTTCCTGTGGAGATGTTGAAAATAAGTCATCCAAGCATAAATATTATTATGATAATTAAGTTATCAAAAGATTTTTTTTAAATTCAAATGTAAAAAAAAGAAATAATAATAATAAAGCAAATTAACTTAATTTGTTGACTTCAGGTATTCTTTAAAGTAGTTCCTCCCCTTTGCATATAACCAATCCTGTACATTTCTGATATAAAGCTTGTCAGTTTTTGATTTCCTAGTATCAATACTCAATGAATTGAACATTTTGAGGACAATATAAGAGAACTGTCGCTGTGCGAAAGTTGTTTTCGTTGTAGGAATTGTGCATTTTAGGTGTGACGAGTACCGAGTGTGATTTTTTTGTGTTTTTTTCATCAAATCATTTTTCCATAAGAATATGAGAATTGTCTTTATGATTGTCGAATGTCTAACACTGTGAATTTTTAAAAAGTAGCTCCGATGGGTGTGTTACATTTATCCTTAACACAAGTTTTTGAACTAAGACTATGGGATGAAGAATTGACATTGCACACCCTCCCCATCCCACTATACCATATGAAGCAATTGATTGAAAAAGTGCAAAGTAAGTACATCTCAGTGTTTGTAGGTTAAGAATAGATCTGAGAGAGTAGAAAATGTGGCATAATTTGCGAAGCCTTTTTGTTGTAGAATTGATGTGTGTCTCCCAACGCAGTTGGTCATCAATAATAACCCCTAAGTACTTCATTTCGTTTGATATTTTTAGCTCATCGCATGAGCAATTTTTGTTAAGTGTTGTAGGCATGTTAGGGTTCTGTGAACATGAATGTGTGGTAAGTTTGAGACAGTTTTGGGAGAAAGGTTTGGTTTCCGTATAGAAAAAAGTAAGTGTTTTGTATTATCAATATTAAGAGTGAGGAGGTTGGGATCCAACCAGTGTTTTACTACATTTATGCCATAGTTTGCTTTTCCAAAGGTTAAATTCAAATTTTCACCTTCAAATACGATAACCGTGTCATCAGCAAAAGATATTATAGTGCCACCAGTATTCAAATTACATAAAGAGTTATTGTATATTAGAAAGAGAAGTGGGCCTAATACATTGCCTTGGGGCACGCCGTATAGCCCAGGCAACGAAGGAAAAATAGGAGAAATAATTCATGTAGAAGCCAATTTTGGCACAGTTGTAGGGGAAGGTGTCCTTAACAAAATACTAAAAGTACTGATGGGTGGGGGTGGAGCTAAGAGGGGGGGGGGGGTCTAAAGGTCCCCTTTTTCAGTTTTTCGTTAATAACTCGAAAACTACTGCCTCTAGCGAAAAAATTTTTAGGTACTAAATTATTTACATAAAATTCTCTACAAAAAAGGTTGTATGAATTTTTCTGTTAGGATTAATGATTAAGGAGATAGGGATGGGGGAATATGTAAAATTTAAAAAAAAAAACTGTTTAATTTGTAAAAATGAAATGTTTGTCGGTAAAAATGAAATGCTTATTGTTGAAAAATCAAATAATTAGTGCTTAAGGATGTGCCTTAAACATTAATTTTCGTCGAAATCTAAACTTTCATCATCATCAATGCTGTCTTCGACGGGGGCTCCGTTCATACATGAGCCGAGGCAGCAGCAGGCACCGGAACAGGCAATCCCTGCTTTGCGGCAACCGCAGCTCATCCCACACCCAGTCGTGCATCGGCAAAAGATCATGTTCAAAATGGAAATGGGTGCCACAGGGTCGTTCGTGTTAACTGGTTTAAGGATCCCATCTTCTCCCTTGACCCAACCCCATTGGATGGGTGGTAGGGGGTTGCCTAGCCACTGTTGTATCTGTAAAAAATAATGAGACCAAGGTAAGCATTCATCACAAATTAATATTTGTAATAAGAAAGCAGTATTTAAAACTATATGTAACTGGATTTAATTACCTGTAGATATACTCTGAGCGAGTGTTGCTTTGAAGCTCCTCTGGTGGGAGGAAGAGTGGCCATGTCTGATTTAGACTTCGTTGACGCTTTCAAAAATGCCGAGTTCCGATGTTTGTTTAGGTTGTCTTGATGAGCAGGCGCTTTGTATACAGCCAAAAAAGTTTCTCGCCAGCCTGTTCAATATTCTCAGGTGATGCTGAGCGATCATTGGAGGACCCACCACATACCCGCCCTGGTATAGGTAACAGATGGTTACCCCTTCAAGGCTCTTGCAAGGACTCTATTTTTTGTATAAAAACGGCTGTACATTTAATATATGAAACTAGACCTCCATTGCCCTCGCATACGTTGTTAGGTAGCAGTATGCAAGTGCTACTATGTACAGTTGTTAGTAATTTTAAAGAAAATCTTACCTGGACCTCTTTTGGGTAAGGAGATGAAATAACAATAAAGAAAACAATATGTAGGCAGTATGCCTACCCTAACACATTTATATAGATAAAGCATTAAGCAAATTTCAAACAATGAAATAGCAATCATGGTAGACAGTAGATCCGCAGACGGAGGTGCTACAGCGTGGATCACCCGGCAGTCCTGCTGAAAGTTAGTCGGTGATCAGGCAGGCCGGATACGAGGTTCAGATACCGCGCCCCTAAGCCGACATCCCGGTGGTGCCTCGACGATCAGTAAGTGGGAGATGGGGGCGTATCGCCCGAAAACCCTGAGGAAGTGAGCGTCGGGTTGAAAGGGAGTTGCTGAGGGATCAGAGAATATTCGTGAAATGTCTTGGGTGAGGCCAGGATTTTCTGTGAAGAGCTTAGCGATTCCCACTTTACTCTTTTCATATATCGCCGAGGTGGTGTCGCATCCCGAGAAGCTATGGAGAAGGAGAATCGTTTTGGGGATTGGAAGCTGTTGAAGTTGTCGCACCGAAAACAATTTGGTCTCCAACATTCCCACTGCCCGGCTTCATGAAATATATATTGATTGATGGTGGTGCCAATCCAATGAGGAGAACTAACAAGTCCACATCCTCCCCAACTATTGCTACATTTGAATGTAGTGCAGCTTCATCCAACCCACACCTCACAATAGTGCCATCTGCATCCCCTGTAGCAACAGTTGTTTTAATCCCGGCTGCTGTCATTTTCTCGCTGAGCAAGTGAATCAACCTTGTTTTGTTTCTTTCATTGGCAAGAAAATGCTCTTGTTGAATGGTGATGGTCCTTTTTTCGTGAAAGTTGATGTCAACAGAAGTTTTTGTGAGCCCCCTTCGCTTCTGCTCCGCTCGTTTTGTGCTATCTATGGCACTATAACCATCAAAAACCACCGTACAATTATCACCGTAATGTTTCTGTACATAGGCAATGTACTGATGGCAAATGGAAGAAATGTAGGAGGACCATTTCAACTTCATGCGGTGGAGAAGGAAACCACCATCTACCACATTAATGCTCTGGAATTTCCTAGGGTACCCGCTGACAGCGACATTAGCGAATCCAACTTTGGAAAAGGGGGATGGTCTTTGAACCATTTGTGAATCTTAGCCCGATCTTGCGAATCTCTCGTTTGCCGTGATACCCGGAAATCAACGTGCTGCTCTCCAGTTGCGAAAAAAACTTCAGCGAATTCCTCCAATGACGTGCAGATGGCGGTGCCTCCTGGTGATCCACAAACCCACCTGGCGAGTACAGAATCAGTAATTCCTCTTCCTCGCGTCAGGCCACCTGAACTTTTCATGTAGCGCGTAAGTGTTTGTTCTATGACCATATCCGACCAAACACCTGCCCAAGGTGTACCTACCTGTGCGATTAATAGTGAAGTACCCCTTTTCTGCAAACTCCTTGTACGCCTCCGGATGGCTAGTTTTCAGTTGTATCATATCTTGCACGTAGAGATGGGCACATTTTGCATACTGGAAGTGCCCATTTGCATGGAAGAATGGGATCATCTGCTGTACACACGCCAAGTGGCCATCCCAAACACCACGACGCTCATAATGAATGAACTTCTTCATCAGGGTAACCATGTGGAAGTACTGAACCCACAAAGCAGCGGTAGGTCCATTATCCTTGAGGGATTTCAGATGATTCTGAAATTTCGTAAAGGAAGACACCAAGGAAGCATTATCTTCAACTTTGTCTGGAATAAGTTCCTTCATGTTGGTCAGCATTCTCAAGATCTCTCTCAAGATGTTCAAGGTACATCCTTAAACACTAATTATTTCATTTTTAACAATGAATATTTTATTTTTAACGACCAACATTTCATTTTTAACAATAAAATTTGTTTTTATTTTTAATTTTACATTTCCCCCCCTTCCTATCTCCCAAGCATTGATCCTAACAAAAAAATTTAAAGTACCTTTTTGTAGAGATTTTTATGTAGATAATTTAGTACCATCACATTTTTTCGCTAGAGTAATTAACGAAAAAATTAAAAAAGGGACCTTTAGACCCCCCCCCTTAGCTCCGCCCCCACCACCCAGTACTTTTAGTATTTTGTTAAGGACACCTTTCCCTACAACTGTGCCAAAATTGGCTTCTACATGAATTATTTCCCCTATTTGGTATTTTTTGGCCTTCGTTGCCTGGGCTAATATGTGATTGGTAAACTTGAACGTCTGTATTCTTTAGCGGAATTGATAATAGTTGACTGGGATCTGTTTGTTAGATAGCTCTTAAACCATTTAAGCGGAATCCCTTTTATTCCTATCTGCAGGAGTTTTTTCAGAAGTATGCGGTGAGATACAGTATCAAAGGCTTTAGCTAGACCCAAGAATACAGCAAGGGGTTTGTGACTTTTATCGAGGTTATCAGATATTAATTTAGTAAAAGCTGCAATTGCATCTGAGGCACTACGACCTTTGTGGAAGCCATGTTGATTTGTTGACAGGATTTCGTTGTCTTCAAGAAATTTGTGGAGACTTCTTTTTACCGTTTTTTGAAATATTTTTGAGATCAGACTCGGCAAGGATATTGGTCTATACCTAGAGTATACAGTATACAGCATATAATAAAAAAGTATTTTTGTTTATAAATTATAAATAAAATAAAAACATAATTGGTAATCACTTCTACACAGTTCAAGTCTGAAATTTTAATTTAGTAGACACCTGACAACAACAAAACAACGCTATAAACCAACATAGTAACGAAACAAGATAAAAAATTTGACGGTAGTGGTGTCAGTTATAATATTACATAATATGCAATAATTTTATGTAGGTAATATTGATGGCCGGCGTAGTCCAGCGGAAAGGCTCTTCACTCGCACTCCGAAGGTCGCGGGATCGAATCCCGGCGTGGCAAATAAATTTTATTTAATTAATTCGTGTTATTTCACAATAAAAATGTTATTTTTAAATTATATATAGTATATTTGCGGCACGTTCCTGAATGGAAGATACTTTCAGTATCGCTCTGGTGTAAGACCACCATTCAGAATTGAAACGTGCTTAAAATGGCTTTAGACGTGTTTAGTGACCAGATCTGAATAGCCAGGTACTTCCCCACCAATCTCTTCCTCATTTCCTTCCTCTCCCCTTCACTACCTTCAGCCTCACAATATACCCCAGTTGGGGATGCCATAGTCTCACTGGCTTTAGATGGGAGCAGCTGGGACTCTTGTGAGGTATTTATGTAAAAATAAAAATGTAAAAACGAAGTAATTTATTTAACCCAGTGTCATTGTGGCGGAAAAAAGTTACACTTACGTTGAGGTGGGTCATTGTGACCCTGTTACAATTGTTATTATTCTGCCTTGTATAAATTATTTTTTTATTTTTTAAAATTTGATATTTATAATTATATAATTGTATATATATAATCAGAGGCAATAAAACACATTGGTAATAAATTAATTTGTAAATAAATAAATCAAGGTAAAAACAGCAGTTTATGAAATGAAAACGGAGCATGTGACATAGTAAGACGAAAAATATCCTCACCAGTGACATCAGATGTCCATATATCATTTAATTTCCGTCTTCCAGAACGATTGAATCCAGCTATGTACAGTAATCCAATAAAAGCTTTGATTTCACTCAAGGTGACTTCTTTCATACAAGCAAGGGCGGATCTAGGATTTTTTTCTGGAGGGGGGCACAAGGGGCGGACGGGCAAAAAAATCAATAATTGCTCTCAGAAATAAACTTGAAGTATCATACTTCAAGTTTATCTCTACAAGTTCAAGTATGTATAGGAAGGTTTACGAAAGTGTCAAAACAATAGAAAAATTGAATATTTAATATCAATTATTGCACCGTGCTGTCGTCAACGTCTTATCTCCAACATTGCATTATTGCATTTGTTTTCGTGCAAATACTCTTTGAATGGATTATTTGTGATTTCTATTTTCTATAGTAAAGTGGTAGTTAAGTAAAGTGTTAAAATCTCCGTTATAGTGTATATTACTACCTAATAATATAAAAACAATACCGTGCAAACGTCAAAACATTATTTCCAGTTCAAATATTAAAACTTACTTACAGCAAATCTGAACACTAAAACTGTACACCAGATTAAGCAGTGCTAACTTTGTTAAGTAAAGTGTTAAAATCTTATTTTTTAGTGCTTATTACCAATAAAACAAAAACAATATACTTCTTGACAGGTACAGTACCTACGAACCTATCTGAAACTTGTGACAGTGAAGCTCAACCAGTGGCTCTGAAATAAAGTTTTAAATTTTATTTAACAAAAAATTTATAGAAACGAAGAACTTAATTTTCGCAACAGACGTCCAGTCATTAATCGCCAACGCAGAAAGGGCAGTCAACGCAATTAATAAAGTACTTCTTGACCCCAGCAATAAATTTAACAAGGACCAAATTGCAAAAATCACTCCGATATCATGCGAAATCTTAGCCGCAATTGGCAGCATGTCGACAGCGGTAGCTGCCAAAACTGGCACCTTAGAAGGAGAACTGCAGGCATACAAAGAAATGCTAAAAAATACTTCACCTCAAAACAGATCACCCGTGAACAATGTAACCGACATCTGTGAGATGCTAACTGAGTTGGAGAAAGGGAAGACTAGATCTAAGAACATTATACTATTTAACATCCCCGAGAGCAATTCCCAGTCAACTGCAACGAGAATCACCAAAAATATAAAAGGTTTCATCTTCGCTGGAGGGTTTCGAAAACACCTTCAATCCCAATTAGATCAAGATCCACCGTTTGGGAATCAAGAAACCTGACCAAACCAGGCCCATTAAGATCGAATTCAAAGATTCAACAACTTCCAAATCCTTTCTGATGAACAGAACAAAGTTGAAGAACGGTGTAAAAGCAGCAAATGACCTCACTAGTCTCCAAAGAAACGAACTTGCTCTTTTACGAAGTGAACTAGAATCGAGACTAAAAAACGGCGAAACCAACATTACTATTAAATATGTCAATTCAATACCAAAAATCGTTAAGGCTCAAACAAAAAACTATCAAAATCCAGCACACTGAACCTTTACTATCAAAATGTACGTGGGCGGCGAACAAAACTAGATAACATATTTGTAAAAAGCATTAACTTTGTGGCTCGCCATAATTTACAATAAAAAAAACCATAAATTTGTTTAAGACCACTTTTATTTTATAACACTCTACCGGTTTCAGAAGCACCCTTCCTTCATCAGGAGAATATTATAACTTAATATAAATAAGTTATAATATTCTCCTGACGAAGGAAGGGTGCTTCTGAAACCGGTAGAGTATTTTAAAATAAAAGTGGTCTTAAAAAAATGTATGCGTTTTTTTATTGTAAAACTAGATAACCTTAGAATTTGTATACCATTAGTAATATATGTGAAGCTGTAGTACTGACTGAAACGTGGTTAGATCCATCCATCAACTCTTCCGAACTAGGATTATCATCATATAATGTTTACAGGAAGGACAGAAATCTTGCTACCAGTTCTAAATCAGGAGGAGGTGGTGTCCTCGTCGCAATTAAAAAGAAATTTACTTCCAGGAAATTAAACACCAAAAACAGAAACGTTGAACAATTGTTTATATTGGTGAAATGTAAAAGTGAGAAAATAATAATTAGTTCTGTATACATACCCCCCTCGGCCAACCATGTTGTCTTCAAAAACCATTATGAAGACGTAGAAATAATTAAAACAAAATATCCGGATGCCAAATTTATAGTCGTATGTGATTACAATCTTCCAAATGTAAATTGGAATTTGCACGACCCCGAATTGTCGAATACTTGTAATACAACTATCTCGGAAAGTGAAAGAGTAATACTCGACATGTCAATATATTAAAACTTAACTCAACATAATCTTGTCAGAAACATTAACAATCATGTTCTGGATCTCGTATTCTTCAATTCTCAATGTATTAAAGTGAGTAAGGCCATAGAAGTTGTCATACCCACTGACGTCCATCATCCTCCACTTGGCCACTAAATGTTTGTATAACAGACTTTGGCGAAAAATCTCTGACGAGCTATTCCGTATTTATTGTGATACGAGAACGATATCATACGAGATGTGCTGTCAGATTTGTGCATAGATTTGTGCAATTTTGTGTAATTTTCTATGGTTGTCAAAATGTCAATTGCCTTTTCAATGGGCCGTTTTCGCACGATTTTGGCCGCTAGGTTCGCTATAGTCCTACCGGTCCAACTATTTTATTTAACTGTCAGATCCCATACATTTTTTAGGCCGTTTGGCGCAATTTAGTGTTTTTAAATATTATAATAATGCCGTCAACCTGTTGTAGTGTTCCAATGTGTAGGAATAGGGTTGGGCACGAGTTTCCCAAAGATTGAAAGACTTGAAAGCGAAATGGATTCATTCAATCGGCGTTCCAAATGGGCACCGACTCCTGATTCTGTAGTCTGTCAAGCTCATTTCAGGGACACAGATTATGTATTCAATAATATTAACCATAACAGTAAGTACATGACTCATTCAATTAATATCTTACTATAATTGAATCCCCAATATAATATAAAGAGTGCTTGTATAGTATAATGAACACGTAAGGAAACATTTGACATAAAATAACTGGTGAGCTCTGTCGTTATTCGCCGAAATGTAAGTACGCTCATAACTTACAAACGACTGCACCTAATGGGATAAATCTTTTTTTGTTGTCTTCGATACTGTTAGGACAAGGTTTTATATAAAACTACTGGTGAGCTCTGGCTTTATCAAATTTGCATAAAACTGAATCGTCAAAATGTATGTACGCGTATAACTTCCGAAAGACTGCACCAAATTGAATAATTCTTCTTTTGTTATGTTTCTTCATTGGCTGATGAGCTATGGCATTATGAAATTTGCATAAAAATAGGTGGCACGCGAGCTGTTTGAAAACTAAATGTACCGGGAATGAATTAATGAAGCGTGTAAGGGGGTGGAGGAAAAGGCTCCACACAGGAGACCCTGAGGAAAATAATTTCCCTCAGGGTCATGTCATCTTTGGAGATGCTGGGTGGAGGGTTTTTTAAGGCAAAGAAGGAGATGAGAGTTCTGGGAAGGAAAAGGGTTTAAGGGGTGGGTAGAAATCTGGGCTTTAGTGTGTTCTGATCATCAGACCTAGACACACCTCATCCCATGAGCCCGGCCACACTTGCTTAATCACTAAACGTAGCGAATCACCTAGGGTGACCTATGACAGAGGTGTTGGTTATCCAATAAAGGTTCCCGGGGCGGCTGTTCCCATTCCCGCCTCCCAAATTGAACCTCAGATCTGGTAAGTAAACACGGCCAAAGCCATTTCAAACAAAGTTTCGATTCTGATACTTTATAAGTTAATTAGTGTTAATGAGAAATAACACAAACTAATCGATCAAAAATTATTTGCACACATCAAGTTCGAACCCGCAATCTTCGGATTGCGAGTCGAGAGTCTGACCTCTCGACCTAGGGGGCCCTAAATTATATTACGTTATTTTGATGACGAATTTCAAAATAATATTAATTTCAAAATACAAAAAATTTAAAAATCCAAAAAATTTTAAATTTCCAAAAATTTTAAAATCAAAAAAAATTTAAATCCAAAAAATTTAAAAATCGAAAAAAAATTTTAAATCCAAAAAATTTCAAAATCCAAAACAATTTTAAAATCAAAAAAATTTTAAAATCCAAAAAATTTCAAAATCCAAAAAATTTTAAAATCGAAAAAATTTTAAAATCCAAAAAATTTGAAAATCGAAAAAAATTTAAAAATCCAAAATATTTTTAATTTCAAATAATTTTAAAATCCCAAAAATTTTAAAATCCAAAAAAAATTTAAATCAAAAAAATTTAAAAATCGAAAAAAAATTTTAAATCCAAAAAATTTTAAAATCCAAAAAATTTAAAATCCAAAAAATTTCAAAATCGAGATATATTTTAATATCCAAAAAATTTCAAAATCCAAAACATTTTAAAATCTGAAAAAAATTTAAGCTCCATAAAATTTCAATATTATAAAAATTCCAAAAAAAAATTATTTTAAAAATTACTTTTTGAACTCCTTGAACCAGTTGGCCGAAGTGGCCCTATAGTAGGTGTACCAAATTGAGCAGTCTATTGCCTGTGCCCTCTATGTGGCGCACACACCTCGCTTCGTCTACATTCAAATATCGTTTTTTTCTTCAAATACTTATTGAACACACACTCCTCGCATCATCCACGTTCACAAGTCATATCGCATAGTGTTTTAACCCGTTAGTTGCTTTTGCAACGGGCCCAGCTATTATATATATTAATGCTCAGTTTTCCGACCGGTCACTTTCGCCTCGATGCGAAAAAAGACCTTTGCGCCCTCGCGTTTTAACCGCCTGGGGATACACTTTGGGGATTAAAAGCCCCATAGGCTTACGAAATAGTAAATATATATATATTAATGCTCAGTTTTCCGACCGGGGTCACTTTTACTCGGATGGGAAAAGCGACCTTTGCGCCCTAGCGTTTCAACAGCCTCGGGATACACTTTCGCATCATGCACTTTAAGACTACTCTGTGATGCCAAAACGACCTTTCGGCTCCTCGAGTATCGCACACTTCAAGGGCGACTTTCGGTCAAAGGGGAGCGTAACTAAGATCGTATGAGAATTATTCAGCCCGTCGATCTCAAGCCAAAGTGCACCTTGGCATTCAGGATTTCGGATGCCTTCACGGTCCGATATCCTTCGAAGTCTTTCGCACGAGCATTTGTTTTTTCGAAGATTGTTGACGTAGGTCAGTAACATATGTCAATTCATTTTTCGTTTGCCAGCCGGCCGACTGGCAAACGCGATTTCTTCGAAAATATCACGCCCGGAAGCCAACATTTGGTAAAATAACGTCCACGGAAGTTTTTAGAACTTTAATTGACCGTCGTAATTATCACATTTCACGAAAACATCGTCGTAATATTCGTTTGAAATCTGACATGTGCGAAAAAACCGCGGAAAAGTCATATTTTGAAACTAATGTTTAAAAAAAAATGTATACTTTTAACGGAGCCACCTATCGGCAGAGTCGAGAAGCAAAGCTTTTCGTTAGAAAAAATCAAATTTCAATTAAAAACTTCAAAATAGAACGTTCGAAATTGGAGTAAGAAAATTATGCATTGTGTACAGGCAGAATTTCATAAGCAGTTTCATTCTTCATTGTCGTTTTGAGGGTGATTAAAAAGAGACCGCTCGAAAACTTATTATTTATTTTTTCTTTATTATTTCTGACTTTTAAATTTTATTTTTTTTTGTTTCAGAAAATCGATTCGGGTGGTCGCATTAACGTTTGGAAAGCGTAGATTCATATCTGAAATTAAGATGTGAATAATTTTTTAGTTTTTCATACATTTCTTATAAAAAAATATACATTTATTAATAAAAGAGCATGTGTGTCAATGAATTCAAAAGATTGATACATAAAAACTGTCATTTCCAAAAAAAAGGGTTAAAATTTTTTTTTTTTAAAACGCAGAGTTATTTTTAATTTTTTTAAATTGTTTTTAAAAATAACTTCAATCCTGAACTACCCGCGATATCGGAAATTTACCCGAAGCCCGCTGATTGGCTGGAACGTGATTGGCTGGGAACTCCAACCAATCAAAACCACATTAGAGGGGCCACATTACAAAGAGGCCCCCTGATTGACCGACGGGTTTGGGGCGTAGCGACGGCCATTATTAAATGTTTTTTTTTAATTATTATTGGCTGACGGTATTTGGGGCGTGGCGACGGCCATTATTAAATGATTTTTTTGTATTATTATTATTTTCCAACGAAAACGAGTAGGTACTTACCTAGATGATGTTTTTTTGGTTTGATAAATTATCCACATTTATAAATTATAACTTACAAACGATTGGACCAAATTGGAAAATTCTTTTTTAGTTGGTTTCGTTATCGTTAGGACAGGGTTTGTATAAAACTACTGGTGAGCTCTGGAATTATAAAATTTGTTTAAAATGAATCGCCAAAATCTATGTACGCGCATAGCTTCCGAACGAATGCACCAAATTGAATAATTCTTTCTTTGTTGTGTTCGTTATTATTAGGACAAGGTTTGAATAAAATAACTGTGAGCTCTGTTGTTACGAAAATTGTATAAAAATGATTCGCCGAAATGTAAGTACGCTCATAACTTACAAACGACTGCACCTAACGGGATAAATCTTTTTTTGTTGTCTTCGACACTGTTAGGACAAAGTTTTGTATAAAACTTCTGGTGAGCTCTGGCATTATCAAATTTGCATAAAAATGAATCGTCGAAATGTATGTACGCGTATAACTTCCGAAAGACTGCACCAAATTGAATAATTATTTTTTGTTATGTTTCTATATTTTGTTATGTGCATTATGAAATTTGCATAAAAATAGGTGGCACGCGAGCTGTTTGAAAACTAAATGTACCGGGAATGAATGAATAAAGCGTGGGAGGGGGGGGAAGGAAAAGGCTCCACACAGGAGACCCTGAGGAAAATAATTTCCCTCAGGGTCATGTCATCTTTGGAGATGCTGGGTGGAGGGTTTTTTAAGGCAAAGAAGGAGATGAGAGTTCTGGGAAGGAAAAGGGTTTAAGGGGTGGGTGGGAATCTGGGGTTCAGTGTGTCCTGGTCATCCGCCTACAAGACCTAGACAAACCCCACCCCATGAACCCGGGCACCCCTACTAAATCACCAAACGTAGCGAACCACTTGGGGTGACCTACGGCATAGGTGTTGGTTATCAACAAAAGGTCAATTTTGGGGATTTGTATTTCTACATAACATTATATACAACGGGTACCCGGCATGCGTTGCAAGGTCACTGCAACCTCCGGTAGAACTCAGGATGAAATTATGCAGTGTTAAACTTTTTTTTTACATTAGCTCCACACAGGAGGCTCCAAGGAAAACAATTTCCCTAGGGGCCTTTGTCATCTTTGAGGATGCTGTGCGGAGGGTTTTTTAAGGGAAAGGAAGGAGAAGAAGATATGGGAAGGAAAAGGGTATGAGGGGTGGGTAGGAATCTGGGGGTCAGTGTGTCAGTAACGGACGTATAAATCTATTCCTCACACTGCGGTGCAAGGCGAAGGGTTGAGAGAATCTGGCTGGAGAGGTCGAGATCCTCCCTCAATCCGTCTCCTCTGATCCAGCCCGCCACGCAGTGGTTGGGCAAACGTATCCGCCACCAAGACCTAGACAAATACATTTTTATCAAGACCTAGACAAAAACATAAAGTTTCTGAATACAATAATGAGCTCTGGCATCACGAAATTACGCGAGAAAAGGCCCGTTCTGAATCCTAGGGGCCTATATTATCTTTGAGGATGCTGTGCGGAGGGTTTTTAAGGGAAAGGAAGGAGAAGAAGATATGGGAAGTAAAAAGGTATGAGGGGTGTTTAGGAATCTAGGGGTCAGTGTGGCCAAAAGTGACGGACGTATGAATCTATTCCTCACACTGCGGTGCAAGGCAAAGAGTTGGGAGAATCTGGCTAGAGAGATAAAAAGCCGCCCTCTATCAGTCTCCTCGGATCTAGCCCGCCACGCAGTGGTTGGTCAAACATATCCGCCACCAAGACCTAGACAAACCTCATCCCATGAACCCGGGCACCCCTGCTAAGTCACCAAACGTAGAGAACCACTTGGGTGACTTATGACAGCGGTGTTGGTTCATCCGATTACGATGAGACATTGGGAATTTGATGTGTGTTTTCCCGCGATGGTTTCTGAATACAATATGATCAATCGGGATACAATAATGAACCGGGCTACCGACGTAGGCGCACATTTCTCGCTTTTTGAAAACTAAATGTACCGGGAATGAATTGATGAAGCGCGAGAGGGGGGAAGGAAAAAGCTCCACGCAGGAGACCCTGAGGAAAATAATTTCCCTCAGGGTCATGTCATCTTTGGAGATGCTGGGTGGAGGGTTTTTTAAGGCAAAGAAGGAGATGAGAGTTCTGGGAAGGAAAAGGGTTTAAGGGGTGGGTAGGAATCTGGGATTCAGTGTGTCCTGATCATCAGACCTAGACACACCTCATCCCATGAACCCGGGCACCCTTGCTAAATTAAACGTAGCGAATCACCTAGGGCGACCTATGGCAGAGGTGTTGGTTATCCAATAAAGGTTCCCGGGGCGGCGGTTCCCATTCCCGCCTCCCAAATTGAACCTCAGATCTGGTAAGTAAACACGGCAAAAGCCATTTCAAACAAAGTTTCGATTCTGAATGGTGGTCTTACACCAGAACTTATACTTTATAAGTTAATTAGTGTTAATGAGAAATAACACAAACTAATCGATCAAAAAATATTTGCACACATCGAGTTCGAACCCGCAATCTTCGGATTGCGAGTCGAGAGTCTTACCTCTCGACCTTGTGACATAAAATATATTTACCTTTAATTTATTCCCACCAAGGTTGGTCATCCATCAATGTATAGAATATTTAATCTCAGATATAGCAAGCAAGGCAATGAGGGTAGGTATGTAATAAAAAGAATGCCATGTCAGAAACATTGAATAATTTATTGTAAATTACAAACCCGCCCTTGGGAACATACTAATATAAGCAATGAGACTCTAAAATAACAAATAAAACTACTCATCAAGGGTGGCTGGATACGATAGATCGATCCAGCTGTAAATGATCGTAAATTCTCTAACCGTGTCAATACGAATCTAGCATGTAATCATTTATAAGATTAAACTGATGGGCGCCTGTAACGTATAAACGAAACATATTTTAATCTCAGTAATCTCTAAATATATCTAAAACAATATCTCGATCTGTTAAATAATAAATTTAAATCTCACATCTCGTAGTCCGATAATGATGTATTGGGTTCCAGCAAATGACAGCCCGTGCCACAACACCACCACTCGACCCGCGGTAATTACGTCAACTGAAGAGCCGAAGATTCTAGAAGCACGCCTGAACCATGCGTAGCCCCATTCGGTGTACAATGCAGCCAACCAGACCATGCAAAATTGCGAATAGAGACACGTCGCTAGCAGCAAATGTTACAACCTAAGGGGCCATAAATTATATTACGTTATTTTGATGACGAATTTCAAAATAATTTTAATTTCAAAATACAAAAAATTTAAAAATCCAAAAAATTTTAAATTTCAAAAAAATTATAAATCCAAAAAAATTAAAATCCAAAAAATTTAAAAATCGAAGAAAATTTTAAAATCCAAAAAATTTCAAAATCCTAAAAATTTAAAAATCGAAAACTTTTAAAATCCAAAAAGTTTCAAAATCGAAAAAAATTTAAAAATCCAAAAAATTATAAAGTTCACAAAATTTTAAAATCCGAAAAAAATTAAAATCCAAATAATTTGAAAATCGATTAAAATTTAAAAATCCAAAAAATTTCAAATTTCAAAAAAGTTTTAAATCCCAAAAATTTTAAAATACAAAAAAATTTTAAATCAAAAAAATTTAAAAATCGAAAAAAAATCTTAAATCCAAAAAATTTAAAATACAAAAAAATTAAAAATTGAAAAATATTTTAATATCCAAAAAATTTAAAAATTCAAAACATTTTAAAATCTGAAAAAAAATTAAGATCCATAAAATTTCAATATTATAAAAATTCCAAAAAGAATTTATTTTAAAAATTACTTTTTGAACTCCTTGAACCAGTTGACCGAAGTGGCCCTATAGTAGGTGTACCAAATTGAGCAGTCTACTCCCTGTGCCCTCAATGTGGCGCACACACCTCGCTTCGTCTACATTCAAACATCGTTTTTTTCTTCAAATACTTATTGAACACACACTCCTCGCATCATCCATGTTCACACGTCAAATCGCATAGTGTTTTAACCCGTTAGTTGCTTTTGCAACGGGCCCAGCAAGTATATATTAATACACAGTTTTAAGACCGCGCACTCTTCGACTTTACGCGAAAACCGACCAATCTGCCCCTCGTGTTTCACCAACCTTAAGATTCACTTTCGCTCAAATTCACATTAAGCCACCCTCAGTACTTTGATTTTGTGAGGTCAATTTTTTTCGACAAAATTAGCGCTTTATTCACAGAAAAACTGACCCGAATCAACGGCGGAAACTAGAACCAATAGAAAAATTATACTCAATTCGGCCAGGTTACATTTCGCGCCGACAGGTTGTCAAAAAAAGATGTCATTTTGGCCATCAGTTTCAATGCAAACGAAAATGCTAGGAACGTTGAGTCAGGTCAGGGATCTCAGACGTCAAATTTTTAGCCTAACAAAACAGACTTTTCACAGTTTTCGGTAGTGGGTTTACGGTACGCGGAATTGCGGCCCCAAAACCGATCCCGACTCGGATGTTTTTCGAAAATCCAATACAGTAGAGAATTCCGCAACTTTTAATACCAAAATTACATGCCCATCCAATATAAAAAGTTCAGGAGATGCTGCTAAAACTCGACATTTTCCGAAAGAAAATCACCAAAACACGCGCTCACAGATTCCATCGGAAGTTTAAATATTGCTGGCCAGTTCGAATTAACACGTTATTCATTTGCGATAGGTACCTACTTATTTCGGTAGTATTGCAAAAAAAAGCAAAGATTGCCGGAATTTAAGGAAATGCGCAGGTACCTACCCGAATACGTAGATACACAATTAATTAGGTTTTAATTCAATTCTAAGTAAGGTCAGGTTGTTTCGATGATGTATTGAATAATTCAACTTTTTTTAAAGCTATTTTTTTACGTTCTGTATTGGTTCTATTCAAGTTCTGTTTTTTATCATTAAAGACCAGTTGCATCACAAAACTGAAATAATTACAGAACTTTCTTGAACTGAAAATCGACTAGAAAAATTTTAAGAAGTGTCAATTTTTTTTTTAAACAACCCAGCCTTATTATTTTTAAATGTTATTCTATTGCGCTGTTCTAGGTAGGTACTTACTTGCAGGGGCTTTTTTTCTTTAAAAATCAAAACATGATATTGAATAAAATAATTTGTGCTGAAAAAAAGTTTTTATAAAATTATTTTATGCTCGACAATATAATGGCGTCGTTTTGGTGAAATATTTCAACAAAGTACCTACTTAGTACTTACAATATAACTACAATAGTGAGCTCTGGCATCATGAATTTATGCCTTGCTAAACTGTTCATCCGATTGCGAGGAAACTTAGGGGACTTGATGCGCGCATCCCTTCGATTATTTCTGTATAAAATGGTGAGCACCGGCTTCATGAAATTATGCCTCGCTAAACCGTTTATCCGATTGCGATGAAACTTTGGGAATTTGATGTATGCATGCTCGCGATGATTTTTGAATACATAGTGAACTCTGGCATCATGAAATTATACATTGCTAAACCGTTCATTCGATTGCGATGAAACTTTGGGTATTTGATGTGCGTATGCCGGCGATGGTTTCTATGTAAAATATTGAGCTATGGCGTCATGAAATTAAGCATTGCTAAACCGTTCATCCGATTGCGATGAAACTTTGGGGATTTAATGTGCGTATACTGGCGATGGTTTCTATGTAAAATAGTGAACTTTGGCGTCATGAAATTATGCATTGCTAAACCGTTCATCCGATTGCAACGAAACTTTGGGGGAGAAGCCGACTACCTGTTCCCTTTGTATTCGCTCGCTTCATCCGCATTCAGACATCAAAATCAAAATCATTTATTGTTCAAAATTTACATTTAGTACAAAAGGTATAACTTATAGGTATATATCCTATTTCTTCCAGTTAACCTAACATGTTATGCAGATATGAACACAAATGAAATATAAATATAAAAGTGGTGTAATACAAAGTGAATTTGTTTTAATTTATTATATAAATATAAACATAAAAACAGTTGTACCTATGTGAGGTATTCACCTCATGTGTAATGAGACCTGTTCAGAAGGAATGTTTTTAGTGATGACTTAAATGTTTTTTTCTTCATATATTTAATTTAAAACACGCTCCTCCTCGCTTCATCCACGTTCACACGCAAATCGCGTAGTGTTTTAACCCGTTAGTTGCCTCTGCAACGGGCAAAACCTAGTAAATAAATAATATCTTAAACTTTCCTTTCAAGCTCTGCTATCAGCGCCTCTCTGAATATAGCCTCTGTGCGGCCATGCTGGCATTGCTGGCCAGCAAGGCCGCGGCCGCACCCAACTCTTCCACTTTCTCCCATTTGTGCTTGTTGTGAAGGGGCTTCTCCCTCTCATTTATGTTTTTCTCCCTCTGGTTTGCATTTTTCCTCCTCCGCTTTCACAAACCTCTCCATCAAGGCTCTTTTAGTAACTGAAAGTAAAATATTAATAATAATATCATAACATCACGAAATATGGGAAGGCTGAGAGGGATATTGAAAGAAGGGTAAAAGCAGGTAACGCTATTAATGGAGGATTGAATGCTGTTGGCGCTAATAAAAAAACTGTCAAAAAAAGCGAAGCTAGCAGTCCACAATGGAGTCCGGTACCCACCCTGATGTATGGCAGTGAGGCATGGAACTGGCAGAGGAATGATGAAAGCAGACTGACTGCTGTTGAAACGAGATCCCACTATGTATGATCGTGTGAAAATGTGGAGATCCGCAAAGAATGCAAGGCTGATGGAAGCGTAATGAGTAAGATTAAGAGGGACCCTCAGATGGTTTGGGCATGTAGAGCGAATGAATTAAGAAAGTGGTGTAAGAAGAATATGTGACACAAATGTGAATGGTAGAAGAAGTCAGGGACGCCCGAGGAAGACATGGCACGATCAAGTGAATAAGATACTTGAGACGGGCCATCTCAAGAGTAGAATAATAGGAGAGTATGTATGAGATGATATATGAATGTGTGCCAAGTTGTTTGGCGGTCTGTCCTCTCTGCCTACGCCTGCGGTGAAACGGTGCGATGGTTAGTTAATTAGTTTTTTCATAAAATTATTCCCATTCACCCTAAGAAATTTCATTGTTAGTACTTACAAAGATCTTTGTCGGAGGCCTTTCTTTTGACGCCGGACAGTCCAGGCGTTGCGGGCAAAACGTCTGTCGGCACCGGCCCAGGCATCGCGGACGAAGCTTCCTCATCCGACCCAGGTAATTGAAGAAGGACCTCAATTGCAACGTCATCCATCAACGTCTCATAAATTGGTGTCCCATCAATCAAGTCTCGCCCAATAATTAAAACTAACTCCACTCGATGCCTTCTGTTTGGCATTACCTTTTAGGTCCCGCCAAGTCTGAAACAATTGATAAATGGTCTATACAGAAACCGATAAATTAAGATTATTTTTAGAAAGGTGTTTGTTTCAGTTTCAATAAAGTATTATTATATTATGTACATACTTGCTGCCATTTTTCGCCTGGTTTCTTGGCTCCAAACCTGATGGCGTTCAGGGTTTGGGCCAACTCGTCCCACTCCGTCTTGCTGGCTATCCTTCCATCCGGCCCCTCACATCTTCCAGATACCATTGAAGGCCTGTCGGCGACCCATGACGCGAGCAACTCCAACTGTTCGCTTGTAGACCTTTTATTCTGTAGAAGAATAATTAATATACATTATTATTATTAATTTAAAACTAACAATGCAATCAATAAAAACATGCAAATGCGGTTGGTAATGACAGTATCCCGCTGGCGGTGGTAAAACGAAAATTCATATGGTTTGCCATATACTCGATAATTTTTTTGCCACCGTCAACCGGATACTATAATAATCACGTTTTTTTACATAAATAATTCAAATGACACAATTTTAAAACCAAGACCAACACAAAATAAACATGAATATATTAAATAATCATATAACTTACGTTCATTCAGTTCATTGCTAAGCAGACACATAAAAAACAATACGAAACAAACGTCAAAACAACGCTTCTCCCGCGCCACGAAGATGCATTTAGCGAACCATAGACTGTAGGCGCATAGACAATCCACATTATTTCTATATAGAATGTGAAAGTCAAACATAGTATATTTATGGTCAAACATACCGACGCCCATCGACGCTTTTCTAAACCGATCTGTGTCAATAGAGATACAGAGTGCAATTTTCAGTCCAATGTGATAAGACTCAGAAACGGTCGACTGTGAAACCGAAACTTATTGGTTTGTCTGAGTAAGTTAGAGAGTAGGCCCCGATAGTCTGAATACACACATATTAAAAAAAATTGAATCTCAGATTTCTACATCGCTTGCATGTATCTATAACTTAAGCTTTGCTTCAGGTATATTTCCTGATCATTTAAAAAAATCAATAATTATCCCAATTCACAAAAGTGGACCAAAATATCTTGTTGAAAACTATAGGCCAATATCACTGTTAAGCGCGATATCTAAAGTTATTGAAAAGATTTTCAAATCAAGGTTGAGCGAATATGTGGAGAAACACAAAATTCTAAGCCCAAATCAATACGGTTTTCGGTCTGGTAAAGGAACAGATGATGCCATCGAATGTCTCACGGAAACTATTGCGGGAAATATGAACCGTGGCAAGAAGACTATTGCCCTGTTCCTGGACCTGGCCAAGGCTTTCGATACAATATGACATAAAATACTTTTACAAAGACTACAAAATTTAGGAATACTAGGAAAAAGTTTTCAATGGATACAAAGTTATATTTCTAATAGATAACAGCAAACAAAAAAAATTAATGAGGCTACTAGTACTTCATTGGAAAATAACTTTGGAGTACCACAAGATAGTACACTAGGACCTCTCCTCTTTATTATATACATCAACGAACTATGTATCCAACATATAGGTGGAAAAATTATTACGTTCGCAGATGATACCGTCATATTATTTGAAGGAGAGGATTGGAAAGAAACACACTGTTATATTATGAATGGAAGTAGGGTAGGTTATTTAACAGGTTGATAGGGTTATCTAAATATAAGGGTAATGATGTTGAATGGGTAATGACACTGGATGGTTGTGTTGTGATTTGTACCTACTTTGTGGTCACGTTATCATGACATTTACACCTCTTATTGAGTGGGTGTATTAAATGTTATAGTTACAGGGTTATACATAAAGGTACACAGTTATCAGCTTTAATCCCATGGGATCTTGGACGCCAAATCTCGTGGGTACGAGATATGCTGGACTGTGTCGGTAGGCATGAAATACTCCGATCAGAGCGTGGGCACTGTTATTTTATTCAATGTTGTGAAGCTTGGAAATATGAAATAAAAGAGTTGATGTATAACAATATTTATATATTAAAAAATTAAGCATACCTGTGGACCGTATCTAAAGAGCTACTACCTAAAAACCTGTAACGTTGCTGCGACGAATCCAGATGCATAGCGAGGGGACCCTACCTCCCTCACAATTGCATCATCGCCAGGTTTTTCGATCTTCTCCATCCATTTTAGGTTGTTGTGGAGTATGGGAACGCCATGCCCTTGGCGTCCTCCATTATATGGTTCAGGTCCCATCAGGTTGGAAATATATGGTATGGAAAAGGCGGACGGGTTGTGTGCCGTTGTATTATTGGTGATACATCTCGCCGAATGACGGATGGTGTATATAATCGAAGATTATGATTAAATTTGTAGATCAAGCCGCCATTGTAGCACAACGGGATTCTACACTTGAATACCCGTAAAATAAAGATTCTCCAGTCGCGATAACCTTGTACCGGCTGAGATTTAAAGGAAACTTTTTTTTTTTTACATTAACTCCACACAGGAGGCCCTGAGGAAAATAATTTCCCTCAGGGCCTATGTCATCTGGGATGCTGTGTGGAGGGTCTTTTTGAGGAGAGAAAGGAATGAACATTGGTCTTGAAGAGACCCATGTTGTAGGAAGGAGGAAACACAGAGGCCGGCAAATCATTCTACAGCCGAGCTGTTGAACACAAGAACGAGTCGAAGAAATGACCCGTTCTCATGTGACAAATGTCAACTGTGTACAAATGTTGGGCACGCGTTTGGCGTGTTTCCCGACTATCGTTCACATATTAAATTAACTTGAAAAAACCCGCCGATGAAACAATTTCCATTATAATTTAAAATCCATTTGTTGACTGTCGGATTCACATCCTGCCCTCAAGATGCGAATCCAAGAATTGAAGGAAATCGATCATGATCCCCCTATCGTTCGAAAGTTTAACTAATCGGAGAAAAAGTGAAACTATTAGTAGCCAGTAAAATAATTTGAGTTATTAATATAAACAAATATTAATAACCCTGGGGTAATTTAGAACATTATTTTCCTTATTAAATTATTTTCATAACATTTTCCCCGTTCTCGCGTAAATGTTCGACCCCGAACATACCTATGTCCTATGCTGACTAAAAAGCTTAACAATTCGTCACCTCAGTTCACAATTGTCCAAACGACCATTTTAGTTTTTGTTCAATCTCCACTCTTTAAAACTAAAAATAAGTATATAAAATGGAAGTTAATCACTTAACTAAGAATTATTTAAACTAATTAGACCTTTGTCTAAGGAAATAGCTTTATCATAAACACCTATGATAATGTTTCATTGAAATAATGAAAGAAAACCTTCTCCTCCTGTAAAATTTTCAAATGGTCGTTTGGACAACTAAGAACTAAGGCGACGAATTGTGTTGGTCCACCGGTTCCTAAAAATAAAATTCAAAACAGAAACACAATAGAAATAAAAACAATAATCATTGTAGTTAATTACAAAGATAAAAAAAGACATTGTAGTGAGAATACCGTTTCAATCATTCACTTTTATATTATGGTCTATGGCATCACTTTATCCTGTTATCGGATTATAAACACTTTTTATAATGGTTGAACAACCTTCACTTTTCACTTAATTTAAATGAAAAAGAAAACCTGCGTATACTAACTAGGTCTCACAGTTGAAAAATAAAAATAATAATAATAATTGGAAAAAGATAAAATTATACAATTACAATACATAATTAATTGTTTTGTTTTGTTTTGCTTTGTTTTTGTACATAATATATTTTTTTTAATAGTTACATATATTTTTTTGATTACAAGAGTTTTGATTAGTTACATATTTATTTGTTTGTTTGTTTTCAAGAGTTTTGATTACGAGAGTTTTGACAAGTTACGTGACATTTTTTTGTTCAATAGATTTTTTTTTTATGAATGAGACTTTAATTTAGTCTTATTTCAATGATGCCTTAAAATAAAGAATACCCGTAAAATAAAGATTCTCCAGTCGCGATAACCTTGTACCGGCTGAGATTTAAAGGAAACTATCGTTCACATATTAAATTAACTTGCAAAAACTTCCGAAAAAATTTCCATTATAATTTAAAATCCACTTGTTGACTGTCGGATTCACATCCTGCCCTCAAGATGCGAATCCAAGAAGTGAAGGAAATCGATCATGATCCCCCCTATCGTTCGAAAGTTTAACTAATCGGAGAAAAAGTTAAACTATTAGTAGCCAGTAAAATAATTTGAGTTATTAATATAAACAAATATTAATAACCCTGGGGTAATTTAGAACATTATTTTCCTCATTAAATTATTTTCATAACAACACAACCTTGCAAACATCGGTATTAACATAGTAAAATAATGGCCGGACAATAATTTACTTACACTAAACATATCAAAAACCAAATACCTAACATTCAGCGCTACTATTGCAGGACAGCCCAAAACACTTCACCACCTCATAATACACAAAATTAACTGTATCTTTAGAAATAATAACTCCCCATGCAATTGTGAAACTCTTGAGTGTGTTAAATTTATTAAATATCTAGGCGTTAGAGTTGACAATAACCTCAAATGGAAATACCAAATAGAAAATGTAGCGAAAAGAGTGCGTACACTTATTAATATATATATATATATCACTGCGGGAAATTTTGAAAACACACAACTTAAAAAATATATATTATGGGCTCTGTAACTCTATCATAACCTACGGGTGCATTGGATGGGGGGGTGCAGGAAAAACAATATTAAACTCGTTATTGAAGGCACAGAAATCT
The DNA here is from genome assembly GCA_929108145.2 of Limnephilus rhombicus. Taxonomy (NCBI): domain Eukaryota; kingdom Metazoa; phylum Arthropoda; class Insecta; order Trichoptera; family Limnephilidae; genus Limnephilus; species Limnephilus rhombicus. The sequence continues at coordinate 35,989,520 of OV815289.1, forward strand.
ATTTTACGTGTTATAATGAAGAAACCTTTCAGATATTCGAGCGACACTCTCTTCAGAGAAGTTAATGTACTAGATGTTCGACAGTGTTACATTAAAAAGATAATAATTTATGCTCATAAAAATAAATATAAAATGAAAAAAGTCGAACACCAACATCAAACCAGAAGTAAGGGCATAAATGACCTTTCTATTCCAACAAGCAACACAGCGGCTTATCAAATGATATCTCAAACCTGGGACCGAAATTGTATAACAAAATCCCTTCACAACTAAAATTGTGTGAAGTGTCATCCTTCAGACAAAAAATAACAAAATGGTTACTAGATTTGAGCAGTATGGAGTCAGAAATATTAATAAAAAATATTATCTGATATTTATATATTACAGCCTATATATCTCTATTTTTTTTCCAAATTAATATCTTTTGTTTCTTTACTGTCTTTCTTGTATATTATTTTTCTAGTAATCAAAATAACAAAACAGTCACAAAATTTAGGCAGGTCCAAATAAAAAAATATATAACTTTAACAAAATCAAATAAAAATATAAATATTAAAAATATATAACTTTAATCAAACTGATTGATCAGTTTTGTAAGATTTTAAAGATTAATATTGTAAAATAAAAAAAAAAAACTGAATAGGTAAATATACTTTAAAAAAAAAAAAAAAAACAAACAAACAACCGAAAAATTACTCATGCAACTCTGTCACATGGTAGCTTATGTGATGATTCTGCCACTTTTCTTTTCTTGCTGGAACAAATTAATTGAGAGTCTTGTTTACTGCTTTTGCAGTGTAAAATATTTTGCTTACGAAGCTTCTTTGGGATTTAGTTTTATTGTAATGACTGATTAAGTTCTTGAAAATACGATTGGAATACACTTTAAACATTTAGTTTTATTGTAATGACTGATTAAGTTCTTGAAAATACGATTGGAAAACACTTTAAACATTTAGTTTTATTGTAATGACTGATTAAGTTCTTGAAAATACGATTGGAATACACATTTAACATTTAGTTTTATTGTAATGACTGATTAAGTTCTTGAAAATACGATTGGAAAACACTTTAAACATTTAGTTTTATTGTAATGACTGATTAAGTTCTTGAAAATACGATTGGAATACACATTAAACATTTAGTTTTATTGTAATGACTGATTAAGTTCTTGAAAATACGATTGGAATACACTTTAAACATTTAGTTTTATTGTAATGACTGATTAAGTTCTTGAAAATACGATTGGAATACACTTTAAACATTTAGTTTTATTGTAATGACTGATTGAGTTCTTGAAAATACGATTGGAATACACTTTAAACATTTTTGAAAACTTTTTATGCTAAAGATTCTGATATTTTGTTGTATGCCTCTACTGAAGTATAAAGCTGTACAAATAAACCAATTTAGCAGTACATATTTTAACAAGGTCACTGATACAGGTTTTTTCTGTTCGTTTCTTCTTCACTGCTTTCATTAACTTTGTATTAATATATTGTATTATTTTTCTTGTTGGTTATTTAAAATTAATTTTTTTTTTTCTTTTGGTTTATTTACAAGTTATCGTAAAATTTTACATTTATTTCCTCTTTCTATATTGAAAAAAAACACGTACGTAAAGGACACTTGTGCATAATTATAAATAATTAAATATTTTTGCCTAGTAAGTAAGATAAAGTCTTTTGGCGATGATTTTTTGATTTGTGTCCCAAATCGGTCATTTGTAAATTAAATTTACGCCTATTAAAATGTTTCTGTCATTTGACTGTTCTAGAACGGGAGACCTTCCTAGTTGGACAGTCAAAGCCTCTTTGTACTGTATTCTTTGTAACAAAAACAAACAAACAAACAAATAAATAAATCAATTTGATTAATATCGATATTCTGGGCTCCCTTTATATTCAACTTGGCAGCAATATGTTTCCCCTCTCCTTCAATAAGTTTCTAACTTAATTAAGGTATAATGTATTATTTATCTCACAAAAATATAAGTATATAACAGCGACATGTCATTGGTACCAATTGTTGTATTAATTCTATAACTTTGTAACTATTTTCCATTATGTAATAATGTACTGTTTGTTTATGCAAAATAAAAATAAAATAAAATAAATATTTGTATTTAGTAATGGAGACTCATTACATTACTATACACGGATTGGAAGTGTGTTGCAAAGGCGTTAGCTACGTTTACTCCACGAACTTCCCGATCACGATGCGTCATGGTATCTTGAATACCACCATCTTTTCTCAGCGATTTGACGTAGTCCCAAAACATGTTGGGATCATGCTTGATATCGTATTCAACGGAATTTACATATAATTTGTTTGTTTTTGTAACTTTATTTAGATGTAAGCAAATTTTTTCATACATCTAGTATTAAAAAAACGTATAAAATACATAATAAAATAAATATAGTCATAAAATTATAACGGAAAGAATACAGTTTTAAAAAGAAATAAGTTACTCCAGTTAGAAATACAAACAATAGGGTTTAAGACATACAGTTAATACAAATAAATACAATTCATAAATTTTTCTTAATGTATGTAGCACATGTTTTACGAAAAGTGCCAAGACTTGAGGCTTCCTTTATGGAATTTGGTAGGTTATTATAAAGTTTTTGACCTTTATAAAACACGCTGTTCTGTGTACACGTCAGTTTAGTTTTGGGAAGCCTGAAGTCTCGGCAACTCCTCGTAGGATAATTGTGAATATTTTCATGGTACATAATATTAGTTTGCAGATATTTAGGGAGCATGTTATTTTTAAGCTTGTACATCATTGTTAACGTATTATATATTATATGTCGTTTAGTTGTCATCATATTTAAGTTTTGTAACATCGTTTTAACTCTAGTAAAGATATTACATTTCAGAATCATCCTCATTCCCCTATTTTGTATAACCTGTAGTTTATTATTTTTGGTCTCGTTACATAAGAATAGAACAATAGAACAATAATTTAAATGAGGAGTTACAATAGAATTATATACAAGGTGCGTTGTCTTGAGATCCAAGTTATTCCTAATCCTTTTTAAGAAGCCAACTTTTTTAGCAATTTTCTTAGATATGTAATCGAAGTGTTTGTCGAATTTTAATTTATCGTCTAATATTACACCCAGATATTTAATATTGTTAACCCTTTCTATATTTATGTTATCAATGGTTAGTATTGCATGTTCAATTCCACCTTGACTATCAATAATCAAAAATTTAGTTTTCATAACATTCAGTTTTAGTTTGTTTATGTTTAACCAAAGCGTTACATTATTTAAGTCATTTTGTATCTTTTCAATGGCATCCTGTAAATTTTTTCTGGCTATATATAACAATGTATCATCAGCAAATAATTTAATGGCACAATGCTTTAAAACTTTAACAATATCATTTATATATATAATGAATAACAATGTACCTAGGACAGATCCCTGTGGAACGCCTTTGCTAGTATGACGTGGATCCGATGTTATTCCACCATATTTTGTTACTTGCGTTCTTTCTGATAGATAATCAACAAACCAATTAATTTCTTTACCGTTATTTCCAATATTTCTTAATTTTTTTATTAATATGTCTCTATCGATTGTTTCAAATGCCCTTTTTAAGTCTCAAAATACTGCAATAATTTTACTGTTTTTATCTCTATAATTTTTCCAATCTTGTATTACATAGTTAATAGCGGTTTCACAGGAAAATTTATTTCTAAAACCCGATTGTTGTCGAACTAATATCTGCTTTGTCTCAATATAATCAGTTAATTGCTCCTTTACAATGTATTCAAGTATTTGTTCATATTTGGGTAAGCAATTTATCGGTCGGAATTCGTCAAATTTTTTTGGGTTATCGATTTTCGGAATAGGAGTTATTACAGATGTCTTCCAAGTTTTGGGAAACACTCCACTATTCAGAGATTCATTGATAATTTGGACCATCGATTCGCCAATAACATTAATGGAGTCTTTGATTATATTTATTGTTATACCGTCTGGAGATTCTTTCGATTTCATGTTACTTAAGACTCTTTTTAAGTATGGTAAATCTATATTTTTAAACATAAACTCTTAATCGGTGCATACAGGCCTGTCTATGTCTAGGTTGTTAACAGGACATTCTGGAATACTTTCGCTTATAAGATCTATGCTCGATATAAAGTGCTTGTTAAATTTGGTCGCTATATTCTCAATTTCTTCTTCATTTCCATCTGGGAAATCAATCGATTTTACAACTTCTTTTTGTTTGCCCTTTATGATTTCTTTTAGTGTTATCCAAAGTTTTCTTGGCTCAGTCTGTTGTGTTTCTAATTTTTGTTTATAGTAATCGCACTTATGTTTTTTAATTTGTTTTGAATAAAAATTGCGAATTTTTTTATATGCATTCCATTTTTCATTGGATGGTTCCAATTTTGCCGCTTTATATGCATTATTTCTCTGTTTTTGAAGGTTATGTAACGGTATCGAATACCATCTGTTAGTATTTTTAAACTTATATTTTTATCGATTGCGGTCGTCAATATTTTGACGAAATTTTCTGCTTTGTCATTTAACGAATTAGACTCAGTAATTTGTGAGATACCATTTTTTAAAGTTTCACAGAATTTAAAGTGATCATAGTTCCTTTTATCTCTATACATAATTTCCCTTGACTCATTTTTTATTACACTCGTTTCAAGTAGTGTTATTATGTTTTCGTGGTCTGATATTTTTGGTGTATCCACAACCTTTACGTTCAAGTAAAAATGATTTGATATAACCAAATCAATAATGGTTGCTGATGCGTTTGATATTCTCGTTGGTTTTGTCACAAGTTGTTTCATTCCTAGATCATTCACTAAACTTTGGAGTCTATTACTGTAGGTATTCTTTACTTTCATATCAATATTAAAGTCACCAGCTATGTAAAACATATCTTGGTTTTTCATATTTTTAATACACCAACTTTCGAAGAAATCTAAAAATTTCGAATGGCTTTGGTTTGGTGAGTGGTATAATACAGAGTAGGTTCCTTTAATCAAGTTTTTTGTTATATGTATTGCCAGAATCCACGTATTTTTTCCATCAAATACTTCATTTGATATTATTTTGAAAGATATACAATCTTTAATGAACATAATCACTCCTCCCGTATGTCGACTATGTGAATCGCATCTTACAGTTGAATACCCTATAAATGAAACTTCGGAATTGTATACATCGTTGGTTATACACGTTTCACTTAGCATTAAAATTTCTGGTTTGACTTCTTGCAATAATAATTCAACTTCATTTACATGGGCCAAAAGGCTTGCAATATTTAAGTAGTATACAGTTGCTTTTCTTTTTATCCTAAAAAATCAATTTTTCTCTTCTCTGATTCTATATTTCTTTTGTAAATAAGACACTCCTTGCTCCATGCCTGATGGTTATCGTTCAAATTTAATGAAAGTTTATCATTTGTGAGTTTGCAGTTAATACATTTCATTTTGTCAATATTTTCCTTACATTCTGACGTATCATGTTCGTTTGAACATCTTCCGCAAGATTTTTTATTTTTACAGTCCCCTGCCTTATGTCTATATCCGTTGCAGTTGAAACATCTCAGAACTGAGAGATGATCGTAGACCGCACATCTGTTCCATCTAATATTTAACTTAGTTTCTTCTAACATTTTAGAGTGTATTTTTCCATCTACTTCTATGAATACAGTAAAATTATTGTATCCACTACTTTTTTTGTTTTCTTTTATAAATTTGACTGATATTTTAGAGTTTTCTTTATCTATGTAATCATTCTGCATCCTTATATTGTTTTCAATTTCTTCGGCGTTATATTTATCTGTAATTCCTATCACTTTTACCGTTGGATTTTTGGGTTTAGGAATATCAATGTCATACCTATCCCCAAGCTTATTGATTATTTCTTTTTGGATTTTTACTGTTGATTCTGTGTTCTTCAGTTCAACTATGACTGATCCTTTTTTAAAATTTCGGATTCCGGCCACGCCCACATTAATTGGATCTATGTGACTCTTTAATTCATCCTGCGTTTTCTTGTTCTTCTGATCCTGATTTTTCGGTTTAATGATCACAATTGGTTCATGTTTCTTTATTTTTTCCTCCACTTGTGGCTGAATAATTGCTTGATTTTTGGATGCAGTCAGTTCACCAACTACAATTCCCATAGTAACAGCCATTTCTCCAATAGTTCCCAATATGTCTGTCGTTTTCGGCGTTACTTTCGCTATTTGAGTTTTTGTGAAGTTATTCGATGGATCATTGAAAATAGTTAATAGTTCCGTTATCATTATCTTTGCTTTTGTCATATATTCTAAAGACTTTACTTGGAAATCCATAGTGAATAGGTTAATATCCTTGAAATAGAATAATAAATAGATTAATAACCTTGGATGTTTATTTTTTGCGCCTGTTGGTGGGCAAAATCCGCAACACCTTCACTGGTATCCTTGGATGTTTATTTTTGCGCCTGTTGGTGGGCAAAATCCGCAACACCTTCACTATTTCTCACAGTGTTTCATATGTAGGTAGGGTATTCAAATTTTCAAAATCACGGTTATTAGACTTCTTTCTTATAAAGAGCTTCACTTAATTAAAACAGTTCTGTACATACATGAAATTCACTCCAATACTACCGCAACACTGTTATATCACTGTTACACGGATTTGTATTGATTGATATAACTTTTAGCACTTTATTTCGTTATTTTATACGGAGAAAATTTACACTTGACGTCTGCTGTTGGTAGGTGTAACTGTAATATGTAAAACAGTGCGTATATTGCGCCTCATAGTCACCTCGAATTGGAAAACAGTGCGTATATTGCGCCTCATAGTCACCTCGACAGCCGGTAGCCTTCCACTTTTTATGGAGAGCATGTTTCTTCCTAATGCTCGCGATGGTATCTTGACAGAACCACTTCGGATATCGACGACCACCTCCACTGGGAGGTTTCCTAGAGAAACAGGCATCAAAAATATTGTAAATACAAGCATAAAAATGATGTACTGCCTCATTTATAGTGCTAAAATTGTACAGTTCTTGCCAATCTAGTTGGCTCATCATATTGTATAGTTCATAAAAATCGCCCTGCTCAAAATTCCATCCACGCAAAGCATTCTTGTCACATTTTGGAATGTTTGTAATTTTAATGTATTTTTTTTCATGAAAAAATAAATTCTAGGGCAGGGTGATGTTTATCTTCGGTAACAAGGGGAGAATCGCAATGAATAACATTTATGAATATGTTGCATAAAATTAAATCTAAGACCTCTTGCGGAGTGCATATTGAAATCTCCAAGAACAATTACATTCTTTCCATCAATAACATCTACATTTTGTTGTATAGTATCAAAAAATAATTTATATGTTTCAAAGTGAGATGCAGGTGGAAAATAAACATAAAAGTTACACACGATTTGTATGTAATTTTGACCCACAAGTCCTCGGTGACAGTTTCCAGAGCAGGTAAGTGCTCTACCTTAATAAGGCCATTCGCACTCTTTACGGCTAATGGACAGCCTCCTCCCTGTCTACGGCCACTTCCACTGTCTCTGTCTTTTCTAAATACTTTGAAGCTGTCGTCGAAGAGCTCTGAGTTGAACACACCGGAGTTTAGCCACGTCTCAGTGAGTCCAATTACATCATAATTATTTATCAAAACATTAGAGTAAAATGAGGCACACTTACTCTTTAATCCTCTAACATTTTGGTAAAAAAAAAATGTAAATTATCCGCAAGTCAATTGGGTTTTAAACCTGGAAGCCGCGGTGCATTAATTGTATTTTTCCATTCTTTAAGATATGAATATTTGGGCCAATGTTCCGGTTTTAGAACTTCGGTTTTCACGGAATTTGGGATTCCTAACTTAAATAAGGCATATTATCCCTTTGATTTAATTTTAGAGACTTTAAATGGAGCGGTACTTACAATTGATTGTAGATACGATGTTAAATCGTTGATCGAGGTTTCAGGATGTAGCGGGTACACCGGTACAGGTGGAAATAAGTATGGGTACCTTACTCCTTTAAGTTACCTATTACTGTAGCGGGTCGTTTTATTGACGTTCGCATGCTTACAGCCTTCGACATAGTTTGCCTTTACTATATATAAATAATTATGAATTTGTCATTTGTATAATTTATTTATCTTTTTTTTTAATACGTCTATCACACCTTGAAAAAAAAACTATTTATTATGAATTAACGCCGATTAACGGCTTTTACATGGTAATTGAGATAATTTGAAATGGATAAAGAATATACATAAAAAAATATATTAATATGACAAAAAAAATAAAATGCACAATATATTGAAGTGACAGTATAAAGTTAAAATAGTAAGCTTTTATAAATACAAACATGAAAAAAAAGAAAACCTTATGGTTAGGCATTACAATAGGTATGTTTGCTTTGTTGTAAAATAATTTATATCACAAGGATGGTAGTTAGGTACTCTTTGGATTTAATAGAGACACCTGATGGTTTGAAAATAGAATTCAAAGAAGGAAATACCTAACTGACATCGTCTGTTTTATGGAAAATTTTCTTGTCATTGTGAAAACTTACGAGTTGTGTATTAATTGACAAATCTCATCTCTTGTGCAAGTTTGAAGTCACAAAAGGATTGCACTGATTGAACATAACTATTGATTGGATGAAATTACGGAGGCCTCCAAGCTACAAGAACTACAAAACAAGCTTGGTGGATCTGTTATTTTCCCTGGAGTTTTCTTTGTGCCATTCTTTGTGATATATTTGTCCGCGGAAGTAGAGTTTTCATAATCAAATCTGTGAGTATTGGGCTCAGAGGGTCTGGAGTTATTTATACACCTCAGGCTCGCATATTATAATGCACCTCATATACATTAGTACTGGGCGTTGACGATAATTCTATCCAACGCCAACGTCGTTATCGTTGGCAATTTTCAACTGTTGAAAATAGCTGTTGAAAATAACGTCGACGTTGACGAAACTATAATAGGAGATCGACACGATACTAACAAAAAATATATCAAAATCGTATTAAGGAATCCCTTTTAACGGGTGGTTCCCCGAATCATTGATGTATTATTAATTAATATTATCTCTATGCCCCACGCCCCACACACGTAATAATAATCCTATAATAACGTTGAAAGTTGAAACTGTTGGGAGACGTTGGTTTCGGTGTTGAAAATATTATCCTGTTGAAGATATATTTTGCTTGTCACTGATAAATTCGCTTGTTGCTTGGCGCTACGTATCGGCCGCATTGGACGGGAAAATAAAAAAAACTGCAGAAGGTACGTACATTACCAAAAGACCATGTCTAATTGTGTATAATATCGTTCACGAAGTGTGATCTCTTGACCCTTTTGACTTATCATTCCAACACTGTTGAAAACAATAGGTTCAAAACGTCGCTGTTAGGCGACCGGCGTCGATAATTATCAATAGGTTATTTTTTGCTTGTCGTTGATAAATTTGATTGTTCCCTGGCGCTGCGTATCGGCCGTATTGGATGGGAAAATAAAATAAAACGTGCAGTAGGTATGTACATTACCAAAAGACCTTGTGTAATTGGGTATAATATCGTTCACGAAGTGTGATCTCTTGACCCTTTTGACTTAATCATTCCAACACCGTTGAAAACAATAGGTACAAAACATAGCTGTTAGGCGACCGACATTGACAATTATCAATAGGTTATTTTTTTGCTTGTTGTTGATAAATTTGATTGTTCCATGGCGCTGTGTATCGGCCGTATTGGATGGGAAAATAAATAAAAAAAACGTGCAGTAGGTACGTACATAACCAAAAGACCATTTAAAATATCATGTTGTTCACGAAGTACAAACTCTTAACCCTTTTTATTTATTAGGCAGTTGAATCGTTGACTGCGTTGAATAATATTCGCATGTAGGTATTATATTTCAACTGTTGGCGCTAATTTTTTTTTAACAGCGTTGGACGTTGAAATAATATAACTATTGTTTCCAACGGCTAGTTATATTTTAATTCAGTACTAATATACATGATTGTGTACAAGATATTATGAACTAAAAAATTACTACGTAAAGTACTTAGTAATAAATTTAAAAATTCCAGAAATAAACATTGATGAAGAACACAAACATTCCAAGTATATTAGATTATAATCTAACTGAGAAGCGCTGACAAACAGCTTTAATTAAATAATGTTTGTATGTTGATAATCTTTCAATATTTATCACATCATCAACAACATATTTGTTACCAATTATATGCAGGCGAGTTATTATAGCATATAATTCAGCATTAGATCCTGTATTCTTACAATGGTTAGGTAATTTGTGAGTAACTGATCTACTCGGTACATAAAAACATGTTAGTGAAAGAAGTTCAGGAGAGTTCAACAAGTTATAAACAATTTTAATACTGTAATAAAATAAATCAGAATAAATACTTCTTTCTTTTAATGAATCAAGTCCCAGTAGACGTAACAGGGTTAAGTCATTTCGGCTATTCATTTAATGTATCAAGTCCCAGTAGACGTAACAGGGTTAAGTCATTTCGGCTATTCATTTAATGTATCAAGTCCCAGTAGACGTAACAGGGTTAAGTCATTTCGGCTATTCATTTAATGTATCAAGTCCCAGTAGACGTAACAGGGTTAAGTCATTTCGGCTATTCATTTAATGTATCAAGTCCCAGTAGGCGTAACAGGGAGAAGTCATTTCGGCTATTCATTTAATGTATCAAGTCCCAGTAGACGTAACAGGGTTAAGTCATTTCGGCTATTCATTTAATGTATCAAGTCCCAGTAGACGTAACAGGGTTAAGTCATTTCGGCTATTCATTTAATGTATCAAGTCCCAGTAGACGTAACAGGGTTAAGTCATTTCGGCTATGCATTTAATGTATCAAGTCCCAGTAGACGTAACAGGGAGAAGTCATTTCGGCTATTCATTTAATGTATCAAGTCCCAGTAGACGTAACAGGGAGAAGTCATTTTGGCTATTCATTTAATGTATCAAGTCCCAGTAGACGTAACAGGGAGAAGTCATTTTGGCTATTCATTTAATGTATCAAGTCCCAGTAGACGTAACAGGGAGAAGTCATTTTGGCTATTCATTTAAACATAAGATCATTGTAAAAGAATTTTAAATCATTTATTGCACAAATTAATGACGTTCTGCAGTTTTTAGATTCAATTTTTCAAACGGAAATAAATATTAAGAGCGAAATAATACCTTTGTTCAATATACCAAACTTCATATCTCTATTGCAAAGAATAGAAAAGGAGGGGGATTAATCATGTACTTAAAAAACCATCATACTTCTAAGAAAACAAACATTTCTTTTTAAAGCTGCGAGACAATATCTGGAGAAATCACCACCGTTTATCAAGGTATCATAAATATACTTGCAGTATATCTTGTTATTAGTTTTTGGGGTATTATGCCGTGTTGCGCTACCTCCTTCTTTAGCCAACGTTTCGAACAGCGTTGCAGTGTCCATCATCAGGGCAGATGTGTAATAGTTATATAAAATCCATTCATCACAGTGTGAAAATAAAAAGGAATGCAACGATGAAAATTGCCTACCAATAACTTGCAAAAATAGTATAAAGTATCTGGGTGTCATAGTAGATAGACGCTTAAAATGGAAAGAACAAATCCAAAATACAGTAACCAGAATAATAAAACTTATATACATATTTATTAGACTGAGAAACATCTTATCATCTAATATGATCAAAACTATCTATTTCTCTCTTGCCCAATCTATACTACAATATGGTATAATCGGGTGGGGTGGGACTTTCAAAACAAACCTCTTACCTGTAGAAAGGGTACAGAGGTTGATTTTGAAAGTCATCTTACGAAAACCATCTGTATTTCCAACAACACAGCTATTTGACTCTTTTAGGGTTCTCAGTCTTAATAAAATTTTCAAAAAGAACTCATTATTGCAAACTCATAAAGATCATTTCAATTCATCAACAATAACATTCACAAACATAAACAACCGACCACGATCACAGGGCAATTTAGAAATTCCAAAATTTAAAACGAGTGCTTCCCAACACCATTATGCTTATCAAGGTATAAAATTTTTCAATGCTCTGCCATATAAAATCAAGTCTGAAAAAAATTATAAAGTTTTTAAATCCCAAATAAAAACACTAATAGACCAACCCGACACTAATTATAAGTTTTAAATTCACCATCACAATAATAACAACAAAAAAAATAAACTAGGACATAATCTCTAAAAATATTTCATCACCATATCAAATTGAAAGCAAGTACATACGCATTATTTGCAGGCACCAAATTGTTACAACTTTATTATATGTACCTACTCTGACAATGTTGTCAGTTATTATGTCCACTTGTCTTCATGAATATATATTTTATTAATATAAGTACTTGTAATAACATACTCTGTGTAACTATGCATTTTACAATGGCACTCCAAAATTCAAGCACGAGAAATATTTTCTCTTTTGAATTGTGAAGTTTCATTAAAAAGAAATTTACATATTGTTATTAGCCTTAAGAACCAAATGTTTTACTATGAATCTGTATACGTATGTATTTTTTTAAATAAAAAAAAAAAAAAAAAAAAAAAAAGTTAGGGGTGATGTTAGTACTTATCTACTTAGGAGCGATACCGTGTCGCCAGCTCCACTCCTCAACGAGCTGGCGCTACAAACTACTTGTACTTGCACTTGAATTTGTTGGATACCAAAAATAGTATAATTACAGAATATCAAAATCTACTCAGTGAAAGTGGTTTAGAAAATGTAATATTAGATGTGACCCGGGGTGAAATTTTAAACGGAAAAAATGTTTATTCATGTATTGACCATATTGCAATTCGTAACCGTAATAACACTGTATTTCCATGTATTGTGACTAACAAAATATCCGACCATTATTTATTTATTTATTTGTTTATTTAGGCCTATTTAGGCTTTTACATACATATACACACAATATTAACGAAATTATACTAGTAAATAGTGCAGGAAAATACTGTTTAAAACAATTGCACAAAAATAAATACAAAGTAAAAATATTAGGAATTGAATTTGAACCACACAGTATGTAGGTACAAAATACAAAAAATACGAAATAGTTTTTTTTTTTCTTTCAGCTAACAAAATACTGTCATTGTGTTAATCAATTTTAATAGCTTTAGCAAAATATTCCCCTATTGGATGAAAAAAACTTCAATAAGGTATGCTTATATAATAAAATTGATGTACTAAATATATCAACAACATCGGAGTATTTGTTTCCAAGCTGTTGAATCCGTCGCATAGGAGTATAATATTGACTTGTTGACTTAGAATTGCTACAATAATATGGTAGGTACTGTCTTGTGACTGACCTACCTGGAGTATGAAAAGAAATTACATATAATAAATCAGGGGTATCAAACATTGAATTTATGATTTTATCCAAACAGGTTAAATCGGAAATGATTCTACGATCAGATAATTTTATTAAATTTAATGAACAAAGTACATTATCGTAATTTAGGCATTCACTAGGAATGCCCATTTTAAAATTCACATATCTTAAAAATTTATTTTGGATTCTTTCAATCGCATGTGAATGAACCTCATAATTTGGGAACCAAACCGTGGAATTGTATTCTAAATGACTCCTTACGAGTGACATATATAATGTTTTTACAGTATTGACATTTTTGAAATCACTAGATACCCTTAAAATAAATCCCAACATTTTCAAAGCTTTATTGGTTATTATTTCTATATGCTTGATAAAGTTGAGTTTCTTGTCAAACCAAATACCTAAGTCATTGATTTCCGAGACAGATACTAACGACATATTGTTAATGGAATAATCGAAAAATATTGGATTCTTTATTCGATAAAACCTCATAATTTGACATTTGCTTAAGTTGCAAGCGGTTATCATGACACCATACAATAAATCTCAACAAGTTATTTGACAATATATGGCAATCATTAATGTTTCTGATTGCTTTAAATAATTTCAGGTCGTCTGCATACCGGTCTATAGTTAATCACCTCGTGTTTATCACCTTTTTTAAAAATAGGTGTAAGGTAGCTGAATTTCCATTTAATAGGAAAACATCCTGTTCGTAAAGACTGATTAAAAAGCAAAAATAAGGGATACGCTAGATTGGTAGCACAATTATTCAGAAAAACAGGAGGTATTTTATCTGGTCCACCGCTTTTACTTTGATCTAGTAATTTAAGTTCAGTCAGTATATCATTATTTTCTATGTGGATACAAGATAAATTAAGATTATGATCAGTGGTAAAATTTGATACTGTACTAGCAGAAACTGGTGTATCACATTCATAAACACTTTTGAAAAAATCAGCAAAAAGGTCAGTGATACTTTGAGTGTCTTTGGCCTTTTTACCTGCATATTCCAAGTTGGCGGGTATACCAAAGTTGTTATTTTTCATTGATTTTGCATAGTTCCAGAAATACTTTACATTATGATTTATTGAAGTTTCAACATTATTAATAAAAGAATTGTAGCAAATTTTTGATAAGATTTTGCAATCTTTTCTAATGTTTTTAAATTCAATATAATTTGATAAAGACCTGTCTTCTTTATATTTCTTATGTAAAACTTTTTTAACGCCAGTTAATTGAACAAGTTGTTTATTGAACCATCTCGGATATTTTGATTCTTTGAAATGAATAAGTGGGATTAGATCTGAAATAATTTTATCCAGCAAATGATAAAATGATTCAATATTTTTATTAATATCGCCTTCTTTAAGAAATGACCAATCTTCCTTGTGGAGACGATTATTTATGTCCTGATAATTCGCATTTTTAAAGTTAAACGTAGGAGTTGAAATTTTTTGATTGCCTTCTTTAGTACAAGGGATAATTATTGCTAGTGGGGGATGGTGGTTGTCTATCGGAAGAATAGACTCCAATGATTTATTTATAATCACATTGCTCTCATTTGACAAAACTAGATCAAGAACACGAATATTAATATTACGTACATGGTTGAATTGGGTTAAATTAAAAAGTAAAGACATATCTAGAATTTCTCGTTCATAGGCGGTTGCAGGTATTGAATTAAAGTTACTGTCTAAATTGTTAAAATTGCAATTAGGTAGGTTGTAATCACCGCAAATACTTATTTTATGTTTGTTCATATGAAGCGGATACTTTGTGATGTGACATTATTAATTTAAAATAAAACAATAACTTTGTAAACACCACTTTTATTGTTATACTTTATGCCGACCGGGTTTCGCTACAACCGTAGCTTCATCAGGGCAGTATAATACTCTACTAACATTAGGTTACATTTGTGTTATAATATATATTTTAACAAAAAATGGGCTGGGCTGGACTCGTCAAGTGGAGGAGGAAGAGGGAGGCATAAATGGAGAATTGGGAAGGGAACGGACGTGTTCTTTATCAATAGGGAACAATCTTAGTATGGGACTTTTATTTAAATTAAGTTGGTTATTTACTACCTTACTATTAGTGTTTATGGCTTTCCTAAGTTCAAGTGCCTCTAAATTATCCAACCTTAGACCGATGTCGTTTTTATGAATAAGTTTGGCGCCAGCGTTTTTGTCAAATTTATGATCGTTTTCAATCAAGTGGTTTGCAAATTCTGAAAATCCAGAGCTGTGTAAACATCGAAGATGTTCTTTGACACGGGTGTTTATGTTGCGCGCTGTTTTACCAATATAATAAAATGCGCAATCGCTGCATTGAAGTGAGTAAATTCCCGAGTGTGATAGACTGTCTTCCTTATCCTTACCGTTCATTAAAAGTTTGCCTATATTATTATTAGTGTAAAATGCTGGTTTGATTTCTGATGGGAGATTTTTAACACTTTTTTGAGAGAAATTATTGATGTACAGGATCCTACGCCATTGATGAGGTTGATTATTATTACTTGGTATATTATTATTATGAGGTGGACTATTGTATAAAAATTTACTAGTGGATAATTTTTTAAATTTTTTATTTAGAATGTTGTCTACTATATTTGGGTTGTAACCGTTATTTATTGCGATTTGTTTGATCGTAGATAGTTCTATTGCAAAGTTGGTATTTGATAAAGGGACTGTAACTAATCTATGTATCATGGAATGAAACGCTGAATGTTTATGGGAGTTGGGATGGTTAGAGGAATTGTGAATCGTTATGTCAGTGAACGTCGGTTTGCGGTAGATTTTAAATTCGATTTTATTATTTATTATTGATAACGTAAGATCTAGAAAGTTTAAGGTAGAATTGGTTCCTATTTCTATGGTGAATTTAATTTGTTTATGGAAGGAGTTTATTAGCAACAGGAAGGAGTTGAGTTGTCTCTTGGTTCCCAACCAAATACAGAAAACATCGTCAACATATCTCTTCCATAACAATAAGTTTTGTAATAATGGTGATTTACTATTAAAAATATTATTTTCTAAATTGTCCATGAATATATCAGCGATGAGGGGTGATGTCGGTGCCCCCATGGCCAAGCCTTCTTTTTGTTGATAAAAACATTCATTGTATTGGAAATAGTTTTGGTTAAGACATATATTAAACAGGTGAGATAAATCCTTAGATAAATTATTTGGTAACTTTGAATTTTGTAGCAATTTAGATAAAACATTTTTACTTTCAGCTACGGGGATATTTGGAAACAGGTTAACAACATCGAAGGAGACTAATTTTGCACCATTGGGGATATGTAAGTTTTCTAGCTCATCAATCAAGTCAAAAGAATTTCTAATGGTGTATTTTGGAGCAAAAACTTTTGAGTTATTAAATACATTAGTTATAAATGAAGCTATTTTGAAATTTGGGGAATTGCAACTTGATACGACTGGTCTTATTGGTTTGTGAAGTTTATGAAGTTTTAAGAAACCATATAATTTAGGGGCTTTTGGATTTTTTGTAAAAAATTTAACTTGTTGATATGAGTTGTCTTGAAAGATTACGGATTTACATGATCTTAGAGCACTTTTTATATTTTCTTGGAATTTGGTGGTGGGGTCCTTAGGTAGAATGTCAAATTTGTCCGTGTTAATAAATTCTTGCACTTTAGAATTATAATCACTTTTATTTAATATTATGACAGTATTGCCTTTGTCTGCCTTAGTTAGTATTAGTTGTTCTTTTTTTAATTTTTTACGAATGTTTATCATAGTGGAAGTTTCTCGGTTAGAACTTGCTTTAAGATTAGGAACTAGCTTTTTTATTGTTTCTGCACTTTTATATAGGGGTGGTCCGGGTTTATTGTATAACGCAGTTTCAATGTCCACGGCGTTTTCTATATAGTACTTTGCCTTGTACACATATTCTCGTATCGGTGATCAATGAACCGATGTATGCAATTTTTAGCCATAAGTTGTTTATAATTGTTTGCCTAGCTTGTAGTTTTTTAGATTTTAGAAATGTATTAAAGTTTGTACAGCGCCCTTGAGGTGATTTTTCACAAAAACGGCGCTATATAAATCATCCAAATATTATTATTATTATTATTATTATCGAATATTGATCAAATACCTGGAAATTACTATCATACACTGTATTCATACACATTATAATTATAATGTGTATGAATACAGTGTAATAATTATAATAATAAGAAATTAATATTAAGTAGTATATTAAGTAAATGCTTTGTATTATTTTAATATTACCTAAGTATTAAACTTAGTAATTACTATGTAAAACCTAAAAGTATAATAGCATTAAGTAAATAGGAAAAATGAGAGATTTCTTACAATCAAACTCATTGATCAGTTTTGTAAGATAAATATTGTAAAATTTAAAAAAAAAATGAATAAACATGCTAAAAAAATATATTTTCAATTAATATTACCAATTTAAAATTAATGTGACGTAAGAATTCATGTTGGACACGCTCAAGGGAATATTCATGTGTACTGTAATATGGATTCCAAATGGTGGAATTAAATTCTAGAAGAGAAGTGTAAAGTAGTTTGACAGTTTTCATATCTTTAAAATCCTTCGAAATTGTGATCATTGAGAAAGTAAGTGAACAACAATGGGTTTTTTGTCCTGTGGAATCTCATAACTTGACATTTTTTTTACATTGAGAGTTAATTTATTTATAAAACACCAATCGGAAAAGCAATTTAAGAATAGATTGTAGGGATAAACTATCCTCAATATTATCAATAATTCTATATAACTTCACATCACCTGCAAACATTAAAATAAGAACATGGGTGAATATGTTCATTAAAAAAATATATATTTAAAGTACAGGACCGAGATGCGAACCTTGGAGTATGGCACTGGTAGCTTCAAATATGTAAGATATATATATAAACAAACAGTTAACTGACGCCTTAATAAGTAACTCTTGAACCAGAATAATAGGTTCCATTTAATGCCAAGTTTCGAAAGTGTTTATTGTGGCGTTATATATAAATTATTTCTCTTGCGGTCCATTTACAAATTCTGGTTCTTTCACGGTTCCTGGTTTTTTAATGGTTTCTGATTCTTTCACGGTTTTTTGCCGTAATTTTTCTTGCATTGAATGTAGTTGACAGTTTTTATAAATGAATCAAATAAAATATATTTGTGCACGCCGGGTTTCGAACCCGCGACCTTTGGATTGCGAGGCGAGAGCCTTACCTCTCGACCACAGAGGCCGTCAGATTGTGGAGGCCATGAAAAAAATACCACCCTCTTCTCTCTAGTCACTTACTCTAGATCAGGGGTGCTCAAACGGTCGATCGCGATTGACCGGTCGATCGCGAGTGCTTTTTGAGTCGATCTCGAGAAAAAATTGCCCATGTAAATAGATCTATTCACAGTTTTTGTTTAAGTTGATCCTAAATTAATAAGACCGTCCATTTTTCATGCTATTTTGTTTCTTATTTATTTGTAACTTATACTGTCAATGGTAGCACCTTTTTGTTGTTGTTTACTCTATACTCATCTATGGTGTGTGACGTCACAATTCCCCATTGAAAAAAAATCCTCTTATTATTGCTGGTGAAATATTGTCAAAAATTGCCCCCTTCAAAAGCCCGAAGTTATCAATCTTGTGTGGTTTGGTTTATTTATGAGTCAGTTAGTCCGAGTTGTAACTTGAAGGCGATACGAAGTTTATTAATAAATAATACAAAATGAGTGCGGTGAAGAGATTCACTCTAAATTTAAAACCAGTTATGTGATCAGAAGGTAAAATTTCAGTCGTGGATTCATCTGCTGACACATTTCGAAGGAAAACATTTCCTTATTCGGCGTCAGTTATAAAATTATAGTTGCAGATTATGTATGTGCTGCCAGAATAAAGAAAAATCGTTTTATCTGAGTGTAGTTTTAATTTGCCTCACAAAGATTTAATTTAACCCAGTTCATAATGGAAAACTTCTGTTGTAATATTTCGAAGGCAAACATTCTCTTATTCGAAGTGCATTGGAGGTTATCCGCCCTGGTATAAGTAATATATGGTTAACATAAGGACTCTAATTTTTTTGAAAGAACGAAGCTACATTTAGTTTAGAACGAATCTAGACCTCCAATGTCCCTGCATACGTTGTTAGTGAGCTGTATGCAAATGCTTACATAATAAACTTGATAAAAAGGTCGTCATAGAAGTGCAGTCATAAAAATCAAGTTGCAGACCATGTATGTGCTGCCAGAATCCAAGAGAAACCATTTTAATGTTCTGAGTGTAGTTTTAAATCGCCGGATACAGATTTGATTTAAATCAGTTTTGTGTTCAAAATGTAAAATTCCAGTTGTGGATTCATCTGCTGACACATTTTGGGGAAAACATTCTCTTATTTGAAGTGCAGTTATAAAATTCTAGTTGCAGACTATTTATGTACTGCACGAATCAAAGAAAAACCATTTTCATTTCAACCATCTAACATGTATATACTATTTCCGTAATTTAAATAATCTATTCAATTGATATTTAGCATCAAAATTATATGTAAACAATGTTTGAAAATGTACCAATGTTGTCTTTATGTACCTGCTGACAAACTACATAAGTAGTTTAGCGGGTTTAAATGTAGATAAATAAAAAAATGTTCTGCGTGTAGTTTTAAGTCACCGCATACAGATTTAATTTGAACCAGTTTTGCGTTCGCAATATAACGATAAATTAAATAACAAGTTGCCGATTCACCGTATACTGAGTGAAGCTTTGCATTTGAGTTGCATGCCATAAAATTCCAGCCACAAAATTCTGAGAAACTGACTGTTCCGTGTGACTAAATTGACTATTACGAGATTTTCGAGACTCTCACGCAGAAGCGATTTTAAAATAAAACCTAATTTTTTAAAGATCAAATCACATGAATGAACAAAAAATTGATTCCCATGCAGAAGGTCTTTTCGAAAGAATGCATTAATTTAGACGAATAAGGTAAAAGCTTATTCTATAGTGTGATAGCATCTATTGTTCTTCATATATCTTTTTAAGACGAAGAGCTGGAGTTGAAACATAAAAAAAGTTGCTCACCAATGTGGGTCCGCATGTGACTCATCAGATCTCCCTTTAGAGAACATGAATAATTTCACACGGAACATGTAAAAGGTTTTTCTCCATCGTGAGTGAGCATGTGTTTCTTAAAATCTCCCTTGCGAGAGCATGAATAGTTGCAATGGGAACATGTAAAAGGTTTTTTACCACTGTGAGTCAGCATGTGGCTTTTCAGATTTCCCTTAAGAGAACATGAATAGTTGCACTCGTAACATGAAAAACGTTTTTCTTTACTGTGAGTCAGCATGTGCGTCGTCAGATGGCTCTTTTGAGAACATATATAGTTGCACTCATAACATGAAAACGGTTTTTCTCGACTGTGAGTCAGCGTGTGGCTCGTTAGATGGCTCTTTCGAGAACATGAATAGTTGCACTCAGAACATGAAAAGGGTTTTTCTCCACTGTGAGTCAGCATGTGTTCCGTCAGATTGCTCTTTCGATAACATGAATAGTTGCACACGGAACATGAAAACAATTTTTCTCCACTGTGAGTTAGCGTGTGGCTCGTTAGATGGCTCTTTTGAGAACATGAATAATTGCACTCAGAACATGAAAAACCTTTTTCTCTGCTGTGAGTCAGCATGTGCGTCGTCAGATGGCTCTTTTGAGAACATAAATAGTTGCACTTAGAACATGAAAACAGTTTTACTCGGCTGTGAGTCAGCGTGTGTCTCGTTAGATGGCTTTTTAGAGAACATGAATAGTTACACTCAGAACATGAAAAACGTTTATCTCTACTGTGAGTCAGCATGTGTGTCGTCAGATGGCTTTTTTGAGAACATATATAGTTGCACTCAGAACATGAAAACGGTTTTTCTCGACTGTGAGTCAGCGTGTGGTTCGTTAGATGGCTCTTTCGAGAACATGAATAGTTGCACTCAGAACATGAAAAAGGTTTTTCTCCACTGTGACTCAGCATGTGGTCTGTCAGATTGCTCTTTCGATAACATGAATAGTTGCACACGGAACATGAAAACGATTTTTCTCGACTGTGAGTCAGCGTGTGGCTCGTTAGATGGTTCTTTCGAGAACATGAATAGTTGCACTCAGAACATGAAAAACGTTTTTCTCTACTATGAGTCAACATGTGCGTCGTCAGATGGCTCTTTTGAGAACATATATAGTTGCACTGAGAACATGAAAATGGTTTTTCTCGACTGTGAGTCAGCATGTGGCTCGTTAGATGGCTCTTTCGAGAACATGAATAGTTGCACTCAGAACATGAAAAAGCTTTTACCTTACTGTGAGTCAGTTTGTGGTCCGTCAGATTGCTTTTTCGAGAACATGAATAATTGCACTCGGAACATGTAAACGATTTTTCTCCACTATGAGTCAGCATGTGGCTCTTCAGATGGTGTTTTAAAGAACATGAATAGGTGCACTCGGAACATGAATAAAGTTTTTCTCCACTGTGAGTCAGCATGTGCCTCGTCAAACTGCTCTTATGAGAACTTGAGAAGTTGCATTCGTAACATGAAAAAGGTTTTTGTCCACTGTGAGTGATCATGTGTTTCTTTAAATCTCCCTCGCGAGAACATGAATAGTTGCAGGCGGAACATGAAAAAGTTTTTTTTCCAGTATGGATACACAAGTGCTTTTCTAAATTCGTCTTGTAAGAGCAGGAGTAGTTACAACGGGAGCAAGAGAATCGTTTTTCCACGTGATGGGTCTTCAGATCTGTCAACGAATTAAAAAAAATACCGATAAGTAAGGCTCAAAAAGATTTTTTTTTAAATATATAGATTAATAAATTAAAGGACAGTAAACTTCATAAAAACGTTCACATCTTACAATGAAAATGAGTTATACCTGCTGTCTGGTTAATTCTTCCAAAGCTCTCTGAGCATTCCTTTTTATCATCCGGCAGGTCAGAGTCAATTTCCATAAAAGGAAATCCGCCTTTATTTTCTTCGCGGGGTCCTGGTTCCACCTTAAAGGTAACGGTCTCCGAATTAATGTTACCTGAAAAACCAAAATAATAATATGTACATTATCACTGGCATGCAATATTTTATATGTAATATTCACGTAAACTCAAAAAATATCGTAACTAGTCACTAAGCCGAGTAACCACCCAACCTCTCACCTGAACCTTACTGATCAAAACCTAAACATATATTAAGTTATTAGTTGAAAAAGAAATGTCACAGGAGAACAAAATTTAATTTACATGTTTAATTAATTGTTTTTGTGTTTAATTCGTAGAACTCCATTTTAATTTTTAGAAATTTAAATAAAATTAAATTTGATAATGTTATTATCTAGTTCTGCAAGCATTTTTGAAGTCTCTTCAAAATTCGCAGAACATCTCTCAGTGAATAATCACGCTCCACTTAAAAACAATCAGCCAAAACCATTACATATAGAACGAAAGAGTCTTAGATTAAATTTGCTTGAACAATAAGCTTTAATAAACGAACGAATGACCCCAACATAACGCTTATTAATAAAGTAAGGAAAATTATTTATTCCCCACTACTTAGTATGTTTACCAAACCTAAACAATATAATGCACTTAAATGAGTCATATCAATAACGTCATTCTAAATCAATTAATAAAACCTTCACTTAGTGCAAGGGAAACCAAAGGGAAAGATTCCAAATCCCACATAATCACTCTTTCATTTAGTGTCTCTGCAAATTGGATTACTTAACTGGTAATAAATCAATTTAGACACCTTCAAAAATTGACATTTAAAATATTATATTATAAATAAGTCGTCCTTAAGTGGCTTCACCACAGTTTGAAAATGAATTTACAAGTCGAAACAGCTGTAACTAAAATACTTGCAGAACTTGATAATAACGTTAACAAATATAATTTTAATTAAATTTCTAAAAATTACTTTTTTACTTCAAATAATGGCAGATCACTGGCTAAAGTAAATAGAATTCGTTCCTTACCTTCCAGCATACACATTTTTGCATAAAAAAATTTTAATTAAACTTTTTAAGATTAAAGATACCATTGATTAACCCTATAAACTATAACTATAAAGCATAAATTTGGATTGAGTATTTGAGGTCAATTTAAGAAATGAGAATGTTCCCAGATGTCGGCTTCAAGGAATAATTCTTCAAGAAGGAAAGATATAACTCTCGGGCAAATTCGGTATGTAGTTTGGTTGTTTTTAGTCAACGGAAAGATATTTTTCTTCTTTAAAACGTATGTATTTTGAATACATAATAAAACATGTAGCTTGTAACGTGTCCCAAATAAGATAAGGTGAAACTTGAGGACTCCAGAACTTAATATGAGCAATATAAGTAAAGAGTGTTGTAGTACGGCAGTTGCCTGCAAAGACACATTTTAAGATAAATACCAAATAAACTTATGCATGGAAGAGAGGAAGTTGTGAATAAGGCAAGCATATGTGCTGTCTACACGACATTTTAAAACAGACATGGAATCAGAACAGGTGCGGTTCTAGACTTTTCGTGATTTATAGTGTAAAGATTGAAAAATATGATATTATTTATAGTATTGAAGCGGAAAATGATTTTCTTTATTAATTTCATTATCTTGGATGAAGATTTTTCAGTCTCGGGAGGAGCCCCCTAAATAAAAAATCTTCATACAAAAAATTAAAATATTAAAAAAAAAAAAATTCATTTTCAGATACTACATCTATAATGTTCACATCCAACATTTATCAGAAATTCAAT
Source organism: Limnephilus rhombicus (assembly GCA_929108145.2). Classification (NCBI taxonomy): domain Eukaryota; kingdom Metazoa; phylum Arthropoda; class Insecta; order Trichoptera; family Limnephilidae; genus Limnephilus; species Limnephilus rhombicus. The sequence continues at coordinate 36,013,662 of OV815289.1, forward strand.
CCAACAGATGCAAAGAAAATGTATCCAAAGTTTATATGTTATGCAAAACTAACTGGCTGTCTCAGAACTCTCCGCAAATTGCGAAAATTCCTTCTTTACATCTGGGAGGTCGAAATCTATATCCGTATTCGACATTACATCTTCGCCTTCTTCCTGGGACCCTGGTTCCTTCTTAATGGTAACAGTATCAGGATTTAGTAGATCCATGGCACTGCTGTGGTAGCGTTATTGGTTCAAACTCAAGTAAATGTACCTGAAACAGAACACAGTTTTAATGGGACTATAATTCGAATAAGCTTTAAATATTTGATAAATAGAAGAAAGTAAAACCATTATTAATAATTTGTTAAATTCTTCGAATTTGCCGAAAGGCTTAATTAATGATCTAATTTTACTATTCGAAGTTATTTTTAAACATAATTACTTTCAATTTAATAATACAATATTTAAACAAAAATATGGCTTAGCGATGAGTAGTAGTAGGAGCCCTTTGATTGCAGATATTTTTGTTAATAATATAGAGAATAAGATTTTTAATAGCGGTGCGCTTTTACTTAAAAACGTTTATTGTTGGAAAAGATATGTCGATGATATAGTATGCATTTGGTTAGGTACAGAAAGGCAACTGAACATGTTCTTGAACTTTTTAACTAAATTTCATAAAAACATTCATTTCACACCAGAAATAGGTAAAGAGAAGAGTTTAAATTTCTTAGATTTAAATTTAACATCAAAAGGTAATAAAATAGATTTCAATATTTTCCGTAAAGATAAGTACACCGATATTGTTATAAATAATTCATCAAATCATCCTTATTCTCAAAAACTCGCGGCCTTTCACTCCACGATTAATACATTCAATTTGGGAGGCGGGAATGGGTACCGCCGTCCCGGGAACCTTTATTTGATAACCAACACCTCTGCCATAGGTCACCCCAGTGGTTCGCTACGTATGGTGATTTAGCAGGGGTGCCCGGGTTCATGGGGTGAGGTTTTCCAAGGTCTTGGATGACCAGGATACACTGAACCCCAGATTCCTACCCACCCCTTAAAGCCTTTTCCTTCCCAGAACTCTCCTCTCCTACCTTTCCCTAAAAAAACCCCTCCACACAGCATCCCCAAAGATGACATAGGCTCTGAGGGAAATTATTTTCTTCAGGGCCTCCTGTGTGGAGCTCATGTAAAAAAAGAGATTAATTACGATTCCTTTGTCTGTTCCGAATTACACTTTGGAATTAAATCTCAATAAACAAAAATCAGTTAATAATGGTTATTCTACTAAATTAATAGATCAAATAATAAATAAAAAAATAAACAGTTTTTCTAAACAAATAAATAAATCAATGGCGTAGAATTCTATTCGTTTATAATAATATGTCATAAATAATAAGTAAAAATATTCCCGGTACTATACAACCAGCATTTTATACAAATAATATATTTTTTTAAATCATCCTTAACAACAAAGATAGTGACATGAAAACAAAAAAAATCAGGCATTTATAAACTCAATTGTAAAGACTGTAATTGCTTTTATATAGGTAGAACAAATATAAACTTTGAAGTAAGGGTTAAAGAACATCTCAGGGCATTAAATGGCAATAGCGAATCTGAGTTCGCAGATCATTTATTAAAAAATGATCATAATTTTAACAAAAACCATGGACTTGAAATATTACATACGGGTTATAAGGCATCACAGATAAATAATTTAGAGATTTTAGAAATTAGGAAAAATGTAAATAATAAAGTAGACATAATCAATAAGCAACAAATTTTTATAAACCCCCTTTTGAACCTTTTCCCACTTAACCGGTCTTTCCCTGCTAATGACTTTGAAATCCTTAATTTTAATAAAGTTCCCCCAACCTTACCCCTTCCCCCTCCCTCTACCCTTTCCACCCATTGTTATCTATGTTTAATTTTTAAGTTTAGTATACATTTGATCCTGGTGATGTGAACATCGTTCACGAAACATGTAGATTGTGTATAAATAAAAATGATGTAAACAAAGTTATTTGTCTTTTCATTAAAATAAATAATGCCATCCCAAAGTGAAAACCTTTCCGAAGAATTTTTTTTCGAAAAATTAATTTAAATATTTGTTTTCGAAAACATTGAAGTAGTATACATACGAGGGTGGGTTTTTAAGTTCGCAGAATGGGGGTAAGGAGTGAAAATAAAAATCTAAAATTATGATTCCTTTTCAATATATTCACCTGCTAGCCTAATACATTTGTAGGTACTCGAGGTGTAGGCTGGTGGTTGAATGTAGAAAAACGAGATTGCGTGATAAAATAAACCTTTACTGAGTTCCCACAATAATTATAATTCGTAAGCACACAAACACGGACACGGAGTTTTACGATATTAAATAGTACACACTGGGTCAAGGTTGATTGCGGGTAGACGAGGCGACTGCTCGGTAAGTTGAACGAGTACTGAATTTTCGTTGTTGCTGGGTGCCTTTTATATGGCCAGACGAGTGGAGTATTAGTGGTAAATCGTCACTCGGCGAGCTGCTCGAAAGCGCTGGAACTGTGCATTTCAAGCGTACAATGGTTCGTACCTTTTCTGGAATGTGTGAGAGGTAGGTAGGTCCGCGGCTCTGTTCCAATGCACTAGGTACTTACTGCTCAGTCGTGTACCGTCCATACTCGACGGATGGCGGGCGCTCTAGTAATTTCGCTTGCATATATTTGAACACAGGCGCTGCCTCTGGAAATATCGATACGTTTCGGGTGCGATCCAAAGCGTGACATAACAACAATGCGTGGTTGCTACACATTTTTCGGATCTTTCATTTAACTTATGTATAATATTTGTAAAATAATATTTGTCTTTGTCTAAAAAATACGCCGAAATAGTATCCTTCACTTCTTCATCACTTAACTTTTTCCCACGAAGTTCTTTTTTCAAGTTTGGAAATTGGTAATAATTACTGGGAGTCAGGTCAGGAGTGTATAGTGGGTGTGGCAAAATTTTGAAGGCCACCTTCTGCAGGGCAGCCACCGGAGGACACCTTTGGTCAATTTTCCCCTTTTTTCCTCCTTGATGGCTTTCTTTCATTACTCTAGGATTGAAGCGTAATAATCTCCGGTTATGGAGACACCTTTATCTTTGTAATCGATCAACAGGATTGCTTCTGAGTCCCAAAAGACTGTCGTCATGATTTTCCCAGTCGATTGTGACACCTTAAACTTGAGTGGTGGTATGCCTTTCTGTGCAACTGCATTGAGCCCTGTTTAGACTCAGGTTCATAATGATGAACCCAAGTTTCATCGCCAGTAACAATTTGAGCAACACTCCATCTTTGTCTTCCCTGCAGAGCTCACGAGAACACTCCACGCGCTCTTGTTTTTGAGGCGGCGTGAGCATTCCCGGCACCCATCTTGCGCTGACTTTAGTCATGCCAAGATGGTCGTCAAGAATTTTGAAAATGGTTGTATCTGTAACTCCAACCATTTCTGCGAGCTGTTTCTTATTTAGTCGTGCATCTTCTAATATTAATTTTTCGACTTTTTGAATAATTTCCGGAGTGGTCACCTCGATCGGCCTCCCTGGCCGTGGGTCTTCTTCAAGTGACTCCCTGCCTTGATTAAAGAGGCCATGACACTTGTAAACCACTACTTTTACTTGGACAAGAGTCCCCGTAAACGGATGACATCTCTTTCATTACGGTCAGAACTGATTTTTCTTGCTTGGTAAGGAACTTTATAATAGCGCGGAAGTCAATTTTCTCCATATATCACAATTTCTTCCCGATTGACTTGTCTGGTAGACGATAATTCAAAGACTAATGATCTAATTACAATAAAACCCGGAGTTTATACTAATGAGTTTTTCAATTAGTACCTAATTTGGCGACACCCCCACTAATCACTTACCTACCCATTCCGCGAACTTAACCCCCCCCCCCCCCCTCGTTCTTGGAAACAATGATATAATTATTGTGACTGAAATTTGACTTGACGTTGACATTTGAGAACGGTTAAGAATCGTCGTCAATCGGGGGATGACTAATTATATACAATATTCTCTAAACATGCGCCGGTTTTACCTCTTATTGAATTTGATATTCCGCTTTCAACAGAATAACGGAAATCTATGTTTTTATAATGTGAGTATTTTAATCAATGCAATTTAAAAAGCCGTAATCTGCCATTTTTGCGACGCATTTACAATAACCCGCTGTGCCAATGTTATCTGTGGTATTGTAGAAAACTGAATTATGTAATATGCGATGTGAGTAAAAATGGATAAGTATATGACAAGGGATAAAAAATATTAGTATAAATGACAGAGATCTAGGATTAGCTGAACAGTGCGTGAGTAGACGCTTTCGTATAAAAACAATAAACCCTAGAGCCCTAGACTATTTCTGTTCCTCAAACCGAACGTCAAATGGATTCCCTAACTTAGGTGTACTGATTGGCGTAAGTTAAGCTAGGTCGCGTTAGAAACAGCGCAGTTTGAGCGTATTTAAGTTTTAATTTGTGTTAAAATAACACCAACCAAAAAACAATGATCGCTCAGTTTTATTTGGAATAACGGCCGCTACCAAAGTGTATAGCGTGATTTATATAAGTTTTAGTACTTACCAATTACTATCAAAAGTATGGGATGATAAATTTAACAGCGTGGGACAGAGTATGGAAACAGGATGAAACGACTTGCGACTGATGATAACGAGAGCATACGTCAATAAAATTTATAGGTTATGCAGAGATAATAATGAAGGTCATAGATAATTATTTTAATTTAAAATTTCAATGAACCTTGCCTTCTAGGTTTGTGATGATGTCAATCAATATCAAAAATCAAGAAATATTTATTGTACAAATAAAAAATACAAAAGGTGTAGCTTTATGGGTAGACCCCATTTCTTCCAGGTAACCACATACATGTTATATTATATTGTTTATACAAAGAAGAATATTATTCCTAATGATTATACTACCTACCTAATAAGAAAATACAAATATACCAATAAAAATTCAAAAATGGGTTTTTCATTTATGTGAGGTATTCACGGTGTAATGACATTTGTTGTTTAGCGACGTTTTGAATTTGTATGTATCTTGTATTTGTTATGTGGAAGGTTGTTATATACTTTAACGGCCGTGTAGTATGGTCCTTTTTGGAATATTGTTTTGTTTGCTTTTGGTATTAAGTTTTCTGTGAACCTTGTAGCGTATTTATGAGTTGAGTTTTTTTGTGGAAACTTGTCTGTAGATGATCGCACTAACATGCATAACTCAATTATATATAACGTCTGTGACTGTCGGAGTTTTCAGATTTTTAAACATATAGATCTAAGTACCTACATTAAACCATACGAGCAGAGTTTGTGATTTTTCTTATGCATCTCTTTTGGATGATAAAAACATATTTGGCGTTTACTGAGTTTCCCCAAAAAGTAATACCGAATTTTATTATTGAATATACATAACCATAGTATGCGGCTATTGCTGATTCGATGTTTAATATTTTTCTCAGTGAATAGAATAAAAGTAGAACAAAATACATGTTCTTTCCAGTTTATATTTTTAACTAGTTGTATTCCCAGCAGTGAACAAGTTTAGGAAGGTTCAATAACATTAATATTAGGTCCTTACATATGAAATTGGCGTTTTGTATGGGAGGAACATAAAGTCGATTTTTTTAAATATAATATATTTGTTTAATCAAAGTATGTACCATTGCTATCTATGCACTTTTGCCATCTGATAGGTGGTTCACCGATCCTTTTACTAAAAAAACCATTCGGACTGGAATCAATAAAATCTTTGAAGGCGGTTTGAACTGCCCCATCGGAGTTAAATTTTTTCCCTCGCAAGAAATTATCCAAATTTCGAAAAAAATGGTAATCTGTTGGGGCAAAGTCCCGAAAGTACGGTGGATGTCTTAGACATTCCAATTGAAGCTCCTCTTATTTGGTAGTCGTCTGTTGTGCAGTGTGTGGTCTAGCGTTGTCATGAAGCAGCAGTGGCCTAGAGCGATTAACCAGCCTCAGTTGTTTAGCAACTAGTTTTTCCATCATGGTTTGCAGTTGCTGACAATAGACATCTGCCGTAACCGTCTGGCCAGATTTAACAAAACAATAGTGAACGACACCAGCACTAGTCCACCAAACGCTCACAAGTAACTTTTGTGGAGTGAATTTTCGCTTGGGGCATGGTTTGGCTGGTTCGGCAGGGTTCAGCCATTGCAATGAGCGCTCCGATTATCGTACAGGATCCACTTTTTATCACAGGTAATGATTGAATTTAAAATCCCTTCATTATTGTGCCAGTTGAGAAATACAACGCAGCAGTCGACGCGTGTTTGTTGATTTGCTTCACTCAATTCATGAGGTACCCACCTTTCAAGCTTTTTCACCTTCCCAATTTGGGGAGGAATGCAGATCCCGCCAATGTGGGGGATTTTAATAAAAATGCACTTTGTAGATGAGAAAAGTGTGGAAAAGTTGAATAAAAAAGAAATTAAGGTGCGCTCGGCAAAATTGAGGGAGATACAGCCGTTTAAAGTATGAATAAAATGTCACTTCCTGAACCGATACTACGCCATTGCCAATGTTTGGTTTATGCCGAAATCGATGAACTTTAATCTGGAAGGTGAAAGAAAGCGCGGAAAGCAATAAAAAAAAATTGAATAAGTAATTAATTTGCAATTGCGTGAAGTAAAATTTCACTTTGCCAATCAACACTATTGACAGCCCACCCGCCATTTTTTCAATTGTCACTATAATGTTGATACCAACCTGTGGGCTTAGTCACTAATTTTTGTAAACCTCCGTTTCATGAAAATTACGGGTTTAGCTACGTCACATACCCGTATTTTGACAGATTCGCCAACTTTGGTAGTCTCTGTCAAATCGTAAACGGAAACGGTAAACCTACAAACCAGGAAATCAGCGACGCCTCACAACGTCCTTGCATTTTGACAAACTTAGGTAGTCCGTAAGGCGAACTGTCAGTTGGAGTTTCTGGTATACCAAATTTGTCCATTCGCCGTCCGGTTTACGGGTTACCGGAGAACGGGTTTGATCTTTTTTTGTTTAAAAGGTAAGTTATAATATGATTTATTTCGATTTAAACGATTCCTCAACCGAATTGGTAAATCAAACCGCCGCAATATTGGGCACAGCTTATGGAAATATCACTTCGTTTCAACAATTACTACAAAAATAGGTTATGTTTACTTCAATCGCGGCAAAGTGATCATTTTATTGGAAATTTTATCTTGAATGAGAATAGAATTTGAATGCAAACAGTCTGTTAAAAATAGTAGTTTAATACGGTCCCGCTATACCTAATTTTGTTTGTAAATTCCAAATATGAGAACACTCTTTGCCCTATTTTCTTGTTCGTTTTTTGAAAGAAGATATGGATTGCGCTGGATCCGCCCTTGCTTGTTGGGTACAGAGTTAGGGAAATATTTACCTTTACTACAATAGTATGAACCCAATCTTGCAATATTATTCATAATTAGTGTATTTTTGTAGGTTCAGCCACAATGCCAGGTTATCTCCGCCTGGAGTACATGAACAGAGTCATTCTCAGAGAAGAACTCAGAGAAGAAACATTCCGAAGAAGACAATTGAGAGATCTATCGAATCCCATGAACATTCCCGCTTCACTCTTCATAGCAAATTATCGGCTGTCGCAGGACCTATTTACCATATTGTGTGAAGAGTTGAGGCCAATTCTTCCTGTACGCAGGCGAACTACCGGAGTTGCCTTGGAACTTAAAGTGAATACAAAATTATTTCTGGTTTATCACATTCTTTTTTTTTTCATTGCTCGTACTCATTATATTTAGTTTGTATTGTTTCTTTCTGCCTATCTTCTCTTATATTTTAATGTATTTGATTTGTACACATACTTAAAATATATTATATTTTTAAGGTTCTAACGGCACTGTCGTTTCTTGCGACAGGGTCATATAAAAAAATTGTGGGAAATGATTTTCATTCAAGTCTTTCCCAAAAATCAGTCAGCCGACACATGAATGAAATTGTGTCAGCGTTAAACCAAATAATGGACCGACATATCATATTCCCAGGAACTCGGGAGGAAAGAAATTCAGTAAAACAAGGGTATGTTTTCATTTCATATATTTTATTTTTACTTTTTTTTTCACACACATAGACGGGCATAATACCTTTACATGAAATGACATATAAATGTGAATGAGGCTAGGAGTGTGTGCAAGACAGAGTTGTTTGTTGTTGGGTGTTGCTGTGTTTGAAACAATAAAAAAACTAAATTCTATAACCATATTAATAGATTTATCTACATCTGTTTTAATTATAAAAATTGTACATGTTTCAGATTTTATGAGAAATTCCAATTTCCAGGGGTAATTGGTTGCATCGACGGAACTCATATAGCCATAATCAAACCAAAAGTGCACGAAGAGGCATTTTTCAACCGAAAAGGTTACCATTCATTAAATGCTCTCATGGTAAATAAGCATTTCGCTAAAAACATACATATTTAATTAACTTACATAATATATTATCATCACACAGCTATCACGTAATATTATCTTAATATACATTGCAGATTTGTGACTCCAATCTTAAAATAATTGGTATATGTGCGAGATACGGAGGTGCGTCACACGATGCCCATGTTTGGCGGATGATGGCTATAAAACCTCCATTGGAAGAAGTTAGAAATCGAGAAACTTTCTGGCTTTTGGGTAAACTTCTTTTATATTTAAAGTGATCAGTATACCTACAATGTTTTATTGTATTTGTTTAAATGTATGCGTGTGTTCCATATGTTTCAGGAGATTCAGCATTCCCATTAAGGCCCTGCATGATGACTCCTATTTTAAATGCGTTACCGGGATCACCAGAAGAAAATTATACTAAGATGCAATGCAGAGTGCGAAATTGCATTGAACGGTGTTTTGGGGTGTTAAAGGGAAGATGGCGCTGTTTATTGAAGCATCGTGTTTTGCATTACACACCAAAAATGGCAATGAAGATAACTATCGCGTGTGCTGTTCTTCACAACATAGCTGTTGAAGCCCACATGCCAGAACCAGAAGATCCGATTATTGAAGATGATCCTGCAGAAGGGGTTAATATTATCGATCAACCCGAAGATCTGCTTACGCAAGGTCGGCTCACTCAACGTGAGCTTGTTCAAACTCTCAATCACCATATTTAATCATCAGCGCTCCATCCATGCCACCGTCTTTCTAAAATCAACTAAAATAATCAGATCTTCTGGTTCAAGCTTGTAGGTAGTTAGGTAAGTATTTACCTTTACTATAATATGTACCAAATAGGTAAGTGTCTGTTGCAATCTTAATAATAATTTGTATATTTATGTAGGTACGTTAGCCACAATGCGAGAGTATATCCACCTGCGTTTTTTTAATAGAGCCTTGCTCAGGGAAGAACTGAGGGAAGAGAGTGTCCGAAGACGGGAGTTGAGGGATCTATCAAATCCAGTTCTAACTCATTTAGCATACCCTCTATCTTTCTACATTTGTGTTACTTACAGTGTTACGTAATTACGGTATCGAACCACTTGATTACTGATTTATAGGCAAATTAATAATGAATAACAACAAAATGTTCAATTTAGATACTTACAAAACGAACTTTATACTCACAAGCCTCCCCAGCTAGCTCGATCGGCAGGGTCTCGCCTTCACAGTTCGTTGACAGAGTCGATTCAAGACAACTATCTGACTAATAAATGCAGGCAGGGTTACAATAAACTAGCAGACCCGGCCACACGTTGCTGTGGCTAATGAAACACAACGCCATTACCCAACCTTTATAAAATCCATACCATCCGCTTGCCAGCTGCCCGCTGCCTGAATTGAATATTTGAATTTCTCGGCTTTTCTCCACTATAATAAGCATGTATTATACATATAAACCTTCCTCTTGAAAACCGCATGAAAATCCGTTATGTAGTTTAAAAGATCTATGCGCACATACATTTTGAGCGACTTCATTTTATACTATGTAATGATTAAAAGATCTATTTAAAGACTTATTAATTTATTTATGACTCGATGCTTATAGGAAAAGCCTTTAATCCCAATGTGAACTTTGTATTTTACTGAATCTAAAATATAATAAAAGGGATGATTGGATAATGTATAGAACCGGAGGGCTCTCCCAGCCTCCGGCTGCCTGCCCTTCCCCTCCCACCGAAATCTGGGCCAATGAAGGCACGTCGGTGTGTTGCTAACTATATATATATATATATATATATATATATATATATATATATATATATATATATATATATATAACAAATAATATTAAATATCAAGTACCTGGTGCAAATCATCGTACAGGGGCCGGAAGTTAAAATTCAAGAAAGTATTTTCCGCCGTTGTAACGAAGGTTTTTTGACTTTAAACCCTTCGAAGAATTCCCTCAATAAATTTTACAAAAAAAAAACATTGTTCACATAGAGATTAGGCATTAAAAACCTAGGCAAAAAGTTGTACAGTTTACATACATACAATAAGTTATAAAGTTTACAGTTAACATAAAATAACAAAAAAACAGCAAAATCATCACGTCGAAGCGGCCTGGCATGAACATTTTTAAACGCAGCTTCCTAGGCAACGCAAGTCAGTGAGTAGTGTCCATCGCGTCTAGAATAACAGTCACGATCCTCGCAGAGAAATTTCAACATGAAAGCAAAATAACAACATTATTAGAAAAGTACAAACATTTAGGTTCGAGGCACATAGAGTAACAAAACTATCTAAATGGTAAATGTATTTGCAATAAGAGATCAAAGCGTTGTGATGGACCTTGTTTTAGGAACGCAGGAACCTTGGTTCGCAGACGGAGGCGCTATCGCTGAAAGCATCTCGCGTTGCCTGCAAGGTAGTGTGGAGAGGTGGGACATCTGTGGGACGGAACCCTGCAGCAACATCACATTTTTTAGTCCTGTCGACCCAGAAGCAAACGTAATGCTCACAAAGTGAGGATTATGTCAGCTCCTGGAGGTGGAGTGTACACGCTAAGACCGGTCACGTAGAAGGATGGATCTGTCTATCACAAGCTGTACGCGAATAGAGTCTTGACAAGGGACGAAATGGAATACCCCTTCTAGAATCAGTAAAGTAGTCTTCCCGGAGGTGTCAGGTGTTGGGGCTGATTGGGAAAAGCTCGAAGGCGCCCTCGTTCTCTGCATTGGGCGGATGATGGTGTTCGGAGAGCTGGCCACCCAGTAAGCTTGGTAAGTGGAGGAGCCAACACTAGCTTGCAAAAATTTCCTTTCATAATCCCCATTCTATCCCTTTGTCATCTTTATGCTAGCCAACCTTGGTACAAGGTTGTGTTTACTAACAACAGATTGTATCACCACGATTATGCATAGGGCCCAGCCATTGGAAAGCGGAGCAGGGACTTTTCAGTTGGAACAACAATTGGAACCGTCTAGGTATGTACAATTAAAGTTTCATTAACGCGTACAGGAGAGAAGATTTAAGTTTGTAGCGCCACTAGAATATGGCCGATAGGAAATCGATATGTGGGTAGGGGAACACAGTTATACCGTTAGGACCACAGTTTAGGACATACTAATACAGATTTAGATGGGGAATACTACGACGGGGAATGAACTTAATAAATAATAATAACTTAGGGATGCCTCATACCGCCATTATATATGTCTGGCCGTGTTGTAGGTGGCTTGTTTTCAAGCTAATGGGTCCAAGGGGATAGTAAATTTTCCGCTCAGCAAACGCCGCTCTCCTCTTGTTGTTGTCCTGAAACCAAAAGAAAACTGAACTCTAAAAACTATATTGATAGTTCAATAGCTACCGATATCTATTTTAATAATCAAAATTGTATATATTTCAGATTTTATGCCGTGATGATGACTCCCACTTTAAATGCGTTACCGGGATCACCAGAAGAAAATTATACTAAGATGCAATGCAGAGTGCAAAATTGCATTGAACGTTGTTTTGGGGTGTTAAAAGCAAGATGGCGCTGTTTATTGAAGCATCATGTTTTGCATTACACACCAAAAATGGCACTAAAGATATCTAATGCGTGTGCTGTTCTTCACAACATAGCTGTTGAAGCCCACATGCCAGAAACAGAAGATGCGATTATTGAAGATGATCCTGCAGAAGTGGTTAATATTATCGATCAACCCGAAGATCTGCTTACGCAAGGTCGGCTCACTCAACGTGAGCTTGTTCAAACTCTCAATCACCAAATTTAATCATTAGCGCTCATCCATGCCACCATCTTTCTAAAATCAACTACAATGATCAGATCCTCTGGTTCTGGCATTTGAGCTTCAATGGCCATATTGTGGATATAAATATACAATAAATCATAACTTACATATCCGTTTTAAAACCTCTGCGAATATCTTCTCTACCAAAGCTAACACATTTTCTCTAAACCGCCGGTCTTCTTCTCTCTGTGCGGCGGTTTGTATCAGAAGTGCCTGCAACAGTTCATTATTCTTCTCGGCGAGCAGAAGCTTCTTTTCTCTCAAAAGAAGCTTCTGCTCGCCTTGAACCATGAAGCGGTCAGTGGATTTTTTATTAACTGAAAATGAAATATTTTATATGATTTTTTATAAATATATTTGTTAAATACGATTCTTATTCTTTTCATTGCATCATTTCCACAAAACCTAAGATATTTCAGTGTAAATACTTACACAGTCCTTTACCAGATTGCGTTGTGGCCTTCCGCTTAGGCGTTGCCGGGGTAATCTCCATGTGCAACGCCGGTTCTAGTGTTGCCGGGAGACTCTGCTGGGGTTTTCGCTTGGTGCCAGACGGCCCAGGCGTTGCCGGGGGAATCTCCATGTACACCGGTTCTAGCGTTGCCGGGAGACTCTCCTCGTACAGCTCCTCCGGACCAAGTGCTGCAGGCGGAGTCTGAGGCCGACAAACGATTCTTATCTGCAAAAACATTAGAAATTTCCTATAAGCTTTTCAGCACCCATATTAAAATATAATTGTGCATGAATATACAAATAAACATACAAACGGAGTCTCCCCTCCGTCCAATCCGTCAACCCCTCTCTCCCCATTATGGCAAGGATGTTTTCATCCATTTGGGAGAGAGGTGGCAGTTTGCTCGGCCCCCCTCCCGTCTGGCACATCTCAACTCGCAGCCGCGACGCCTTCTTCTTCGTGTTAGATTTAAGGTCCTTCCATGACTGAAACAATTGATAAATGGTCAAACTACTATTCAGACACCGGTAAAATAGATTATTTTGAGTAAGGTGTTTGTTTTAGGTTCAGTAATGTTTATTATAAGATGTACATACTTGCTCCCATTTCTCGCCAGTCTTGCGAGCTCCAAACCCAATGGCATTTAGCCTGTCGGCTAAAGCCTCCCAGTGCTGCCTGTTTTGCAGGCGACCCTCCTTCCCGTCATGAATGCCTGATGCCATGGATGGTCTCTCCCTCATCCATGTCACCAAGCATTCCACCTGTTCGGGCGTTGCCCTTTTTGTCTACAAAGAAGAATAATAATTTTTATAAATGTTTTATATAACTAAGGTACTATGGCCATTCCGGCTAAGTAAGATCTTTCTACACAAGAAAATCAATTGCATAAAGAACACAATGAGTTAATAAAAACTATATATTCGATAAGTTGGTTGAATTTTCTACCTATTGCAAGTATTTATTTAAGCATTTATTAAATACACGCCATCTTATTAATAAGCTATGAGGACGGTAAAATCACCTATTTCACATGGCATAAATGGTAAATGAATAATACTGACACAGTATTATGACAAAATCAAAAATACACAATACCTAACTGAGTTGTCATTAACTGCAAAGAAATCTACAAATAAAAATTACGTACTCTTAAATCAATCATTCAAGTGAATTTGAGGTTATAAAGTCTTTATAAACTAAATACTTTCTGGAAAGTTCGCGATATCTTACGATATATGTTTAAAAACATAAACAAACAATATTTATACAACTTAGGAAACAACATAAGCAATCAAAATTCATATAACTTACGTTCATCGTGGAAAAAATTGAAGTTCCAACGGACATTTACTTGTTTTCATTCAATGATTTTTGTTTTGACGTTTGTAGCCCAAAGACAATCTCAGATTTATATAGAGTTGAAACTACGACGCTGCATCATGGCTGCATCCGACGCCAGACTAAACCAAACCGCAAACCTCGAATTACATATTAGCATTTTCTGACAAGTGGGTTCCGTTTCGCCAAACGGCCAGTGGGCTTAATCACTAATTTTTGTAAACCTCCGTTTCATGAAAATTACGGGTTTAGCTACGTCACATACCCGTATTTTGACAGATTCGCCAACTTTGGTAGTCTCTGTCAAATCGTAAACGGAAACGGTAAACCTACAAACCAGGAAATCAGCGACGCCTCACGACGTCCTTGCATTTTGACAAACTTAGGTAGTCCGTAAGGCGAACTGTCAGTTGGAGTTTCTGGTATACCAAATTTGTCCATTCGCCGTCCGGTTTACGGGTTACCGGAGAACGGGTTTGATCTTTTTTTGTTTAAAAGGTAAGTTATAATATGATTTATTTCGATTTAAACGATTCCTCAACCGAATTGGTAAATCAAACCGCCGCAATATTGGGCACAGCTTATGGAAATATCACTTCGTTTCAACAATTACTACAAAAATAGGTTATGTTTACTTCAATCGCGGCAAAGTGATCATTTTATTGGAAATTTTATCTTGAATGAGAATAGAATTTGAATGCAAACAGTCTGTTAAAAATAGTAGTTTAATACGGTCCCGCTATACCTAATTTTGTTTGTAAATTCCAAATATGAGAACACTCTTTGCCCTATTTTCTTGTTCGTTTTTTGAAAGAAGATATGGATTGCGCTGGATCCGCCCTTGCTTGTTGGGTACAGAGTTAGGGAAATATTTACCTTTACTACAATAGTATGAACCCAATCTTGCAATATTATTCATAATTAGTGTATTTTTGTAGGTTCAGCCACAATGCCAGGTTATCTCCGCCTGGAGTACATGAACAGAGTCATTCTCAGAGAAGAACTCAGAGAAGAAACATTCCGAAGAAGACAATTGAGAGATCTATCGAATCCCATGAACATTCCCGCTTCACTCTTCATAGCAAATTATCGGCTGTCGCAGGACCTATTTACCATATTGTGTGAAGAGTTGAGGCCAATTCTTCCTGTACGCAGGCGAACTACCGGAGTTGCCTTGGAACTTAAAGTGAATACAAAATTATTTCTGGTTTATCACATTCTTTTTTTTTTCATTGCTCGTACTCATTATATTTAGTTTGTATTGTTTCTTTCTGCCTATCTTCTCTTATATTTTAATGTATTTGATTTGTACACATACTTAAAATATATTATATTTTTAAGGTTCTAACGGCACTGTCGTTTCTTGCGACAGGGTCATATAAAAAAATTGTGGGAAATGATTTTCATTCAAGTCTTTCCCAAAAATCAGTCAGCCGACACATGAATGAAATTGTGTCAGCGTTAAACCAAATAATGGACCGACATATCATATTCCCAGGAACTCGGGAGGAAAGAAATTCAGTAAAACAAGGGTATGTTTTCATTTCATATATTTTATTTTTACTTTTTTTTTCACACACATAGACGGGCATAATACCTTTACATGAAATGACATATAAATGTGAATGAGGCTAGGAGTGTGTGCAAGACAGAGTTGTTTGTTGTTGGGTGTTGCTGTGTTTGAAACAATAAAAAAACTAAATTCTATAACCATATTAATAGATTTATCTACATCTGTTTTAATTATAAAAATTGTACATGTTTCAGATTTTATGAGAAATTCCAATTTCCAGGGGTAATTGGTTGCATCGACGGAACTCATATAGCCATAATCAAACCAAAAGTGCACGAAGAGGCATTTTTCAACCGAAAAGGTTACCATTCATTAAATGCTCTCATGGTAAATAAGCATTTCGCTAAAAACATACATATTTAATTAACTTACATAATATATTATCATCACACAGCTATCACGTAATATTATCTTAATATACATTGCAGATTTGTGACTCCAATCTTAAAATAATTGGTATATGTGCGAGATACGGAGGTGCGTCACACGATGCCCATGTTTGGCGGATGATGGCTATAAAACCTCCATTGGAAGAAGTTAGAAATCGAGAAACTTTCTGGCTTTTGGGTAAACTTCTTTTATATTTAAAGTGATCAGTATACCTACAATGTTTTATTGTATTTGTTTAAATGTATGCGTGTGTTCCATATGTTTCAGGAGATTCAGCATTCCCATTAAGGCCCTGCATGATGACTCCTATTTTAAATGCGTTACCGGGATCACCAGAAGAAAATTATACTAAGATGCAATGCAGAGTGCGAAATTGCATTGAACGGTGTTTTGGGGTGTTAAAGGGAAGATGGCGCTGTTTATTGAAGCATCGTGTTTTGCATTACACACCAAAAATGGCAATGAAGATAACTATCGCGTGTGCTGTTCTTCACAACATAGCTGTTGAAGCCCACATGCCAGAACCAGAAGATCCGATTATTGAAGATGATCCTGCAGAAGGGGTTAATATTATCGATCAACCCGAAGATCTGCTTACGCAAGGTCGGCTCACTCAACGTGAGCTTGTTCAAACTCTCAATCACCATATTTAATCATCAGCGCTCCATCCATGCCACCGTCTTTCTAAAATCAACTAAAATAATCAGATCTTCTGGTTCAAGCTTGTAGGTAGTTAGGTAAGTATTTACCTTTACTATAATATGTACCAAATAGGTAAGTGTCTGTTGCAATCTTAATAATAATTTGTATATTTATGTAGGTACGTTAGCCACAATGCGAGAGTATATCCACCTGCGTTTTTTTAATAGAGCCTTGCTCAGGGAAGAACTGAGGGAAGAGAGTGTCCGAAGACGGGAGTTGAGGGATCTATCAAATCCAGTTCTAACTCATTTAGCATACCCTCTATCTTTCTACATTTGTGTTACTTACAGTGTTACGTAATTACGGTATCGAACCACTTGATTACTGATTTATAGGCAAATTAATAATGAATAACAACAAAATGTTCAATTTAGATACTTACAAAACGAACTTTATACTCACAAGCCTCCCCAGCTAGCTCGATCGGCAGGGTCTCGCCTTCACAGTTCGTTGACAGAGTCGATTCAAGACAACTATCTGACTAATAAATGCAGGCAGGGTTACAATAAACTAGCAGACCCGGCCACACGTTGCTGTGGCTAATGAAACACAACGCCATTACCCAACCTTTATAAAATCCATACCATCCGCTTGCCAGCTGCCCGCTGCCTGAATTGAATATTTGAATTTCTCGGCTTTTCTCCACTATAATAAGCATGTATTATACATATAAACCTTCCTCTTGAAAACCGCATGAAAATCCGTTATGTAGTTTAAAAGATCTATGCGCACATACATTTTGAGCGACTTCATTTTATACTATGTAATGATTAAAAGATCTATTTAAAGACTTATTAATTTATTTATGACTCGATGCTTATAGGAAAAGCCTTTAATCCCAATGTGAACTTTGTATTTTACTGAATCTAAAATATAATAAAAGGGATGATTGGATAATGTATAGAACCGGAGGGCTCTCCCAGCCTCCGGCTGCCTGCCCTTCCCCTCCCACCGAAATCTGGGCCAATGAAGGCACGTCGGTGTGTTGCTAACTATATATATATATATATATATACATCCCGCTACAGATTTGGCGTCCTTTCACTTCGCATCCTTTTGGCTACCACTGCTTACGGTAGGTTTTTAAATAAAATTGCTGTGAATGTTCACATGTTTTTAGGTTGACAAAAGAGTGATAGTAAAAGAATTATCCAGAAATTGTGTTTTGAGGGTATTCAAATTTTTGATAGGTACGTATACTTTAGAGTCTTTTGGGCGTCCTTTCATATTGCCGCCGTTTTGGCAACCGCGTATATCTTACGTATATCACACTTCATTCCATATTTAGGGCGTCCGTTCGTGACGAACATTTGACGACCTCCGTATATTCCTGTATGCAGTACGTTTATGTTACGATGCTTTCAGAATCCTTTTAATTCGGTCTCGATTTGCCAACCGTGTATCGTAGGTACATAATGATTGGTTATCACACAGAGGCTGACTTGACGACATAATAAAATTTGACATTCTTTTAAATTTTCCTGTTTGGTTTGGTGGCGCTGGGGATAATGCTTGCTTCCTGAACAGAATGTCACGGGTTAGAATTCTATCTACGTCAACAGGCTTCTCCGTTACACAATCACTTAGCTTAGTGAGGAAATAGTAGAAAACTTAAAGAATGCATTCGTGTACAATTTTATATGATTTAAAAAAAAAAAATAATTTGCGTTCAGAGCCGCTAATACTCCAGTACAAATATTATTTTGAAGGAAACCAAAAAAGAATCCCCAGAATTCAAAACGGTAGACGATTATTATGATATCATTTTATATTTGGCAGACAATATCAATCAAATTATAAAATCTTTTTGGTTCATATTTTTATTTAGTGAATTATTATTATTTTGACATAAAACATATCATTTCAAAAACAATTTATCCTTTTTTAGTACTGCGACAAGGTAATTTTCTCATAAAACGGAGCAGCGGCAAAACCGTTTTTGACGCTGTTGCGCAAAAAATTCTCAATTTTTTTAAAATTAAAACATTAAAAAAATGTTTTTCTTATAAAATGGTGTTTTAATATCCACAGGGAATAACCCTGCGACCAGTTGAAAGTTTACCTGAACTTTGTTAAAATCCAGTTTAGAAATCATTTTCTTAAAGGGATCTTATCAATCATTATTACTTAAAACTAAAATATTTCAAATACACATTATTTTAGATTAAAAATCAACCTTAGCGGTGATATATAATAAACTATATATAAAGTAGCTCAAATGCTTTAAATTTTTACGACGAAAAATTCCACATTTTGATTAAATTAAATATCTCAGCCCGAACCCGTACTTTGACATTATTTTAAATATACAAAAGAACAAAAAAAAATTTTTTTTCACGAAATAAAAATTAACTAATTATATATCTTATTAAAACCAGTATAGGTAATATACGATAAAAAGTATAGTTTTTCGATTTATGAGACGGTCTTGTTCCGGGCCATTCCATAATGACAGTGGTTGCAAATGCTCTGTATCGTCCCATAAACCTGTAACTTCTTTGTTTCTTATCATAAAAAAATAAAATTTGGTGTGCTGATGAAAAACTAAACAATCTTTGTATTTCATATTTTTATTTATTGAATGGTTAATATTTTGATTCCAAACAAGACATTTCAAAAACAATTTATCCTTGCGACAAGGTAATTTTCTGATAAAGGGAGCTTATAAATAAGTATTATTTAAAAATAAAATATTTAAAATATATATTAAAACAGCTTAATAAACAACTGTTACAATGATATATAATAAACTATATATAAACTAGCTCGAATGCTTGACATTTGTACCACAAAATATTCCACATTTTGATTAAATTAAATATCTCAGCCTGAGCCCGTACTTTGACATTATTTTAAAAAGACAAAAAAAATTTTTTTTTCAACGGATAAAAAATTATCAATCATTAATCTTATTAAAACCGCTATAGGTACATTTGAAAAAAAAATACACCCTTTTTCGATTTATGAGACGGCCTTGTTCCGTGCCATTCCATAGTGCGCCGCCCCGGGAACCATTTATCGGATAACTAACAACCCTGCCATAGGTCACATCAAGTGGTCAGATATGTTTGGTGACTTATCAGGGGTGTCCGGGTTCACGGGGTGAGGTTTGTCTAAGTCTTGGCGGCCTACGCATTTGACCACCTACTACATGGCGGGCCGGATCGGGAGAGACTGGTTGAGGGAGACATTTTCATCTCTCCAGCCGGACTCTCGATCCAAGGACTTGTACCACAGTGGGAGGGATGGGTTCGTATGTCTGTGACTCCTGGACACATTGACCCCCAGATTTCTAAACATTCCCTCATACTTTTTTCCTTCCCAGAACTGCCTCTCCTTCCTTTCGTTAAAAATACCCTCTACACAGCATCCCCAAAGATGACATAGGCCCTGAGGGGAATTGTTTTCCTCAGGACCTCCTGCGTGGAGCTAATGTAAAAAAATATAGGTATAGAGTGAACAGAAACAACGTAAATATCGTGTCAAAATTAACTATCGCTTTTGGCTTCTATTTTAAAGCTCTGCTTTGACCGAAAGGTTATTTCAGGTGCCAATAATTATTCGGAATGCATAAAAGTGGCTACCTTTTTGCGATACGTAGCAATTGACAACTGCAATATAGGTACTATTTTTTAGAAATAATTAATTATTCTCTGGTTACGAATAACCTGTCACTATTTTTATTTTACATGAGCTCCACACAGGAGACTCTGAAGGAAATAATTTCCCTCAGGGCCTATACTTGGGGATGCTGTGTGAAGGGTTTTTTAAGGAAAGGAAGAAGAGGAAAGTTATGTTCAGGAAAGGGGTTTAAGGGGTGGGTAGGAATCGTGTCCCGGTCATCCGCCTTCAGGCCCTTGACAAATCTCACCCCATTAACCCGGTCACCCCTGCTGAATCATCAAACATAGC
Organism: Limnephilus rhombicus; assembly: GCA_929108145.2. NCBI lineage: Eukaryota > Metazoa > Arthropoda > Insecta > Trichoptera > Limnephilidae > Limnephilus > Limnephilus rhombicus. The sequence continues at coordinate 36,034,279 of OV815289.1, forward strand.
GAACCACTCGCGGTGACCTATGGCAGAGGTTTTGGTTATCCAAAGGTTTTGGTTATCCAAAAGTTCCCGGGGTGGCGGTACCCATTCCCGCTTCCCAAATTGAATTGTACTAACCTCCCAATTGTACTACCATCATTACAGCGGCTGATGTGGTTGATTGTTCAATTATGGAGAACCTAGCCAGCCGGGGAATTGAACTCTCAACGGGCGATGACTGTGTTGGAACCAATGGCTTAGCCAAATAAATTGAATTAACTGACAGTAAGAACCGTAAGATTGGTAGAAAAATAATTAGTGTTCTACGCTTAGAAATTACAAAGAAGTTTTGCCTAATTTATACTATATTAATAACATGGTTAGCGGCGTTGATCTCCGCATCAAGTCTCCAGCGACAAAGTATTTTCATACATCCGTGAAAAACAATAACTTTGGGGCAGGGTTACAATGTTCTTGATTTCCGTGGCCGATGGAAAACAAAAACGCAGTTGACTTGACCAACAAAAGCTTCCACAAAATATCTAGGTATGTATTTTTGAGACTCGCTTTTACACTCACTTCCGGTCATCAGATTTTGTTAGACTTTTTTCCGTCGATCAGTACACCTAGTAATGAAAAAACCATTCACAGACGTTTTGGACCTATTGGATTTTGTCCTAATTTTACTAAATTGGTCCTTTAACATTGAATTCTACAAAGTAAATGCTGTTTCGATTAACAAATTATAATATTATGAGATTCATAATATGAATTCCTGTCGTCTTGGCTGGTGGATTCAAAATGATAACAATCAACAATGACGGCCGGAGTGGTCGAGGGGTAAGGCTCTTGACTCGCAAACCGATGGTCGCGGGATCAAATACATTTTTATTGATTAATTTGTGTTATTTCACAATTAATTCATTAAAAATAATATGCGATTATATTAAAAATAACCACTATTCAGAATTGAAACATTGCTTGAAATGGCTTTGTTTGATGACCAGATCTGAATAGCCAGGTACTTCCCCACCTTCCTCTCCTCCATCTCCTTCCCCTCCACACTTCCTTCAGCCTCACAACATACCCCAATCGGGGATGCTATTGTCTTACTGGCTCCAGATCGGAGCAGCTGAGACTCTTGTATTCACATAAAAAATTAAAAAATCAAAACACTTTTTCTTTTACAAAACGTTTATTTAAAACAAAATTAAAAAATTAAATCCATAAGTATACAAAGTACAGGAAACAAAACATTAAAAAAATTATCACTCATTGTGAATTAGTTAACCTTTAAATAGATACAAATAGATTGATTAAAACAAAATCATTTCAGTAGGTAAGTATCTAAAAAATAAAAATCACAATAAATATCTTCAAAATAGTACAAATCGTTCGTTAAAAAAAAATTTCAAAATGAATTAAGCATAAACATATTATTGTGATTGCAATCACAATCTTAATAGGAAATAGGTACCTGTACCTAGCTAGGTAATCTAAAGCGGTGATTGAAAAACTCTGAAACATGCAATTTCGACACCTTCTCTGAAAGTCAATACAAAAGTATTAGCTATTTTTCCAAATTATTTTTATTTTAAATTTTAATGACTTTTCAAAGGGATGTTCAAATTGCGTGATGGAACCATCAAAAATAATCAAGAAAATAAATTAAATATAAAACTTATCACTCGTGAGAACATATTTAACAGTTAAGTATCAAAAACAATTTTTAAATTAACAAATCCGTGTTATCATTCATGACGAATACAAATCGTTTATTAAAACACATTTAAAAGATAACAACGTTAAATAAGCATACAAAGTACCTCTTATTCAAATAAACAACTTATATATATTCATTAAAAATAGGTAGGTATCTAAATAAGAAATTGCCATATGAAAACATATCATACTTTGATCATAAAAAAATATTATTATTTTTTTGGTATCCAAAACCTTTAAAAAATAATAAAAACATATCTTTCATAATAAATAAGAAGATGACCTACGAAAACATGTGACACTTTTAACAAAAATATATATAGTACGTAGTCAAAAACAATTTAAAAAAACCTTATTACAAATGACTCATGACAAATACAAATAGTTTATTCAAAACTAATTTTGAAAATAAAAAAAAAAACGTAATAAAATTAAGTTTATCCATATTTACTTAATCGATATCTAAAACAATTGAAATGAGAAAAGAAACTACTTATCAATATCTTGAATATGTTATTTAAGTTTTTAATCCAGCAGGACTGGGTGGGTAGTGCAAACCCAGTCTGCTATGGCAGTAATATGTTACATGAAAAATCTAAAAGAAGAAAATAAATAAATTGTGATTAAATATTAGGTAGGTACCTAATTAAAAAATAAAATGAAAAAAAAATTCTTCACATAAATAACAAAAAAAGCATAAAACTAAAAAAAAATTAAACAGAATTAAAAAAAATAATGATGACCTATAAAAAACGTGTAATACCTTTAGCATTTTTCAAAATATTATGTCTGTAAGTAAATCTATCTAATAGTAATAATAATACTTGGCTAATTTATATAGCGCCGTTTTTGTGAGAAATCACCTCAAGGGCGCTGTACATAGAAATTACATAGATGATGTTATAGAATACCAAGCTGATGTGGAACTTAAACCGACCACATCAAAACAATCACAAAATGTCATCACATCATCATCATCAATCACATCATCATCAGACAGTCGCGAGAACAAATCCAAAGAAACGCAATTTGGTGCCCAGGAGGCCTCAACAAAGGAAAATTCTTTTAAAATACCTATTTTAAAACGCACATTAACGAGCGTCAACCTCCAAAAAAATATGAATGCGAAACCAGGAGCAGTATCCTGATATTTTGGCCAATAAAAAATGGCTAAAAAACAAGTATCTGAAAAATAAAAGTTTTACAATACTTATAGCACAAAGACTTTTTATTAAATGCTTCATTTTTTGGTATATGCATTTTGAATAAAAACTTTTATTTTTAGCCATTCTTTATTGGCCAAAATATCAGGATACTGCTCCTTTAAGGTTTCGCATTCATGTTTTTTTGGAGGTTGACGCTCGTTAATGTGCGTTTTAAAATATTTTAAAACAATTTTCCTTTGTTGAGGCGTCCAGGGCACCAAATTGCGTTTCTTTGGATTTGTTCTCGCGACTGTCTGATGATGATGTAATACATTTTGTGATTGTTTTGATGTGGTCGGTTCAAGTTCCACATCAACTTGGTATTCTATAACATCTTCAATTTCTATATTCTCCCCCACGACTTCTTCGTCTAAATTTAAATCGATCTCATCGAGACTCTTACCCTTGTAGGCATCTGCCTTGCCATCTTCCATCAGGAAAAGTAATTTTGATATTTTGGCAGTTTGAAATACATCATCGGATAGGATTCATAGGATTTCCTATGAATCCCACTAGTGTGGCCCATAAAATTTGCGAGTTGTTCTATGTCATTTTCGCTCATGTTGAAAATTTGTGTTAATGTTGCTAGATGTTTTCGCAGTCTAATGGATGTAATAGCCTTTGGGTTTTTAGCCCCACAGAGTTTGGCGTGTTTTTCAATTACCTTATAGCCACAAATAGTGGTTTCGCAATTCGGTTTCGCGAATAAGAACGGATTTTTTTCATCAATGTACTTATACCTTAGTTCATTTAACGTTGTTATGTCTTTCTGAACGTCGGATGAAAATAAAACAGGAACACCTCTTCCTCTTTTACCGCGTATCACGACGCGTTTTAATGTTTTGATCAGAATTTTTTCAGTTGCGGAAGTAACTCTGTCAAACTCTTCGTATTTATTCTCACAACTTTCGGTACTCGTATAAGTATCTAATAGCAGACGTTGCAGTTCTCCTGGGCGACGTCGGTTTAGCAACAGAACCCGACAATATATTGTTTCCACCAAATCTATATACGCCAAAACATCATATTCAATTTCGAATAAGTTACTTACTGCTCTCTTGGCGGTATTGCAAAGATGGTCTTTCAATAGCTTAAGGTCACTCGCAAGAGGAACTAGTGTGATTTTATTCCACTTCCTCAGGTTCAAATCATCTGCTGCCTGGGATGACACGTCAAACTTCCAATTAGCTTCAATGATTTGAATCAAAGTTTTCAGATCAGCTTCGGTGTTGGCGGTTTCAATTCCTCTTTCCAATTTTAATGTTTGTATAATGGCTAAATTGCAACATTGTTTAATGGATGTGCTTATGTTCATTGCAAAGGTCGGACTCAAGTATTTTTCTTCCTTTTCATTGTATTTCGAGCAATTTTTTGTGGCAGCTACTATGATATCATAATATTGGGGTTTTAAAGTGCAGGATAAATCTGTTATGCTGGGTTCGATGTTTTTAATTTCGAGAAGTAATTTACCGAGTTCTCTCATTTTTCGAGAAACCACGTGAATGAAGTGTTTTTCCCGGTGAATTTTCAAGTATTGAGAGCCAAAAGCGCAAATCAAATTGTCTCTTTTCGAAATGAGAGATATCCGATCTGCTCTCAAACGAGGAAATACCAGTTCTTTTAGTTTAGGATCAATTTTTAAATTTCTTATTAAAACATTTTGAGCCTCGGCCTGGGTAAACTTGTCGGCATTACGGTCGCATACTTTTCTATGTTTCCACAGTTGTTGTCTGGAATAAAAACCCAAGCATTTGGGGCAAGGCAAATAATCGTTAGATGAGGAATTTCTTTTTTTTTTCATAGGTTTTATGCATCCCTGGCAATTTTGAATATAGTTTCCCTTTTTACGCAATTCGGTAAGTAGCACTTTTCTTTCCTTACTATTTTTTGGTGTTGAAAGGATTTTTTGCACTTCGCATTCCATCTCGTGGTTTCTGAATACATGACGAGAAAAATTATTCACATCCTTTTCGCAATAGAAACAAAAGTCTGGCAGTCGAACTCTTTTGTTTGATATATCCTTAACAGTTGTCTTCTTGGATTTGCTCATTACTGTAGCATTTGTTTCAAACATCCCGCTGTCCGAAACTTGTGTAGATTTGGGAACATCATCTTCGACAGTCGTATCCACATCATCACCGCCTGAGAAAGTTAACTCCTGTAAATAAGAAAATGGAATTTAAAAAAGTCAGTATATTAAATTGTATTTCAATATTAATAAAAGACGATCGAAAAGGTGAATTATGAATTGAAGGCACGTACCTCAGAGAATTTGGTTTCTGCTTCAGACGGCTGGTATGAATCCGAGGAGTCATCTTGGTGTGGCTAAAACAGAAAACAGCACTATGTAATTACGGACAATAACATAAAACGGTGTCTTGGTTTCCATTAACCTATAAATAAAAATATTTAACGTGAGGTAGAATGTAGTTTCAATTTGGTAGGCACGTATGGGTACCGCCGCCTCGGGAACCATTAAATGGAACCAACACCTGTGCCATAGGTCACCCCAATTGGTTCGCTACGTTTGGTGACTGAGATGGGATGGGATGAGATTTGTCCGGGTCGCGTATTTCCAATCCCTACCGCGTTTCATAATTGTATGGCGGTCCATCCTCTCTGCCTACCCTTGCGGTGAAACTATCCGATGGTATTAAAGTATGTTGATGTCATTAAAACAAGCATTTTTATTTGGCGATCCTTCCTCTCTGCCTACCCCTGCCGTGAAACTGTCTGATGGTATTAAAGTATGTTGATGTGATTTAAACAAGCAGTGTTATTTGGCGGTCCATCCTCTCTGCTTACCCCTGTGGTGAAACTATCTTTTGGTATTATCGTATGTTGAGGTAACTGAACCAGTAGGAAAGGGCTTGTAAGTAAATGTGACAATATATGAATGTCACTAAAGCAAGGAATAGGCAGTAAATGACGAAATATGTATTTCTCGTTTTAATTGCATATATATCTACATGTACTGTCACTGTATTATTAAAGATCCCACAATGGGTATCTTACCTTTTGGGAACATAATGCAATCTATATGGGAATTATATTTGGGAATATAATGCATATATTGTACACATTTAATAATTATCAAAAACTACTCTATAATTATGGTTGTCACCCTCACCGAGCAACGAAAAGCATAGGCGACTGAATCAGTATAGGGTTTGTTGTGCAAAATCCCAAAAATGTTTGTAAGATGATTTATGCATAACAATCCCTACCGCGGTAGGGATTGGAAATACGGGTCTTGGCGGCAGATGCACCAGCTGCATGGTAGGCCGGATCGGGAAAGAATGGTTGAGGGAGTCCCCTGACATCTCCAAACGTACTCCCTCGGAACATCTCCTTGTTCCTCAGTGGGAGGTATGGATGCATACGTCTGTCACTCCTGGACACACTGACCCCCAGATTCCTACCCACCCCTCATACCTTTTTCCTTGCGAAAACTACCCCTCCTTCCTTTCCTACACAGCATTTCCAAATATGACATAGGCCCTAAGGGGAATTATTTTCTTCAGGGCGAGTGGATTAAAAAAAAGGTGTAGATTGTAAGTTTATTTACCTCATTCACTAGGGAGTGCTCTTCAGCGGTGAAGTTTTCATCCTCATTATTATTTACAGTTGCTGGTTCTAAAATAAAAACAGAAAAAAGTTAATAACCGCATCGAGAGAACGTAATACGAAATTTGTAATCCTACAGTGTGTTTTTATAAAGGTATCGTTTATGCGACAATTGGAGAGCGGAAAAAAAGCGAAATATATTTCTTTGCATTTTTTCGTAAATTATCATTTTTTACATAATTAGTGCAACTCTTGCATTTTTCCATAGATAAATTACCTCAATAACTGCATAAAAAAGTATTCCTAAAAGCTCCAATAGGCATTGATTTTACTTTCATCATAATCTTCGGTTACTTTCATAAATCAAGCCGTGTTGACGCCGCTATAATTTATGCTAACACATCGAAATTAAAAGTGCCGATACTCCCTCCGCCGTTCTATTACTCGAAACATAGTTAAAAAACAGCTAAAATACATTAAAAATTTTATAAAAATAAAATTTTCGGTTGTACGAGTATCTACAACACTTTTAAGTTTAGAAAGTACACCGGTGTTTCTTTAGTAGTCAGTGCTCAGTGGCTCTGCTAAATTGGTTTTAATAAACGGTTTGGTTGTTCTAATCAAACTTAACTCATTTACATAAAATAATAAACATTTTTTTCTTATTTATATCTTATATCTATATTTTTTTGTTTCTCGAAAATGTTTTTTGGTGATTTTGAAAATAGCGTGAATGCATCTGGCTTAGAAACAAAAAAATATTCTATAACTTAAATATTTTGCTCTTGTTATATCAGTAGATTTTGAGAGAAGTTTTCGATACTCCAACACATTTACATTTCGATATTCCAACACATAGGTCGTAATGTCTTCCTGGAAAATTTTGAAATCTTATAATATGAATTCAGTTGAAAATATTTTTTTAAAATAAACTAGCGTGTTCCCGGCATGCGTTGAAATGCCACTTATAAAGAAATATTTCTCCCTTTGTGTCCTTTCTCATTCCTTCCGCCTCCCCTTCAACTCGCGCGTCCCCCCTCCATGAACTCCACTCCTTTCGCCTCCACCCCTCCCGGATTCCCCTCCCCCTCCCTCTTTCCCTACCGATCGCTAAAATACATGAAACACACTCACTTTTCAAACAATTCGCGAACCAAATATTGCAAAATATTATACAACTTTCATGACACCAGTGCTCATTTCCTTTTTCTGTCTTTTTATATACTATTTATTTTTGTACATACAAAAAATATACTGTGTAATAATGATAAATAAAAATTAAACTAAATTAAATTCTATCAAAGAAACAAGAACAATCGATCAAAATTGTTGAATAACATACTTATGTAAATAAAAATATATTTAAATATTTAAAATAAGAGTTTTTGTAATGGTTAAATAACTTTTCCGATGTACTATGTGGATGTGGTTCTTATAATCCAGAAACTTTCGCAAGGGGTGGAAAGAAGATATTTTGAATGTTTCAACTTGAAATTTTGTAAGTTGACAAACAAATATACCTACATTATTTTTTTTAAATGTATGTGTATTGAAATGCGTAATTTAAATGTAACATTTCAAAATTGTTTTTATTTATATAGAAGGTCGCGGGATCGAATCCCCGCGTGCGCAAATAAATTTTATTTGATTAATTTGTGTTATTTCAAAAATTAAAGAAAAATAATGTGTAGTATATTCGCTGCACGTTCCAGAGTAAAAGTTACTATCAGTATCGACCTGGTGTAAGACCACCATTCAGAAATGAAAGGTTGCTTGAAATGGCTTTAGCCGAGTTTGGTGACCAGATCAGAATAGCCAGGTACTTCCCCACCTTCCTCTTCCCCACCGTCTTCCTCTCCCCAACATACCCCAATTGGGGATGCGATAGTTTCACTGGCTCCAGACGGGAGCAGCTGAGACTCTTGGGCGGTATTCACAGTAAAAAAACTTTTATAATATAATGTTTCTTTTTATTGAAATTACCTTCGCCAAAAATCAGAATTTCATAACACAATTATTCCTACCGTACAAAAATTTTAAATGATTAAGTGTTATAATAAGTTTCGGTTCAATCTGAACCTTCATCAGGGGCGTATAAAACATATTAAATAAATTACTGAGTTATAGAGCGTCAAAGGTACCTATATATAAGTAAAATTTTCAAAATTTTAAGCAACCCCCGACACAAAAAACAGCTGATGACCTTGAAACGCCTGAACAGATTTTCATGAATTGTAGCTAAGAACCATCTCGATCACGTCAGCTTTCAAACAAAAAAAACCGCAGCATAATCGATCCATTAATTTAGAAGCTACGATACCACACACAGACAGACACACACACAAACAGTCAAACTTATAACACTGCTCCTTGTGTCGGTGGTTAAAAATAATATACTTAAATCCTTATTTATTTTTGCGTCTAACGATTCGCCCAATTCTTTATTTTTTTTTTCTAAACCCCAGCATTTTTTTTAAAGTTGTGTGCATTTAAATTCACATATTTTGTTTTTTTCTTGCTTTTTAGTTATCATATCATAATAATTAATATATGTACCTACCTGACTAACTAACTAACCTGCTATTTCCCCGCATGGATAGGCAGAGAAGACGCACCGCCAACAACTCGTTATTGGCACACATTCCTTGCCTCATTTACATTCACACATCGTCTCATACAAATTCAATTATTCTGACTCTTGACATGTCCTGACTCAAGTATCTGATTCACTTGATCTTTCCATATCTTCCTCGGTCGTCTCCGAGGAAGATATGGAACGATTCACATTCACATTTGTGTAATATAATAATAATAATAACGTAATATTTGTATAGCGCAATTTTGTGTTATTTCACTTCAAGTTATTATTTCGCATTCGACCGGTCGGTGGCTGAGTCGGCATCGCGTTTAGATCCCACCCAGGCGTCCCTTGTTCAAATCCTCGGCTGGCTAAGTCCTCTATTACGACACAAGCAACATTTTCCGCTTTCTATGATGGTGGTACGAGATTTTCAAATATTGTTAGGTTATTCGTGACCCGGGAATGTTTGTCCTTATTTTTTAATGTTAAATATATTATAACTATCTTAACTACAGTAAACTTAAAAATGATCCTACAGTGCTCCGAATCCATTACAAAATATTGATACACAAAGCACTCTTTTGAGGGTGAATTGTCTAATTCAAAAAAAATATTGATAAAATAAAGAATATACAGTTTATGCAAAGCAATGACAAGAGAACAACAATTAGTAATATTAACAGTGCTGTTACAGCTCTCACAGGACAACAATATTAGATAATAATGGTGCTATCTAGTAGCACAGGACAAAACAAGAACTTAAAAATTAAAATATATAATAAAACAGGAGGCAGTCGTTCAGTCTCCTTACACTAATTTCTTCGTTCATTCACTTTACATGCCCAAACAATCTGAGTGTCCCTTTCTTAATCTTACTTTTTACGCTTACTCAGCTTTGATTATGAAATAATAATATATATATAACTGTGTTAGTTGTTTTATCCATACTTCAATGTAGGTACCTTTGTCAGAATTATATATATGTAAATACTTACAATCATGTATTACATCCTTCAATTAATCTTTAAATATGAGATGATTTAAATTGAAAGGAGCGCCCAGTACATTATCTAGGTAGGTACAGGATCTACTTCTTATTATTTTGGTTGTGGTAAAAAAAACTAGAACCTAAATCTCACGGAAGGAGCCGACTTGGATTTTTTTCAAAGAGTTTGGAGTGCTATCATTAGAAGAAAAAATATTTGGAAAATCTTCTATATATAATTTTCCAAGAAATCTACAAATAATAAAGCAATAAAAAAAAAATCTACAAATAATAAATTTAAAAGCAGGTACTTACTTTTTTTTCCAACGAGTTCCATTATTTTTTGAATTTTTTTGCTTCGGTTCATTGTATCGACGGAAATAAACACTGTTTGTAGTCACTAAAATATTCGGTTGCACAAATACACTAAACTGGACGGATGTCAATCCTCGATATACGATTGCAGACTGAACTGAAGACAACTGAATTTGAGAAACCGAAATGTTCGAGTCTCAACCGGCAAAATACACGCGCCAAACATGTGATCATCCCGCCAACCGTCAAAATACACGCACCAAGCACGTGATTAACCCCCTGACCGCTGACCCCAACTCTCGGGAGAGTTCAAACGAGCTACTTTGGCTTGTTATGAAATGCAGAATGAATCCTCCCTTCACTGTCTCACTAAAAGCTAGGATTGAACTGCAGTTTTTTTTTTTTACATTACCTCCACGTTTCCTCAGGGCCTATATCTTCTGAGTTACTGTGTGGAGGGTCTTTTTGAGGAGAGGAAGAAATGAACATTGGTCTTGAAGAGACCCATGTTGTAGGAAGGAGGAAACACAAAGGCCGGCAAATCGTTTCACAGCCGAACACAAGAACGAGTCGAAGAACCGACTCGTTCTCATGTGACAAATGTCATCCGTGTAAATATGTTGGGCGCGCGTTTGGAGTATTTTCTTGATTTTGCACCGGCGCCGAAGGGATCAAGGACGCTAGTTCCTCGGAGCATCTTCTATTGAAATATCGGTAGGACAAGGATAGCATTCCCACCCGACGACCCGACGCCTAAAGGTTGCTCTTTTTTTTCCTAAAGATTGCAATCCGTGTGTATTGATTGAATGTAAATCTCAGTATCATTTAAAGATATACTTAGCTCCGGATACCTCCGAGCTTCCATTCGAACATTTTAAAACCAGTAGTTATTGTTATTTACGAATCACTTTTAAAATTCTGCCACTTTCCTGCATCCTGAACTTGAGCATATTTTTGCAGAAATCTTCACGTTGCGTTAATATTATTTCACAATACAAATAAATGGAATATTTATGAACCTATCCGAAAACGAAAAACTGATTTTGAATAATTCAATATTATATTATAATGAACCATGCATGCATTATCAGTATTATCACTTATCACTTACGTAGTTATTGCCGAACGTTTACTAATTGATTATAGGAGCCGATACCCTCTCAATATATTACTAATAGGCCAGTGCAATTAGCGATTTTCTCGATTGGAATTATTCCGGTAGTCCCAATTTTTTAATATGTTTTATATACTCACCTAGTGATGTAAAATCTGAGTTTTCGACCTTGGATCACTTCAGCTTTCGATGCCATTTTAAAAAAAACCAGCCGAAATCGCGCCAAAATCTAGTTTTTCTCAAATATCTCGTTTCCAATAAAAATTTCGGCTAAAATAGCTGTACAAGTTTAGTAGAACATAAAATTACTTACAATTTTTATTAAAAAAATTCTTCTATCTCTAATAAAAATGCATAAATTTTTACGATATGCAATCGTAAAAATTTGTATAAGTTTATAAAAACAAGTAAATTGCTTGACTTTGTTTGGTTTTGTGTGCGTATCTCTTTTCCAGTACAATTTTCTGAAAAAATTACTGACATCATTTTTGTAGAGAATAAAATTTTATAAAAGACATAGGTATATGTTTAATGTTTATATCGCAATTTGGTATCCAGGTTCTTAAATAAAAATTTCACAAAAATTAGGTAAAAAAATGAATCAGAAGAAGAGTGTTTTAATCTTGGCATTCCTTGATTATTATTTTTATTTTAAACTATTATTATTGAAATAACATGTAACATACATAACAGCAATACTAACCATCAATATAATCATAACACATAAATGAAATTATTAATTAAGGTAATTATTTAAGTACATAGATGTGGTAAAAAAAGATATAGATTTGGTTTATTTGTGCATGCCTTCCTCTGAGAAAAGAGACAGTGGAACAGGAGATAGTTCATCTTGGATTTTTTATGTTCAATTTCATACTTTTTGGCAATACACATACGATGGAATAGCATTGATCGATCTATTCTCACAGTCACACGCTGATTTTTTTATGCTGCTGGTCACCGCCGCAAGAAAAAACTATCGCTTCCTTACGTTTTAAGTGTAGGTACTAGGTTTCCAAAGTTGACATAAGAAATTTCCCCATCTTTTCCCATTCTTATGTTTTAGGAAATGGTTCATGGCAAGTAAACCAATCAATGATAGTTTAGCCGTCTTTGTTATCCCTCTTAATTCGTGTAGGCCTCATCTCTACATTTTGCTCTCACTGAATTCCTGATTCAACCCCACAGAATAACTCGATACCCTCACAAATATTAGGCAGATAAAGAAATCCATAATCCTACAAGAGTTATAATCCTGTGTAGCCTAATTTATGACTGACGAAAGTTTCATGGGGGCTGGCAGCTATAGAGAACTTATGAGGAAAAAACAAAGATTTCAAAACAAAAATAACCGATTCAAAAAGAAATAACTCTTAAAATGTCAAACCATGTCGTGCAATATACTTGTTTTTATAAACTTATACATATTATTACGGCTGTGTATCTCAATACTTATTAGAGATAGAAGAAATTTTCTTAAATAAAAATTGTAGGTAATTTTATGTTCTACAAAACTTGTGAAGTTACCTTACCCAAAATTTTCATTGGGAACGAAATATTTGAGAAAAACTAGATTTTGGCGCGATTTCGGCAGGTTTTTTCAAAATGGCGGCGAAAGCTCAAGTGACCCAAGGTCGAAAACTCAGATTTTTCATCAGGAGATGAGTGTATAAAACATATAAAAAAATTGGGGCTACCGAAATAATTCCGATCGCGACCCCCTTTTTTGCACTAATTGCAGTGGCCTATGAATCAGGCGAGATCAAAATGCTACAAAGAACAAATAATTATTTTGCGGATAGGCCACTTGCATCGCATTTTTTAAAAAAAAATCCGTTTTAGGTAAATATTCTAAGACATTCGGCATTTTTTTTAATCCTATTTTTGAAACCCTGGCGATTTTTGAAAATTTCAATCCGAAAAATCAGACCATTTTTTATAAACCGGAAAGACGGGACATAATTTTATGGGTGCGAAAAAACGATAATTACATAGCCGAAAATCATTTAAAAAAAAGAACGTGTTCCACAAGAAAGGGCACAGGAGAATAGCGAGGCATTCCAAAAATATTACATCTCATAAACATTTTTTTTCCTTGATCCATCTTATTGATCATAAATCATTATAATGTTCAACGTCTATATTACTAAATCCAATGAAATATACTTGTACTTGTAAATTATAATAATAAGAAGAATATTATAAAATTTGATTTTGTTAAGATCAGCACCACTACCATTATACCTCTAAAACACGTGCAGACATCGTAAAATGAACGGGGTTCTCTTCATAACATATGTCAAAAAGAAACCAAATGATAAGTTCGCAGAGAACAAATAATAATTCTACTGAACGTTAAATGTCAAATTCAAAAATTCGCCTGAAATCAAAGTGCTGCCATATAAAAAAAATAAATCAGTGTGGAATTTTACAAAATTAATAGGAACATTTTCGGCAATTTTTATAAGCAATAATTATCAGCCTGAAACACTCATCAACATTTAAAAATCTACCGAGAAAAGATACTTGCCGCCAACAATGTTGGATCTTTTGATTAAATAAAGCTAACACCAATATAAAGACACTTCGTGATCAAAAATTGGAGGGAGGAATTTTCACGGCAACAATAGAAATAAAAAAAAAACAAATCTCTTTTTAAAAAAAACACTTTCCCAACAAAAATATTGTTGGATTTCTATTTAATCAGGTGGATATTAATTACCTAATACTAACAAGATGTGAAGAGTTTTCGAAAGAAATACTTTTCCAGCGAGAGTTATAATTTTTTTTCAGTTTTTGCTAAAAATAACTAGCTAACTTCCCGTTAAATATTTTGTTGGATATTTTGTCATTCGTCATCCCTAAATGATACTCCACGTGACTGCAAAGGTTTCATCGACGGAGGAATTAATGTTTGGGTTAGCCTCATTTTGAACCTCTATTGTCTAGTCTATAGGTACCTACCTATATGCACGGCTTACGGCACGCACTTCCGAGTTCCGAACACAAGATGCGATAGACGCTACCGGCTACACCCACAATGCATAACAGCTGTGTGGGTGAGGTGTACGGAATCTTGGTCAAGCGGGGGGGGGGGTAGGGAATTCGGCCGGCAACAGCTAAGTTTGTGTGCGCTTATTGTTTTGAATTTCGTTAGTGTGCGTGAGCTTGGTTTCAACGCGATAAAGTAGATATAATGAAATAACGCTGATGCGCAGGTTAAGCGAAACCGGTCGGTATAAAAAAGGTTAATGGATGAATCGTGGTTACAAACTAAGTGATTTTTTTTATTTCTTGTCAAACCACAAAGTGACTGCTTTCTACCAAAGGTAAAAAAGGATTTAATTATCACTTATAATGAATGTTCATCTTCTTATGTATATGAAAAGATATAAAACGTTTAAAAAGAATTAAAAAAATATAATAAAAGGTAGCTAAATAGGTATCCGAAACAATTTTAAAAAATCCGAGTACGCAATTAAAAGTGAAACCTTCAGAAAATAAATTAGAATACAGTGGGAGGAGTGGCTACGAAGCACCGCACAAAGAGGAGACCGATTATACTCTTATTCTCTCGTTGGCTAAATTCCATAGATGTACGAGCATTTTTTTATTATGTATATCTTACTAATTTTAAAAATTTAAATATTTAGAGATGATGTAGGTACATAAATTAAACTCGAGTACGTGTAAACTTCTTTAGCACCGTTGTGATTTGAAATTCGATAAAACGAAAAATAGCAACATTAAAAAGAGATAAAGACATACATCCATAGGATTAAGCCTGCAAGTGAATGCGATAGACTAATCGGTCTCTTCTTTGTACGGTGCTTCGTAGCTATTCAGTCTCCTCTTCGCGCGGTGCTTCGTTGTCGTCTCCCCACCCTTGTCTAGAGTTTTCTGAGGTTTCACTTCTACTGCATGTGAACTGCCTGCACATTTGTATTTTGAAGTGAAAACTTCTTTAGCACCGTTTTGGATTTGAAACTCGATGAAACGAAAAATAGCGACAATAAAAGGAGTCAAACACATACACCTATAGAATTTAGCCTACAAGAGAATGAGATAGTATAATCGGTCTCCTCTTTGTGCACTTCTTCGTAGCCTTCCCGCTCTTGTCTACTTTAGTTTTTCTGGAGGTTTCACTTCTACCGCGTGTGAATTTTTTACTGTAGTGTGTTTACTCGCGACTGTCTGACAAGGATTTAAGAAACTTTTATATGGTTGTGATGCATTTGATGTGGTGGGTTCTGGTTCATTTCAATATTTTCACCTACGACTTAGTCATCTAATGATTCATGGGGTGTAGTTTGTTCGGGTCTTGGTGGCGAATGCGTCTGCCAACCAGGAGCATGACAGGTCGGATCGGGTGAGAGTGGTTAAGGAAGTCCCTTTAACTTCTCCAGTCGCACTCTCTCGGAACATTGCCTTGCACCGCAGTGAGAGGGATGGATTCATACGTCCCTCACTCCTTGACAAACTGAACCCTAGATTCCTACCCACCCCTAAAATCCTTTTCCTTCCCATAGCTTCCTCCCCTTCCTTTCCTATACGCAGCGTCCACAAAGATGACATAGGCCCTGAGGTAATTATTTTCTTCAGGGCCTCCTGTGTGAAACTAAAGTAAAAAAACAAAAACATTTATATTAAATTTAGTCGCATTGTTTTCGATGTTGTTTCCTCGAATACAATGTTTCTGAAAACACGCCTCGAACAATTAAAATTATAATTAACGGGTTGTTAATATTTGAAGTTAATTTTCACAATCTGTGTAAGTTGTATTCAAGTTCATTGTTATAACAACAGAACTTGAATAGAACTTACACAGAACGTGAAAATTAACTTAAAATTTTTAATGATGACGCCGTCAAATTTTTAAAACCACCTGTCCTAAGTCCTTTTCGAAATAAAAACAAAAATCTGGCAGTTGAACTATTTTGAAGTAAAAACATCTTTAACACCGTTGTGATTTGACACTCGATGAAACGAAAATTAGCGACACTAAAAAGAGGCAAACACATACATCTATAGGATTTAGATTGCGAGAGAATAACGGGGCATACATTAATGACGTGAGCAGTTAATTTTCCAATTTAACCCCCCCCCCCTTTGGTGAGATTTGGTGCCCCCCCCCCCTCTCCCCTCACGAGACATCAGTTGTGTATCTGGGGTCCCACCCTACCCCATCCCGCCCAATGCTATCCCGTTACGCCCCCCCCCCGTTGTGGTAAATATGATCGCGACAATATGCTGAAAAACTGTTCAAGATTTGGTGAGATTTTACTGGACCCCCCACCCCCCATTTTGAGCTCAATTAATGTATGCCCCTAAGATAGAATAATCGGTCTCCTCTTTGTGCGGTGCTTCGTAGCCTACCCACTCTTGCCTACTTTAGTTTTCTGAAGGTTTCATTTCTACGGCATGTGATCTGCGCACTGTATTTATTTTTCGTTATTTCTATATCAATTTTCTTCTTCGATTTGGTCAACACGTTGAAGTTTTGTGGAAACAATGTTCGTGGGTCGTTTTGATTAGATGAATCATCCATGCAATATTTTTATTTTTTCGATTAAAATTAATTGGTGAGCTCGCCTTTTGTTTCACACATGGGATTTGGGTCGTATCCCACCATCACCGTCAGAGTAAGTGGACTCCTGTAAAATAAGAATAGGGAATTTTAAAGAAGTAAATTTGACCGTATAAATGACCGAAAAGAAGAATTATTAATTGAAGGCAAGTACCTCAGATTTTCTGAATTCTATGTCATAGGTAGGTATGACTCCGAAGAATCATCTTGATATTGCATTTCTGTTATTCTTTCAATTTTTTTGTTCCGTTTCATTGAGTCAACCGTAATCAATAATGTATTGTAATTAAGACACTAAAATGGTCGGTCGCCAAATACCTACACTCCAAATCACATGTACGTCAATGCTCGGTTTACGATAATACGATTGATCACGATAAAATTTTAAAAGGCAAAACATTCGAGGCAACCGGGTAAATAAGCGCGGCGGCAACGTCGCAAAACACGCCACCGCCACGTGCACCTCAACTCTTGTACGGGATTTGAAATTGACCGGCATCGTTGTTTCCCAACACATTTGCCAACGCCATCGGTGGCGGGTAAATGCTAGGAATAAAAGGCGGCATGTTATGTCACACCGGCCGGTCGCCTAAATGTCGGTAGGATGAAGGGCAATATACATGGCCGTGTATATCACCTAGCGCCTAGCTGCGTAGCGACAGATGGCGGAACTTTAATATTCGAAATCATCCACTTCACGCCCATTTTGGCTACCAGGACAATTTTTGCCAAAATGCTTGTGACGACATGTACTATGAACTGTGTAAAAATTTCGAAAAATAAAGTGGCGACCGTATATCGGTCGCCAAATGTCGGTGGTCGCCACTTTAGATGCATATTTGCCCATGCTGGTCGCCAAATAGACGGTGTTATGTATATATATATATATATATATATATATATATATATATATATATATATAACAAATAATATTAAATATCAAGTACCTGGTGCAAATCATCGTACAGGGGCCGGAAGTTAAAATTCAAGAAAGTATTTTCCGCCGTTGTAACGAAGGTTTTTTGACTTTAAACCCTTCGAAGAATTCCCTCAATAAATTTTACAAAAAAAAAACATTGTTCACATAGAGATTAGGCATTAAAAACCTAGGCAAAAAGTTGTACAGTTTACATACATACAATAAGTTATAAAGTTTACAGTTAACATAAAATAACAAAAAAACAGCAAAATCATCACGTCGAAGCGGCCTGGCATGAACATTTTTAAACGCAGCTTCCTAGGCAACGCAAGTCAGTGAGTAGTGTCCATCGCGTCTAGAATAACAGTCACGATCCTCGCAGAGAAATTTCAACATGAAAGCAAAATAACAACATTATTAGAAAAGTACAAACATTTAGGTTCGAGGCACATAGAGTAACAAAACTATCTAAATGGTAAATGTATTTGCAATAAGAGATCAAAGCGTTGTGATGGACCTTGTTTTAGGAACGCAGGAACCTTGGTTCGCAGACGGAGGCGCTATCGCTGAAAGCATCTCGCGTTGCCTGCAAGGTAGTGTGGAGAGGTGGGACATCTGTGGGACGGAACCCTGCAGCAACATCACATTTTTTAGTCCTGTCGACCCAGAAGCAAACGTAATGCTCACAAAGTGAGGATTATGTCAGCTCCTGGAGGTGGAGTGTACACGCTAAGACCGGTCACGTAGAAGGATGGATCTGTCTATCACAAGCTGTACGCGAATAGAGTCTTGACAAGGGACGAAATGGAATACCCCTTCTAGAATCAGTAAAGTAGTCTTCCCGGAGGTGTCAGGTGTTGGGGCTGATTGGGAAAAGCTCGAAGGCGCCCTCGTTCTCTGCATTGGGCGGATGATGGTGTTCGGAGAGCTGGCCACCCAGTAAGCTTGGTAAGTGGAGGAGCCAACACTAGCTTGCAAAAATTTCCTTTCATAATCCCCATTCTATCCCTTTGTCATCTTTATGCTAGCCAACCTTGGTACAAGGTTGTGTTTACTAACAACAGATTGTATCACCACGATTATGCATAGGGCCCAGCCATTGGAAAGCGGAGCAGGGACTTTTCAGTTGGAACAACAATTGGAACCGTCTAGGTATGTACAATTAAAGTTTCATTAACGCGTACAGGAGAGAAGATTTAAGTTTGTAGCGCCACTAGAATATGGCCGATAGGAAATCGATATGTGGGTAGGGGAACACAGTTATACCGTTAGGACCACAGTTTAGGACATACTAATACAGATTTAGATGGGGAATACTAATAAATAATAATAACTTAGGGATGCCTCATACCGCCATTATATATGTCTGGCCGTGTTGTAGGTGGCTTGTTTTCAAGCTAATGGGTCCAAGGGGATAGTAAATTTTCCGCTCAGCAAACGCCGCTCTCCTCTTGTTGTTGTCCTGAAACCAAAAGAAAACTGAACTCTAAAAACTATATTGATAGTTCAATAGCTACCGATATCTATTTTAATAATCAAAATTGTATATATTTCAGATTTTATGCCGTGATGATGACTCCCACTTTAAATGCGTTACCGGGATCACCAGAAGAAAATTATACTAAGATGCAATGCAGAGTGCAAAATTGCATTGAACGTTGTTTTGGGGTGTGAAAAGCAAGATGGCGCTGTTTATTGAAGCATCATGTTTTGCATTACACACCAAAAATGGCACTAAAGATATCTAATGCGTGTGCTGTTCTTCACAACATAGCTGTTGAAGCCCACATGCCAGAAACAGAAGATGCGATTATTGAAGATGATCCTGCAGAAGTGGTTAATATTATCGATCAACCCGAAGATCTGCTTACGCAAGGTCGGCTCACTCAACGTGAGCTTGTTCAAACTCTCAATCACCAAATTTAATCATTAGCGCTCATCCATGCCACCATCTTTCTAAAATCAACTACAATAATCAGATCCTCTGGTTCTGGCATTTGAGCTTCAATGGCCATATTGTGGATATAAATATACAATAAATCATAACTTACATATCCGTTTTAAAACCTCTGCGAATATCTTCTCTACCAAAGCTAACACATTTTCTCTAAACCGCCGGTCTTCTTCTCTCTGTGCGGCGGTTTGTATCAGAAGTGCCTGCAACAGTTCATTATTCTTCTCGGCGAGCAGAAGCTTCTTTTCTCTCAAAAGAAGCTTCTGCTCGCCTTGAACCATGAAGCGGTCAGTGGATTTTTTATTAACTGAAAATGAAATATTTTATGTGATTTTTTATAAATATATTTGTTAAATACGATTCTTATTCTTTTCATTGCATCATTTCCACAAAACCTAAGATATTTCAGTGTAAATACTTACACAGTCCTTTACCAGATTGCGTTGTGGCCTTCCGCTTAGGCGTTGCCGGGGTAATCTCCATGTGCAACGCCGGTTCTAGTGTTGCCGGGAGACTCTGCTGGGGTTTTCGCTTGGTGCCAGACGGCCCAGGCGTTGCCGGGGGAATCTCCATGTACACCGGTTCTAGCGTTGCCGGGAGACTCTCCTCGTACAGCTCCTCCGGACCAAGTGCTGCAGGCGGAGTCTGAGGCCGACAAACGATTCTTATCTGCAAAAACATTAGAAATTTCCTATAAGCTTTTCAGCACCCATATTAAAATATAATTGTGCATGAATATACAAATAAACATACAAACGGAGTCTCCCCTCCGTCCAATCCGTCAACCCCTCTCTCCCCATTATGGCAAGGATGTTTTCATCCATTTGGGAGAGAGGTGGCAGTTTGCTCGGCCCCCCTCCCGTCTGGCACATCTCAACTCGCAGCCGCGACGCCTTCTTCTTTGTGTTAGATTTAAGGTCCTTCCATGACTGAAACAATTGATAAATGGTCAAACTACTATTCAGACACCGGTAAAATAGATTATTTTGAGTAAGGTGTTTGTTTTAGGTTCAGTAATGTTTATTATAAGATGTACATACTTGCTCCCATTTCTCGCCAGTCTTGCGAGCTCCAAACCCAATGGCATTTAGCCTGTCGGCTAAAGCCTCCCAGTGCTGCCTGTTTTGCAGGCGACCCTCCTTCCCGTCATGAATGCCTGATGCCATGGATGGTCTCTCCCTCATCCATGTCACCAAGCATTCCACCTGTTCGGGCGTTGCCCTTTTTGTCTACAAAGAAGAATAATAATTTTTATAAATGTTTTATATAACTAAGGTACTATGGCCATTCCGGCTAAGTAAGATCTTTCTACACAAGAAAATCAATTGCATAAAGAACACAATGAGTTAATAAAAACTATATATTCGATAAGTTGGTTGAATTTTCTACCTATTGCAAGTATTTATTTAAGCATTTATTAAATACACGCCATCTTATTAATAAGCTATGAGGACGGTAAAATCACCTATTTCACATGGCATAAATGGTAAATGAATAATACTGACACAGTATTATGACAAAATCAAAAATACACAATACCTAACTGAGTTGTCATTAACTGCAAAGAAATCTACAAATAAAAATTACGTACTCTTAAATCAATCATTCAAGTGAATTTGAGGTTATAAAGTCTTTATAAACTAAATACTTTCTGGAAAGTTCGCGATATCTTACGATATATGTTTAAAAACATAAACAAACAATATTTATACAACTTAGGAAACAACATAAGCAATCAAAATTCATATAACTTACGTTCATCGTGGAAAAAATTGAAGTTCCAACGGACATTTACTTGTTTTCATTCAATGATTTTTGTTTTGACGTTTGTAGCCCAAAGACAATCTCAGATTTATATAGAGTTGAAACTACGACGCTGCATCATGGCTGCATCCGACGCCAGACTAAACCAAACCGCAAACCTCGACTTACATATTAGCATTTTCTGACAAGTGGGTTCCGTTTCGCCAAACGACCAGGTTTTAGGTTTCCGAAACGGAATTTTATTGACTAAGGGCCCTGATGCAAACAACAGCTAGACTGTAGCCGACTTCGTGAGATACATGAGGCGCGTAATTATGAAATTTGTCTAGCGGACTTTTTTTCAACGATTTTTTAAACTGTTTATCACCTTCCAAATTAAAGTAACATAACCTAAGACTACGCTGTGTAACATGGTTTGTGCCCCTTTATAACGCCTACTAGCGTCAACGCAAGAAAAAACATCCCAGTTTTTAAGTAGTTTAGCGGCTACGCCAGGTTTGTGTAACATGGTTTGTGACCATTATTAATTCTGTTTTTCATAATTACGCGCCTTATTATATATCACACGAAGTTGTCTACAATCGTATCAACCTTCGTTTATAGCAAGTCTGAGATACCAACATAATAGTAACAAAATGGCGTAGTATAAGTTCACGAAGTGTCATTTTATTCATTCTTTAAACGGCTGTATCTCCCTCAATTTTGCCAAGCGCACCTTAATTTCTTTTTTATTCAACTTTTCATCACTTTTCTCATCTAGAAGGTGCATTTTTATTAAAATCCCCCACATTGGCAGGATCTGCATTTCACCCCCAATTTGCTTCAAGTCGATGAAAACAGTTTTATCATTAACTCCGCAGCCTGCAGCTAACTCGGACATGGTTTGCAATAGATCCGCTTCCACAATAGCCTTCAATTCTTCATTATCAACTTTGGTCTCCGGCCGTCCACGGGGCTTGTTCTGCAGGTTGAAATTTCCAGAACGAAAACGTTGGAACCAAAAAACGCACTGTGTTTTCTTTTGCGGCACCGTCGCCATACACATCATTAATTCTTCGAGCCGTTTCGAATTCTTCGAACTCGTACTCGTAAATAACGCGATATTTCAAGTTTTCCATTTTGTAAACTAAGTGACGCAAAGAAAAAAAAAAGTTAAGGAAAAAACAAATGAATTTTTATTTTCGAAATACAAATACATAAGTAAATAGCTGTATAAATTTGAATTTGGAATTCCTAACCAAAGAGAAGATATTTGAGATCAAAGTTGCCAATACGGCAAAACGCCAATTTCATATGTAAGGACCTAATATTAAAGTTTACATTTATGTTCTTAGGTGTAGCTTGCACTGGACAAAATTTTAGAATTTGAGTTTTGTTTGTGTTGAGTGACATATGTTGCGATAACAGCCAGTTTACTATTAATAGACAAGTCTCGTTAACACCTTTGTTAAATTCGTCAACGTCTCCATTACATTCAAATAACAAAGCGGTGTCATCAGCAAACATTGAACATTCTGTGCCAGCAATAATTGGAAGTTCTTTAATGTAGATAAGGAAGAGGAGGGGCCCAAGAATACTTCCTTACGGCACACCCCTGTTAATTGTTCTCCATTTGGATTCTACCATGTACTGAATCATTTTTTCGTCGATATCTGGAATTTGAACTTCCTGCTTACGCTTTTTTTAGGTATGTGTACCGGACGGGACGACGAGGGAAAGACGATTCCCTTCCGGACGTCTTCTTCCTTTATTTTTTAAAAAAGTTAAATATATTTGGTAAACGAAGACGAGGATGAGTTCCCTCACAGGCCGTCCTCGTCTTCTTAAATAACGTAGGCCTAAGGGTTAGAAGCAAAAATGATATGATAATAATTATGTTTACAATTATAATGTACCCCGTTTTGAATTAATAAAGACAAGTTCCTTCACCCAAAACGGGCCCTCTAGAGAGGTCGAAGGCGGGAGCAGGCTTTTGCTGAGTCAACTCTCGTTTTTCGATCTCTCCGCCACCACTGGTTGCCCACCCCGGGGGGCGAAATCTACCCGCGGGGACGGGCGGGCTCCGCTTCCCTACCCTTCCCCTCACCTACCCACCGGACGGACCAATAGAAACGCTCCGTCTGGTGGATTAGGTATTTGGCATCAAAAATGCAAGGAAGGTTTTTAATGTTTTATCAAATTATGAGAGTTCGGTCTAATCTATCACCGAATAAATGATATGGAGAGATAGGCCGGACTCTCCTTTATATGAATAAATATCTTTTGTAAATGTACAAATAGTTATAAGTTAGATATTTAAGTTTCCCTGACTAAATGTGGGTGCAGGGACCCCGATGAAAATTACTTGTCATGCTATAATAAATCTAAATAAATTACTAGGGGAAAGGTCATGGGGGTCAGACATAAGAGAAGGATAAGGGGAAGAGCTGAGACAATAGCAAACTCTGCTGTATAGCCCACAGCAGAGGTTACGGCCCGCCAAAACTCGGACCGCCGGAAAAGTGGGCAAAAGGTTCGGACCCGCCCGCGCCGGCGGCGAGAGCAAGGGGTCGGGCTATAAATAGAGAGGTACCCCGGGAACATCGGGCATTCAAACGCATACACGCATTCTTACAACTCGATCTGGTACCGTCTCAGCACTTCTCCGCCTCTTCTGCCTGGCCCTTGGACCTCTCCCCGGACTTGACTTGAAAACTTGGATTTCATTTCTGCCCCCCTTGGACGCTGCCTCTTCTTCTTGTGGGCCATCACCGGGGCTTTATTGACGAGCATCTTGGCGGCTACCCAGGACTACCCAGCCCCCCTATTTTACAGTCTATGTGAGTGGCGGGAAACGTCGCTTACAGTATGATTCAAAACATTTTAATTCTAAACCTCTTATACCCACATGTTCAAGTTTAATTAGAAGAAGCTTAGGTTATGTTAGGTTAGATTAGGTTAATTATTATATTATATCGTTATTTGCTCTTCGTAACGTATCATAATGTGATACTATTCTTAATTTCGAATTAACATTATTGAAAAGTTAGAATAAGGAACTCCAGTGAAAAATATTATGGCTTTAAAAAATATGTTCATACAGACCAATGAACGCTGATTCTGAATATATAAGTTTTATTTCATAATATGAAACGTAGAGTTCTTAAAAAATTATTAAAAAGTGCATTTTTAAACCTCTCGTCAAAACACACTGTAAAGTTGGCATTACTGAATGGTTAGTGCTGACGTCACGCGTCACCAGTCATTGTATTGAAACTTTGATTATGTAGGTATGACAAAAGCTATCAGTAATAACAACATATCATGTTATTCGTTATTTCATACTGTTTGTAGAGATTTAGTTGTTGTGTTTATTGAAACAATATTTAAGCTTAAATAATTCAGTATCAAAAATAGAGGTATCTCTATTAGTTTATCTATATTATTTAAAATATTGAAAAACTTTAAACTGTACGAAAAAATCGTATAAATATACTATATCATAATGCTAAATAGGCGAAAATTTGGACGTGGAGTAGAAATAAAATAGCTGCAATCGATCAGCTGTTATCGTTTGCCTACACTTTTGTGGGTGAATCTTCGTTTTTGATCATATTGATTTTAAAAGCTAAAAATATAATAATTTCAAACAATTTTTATACCACTCTCCCGTAATAATATTCAATAATATAATAAATATAATATAATGAATAAGTAATTCTACATAAATAATGTTTTAACTTATCGAATAGTATCATCTTTCTTCCGTATAATTATCATTCATCTAGCGATGGAAATATCGATGAAATATCGATGTTGCATCGATCTTTTATACCATCGATGCATTTCGATACATTGACATAGATAAATCGATTTTTTAACAATCGATGTCAAAAAAGCGCTGTGATTGGTCAGAATTAATCGATGTGAGATAAGCGTTGTGATTGGTCAGAATTAATCGAAAAGTTAAACCGATATAAATCGTAGTCCTCAAACGTCAAAATTCACTCGGAAATGGAATCGATGTCAAAGAAGCGCTGTGATTGGTCAGAATCAATCGATGTGAGATAAGCGTTGTGATTGGTCAGAATTACAAATATTTCAATTTTTGTTTGGGAGAGGCTACCTAGACTGAAAATCTTCAAGCAAAAAAATATTTTAGAAAAAAAAAATCATTTTCAGCTACGACAACATCAAAAATGTCGTATTTTCAATCTTAGCACTCTAGCTCTCGTCTTCAAAGTCTAGAACCATCCTTGTTCGGATTCCATGTCCGTTTTGAAATGTCCGAAGACAGCACATATGCTTGCCTTATTTACAACGTCCTCTCTCGCCATACTTACGTTTATTTGGTATTTATCTTAAAATGCATGTTTGCAGGTAACTGCCATACTACAACACTCTCAACGTATATTGCGCACATCAACTTCCTGGTTCTTAGAGTTTCACCTTATCTTATATACGGACGAACTTAGTCAAACACTGAACAAAGCAAGAATCGGATGAGTATGTATGAATAATATAAGTTATGCAGATGACATGGTCATACTAGCCCCATCAGTAAGGGCAATGAGAAAACTTCTGGCCATTTGCCAATCATACGTCGATTATCATGGTTTGATGTACAATGCCAAAAGGTCACCATTGCTGGTGTTTAAATCAAATACTGGTCCTACTGTCATTCCACCCATTCTCCTCGGCGGAGACAATATCAAAATCTGCAGTGAAATAGAATATTTGGGCCATGTCGTCACTGATGACCTAAATAATAAAAATGACATTGAACGCCAAAGAAGAGTACTAAGCGTGCGAGCCAACATGCTCGCCAGGAGATTCAACAGGTGCAGTTCTCCGGTGAAGAAGCAAATATTCCAGAGCTACTGCATGAGCTTTTACACCGGCGAACTATGGACAAGATACTCACAAGGCGTCATGAACACACTTCGAGTACAATACAATAACGCATATAGGGCGCCATTCGGCCTACCTTGGCGATGCAGTGCCTCGCAGATGTTCGCAGAAGGAAGGGTACATGGGTTCGCCGCTTTGATGCGCCACAGAATAGCCGGGGTGAGACAGCGCTACCAAAGATCGGAGAACACTCTCGTCCAGGCCGTGGTCCAGTGGCAGGGCGCGCCTCTTCACCAAACATGGCGAAATCATCTGAAGCCCCCGTAGTAGATATACGAGTACTAAATATGTGTATATATATTTCTTTTTAAATCTTTTTATATTATTTTATTTTTTCTTTTTCATATAGTATGTAAATCCATTTTATGTAATGTATACTTTTTTATGGCAGGCAGAGTATTGCACCCACCGCTCTGTTCGGCTGAAATAAATAACTTATTATTATTATTATTATTATTTGGGAAATGATAAAGGCTATGTTTTATTATACCTACATTAAAAATATTAAAATAATATATAGAGTATGTTTGCGGCGAAAATATCGGGAGTCTCAATTAAAAACTGGGCGTATTTGGAACCTAGGAAAAGTTACCTCCTCAGTTGCAGTTAGAACATGAAAACGGTGAACACTATTTATTTATTTATTTCACGCCCTGATGGGCTTTTACATTAGAGTATATAAGTTGAATATCAAACAATGGGAAAAGAAAATACATAATACAATGTTACAACAAAGCATAAAATAAAATAAAAATACATATTTAAAAATGATAAGAGGTCTCATATTCAATATAAACAAAAATTGTGTAAATCTATTTGTGTCTAGATTGTCTAGAAGAATAAAAGTGATAGAATATACAACATTTATACTGATTAGTTTTCAGATGAAATTTATAACCTAGATTAGAATATTTATTTCCGAAACTATAAAGTCTCGGAAACGGAGAATTTTGATAATCTAGTGTCCTGGTGTTATTGAGGTAAAAGGGTAATAAATGTCGACATGATTTTTTGGGAACATGGATATTGATAAGGTCAGTCAATTTTGTAATGCAGTATCTTATGTAATAGTATTAAATATATGATTTTTCTTCTAAAGTTTTAAAGTTTCAATAGAGACATTTTATCCAGGAGGTAATTACACAGATACCGTTACCGTGATTATCACGATTACCGTACACAGATTTAATTTAATCCAGTTTTGTGTTTACAATGTTAAGTTTGTGTTGTGGATTAAAAAAGATATAATTTTCATGTTGTGATTGTAGTTTATATGAGCCAAATTCTCGATTTCCGAGAGAGAAAATATTTGAAACGTACCCCCCCCCCCCCCCCCCGCCGCACTGACACCGCACGCCACTGTGTCCCGCATTGATATTTTACAAAGTTGGCCGCCTTCAGTGAAGGTTCACCAATTGGAGAACATAAGAGAACCGTAATTAATGAAATGGAAGAAAAGCTGAATGATCTATTTGCAAACCTTTCAGATTTAGATAGCTACATATAAATTATTGCTCTCAATGACATAATAAAACTGTTTTTATGTAAAATTACGTTATAATGCGTTGCATTTTTAAGTTATGGTCTCTATGAAAACGCTTTGCACTGTTATTTTAATAATAATGCTTGTTGATTTTCACATGAGTACAATAATTTTGTTTATTGTTTTATTATATTTATGATTTTAATGTGTGTTTTTTTTTATTTTATAGATAAAAATATATCCAATAGAAGTGAAGGTTCACCAATTTCAGAACGTAAGAGAGCCGTAATTAATGAAATGGGGGAAAAACTGAATGATCTATTTGCAAACCCTTCAGATTTAGGTAGCTACATAATAATAACTGATAATAGACAATAATCTTGGGTATTTTTCATTACATACCAACATTACGTTACTTATTATTGTGTAATGTTTTAGCAATTGACGGTAGTGATGCTTAGTTTTGGAATATTAGGTTAACTACTATGCATTGTTTTATTTCGAATATTACATTATTATGCTTTATTTTAGAAGCAATTGTGACGTCCGGCGTCCGGCAGTGATGACTTATTTAGAAGCAATTGTGACGTCTGGCGTCCGGCAGTGATGACTTATTTAGAAGCAATTGTGACGTCTGGCGTCCGGCAGTGATGACTTATTTAGAAGCAATTGTGACGTCTGGCGTCCGGCAGTGATGACTTATTTAAGTTACTCTCGACAATTTCGTCTGATTCTGGTAGGTAAACGTATAGGTAACGCAACGAGAGATGAAAGCAATAAAAATGTTTAGAATTGATGTATTGGTGCATTGAGGTATATAAATAGAGAAGCAAACTTCATTACCGCTCATCGAAAAAAGCGTAACCACTGCACAACTGCAACGACGTAGCTTTGGAATCACTAAACATTTGAAAGTAAACATATATTTGTCTCACTTGCACAAGTCACGAGAACATTACCACCGCTAGGATTAGACAAAGCCAGAAACGCAAACCTGCAATAGCGGCTTGGTGTTGCCTACTATTTGAAATTTTACCCAAAATAAACAATGAAATAGTTAAAAAAAAAATACTCTTGCCACATTCTTGAATCGTCTAATAATGTATCTGAACAATTATTTATTTGTGTTCTACTTGGTTCCAAGAAACTTGTCATTGGTTGTGTATACATTCCCCCCTCCTCTTCAATAGAAATCTATAAGTCACATACTGAAGCAGTTGAGCGTGTTTCCATAAAGGCCGATTCCTTACTTATTTGTGGTGATTATAATCTTCCTAAAATAGTGTGGCTTAATGATAGTCATGGTGTGAAAACTCCTAATAATGTTTCCCTTCATGCTTCCATAATAGTAAATTTCTTTGCCTTCCTGAATATGTACCAATTAAACTCGATCAATAACTGTGGAGGTTACTGTCTTGATCTAATATTTACCAATATGCCTAGCGTTTGTGTATGTGAAGCTACTGACTCAATATTACCAATAGATAAATATCATCCACCACTCGATATTAACTTCACTAATCCTTTCAAAAGTGACACTCTGAAATCAGCAGTTACATTCCACTACAAATTTAACAAAGGTGATTATACTGGCATGAATAGGTACCTTGCCCAATATGACTGGGCAGGTATGTTATCAAACAACAATATTAACGATGCTGTATTTAAATTCAACGAATGTATAACTCATGCTATAGATTTGTTCGTTCCAAGGGGAACTTTTTCCCAGCCTAAATTTCCTATTTGGTTCAGTATGAAACTAAAGCATTTGATTATGGAAAAAAAGAAAACACACAAGTTATTCAAATTAACGAACAACTTAGCGCTTTATCAAAAATTTTCTCAGTTAAGAGAATTATCCAAAATTGAATCTAACTTGTGTTATAAATCTTATATTGAACTCACTGAGACAAAATTAAATCTTAACCCTAAATAATTTTGGAAATTTATTAAACAAAAACGTATTGATAACGATCTCCCTTCAAGTTTATTTTTTATTGATACTCACGCCACCAACGATTTCGATATTGCCAACCTTTTTGCTGAACATTTCTCCTCTGTCTATACTGATAACATATGCACCATCCCTCCACTTAAATATGCTAATACTATTGACCTTAATAATTGCGAAATCACACTTGTAGATGTTTTCAATTACTTAAAAAATCTTCCCAGCAAAACAAGCACTGGTCCTGATGGTATACCTGAAATATTATTGAAAGAATGTAAATCTGTTGTATCTAAGCCAATTTGTTTATTATATAACTTATCATTATCATCTGCCACTTTTCCGGATTCCTGGAAGGTTTCCTATATACGACCTATTTTTAAATCGGGTAATAGGTCGAACGTAGAAAACTATAGACCTATATCGATGTTATCTCATATTCCTAAAATCTTTGAATCTATAATCACAAAAAAAATAACACCTATTTTCAAAAATGTGCTGATTGAGGAACAGCATGGCTTTAGATCTGCTAAATCTACCACTACAAACTTACTCTCCTTCACCAACACCGTAATCAATGGCCTAGAAGATAAATCACAAGTAGATGTTCTATATACCGACTTTTCTAAAGCTTTTGACAAAGTAAAACACGCTATCCTCATGGCCAAGCTATATGCTATAGGTATACGAAACCCATTGCTATCTTTCTTTAATTCTTATTTAAGCAATAGAAAACAAAGAGTCAAAATAAATAACATTGAGTCTATTATTATTGAAGTAACATCCGGCGTACCGCAAGGAGCACATTTAGCCCCGCTTCTCTTCAACTTGTTTATAAATGACATTATTCGTATTTTCTCTCACACACGCTTTTGGCTTTTTGCTGATGACAATAAGATCCTAAAAATAATCAAAAACTACCATGACTGCCTTCTTTTCCAATCAGATATTGACTCTTTCAATGACTGGTGTAAAATTAATTGCTTGGAACTAAATGTCGATAAGTGCAAAATTATGTCCTTCTACAGATCTAAAAATCCGATTGTTTTCGAATACAAATTAAATAATAATTGCCTAACAACTGTTCAATCTATTAAAGATCTTGGTGTCTCTCTTGATAGCAAGCTTTCTTTCCGGGAACATATAAATACGATTGTTAATAAATCTCTCAAACTACTTGGTTTTATCACTAGAACCACTTCTGACTTCAAAAACATAAATACCCTAAGAACTCTTTACTGCTCCTTGGTTCGCCCCCATCTTGAATATGCTTGTATTATATGGTCTCCTTTTTATGCTGTCCATATTCGTCATATTGAATCCGTTCAACATCGGTTCCTAAAGGGAATTGCTTGGAGGCTAGGATTAGAGCGAGGCAATTACTCGTATGCTGAAATTGAACAAACTCTAAACCTTTCTCCTTTAGAAGACCGTCGGATAAAATCTGATCTCATTTGTTTCTTCAAAATTATTAACTGTTTAATCGACTCGCCTACATTACTACAACTCATCACATTTAATATACCTTCTCGTAGACTCAGAAATAAAGACCTGCTTTTCCTCAATCAGCACTCGACTAACTATGGTTATAACTCACCACTGTCCAGAATGTGTAGACTGGTCAACTCACGTCAAGACCTTGATTTTTTTGGTTTTAGCTTAAATGATTTCTGTCGCTCTTTAAACAAATGAAGATATGTAATATTCACCCTAATTTTTGCAAGGTCTTGACGTGACTTGACACTTATTTTTCTTCTATTTTCACTGTTTGTCTTTGCTTTCATGTACCATCCGAATCCTTACATTGTTCATTTCTATACTTCGTGATACTTTGTTTTAAATTGGACGTAAGTCCGTAAATAAATAAATAAATAAATAATAAATAAATAAATAAATAACAAAATAAATAGTGAAATACACATCTACCGGATCTGCCGGATCTGCCCTGATGATGGACACTGCAACGATGTCCGAAACGTTGGCTAAAGAAGGAGGTAGCGCAACACGGCATAACACCCCAAAAACAAATAACGAAAATGAAATAGTTTTTTTTTTACGTTAGTTTGTAATAAAATAAACTTATTT
This sequence comes from Limnephilus rhombicus, assembly GCA_929108145.2. Taxonomy (NCBI): domain Eukaryota; kingdom Metazoa; phylum Arthropoda; class Insecta; order Trichoptera; family Limnephilidae; genus Limnephilus; species Limnephilus rhombicus. Next base: position 36,066,374 of record OV815289.1, read on the forward strand.
AAATTATTTTTAATTTTTATTTTTCATTATATGACTAAAAGAATGCATAGCTAATGAAATAATGAAGTCATTATTTGTTCCAATATTTTTTTATTGAACCAATAGTATATAATACTCAAACAGAAATTGTTTCAAAAGTGTTTTCAAAGTTCTTTTCTCGGCCATCGAATTATTTCCACCCACTTCTCACGGCGTGCTGCATCTGATGGTGCCCTACAAAATTATTAATATAAAATACGTAAAAAAATATAATTACTTACTAGATTATTCATTAATAAACTAAAATAAGTTTTAATGAAGTATGTTGTATGAAGATTAAAACATAATTTTTATTAAGTATTTTAATATGGTTACCTCCATAGTAACTTATTCCTTAAATTATGTATTCTCCCATTAATGTGGGAAAACCAAAACGACTTTTTAGTGGCAACACTGAACCTATATTAGAGTATTTGACATTTTATTTCATTTTCTGCTTTTTTTAATTAAATGTGAATATATAAACAATAAACTTAGGTGTGGAAAGTAATTCCACTTGCTTTGTTATGTTGAATCGCATTTTTTCGCGACGCATTTAACCATTTTAGTGATAGTTTTGATCGCGTATCGTCCGGCACAAGTCGGTCGGCGTCACAATGAGCACTGGGACCCAATTTTCATTTCAGTAGATAATTGTACGCATGCTATTTGACTATTTGACCTTTGGCTGTGTTTGGACTATTCTTTCTTCGTCATGTCTGTTCGAATTGGATATTTGTCAGTAATGCCAAAAAAGAAGTTGACGGAACTGGTGATGGAGGATCCCCAGTTGATAAGTGGGAAGTTCAGCCCCACGTTTACTCTTAAAGATGCGAAGAATCGAGGGGAATCCATCGCAAATACGCTGAATGCCATTCCCGGTGGATGCAAAGACTGGAAACAATGGCGAAAAGTAAGTAGTTATTGTATCTAATCATAACGTGCAGTCCAGTGTTAGCTAGTATGAAATGATTATATTTTGATCCTAGTACAAAGTTTACTTTTTATGAAAATTCATAAGCTAATAATTATCATTTTGGTCAGATCAAAGAGATCGCTCCTTGCGATAGTCGTACCAATCAAGCATCATAGTTATATTTGTTAAGTGACGTGAATCATGCTTTTATCACATTACGATGTTTACAAAGAAATTTTTATGAGTCTGTACATATTTTGCAAACAACTTTGAACAATTGAATATAGGCTAATAATGCTATCTAAGTACTTTGTTTCTGTATAATATTAATTGAAAAATTTCTGTTTTGAGATAGATGAAAAGTTATCACGTTGATTGATTTTTTTATATTAGTAGGTAAAAGTATTAGTTTTTTATATTAGAGTATATTAGTAGGTAAAAAAAAATTGTCCCAGAATTCCTTTGTTGTGTTGAACACATTATTAACCTTTAACTTTCTTATGTTTCAGTGTTGGCAAGACTTAAAAGCCAAAACTAAAAATAAACAGGCCAATTTAGTTCGGTATGCGAGGGGCACAGGTGGAGGACCGTCTCTTGACGAAGGCCTCACGGAAGACGAAGCCAGAATCCTGGAGACAATAAACCCAGCATCGATACAGGGACACGTGGGTGTCTCCGAATCTATAGCAACATTTGATATGGGGATAGATGATACAGATGCAGTCACAACACTCCACAATCCCAATGATTTTGCAGACAATACAGTTGACATTTCAAGGGCTTCCATAGATCATGTTGGGACTGTGAACAGTCCCATAGGTGGTGATCAAAGTGATATTAAAGTAGAAGACGATTGCATCTTGGGACAATCAACACCAAATTATTTAAATAAAAAAAGAGTAGGGAGCATTATGGCAGCCAAAAAAATTATGAAATATTCTGAAGAGAACTTGAAGATCAAACGGGAGAAGCTTGAGATACAAAAGCAGCAATTAGCTGTGGCTAAAAAAAAAAATAGATTAATAAGGCAAACTAATCTACACTTGAAAAAAATCGTACAACTTATAGAAAATAGCAAAAAGTAATAACCATTCAACTTTTTGCTATTTTCCATAAGTGTACTACCTTTAATTTGTAGATTATGCTATTCTACTAAGCTATGCCTGTCCCAGAGTAGCGTTATAGAATGCAATTCTATTTTATAGTATTTGTCATAGTATTTATTTTTAAAAGAACCTACACAATATGCATTTTTATTAGTTCCCAGTATGCAGACGATTGAAATACATTAAACAAATGTTATTTTATTAATACAGTTTCATTTGTGTACTCGAGTGTTTTATTTCTTTTACCGTTGGAAATGATCAATTTTTTGGAATATGACCTGAAGCATAATCTAAAAACTCAGGTCATATTCCAAAAAAATCATTTCCAACGGTAAAAGAAATAAAATACACAAATGAAACTGTATTCATAAAATAACATTTGTTTAATGTATTTCAATTGTTTGCATACTGGGAACTAATAAAAATGCATATTGTGTAGGTTCTTATAAAAATAAATACATACTATGACAAAAACAATAAAATAGAATTGCATTCTATAACGCTCTGGGACAGGCATAGCTTAGTAGAATAGCATAATCTACAAATTAAACAAAAATACAATAAAATAGTATTACGATTACTCAACTTTTAAACTTATTATTGTATAGTTTTATATGTTATTGTCAAAAATTGTTATACACTTTAAAAAGGATTTTGTAATAAATAAATAAAATAAATATTTCTTTTAATTATTACCAAATTTCCTGAGGTATTTGATATCAAATATTGCATTGTAACACACACACATGCTTAATAAAATGCATCGTACCACTGTGTTGGAATGGAAGTAAAGTAAGGTGAGTAATAAAAAAATAAAGGTACTACAAATTTTAATATATTTTATTCTCGGGCAACTCATAGGCACTATGTCAAATATTGTTTTTTTTTTACTATTTATAATTTACAAAAGCCATTAAGACAGTAATAAATAATAACTCCAATATCTTTTGCTAGCAATACAGAATAAAACGTATAATTGAAATTAAAGCAATTAATGACAAATCTTGAATAGTTTTTTTTTTTTGGTACACAAAAAATAATGTAATTTCTTTTATTTATGTTAAACCGACAGTTTATTATATAAACCAAAAGACATATTAATTTAATCACGGTTACATAAATCAGAGAAACCAATAATACATAGGTTTACATAAAATTATAAGACTACTAACAAAAAAAAATTATAAGCACTCAAATATTAAGTCAATTAAGTTTTAAATTCACTCGCAACAATAACATTTGGCTGTCATCAGTTCTTTTGTTTTGCTCTTTCAAAAAATATTCTTAAACCAATCTTTTTATTGTGTTTTGGCTGTAAAAAGTTTAGTGTGTTGGAATCTTCTCCCCCCTGATCTTCCAGGAGTCACTTCTTGCTGCTCATTTTCAGATATTTATATAATTTTTTTACTTCTGTCACTTTTTATATTAGCTGTAATTTTTTGAACAATGGAGGAGGATTTCCCTCCTGTACCCCTTACAAAGCCCCCAGATCCCCCTCCTGACCCTCCAGACGGAGACATTTCAGATAAAATAGACTTTTCAGAACATTCAAACATTTCAGACAATGAATCTGTCATCCTAACCTCAATTAAAAAAAGAAAATTTAGTCCCCTTTCCCCAAAAAAACATGATTCGCCTTTGTCTTCTCAGTCCCCTCCAGCTCTTCCTCAACCTCCTCCAACAATCTTTTACTCTACTCATTCCCGTGGCCCCTACATTGTATATGCGCAAAAAACTGAACAAGGTAAAACCATCCATCCTCTTGAATTTGGTAAATTTCTTTCAAATAACAAGAACCTTTCGATTAAACCTGGAGGTGTTAAAGCCGAGGGTCGCTTCCGAATCTCTGTTGAATTCCTGTCAGGTTCAGCCGCCAACAACTTTATCAAAAATATATTTATTTCATCAAATTCTAAATTCAAGGCGTACATCCCAACTTTCAATGTCACTCGAATGGGCCTGGTCAGGGGTATCTCGACCGATCTGTCCATTCCAGAAATCCTGTCCTCACTTTCAACCCCCCAACATATCGGCAATCCCATAAAAGCCAGGAGGCTAAATTATAAGGACACCTCTGAGGGCATCGTTTCCTGGAAGCCCTCCCAATCTGTCGTCATCACATTCGAAGGACAATCTCTTCCCTCCCATATTTATTTATTTTTCAACTCCTTACCAGTTGAAATGTACACTTATCCCACCACTCAATGTTACAACTGCTGCCGTTTTGGTCATACCAAAGCTGCATGCAGATCCCCTCCCAGATGTTTCAAATGTGGAGAAAACCACTCGGCTGACCAATGTTCTTCTCTCTCTTCACCTAAATGTTTTAACTGCTTAGGCGCTCATTCCGCCATTAACTCTTCTTGCCCCGAACAATCTCGCCAAAAAAATATAAAAATTTCTATGGCCTCTGAGAACTTGTCTTTTCTGCAGGCTTCTAAATTATTCCCGCCTGTCAAAAAATCATTTTCCGAGGTTTTATCCAGTAACTCTTCATCCAACCCTCTCGCCTCCTGCTCAACATCTTCCCGTTCAACAAAATTCACATACAAAAACCCTATCTCTAAACAGGCTCGTGGATACGATCAGCAACAACACAACTCACTTCTCTTAAATCCCAATGGTTCTCCTCTTTCACACGCCACAAATGGGTGCGCAAACAATTATAATTCATCCTCAACAAACTATCAAAAGCTTTCTGAACAACTCTCCCAAGATAATTCTTCATTTATTCAAACTCTTATTATGCTTCTAATTGACCTAATTTCTTCTCAAACTAATCTACCGTCCAACGCTGCTTCTATTATTTCCACATTAAAATCATTTATTCAAAATGGCTCTTCAAGATGTCAGAATTCTTCAGTGGAATAGCCGCAGTGCTATTTCTAACAAATCAAACCTTCTTAACCTATTAAATTCAAACCTTGTTTCTGTGGCTGCTGTCTCGGAGACATGGTTTACTCCATCCACCCACTTTAATGTGGGAGGGTACTCCTGTCTCCGCGATGATCGCCCGGAAGGTACGGGCGGAGGTGCTGCCCTTTTTATTAAAAAATCCCTTCCGTTTTTCCCAATAAATAATATCAAACCCCCCAATGCTGACTTTCAAATGGTTGCAGCTAAAATAAAGGACACTTCCTTTGTTTCTATCTATCTTCCCCCAACATCGCACTTCAATAAACAAGCGTGGTTGCAAATTGTCCGTCAACTAAGCCCTCCTTTCTTTTTATTGGGTGATTTTAATGCCCATTCTCCCGTCTGGGGTTCTGCTTTCTGTGATCGAGACGGTCGAAGTGTGATGGATTTCCTAGATGAATCCAACCTTTTTCTTTTGAATGACGGATCTCCTACTAGAATCTCTCGCCCCAACACAAACCCCAGTGCAGTGGATCTCTCCATATGCTCTATTAATCTGGCACCTCTCTCCTCGTGGGTGGTGTCCCCCGACCCTTGCTCCAGTGATCATTTCCCGATCACCATCACTTATCAAACTTCTTTCCATTCAGACAAGTCCCATATTTCGACAAAGATTAAAACAAAACACACCAAATGGGACGAATTTAACTCACATATGGATAAGTTTATACAAAATTTATCCTATACCGATACATTATCTGTCAAAGATGACTACGATAACTTCAAATCAATGCTCGTAACTGCAATCAATAAATCAAATCCTCCCCCTAAAACCAAATCTCTCAAAAAACTCCCTCCAACTCCCTGGTGGGATGAGGAATGTTCCAAAGTAGTGAGAATTCGGAAAGCTAAATCTCTTTCCTATCGTCACAATATGACTATGGAGAACTATCTCATATACAAAAATGCCGAAGCGAATGCCAAAAGGGTATTGAGGTCAAAAAAAAAATCCGGGTGGTACAACTTCTGCAGTTCAGTATCTCCGAACACTCCAATTTCGGAAGTTTGGTCTATGATTCGAAGATTTCGATCCTCCTTCAGTCCAACATCTCCTCGAGCTTCTCATTCTAAATGGATGGACGAGTTCTTGGACAAAATTGCCCCCCCTTCTGTACCTAACTTAGATGAAATAACTCCAATCCACAACACTCCTATGTCTGATCATTGGCTTGACTCTCCATTCACTTTAATTGAATTAAAAAATTGTTTATCAACAGTCAAGGATTCATCTCCAGGCAGAGATGGTATACCTTATAGCATTATCAAAAATAGTAATGATAATGTTCTAAATCACTTTTTAAGCATCTTAAATAAAATCTTCCAGACTGGCATAATACCTGATGACTGGAGTTCTCAAATAATCATCCCAATTCTAAAATTAAACAAATCACCCAATTCTGGATCCAACTATAGGCCAATTGCTCTTTCATCCACCCTTAGTAAAATTTATGAAAAATTAATTAAAAACCGGTTAGAATTTTTCGTCGAGAGTAATCATCTTCTCTCTCCATCCCAATTTGGATTTAGGAAAAAGAAATCTACACAAGATAACCTTGCCATCATCAGCACTGATATTAATTTATCCATTTCTAACAAAGAAGTATGTCTTGCAGTCTTTATAGACATAGAAGGCGCCTTTGACAATGTTTCCATCCCAATTCTTAAAAAAAAACTTTTAGGCCTTGGCTTACCCCTCATGTTTGTCCAATCTATTATTAATCTTTTTCTCGATAGGAAAATTTTCATTGAGCTACCAGATGTTACTCCTCAGAGTAGGTCAATTTGGAAGGGTTTACCCCAAGGCGATGTATTATCCCCCTTACTGTATAATATATACACACACGATATGCATGTCACCATTCCCCCTCAAGTAAAAGTCGTTGAGTTCGCAGATGACATAGCTTTCTTCTTATCATCCAAAATCATTCCATCCGCCGTCAAATATCTTAATGAAGCCATGGATGCCCTTTGCACATGGCTTACTTTAAATGGTCTTTAACTTTCAGTACAAAAGAGTCAGTGTGTTACCTTCTCAAATCGTCATAATAATCCCCCTGTTCAAATTTTATTTAAAAACTCGCCAATCCCCAATGCTTCCGAAGTAAAATTTTTGGGAGTAACATTTGATAGGAAACTTAAATGGTCTTCCCACATTAATAATATAGTTACTAAATGTGAAAAAAATTTAAATATTATCAGATCATTGACTGGCGTTTGGTGGGGTGCTCATCCTATCTGCATTAAGTTGCTCTACAATGCACTTATTCGAAGTCATCTCGACTATGCCTGCCCACTTTTTAGTACTGCATCCAAAAATGCACTCAGTAAATTAGACAAAATTCAATCTAAGTCATTGCGAATAATAACTGGCGCGATGCAATCGTCGCCCATCAATTCCCTTCAAGTAGAATGTTCTGATCCTCCTCTTTATTTAAGGCGTCAATTATTTGCTGACAAATTTGTTCTTAAATGTTTAAATTCTAAAAGTCATCAGATTATTCCCAGAGTCTCGTTGTTCAACGACTCAACACATTCATCTACAATCAGAGCTCGAACTAAACCTCTCCCTGCCATTTGTAAAAATTTTCGCTCTCTCTCAGAACTTCAAATTATCAAAAATGATATTCTTCCTTTGTACAAATTAAAATATAGTCACGTCACCCTATCCCCAACGATTTTAGAGGGGATCGGCATCCTTAAAAGTCATTCCAATCTCCCAGCCCGTACTGTCAATAATATGTTCAATGACATTATTTCTTCTAAATGGCCCAACTCTTCTCTTTTATTTACTGATGGCTCCAAATCTCCGGACTCTCCTAACTGTGGTATTGGTATTAACGTTTACCACAATAATTCTAATGAAAGAATATTTTATTCAATTTCAAACCAATTTTCAATATTTTCTACCGAGTGCATTGCGATTATTGAATCTCTCAAATATATAATAAAAAATAATTTTGAACATTCTCTTGTTCTCTCTGACTCTCTCAGTTCCCTCCAAAAACTTAAAACAAGTCCTCTTCTTCATCCTGATGATCACTTTGTATGTCTTATTCGAGTATTGATAACCTCCATTCAAAGCTCTGGAAAAACTGTCACTCTGATTTGGATTCCTGGACATGTTGGCATAGTGGGTAATGATATTGCTGATTCCTTGGCAAAACAAGGAGCGTCTAACCCTACCGTTACCCTCGTAAACCATATTCCCCTGTCTGATATTTTTTCCATCATCAAAGATAGATCCCGCAATGTTTGGACAGAGTATTGGAACATTGCTAGTCAATCCAAGGGTGCCCGCTACGCCTCAATACAAAGGACTATCCCATCAAAACCGTGGTTTCAAAAATTCCCCCATTTTTCCAAAAAAGAAATTTCCTTACTTATTCGTATGAGAATCGGACATTGTTCCGTTCCTTCTCACCTTTATAAAATTCATGTGCTTAACTCCCCAGATTGTACGTTCTGTGGTCTAGATGTGGGAACTTTAGATCACATATTTTTTGACTGTCCCTCTCTAAATAAATATCCTCTCTTCTATCAAGCGTTATCAAAAATTGCCTCTCCTCCATTCAACATCTCATCTCTTCTAAGTCTGAACTCTACTCCAATCTTCCATAAAATTCTGAAATTTGCACATTTAAATAAAATTAATATATAAATTCACCTTTCCTTTCTCTGTAATTATAAATGATGGCCTAGAACACCCTTGAAGGGTGAAAGCCAGAAATAATTGAAAAAAAAAAAAAAAAGTTTTAAATTATTGCAAACTCTATTATAACTCAGTATAGGTACAAACAACATATATTTATAAAAAAGTTAACTAAATAATAAAAACACATTTTGGGTAGACACAAAACATTCATAAGTAGGTGCCTACCTATAAAATATAACAAACAACATTGAAATCACCTTCTAAAATAATTATTTACAATTTGACGCTGAAGAGCCCTTCCAGCAAGCAAATCAATATTTGTTGAACTCCCTCCAACGTTGTACTGATATCACCGAAATCGAAATCGATGTGCTCATCATGAACTAAATCTGGTTCATTATTATCAATGCACATATTGTGCAAGACAACACATGCATGAATTATTTTAGATGCCTTTTCAGGCTTATAATGCAGGCACCTATGCTTTAACAAGCATCTGAACCTCATTTTCAACACACCGTTGCACCTTTCGATCACTGAACGTACTTTTCTAAACACAGTGTTATGGCGATCTTCGGCTGTATGAGGTTGCGCATTTGCAATTGGGGTCAATATCCATGGCCGCAAATAGTATCCAGAGTCACCTAAAAATAGGAATATGAATAATGATATTGTTGTAAAAATATATATCCACACATACATATGTGAAAAATTATCAATGCTCTTTATTTAAATATAACAGTGAAACATACATATATTATCAGAAAGTCATTAGACGTAGACGTATAGGTACATATCTAATGATGAATGCTGGGAAAATATAACTTGTTTTGAAGACCTTAACTTTGTTCCACTTTCAAGTAAATGACGAGAGATAATTAGATAAAATATTACCTATCACATAAAATCCCCGGTGGCCTCTTCTATATAACATCTCTAATAAAGGTTCAATGCTAGAATTCCTCCAAATGAACGAGTCATGTGTGCTTCCAGGAAACAGTGCATTAACATGTATGATTTTGAGCCGAGCATCACATATCTAAAAAAGTACATTTTCAATGGTGTTAGATTTATTATATTCATTTGATATATCACTAATAATTGTTTCTAGCAATTAAGGAAAACTCAATTACTTACCAACTGTACATTAATGGAATGATATTGTTTCCTATTCACATATGATCGTTCATCAGAGGATATGTTTGAAGGTGGAACTATTGCCACATGTGTACAATCCACACATCCTACAACTCCGGGATATCCATGTTCATTAAAAAATCTGAAATAATAATGTTCAAAGTGTTCAAACTACAAACATTGAAAAAATTTACAGCTCTTTAAATTTTTTAGGGTTCAAATAATAACTTACACATTCCTATTTGCTTCTAACTCAGCTAACGTAGATGGGAATCGCACCCATTTGTCAAAAATGGAAGGATGATTCAAAGCATTCACTACTTCACAAATCGATTTTGATACAGTAGATTGCGATACAGCCATATTTAGATTTGACCCAACAGGATGTTGGTAAGATCCTGTGCCAAAAAAATTCAACGCAATTAAAATCTGAAAAAAAAAGATGTTTTATTATCATATCACTGATTGAGTACCTACAAAAAATGATTTGTTTGCATATAATAGGTATCATTAATCGTTCTTACCTTCGTTTTAACATCTACAGACTTGATTTTATAAGGTTCTTTCATCAAAGGCGACAATAAGTCAATTAATTTGAGCACCAAATGTTTAGATAGTCGAAAACTTTTTATAAACAGTTCATTACTCAGACTAAAGGCATCATTTCTTGAAAAAGTTTTTCTTGGTGGCCTTTCAGTTAATTCCACGTCTTCGATCGCTTGAATGAGCGTCAAATCTTCAAAACTCACCATTTTTGTAATAATTAACAAAAAGACGATACACGCAAACCGTACAAGTGACACTTTTTGACAGTTGAACTACTGCTTAAACCAATAGTCTAATTATCTACTGCTTTGTAATAGATAATTATCTATTAGAAATTCCAAAATACGCTTTACATCGAAAATTAGTAGATAATTACTAGATGATAGAAAAACCATAGACAAAGTACATAATTATCGCATGCGAGCAATGGGCCGTTTTCGCACGATTTTGGCCGCTAGGTTCGCTATAGTCCTACCGGTCCAACTATTTTATTTAACTGTCAGATCCCATACATTTTTTAAGGCCGTTTGGCGCAATTTAGTGTTTTTAAATATTATAATAATGCCGTCAACCTGTTGTAGTGTTCCAATCTGTAGAAATAGGGGTGGGCACGAGTTTCCCAAAGATTGAAAGACTTGAAAGCGAAATGGATTCATTCAATCGGCGTCCCAAATGGGCACCGACTCCTGATTCTGTAGTCTGTCAAGCTCATTTCAGGGACACCGATTATGTATTCAATAATATTAACCATAACAGTAAGGACATGACTCATTCAATTAATATCTTACTATAATTGAATCCCCAATATAATATAAAGAGTACTTGTATAGTATAATGAACACGTAAAGAAACATTTGACATAAAATGCACAAAATTTTATACACAATGTTTTGCCTTCTTTCGCAGTTGACATTATTTGACAAACGTACCTTTAAATACAAGTGTTGTCAATCACAACTAACATTAATAATTATGGTGGACATAATATCTTATTTCCTTTTTTTAAATTAAACATTTTCAATTGTTGCAATCATTTTATTACACGGTTATCAAACTGTCTGGCACGAGATTTCTGGGCAGATAATTCTTCATTGTTGGCAATCTAATTTGCTTTGCATTTCTCGTCCCATGTCTGTATATCTCGTGATTGTAATTTAATTTTCAGTAGAAGTGTTTTAGGAAAAAAATCAAATTATTATTTCTTAAGTAGACCATTTTGTATTTTATATCACGCAAGTATGGAAGTTTGAGCCTAATTTTATTTTCATATGTACTGTACTGGCAAAAGCTACTGAAAGGTGTAGTTCCTTAGAAGTAGGTAATTTAGAATTAAGAAACAGACAGGAAAGGCGTCTGATACCTAAGTACGTGAAAAAATATATATATAAATTCTACAAAACCAAAACCACAAGATGAAGCGGCATTGCCTGTGAATCTAGAAGACGTGGCAGTGGAAGTTATATTGTCTTTTGATACTCCGTGTGATAGACCGACTCTAGATAAAGATGCACAGACATAATAAAAAGGAAAAGTTAACTGTTTATATTAAAATAAACCTTTGTTTCACCGCAGGGGAAGCTTGCAGACTACGCCAGTCGAAGAATACCATCATCACTGCCATGGTTGCCTGGATGGAGATGGAGTCCCCCCTGATGCCCTTCTGAAAATGGGAGCCTGTCAAATATCCCCCATGAACGGATATTTGCACATTTTTTTGGATTTATTATTATATACTATATTTTTCATTTATTTTCTGTTCCATTCTATATATGAATGCATTGTTATTTTGTCAATGTTTGAACTATTTCAAAATATGGAATGTATTGCATTGCACAACATTCTGAAATAAACAATCATTATTATGATACGTTTTAAGATTTTCACGGCCAAACTATTTTCGTTATTTCGCTACACTAGTTGCATATTTAATTAGCTAATCTTATTTTCTTTATTTTAACAGGTTGACTGTTCACAAAGTAGCTCACGCGTTGACCGATGCTACCACAACTATATAATATTGTGATGTAAAAAAAAAAAATGCCAAAACAATAAATTATTTATGTATAATGTTAATTATTTGTTGTACTGATATGTTCTTCTATGTGTATAATGTTTGTAAATGTTTTACGACACATTTATATTATGTCTGTAATCTCGTTCTTTTCATATTGACCTCGAGAAATAAAAGAAAGTTTATTTTATTTATTTATATATTTGTTAAATTATTTTGTGTTATTTAGTACCAATAAACAATCTTTTTTAAGTCTGAAAATGTCCGTAATAGGATGAAACCGGTCCTGGTGAAATATAACATTAGTGGAAGAAAGTACAAAAGTGTTTTAATTTGGCAGTAGCTGTCGACACTCACCCTTTATTTTAATAAAACAAATATAATAATGATCTTTTCGTTATTTGTTTTTGGGGTGTTATGCCGTGTTGAGCTACCTCCTTTTTTAGCCAACGTTTCGGACAGCGTTGCAGTGTCCATCATCAGGGCAGATCTACCGGATCAAATAATTAACATTATACATAAATAATTTATTGTTTTGGCATTTTTTTTTTTACATCACAATATTATATAGTTGTGGTAGCATCGGTCAACGCGTGAGCTACTTTGTGAACAGTCAACCTGTTAAAATAAAGAAAATAAGATTAGCTAATTAAATATGCAACTAGTGTAGAATAAATAAGTCAGTTTTTTCTCAATTTCAAGTCTCAGAGGGGTAATAAATAGCATTGCACACTATGTATTTGGACTCATTTATTTTGGGGTAACTAATTGAAAAAATCTCCCAACCCCCATACTATACAATATTAATTAACATTTATTTTTATAATTTACTTGATAAACCATTGATTTTTCATATGCTAATATTTTATTTGAAAACATTCAATAGAAATATAAATATAATCTATTTCACAGATGAGGGATATCAAAATACGAAGGTGATAAGAGGTAATATAAGTAAACCTATTAAAACTCCTATTCAGCCGTGGTTTCGGGGAAATTTGGGTCCTTTTTGATGATGAAGATGGAGTCGTTCAGCCAGTAGTAGGACTGGTTGAAGTCCTACTACTGGCTGAACGACTGAACACCCACGGTGGTGGCGCAGTAGCTGATTAAGGATTCCACGTGCTCCTACGATGGGCAGACGCTCCTTCGCCATGTGGTCAGATTCGTCTGAAAATTATAATTGAATAGTACAAGGAATCCGAGAGAAGACGACCAGTGCAATACCCTAGACATAGTTGGGAGAAATTAAAGATTGTGCTTTAAGCTTGATAAGTGATTAGATTTTTGCCTCTAGCTTTAGGCTTTGAGATTTAAGCTTTGCTTTTACCTACGTCAAAAATAATGAAAAATTAATAGTAACAAAACAGCAGCTTTTGAGTCTGGAGGAAATTGGTAACTGTCTGGTTATTCAGATCTAGGCAATACACGTAGCAGATAATGTTAATAAATTGATGAGATCCCTTTGGTATCGGTTCACCAGCAAGAAATTCGCCGGACAAGAGCGGAACATCCATCCACAGTAGATGACAGCAGCATCGACTTGTTCTCATGCAATATTTCCCTATATACTAGGAATATTTCCCTCTCCTCAATTATTTAATAGTGGTCTTTTCAAGATCTTTATTAAAAATCCATTCTTTCAAAGCCCTTCCAAACAGCCGGTGAAAAACCACCATTTAGAAGCGATACATTGCTTGAAATGGCAATAGTTGTGTTAGGTGACCAGGTGTGAATAGCCAGGCATTTCCCAGCCTTCAAATTTCTCATATTCTTTCCTCCCCATTCAGTTCAGCCTCACAACATACCCTGATTGGGGGTGCCATAGTACCACTCACTTAAAATTAATCACATTTAAAAGACCGGTTAAATCCCTGGTTAAAGTATTAGAGGTATAATAAAATCCATATCTTACATTCAACGTATGGTTTGAAGGGCAGAACCAGCGCTACGATAAGGAGTCCATCGTCGTTGAGAGCCTGTTTAGCGTTGAGGCCGTTGAACAGCATGGTCTGTGGCTCAGAGCAGCGTCTTACTTTTTGTGCATTTTACTTACAAATCGAGCAAACTAGGTTTGGCTAAACTTGTCGGAAAACAAATTGCAAATAGCTATCGAAATGACAGTTCAATCATTGAAAGACGTCAGTGCGTCAGTCCATAGATTTGGTCCACAGATTAGATGACAGGAGGACCGCTAAACACCGTGCTGCCATCTCGTGGATATTTTGGAATTACTCAGAAAACGGCCCATTATCTACTGAAATGAAAATTGAGTCCCTGGACTGACGTTAGCGGTGCATATGTTTTTGGACATATGTACAGTGGCAATGCTTTGGCGCGGTCATTAGTCATCTAGTATATATATATCAATGTATTGGTGTATCCGTGTGTCTTCAAACTACGCCTACTTATCCTCTGTCTTGCTTTTTTTTATTATTGCCCACTTATTGTAACTAGTGTAGAAGAAACAGCGAGTTTTTATGGCGCTAATAGCATATTGTTTTGGTGCACTTACAGGATGCCCTATTCTTAAATTGGTAAATGTGATGTAAACATACCTACAAGTGAAATAATGACTAGTTTTTAAATCTCTACATATTATAAAGTAAAGTCCCCCGCGCCGTCTTTCTGTCTGTCTGTCTGTCTGTCTGTTCGCGATAAACTCGAAAACTACTGAACGGATTTTCATGCGATTTTCACCAATATATAGAGTGTTTCGTGAGGAAGGTTTACGTATGTAATTTGTCAAGGATTTGTGTAAATTGGTTGAAACATAACGATAATTGTTAGAAGTGTCGGAAAAATTCCAGCCGCCTGGTAGCTTTCATCGAAAACGCTGCCTTATCCTTTTGGGATATAACTTAAACCTTCCTCACAAAATACTCTATATATTGGTGAAAACCGCATGAAAATCCGTTCAGTAGTTTTTGAGTTTATCGCGAACAGACAGACAGACGGCGCGGGGGACTTTACTTTATAATATGTAGAGATAGAGATAATCGGTCAAAAATACATTTTTGTTGCATATGCATTTTTGAGTTTTTTTTTTATAAGATAGGTAAGTGCCAAATTATATGAGTAGAAATTTAAGTTTTGTGGTAGGTATCATCATTACATAGTATAAAATGAAGTCGCTCAAAATGTATGTGCGCATAGATCTTTTAAACTACGCAACAGATTTTCATGCGGTTTTCACCAATAGATAGAGTGATTTAAGAGGAAGGTTTATATGTATAATAAATGCTTATTTTAGTAGAGAAAAGCCGAGAAATTCAAATATTCAATTTAGGCAACGGGCAGCGGGCAGCTGGCGAGCGGATGGTGTGGATTTTATAAATGTTGGGTAAATGGCGTTGTGTTTCGTTAGCCACAGCAACGTGTGGCCGGGTCTGCTAGTTTGAAATAATTAATAGTGTTTAAAAGTGTGCAAGTGTAATATTTATTACGACATCATGGAGTTCTGTTACAAAACGGGACCTGGCAAATAACTGAATGGTCAAACTCGTGAAATTTTATTCCGCGTGTTTAATTATTTTATGCATAATATAAAAAACGGTGGTCAACTTTTAAGCATAAATGACTTGTATGATTTGACGTCTAAGGCACTAGTATTCAACTTATTCTACTTCAAATCTTTTGTATCTTTGTGTTAGTAATCTGTTATATTTTAGATAATATACGTGTAGGTAGTTGCTGATGATGACTGACACATAACTAAATAATAAGGGTTGCTGATGATTGCTAGCACATAATTATAAAAATTAAATAATCCATAAGCAGACAACTTTTTAAGCACATATTATGGAAATCACACTTCATTTAAACAATGACTACAAGAAACAACTATTTACGTAGACAAAAAAGGTTATTAGGTTCTTAGTTTAGGTAAACTATGAATTTCATGCGTATTGAGTTTAAAACGAAACTTTATCGAATTTTAATGCATATTTTTCCGTCTATCCCGACCGAAACCGATGTTTCTTTTGGTAATTAAGTTTAAAAATAGTTTACTTTTAAAAAATCTATGCCTATTAAACGGTTAGCGGCATGTGGCGGCTTGTGGATTATTTACTTTATAAAATATTATTATTTTTTTAGCCTCGTTGATATTTACGAATACCCATTTGAATTCAATCCCGAAGATTATCACATTTAGTTATTAAACATTATTTTGATTTCCTTCAGTATTTCAATAAAAATGTTATAAAACAAAATAAGTTTTATGTAACCGACTTAAACACGCTTTGGCTTCGAATTCTCAATTGTGAAATAATTATTAATTGTTTTTTTCAAAGCCTAAAACGAAACACGCTGTATGAAAGTTTTGCATCCGTGTGAGTACTGTGATGAAGTCAACTTAACTTGATAGCCCCTCCAGACTCACGGCGAGAAGCCCCGAGAACACCCGAGAAGCGTGAATGTGATGAGTGATGAGTTTCTCGCATTCTCTTTCTCGGCTCGCCTCTTCTCGGATCGCTGTCGGTAAATTTGGCCGCTTCAATGGATTTCTCGGGCGAGAAGCGAGAAGGCTACTACACTCACGTTTTGTCTCAGTGTTGTTTAGTGAGCGGTTGAGAGTAGACGTGCGTTATATTTTTGTTTTTGTATCGAAAATTTTGTTTACTTTAAAATGTGGAACAATCAACAAGAGTTGCAATTTACAGAATACTAGCAGACACGGCCTCACATTGCTGTGGCTAACGAAACACAACGCCATTACCCAACCTTTATAAAATCCACACCACCCGCTTGCCAGCTGCCCGCTGCCCGCTGCCCACTGCCTGAATTGAATATTTGAATTTCTCGGCTTTTCTCTACTAAAATGAGCATGTATTATACATATAAACCTTCCTCTTGAATCACTCTACCTATTGGTGAATACCGCATGAAAATCCGTTGCGTAGTTTAAAAGATCTATGCGCACATACATTTTGAGCGATTTCATTTTAACATCGGAATTATAAAGACAAAAATTTGAACCACGATGCGTGGAACAGACTTAATGGAGATGCAAGTACCTGAACTCAAATAGAAAAAATTTTCCCTTTTTGCTTGTTACCGGAATTATTTTTAGTTACAACGTTCACAAAATTATAATATGCCATGGCGCATAGAGCCAAACCTGCTGCATTTTGAATATCGTCTGTAATGTCGTCCATACCGGATGGGAAACAGATCACGAGTGAGAAAAATGAGAGTGTGGATAAGTGCTTGTTCTCGTGAGAAGTCTCGCCGAGACTTCTCGCCGTGAGTCTGGAATCAGCTTGAGAGACCTATACCTACTCAATATTGGCAGAATATACAGAGTGTATCAGCAGTTACCCGACAAACGTTAACCAATGATTCCTAACCATATATGTGATAAGCGCATGGTAAGCGCTCGTTTCAAATTTCCAACTTGGTAATGTAAACGCTATGCTGTAGCGCAGGGGTTCTCAACCTTGTTTTTTTTTTTTTTTTACAGTGAATACCGCACAAGAATCTCAACTGCTCCCGTCTGGAGCCAGTGAGACTATGGCATCCCCAATTGGGGTATGTTGTGAGGCTGAAGGTGGTGGGGAGGGGAAGGAGGTGGGGAAGAGGAAGGTTGGGAAGTACCTGGCTATTCAGATCTGGTCACCAAACACGGCTAAAGCCATTTTCAAGCAACGTTTCAATTCTGAATGGTGGTCTTACACCAGGGCGATACTGATAGTATCTTCCACTCTGGAACATGCCGCAAATATACTATGTATTATTTTAAATGAATTAATTGTGAAATAACATAAATTAATCAAATAAAATTTATTTGCGCATGCCGGGTTCGAACCCGCGACCTCCGGATTGTGATTCAAGAATCTTACCCACTGGACTACGGAGGTCGTCAAACCACTAGAGCACATTCTAAAATATCGGTAGGGTGGCGGGCACCACCTATTTTTATTCGACAAACTCCTCCCATAACTTCTCATTGTCCCATAATTTATTTTCTTACATTCATAATTTATTAATAAATAATAAACAAAAGATTTTCAAAATAATAAAATTATTATTCAAATTGCATACACAGAGAAATGTATTAAATGTATTATTACGTCTAAAGGGATCGCAATGAAAATCTCGTCTGCTTCAACGAATGCAACCTTCCAAACAGGCCCTCCATTGATATGTTCGGTGTAACTCTAAGTGACCAGCTCAGATATGGGGGCTCCATCGAAGCCAGAGTAAAGCTAGCCTCTCAAAAACTGGGCGTACTGTACAAGGCCCGCAGATACTTTAATAGTACACAAATGCTAGCCTTGTGCAAATCGCAAGTCCGCCCAAGTTGAATTTGACAGCCACCTCTGGTCTGGAACTCAAAAATATCTGAAAAATACCCTCGATTCTGTGCAGAAACGGGCAATCTGTTTGATAAACCAATGAATGGTTGCCGGGCGGCAATGGTCGCCTTCCAAATTGATACCTCATCCCATAACCCGGGAACCCCTGCTAAGTCACCAAACATAGCAAACCACTTGGGTGACCTACGGCAGGGGTGTTGGTTATCCAAAAAATGTTTTCCGGGGCGGCGCGGCGGTACCCATCCCGTCCCGTCTCCCAAATTGATAAGAGAAATTAAAGAGAAACAATGATAATTGTAGTTCCGTTATAATAAATAATATGGCTTTGTTTTGTGAACGGTCACCTCAAGTGTACATTACACTTTATAGGTAATCTAACGTAAAACATTGAGAAAATAACAGATATTTTCATAAATATCATGTGTATTTTTAAATTGTGGCAGCCCTACAAATATTATCAATTTCTCTGGGAACGCATATTTTTTGAAATGATACTTCTTGTCGACAATTATTAGCCAAGTTCCAAACCAGACCTTTTTGTAATAATAATGCGCGCGCTTTCCTATTGATCCGCGCGCTGCAGATACACCTGTCGAATGCGTTAAAAGTAAATTTCACGACTCGTCCGAAATGGTTTTTTTTTTGTGGGGAGAACGGGGCCTTAATCGATGATTATGAAGAAAATTATCAGAAATACTCCTAACCTAGCGTAGACGCAAACCTAAACTCGGGAAATAACCTGACCCAACCTACAAACCTGAGTCGTACGATAGCTCTTATACTCTGATTATTATGCGTAATTTATAAATGTAACATAGATTCTTAATAACCGTTAAATTAATTATTCCGAAAATTACATGCTGAATATCTCTGATAGCCCTTAATAGGAAGAAATACCTGCAATTTAAGGAATCGCTTAACCTTGTTAGAAAATAAATCCATCCTCTTACGGTGACATTTGATAATAATCCCAAAAGGAATAAAACCCAATGTTATTTTGACCAAGATGAAATTCCACCAAGCGTGAAACAATAAAAATTAATAATAATCCAGAATACACGAAAGGATATATTCATAATGATTTGAATCTTAGAGAGATAGCGAAGTCTCATACCCAAAACCCTATAAGTTACTCAATCTACCGACAGATGTCAATGAACATGGTCTCGAGTTTAATAAAACTACTATGAAACAGAAATCATAACTACAGCACGAACCAGCATTTTAAACATGTAAAGCCCTAAAAGGAATGTAAAATAATGTAAGCAAGCACTGCAATAATACTCCCGGTCCTAAAGAAAAGAAAATCAAGAAAGTCCTCTAAAAATTCATCTCTTTATGCAATTACCAGTAATTTCAAATTCTTTAAAGAGAAATTAAATAAATTTAAACTTTAACTATGTGAAATGACTCAATCAGTAAAACCCCAAAACTAAAACTTAGAATCTCGACACGAATAAGCAATTTGAGTAAGTAAACCTTCTGTCACCCAGATTTCCCATTTGAATGCCTGACTCTCAAAACGAAAAAACTATAAGATAAATCCAATCACATAATGATATCGCAGTTTAGTGTACTTTTAAACTGCAATCGGAATGTGTAAAGAAACTTATCCGACCCCAACAAATTAACTAGTGTACCAACATTATATCAGAAAACCCAAGCCGATAGAACTTGTCAAAGAAAATGAACGTTTATCATTGTGCCACATGTAAACTTCATGATCATTGAGAAACTATCAAATGCAGAACACAATTTTCTATATTCAAAATTACTCAATCTTAAGGAGATAATAAAAAAAATTAATGATTTAAAAACTCTACTAAAGTCAAAATCTGTCAATTAGATCATATCTACTGCAAATTAAGTAAATGAATATTTAACGCTGTATCCGCGGCGAACACGCAGCGACGAACCTTCGGCTACAGCAGACCTGACGTCTTGATCTACTTTGGCGCAACCCAGAGAACTCGCGCTGAAAAGTTATTAATGGAATGTTATTCAGAGAAAAAAATTTTTTTTCTTGAAACATGGTACACAAGGGAATATGCCCACAAAGGCTGACAAAAATTCATGTTATAGAACAAATAATTTATTTGAGTCGCATAACAAACAATTTGTCCATAAGTTTAAATAAACTGGATATATATCTCCGTGAATGTGTTTCAAGCTTAATGAATAAGAGAATAAAGCAAAGTAAATCATCCAAAATAAAATTGTACATCCCTGCTAATAATGGAAATAGCAAAACGTTTCATAATGTGAGATGGAATCCTAAAGTTCGAGGAATAACGAACCATGTTCAATGTAGAGAAAACTCAACATTAATAATAGAACTACCTTGTTCTGAAAAAAAAATAACAATCTGAAAAAAAATCAATCTGAAAATAGAATTAATGAAATCTAGTAAAATATAATTTTATGTTAACTTACATATTAAAGTGAAGTCCATTCAAGGTTAAATTATGCTTCTGTCCCAAATCATCCGATAAAAGCCATGTGCTATCAATTACCCATGTGACAAAATTTATGTTCACAGAATACCTACAAGACTACTGTAAAACGAAAAAACTAATTAGACGACATTGTAATGAGAATTGTAAAGCCAACGAGTTAAGCACATCGATAAAAATTGCATAATAATCTCCATTCCAACTGGTAAAATCCAATGTACCTACAAAATCAATTTGCAGTACAAGTGTGATAAAACTCACAAATCCCGAAATATCCCGGTGAAAGTCTCAAATGAGAAGTTATCCACTGACAAAACAAACAATAACCTATGTTGTGAGCACAAAAAAACCAATCCAAGGAATTTAAAAATTAGAACAATTCATGATAAAAGTATTTAAAAAAAACCCACATACTTACAAACCGTCAAGGTCAACCAACCATTTTGGAACGCAACAAAATAACCTCAAACTGTCAAATAAATTCCCGAAAAATGACTGCACACTTGAAATAACATACTATTAATTGAATATAACACGTGACAATGTAACAAAGCAACGTATTTAAACCATATTCGTAATGTAAAAGAGAATGCGAACATAATACAACCTGACCAATACATCACGCGAAATAAATCAAGTCCACAATAACATTAAATTTACCGTCTAGTTCAAACCACGTGGGTCGCCACTGTAAAGGTTAATATGATACAATAAATGAAACGATATGGTTAAAGATGTATAATAGGATTTTATTGCGATTACAACCGGACATAATGGAAATATTAAAATAGAAGGTGAAGACTCTAAAAGGAATAACAATATCTCGGGTCGTGTTGTAATGGTCCGCCACTCCTGGCTTTGACACCAATTGTGATGAACCCTACCTAATTGATTAACTTTTCTAAGCTTCTACCTCGTAGTTCAAATCTCGTAGCTACGTTCATAATTCTACCCTTATGTCCTACTGATCACACCCCTAGGTATGATGGCCTGACTTAACCCTCTTTCCGGTTTGTTTCTACCTCAGGCTCGTGATTTTTCTAACCCCTATACTTTATAATCTAGCTGAACCTACCCTATTTTCTCAAATCCCTGCGATTTTCTCGCAGTAAACAAGATTTAAGATTTTTTGTTCACATTATTTCTATATTCTTCGTTGTGTATTTTTTTTTTTTTTGAATTTACATCTGTTTGCATACTTAGTATGCACACATATGTAGAGAAGATAATGTATTACGTGTGGTAACCCCTAGATTCTTTTAGAGAAAGTGTGAGAATTTTCCGATCTATTTAGTTATTATTATTTTAGTATATTAAACCGAGTTTGATAAACTAGCCTCATCCTTAAACCTCGTGTCTACTTGATTTCCGTAGGAATTTTGTTTGTTTATTTAATCCTTCCTATCACCGCTGATGCGTCGATAACATAAAACAACAGTTAATAAATTCAACATTTAGGTAGAGAAGTTTACCTTACCGTTGTAGGATGGTCGTATTTGAAGGTCCAGTTTTATCACTCAAAGTCCTTGTCTGCAACT
Organism: Limnephilus rhombicus; assembly: GCA_929108145.2. Taxonomy (NCBI): domain Eukaryota; kingdom Metazoa; phylum Arthropoda; class Insecta; order Trichoptera; family Limnephilidae; genus Limnephilus; species Limnephilus rhombicus. The sequence continues at coordinate 36,088,987 of OV815289.1, forward strand.
TCCCCTAACATAGTGTTTTGTATTCATGGTTAGTATTCATGGTAAGTACTCGCAAAATTGTAGAAAAAGTAGGAATGGATGGACATGGATGGATATGGGGATAATATGTTTGCTGAAAAGTCGGCTCCTCCGCTATCCAAGTGAAAACCGATGAACAACAATTACAAACCGGATTCTCCCCAGTACGTTTGCTAGGCTTATCCTTAGATCCGAGTTTTACCCTCTTCAACGGGCGTCTCATGCTATGAAAGGGGCCCTTCACGCCAGCAGGGGGAATACCTAGTCTTCATGCCGTTTTTCTGTCTTACTCCGACTTCCGTCTCCTCCGGATTGAATTTAACTCTACTGAGTCTAGAAGGGGTATTACATATCTTCCCTTATCATGCCTCTATCCGTTGAATGTGGCACGCAGCTGTTTTAGGCGAATCCATACTCCCACGTGACTAGCCATTAGCAATACGCTCCCCCACCTCTGACTAGCTGACATAAAACGCACCTCGTGAGCCTTATGTTTGCTTTCAGGTTCGACAAGGACTTACGGTATGCAAATAACCTGCAGCTTTAATGCCGCGTCAGCGTACTGTCCGCATACGTCCTTCCTCTTCCCCGTATGCCCACCTCGACAATACCGCCACAAGATCAAAGCTCTCCGACCAGAAAGGTTGACACTTACATTTCCGGATAGCTCATACTCACATACAGAAGCCTTGAAGTCTAGATACGTGTGCAAATTCAGGATTTAGGACTGTATGAGTATTTGAACACCAGTGGTTTTTAAATGAGGTCACTAGTTCCTCGTGTGTTAGGTATTTAGGATTGCGGATGATTATGGATTCCTGGATACCTACTTCCTATAAGAGAAATTTATAAAATGAGATAAATCATGTTGTCATTGAATCAATGACCTCCTGAATAATTATGATGAGCTCTTTTTGAGTTTGAAGCTAGTCGCGGTACTTTACTTTGCGAAATTTTGCATACTGTAACAATGCTACCTATTGGCGATCGCTCTAGTATAGTCAATTTGTTTAGAATTGAATGAATTTAACGTCGATTTTGCTATCACATATTGAATGCAGGTTTCGTCGTAAGCTATAATTGATAAACCTGCCCCTTGACATAAATTATTGGTTTTGTTTATTTGTTGATGGGATCTAGGTGACTGTGTCAATGGATGACATTGAACTCCAATCGAATTTTTAGATACACATTCGAAGGTCATATAAACATACCCTAATCATGCTGGTGAAAGGAAGCTAATAGGTATTTGTTTTTCAAGTACGCTAGGATGCCAAAATTGATTTAGTGATGCGTTTCTATGTAATTATGTGTTAAGTATTTGTTTTATTTAATGTATGTGTTGTTGTTAATTATTTTTCCCTCATCTTATTATTGTCTTTATTTTGTAATTTTAAAATATGGGATGTATTGCATTGCACTTCCCCTGCATACATACTGGAATAAATTATTATTATTATTATTATTATACAAATATGCCAATGTAATTACCTAAAATTGATTGAGAGGTACATTTCTATTAAATCGTGTAGTACCTAATTACATTACGCCAATAGATAATTAACTCCGATGAACGAATGAACGATAAGGGATAGATACCTACATCATTTTTATGGTTTATTTGTTTACACTTCACATAGACGACCTTCGGTATACTGACCTACTTTGGAGATTGTTTATTTCTACGGTCATTGTCCTTTTGAAACACGATTCATTGTTTAACTAACACTCTTATATTTTATTTGTCCTAGTTTTTACCCAAACATTGGTCGTTTAAGTAGGTACTTTGCTAACCTAAGAGGTATCTGGATGACCTAGTTTCAACTAAGGTATAACTTGCTTGTCCTAGTTTTGAGAAATATAGGTATTTCGGTTACGAATCAAACTGATATTTTATGTCGCCGTATCCTTTTGCGCGCTTAAATAAACAATAGACCTACCTAACTAAAACAAGTACTTGTATGACCTAATTTTCAAGTAGGTATTTCCTGTTTGACCTGATTTTTGAGACGCATGGATACTCTCGCACACGAAATATAGAATAAGGAGACTCCTCAATAGTCATTCATTACGTTCTACGCGCCTCGATTCGTTTTATATGAGTTATAATAAATTAGCGTATTTACCTAACTGAAGAAAATACCTTCATATGTGTCCTGATTCTAAAGCAGGTATTTCCTATTTGACCTACTTTTGAGCAAGTGAGAATTTTTATCAGTGTGTTAGTGACAAAACTTTAAAGCTCCGATTGATTTATTGGTGATGCCGCCCGTCCCTTCCTTCTCTGTCTCTGAAAATAATTAATAATTGGTTAAATCTTACCACCCTCGATCGATTACAATTTTTCAAGTCGGGAATTTTAGGACAACGACATTGTGATCGAGACTTCCTTTTTTTGTTTCCTAGCTAACGGATTCCTATCGGCCTTCTTGAGAAATTACTCTGATGATGGAAAAACTCTTCAAATATCTGTCTATTTAAGATTCACTTCGGTATTTTACTTAGTTTCTCAACCTCGTATTAACTATTGTTTTTATTTCATTCGATTCGAAAAATGATTTATCAAATTGCAATTCAGATGTTTTAATTTTGAAATCCGGAATTAGGTAAATTATTATTTATTCTCAATATTTTAAAATCACTTTAGAATTAATAACCGTAGATACGCACGCTTTCTAAGTGTTCGATTATTATCACTATTGTTTATTGTAATTAGTTATTTAAATCACAATTAAATTTTAAGGCATCTTAAGGTTTTCTTTTATCCGGTAAACTGTATTTATTTTAAGACACTGTATTTTTGTTAAATATTAGAAAGTCAATAACTGTATGTTGTAAAAGAAACCCGAATATTATTAAATTCTTATTTACTGACTTTAAACACTTTCATTATAAAACAAAACACCCGAACTTTCACGAAGTATTATTTTTAAGCACTTTTTCGGATTTTTTTATTCCTCAATTTAAAAGGGAGATTATATACCGATTTTACTCCTTTGCAAACACTTGTAGAAATTTCAACTTTTAATAAAGAGTTTTACGTTTGTTCCTGGACCCCGGTCTGTATCACAAATGCCCACCGTCTCCCAACGAACTCTCAACGAACTCTCCCAACAAACTTCCCCAACGAACTCCCCGTTCTTTATCAAACCATGGTGTTTTAAAGACTTCTTAGAGCTCTCCTTTTGTAAGAAAATGACTTCTGATCACCCAGACTTTCATAGGAAAAAATCCAAATTCGATTCCTCCGTATACGACCTTTTGTCAAATCTCTGATAATCTCCTATCTCATGTTTTAGACCGAAATCAGTCTAACATCTCTCTCTTGTAGGAAATCACATAAATTTCCTCATTGACATGTATTTATTTAAAATTTTTATGTACTTTGGTAATAAGTCATTGTTAATGTGTTTGTAATCAAGTTTTACAGGAATTCTATAATCTAAACATTACGTTAGAGTAATGTTAATTTTTATTGCCCTTTTTAATCGCTAATGGGCCTTGTATAAATAAAAGGCATGTTCGGATCTTCATTGTTTTTGAAAACAAAATACATGTGTGGTCGACAACCATTTCCTGCGTCCACTTTGTCAGTAACCAAGCTCAATTATGTGATCCTTTCAACGGCACAAATGACATAAAACGACCATTTCCGTTGAATAAAATCATCCGTATTTTGTCCGGTATTGTTACTTGACCCCAGACACTTAACAATACTAATTGTATTTCCTTTAAGATTGCAACTAGCACACCGAGCCACTTTCTCGCATGCTCTATGCCCCCAACGAAACCACCATCTTTTTATTAAATTTTCTTCTAAAAATCGTCTTTCTAATATCTCCGCTTCATTTAGAATTGATAACAATAATTTTCTACTGTTTTATGTATATTTTTCATTTTTTTCCTTTCGTCAGACTACGTTGAGCATCTTTTCCTGCGATTTGCTTTAATTGTAGAGTGACCAAAATGTACTGCGGTCTTAGATATATAATTTTCTCAATCTCCTGTTTGTTGTGAATGGTGTTGTCAGAACAGAGTAATCCTTATATCGGTACCTATTCAAGTAGTTCCAATTAGTTTTCTCTTGAGATATTTGGTTCTAATTACTTCGTTTCACCGTTCCATCACCATATAAATAGGGTTTTCCCCCTTTCCCAGGCTATTATCTTCAGTTTTGAAATTTTCCGAGATTCCACCCGTTTTTTGCGATCATTCCAGGTCGGTTTTAATTAAATCGTTCCCCGGGACCATTCATGTTACGTTTTCCGTGCCCTTATCGGTGATATTTATTTTCAACATTCCCGTCTAAGATTTTTTTGTTTCCATTTGAAACTTTTGGCGCCCAAAACCTCCAGTTCTCGATCTCGCCTTATGTAAACACGATCCGGGGTCAATAATCCTCCAATCCTTTCTCTACAGGTTTGTTTATTATACAGTTCGTTCACCCATCGTTCCTGTGAGAATTTATTCAAGGCCGCTCAATCTGATCAAAGTCCACTAAAAATCTACAGGCCTCTAATTTCTGATTGGTTCAGATTATTATTAATCGCTTTACACAAAGGGATATTGGTAGAATTTAAACTTTCTTTGTTCTCGAGATAATTAAGATATGGGGCTTCCCTCGCTTCAGTCTTTATACAGATCTCTGTAATAGTTCCGAACTGCTCGGACAGATGTCGCCGAATATACCGAATTCTCTACATAGTATTAAGGAGAAAAAAAAAATTCTTGTGGGCTTCTCGTAGGTCGAAGGTTAGCATTCATCACAGTGTACATCAATCATCGAAGATGCTTGATGTTAGACATTAAGTTAAATGTGAGGCAAAACGCAAGTGTGCAGTGCAAAAGACTTATAAGGGCGCCATTGCATTTTTAAGTATAGAATGCAAAAACTAAAGAAGCTAAACTTGTAACCTGAGAAATAAATATAATAAAATAACGATACGATAAATCGGTGGTCTTGAAGATAGGATTGCCATGATGCGAAGATACGATGAGTATGAAATAATTATAATGATAATTAAAATATTAATGTTTTAGTGTGTGAAAGGGTTTAGTTTTTCCTGTGGGGAAAATTAAACCCGGACATTTAAATCTGGTGCGTAAATTCAAAACAAAAAGTTAAAGTTGCGAACCAAAGCGCCAATGGTTGATCTCCCAGACAGCTGTAAGCACGTTCCTCCCGTGGATTGGTTTCTTGACTGAAGTTAGCGGCGAGCCGAGTCTCTGCACCGACGGTAAATGAACTGGGATTACACCTCTCAAATACGCCAGTACTTATTTACTACGAAACCGGGGTGAGAAGGTCCGTATGATAATCCAACCCGTTACAAACTGATGATACACTCTGTATAATTTTCCACACAAATTTAATTTATTAAATATGTTATAAAATGTTAATGAATTTTTAAACTTTAGATTCATATACCAGCGATCATCCAGGGAAGCAGGAGAAAACGGACTGCTATGTGTCATTGACTTCAAAACAATATACATATGATTTAGCTTGTAAAAAACCAAGAGTTTATGACCGTAAAAACTTCTGTCCATACTGCTTCAAGCTGATAACCAACTTTGTACGCCTCGTTACAACCCAATATCCCTTAGAGGCAGAAGTGATTGAATATAACAAAATTTTAGATCGCGATCTGCGCGAACGAAAAAAAAGCGAGAATTAATTTCGAAGAAAATAAGAAATAGAGGCAATTATCTATATAATCAGGACGCGATACATAGACTTGATGGAATATTACTACCGAATCGCCGTCCAAGAACGACTGCGACAGCTAAGGATTATGCGGTTTGCATAGAATGCTGTGGCACATTCAAAAGAAGTTTACTCTTAAGACACCTGAAAAAATGTTCAATTAGAAAACAATCACCTGAAGGAAATCCACTAAAACGCTGCAGATCATCCGCCATTTTATTATCCCCAGACAATTCTGAGATCACAGAATCTTTAAGATCTCAGATATTTCCTGTGTTCAAAAATGATGCTATTGGAAAAATTGCAAAGTCTGAGCCATTAATTTATGCATATGGTTCCCTACTATTAAGCAATCATAAAGAACATCATTTGAAAACACACATTACATCCAAGATGAGAGATCTCGCTAGACTGTTCACGGTCATCAAAGAAAAAAATTCTGCAATTTCCTCATTTGACTTTGCATTTGACCCTATACATTTTAATGTTTTTATAGACGCTGTCAAAATAAATAGTGATTATGATAAAAGTACAGGTTCTGTAAAAATTCCTAGCATGCCTCAACGACTTTGTACAGCTATAAAAGGCTGTGCTGATATTTTGATGAGTAAAACAATACAGAATCCTGTGCTGACCACTTCATCCAAAGAAGTTATAAAAAACAACTTGTCTGAATTTAAAATAATCTTTGGTCACGCTTGGAAATTTTAAATTTCTACTAACGCTGAAAAATCAAGGAAAACTCAAAAAATTCTGAAAACTGATGTCATGCCTTTAACTACTGATATAAAAAAAATATGCACGGAAGTTATGAAACTAGAAGTGAATAGCTCAACGATTTGAATGTGAAAAGTCTTATATCGCCTATGAGGAGCTATGTAAAATAAAAATTGCTCATATTATATTTTTTTATAGGAGGAGAGCAGGAGAAGTTGCAAGAGCTCCATTAGAAAATTATATAGCCAGCCAAAGTGAAAAACAAGACATTCTTAAAGAAATATTGGAAATCATGAGTTCTGAGGAGCAAAATGCTATACATACATTATATTACTTCCATATCCCAGGAGAAAGGGGGAGAACAGTTCCAAGACTTCTTCGAAATCAGATGAAAAAAAATGTAGACACTATATTTGCATACATAAATTTAGTTGGAATTCCAAATGAAAACAAATCTTTATTCCCAAAACTAGGAGGTGAACCTTATTTTTGTGGCACGCAAATTTTTACGGAACTAAGACACAAGTTTTCCTTTGTGAATTCAGATCATATAACTTCAACTGGACTGCGACACCATGTTGCAACTATGAGCCAAGTAGCTGGAAAGAATAATGCTTATGTAAACGCTTTGTCTCATTTCTTAGGGCGTACACCAGGTACACATAAAGGGAATTACATGATACCACAACTGGCTCTTGAGAAAGGTAAAGTTGGCTTGAATTTACTGCAATTAGCTGAGGGAAAAATATCATCCCGATCACAGTCTGATAATGGAACGAACATTACAACAACTTTACAAAATGAAATAGATTCCGTCCCGCAACTTGAAGAATCACATAAAGAAAATGTGGATCATGTTACGTTGGATAATAGTTTAGAAAACGGCCAAGAGTCTTTACCAAGTAATTTACTTGATGGGAATATGGCAAAAAAAAAAGGAAATTATAGCTAGAAGGAGGTGGCTTAATCAAGAAAAAGATGAACTTTATAAAAACTTTGTAAATTATTGCATCGAATGAATAGATCCAGGAGCTACAAAAATAAACGAAATAAAAAAAAAACAAACAGGAATATTGTCAATGAGATCATGGAAGCAAATTAATACATTTATTAATAATCACCGTGTCAAGAAATTGCCCTTACCTAAGGATTTGCAGAGAAAAAGAGAATATTACAAATCCGTTTCCTAAAATTGATATCAGGCAAAAAAAAAGTTCAATTATGTGAAAGCGATTATAAAATTTTTTCTCCTTGTGTAATGTCTTCTCTACACAGACTTTACCTACACAGTAAGGTAGAATACCAATTAACACTAGATGAATTCTGGAATACTGAATTCAAAAAATCTGTAAACCACAACTACCCTATTAGGCATAGAGAAGCACGAATGTTTATCTATAATATAAAAATGAATCGCTAAATGTGTTGGTAAGCGCAAATCTCGAGATCGGCTGAACCGATTTTGCTAATTATTTTTTTAGAATATTCCTTGAAGTGCGAGGATGGTTCTTACGGAGAGAAAAATTAAGAAAATTGCGCAGAAAATTAGATAATAACAGAAAACATCACACGTTTGACAGTTCGCGTGTTAGAGAATGACATTTTGCAAAACAATGAATGATTATGCAAACAGGATTCTATTTTTGAAAAGTTGAAAAATTTATTTAAAGTACGTACTCCCCTAATACTTTGAATCGAATCAAGAATTTTAGATATTTTAAATAGGTATCTATGTTAGGTACCAAATTTAATATGCATGAAAAATGGAAATTTGAATAAAAATTGTAAAAGGTGGCACGCGGGCTGTTTAAGAACTGAATGTACTGGGATTGAATATATGGAACGCGGGAGGAGGTTTGGCGGGACGAGAGAGCGGTAAAGGGAAGAGGGAAGGCGGGGAAGGTGGAAGGGGAACGCAGGAAAGGGGAGGGGGACCTGGGAGGGGGAGGGGAACTCGGGAGGGGGGTTCACGGGACGGTGAAGCGGGGGGGGAGTGGAGTGGGGAGAGGGAAGGTGGAGATGACGGAGTGGGAACTCGAGAGGGGAAGAGAACGCAGGAGAAGAAGGGGAGGCGGAAGGGGAACGGGACGATAGGAAAGGACACTCAGGGAGAAACAATTTCTTTATTAAATGGCATAGCGACGCATGCCGGGACCAGCTAGTTATTAATAAATCTCAAAATGTATACGGTGATAGAACAAAGAGGCATAAAATTCCAAAAGTATTTAACGCATTACCTGAAAATATTAAAAATGAGACATCTTATTCAAAAATCAAAACAAAAGTTAAATCATTCTATCTCCGTAGAACATGAAATAAAATGATATTGTATATCGAATATTGATCAAATACCTGGAAATTATTATCATACACTGTATTCATAAACATTATAATTATAATAATTAGTAGTTTATAATAATTAGAAAATAATTACTATGTAGTATTTAAATATTACCTAAGTATTATACTTAGTAATTACTATGTAAAACCCAAAATTATAATAGCATTGAGTAAATAGGAAAAATGAGAGATTTCTTACAATCAAACTGATCGATCAGTTTTGTAAGATAAATACTGTAAAATTAAAAAAACTGAATAAACATGCTTAAAAAAATGATTTCAATTGATATTCCCAATTTAAAATTAATGTGACGTAAGAATTTATGTTGGACACGCTCAAGGGAATATTCATGTGTATTGTAATATGGATTCAAAACGGTGGAAATAAATTCTAGAAGAGATGAGTAAAGTAGTTTGCAGGTTTTAATATTTTTTAAATCCTTCGAAATTCAATAAAGTATGATCATTGAGAAAGTAAGTGAACAACAATGGGTTTTTTGTCCTGTGGAATCTCATAACTTGACATTGTTTACATTGAAAGTTAATTTATTTATAAAACACCAATCGGAAAAGTAATTTAAGAATAGATTGTAGGGATAAACTGTCCTCAATAGTATCAATAATTCTATATAAATTCGTATCACCTGCAAACATTAAAATAAGAACATGGGTGAAAATGTTCATTAAATTTTTTTTTTTAAGTTTAGGACCGAGATGCGAACCTTAGGGTATGCCACTGGTAGCTTCAAATGTGTAAGATAAAGAATCATATAAACAGACAGTTAACTGACGCCTTAATAAGAAACTCTTAAACCAGAATAATAGGTTCCATTTAATGACAAGTTCCGAAAGTATTTATAGTGGCGATATAAATTATTTCTCTTGCGGTTCATTTAAAAATTCTGGTTCTTTCACGGTTCCTGGTTTTTTTATGGAGTCTGGTTCTTTTGATTTTTTCGGACTGAATGTAGTTTTGACAGTTTTCATAAAAAAATCAAATACCTGAAATATATTTGTGCACGCCGGGTTTCGAACCCGCGACCTTTGGATTGCGAGGCGAGAGCCTTACCTCTCGACCACAGAGGCCGTCATATTGTGGAGGCCATGAAAAAAATACCACCCTCTCCATTCTAGTCACTTCCTTTAGTTCAGGGGTGCTCAAACGGTCGATCGCGAGCGCTTTTTGAGTCGATCTCGAGAAAAAATTGCCCATGTAAATAGATCTATTCACAGTTTTGGTTTTAGTTGATCCTCAATTAATAAGACCGTCCATTTATCATGCTTTTTGTTTATTATTTATTTGTAACTTATATTGTCAATGGTCGCACCTTTTTGTTGTTGTTTATTCGATACTCATCTATGGTGTGTGACGTCACAATTCTCCATTGAAAAAAAATCTTCATATTATTGCTGGTGAAATATTGCCAAAAATTGCCCCCTTCAAAAGCCCGAAGTTATCAATCTAGTTTCTATTGTGTGGTTTGGTTTATTTATGAGTCAGTCAGTCCAAGTTGTAACTTGAAGGCGATACGAAGTTTATTAATAAATAATACAAAATGAGTGCGGTGAAGAGATTCACTCTAAATTTAAAGCCAGTTATGTGATCAGAATGTAAAATTCCAGTCGTGGATTCATCTGCTGACACATTTCGAGGTAAAACATTCCCTTATTCGACGTCAGTTATAAAATTATAGTTGCAGACTATGTATGTGCTGCCAGAATAAATAAAAATCGTTTTCATCTGAGTAGTTTTAATTTGCCGCACACAGATTTAATTTAACCCAGTTCATAATGAAAAATTTCTGTTGTAATATTTAGAAGGCAAACATTCTCTTATTTGAAATGCATTGGAGGTTACCCGCCCTGGTATAAGTAACATATGGTTATTCCTGCAAGACTCTCACAAGGACTCTAATTTTTTTGAAAGAACGAAGCTACATTAAGAACGAATCTAGACCTCCAATGTCTCTGCATACGTTGTTAGTGAGCAGTATGCAAGTGCTTACGTAATAAACTTGATACAAAGGTCGTCATAGAAGTGCAGTCATAAAATTCAAGTTGCAGACCATGTATGTGCTGCAAGAATCCAAAACCATTTTAATGTTCTGACTGTAGTTTTAAATCGCCGGATACAGATTTGATTTAAACCAGTTTTGTGTTTAAAATATAAAATTCCAGTTGTGGATTCATCTGCTGACACATTTTGAGGAAAACATTCTCTTATTCGAAGTGCAGGTATAAAATTCTAGTTACATACTATTTATGTACTGCACGAATCAAATAAAACTATTTTCATGTTCTGAGTGCAGTTTTAATTCACCGCATTCAGATTTAATTTGAACCAGTTTTGCGTTCGCAATATAACGATAAATTAAATACCATAAATAAAATAACAAGTTGCCGATTCACCGTAGGTATACTGAGTGAAGCTTTGCATTTGAGTTGCATGCCATAAGCCACAAAATTCTGAGAAACTGACTGTTCCGTGTGACTAAATTGACTATTACGAGAATTTCGGGACTCTCACGCAGAAGCGATTTTAAAATAAAACCTGATTTTTTAAAGATGAAATCACATGAATGAACAAAAAAATGATTCTCATGGAGAAGGTTTCTTAAAAAAAATGCATTAATTTCGACGAATGGTGGGGAACCTGCGGCCCGCGCGCCGCATGCTACCCGCGAGGCCTTTTGGTGCGGCCTGCTGAAAGAACCACAAAAACTTTTTTCACTGCGAATTTTTTTCACTGCGAATTTTTACACTGAATTTCACTGCGCTGGTATGTGTGGCATATTTCTACTGTACAGACGACAGAGATATCCGCACGAAGTTTTATGAACATCTCAATAATAAGGCCAACCTATTATCCAACAAAAATGTTATCATTATGGGGGATTTCAATTTGCATAACAAACCTGAAGATGTCATACTTGATCACATATGTTTTATAAACTCTAATGGACTAACGCAACATAGTACAGTTGTAAACAAGTACAATAACATGCTTGATTTAGTGCTAAGTAATTTAAATATATGTGAGGTGACGTACAGCGATGAAGCATTGGTTAAAGAAGATCACCACCATCCTACACTGGCTATCTCGGCCACCCTGGCGAGGACACAATACAGCAGGCGTGAAATGCGTGCAAACCGTCATCAAATGGGACGACACTTATATTCGAACTTTAACAAATTTAATTTTAAACACGTTAATATTAATCTGTGTCTAAAAATATTCTCACACTTCAACTGGAGATATTTATACAACATGAAATCTGTCAACGAAGCTGTGGAATATTTTTACTCTGTATTATTTAGTATATTTGAATTATGTGTACCTTTAAAAAAATTATCGAAAGCTAATGTTAACTACCCAGTTTGGTTCGATAAAAATATTATAGAAAAAATCAAATGTAAGGAATCTCTTCGCAGGAAGTACAAAGCTACTAATAATAAATCAGACTATTTATTATTTTCTGCAAAGAGATCCGATCTCAAAAAAGAGATGACTGTAAAAAAGAACAAATATTTATCCGATATTGAAAATGGGATCAAAGAAGACCCCAAAAACTTCTGGCAATATATTAGATCACAAAAATCAGGTAGGGGCACTCCTATTGGACTTATGAATGTCGATAAAATAATCCAATGTCCCCAACAAGTTTCAGAGAGATTCGCGGACTATTTCCAGTCGGTATACAACCATACGAGCCCTAACCTAGATGTTGAAAGTCTCCGGGCAGAGGTGCCTAGAAACACAGGTTCAATATCTCTGGAACAAATTAAGCCTGAGGAAGTCAAAGCGTGTATTCGGGAACAAAAGCCCAACAAGGCCACGGGGCCAGATGGAATCCCACCTCATATCATTATCATGTTGGAAGAACATTTGTTTAACCCGATATGCTTTATCTTCAACCTCAGTATTTCAACTTCCACTTTTCCTAAATCCTGGAAACTAACCAAGGTTAGCCCGATACATAAATCTGGAACAAAAACGGAAGTCCAGAACTATAGACCAGTAGCAGTTCTGTCAATACTCCCAAAAATATTTGAAACAATAATTTGCGAAAAGCTAAACAAACAAATTAAACCGTTTCTTCAGGGAAACCAACACGGATTTCTATCAAATAAGTCCACCGTCTCTAATCTTCTAGAACTCTCACAGAGAGTAGCAAGAGGATTAGATGCTCAACATCAAACTGATGTGATCTACACTGATTTCGCCAAGGCGTTCGACCGAGTTGATCATGACGTACTGCTACGAAAAATACATAGAATTGGCTTCGACAAACCCCTCCTAAATTTTTTTGTCACGTATTTAAGGAATAGGAAACAATATGTTTGCATCGACGGATACAGGTCTAGAGAATTCTCTGCATTCTCTGGAGTGCCACAGGGGTCAAACCTAGGTCCTCTACTATTTATAATCTTAATTGATGACATTCAAGAATGCATCAAACATTCCACTTGCCTGCTTTTTGCTGACGATCTAAAATTACTTAAGAAAATTTGTGATGGTCAAGATTGTGTCAAATTGCAAACTGATTTAGATTCAATTTCATCATGGGCTGATGAAAATAAATTATTTTTTAATACAAAAAAATGTGTCGCTATGTCGTATACACGTTCGAGAAACCCTATCAAATTCGATTATTGCATCAAAAATGATATATTGTCAAAAGTAAAATCCATCAAGGACCTTGGGGTAGTCTTTGATCCCAAACTTACGTTTTCGGACCATATATTGCAGTTGACGACATCATGCTACAAGCTTCTCGGATTTGTCATAAGACTCTGCAAACAATTTTCCAATCCCGAGGCAATGATGACTTTGTACAGCTGCATTATAAGGTCTAAAATCGAATACGCCTCTGCTGTATGGGCCCCATACCAACAAAAATATATTGAAAAACTAGAACAGATTCAAAAAAAGTTTTTGAGATACATGTATTTGAGAATGCACGGAGAGTATCCGCGATTCATGCATCACGAAGATTTGCTTGCCGAAACGCGCTACCAAAGTCTCCACTCGAGGAGGAGTGGGGCTCTTGCAGTAACGGCGTACAAAATTATTAATAATTTAATAGATAGCCCATACCTTCTGGAATGCTATAAGTTGTTCGTACCGAATAACTACAGCCAGGGACGTCACCATGATCTGCTTTGTATCCCACGTGGCAGAACGGACGTACTGGCTCGGCATAGCATGACACGAGGTATGGCGCTGTTAAACAACGCCTCCAAGACTATCGATATTTTTAATAGTAGTCTTGAAGAATTCAAGAGGCATGTTAATGCTATTAATCTATAACTTGTATTATTTGTATCATATATATGTAGTTAATGTTACATGTGTATTGTAAATGGACACAGTCTGTAATACACAAAAAAAAAAAAAAAAAAAAAAAAAAAAAAAAAAAAAAAAAAAAAAAAAAAAAAAAAAAAAAAAAAAAAAAAAAAAAAAAAAAAAAACTTACACAGGGATGGGTTTTTCACGGTGTTTCAGATACATTTTTAAGACATTATTACAAAATTGTTACTGGCAAGTTGTTTAGATACCAATAAAAACGTGATAAAACCTCCCATCTTACTTTTACTTTAATTTGTTATTGTGAAACGATAGTGAAATTCCATCGGAAAATTTAATTTTCTTGAACGGGACAGTTCCGATATTTTAGGATTGATAGCAACTCTATTCGGAGGGGAATTTTAGGCAGTGCGTCATAAAAATAATTTTCTAGTCATCGTTGCGAAAGTAAAGTGGATAATAAATCAATAAAATCCTATTAATAACAACAACGAAGAAAAGAAAAGTTGAAGCTGAGTGAAACGTGAAATCATTTGAAACTAAATTAAGGCTTGGAAAGTAACTCGAAATGAATAACACAATGCATTTTTCAACACTCCAAGGACAAAAGCCTTCTACATAATTCGAATACGCTGGTAATTGCGCGAAATTAAGTGAGGCATTTAATGAACGATTTAAGGACGTGAAAAGAGAGTAAACGGATTTGAACATATTTGCTACACCGTTCAATGTCGAACCATCGAATGTGCCTGATAATCAGCAGCACGAAATTATTCAATTACAAAGCAATTACTAAAAGCTAGATATAACAATCTTCCCAAATAAAGTCAGGAATCACTGGTTATATTAAGTCCCTTAACATTTTGTATATAATACAAACATTAATGCCATTATAATTGCCACACTTCTGGGATAAAAAAATCACTTCACGAAATTTATTTTAATTAGATAAATAAATATAAAACTATATTGCGGGCAATAAATATGCTACAAAATGTAGAAAAACCATTCTTGTAATCAGAGTACAACTTAATTTAAGCTGGTTGACTAGAAGACTCCTATGCAGATTCATTCTAAAGGTAAAACCAATCTTGTGTTCACAATGCAAATTCCTGTTGCGGATTAATCTGCTAACCATAACGCACTTCGAAGGTAAAACCATTTTGGTGTTCCAGGTGCAGTATTAATTAAAGCTAGGAACTCACAATCCAATTCACTATGACAGAAAAAACAGTTTTGTGTGAATGCAAAGAAAAGATTCCTTGAAAAAATTCAATGAAAAAACTCCGTGTGTTTCCAACAACTTAATTTAAGGTGGTCGACTAGTAGACTCCTATGCAGAATCATTCTAAAGGTAAAACTAAACTTGTGTTCACAATGCAAATTCCTGTTGCGGATTAATCTGCTAACCACAACGCACTTCGAGGGTAAAACCATTTTGGTGTTCCAGGTGCGGTATTAATTAAGGCTGGGGACTCACAATCCAATTCACTCTGACAGAAAAAATAGTTTTGTGTGAATTCAAAGAAAAATTCCGTGAAAAAATTCAATGACAAAATTCCATGTGTAGTTTGGTATGCTTACGCATTTCGTAGAAACCCGTACTCGTTTTTGAAGTGCAATTATAAAATTCTAGTTGCTTTTTTGCTTCCAGTATTAAAGAAAAGCCATTTTTATATACTCTGTAAAATGGCTACACTCAATAATTTTAAGTCTCCATGTATGGATTCACTCAATAACTGAAACCAGTTCTGTGTTTAGAATGCAACGAAAAAAATTCCAGGTGGGGTTCCATTTTTTTACGCATTCCTCGTGTTAGAAGTGCATTAATAAAATTCTAGTCGCGTACTTTGTGGTTTTAATTCCCCACGTACAAACTTACTATATAATTAAAACCAGTTCTGTGTTTAGAATGCGACGAAAAAGTTTCATGTGGGGTTTTATCTTTCTAACGTTTCGTAAGAAACCTATCTCGTGTGTGAAGTGCATAAATATAAATGTGTGAAATGCATAAATACACAGTTATAAATTTGTAGTTGCATATGTGCTGCCAGTATTGGAGGAAAGCAATTTCACATTCTGAGTTATAGTTTTAATTCCCCGCGTACAGATTCAATATGTAATTAAAACCAGTTCTGTGTTAAGAATGCAACGAAAACGCATCAGGTTTTATTTCATTTGCTGACGCATTTCTTATGTTGGAAGTGCATTTATAAAATTCTAGTTTCTTACTTTATGCTGCCAGAATTTGAGGAAAGCCATTTTCATGTTCTGAATGTAGTGCATTTTGACGGAAACCATTCTCGTGTTCAGAGTGAAGTTATAAAATTCTGGTTGCAGACTGTGTGAAGCCAGAATTTCAGGAATACCATTTGCATGTTCTGAGTGTAGCCATAATTAAAGAGTGTTGGCAGTTACGTAACGATTTTTTTAATTAGTTGCAGTAAAACCAGTTCTTTGACTGAAATCGGAGTGCGGCCCGCGGGTTAGAGTATGAAAATCCAAATGGCCCGCGACGCTAAAAATGTTCCCCACCCCTGATTTAGACGAATAAGGTAAAAGCTTATTCTATAGCGTGATCTTCATGTATCTCTTTAAGACGAAGAGCTGGAGTTGAAACATTAAAAAAAAGTTGTTCACCAATGTGAGTCCGCATGTGACTCATCAGATCTTCCTTTAGAGAACATGAATAATTTCACACGGAACTTGTAAAAGGTTTTTCTCCATCGTGAATGAGCATGTGTTTCTTGAAATCTCCCTTGCGAGAACATGAAAAGTTGCACTCGGAATATGTAAAAGGGTTTTCTCCACTGTGAGTAAGCATGTGGCTCTTCAGATTTCCCTTTAGAGAACATAAATAGTTGCACTCGTAACATGAAAAACGTTTTTCTTTACTGTGATTTAGCATGTGCGTCGTCAGATGGCTCTTTTGAAAACATATATAGTTGCACTCAGAACATGAAAACGGTTTTTCTCGACTATGAGTCAGCGTCTGGCTCGATAGATGGCTCTTTCGAGAACATGAATAGTGAGTCAGCATATGGCTAGTTAGTCTGCCCTTTCGATTACATGAATAGTCGCACTCGGAACATGAAAAAGATTTCTCGCCAATATGAGTCAGCATATGGCGAGCCAGACTGCTCTTGCGAGAACATGAAAGATTGCACTCAGAACATGAAAAACGTTTTTCTCTGCTGTGAGTCAGCATGTGCGTCGTAAGATGGCTCTTTTGAGAACATAAATAGTTGCACTCAGAACATGAAAACAGTTTTTCTCGACTATGAGTCAGCGTGTGTCTCGTTAGATAGCTTTTTAGAGAACATGAATAGTTGCACTCGGAACATGTAAAAGGTTTTTCTCCACTGTGAGTCAGCATGTGGCTCTTCAGATTTCCCTTTAGAGAACATGAATAGTTGCACTCGTAACATGAAAAACGTTTTTCTTTACTGTGAGTCAGCATGTGCGTCGTCAGATGGCTCTTTTGAGAAAACATATAGTTGCACTCAGAACATGAAAACGGTTTTTCTCGACTGTGAGTCAGCATGTGGCTCGTTAGATGGCTCTTTCGAGAACATGAATAGTTGCACTCAGAACATGAAAAAGCTTTTACCCCACTGTGAGTCAGTTTATGGTCCATCAGATTGCTCTTTCGAGAACATGAATAATTGCACTCGGAACATGAAAAAGGTTTCTCGCCATTATGAGTCAGCATATGGCGAGTCAGACTGCTCTTGTGAAAACATGAATAGTTGCACTCAGAACATGAAAAACGTTTTTCTCTGCTGTGAGTCAGCATGTGCGTCGTCAGATAGCTCTTTTGAGAACATAAATAGTTGCACTCAGAACATGAAAACAGTTTTTCTCGACTGTGAGTCAGCGTGTGTCTCGTAAGATAACTTTTGAAAGAACATGAATAGTTGCACTCGGAACATGTAAAAGGTTTTTCTCCACTGTGAGTCAGCATGTGGCCCTTCAGATTTCCCTTTAGAGAACATGAATAGGTGCACTCGGAACATGAATAAAGTTTTTTTCCACTGTGAGTCAGCATGTGCCTCGTCAAACTGCTCTTACGAGAACATGAGAAGTTGCATTCGTAACATAAAAAAGGTTTTTGTCCACTGTGAGTGATCATGTGTTTCTTTAAATCTTCCTCGCGAGAACATGAATAGTTGCAGGCGGAACATGAAAAGGTTTTTTTTCCAGTATGGATACACAAGTGCTTTTCTAAATTCGTCTTGTGAGAGCAGGAGTAGTTACAACGGGAGCAAGAGAATCGTTTTTCCACGTGATGCGTCTTCAGATCTGTCAACGAATTAAAAAAAATACCGATAAGTAAGGCTCAAAAAGAATTTTTAAATAAAATATAGATTAATAAATTAAAGGACAGTAAACTTCATAAAAACGTTCAAAAATAGGATTGCATGAATTGTTGAATCTTACAATGAAAATCAGTTATATCTGCTGTCTGGTTAATTCTTCCAAAGCTTTTTGAGCATTCCTTTTTATCATGCGGCAGGTCAGGGTCAATTTCAATAAAAGGAAATCCGCCTTTATCTTCTTCGCGGGGTCCTGGTTCCACCTTAAAGGTAACGGTCTCCGAATTACCTGAAAAAACAAATAATAATATGTACATTGATCAGTGGCATGCAATATTTTATATAAAATTTTCACGTAAACTCAAAAAATATCGTAACTAGTCACTAAGCCGAGTAACCGCCCAACCTCTCACCTGAACCTTACAGATCAAAACCTAAATATAGATTAATTTATTAGTTGAAAAAGAAATATCACAGGAGAACAAAATTTAATAAACATTTTTTATTAATTGTTTTTGTGTTTAATTCGTAGAACTCCATTTTAATTTTTAGAAATTAAATTAAAATTAAATTTGATAATATTTGAGAAAAATATTTGACTCGATAATTACAAAGAAAATCACTCCTATTTTCAAAAATGTTCTGATCGAGTAACAGCATGGATTTAGATCGGCGAAATCTACAACAACTAATTTACTGTCCTTTATAAATACCACTCTTAAAGCCTTAGAACACAGCACTCAGGTTGATGTCCTCTACACTGACTTCTCCAAAGCCTTCGACAAAGTTAATCACCGTATTCTCATGGCCAAACTTTATGCTATAGGCATAAGAGACCCATTGTTATCATTATTTCACTCTTACTTGAGTAATAGAAAACAAAGGGTTAAAATAAATAACTTTGAATCCTTTAACATTGATGTAACTTCCGGCGTTCCGCGAGGAGCCTATTTGGCCCCGCTTCTTTTTAACCTTTTTATTAACGATATCATTAAAGTTTTTCTCACACACGTTTTTGGCTTTTTGCCGATGACAATAAGATTCTTAAGATAATTAAATCCCATCTTGATTGTTTACTTTTTCAACTTGATATTGATTCATTTAATGATAGGTGCAAAATTAAATGCATGGAACTTAATGTTGATAAATGCAAAATTTTGTCTTTTTATAGAACCAAAAAACCTATTCAGTTTGATTATAAACTAAATAATGTCTATCCCTCTACTGTCACATCTATCAAGGACCTTGGGGTCACTCTGGATTGTAAACTTTCTTTCCGGGATCACATTAATAACATCGTAAACGAATCACTTAAACTACTCGGCTTCATTCATAGAACTACCTCTGACTTTAAACATATAAAAACACTTAAACTCTTTACTGTTCGCTGGTCCGCCCTCACCTTGAATATGCTAGTGTCATTTGGTCTCCTTTTTATGCTGTCCACATTTGTTACATCGAATCTGTACAACATCGCTTCCTACGAGGAATTGCTTGGAGGTTAGGACTTGAAAGAGGAGAATACTCGTATGATGAAATTGAACAAACTTTAAACATTTCCTCTTTAGAAAAACGTAGAAAGGACTGTGATCTAATATGCATTTTCAAAATTACCAACAGTATTACTGACACACCTGCTTTGTTACAACTCATCCAGTTCAACATTCCTTCCCGTAGACTCCGAAATAATGAATTGCTGTTCCTCAATCAACATTCTACTAATTATGGATATCATTCTCCTTTATCCAGAATGTCGAGACTTGTCAACGCAAATCAAAGCATTGAATTTTTTGGTGTAAGCCTAAATGACTTTCGGCAGTCGTTACGCAATGTGGTTTTTTAAAGTCTTTTTAAATCCATCTTCAAGCTACTTGTAGTTATCTTCTATATGTACTTTAATATTATATGTATTTTGTCAATGCTCTTCATCTATATGTAATCTCCTTTCATTGCGATCTCTCTTTTTTTCTATTCGTGTTACTGTTATATTGTTAATTGGACTATTTGTCCGTAAATAAATTAATAAATAAAATAATTAAAAAATATTGTTATTATCAAGTTCTACAAGCATTTTAGAAGTCTCTTCAAAATTCATCATCTCTTAGACATCATAACAAACATCTCTTAGTGAATAATCACTTAAAAACAACCAGCAAAAACCATTACATATAGAACGAAAGAGTCTTAGATTAAATTTGCTTGAAGAATTAGCTTCAATGAACGAACGAATGACCCCAACATAACGCTTATTAATAAAGTAAGGAAAATTATTTATTCCCCACTACTAGTATGTTTAGCAAACCTAAACTATATAATGCACTTAAATGAGTCAAATCAATAACGTCATTCTAAATCAATTAAGAAAATCTTTTCACTTAGTGCAAGGAAAACCAAAGGGAAAGATTCCGAATCCCACATTATCACTCTCTCATTTAGTGTCTGCAAATTGCAAATTGGATTAAAATAAATAAAAAAACGCCTTTTATTTCTTGCAAATAGGTATGTTGCGGAGTTATAAAAGTAATAAAAAGTATAACTAATGTTATTTACAATCTTGTTGAAAAATATTATAAACGTATCTTAAATTAATTCATATGCAAGAACCCCTGTCTCAGGCGAAGGTGAAGGCCTCCTCTAAAGAATTATTTTTCGCACAAGCCAATTATATCGTATCTTATTCCTTTGATTGTTTCACTTAGTTCGATTAAACGTTCGTGCGCAGATAAAGTTCTGACGTTATAGGTTACTATGAAAAGCTCATCTTTTGTTTTGTTCGTAGGGTTTAAAATTTGTTTGTGTTTGTGTCACTTCTTGTATTTTTGAGGAAGTTTGGAATTTCTTCTTCAGAGAATTTTGGTCTTGATCTTCCACGGTGACCAGCCGGGTTGGAAGATGAGGTTTGGTTTTTATTGTTGTTTTTGTTTTTTGCATATTGCCTGTATCGGAGGGGGGCGGTAGTTGCTACAAGTTGTCGGCTTTGTTACGCTGAGCTCTGGACCTGTTTTGATTTTTATTTACTAAAAAGTTAAGCATGCTTGGTTTCATAATTCCTTTAGACATGCTAGAAATTCTTCTCTTTGAATGCTATTTATTTTTCTTGTTGGCCTGTTCTTTTGTTCCGTCGTCTGTAGGTGCTTCAGGAGTTAATGAAAGCATTCTCTTATTGCTGTCCGTGGTTTTGTCTTTGACGTGTACGACAAGTTTGTCGAATGAATTGATCATTCGATGAATTGGTTTTCGATGAATTGATTTTCGATGAATTGGTTTTCGATGAACTCGTTTTCGATGAATTTGCTTTCGATGAATTGATTTTCGATTAATTCGTTTTCGATGAACTCGTCGTGAACCTAATGAAGGCAGTTGATGATAGAAATGGTGGCTTATTTTTCCTCGATGCGCCCGGTGGAACTGGGAAGATATCTAACGACAACAAAACGAAAAATGTTGGATATCACGCGGTGCTTCAATGAAGGGATTCGACCCAAGTGCAACCCACCCAGTAAATAGTTTAACAGAAAGTGTTACAATAATGCCACGTGAATCATTTCATTTCGCTGAAATAAAGCAAATTAGGAATTCCCGCGGATGACATAAACTATGATTCTCTATTACAAAAAATGCGACTCTTATCGTTAAAAGATAGAAGAATACTCAATGATCTTATTTTTTTATTTAAAATAAACAATAACTGGTTTGACTCCCCTGAATTGGTATCGTTAATAAATTATCATGTACCTAGTAGAATAACTCGACTCAAAACACCTTATTATTGCAACAACACTCTCAGTAATGCAGAACAAAATTCAATAATACATCGTTTACACACTTTAGGTAATGAATTTGCTCATATCGATCATGCCGAAAGTATGTCATCATACAAAAGATGCATTAGACAAAATTTATCTGCTAGTACTACATAATAAATAATAAGTATAATCATGTAACCATAATATTATGTCCTACCAGTATGCACTCTAATACCTATGGCTTAGAAACATATCATAGGTACCTATTTTTCATATCGCTTTGTATACTCCGTAATACCTTCCTTTTATTTATTATATATATATTTTTAAATTTTGGTTATCTTCAATATTTGGCTCCTAAGTGCATTTCTTACTGTTTACTTGTCATACTTTTTTTATATTTATAACTTTTGTACTTTATATTATTTACAAAGGTAACTTATAGTTTATGTTATTTCCTGCCTTTCAACTTTTTATCTTAACTTTTTACTTTTACATTATACTTTATATTTTATAGTTTACACTTTTACTTTATACTTTCATTTTATACATCATAATTCTATTTACTACTCATTACCTTAACTCCTTTCTTTTACCTTTTGTTTTTATATTCAACTTTACATTTATATGTCACTTTCTTATGTTATTGTATTATAATATATATAAATATAATTATGTCAATGGCACATGTTGTGCCGTATGTTTTTGAAATAAATAAATAAATAAATGTCTTGCTGCCACGTGAATCACATTTCTTAATTCATTTTGAGTATTAATTTTAACTTTAAAAAAAATGAAATTAATTCAGCTAATAAGTTAACACAACAGTTATTGATTCTTAGGCGGTACGAAGTTCGCCGGGTCTGCTAGAATTTTATTAAATTCATTTTCTAAAAATGAATTTGGTTCATATTCATAATATGGTACTATATTACGGCAGTCAATCAAGTTATGTTTAGTTACCAAACGTTGGTGAATTATTTTTAAAACCTGATTGTGCCTAAATGTATACTCGGACGGCGCTAATACAGAACATCCCGATATAAAATTTTCTATAGTTTCCGTAAAAGCCAAACATTTTCTACATAAATCATCATTTTTTTTGTTTTTTTTTTAAACATATAACAAGGTCACAATTTTTCAACATTATGTTGTAAATTTATATTATTATTTAATTTATATTATGTTGTAAAATTATATACATTAAATACAATCACTCTCCTAATAAAGCAGCTACTTGTGCTTAGGAGACGACAACTAAAAAAAAATGCATTTGTTTAAATTAAACAAAAAATATTAGTGATTTTATGAGAAAATACAGATAAAAGTAATAAAAATAAAGGTTAGTTAATAAATGATTTAAAGTTTAAAGTATTGATAAGGCAAAAACATATTTCTAAATATGTAATACATATTTCTAAGCATAATATACAATAAGTTAAGTTATGAGGTGGTATTAGAATATTTTAATTTAATTTTTTTTTTTATATTTTTCGTAGATTTCTTCCGATCGTATATCAAGGGGTAATTTATTAAATAATTTTATACCCTTGAATGTATAGTGATGCTGTGCTGTTGTGGTTCGCACAAGTGGCACGGTAAATCCTCCAACAGATATTATTCTTTTGCTTATATTTAATTGTGGTAAATTATTTTTACTAAAGAAATCTTTATGTATTTGTAATAGTGCAATTTTCTCATAAATTTTTGTAAGTGGGGGAACCGGGAAATCTTGAAAAACATTTGTAGTTGGATAGTAATAGGGCTTTTTTAAGATGATTTTTATTAATATTTTTTTAATTGTTTCCAATGGGAGAAGGGTTGCTTTGTATGCACCCCCCCAAGCCACGATTCCATATTGTAGTACAGAGTGCGCAAGTGCATAATAAATATCTTTTAGTATTTTTAATGATACAGTAAGGCATGAATGATAAGGAGGTTCATCTCCCGGATTTGACCTTATTACAGTACATTTTCTAAAATCCATGAAAATTCATTTGGTAAAACCAATTACTCATTTGATAAACTTAAGTTTAACAGAGGGAATATTTCCGACAAACTATAAGTATACAATTATTATAAGCAATAATTGTCAGCCTGAAACACTCATTTATATTGAAAAATCTTCCGAGAAAAGATTCTTGCCGCCGAGCATCCAACCGGCAATCAGAAGGACACGGGTTCAAGTCCCATTGGCGGCAAGTATCTTTTCTCGGAAGATTTTTCAATATAAATGAGTGTTTCAGGCTGACAATTATTGCTTATAATAATTGCTACCCTCTGTGCTATGCATAAAAATCTTGTCTTAAACGTTAGTTTATAAATTAAAAATAATAATTTAAAAAAATACAATTATTTCACCTATTTATAAATCTGGAGATCCACAACAAGTAACAACTATCGCCCAATTTGTCTAATTTCAAACATTGGAAAGATTTTTGAAAAAAATGTTAAAAACCAATTGGTCAGTTTCCTAGAAATTAATAAAATTCTTCACAAAAACCAGTTTGGTTTTATAAAGTCACTCAGCACACAAGATGCTATTGCTAATGTAACCTCATACATCAACGAATCATTGGATAAAGGTGAAAAATGTGCCGGTATATTTATTGATCTCAGAAAAGCCTTCGATAGTATATCCCATGAGATTCTACTAAAAAACTGAACAATAAAGGGTAATTTTTCGGGATTACTGTCCATGGCTATAACGAATAATTTTATAAAAAAACTTTAGATTCGCCTTAATCACTATAAAAGGAAACTTTTTGCATCACGGCTGGCGGAAAATAATGCATTTTAATTTTCAATGTCGTTAAATAAAATTTCTCTTCGCGAACCGATACTACGACAGCCCTCTCGCTGCCGCCCGCCATTTTGTCACTATAATGTTGGTATCCCTGACCTCACACAAACAAGAGCCTAGATACGATTGTAGCCGACTTCGTGGGATACATGATGGGCGCGTAATTATGAAAAACAGAATTAATAATATAATGTAAACGAACCTCTAATCAGAATCACTTCAGAGTCTTGCTGAAGCACCGGAAAATTGATTGAAAAATTTATAACTGAAAACCGTGCTAGACATAAATATATTTTTTCATGCCCAAAATTAAACACTTCCTTCGCACAAAATTATTATACTTATCAAAGAAGACTTATTTTCAACCGATTACCGGATGAAATTAGAAAAATTAATGATAAAATCCAATTAATAAACACTGTTAAAAAAATATTTTAAAGATAATCTCAAAAAAAAAAAAGTTTCCGACTAATCTAATCTCAAGAACAACTGATAACTCAGTTTCCAAGTGATAATCCGTTTTTCAAATAAGTTAAATTTTGTTTTGTTTTTAACAACTAATTACAATAATTCTATTGTTTTTTACATTCACATTGTAAATTAAGAACTTATTACATTTTTTTTTTTAATTGTTTATTTGGCTTTCACCCATTAAGGGTGATCTTGGCCATTTATGAAAGTAAGTTACATATTTTTAAAATTATTTACATTGCCAGTTTTTTTGTAAATTAGTTACATTATCAATTTTTTTTAAATTATTTACATTTTCAGATTTTTTTAAAATTAGGTACATTCTCAGTTTTTTTAAAGTAGTCACATTTTCATATTTTTTTAAAATTAGTTACTATTTCAGTTTTTTACATGGAATAGATAAATTATATTAGCAAATACTTATAGACAATGGGCCAAGACAAATATTCATAAGATTATACAAGTTGTACTAACATACAGAGTTGGTATTAGTAGTAATTACAAAATTGTAGAGTAGGAAGATGTACAGGTTCCCAAAAATAGGAACCTATACAACTGTACACACAGAGTTGGCATTAATAGTAATTACAAAACTTAAAGAGTAGGAAGATGTACAGGTTCCCAAAAATAGGAACCTGTACATATTCCATACTTCCATTTTCATACAGAGTAACATACAGAGTTGGTATTAATAGTCATTACAAAATTGTAGAGTAGAAAGATGTACAGATTCCCAAAAAAGGAACCTGTACAACTGTACATAATAACACAGCTATAAACAAATGTATACGAATGGAAGAGAGAGAAATGTGATTGATGCTTAAATGTTGAGGCCATTTTTGTAAATAAATTTTGCTAACAAATAGTGAATTTCAGGAGAGTTGAGACTAAGAAGGCAGGGTACACTGGTAGGGAATTCAATTTTAAGTTTTAACAATTCAGGTATGAAGTTTGGAAAATGGTCATTGATAGGACACTCAAAAAAATTATGGTCTAAAGTATCCTCTGAACCACAATCACAATAAGGCGAATTGACTATGTGGAATCTGGCGAGATGGCTAAGACAACAAGTATGACCTAAACGCATTCGAATAATGGAAGAGATGTATTTTTTAGGCATGGAAGTGTATTTGTGAAACCAGGGCTTGACAGGAATAGAAGGTTGAATTAAAGAGTACTGGTGACCTTTTAACAGAGAGGATGATTTCCATTCAGAGGACCATTGGCGTTGTAACTTATTTTTTAAAATAGGAAAATAGTCTCTAACAGGAATAGGAATGCTATTTAATGGACCATGAACAATGGATTCCTTAGCAATAGAATCAGCCTTTTCATTTCCAACAATACCAAGGTGTCCTGGGATCCAGGCCAAGACCACTGACACGTGAGCCAACGACAAGGAATGCAGGAGGTCTCTGATAGAGCAGATAAGAGAGTCACTAATGGAATTGAGAGGGGATGCGCTTATTTTTTGTAATGAGCTAAGTGAGTCTGAAAGGATGAGGGCATTTCTAATGTTGAGAGATTTGACGAGATGTAAAGCTTCTATGATAGCTATGCATTCAGCAGAGAAAATGGAATATTCTTTGGGAAGTCTGTGTGGGAAACACAATTTCCTGTGAGGAGCATAGACACTGGCCCCACAATGGGAGTCCGAACTGAGTTTGGAACCATCTGTGAATATTTTTATATAATTTGGCCAGTTATTTTCAATAATTTTGTTGAATTCTGCATTATTGGATTGACCTGAGTTTTTAATATTTTTTTTACATATTCCTATAAATTGGTGCACCTTTGGATAGAAAGTAAGACTTTCATAGGGATAAGAGTATAAGGGGAGAGATTCATTGCGATAGGAGTTTGTGGAAACATCCAGGAAAGTGTTGAAGCAATTATAGAGAAGGGGAGGGGAATGTTTTTTCCAAAATGGATTCAAATTAACCTCATACTTTAACAATTGAAGTTTGGGAATCAACGGATGAGAAGTTATTGAGCATGTTTTGAAAATATATTTTTCTGCTAGGCATCGCCTTCTTATATTTAAGGGAGGTTCGCAGCATTCAACTTGCATTGCGTTGATTGGGGAAGATTTCATGGCTCCTAAGATAAGGCGAAGAGATTTAGACTGAATTTTATCTAATTTAAGCGAATTTGAAGTGGACATTGGATCAAACAGACAAGATCCGTAGTCAAGATGGCTTCGGATGAGAGCATTGTACAGAAGTTTTAAAGATGATGGGTGTGATCCCCACCACACTCCAGACAGAAATCTAAGGGGATTGATGTTGCTTTCGCATTTCATGATGACATGATTTATGTGAGAATTCCAAGTAAGCTTTAAAAACATTCCCAGGAACTTAACTTCTTTAGAGATAGGGATGATTTCATCGCCAAATCTCACCTGAATTTCTGGGAGCTTTCGACGACGAGTGAAGATGACAACTTTGCTTTTGGAGGGGGAGAGTTCAAGGCCATTAATATTTAACCACGCCAAAAGTTTTCTAAGAGCATTGTTGATTGCTGATGCTGCGATAAAAATATTACGGGATATTTTGTAGAAAGTCAAGTCATCAGCATATTGGAGTATGTTGCACAAGAATTGAATAGATTTTTCTAGATCATATGTGTAAATATTGTACAGGATCGGGCTTAAAACTGACCCTTGCGGGAGACCTTTGAAAATGTGTCTAATGAGGGGAGGGGATTCAGACCCATCTACAAAAATAGTTCTCTGGGAGAGCAAATTGACAATGAATTTTACCAATTTAGGCGGAATACCTATTGCCAGTAACTTTTCTTTCAGGATGGGAATATGAACATTGTCATATGCTCCACAGATGTCTAAAAACACTGCAATGCAATATTCATTTTTAGATAGTGCTAATTTGATATCTGTAACAAGAGAGGAAAGGTTGTCAAGGGTACTTTTACCCTTTCTAAATCCAAACTGGGAAGGGGAAAGAATTTGATTTTTTTCTACGAACCAGTCCAATCTATTCTTAATCATTCTTTCAGATACTTTGCAAAGAGTAGAAGAGAGGGCGATAGGTCTGTAGCTCGAACCTATGCTTGGATCTTTACCACTTTTGCAAATGGGAATGATATTTTGAATTTTCCAGTCTGGGGGAATAATGCCAGAATCCATAAAGACATTGATGAGAGAGAGAAAGTAGGTAAGAGAATTGTCATCAGAATGACGGATGAATATATTCAGGATTTCATCCTTGCCCGGAGCTGAGTCATTGAGAATTTCAATGGCTCTTTTTAACTCATCAAAGGAAAATGGAGCATCTAACCATGAAGAAGATTTTAAAGTGAAAGGCAAAGAAGGAAGTTCATCAAAATTAGGAACATAAGGGGGAGCTATTTTATTAACAAAGTCATCAATCCAAATAGCAGAATTACGAGATGGCTTTGGCAGGGAAAAGGAAGATCTAAACCTGCGAATCATGGACCAAACCTCCCCTGCTGGAGTAGCAGGGGATATATTGGTACAGAAATTACGCCAGCTGTTTTTTTTTTTTGAAACGGAATGTGCGTTTAGCAACAGCTTGGGCATTCTTGGCTGAGATGTAATTATTCATAGTCATCTGTTGGCAGTATGTCTTATTGGCGGCTTTCCTCTCCTTCAGCACTCTAAGGCATTCCTCATCCCACCAAGGGGGAGGGCGAGCTTTCGAGCCTACAGGAGATGATTTGGGGATAGACTTGTCAGCCGATTTTAGAATGGAATCAGTCCAAGATTTATAAGAGGAGGTGCAATTATCAGAAGAAGGAGAAGGCAGGGAGAGGGAAAGATCATGGATAGAATCTCTGAAACAGGACCAATCTGCTTTTTTTGTAATAAATTTGGGCTTACTTTTAAAGTGATTGGTATCCAACCGTTGAGCCAAATTCAAAATAATGGGATAGTGGTCACTGCCGCAGGGATCTGAAGAAATTCGCCAGGAGATTAGAGGATAGATACTCGGGGAACAGAGGGATATGTCCACCGCACTAGGATTCTGTCCAGGGTGACTAAACCTTGTTGAGGATCCGTCATTTAGGAGACATATGTTCAAGGAGTCCAAAAGGTCAATTAATTTGATACCTGAGGGATCTGAGGAAGAAGAACCCCAGAGTGGGGAGTGGGCATTGAAATCACCCAAAATGACCAAGGGAGAAGAAATTTTGCTAAGCATGTGAACCCACAGTGGAAGGTCAAATGGGGTAGAAGGAGGAATATAGAGAGATACAAATGTAATATTGGAGACAGTGGCTGCCACTAATTGGAAGGATGAATTTGGGGGTTTAATGGAAATAGGGGAGAAGGGGAGAGAGTTTTTGATGAAAAGGGCTGCACCACCCTTCCCATCAATGCGGTCGTCCCGCAGACATTGATAGCCACTCACCTTGAAGAGTTGAGATGGCTTGAACCAAGTCTCAGAGACGGCAGCAATCGATATGGAGTGTAAATGTAGAAGGCGGATGAGGTCATCCTTATTGGAGGAGGCGCTTCTACAATTCCACTGCAGAATTGCTGCTGTTGGGGCAGCCATTGGGAAGAAGAGAATACAAAGAGGAGAGTAACGAGGCAGCGTTGGACGGTAGAGAGTTATTATTGTTAATAACAGAGATAAGTAGCATGAGAAGAGTTTGAATAAAAGAAGAATTGTCATTAGAAGTATTGTTGTTTATGGAATTTGCATTTAGATCAGGATTGAAAGTACTGCTGTTAGTTGAATTGGAGTTAGAAAAGACGGAGTTTTGAGGAAATAGAGAGCTGATGTTACCATTTGGGAACAAGAGCTGGGAGTTATGGCCAAATTGATCATATCCAGGGGTTTTAATTGGACGAGAAGCTTGTTTTGTCATTACAGTTTTCTTGTAAGACAAGTTTGAAGGAGCACTAATTTGGGGTTGAGAGGCAACTTCAGCAAAAGATTTTTTAGAAGGAGCTATTAATTTGGAGGCATAGAAGTATGAAACGCTATTGGAGGCCATATAACTTTTTATGTTTTTTTGGCGAGAAAGTTCGGGGCAGGATGGATGAGTGGCTGTGTGCGAACCTGAACAATTGACGCAAGTGGGGGAATTGGAATGGGAGGAGCACTGGTCTGCTAAATGATTTTCTGCGCATTTAAAGCAGCGGGGAGAGGAGCGGCATGATTGTTTAGAATGGCCAAACCGACAACAATTAAAGCATTGGATTGTCGGGTACGAATAAATTTCCACCGGGAGAGAGTTGTGGAATAAATAAACGTGAGAGGGGAGGGACTGTCCTTCAAATGTCAGAACTACAGTTTGAGAGGGTTTCCAAACTACAGACTCAGATGATCGATCTTTGAAATTAAGACGCCTAGTCTTAATAACTTTTCCCGAAGATGCTGGAATAATGAGTTCTGAGATAAGCTCTTCTTCAGATAGGTCTACAGGAATACCTCTAACGAGACCCAAGCGAGAGATATTGAAAGAAGGGATATAGGCTTTAAATTTTTTTGCAGAGAGGGAGTCAATGGAATTTATGAATTTATTGGCATTCAACGCGGATGTGAACTCAACACAAATGCGAAATCTGCCCTCTGATCGGATACCACCTGGGGAAATGCCAAGTGGTTTTTTTCCAATGAATTTACCGAATTCAAGGGGATGTAAAGAGTGGCCAGGAGAGTTGTTTTGAACATAAACTATGAAGGGAGCTTTTGCTGAAGTCGGATACAAAGAAAGAGGAGAAGCTACAGGAACTGAGAACTGTAAAGAATCAGTTTTAGGAAGGTCGCAAACTTTCCTCTTTTTTGGAGTAGAGGATGGAACTTGAAGGTCTGTTATTTCTACTTCACTTCCAATGTCAAAATTTGAAGGGTCAGGGGGAGCGGGATCAGGGGGTTTCTTCCCCATGGCAAAGGCCATTAGGGCAAAAGGATATGAAACAAAAATAAAACACTTACTGGACTTGGTCAGCAATAAACGAACTCAAAAGAGGACAAAAAACTAAAAATAAAACTGATTAAATGCCAAAAATTCAATTTTTCGTATTAAAACGAAAAAAAACGCAACAGTGTTTTTCAACTGTCAAAATTCGAATGAAACTTATTACATAATATAGCATTAAAAATGTACAGTACTCTTCCAGACACAAGCTAATGCTTCTATGGAAGAGTGGTATTAACATATTTGAACATGAACATGTACGCAAATTATTACATTATCTAAATGTACATTATATTTTATATGCTAAAATAAAAAAAAAATAAAAGTGTTTCTTAATCTAAAAAAAAAGATGAGTTTTCTCATTGTGTCTACTGTGGAATTTATTTGACTTTTCCATTTGATGTTATTATCGATAATTGTTCCAAGATATTTTATTTCTTCTTTACTACTAATTTATATACAGTTTGAGTTACAGGGTGCGATTCTAAGGAGGCAATTTCTTTCGTGAATTTTTATGTTTAGATTTTTATTTGAGATATTCCCTGTTAGACTATAAGGTATAAAATGGGTTTTCTCGACATTTAGTGTGAATAAGTTTTGGTCAAACCATACTTATACGATATTTATTGCATTCTTAACTAATATTTCGACCTCATTCCAAGAATTTCCTTCAATAGTTATCACTGTATCATCTGCGTATGATATAATGTTTCCAATGATTGGGAGTTCAAAAAGTTCATTTACATATAATATGAATAGTAAAGGTCCTAAAACAGTTGCTTGTGAAATTCCAAAATCTATATTTTCTATTTCACTTAGTTCATTGTTTACTTTTACCTGTTGAGTTCTTTGATAGAGATAGCTTTTTAACCATGATTTAGCTTTGCCAGTTATTCCTATATTATTTAGTTTATTAATTAATTTTGAATGTGAGACACTATCAAAAGCTTTACGGAGGTCAATGAATATACTTAAGCATTTTTTGCCTCTTATCTAATGTTTTATATATAAGCTTAGTTAATTCTGCAATTACGTCTTGTGTGCTAAGTTTATCTCTGAAACCGTATTGACTAGGGTCAATACATTTTTGGTTATCTGTATAATCAGTAATTTGTTTTTTTTATTACTTTTTCGTGTATTTTTGCAATGTTGGATAATAAGGATATTGGGCGGTAATTGTTTACTTCTTTTGAATCTCCGGATTTATATATTGGGATTATAATGGCTTTTTGTAGTTTGGCGGGAATATTCCATATTTAGTGCTTTCGTTATTATATGCGTAATCGGTTTGGTAAGGAAATTGCAGTATTTTTTCAAGATTTCTGTGGTTATACCGTCATATCCTGGCGCACTACCATTTTTAAGTGATTGTATTATGTTTTCAATATTTTTTTCTGTAGTCGGTTTAAAAATTGAAAGATTGTTATTTGTTATTTTACCTTCATGAATATCATCAGGTTGATAATTTTGGTCAATTTTATATGCAAATTTTTGACTGACAGTAGCGAAAAATTTGTTGAAAATATTTGCGCACATTTTTGGTTCACGGATAGCATTTATATTAGTTCCACTATTGTTTATGACATTTATTTTAGACTTATTTTTATTCATTATTTCGTTTATAGTGTTCCATGTTTTTTTAGGGTTTTCCTTTGTGATGATTATTTTCTCCCTGTAAAACTTTTCTTTTGTGTCTTTGATAATTTTAATGAGCTTGTTCCGGAATATTTTGTATTCGTTTTTTACTTGACTATTGGTAGGGTTTTTTTTTTGTATGTATGAAGAGTTTTTCCTTTTTTCCGGATAGATATGAGTAATCCTTGCGTAATCCATGGTTTGATTTTCCTTAATTTAGAACTAGGTTGATTATTTATAAAGGTTGTACAGTCTGCGATATGAGCATTTAAAGTTTCTTCAAAGAAGTTTGCGCACATGTCTGGGTTTTGGCAATTTAGTATTGAGGACCAAGATTTGTTAACTAATTTATTATTTAATTTTAAGTTGTTTAGTTTGGTAATTATGTTAATATTTTTTCTAGAGTCATTTAATCCTGAGTTTTTATTTCGATAAATAAAAATATTTGTATGGTGATCTGTTTTATCATTTTTCCATATAATGGATTTAATTTTTTCTGTGTGTTTAATATTGCTCCATATGTGGTCCAGGCATGATGGCGATTGGTTTGCAAATTCTCTTGTGAAATTATTTACACATGATATAAAGTTCATTTCATTCATAGCATTTATATAATCTATTTTATTTTTACCGTGGTTGTTTGGACCAATATTAATATTTAAATCACCTATTACGATACAATTTAGATGGTTTTTGTTACATAGTATTTTTTATTAAATATAGATACATCAGAGCTGTGTGTTCGATATATTGCGATTATATTGAATGGCATGTTATTTAAAACAAAATTAAATGACAAACAGTTTGCGTTGCATATGTGTATTTCGGTAATATTGATATCACTAAATTTTTCTTTAGCGTATACTACAATTCCACTATTTTTATTAATCTGATAATTTGTATTGTAATTTTTGTAGTTTGGGATGATTGGTATATTTATATTTGCATGTATGTGCGCCTCGGATAGTATTATGAAATCTGGTTGTGAACATAATGTATTTAGGGATACCAGAAGTTCATCCATGTTTCTATTTATACTTCTTATGTTTAGGTGTAAGATTGTTAGTCTATTTATTGTATTGTTATAGATCTTATTGCATTCACTGGCTGATTCACATACGTATTCTTCTATATTTAGATTTATATCAATTTCACTTAAGTAAACATTTTCCATTGCATTTATTTAGGTGTGATAAAATATGTATATATAATTCTACGAGTAAATGAATAAGTACCTAATATTGCTCATAATTTGTGTAACGGTATTCTTGCTCGATTTCAGTTCATGTCTGGAATTGTAGGTGATTTAGATAATACTCGGAGACATAGTGAGTGTTTGTTTAATTGGCAGCAAAAATTAATTTGATTCGTTCTTCTTTTGATAATGATTTCAATATAAAATAGCGTATGTTTGAATATATCAATAGTACAAGTGAACATATACTGTAGAGATTTATTGCATATAGAATATTGGCAGTGTAATACATATATCAATAGTACATACAATTTCAATAGTACAATAGTACATAGTACATACATACATATATCTTTGATTTATATTGACTGGTCAGTGGTTGAGTGGGCATAGCGCTTGGGTCCCACGTGTCGCGTCGCGTGTTCGATTCCTCGGCTGGCTAAGTCCTCCATCACAACACAAGCAACATTTTCGGCATTCTGTGGTGGTAGTAGGAGATTTTCAAACATTGTTGGGTTATTCATAACCCGGGAATGTTCGTCTTTCTTTTTAAGAATTAAAAAAAATAATTGATTTATATCTTTGATTATATGCTTCCTATAATTTTTAGTATTAATGACTCTATCTTGAATGGCAAGCATAAATCCTTCTATTTCTGCGCTCAACTTTCCAATACTCAACCATTTGTTTAACAAAAGTTTGTCAACATACGTTTGGTTGAGATAATTGAAGTGTTTTACATGAATAATTTTATTTGACAAGGGCTCTAATAACTCCTGGTTAGTATTTATAAGAATTTTGGCATTTTCATCATATAAATTTAAAGGTGTAATGTTTCTATCTGCCTTGCAAATTATTTATTATTATATTATATTATATTATATTATTATTATATTATATTATTATGTTTTCTCTTAGGGTAAAAATAATCTCGTTGAATGTAATGTTCCAAAGACCCAATCTTGTCTGATTACGTCTAAAAGGGATCGAAATGAAAATCTAGTATCTTTCAACGGTAGCAATCTTCCGAACAGGCCCTCCATTGATATGCTTGGTGTAACCCTAAGTGACCAGCTCGGGTATGAGGGCTCCATCGAAGCCAGAGTAAAGTGAGCCTCTCAAAATCTGAGCGTACTGTATAGGCCCGCAGATACATTAATAGTACACAACTGCTAACCCTGTACAAATCACAAGTGCGCCCCATGGTTGAATTCTGCAGCCACCTCTGGTCTGGAGCTCCAAAATACCTGAAAAATACCATCGACTCTGTGCAGAAACGGGCGGTCCGTTTAATAGATTCTCCCAACTTAACAGAAGGATTGCAATCTTTAGAGCACAGGCGTCAGGTGGGAATGCTATCCTTGTTCTACCGGAATTACAATGGAAGATGCTCCGACGAACTAGCGTCATTGATCCCTTCGGCACCGGTACATAGTCAGGAAACACGCCAAACGCGTGCCCAACATTTGTACACGGTTGACATTTATCACATGCGAACGGGTCGTTTCTTCGACTCATTCTTGATTTCAACAGCTCGGCTGTGGAATGATTTGCCGGCCTCTGTGTTTCCTCCTTCCTATAATCTGGGTCTCTTCAAGACCAATGTTCATTCCTTCCTCTCCTCAAAAAAACCCTCCACACAGCATCCCAGATGACATAGGCCTTGAAGGAAATTATTTTCCTCAGGGCCTCCTGTGTGGAGTTAATGTAAAAAAAAACAATATATATATATATATATATATATATATATATATATATATTACACAAAACTAACCGGCTGTCTGAGAACTCTCTGCATATTGCAAACATTCCTTCTTTACATCTTGGAGGTCGAAGTCGAAATCCATATCCGTATACAGCATTACACCTCCGCCTTCTTCCTGGGGCCCTGGTTCCGTCTTGATGGAAACATTATCAGGATTTAGTAAATCCATGGCCCTGCTGTGATAGCGGCAGGTAATTGGTTCAAGCTCAAGCAAATGTACCTGAAACAGAACACAGTTTTAACGGGACTATAATTCTAATAAGCTTTAAATATTTGTTTTCGAAAACATAGAAGGGTTATTATAATTAAAGGTGCCTGTAAACGATCAAATTTGTTTGTCAAATTTACGTGTTTGTCAACTTATTTGAACGTCTACGGCCTTCTTTGACGTGCTTGTCAAATAAACTACGTGTTTGACGTGTTTGTCCGAAATTCTGATTGACGGAAAGTTTGAACGGTATTTGACAACGTTTGTTTGAACGTTTGCGGGGGTGTTTATCAAACAAACGTCAGTTTCGTGTTGCCATCACTATGGAGAGTGTTGCGTCATCAAATATTATAAGCGAAAGATACTTTTTATTGCATTTTATATCTATATATCGTGATCTGCCGCAACTGTGGAAAGTAAAATGCAGGGACTATATGAATAAAAATAAAATAAACATCGGAATCAAAACAATAACAGATTTATTAAAAGTATTTCGCGCCAATATTACAGAAGAAGACTATATTTCACTATTCACCTCACTTCAGACCGTATAAAATAAATGACAATAAACGTCAAAAGACAATTCCCGGCGAAAGCTGTAAATAAATTAACGAATATTTGACAAACTTCATTTGAACGTCTGCGGCCTTGCCAGGCCTTGCTCATCAAACACGTGACGAGTGGAATCGTTTTGTATGGGAGGAACATAAAGTCGATTTTTTTTTTAATATAATATATTTATTGCACTTTTGCCATCTCATTGGTAGTTCATCGATCCCTTTACTAAAAAAACTATTCCGACGGGAATCAATAAAATCTTTGAAGGCAGTTTGGACTGCCCCATCGGAGTTGAATTTTTTCCCTTGCAAGAAGTTATCCAAATTTCGAAAAAAATGGTAATCTGTTGGGGCAAGGTCCGGAGAGTACGGTGGATGTCTTAGACATTCCAATTGAAGCTCCTCTAATTTGGTAGCCGTCTGTTGTGCAGTGTGTGGTCTAGCGGTCAAAAGTTATAAGACCAACTTTTTGCAATTTTTAACCCCCCCCCCCCCCCCCCCCCCCGGTGACCAAAAACCTAAGCCTCCCGCTGCTCAATTGTACCAAGCGTGGTATTTTGAAGACCCCCCCCCCCCCCCCTGAAATGGTCACGTAGTATGGGTACGTTCCCTAATCATTATGATTATAAAATAAAATACAATTATAAATTATTTAATAAATTATTGTCAGTAATAAGATTAAAAAAAAACAGCTCTTTCTGAAAATGACGACATTTTACGAAAAACCTTAAAATTGCTGTAAATATTTACGGGTTGGAGATTTATTTGCATATTCTAAAAGGGAATTAAATTCTTTACAACTTCTTTCCAATAAATTTCTTTCTTTGATGAATATTTTAGACGATATGAAGGAATGTTTGATGAAAAATGTGAGGTAAAATGATTTTTTCGAAAATATCTACATTTCTGGAGCGTGTAACTCAAAAATGGCTGGGATTTAGAAAATTACTAACAGAATAAAAGTTGTAGATAATTTTATGAGCTTTTACTTATCTTCAAAAAATTTTCCTCTGCGACGCACTGTTTTTGAGAAACAAGCGGAAACCCGAAAATTGGGACTACCCCTCCCCCTCCCCCCCCCCCCCCGCCCCCTAGCTCTCCAACCTAGACACAGGACTTTTAGCATGTTCATAAGCACCCTAAACAAGTTTCTGAAGGAATCGCTTAGGTCCCTGCTCAGGCACTCAACACTTCCTTTTGGAGAATTCATTGACTGGACTATTCTGTCAGTTAGCCAATTATTTTGTTCGGTTTCACAAACACGAAAAATCACGCGAGACGTTTGCCGTCGTAATTAACAACATGGCGTTCCTTGAGAAATGACATTTCACGTTTTTAAAGGTAACAAAATCACCATTAAAAGGCAATAATTTTCAATTCCGGTTACTGAATTACTTATTACTAACCATTATCTACCTAGTACAAATTGTTTTACAGCGTTACTAATAAGAAAACGCCTTAACGATGGTTAACCAGCATATTTGTTACTTGCGCGGTGCACTGCGTTTTTACATGGTTACTAATAAGATGATCACATTATTAGGTTAGTTGCATTGTTTTTGCTTGATCTGCGCATGCGCGGCATCATTAGCGGCCATTTTTTTTTTATAAATTCGCGGCTTTTTTTACATTCGTGACGTGTAAAATATCATGCGCAATTATTTAACGTTTTTAAACATGATTTCTGTTTATGATAGATTCACTGTTATATTATTATCATAAATGAATATAATGTCTATTATTTGCGACATTTTTGTCAGTTTCTGTGCTTTTATAATGTATCTGTTGTTACTTTAATTTGGTTAAAATAAACATATAGGTTATTTCGAATAAATTATTTTTTATCCACTTAAGTTTAATAAAACTTCCATAAAAGTTATAATATTTAATGAAATAAAAGGCTTGTGCGTGTGTTAATAAATACCAAATTCGAGTTATCAACGTTTATATTGTTTGGAAGTGAATTCAAAGTGTCAGAATTTTTCTATTACTCTCTCGGAACAATTGTTATATTTTTTTATAATGTTTAATTGTATGAACGATATAAAAAGTGAAGTGACAGTTTTCTTCCAAATTCATTATATAAAAGGACTGTATTTTTTAAATTTAGTTTTCTTATAAATTTCTCTACACTTTCATAAAAATGTTTTGGTAAGAAATTTTTTTCCAATTTTTTCCGGGTTTGAATCTTAAAATATGGCAGTTTTTTAAAATTAAAGTGTATTTCAAATACAAAAATCTAAAAGGTATTTTTATCTAGTTTTCATAAATGGTATTTGTTTTTACGACACTATCAAAAATAAGAAATATATAGAACATTCAAAATACTTTGAAAAAATTCCAAATTTCGTTCACACATCATTACTAAAACAGAGACAAACTACCCCCTCAGGCGTGTAAACAATGTGTATTTATTTCTATGAACAATTTTTTTAATTAGTAATGTTTTCACATCCGCGGCCGTTTGTCAATTGAATAAAATTTTCACGAGGTTTTTTAGTAAGGCTGTAATGTTTTAAAGTGTGTTTTGAGCGTGGACTCGATAGGGAAATATTTAAACGTTGAAGTGGTATACATACTCGTACTTGGAAACAAGGATATAATTATTGTGACTGAAGTTTGACTTGAAGTTGACATTTGAAAACGGTTAAGAATCGACGTCAATCGAGGGATGACTAAATATATTCAATATTCTTTAAACATACACCGGTGTTACCTCTTATTAAATTTGACATTCGGCTTTCAACAGAATACGGAAATCCATATTTTTATAATGTGAGTATTTTAATCTATAATATAAAAATGAATCGCTGAATGTTAAGCGCATAACTTTCGAACGACTGCACCAAATTGGATAATTCTTTTTTTTGTGTGTTCGTTATTGTCAGTACAAGGTTTTTATAAAACTTCCGGTGAGCTCTGGCATTATGAAATTTGTATAAAAAATTGCTATCGGTGGCACGCGAGGAAGAGGCTATTGCTATGGAAAGCGGGAGGGAGGGAGAGATAGGGGGAGGGGAACCTGGGAGGGGGAAGGGGAACTCGGGAGGGGGGTTCGCGGGACGGGGGAAGGGCGGAGTGGAGTGGGGAGAGGGAAGGTGGAGGTGACGGAGTGGGAACGCGAGAGGGGAAGAGGCTTCGATGGAGCCCCCATACCTGAGCTGGTCACTTAGGGTTACACCAAGCATATCAATGGAGGGCCTGTTCGGAAGATTGCTTCTGTTGAAAGAGACAAGATTTTCATTTCGATCCCTTTTAGACGTAATCAGACAAGATTGGGTCTTTGAAACATTAAATTCAACGAGATTATTTTTACCCCAAGAGAAAACACTCTCGAGGTAACCGTCCATTCTTTGCTTCAAAGCCCTACGAGCTGTTGGAGTTTGTGAGCCCTTTTGGGGGCTTGTCAAACAAAAAGCTATCATGAACTGTACTGTCATCCGCATAACAGTGAATTGGTGCACATGACAAAAGGTCGTTGTTGTGCAACAAAAACAGAGTTGGAGACAGAACCGATCCCTGCGGGACGCCAGCATTTATCGAGTGTGAGGAAGAGGTGAAACCATCGACTACCGTCTGAATCGACCTCTCCCTCAAGAAGTCGGCAATCCACGTACACAAGGATGCGGGAAGTCCGTAAGAATGCAGTTTGTTGACAAGTCCTCGGTGCCAAACCCGGTCAAAGGCCTTGGAGATGTCCAGTGCAACCGTTTGGGTCTCACCAAAACGTTCCAGGCATCGCCCCTAAACATGCGTCACATACGCGAGAAGATCACCGCACGAACGGTTCCGCCGGAATCCGTATTGACGATCGTTAATAATTTTGTTCTTCTCGAGGTATGTGAGCAGTTTGTCGTTGATCACACGTTCCATCACCTTAGACAGAACTGATGTGATCGCTATGGGGCGGTAGTTGGCCGGGTTGGAGCGGTCACCCTTCTTTGGAATAGGATGGATAACCGCTTTTTTCCATCCAGAGGGCACAGAGCCAGTCTTCAGGGACATTTTAAAAAGCTTCGTCAAAATTGGAGCTATTTCTGCAGAGCACCTCTGCAGTACCAGGGCAGGTATTCCGTCAGGCCCACTAGCTTTATTAACATCAAGCCCTCGTAAAACATGGAGTACTTCCCGATGCCGGATCCTCAGCTTTTTCATACGAAAACCGCAGTGAGGAACCGACGTCGGGACAGCACCTTGGTCATCGAGGGTTGAGTTATCCGCAAACATTTTACGTAGTAAGTTAGCCTTTTCGGTGGCGGTGTTTTCTAGTGAGCCGTCATTACATAAGTCAGTTGTCGTCTACAATACCACAGATAAAATTGGCACCACGGGTTATTGTAAATGCGTCGCAAAAATGGCAGATTACGGCTTTTTAAGTTGCATTGATTTATTTTTTTATTAATTTTTATTCCATTAAAAAAGAAAATTACATTTTCACCATATGAATATTAATAGACCAGAACATAAAGGTGAGGGGAAGAAACCAACTACAGCGGGGCGCAGAGCGGGAAGATGAATTCGGTGATATGTGATTCGTCAATAACTCAATCTGAGAGTATATGGGCATCTCGCATTATAATATCACCATTTAGTTCTTAAAAGTAAACTCTGCTCTTTAATGAATAGACCTTTTTACATGGGAGCGCGAATTGCTCGCCGCGAAATGAACAAATTTACAAATTCCAAATACAGCAAAGTAAAATTCGCATATTTTCA
This sequence comes from Limnephilus rhombicus, assembly GCA_929108145.2. Taxonomy (NCBI): domain Eukaryota; kingdom Metazoa; phylum Arthropoda; class Insecta; order Trichoptera; family Limnephilidae; genus Limnephilus; species Limnephilus rhombicus. Next base: position 36,130,399 of record OV815289.1, read on the forward strand.
TAGTCTAATATTTTGTTGACGTATTTAGTTAAGACACTTTTACAAATGTTTCATAATTTACTTACCCCACAAAACAGCGCCGAGCACACGCCATGTGTGTCGAGTGATAGTGTGTGTTACAAAAACGACCATATTATGTAATATGAATAAGCTTATAATAAAGTAAAATAATTCTTGCCTATGGAATGTAATACGACAATTGGGTTTATTCTCTTTTTCACTTCTATTTTTACATGTTTTCAAAACACAAGCCACTATTTTTGCCGTGTTATTTCGTAAAATGCACCGATGAGTGCTCGACGCTGGCTCGCAAAAGAATGATGACGTCACATTTTTTAGATTCACGCGAAGCCATACTCGATCCAGCCGGTTCCAATGGACCCGGTATGGGGAGGGGGAAATAATACGCTTTTATCGCTTAGGGCAGGTCTATTAATATTCATATGTCTATGATTTTCACTCATTTAACTAGAAATAATGAAACACATTAAACTAAACTTAATATAACAATACAGCGCTACTCTGTCATTAATAGACAATCAAATATGACATTTGCCGGAAGTACCAATCTTATAAAATAAAAATAAACTCGCAGTTCATCATAATTTAAAAAAAACATCCCAGGTTTGGAATGGTTTATTTGGCAAAGCGGGGTTTGTCTACCGGGTTTGTGCAATTATTCTAATACATTTCTTTCCATGTTCTACTGTTATAAATACAGGTATAAACTTGTTAATAATGCATTCACTTTGTTTTACAAGGCAATAATATTTTTTCTATGATTGACAGCATTGATCGATTGTCTTTATTTCAAGTAAAAACGATACATATAAAATGACGTTAACGCGTAAGTGAATTAATTTAAACAAAATTAAAATGTTGAATGCATATTTTTGCAAGTTTTTTTGTTTCCCCCGACATAAATACTTACTTTTCGTGATAATAAAGCTAAATCTAACTTTTTAAATAAGAAATATTGCGTAATAATGACGGAGGTCTAGGATTAGCATAAGAATGCGTGAGTAGATGCTTTCGTATATAAAAAATAAACCCTAGACTAGGTATTTCTGTTCCTCAAACCAAACGTCAAATGGATTCCCTAACTTAGGTGTACTGATTGGCGTAAGTTAAGCTAAGTCGCGATAGAAACAGCGTAGTTTGAGCGTGTTGTAGTTTTAATGTTAAAATAAATAACACCAATCAAAGAACGGTGATCGCTCAGTTTTATTTGGAATAACGGCCGCTACCAAAGTGTATAGCGTGATTAAGTAGCGTAAGTTTTAGTACTTACCAATTACTTTCACAAGTTTGTGATGATAAATTTAACAGCGTGGGTTAAACAGAGTATGGAAACAGGATGCAACGACTGGCGTTAAAGGTAAAGAGAGCATATGTCAATAAAATTTATAGGTTATGCAGAGATAATAAAGAAGGTCATAGATAATTATTTTAATTTCATTGAACCTTGCCTTATGATGATTTCATTATGGGCCGTTTTCTGAGTAATTCCAAAATATCCACGAGATGGCAGCACGGTGTTTAGCGGTCCTCCTGTCATCTTATCTGTGGACCAAATCTATGGACTGACGCACTGACGTCTTTCAATGATTGATCTGTAATTTCGATAGCTATTTGCAATTTGTTTTCCGACAAGTTTAGCCAAACCTAGTTTGCTCGATTTGTAAGTAAAATGCACAAAAAGTGAGATGCTGCTCGGAGCCACAGACCATGCTGTTCAACGGCCTCAACGCTAAGCAGGCTCTCAACGACGATGGACTCCTTATCGTAGCGCTGGTTCTGCCCTTCAAACCATACGTTGAATGTAAGATATGGATTTTATTATACCTCTAATACTTTAACCAGGGATTTAACCGGTCTTTTAAATGTGATTAATTTTAAGTGAGTGGTACTATGGCACCCCCAATCAGGGTATGTTGTGAGGCTGAACTGAATGGGGGAGGAAAGAATATGAGAAATTTGAAGGCTGGGAAAAGCCTGGCTATTCACAACTGGTCACCTAACACAACAATTGCCATTTCAAGCAATGTATCGCTTCTAAATGGTGGTTTTTCACCGGCTGTTTGGAAGGGCTTTGAAAGAATGGATTTTTAATAAAGATCTTGAAAAGACCACTATTAAATAGGGAGGAGAGGGAAATATTCCTAGTATATAGGGAAACATTGCATGAGAACAAGTCGATGCTGCTGTCATCTACTGTGGATGGATGTTCCGCTCTTGTCCGGCGAATTTCTTGCTGGTGAACCGATACCAAAGGGATCTCATCAATTTATTAACATTATCTGCTACGTGTATTGCCTAGATCTGAATAACCAGACAGTTACCAATTTCCCCCAGACTCAAAAGCTGCTGTTTTGTTACTATTAATTTTTCATTATTTTTGACATAGGTAAAAGCAAAGCTTAAATCTCAAAGCATAAAGCTAGAGGCAAAAATCTAATCGCTTAACACTCAAGCTTAAAGCACAATCTTTAATTTCTCCCAACTATGTCTAGGGTATTGCACTGGTCGTCTTCTCTCGGATTCCTTGTACTATTCAATTATAATTTTCAGACGAATCTGACCACATGGCGAAGGAGCGTCTGCCCATCCGAGGAGCACGTGGAATCCTTCATCAGCTACTGCGCCACCACCGTGGGAGTTCAGTCGTTCAGCCAGTAGTAGGACTTCAACCAGTCCTACTACTGGCTGAACGACTCCATCTTCATCATCAAAAAGGACCCAAATTTCCCCGAAACCACGGCTGAATAGGAGTTTTAATAGGTTTACTTATATTACCTCTTATCACCTTTGTATTTTGATATCCCTCATCTGTGAAATAGATTATATTTCTATTGAATGTTTTCAATTAAATATTAGCATATAAAAAATCAATGGTTTATCAAGTAAATTATAAAAATAAATGTTAATTAATATTGTATAGTATGGGGATTGGGAGATTTTTTCGATTAGTTACCCCAAAATAAATATGTGTCCAAATACATAGTGTGCAATGCTATTTATTACCCCTCTGAGACTTGAAATTGAGAAAAAACAGACTTATTTATTCTACACTAGTTGCATATTTAATTTGCTAATCTTATTTTCTTTATTTTAACAGGTTGACTGTTCACAAAGTATCTCACGTGTTGACCGATGCTACCAGAACTATATAATATTAGGATGTAAAAAAAAAAAAAATGCCAAAACAATAAATAATTTATATATAGTGTTAATTATTTGTTGTACTGATATGTTCTTCTGTGTGTATAATGTTTGTAAATGTTTTACGACACATTTATATTATGTCTGTAATCTCGTTCTTTTCATATTGACCTCGAGAAATAAAAGAAAGTTTAACAATTATTATAAGCAATAATTATCAGCCTGAAACACTCATCAACATTGAAAAATCTTCCGAGAAAAGATACTTGCCGCCAACGGGACTTGAACCCGTGTCCTTCTGATTGCCGGTCAGCTGCTCTTGACCACTGAGCTATGGGGGCTTATCAAATACCCGCCAAATAATTCAATATATACTAGTGTTTCATTCAACAATTATTACTGCTTATTATATTTTTTCCACCTGAAAACAACCAACTTTATTTTTGCGAGAGACACATTGTAAGTGTTAAATCCCTCGCTAGGTGGCGTCGAGACAAATTATGACTACATTTTATTGGGGAAATACTTAAACTTGTCAAATATTAATTATTATTTTTAATTTATAAACTAACGTTTTGACAAGATTTATAAATTAAAAATAATAATTAATATTTAACAAGTTTAAGTATTTCCCCAATAAAATGTAGTCATAATTTGCCTCGACGCCACCTAGCGAGGGATTTAACACTTACAATGTGTCTCTCGCAAAAATAAAGTTGTTTGTTTTCAGGTGGAAAAAATATAATAAGCAGTAATTGTTGAATGAAACACTAGTATATATTGAATTATTTGGCGGGTATTTGATAAGCCCCCATAGCTCAGTAGTCAAGAGCAGCTGACCAGCAATCAGAAGGACACGGGTTCAAATCCCGTTGGCGGCAAGTATCTTTTCTCGGAAGATTTTTCAATGTTGATGAGTGTTTCAGGCTGATAATTATTGCTTATAATAATTGTTACCCTTTGTGCTATGCATAAAAATCTTGTCTAAACGTTAGTTTATAAATTAAAAATAATAATTAAAAGAAAGTTTTTTTTATTTATTTATATATTTGTTAAATTATTTTGTGTTAATAAACAATAATCTTTTTTAAGTCTGAAAATGTCCGTAATAGGATGAAACCGGTCCTGGTGAAATATAAAATTAGTGGAAGAAAGTACAAAAGTGTTTTAATTTGGCAGTAGCTGTCGACACTCACTCTTTATTTTAATAAAACAAATATAATAATGACCTTTTAGTTATTTGTTTTTGGGGTGTTATGCCGTGTTGCGCTACCTCCTTTTTTAGCCAACGTTTCGGACAGCGTTGCAATCAGGGCAGATCTACCGGATCTGCCCTGATGAGGGACACTGCAATGCTGTCCGAAACGTTGGCTAAAGAAGGAGGTAGCGCAATACGGCATAACACCCCAAAAACAAATAACGAAAATAGTTTGGCCGTGAAAATCTTAAAACGTATCATAATAATGATCGTTTATTTCAGAATGTTGTGCAATGCAATACATTCCATATTTTGAAATAGTTCAAACATTGATAAAATAACAATGCATTCATACATAGAATGGAACAGAAAATAAATGAAAAATAATTATAGTATATAATAATAAATCCAAAAAAATATGCAAATATCCGTTCATGGGGGATATTTGACAGGCTCCCATTTTCAGAAGGGCATCAGGGGGGACTCCATCTCCATCCAGGCAACCATGGCAGTGATGATGGTATTCTTCAACTGGCGTAGTCTGCGCCATAAGCTTCCCCTGCGGTGAAACAAAGGTTTATTTTAATATAAACAGTTAACTTTTCCTTTTTATTATGTCTGTGCGTCTTTATATAGAGTCAGTCTATCACACGGAGTATCAAAAGACAATACGACTTCCACTGCCACGTCTTCTAGATTCACAGGCAACGCCGCTTCATCTTGTGGTTTTGGTTTTGTAGAATTTATATATATTTTTTCACGTACTTAGGTATCAGACGCCTTTCCTGTCTGTTTCTTAATTCTAAATTACCTACTTCTAAGGAACTACACCTTTCGGAATAAATTCGGTGTTTGGGTAAAATTCCTAAAAAATAAAACTAGTTATTTTTATACTAATTTGGGGTCGGGGAATCCGAATCTGAAAGAATTAGGCGGCGGCAAGCAATATTAACTGAATTAAACGACTTTAAAAAATTTTATACACATACAGGAAAATAGCCATTTTGGAAGCATTTTGATTCCTAGAAAATCAAACTAGTTATTTTTATACTAACTATGGGCTGGGGAATCCGAATCTGAAAGAATTAGGCCGCGGCAAGCAATATTAACTGAATTACACGACTTAAAAATTTTCTATACACACACACTTGAAAATAATCATTTCGGAAGTATTTTGACACATGTAGTACAAAGATCATAGAAAAACAAGAAATATACAAAAACATGTGCCGGCAGTGTTACCAGCTCTCAAAAACATACCTTATAAATCGACCAAGTCTTCTTCGTCCCTCGTATTAACACATTAACCTGATAAATTACGACTATCTCAACGGCGTATTCTTAAATCAAAAGTATGAAAATTCGTAGTCTTAAAAATGCGTAACCTAACCTAACCTAACGTTAGGTTTGTGTAACATGGTTTGTGCCCCTTTATACCGCCTGCTCGCGTCCCTAACCTAACCTAACCTAACGCTAGGTTTGTGTAACATGGTTTGTGCCCCTTTATACCGCCTGCTCGCGTCACGGCAAAAAAACATCCCTGTTTTCAAGTAGTTTAGCGGCTACGCTAGGTTTGTGTAACATGGTTTGTGCCCCTTTATACCGCCTGCTCGCGTCCCTAACCTATCCTAACCTAACGCTAGGTTTGTGTAACATGGTTTGTGCCCCTTTATACCGCCTGCTCGCGTCACGGCAAAAAAACATCCCTGTTTTCAAGTAGTTTAGCGGCTACGCTAGGTTTGTGTAACATGGTTTGAGCCCCTTTATACCGCCTGCTCGCGTCCCTAACCTATCCTAACCTAACGCTAGGTTTGTGTAACATGGTTTGTGCCCCTTTATACCGCCTGCTCGCGTCACGGCAAAAAAACATCCCTGTTTTCAAGTAGTTTAGCGGCTACGCTAGGTTTGTGTAACATGGTTTGTGCCCCTTTATACCGCCTGCTCGCGTCACGGCAAAAAAACATCCCTGTTTTCGAGTAGTTTAGCGGCTACGCTAGGTTTGTGTAACATGGTTTGTGCCCCTTTATACCGCCTGCTCGCGTCACGGCAAAAAAACATCCCTGTTTTCGAGTAGTTTAGCGGCTACGCTAGGTTTGTGTAACATGGTTTGTGCCCCTTTATACCGCCTGCTCGCGTCACGGCAAAAAAACATCCCTGTTTTCGAGTAGTTTAGCGGCTACGCTAGGTTTGTGTAACATGGTTTGTGCCCCTTTATACCGCCTGCTCGCGTCACGGCAAAAAAACATCCCTGTTTTCAAGTAGTTTAGCAGCTACGCCGGGTTTATGTAACATGGTTTGTGATACAAAAGAACGTGCCCCTTTATAACGCCTACTCGCGTCAAGGCATAAAAACTCCACAATACTAGTTGGTGTACCTTCCTAAAATATTTGAGAATCAATTATAAAAAATAAGTACTTAAAATATAAACATGTTATTTTACGTGATAAATATTACTGCTTAATGGCAACACTTAATTTTGTGTGGTAAAAACATCTATGTTATCGTGTTTTTCTATGATCTTTGTACTACATGTGTCAAAATACTTCCGGAATGATTATTTTCGTGTGTGTGTGTATAGAAAATTTTTAAGTCGTGTAATTAAGTTAATATTGCTTGCCGCCGCCTAATTCTTTCAGATTCGGATTCCCCGGCCCATAGTTAGTATAAAAATAACTAGTTTGATTTTCTAGGAATCAAAATGCTTCCAAAATGGCTATTTTCCTGTATGTGTATTAAATTTTTTAAAGTCGTTTAATTCAGTTAATATTGCTTGCCGCCGCCTAATTCTTTCAGATTCGGATTCCCCGACCCCAAATTAGTATAAAAATAAGTAGTTTTATTTTTTAGGAATTTTACCCAAACACCGAACTTTAGCCCACCTTTCAATAGCTTTTGCCAGTACAGTACATATGAAAATAAAATTAGGCTCAAACTTCCATACTTGCGTGATGTAAAATACAAATTGGTAATTTGATTTTTTTCCTAAAACACTTCTACTGAAAATTAAATTACAATCACGAGATATACAGACATGGGACGAGAAATGCAAAGCAAATTAGATTGCCAACAATGAAGAATCAGCTGCCCAGAAATCTCGTGCCAGACAGTTCGATAACCGTGTAATAAAATTATTGCAATAATTGAAAATGTTTAATTTAAAAAAAGGAAATAAGATATTATGTCTACCATAATTATTAATGTTAGTTGTGATTGACTACACTTGTATTTAAAGGTACGTTTGTCAAATAATGTCAACTGCGAAAGAAGGCAAAACATTGTGTATAAAATTTTGTGCATTTTATGTCAAATGTTTCTTTACGTGTTCATTATACTATACAAGTACTCTTTATATTATATTGGGGATTCAATTATAGTAAGATATTAATTGAATGAGTCATGTACTTACTGTTATGGTTAATATTATTGAATACATAATCGGTGTCCCTGAAATGAGCTTGACAGACTACAGAATCAGGAGTCGGTGCCCATTTGGAACGCCGATTGAATGAATCCATTTCGCTTTCAAGTCTTTCAATCTTTGGGAAACTCGTGCCCACCCCTATTTCTACACATTGGAACACTACAACAGGTTGACGGCATTATTATAATATTTAAAAACACTAAATTGCGCCAAACGGCCTAAAAAATGTATGGGATCTGACAGTTAAATAAAATAGTTGGACCGTTAGGACTATAGCGAACCTAGCGGCCAAAATCGTTTGAAAACGGCCCAATGTACAAATGATAATACAAAAGGTGTAGCTTATAGGTAGACCCCATTTCTTCCAGCTAACCACAACATACACGTTATATTATAATATTATACAAAGAAGAATATTATATCTAATGTTTATAAAAATAAGAGAAAATACAAATATACCAATAAAAAAAAACATATGTGAGGTATTCACGGTGTTATGACATTGTTTATAAGGAAAGTGTTTAGTGACGATTTGAATTTGTGTGTTTCTTGTATGTGTTTAAAGTTTAATTATGTGGAAGGTTGTTTTATATATATACTTTAATGGCCATGCAGTATGGTCCATTTTTGGAATATTGTTTTGTTTGCTTTTGGTATTACTTAATAAGTTTTCTGTGAACATTGTAGCGTATTTATGTGTTGAGTTTTTTTGTGGGAACTTGTCTGTAGATGATCGCACTAACATGCTCCATTATATATTATGTCTGTGACTGTCAGAATTTTCAGATTTTTAAACATAGGTCTACATGAATCCAGAAGAGCAGAGTTTGTAATTTTTTTTATAAACATTACAAACTCTGATTATAAAAACATCTTTGGTGTTTACTGTGTTTCCCCAAAAAATAATACCGTATTTTATTATTTAATATACATAACCGTAGAATGCGGCTATTACTGATTCGATGAATATTTTTCTCAGTGTGCCCAGAACAAAATAAAATCTACTAATTTTTGCTACTATTTTTTATACATATTCTTTCCAGTTTATATTTGTATCTAGTTGTATTCCCAGGAGTGAAAAAGTTTGGGAAGGTTCGATAACATTATTATTAAAGTTTACATTTATGTCCATAGGTGTAGCTTGCACTGGACAAAATTTTAGAATTTGAGTTTTGTTTGTGTTGAGTGACATTATGTTGTGATAACAGCCAGTTTGCTATTAATTGGCAAGTCTCGTTAACTTGTTTGTTAAATCAATTCGTCAACGCCTCCATTACATTCAAACAACAAAGCGGTGTCATCAGCAAACATTGAACATTCTGTGCGAGTTCATTTATGTAGATAAGGAAGAGGAGGGGCCCAAGAATGCTTCCTTACTACACACCCTTGTTAATTAAATTGTTCTCCATTAGGATTCTACCATGTACTGAATCATTTTTTCGTCGATATTTGGAATTTGAACTTTCTGCTTGCGCTTTTTTTAGGTATGATTCAAACCTTTTTAATGCTAAACGTCTTATACCCACATGTTCAAGTTTAATTAGAATAAGTTTAGATTATGTTAGGTTAGGTTAAAAGGGTTAATTATTATAATCTATCGTTATTTGCTCATCGTAACGTATTATAATATGATACTATTCTTAAATTCAAATTAACATTATTGCAAAGTTAAAATTGTAGAAACTAACTTTGATGCAAATGTATTGGCGATGGAAAATAAAGTCCATGTTTTTAACATTTTTTTTTCTTTTTTTAACCAATAAAATACCCCAACGACCATAGTATAATTATGTAATCGTCATGTCCGTAAGTCTTTATGTCGGTCAAGATAATATCACATACAGTGGATCATTAGCCATTATTGCTTGGAATTACTATTACTTTTCTAATGATAAGCTTTTATTCCTCACTACATTATTGATACATTTGTCCGTAAGGCATTTTTTTCCTCTATTATTAATGGGTAGTACAAAGAATTTAGTTATTTATCCTCGTGTGAAAATAATAAAATCCTGCACATTAGTCATTTTTCCTGCCTAAATTCTAGGCACTTTTGACTAAAGTGCCATTATCTTCGGAACTATTAATATTAGAAAAAAAATATGTATGATAATTGGTTAGGTTTGATAAACGCATTTATAATTTTCAAGCGGCAATAAAATCAGATAATTATTTTCAAAATTATGATTTTTTTAAACTTTCAAACAGCTCTCTTGAACATTTAGCATAGTGGCGCTTTAGCCATTTATCCTTTTCAGCGTCGATATTTATAATATACTAGCTGGTACCCTTTTATCATTAGGGGAAAAAGAGAACCATCTGCCTCCCCGTATGCTAACCCGCAACCGAAGAAACAGCAGTTGACATCCTCTACGAAAACTAACAGAACAAATGCATTTGACTTGATGAGGGCTCGGTCTAATTCTCTTACATGCCAACCAACAGGAAAATAACAATAGCAATCAACTATCGGCGAACGGAAACAAGAACATCAACAAAAAGATAAAACAACACAACAACACACCTTCCCCCAAGCCGACTGGTCCTCGTGGGGGAAAAGACCAAGACACTTTAAAGATAAACAACAGAACTTCAGATATGCAAAGGATAGAGAAAAATAGAAATCTTTAGAGGAGGCCTATGTCGAAAGACAAGCTGTTTCTAAAAATAATTACCCGAACCCTGATAATTTTGAATAATATAAAAAAAAATAAAAATAAAAACATCAGAAAAATGTTTTATAAGTTTCAGCAATAAAGGCTAATTTTATTTTATTTTATTTTTAGCTGGTACCCGGCATGCGTTGCTATGCCATTCAAATAAATAAATTGATTCTCCCTGCATGTCCTTTCCCGTGCATCCCCGTTCCCTTCCACCTTCCCCACCCTCCCCCTCTCGCTCATGTCTTCCCTCTCCGCAAACCCCAACTTCTCCCTGCCTTCCTGCCTGCCGCAAAAATATATGAAATCACACATTTTCATTCAAACAAATGTCATTACGCCAGAGCTTACCATTATGGACAGCCTATGTTACTCGCTGATAATGTAGCTTTTTAATGGTGATAGAATTTTTCAAATCGGTCCAGTAGTTTCGGAGCCTATTCAATGCAAACAAACAATCAAATCTTTCCTCTTTATAGTATTAGAAAGATACTTTTAAAGAAAGTCAAATATTCCCGGGTGACAAATAACATGACAATATTTTAAAATCTCCTACTACCTCCACAGAAAGCGGAAAATGTTACTTGTGTTGTGATGGAGGACTTAGCCAGGCGAGGAATCGAATACGGGATGCCTGGGTGAGACCCCAACGCGATGCCAACTCAGCCACCGACTGGTCAAAATACATATCTGTATACGTAGGTATAGATTTAAAATATACCTTATTATTTATATATTTTACAAACTTATTAATAAAAAAATAAAACTAGTTAACATTTGGAATAGGATGTTACATTATTAAGGATTTTTGTTATCAAACTTCGTCAGCGCGCGACAGATCTGACGATTTTTTAAAGTCATGCTTCTTTTAACCGAGTCCGGTGCTAGCCAAGTTTGAAAGAATATTGTAAGTTCCCTGTTTGCTTTTTGCCGGGACGCATAGACCCGCGTCGATAAAAACACCGGCTAAAGTCTGTCAGCGCGCTAACGAATTCTAAAAAAAAACACATTTTTATTGCCATGAAATTGATACGCCCTCGCCTTACGGCGGGTTCAAAATAAAAACTATCAACTTACAATTAAAGAGGAACAATTAAAAAAGCTACTGATTTACGAAACGACACATTTATTACATTAGGACACAAAAGGCAGGTGTTAATTATTAATCTAAGGTTAGTCTTATACTAGGTACTTAGTTAATTAGTCTTAAAATTAGAAAGTCTGTTTGCTTAATTCTACGGAAAAGTCTTTATGTAATTGTTCAGAATCTAATCACTTCGGTGGTTAAATTAAATAAAATGTTCAGTCACTTCCCTTTGGTTGCTGATGATGGAGTCTCCGCGTAAGCACACAGTCACTAGGCACTTTAAACTTAAGTTCTATTTTTTTCACTTGTTATTGCACAGGTAGGAAGTTGCGAGAGTTCTTTATAGTGAAAATATGTGCAAAGTGGAGTTTGCACAACTCCCTGATCGGAATTTTCGCGGTCACTTGGTTGGACTTCCTGGCGGAAGTTTGCGAACGTATCGGCGGTTCTTGGTCGAAATCCGCGAGCGTGTCTGGTAATTTCCCTGGTCGGGAAATTCCGCGGGGTCACGTGTAGTTTGGAGAGCGTTTGCAGAGCCCGGCCGGGTTGCAAAACACAACTGTTTTTTACCCCTGGTTAGGATTCGGTTCGCGCGGTTCCCGGCGGTCGGGACACTCCGTTAGCGGAGTCGAGTACCAACCCCTAGGCCGGGCAAATGGTGACTGACTTCGTGGTGAAATTCTCGCTCGTGTCTTCCTTCTTGCTCTGGGGTAGATCTCCAAAAGTAATTCTATCGGCGGCAGCGGCTTCGTGGTCCAAAGGAAAAGGTTAATTGCCTTCGCTCGACGCGGTGATATTGGATTTTATTTTATTGTTTTGTGTGTCCCTGCCGACAATAAGTTCTAACTTTCCAAATTTTATTAGGGTCCTTAATTGCTTTCGCCGTTCTGTGTTCGCCGCTAGCCGCAAATTTTATTATTATATTATCCTCCGTAAAAATAATTTTATATCATTCTTCATTGCTTTCTAAAACTATATGACTATTTCCAGTACTTTGACTAACTTTAAGCTCTTTGTGTTTACCGCCTACTTCTATGCTAGCGACCTTATTGTAAATGGTTCACATTTATTCAGTTCCGTGAATTTTTGGCATTAAAATACCTAAAGGTATATCAAAATGAACAAGTTCCTACTTACCTACGATTTCCACGCACTTCCACGACAGATCATTAGTCCGTTATGTGCACTAGGCTTAATAACGAACAATTCCATAGAAAACTTTATTACTTTATCAATGTTATGTCAAATGTCAATCCTTATCTGAGGTTCGTTATTTCGCTTTCGTGCCGTGCGAATTATATGCCGCCACCTTTAACAAACCCGTTAAAATTCGTGCATAATATGGTTGAAAACTTCTATAATAGTGTTTAGCAGTATTTAATGTCTATTTAAATATAACGGACATCGCTTCGGGTCGGAAAATTTGCAGTCTGTCGCTATCACTTTGAAGTCTGCCTTGCAATGGATCTCAACTCAGATGTTCCTGTCAAGGTGGAACCAGGGGCTTGTGACGCAGAGGAAGAAGAACTGCTTCATACGGAAATCGATATAGACGAATCGGATCAGTACGTCGAGAATAATCGTTCTGCAGGTAGCCAGACTTTTTTTCACAAGTTCTTAACCCCAGAAAGATAATCATACTTTGATGTACCGAATATTTTTTATTCAAACAGTTAGATTTAGGGGTGAAATGCAGATCCTGCCAATGTCTGGGAATTTAATAAAAAGGCACTTTTTAGATGAGAAAAGTGTGGAGAAGATGAATAAAAAATAAATTAAGGCGCGCTCGGCAAAATTGAGGGAGATACAGCCGTTCAAAGTATTTAAAATTTCTCTTCACAAACTGATATTATGACAGTCCGTTCGCCATTTTTTCACTGTTTATGTTGGTATCCCAGACCTAATACGAACCTAGATACGATTGTAGCCGACTTCGTGGGATAAATGATAAGGCGCGTAATTATGAAAAACAGAATTAATAGTAAGCCAGAATCACAAACCATGTTACACAAACCTGACGTAGCCGCTAAACTACTTGAAAACGTTGTAGGCGTTATAAAGGGGCACATTCTTTTGTATCACAAACCATGTTTAGCTGTCTAGCTGTTGTTTGCATCAGGTCAGGGATACCAACATAATAGTGACAATTGATAAAATGGCGGGCGGGCTGTCATAATATCAGTGCGCGAAGAGAAATTTTAAATACTTTGAACGGCTGTATCTCCCTCAATTTTGCCGAGCGCGCCTTAATTATTTTTTATTCATCTTCTCCACACTTTTCTCATCTAAAAAGTGCCTTTTTATTAAATTCCCAGACATTCGCAGGATCTGCATTCCTCCCAGATTTAGCTCTATTATTACGAAAAGTGAGTATTTATCTCGGGGGAGACAAAAAAACATGCAAAAAATATGCATTTAACATTTTTATTTTGTTTAAATTAATCTGCGAACGCCATTTTTATATGGAGGCGTCTACTAATATCTACAGGAATTCCAAAAACTGAAAAAATCGAACTAATATCTATGAGAACCAAAGTGTTGACGAATATCTACAGCTCAAACTGTTGACTAATATCTATGAGAACCAAAGTGTTGACGAATATCTACAGCACTGGCAGAGGTTGGATTTGCTATTATGTATAGCATATTGGAATAACGTAATATTGCGTATGCAGTTTAAAAAACTTAATTTATGTAAGTATGTATGTAAAAATCCCTAATATTGGACTATTGGACACATTTAGCTGATTAGTCCAACCTACGCTCTGTAGATATTAGTTCAACCTACGCTCTGTAGATATTAGTCAACACTGGGACCGTCATAGATATTCGTCCGACCTTAGCTCTGTAGATATTAGTCAACACTCTGAAGTTCGTAGATATTAGTTCAACATATGAGCTGTAGATATTCGTCCGACATACAGGCTGTAGATATTAGTATCTGGAGTCTTTTATATTTAACGCTTTTTTTACATTTCATAGACAATCAAAAAATGCTGCCAATCATAGAAATAATATTATTGCCATATAAAACAATATTTTTTTTCATGTTGAATGCATTTTTGACGAGTTTGTACCTGTATTTATAACAGCAGATCATGGAAAAAAATGTATTAGAATAATTACACATACCCGCTAGACAAACCCTGCTTTGCCAAACAAACCATTCAAAACCTGGGATGTATATCTAAATTATGATGACATGCAGCTTTGGTAGATTAAATCTCAACCCAATAATTTAAATCAGGTACTTTTTTGTTTTTATTTTGACGAGAATTTATTTTATAATATTGGTACTTCCGACAAATGTCATATTTGATTGTCTATTAGTTAAAAAAGGAATATTCCGTATTATCTGTGCATCAAACTTCGACAACACGAACGTTCCGTATTATCCGTGAGGTGGACTAACTGCATATTTACCAGATAATCATATGTTAAATTGACGCATTAGTTTTAAATAGCTGGAATATTTAATTATGTTAGTTGATTTGAATAAAACAATCGGTAAGTATTATATTTTTAGAAACAAATGACATAAGAAGTAAAATACTTTGTGAATATATATTTATTTGATAAACTTCTTCAATAATCAGCAAAACTTAGGAATAATTTTTCTTTTATCTCAAATCACTTATTTCTTACTAATTATCAGCCTTTTGGAGTAATGTACTAAATAATTAACATACAATATTATACAAGGGCTGTCTGTAAAATAAGGTCTTCAAGTTACTGCGGTTGCGAGAACAATTTTACGCGAGATCCGTCAATACTGGCGTGTAGCCTGGTTTCTCTACGCCAAATCTCCACCACGTTGCGTTCTCATGTGACAAATGTCAACCGTGTACAAATGTTTAAAAGCCGTGTACACCCAATGCCTGTGCTCTAAGGATTGCAATCCGTCTGTTAAGATGGGAGAATCTATCAAACGGACCGCCCGTTTCTGCACAGAGTCGAGGGTATTTTTCAGGTATTTTGGAGCTCCAGATCAGAGGTGTAATTACCCTTTAGACGTAATTTTAAGATGTATTACGCTATATAATTAGATGTTGTGACGAACCAAACCCCGGTTTAAATTCATTCTCAGCTACTTATAGTGTACGGAAAACAGTGTATGAGTGCAAAAACGTGCGCAAATGGTGCAGAGAATTAAAAAGCGTGCCGGACGGCCATTGGTTTCAGACAAAAAAATTGCCGAAGTGGAAAAAACAATTATTGCAGATCGACGGGGGACGGTTTGGGAGTTCGGAGATATGATCCCTGATGTCAGTAAGACCTCAATTGACAAGATTTTGACAGAACATTTTGGAGACCACAAAGTCTGCCCGAGGTGGGTCCCAAAATGCTCACCGAAGATCACAAAAAACAACGGATTGAAGCAGCCCGCGAATTCCTTGAGTGCTACGACATCGATGGTGAAGAATTCTTGAACTGTACTGGGGATAAGACCCGGATCACACTTCACGACACCAGAGACAAAGGAATTATCCCAGTGCCATCGTTCAGATTCGCCAGACCAAAGTTTAAAAAAGATTTGCAGAGCGTAGCTCAAACCTGGCGGGTGTAGCGAGTGGAGGCTCCATCGTGAACGGTTGCCACGCTGAGACTAAGCGTCACAGAAGGTGCAACGTGGTGGGGATTTGGCAAGGGGAAACCAGGCTACACGCCAGTGTTTCAGGTTTGCGTGTAAAATCGTTCCTCGCGACCGCAGCACCTTGGAGACCTTATTTTACGGACAGCCCTCGTATTTAATAATAACATTTAGTTGTATAAAAATCAATCAGATACAGCTTTGGAACGTATCAATATTTTGCTTTTTGACTCATGCGATTGTTATATCTCAAAACTGGTGACACCTTCGCAATTTGGGAGGCGGGAATGGGTACCGCCGCTCCGGAAACCTTTATTGGATAACCAACACCTCTGTCATAGGTCACCCCACGTGTTTCGCTACGTTTGGTGACTTAGCAGGGGTGCCCGGGTTCATGGGGTGGGGTTTGTCTAGGTTGTGGAGGCGGATGACCAGGACACACTGAACTCCAGTTTCCTATACACCCCTTAAACCCTTTTCCTTCCCAGAACTCTCCTCCCCTTCCTTTCCTTAAAAAACCCCCCACACAGCATCCCCAAAGATGACATATGCCCTGAGGGAAATTATTTTCCTCAGGGCCTCCTGTGTGGAGCTCATGTAAAAAAAAAAAAACCTACCTCACCGACACGCGCGCCCCACGGAAGGTCCAAGCAGCGAGTGAGATGTCTGAAAAGCACAGCGATGGAATCGCACTAATTCGAATGAGAGAGCAATAATTCTAACATGCATGCGTAAATTTTAAGTAGACTATCTTTCCAGGGTTAATAAACCTTATCTTATTCCATTTCTCCGTTAATATGGAATATTTCGACGACACTTAGTTATATTTTGTGTAAGTAAATATGACGTATTTTCCCTTAGCCGACTACACCATTATATAAGTGTGCCGGGCGGCAACTGCTGGAGGATCAATTGTCATGGAACCGAACTGAACATCTTTACTTTGAAGAATGTCGGCAGACGACGAATAGCTTGCGTGGGCGAAGTCTACCGAATTAATGCTGAATGAACTCCCATAGCACGGCGCATCCCCTCAACTGTGCCGCATACCGCACGACCACCCTTTTTACCAACATTACACATTTTGCATCTTTTTTTCACATTAGCTCCTTACGGGAGGCCCTGAGGAATTTCCTTCAGGTCCTATATCATCTTAGGGGGATGTTATGTGGAGGGCTTTTTAAGAAAAGCAAGGAGTGGAAGTTCTGGGAAAGAAATAGGTTTGAGGGGTGTGGTAGGAATCTGTCAGTGTGTTCAGGAATGACGGATGTATGAATCCATCCCTCCAACTGCGGTGCAAGGCGATGTGTCAAGGGATTCTAGATGGAGAGGGCAAAACACCTCCCTCAACCAGTCTCTCTCGATCCAGCCCACCACGCAGCAGGTAAGCAGACGCATCGGCCGCCAAGACCTGGACAAACCTTACCCCATTAAACGTAGTGAATCACTCGGGGTGACCTATGGCAGAGGTGTTGGTTGTCCAATAAATGGTACCCAAAATGGCATCTACTTGAGATGGGGATTTATCCGAATTAAATGGAATGGTGTCCCAGATAACCGAATTGAATTTATATTAATTTCTTTATTAGGTTTCTGTTCCTTGGATTTTGTCCGAAATAACCGACTGTCCCGATAAGCAGGTGTACCAATTATGTGGATATTACTGTGTTTCATTTAATAATGTAATATTTAGAATGTTTTCCAATTACAGGAAGGGAACGTAAAGTCATGGTGCCATTGAAAAGAAATGAAGGTCCTCGAGAGAGTACGCACCAAAACCTCTCAAATCAAACTTCACGCATGAACTCTCTCCCATCCACTACTCATGTCAGGTATTCCCGCTGCAACTTTTCTAGTTTCTTCTCTTCCTGTTATGAATACCATTAAATGTGGAGACTTTTATCAATTGTAGCAGCCAGCCTCTGCTACCACATGCTCTGGATTGTTTCCAAAATATATGGATCTTTCCAGAAGCGACGCCCATGTTAAAATGTTCGAATACCGAACTAACGAGAACGTTCCGGCCGCCTCTCGTTAAATACATGTATACCTAAAAATCCGGCATTACGATGGCTGGATGTGTAGGTACATATCGCATCGATAATGAGCTGGAGACCTACCTACCTCTCACGCGTTCCAGAAAAGGTACGAACCATGGCGCGCCTGAAATGCACAGTTCGGGCGCCTTCGAGAAAGTCGCCGAGTGAAGAATTACTACCAGACAATTTTCAACTTTGAAACTAAATAATTTATCTTATAAAATTGCTAGCGAGTTCCCATTGTGTTGCAATGCCTCTTAAATTAAGACCCATTCGTCACCATTCCCCGTTCCCCTCCGTTCCCGTCTACCTTCCCCACCTTCCGCCCTCCCGAGTTCCTCCGTTCCCCGTCTACCTTCCCCACCTTCCGCCCTCCCGAGTTCCCTTTCCGCCCTCCCGAGTTCCCTTTCAACCTTCCCCGCCTTCACCTCTCCCATGAACCCCCTCCCCCTTCATCGTTCTCCTCCCCCATCCCTCCTTATTGCGCAGTTTAAAAGATCTAAGCGTAAGCGACTTCATTTTATACTTAATAAAGATTAGTCTAGAAGTCCTCCGCCGCATCTGTCTTCTGTTCGCGATAAACTCAAAACTACTGAACGGATTTTCATACGGTTTTCACCAATACGTAGAGTAATTCATGAGGAAAGTTTAGGTGTATAATTTGTCAAGGTTTTATGTAAATTGGTTGAAATATATAATATATAAATGAGAATGTCTGTATGTGGTGGACGAGTAGGCTGGCAAGTGGGCGTTATAGATTTGATTTGTATGTAAATTAACAGATGGCGGTGGTTATAAAGGTTGGGTAACCATCCAGTAGATGGCGTTGTATTTCGTTAGCCACAGCAAGGTGTGGCCAAGTCAGCTAGTAGGAAATAATTTCATAACTTCAGAGCTCACTATTAATATATAAAAACCATGCGCACATTAAATATAAAATATTTACGCTTATATTTTTAAAGAAGTAATTAACAATTTTATTTCAATTCTGCTCAAGCGAAACTCTGAATATAACTATAAAATTTCAATTTATCCAAAGCATATTTTTTGTATTCATAATGTAAACCAATCCGTAGTAAAGATTAATCTAAAATAATGATTTCAAATTACGCTGCGCCTTCGCTTGTTGAACTCGGATCCAATACTTTTTCTCCTGTTGTTCTTCCAGTAAGAAAACGAGGTCAAGCCAGTGGCAAATAATTTTCTTGATCGACTTCATGATGAACCACCTAGAGTAATAATGATTTCACATTAAGCTTTGCCATCGCTTATTGAACTCGAATCCAATATTTCTTCTCCTGTTATTCTTCCAGTAAGAAAATGCGGTCAAACCAACGGCAAATGAATTTCTTGATCGACTTCATGATGAACCACCCCGAGTAATAATGATTTCACATTATGTCTCGCCTTCGCTTGTTGAACTCGAATCCAATACTTTTTCTCCTGTTGTTCTTCCAGTAAGAAAACGAGGTCAAACCAGCGGCAAATGAATTTCTTGATCGACTTCATGATGAACTACCCCGAGTAATAATGATTTCACACTATGCCTCGCCTTCGCTTGTTGAACTCGAATCCAATACTTTTTCTCCTGTTTTTCTTCCAGTAAGAAAACAAGGTCAAACCAGCGGCAAATGAATTTCTTGATCGACTTCATGATGAACTATCCCGAGTAATAATGATTTCACACTATGCCTCGCCTTCGCTTGTTGAACTCGAATCCAATACTTTTTCTCCTGTTTTTCTTCCAGTAAGAAAACAAGGTCAAACCAGCGGCAAATGAATTTCTTGATTGACTTCATGATGAACCACCCGGAGTTTGCAGCTGGCAGATATTTTGGGGCTCAAGGTCCGCAAACCAACCGGGCCTTGTGGAAGAAACTAGCAGAACAGTTGGCTGAAATTGGACCAGCTAAATCTGTTGAGCAGTTGAAGACAGTAAGTACAGACTACCTATTGCAGTTCTCTCTCACTAAGTCACCCTAAAACTAACGAAAATATGAAAAAGAACAAGATAACAGAAAAAGATAATGGTCGCAACTGGGACTCGAACCCAGACCTCTCGTCTAACCGTCTAATGATTGATTACTATTTTTTTATTTGGTTACCTGAATATTTACAATGAATTTAAACTGGACAGACGTCCTTTTTAGGCTAGACACTAAGTAGTTCTGTTCTGTCATAGGTTTAAAATTTTTGGTACATTTTAATTTTGTTTAGCTTTTTGATTTGAATTTAAAGTGTGTTGTTTTCTCTTTTTAATACTGTTTTCTTTGTGTGAATACCTCTCAAGAGTCCCAGCTGCTCCCATCTGGAGCCAGTGAGACTATGGCATCCCCAACGGGGTATGTTGTGATGCTGAAGGTAGTGGGCAGGTGAAGATGTGAAAGAGAAAGGTAGGGGAGTACCTGGCTATTCAGATCAGGTCACCAAACACGGCTAAAGCCATTTCAAGCAACGTTTCAATTCTGAATGGTGGTCTTACACCAGGGCGATACTGAGAGTATCTTCCACTCTGGAATGTGCCGCAAATATACTATATATATATATATATATATATATATTTTATATGAATTAATTGTAAAATAACACAAATAAATTTAATAAAATTTATTTGGCCACCCCGGGATTCGATCTCGCGACCTTCGGATTGCGAATCAAGACCCTTATTACAGCTCGACCACGCCGGTCGTCAAAGATTGTGTAACAATTTCTATGAGACTTATATAAGCTGTTCCCAAAAGCGAATAATTTAGCCCGAAAGGTTAAATTTAAACCAAAAAATGGAAATTGTATGTAAGGTCCATAGATGTGTTTGTTTGCCTTTACAAAATACATGTTTTCATTTTAAGCAATTTTCATTTCAATGCCTTAATTAGAAGTAATGTTGAATATGGAAGCACTACTTGGAATCCTCATTACTGCAAATATGAAAGCGTCTCTATACGAGGGAAGCGTTGCTTGTGTTAGGTTGAACGGTGGTTTTACTGGGTAGTTTGACATCACAAAAGATATCAAGCAAGGCTGCGTAATGTCACCATGGTTATTCAATCTATACATGGATAATTGTATGCAAGAATTGGAAGAGGTGGGATTGGGCGCGAAATTGAGTAGTCTGAAGGTATGTTGCCTGTTTTATGCTGATGATGCGGTACTGATTTATAACACTATCGAAGATCTACAGTCTCTCATATCAAGGATGAACCAAGTATGTGTGAAGAATGAGTTAATGATGATTGTAAGCAAGTCTAAAGTCATGGTGTTTGAAAGAGAGAGTGCGAAAACAGTATGCAACATAGTTGTGAATGATGAATACTTGGAGCAGGTGGATGAGTTTGTGTATCTGGGTAGTATGTTTACGAGAGATGGGAAGGCTGATAGAGATATTGAAAGAAGGGTGAATGCCGGTAACTCCATTAATGGAGGACTAAACGCCGTTGGCTCTAACAAAAAACTATCAAAAGAAGCGAAGCTAGCAGTCCACAATGGAGTCCTGGTACCTACCCTGATGTATGGCAGTGAGGCCTGGAACTGGCAGAGGAAGGATGAAAGTAAACTGAATGCTGTTGAAATGAGATTCTTGAGGCGTATGTGTGGTAAACCAATGTATGATCGTGCGAGAAATGTGGATATCCGCAAAGAATGTAAGGCTGATGTAAGCTTAATGAGTAAGATTAAGAAAGGGACCCTCAGATGGTTTGGGCATGTAGAGCGAATGAACGAAGAAAGTAGTGTAAGAAGAATATACAATGCAAATGTGAATGGTAGAAGAAGTCGGGGACGCCTGAGGAAGACATGGCACGATCAAGTGTCACGGCCATGTCAAAAGTCAGAATAATAGAAGAGAATGTATGAGACGATGTGTGAATGTGAGTGAGGCAAGGAGTGTGTGCCAAGACCGAGTTGTTTGGTGGTCCGTCCTCTCTGCCTAATCCTAATAGTTAGTTAGGTAGTTAGAAAAAAAAATGCTAAGACTGTTATCTTTTAAATGTGGATTACAAGAACATCTTAGATCATATGACATGCGACTTGAATACTTCAAAATTAATACACTTAAAATCAGGAGGCAATTGACTGAACTAATATGTTTACATAAAATAATTCACGGCCATCTTGATACTTCATTGTGTCTTAGCAATATTGATATAAATGTTCCCAATTCCCATTGTTTAAGACATCATAATATGTCACAATCCAGAGGTCGCGGGTTCGAACCCGGCATGCGCAAATAAATTTTATTTGAATGATTTGTGTTATTTCACAATTAATTCATTTAAAATAATATATAGTATATTTGCGGCATGTTCCAGAGTGGAAGATACTATCAGTATCGCCCTGGTGTAAGACCACCATTCAGAATTGAAACGTTGCTTGAAAATGGCTTTAGCCATGTTTGGTGACCAGATCTGAATAGCCAGGTACTTCCCAACCTTCCTCTTCCCCAACTCCTTCCCCTCCCCACTACCTTCAGCCTCACAACATACCCCAATTGGGGATGCCATAGTCTCACTGGCTCCAGATGGGAGCAGTTGAGATTCTTGTGCGGCATTCACTGTAAAAAAAAAAAAAAATGTTTCACATGAACACATTTAAAAATAATATCGCCTATTTTAGCCCTCTGACCCAAATGTGTCGACTATATAATAAGATAGAGTGTGCTGAAGTAGATATTTTTGTCGATAATAGAGAATTCCAGTCCAATTTTTTATTTTTTTTAATGAATAATTTTTTTTTTTTTTTTTTTTATTTATTTTTTATTAGAAATAATATATTACAAAATTATTACATAAAATTTATAATACATTACTCCCAATGAGTTTAATAAAACTCATTTTGGGAAGGACAACATTATACATCTAAAGGAAAATTATTTTTACATAAGAACACGGAAATCAATGAACAATACATAGATTTTTAAATGGACTAGACACACTTGATACAGGTAATTGAAGAATATACAAGAGTTACAAAGGAAGACAGATAAATTCGTCACTGGTTAATAAAGTTGCTGAGAAAATATCCTTTTAGAGCCTTTGCCAATATTTTTTTGTTTGATTCTGGTAGTTTTAGGACATTAGGTAATGCGTTGTATTGCGTATGTGCGATGTATTGTAAGGAGTTAATTCCAAATTTAGTTGTGTGTGTAGATGACGATAGGTGTATTTGATTTTGTGATCGTGTTTTGTGCTGGTGTATATCGGAATTAAAGGCTGGTTTAGTGGTGGTGTGTGACGAGTGTTGAATTATTTGTAGGATGGCAGTGGTGATGCTATATTTTGGCAGAATGGTAAAGGGAAGAATTTGTGTCAGTGAGTATATGTCTTTGACATGCGTATCCCATGGTAGATGGTATATATTTCTTATGGCTCTATTTTGGATTACTTGTATTTCAGATATTTGTTTCTTAGTAATGGTGCCCCAGATACTAACCAGATAACTTAGGTGAGAGTGGATCAAAGCATAATATGTGGCACGCAGTAAAGCTGTGGGGAGCACATCTTGAAGTCGATAGAGTACACCAGTTATCGGGGAAATTTTGGATTTAACATATTCAACATGGGAGTTCCACGATAGGTTAGAATCTATGAATAACCCTAAATATTTCGTTACTTGTACATTTTGGAGCTTTTCATTTCCAAGAGTAATATTCATTGTCATATAATCTTTTTTCCCGAAAGTGAGATAGTGAGTTTTTTTGACATTGAGGCTTAATTTATTTATCCGCAACCATTTAGCTAGCTTTGCGAGATCTTTATTCATTAGAGATTCAAGTTCCCTCAGATTTTTACAACGATAATAAATCACAGTATCATCAGCGTAAAGTTGAAGTTTTCCCAAGATGCCGCATTTAGTTATATCATTGATATATAGTAAGAAAAGTAGGGGTCCTAGAATCGAGCCCTGTGGCACTCCACATGTGATTTTTCCAAAGCCGCTTAGGTTCCCTTCGATGTCGACAAGACAATATCTATCAGATAGGTAACTTCGGAGGAGCTTTAAAGATTTTCCGACTATACCCAAATGTTCCATTTTTTGTAGGAGTATTTCATGATCTACTGTATCAAAGGCTTTTTTTAGATCTATAAAAATAGCTGCTACATATTCGCCCTGGTCTATGTATTGCTGAATGTTCGAGATGAAATCGAAGGTGGCACATTGGGTACTGGAGTTTTTTCGAAAGCCATATTGCTGTGGTGTTAGGATATTGTTGTTAGAGATGTATTTTAGAAGTCTATCCTTGATAATAGTCTCGAACACCTTTGAAAATACTGATAAAACCGATATTGGGCGATAGTTAGAAATACATTTTTTGCAGCCTTCTTTATAAATTGGTATAATTTTTGCTAGCTTTAATTGATTTGGGAATACTCCCGAGCCTATGGAGGAATTGATAAGTTGCGCTAGGTGCTCAGCTAGTTCTTCTTTACAGGTTTTAAGGATGTACGGGGTTACTCCATCGATACCTGCCGCTGCATTCGACCTAAGTTTCGAGATGATCTTTAATACCTCAGCCTTATTTGTCCTAGCCATATATAAGGATTGACTTGCCTTTGCTTCTACATATATAGTATTACAGTCATCCGGGAATGATGGAATGGCAGCTGCCAACTTTTCTCCAACTGATAAGAAAAATTCATTAAATGCTGAAGCTATTTCACTGGGTCCCCTAAGCTCACAATTATTTACGATGAGAGATTCGATGGTGTTGGAGGGTTTATGTGCACGGTTAGATAAAATTGAGTTAATGGTTTTCCAAGTTTTTCTAGGGTTATTCAGGTTTTGTTGAAGGCTATTGGCATAATATTTGTTTTTCAAACTTCTCCTATAATTAGTTATTAAGTTTCTCAGTTTATTTTTATGGACTACAAGAGACATATTTCCTGGGTCTTGTTTCCACTGCTTGTGAAGCTGGTTTCTTTCTTTGATCAGCGAATTCAGTTTAGAATCGAACCACGGTGTATTTAAATGTTGTCGATTAGCTATTTTCACTTTAGGTGTCGTTTTACCTGCTTCTATTGCATTTTTGACATAATCGTTAAAATCTTTATAATTGTCTTCTTGTTTGGTTGAGTTGATGGTAAATTTGTTAGCTGCAAGATAAGATTTTACTGCCATATTGTTGATGATAGGTTTTGTAAGGCGTGGCTTGTTCCTATTATTAGACCATTTTTTTAGGTTATTCTTGAAATCAATAATAAGAATGTTATGGTCACTAAGTGAGTCATCTATGTTCGATATGGTAATTGGAATGTTTAGTCTATTTGATATGATGTGATCTATGAGGGTGCTGCTTGTGTTAGTGACTCTAGTGGGAAATGATTTGTTTTGTATTGAGAAATTGTATGTTTCTAAGGTGTTGAGGTAATTTAAAGAAGAGGATGTGTTTATGGTAGTGTCAATATTAAAGTCTCCGAGTATTAATGTATCTTGTCTGCTTTTGTCTAGTATTTTTTCCAAATGTGTCAGGAAATCATGTATATTAGGGTTGGGTTTCCGATAGATGGCATAAATGTTAACCGGTTTCCTATCCTTGCTACATACACTTATACCTAAAAATGAATTTTCGTTGGAAAATTTATCAATGATGGAGAACTTCATAGAATCCAGTACATATATGGCTACACCACCTCCTGCCTCCTTGGGGCGAGAAGCAAACGCACAATTGTAGCCTTTTAATCCAAAAAACTTTTCTTCTCCAACATCTAGCCATGTTTCAGTGATGACAAGGACATGAACAATATCGCGTAATCCTCTGAGTTTTTCTTCAATTTCATCAAGTTTGTTCCGGATGCTTCTCGCGTTCATGTACATTATTCGAAGACAGCTATTCACAGGAGTATACTCATCGATAGTTAAGCACTTGCGTTCGTGTCTATTACACTCCATAGTCTATTGTAGTGAGGTCTTTCTTGAGGGCAGCTATGTAGGCCGGGCAGTTGTCCCTGTCTCCAGTTGAGTGATCAGCAGGTTTTCCAAATCTGGTGCATGTTGCGCAAACTGGTTTGGTGGTGGAATTTGGGCAAGCCTCACCGGTGTGATTCTGTTGGGCACAGTGTCCACATGTTGGTTTGGTATCTCTACAATATTTGTAAGAGTGACCAATCATATGACATTTAGCACAGACAGTAAGGCCAATGAAGTCTCTGACGCGGCAAACAGTCCAGCATACAAATACCTTCTCTTGTTCGACTAGAAATTTACGCACGGTAGCGGGTACTGCATAAATTCGATGACAGGTGTTTCCTGTTCGAGCACCAGCCAAGTGACTCAATGTACAGGACGCAATGGTTCCTTCAATGTCGTCAATGTTGGGAACACCAGTTAGTGCCATTCTTAAAAATTCTTCATCAGCCAGGTCTCGGGGAACATTAAAGAAAATTATTCTCGGTAGTCGCTTAGTTGGTAGTCGGGCCTTAAGTTTGCTCGAGTTGTCGAAACAGGGTGCATTCCTTGGTGCAATGACCTTCTAACTTAAATATCTGCATATTTTTAGAGTTAGTTTTAATAGTTAAAACAATTGTCAAAGTTTTAATTTTTCAAAACCACCGTATGTGTGGTGAATCGTGTGACGTCATCACTCCTGAAAATTTACTATAGGATCGGGCAATCAGCTGATCAACTGCCGCCATTTTGAAATTCGGTGTTCGAAGTATTCTCCCTAGAAGTAGCATTACTATTTTTTTTGTGCAGTAGTTTTTGAATATTTTCATTAATAGAGATAAACTTGTAAGAGATACCTTTATTTTTTAAACATTATTTAGGCCCAAATAATGTTTCAATAAACACAACACCTAAATCTCTATAAAGAGTATTTTTAATAAATGAATAAATTAATACAATGGCTTGTGTCATACCTACATTCCCATACATGACTTTACGGTGATGTCACGACACGAGGAACAGTGACGTCACCACTAAACATTTTAATAATTGCAACATGACGGCGTGTTTCTACGACCCGATTAAAAATGGACTATTTAATAATTTTTTAAAAACTCTGCATTTAATATTATTAAATAAAACTTATATATTCAGATTCAGCGTTTATTGGTCTATGTGAACATATTTTTCACTGGAGTTCCTTATTTATATGGATTCAAAAAAAATGCTCTGCGATTGCTCAAAAATATGTGCTAATTTATTTTGTACCATTTGTGTATTTAATTATGTCTTTTGAGTTGCCTCTCTTTAATTGTCATTTGAGTAAAGTTTTTATTTTTATAATTTTTTTTGTTTTTTGTTTTATTTAATCTAATTTTTATTTAAACTGTTTCAAAATTTAACCATTGTATAATTTGGCTGAT
Organism: Limnephilus rhombicus; assembly: GCA_929108145.2. NCBI lineage: Eukaryota > Metazoa > Arthropoda > Insecta > Trichoptera > Limnephilidae > Limnephilus > Limnephilus rhombicus. Next base: position 36,157,860 of record OV815289.1, read on the forward strand.
TGATTGTATATAAATTTGAACCTATTTGTCTATTTGTACAATTAACTTAATTCTTATAACTTATACTGGGTTGTTCTCACATGTGTGAGACCAATCTGTAAAAACCCAGTATAAAGAAAGATATAAATATTTAACCCCTCCGCAACGTAAGCAGATATAAGCGTTAAAAATAGGACAGCAGTCAAGTACAATAAGCGTGTTTATACGTCAGCGCGTGTGTTTCCATAGAAATCGTTATAACTCCGTTATTGTTTTAGTTACATCCCTAAAACAAAAAGTCAAAGGTCGATAGTAGATCAAGCTGCACATTTCTATCAAGTTGTCTATGGAAATACATAACAGGAATCAGCTGTCAATCGTGTAGTTGACAAAAATATTTACCTGCGCAAATTTGCTACCGGCATTTCCACCGCGCTCCATATTTTAAATTTTTATTAAATATTTTTATATGAAATGATAAAAAAGTGAGGTGACAAAAGTGTTTATTAATAATAATAATAATATTTGGATGATTTATATAGCGCCGTTTTTGTGAAAAATCACCTCAAGGGCGCTGTACAAACTTATAATACATTTCTAAAATCTAAAAACTACAAGCTAGGCAAACAATTATAAACAACTTATGGCTAAAAATTGCATACATCGGTTCATTGATCACCGATACGAAAATATGTGTACAATATTTTGACCAATGAACGCGATGCTGCCTAAAATTTAATGAAAACAGGACCATACTTACCTGGGAGGTCGCTTGAAATTAACACTGTATATTGTCAATTTAAAGAAATTTAGATAGAGTTCGCACGCAGAGGACATTATTGTTATTACACATATATTATTATATTATTATATTATATTATTATATTATTATTATTATTATTACACATATATACCATAGAATAAGTATTGTTGTTTGCATAATCTGTGATTTTAGTACCGTTTTCACATAAAAACATCACGTGAGTCATTTTTACCTATTTTTAATGTTAGCGTTCTAAATTTTAATATTTACAAATGCTAATATTTATTTGTAATTTAATAATTTGAAAGCCTATTTTGTAACCTTTCTAAAACAGTTTTTACTATTCGGCTACGTTCAGAAATGTTTCATTTATAGAGCTTTAATTGTGAAGCGGTTATAACTAAAAGTTTTCGTAAAATGTCATTTCGTTTAAGACACCAAAAGCTAATATTCTCTAAAATTCGGAGGGGGTAAGCTTATTTTTATTTCTTTCACTAATCGGCCATTTGCTGATTTTTGGAGTGGTAAATTACTGAGAGAGTGCCATAGTACGTTTGTAGCACAAAGATATTGAAACATAAGAGACGTGCTATCGGCAGTTTTTACTGGGTCGAACTGTGCTTCCTGATGTCGCCGATATTGTTAACTACTGCACACCTTCAAAACATCAACTAAATTAAGGAATTTTTTCCGTATTCAAACTATATTGTTAACCAATACTACTGCACACCTTAAAGAAATCAACTTAATGAACAAATTCTTTCCGTATTCAAACTATAATGTTAACCAATACTACTGCACACCTTCAAAACATCAACTAAATTAACGAATTCTTTCCGTATTCAAACTATATTGTGAACCAATACTACTGCACACCTTCAAAACATCAACTAAATTAAAGAAGTCTTTCCGTATTCAAACTATATTGTTAACCAATATTATTACGCCCCTTCAAAAAATCAACTAAATGAAAAAATTCTTTCCGTATTCAAACTATACCTATTGTTAACCAATACTACTACGCCCATTCAAAAAATCAACGAAATGAACAAATTCTTTCCGCATTCAAACTATATTGTTAACCAATACTACTGCACCTTCAAAACATCAACTAAATGAACAAATTCTTTCCCCATTCAAACTATATTGTTAACCAATACTACTGCAAACCTTCAAAACATCAACTAAATTAACGAATTTTTTACGCATTCAAACTATATTGTTAACCAATACTACTACGCCCCTTCAAAAATTCAAGTAAATGAACATATTCTTTCCGTATTCAAACTATATTGTTGACCAATACTACTGCACACCTTCAAAAAATCAACTAAATGAACAAATTCTTTCCGTATTCAAACTATATTGTTAACCAATACTACTACGCCTCTTCAAAAAAACAAATAAATGAACAAATTCTTTCCATATTGAAACTAATAGTACACAACTGCTAACCCTGTACAAATCACAAGTGCGTCTCACGGTTGAATTTGGCAGCCACCTCTGGTCTGGAGCTCCAAAATACCTAAAAAAAAACCTTGACTCTGTGCAGAAACGGGCAATCCGTTTGGTAGATTCTTCCATTTTAACAGACGGATTGCAATCTTTAGAGCACAGGCGTCGGGTGGGAATGCTGTCCTTGTTCTACCAGTATTACAATGGAAGATGCTCCGAGGAACTAGCGTCATTGATCCCCTCGGCACCCGTGCATAGTCGGGAAACACGCCAAACGCGTGCCCAGCATATGTACATGGTTGACATTAGTCACATGAGAATGGGTCGTTTCTGCGACTCGTTCTTGAGTTCAACAGCTCGGCTGTGGAATGATTTGCCGGCCTCTGAGTTTCCTCACTTCTACAACATGGGTCTCTTCTAGACCTTCCTTTCCTAAAATAAACCCTCCACACAGCATCTTCAAAGATGACATGGGGAGGGAAATTATTTTCCTCAGGGCCTCCTGTGTGTAGTAAATGTAAAAAAAAATAAAAAACCAATACTACCTTCAAAACATCAACTAAAAATAAACGAATTCTTTCCGTATTCAAAAATGTATACCCATTAAATGGTAGTCTGCCTATGATCGGGCGGCCATCATAGCGTATCTCTTGTATTTCAATATCTTTGGTCGATATATATGATGTATGAGGCATAATCCAGCGGTAAGGTTCTAGACTAGCACTCCGAAGATCGCGGGATCGAATCCCAACGTGGCAAATAAATTTTATTTGATTAATTTGTGTTATTTCACAATTTATTCATTTAAAATAATATATAGTATATTTGCGGCACGTTCCAGAGTGGAAGATATTCTCAGTATCGCCCTGGTGTAAGACCACCATTCAGAATTGAAACGTTGCTTGAAATGGCTTTAGCTGTGTTTGGTGACCAGATCTGAATAGCCAGGTACTTCCCCACCTTCCTCTTCCCTATCTCCTTCCCCTCCCCACTACCTTCAGCCTCACAACATACCCCAATTAGGGATGCCATAGTCCCACTGCCTCCAGACGGGAGCAGTTGGGACCGCACTTGCGGTTTTCATGTAAAAAAAAAAAAAAATGCCTGAATGAATTTTTAAATTAATGTTATTTTTGATTTTTTTAGACATGGCGTGATTTGAAATGCAAAACTCGCGCGGAAGCCAAAAGGGCTTCCCTCAGAATAGATAATGCTGCCAATATACCCGACCTGACAGACCAAAGGAGAAAAGTAATAAATATACTGGATAGAACTGAGGGGAGTGGAGTTGCAGAAAGCAGCGCTTGGGAGGGGAATGAAGATCTAGTTCTGGAAGTTGAGGTAATGTCTTGACTATTATTTCGCCATCCCAGTATCAGTTTTCCTTAACCTTTTCTCTGCGTCAAAAATATGTGTCACTTCGTTCACACGCGGGGCTATTTATCACTAATCTAATTTATGGCTTTAAACAATAATCACAAGTGGATTTTAATATTTGTTTTAAAAAATAAATCACTTATGTCTTGAAGTATTTTTTCAAGTGTAAATAAACATTCGGTTTATCAATGGGACTCTATAAATCTTCGACACTTATCTCAGTAGTGTTATGAATACGTTTGGGTCAGGCCGCCATATTAATATTTCAAGGTCAACACAATAAGCATATCAACATACCGGAGTACAGCTCTTCAACTGTGGTGCGATGTCTCGATTGGCTGGATGAATGAAATATTGACACACACTTCAAAAAGGGCCGTATAATAAAAACAACTGCAGCTTCGTAATTGTTATATTCGTCACATTCACTAAGTTGGAAATCATAATCTATTTCTAAAGTTGCCTAATTATTTCGTCGTCATTAAGACTACGACCCGACATTTTGTATGTTGGTAATAAAAATAATTTCAATTATTGATAAAAATTCAATCGTCTTCAACTTTTCGTAAAGAGTTATAAAATCACTACACTTGATTGTCCACTAAAAACACTCTGAATCACTTATTTTTGTTTAAAAAAAATAATCTAATACTGATCAAATTTTATATTTCTACCACAGTCTGAAAGTATATTTATAAAAAAAACTTATTTTTAAATATGATAAATCAGATAAATGTCCACGTTTATCACAATAGTTCACATCGACAAAAAAGGAAAAATTAATTCGATATAATAATGTATTACTCGGCGAGCCTCTTCGCTTGAGAATCTTACGAGTGCTTATGAGAGGCGCCTGCGCAGTAGCGTGTGTAAAGACGCGGGAAGAATTCAAACTGATTCAATTTTCGCTCTGAGTTGGGAGGTCCCTTCAAATCTCTGTAACTCTGATTAGAATACGTATTACGGATAAATATCGCAAGATGTCAGTAGGGTAAGGATTTGAGAATTTTTAGGAGTATAAATTTTACCATATTCAAGTATGTTTCTAACGTATGTTTAAACTTCGCGGCGCACAGACGCGCCGCCCGCGTACAGGGCATGTAAGGGGTGGCGCAGTGGTGCGCTTCCCGCAGGGAAAGGGTTAAGAGCCTTTAACCAGCCAGCGGACGAAAATCCACATTTCGTCGAAAGTTGTTCTTAGGATGGTGCAGGGCGGTTACAAAGAGAAAGACCAATTATTCTCCGTACCAGCTTTTTAAAATTATAACTCAATATCGATTTTATTTTATTCAAAATTTTCTTTAATTTATATCTACATCCAAAAATGCTAAAAGGTGTGATGATAAAACTATTAAAATAAAGTGCATTTTGTAATTATTTTTTGATCATAAGTATTTATCATTTTTCAATAATGTCCAAGTTAAATAAGAATGTTAAAAAAATCTGAAATATATTAGTTTGTGAGAGTGGGTTTCTTCATTTACCGAGAATGCTAAATGCAATGCTAATTGTAAAAGTAAACGATCGAAATTTAAAATTTAAACGAAATTTCTATGCATTTTACCGTTTACTTTTACAATTAGCATTGCATTTATCATTCTCGGTAAATGAAGAAACCCACCACAAGTGTGCAAATAAATACACAAACGGACCAATTTTGTCAAGAAACAAAGGTATGTATATATTTTTTAATGATTCTATTTAAACTAAAATTAAAATTCTAATACATGCGATACCTAGATAATGTATTGATTTATTTTACTACATAATTATATGATTTGAATTGGGTGTGATATAATACAAAATCTTTTTTGAAAATTTAACAAATCTGCCAACGACTTATGGTAAAAACTTATGGTAAAACCAAAAATAAACATTTTTTCTCAAAATTTAAAACATGCGAATGCTAGATAAAAGAACAATCTTTCGAAATCCATTTATAATTTTTGGTGGAAAAGAGTCAATACGTCTCAAATCTGATTTATGGTTTTCTCTGGTAATACCCCCTTAATCTTTAAAAAATCGGGCATATTTTGATGCTGTGTGGAGGGTCTTTTAAAGGAAAAGAAGGAGAGGAAGTTCTAGAAAGGATAAGGTATAAGGGGTGTATGGGAATTTGGGGCTCAGTGTGTCCAGGAGTGACGGACGTATGAATCCGTTCCTCCCACTGCAGTGCAAGGCGATGTTTCAAAAGAGTTCTGCTTGAGAGGTCACAAGGTCTATCTCAACCAGTTTCTTCCGATCCGGCCTGCCATGCAGCTAGTGGGCAGACACATCCGCCGCCAAGACCTAAACAAACCTCACCCCATGAACCTGGACCCCGAACCCCCAAATTTGGGCCACTTCGTATATTCTTTTCAAGTAACGTGAGATTTTGCTGGACCACCCCTTATGTATGTCCCCTTTTCAACAGTGTTTCTTTAATTTCGTTTTGTTTTCTTCAAGAAGTGAGATTTATATTGTTCTATATTTTCAGTGTCATTGCACTTTAAAAGAATATTTGACAGTTTTACATTAACTCCACAGGAGGCCCTGAGGAAAATAATTTCCCTCAGGGCCTATGTCATCTGAGATGCTGTATGGAGGGTCTTGTTGAGGAGAGGAAGGAATGAACATTGGTCTTGAAGAGACCCATGTTGTAGGAAGGAGGAAACACAGAGGCCGGCAAATCGTTCCACAGCCGAGCTGTTGAACACAAGAACGAGTCGAAGAAGCGACCCATTCTCATGTGACAAATGTCAACCGTGTACATATGTTGGGCACGCGTTCGGCGTGTTTCCCGACTAAGCACCGGTGCCAAAGGGATCAATGAGACTAGTTCGTCGGAGCATCTTCAATTGTAATACCGGTAGAACAAGGATAGCATTCCCACCCGACGCCTGTGCTCTAAGGATTGCAATCCGTCTGTTAAGATGGGAGAATCTATCAAACGGACCGCCCGTTTCTGCACAGAGTCGAGGGTATTTTTCAAGTATTTAGGAGCTCCAGAATCAACCGTGGGGGCGCACTTGTGATTTGTACAGGGTTAGCAGTTGTGTACTTTTAAAGTATCTGCAGGCCCTGTACAGTACGCCCAGTTTTTGAGATGCTAACTTTACTCTGGCTTCGATGGAGCCCCCATACCTGAGCTGGTCACTTAGAGTTAATAATGATAATAATATATCTTTATTGAACAAAAAAATTTAAGATTTACAAAAACAAAAAGTACATCATAAGTACAGTAAAAGTACAGTTTAAAAGTTTCATAAGTACAAAAGTTAATAACAGAAAACAAAATACATTTATGTATACAGTAGGTACTTAAATAATAGAGATTTATAATTATAAATTTAGGTTTCTCGTAACCTGCCTCACTAGGCTAGCCTGTGTTGAGGCAGTAATTTTATGTCAATTTATTATACTGTGAACATACCTACACTTATATTAGAATAAAATCACACAATACAATGGTTGCATTAATAGTTACACTAAGCATATCGATGGAGGTTCTGTTCGGAAGATTGCTTCCATTGAAGGAGACTAGGTTTTCATTTCGATTCCTTTTAGGCGTAATCAGACCTGATTGGGTCTTTGAAACATTGAATTCAACTAGATTATTTTTATCCCAAGAGAAAACACTCTCGAGGTAACCGTCCAGTTAAATTAGCGTTGCCGGATAACAAATTTTGTAGTTCCTTTTTTATATTTTCTACTCTCAATTGACAGACCATAGATTATTATCATTAATTCAAATGAGTATTTTGTTCTAGTACAATCAGCCGTCTTCCAGCCATAGTCCTACTTCAAGACGCTTGAGCGATCCTGCCGTTCAATACATCTCCTGTTCCGGGTCTGATTCTGGTCGCACACGTCCCACGGAGAAGAGGAAGCGAAAGCGATCTCCCTCGCCAGAACTTGCTGGCGATCAGATGGAGAATGCTTTGGAGTCTGGCGACGGACAATACAATCAGTTGGTTAAAGCGGTCAATCGAATTGGTGACATTTTAGAGGTATTATTTTCTATCTTTTTTCATACTTCCTGACCCGGCCTAACGAAACACAACGCCATCTACTGAATAGTTACCCAATACTACTTTAACTCTCACCGCCATCTGTTTTTTTTTTTTTTACATTAACTCCACACAGGAGGCCCTGAGGAAAATAATTTCCCTCAGGGCCTATGTCATCTGGGATGCTGTGTGGAGGGTCTCTTTGAGGAGAGGAAGGAATGAACATTGGTCTTGAAGAGACCCATGTTGTAGGAAGGAGGAAACACAGAGGCCGGCAAATCATTCCACAGCCGAGCACAAGAACGAGTCGAAGAAACGACCTGTTCTCTTGTGACAGATGTCAACTGTGTACAAATGTTGGGCTCGCGTTTGGCGTATTTCCAGACTATGCACAGGTGCCGAAGGGATCAATGATGCTAGTTCCTCGGAGCATCTTCCATTGTAATACCAGTAGAACAAGGATAGCATTCCCACCCGACGCCTGTGCTCTAAAGATTGCAATCCGTCTGTTAACCCCTCCGCAACGTATGCAGATATATGTGTTAAAAATACGACAGCAGTCAAGTACAATAAGCGTGTTTACACGTCAGCGCGTGTGTCTCCATAGAAACCGTTATAACTCCGTTATTGTTTTAGTTACATCCGTAAAATAAAAAGTGAAAGGTCGATAGTGAATCATGCTGCACATCTCTATTCAAGTTGTCCATAGAAATACATAAAAAGAACATTCTGTCAGACGCGCAGTCTGACACATAATTTATCCCGCCAAATTTCCGACGGGCGCCCGACATCGTTAATTTCTATTAAATATTTTTAAATGAAATGATAAAAAGTGAGGTGACAAAAGTGTTTATTACACATTTATACAATAGAATAAGTATTGTTGTTTACATAATCTGTGATTTTAGTACCGTTTTCACATAAAAACATCACATGAGTCATTTTCACATTTTTTTAATGTTTGCATTCGAAATTTTAATATTTACAAATATTAATATTTATTTGTAATATAATAATTCGAAAGCTTATTTTGTAACCTTTCTAAAACAGTTTTTACTATTCGGCTACGTTCAGAAATGTTTCATTTATAGAGCTTTAATTGTGAAGCGGTTATAACTAAAAGTTTTCGTAAAATGTCATTTCGTTTAAGACACCAAAAGCTAATATTCTCGAAAATTCGGAGGGGTTAAGATGGGAGAATCTATCAAACGGACCGCCCGTTTCTGCACAGAGTGGAGGGTATTTTTCAGGTATTTTGAGCTCCGACCAGAGGTGGCTGCCAAATTCAACCGTGGGGCACACTTGTGATTTGTACAGGGTAGCAGTTGTGTACTATTAAAGTATCTGCGGGCCCTGTACAGTACGCCCAGTTTTTGGGAGCCTAACTTTACTCTGGCTTCGATGGAGCCCCCATACCTGAGCTGGTCACTTAGGGTTACACCAAGCATATCAATGGAGGGCCTGTTCGGAAGATTGCTTCCATTGAAAGAGATTAGATTTTCATTTCGATCCCTTTTAGACGTAATCAGATAAGACTGGGTCTTTGAAACATTAAATTAAACGAGATTATTTTTACCCCAAGAGAAAACACTCTCGAGGTAACCGTCCATTCTTTGCTTCAAAGCCCTACGAGCTGTTGGAGTTTGTGAGCCCTTTGGGGGCTTGTCAAACAAAAAGCTATCATGAACTGTACTGTCATCCGCATAACAGTGAATTGGTGCACATGACAAAAGGTCATTGATGTGCAACAAAAACAAAGTCGGAGACAGAACCGATCCCTGCGGGACGCCAGCATTTATCGAGTGTGAGGAAGAGGTGAAACCATCGACTACCGTCTGAATCGACCTCTCCCTCAAGAAGTCGGCAATCCACGTACACAAGGATGCGGGAAGTCCGTAAGAATGCAGTTTGTTGACAAGTCCTCGGTGCCAAACCCGGTCAAAGGCCTTGGAGATGTCCAGTGCAACCGTTTGGGTCTCACCAAAACGTTCCAGGCATTGCCCCCAAACATGCGTCACATAAGCGAGAAGATCACCGAGCGGTACCGCCGGAATCCGAAAAAAAATCTGTTAATTTGCATGCAAATCAAATCCACACTGCCTGCTTGTCAGCCCGCTCGTCCACCACATACAGATATTCTCCATTATATATTATATTTATTTCAAACAATTTACACAAAACCTACACAAATTATGTACCTAAACCTTCCTCATGAATCACTCTATCTATTGGTGAAAACCGCATGAAAATCCGTTCAGTAGTTTTTGAGTTTATCGCGAACAGAGAGACAGACGCGGCAGAGGACTTTAATCAATATATATTATAAAAGAAAATTTAAAAAAACGTGCGTCTCACAAAATCTCAGAAACGAGTCCCGGTACGATCAAGGGAGTTATATGGTATGGTAGATCTCTGTCATCCATCCATGAAGAAGATTCCCGTTTATACGTAAAGGGCGTGTTTTCGAAGATATATATATATTTTGGAAGTTTCCCTCTCTTGAATATTCTAGAACAGTCTCCCTGAAAGTTCTAGAAAGTTCGATAGAGCTCTACCTTAGAACACTCTGGAATGTTGTCCTGAGCGAACCTGGGTAAACCAGCTATTTATAACACGGGCATTAGCCTAGTATGGTAATCAAGATAAAAACATAAAAGTGTACTTTCAAAAATTGTATGAAATAACAAAAAAATATATATATATACAATATATATATATATAGGGTGTTACGGGATGTTATTACATATTATTTGAAGTAAAAATAGATCATTATTATATATATATATATATTTTTTTTTATTTATTAGCGTTATAAACAGTCTGTATAAATTCATAAATGACAGTGGTAATAATATGTTTGTCATAGACCAGTAAAATAATGACAAATTGAAATTTAGAACCATGATACAAAAATACACAACAATACCTTTACCTGATATAAACAATAAGGAACTCCAGTGAAAAATATTATGGCTTTGAAAAAATATGTTCATATAGACCAAAAACGCTGATTCTGAATATATGTAATAATAATATTAATGGCAGAGTTTTTAAAAAAATTATTAAAAAGTCAATTTTTAATCGGGACGTAAAAATACGCCGTCAAGTTGGCATTATTGAAATGCTTGGTGGTGACGTCACTGTTCGACGTCACCGTAAAGTCATTGTATGGGAATGTATGATATGACACAAGCCATCGTATTAATTTATATACTGTTTATAGAGATTTAGTTGTTGTGTTTATTGAAACATTATTTTAAGCCTAAATAATATTTCAAAAATAAAGGTACAGTACTGTGCGAATTAATGTGAACACGTGATATTTAGCACAATTACACTTTTTCTTGCAGTTGTATGTAGCATATTGTAATAGCGGCCATTTTGTGTTCGTGTTCTATCATTCAGTGAGTTACGAGACACATCAAGTTACAGATGCGTTAAATTTTGTAATTTTTTAGAATTACAGTTTTTTTGCAGAGATAAACTTAACTAAAGCTTTTTGTTTCTTATTTTTAAAGGTGGATATTTCTCTTTAAAAACGCACAAAGATTGTTAATATTTCAAAGACAAAAATATTACATACGTTGAATAGCCAGGTAACTTTCCGGATCCTAATCCAATTGAAAATCGGTGGGCTATAGTTAAAGCAAGACAAGCATAACCAAAACAAAGCGGATTGAGGCAGTAATTTAGAGACACGCAAATATCAGAAAATTGTAAAGAAAATTGTTGATTCTGTGCCAAACCGTGTACAAGAAGTTATAAAATTTAAGGCAAGACACACTTCGTATTAAAAAAAAATAATTATAATTGTTTCTCTATTTTTTTCTTCAATAAAGAATAAATATTATTTTTTCTAATAAGGAACTCCAGTGAAAAATATTATGGCTTTAAAAAAATATGTTCATGTAGACCAATAAACGCTGATTCTGAATATATAAGTTTTATTTCTTTATATTAAACGTAGAGTTCTTAAAAAAATATTAAAAAGTGCATTTTGAAACCTCTCGTCAAAACACACTGTAAAGTTGGTATTACTGAATGGTTAGTGCTGACGTCACGCGTCACCAGTCATTGTATTGAAATCTTTGATTATGTAGGTATGACATAAGCCATCAGTATTAACAACATTTCATGTTGTTCGTTATTTCATACTGTTTATGGAGATTTAGTTGTTGTGTTTATTGAAATAATATTTAATCCTAAATAATTCAGTATCAAAAATAGAGGTATCTCTATTAGTTTATTTCTATTATTTAAAATATTGAAAAACTACTGCACAAAAAAATAGTAATGCTACTTCTAGGGAGAATGCTTCGAATAACGGTATTCAAAATGGCGGCGCTTGATCAGCTGATTGCCCAATCCTATAGTAATTTTTCAGGAGTGATGACGTCACACGATTCACCGTACATACGGTGGTCTTAGGGGGATCGTGAAAAATTAAAACTTTGACAATTATTTTAACTATTAAAACTAACTCTAAAAATAAAAATAAAAATGCAGTTATTTAAGTTAGAAGGTCATTATTCATTAAAAAAATTATACTGGAGTTCTCTATTCTACACTTGTGTTCACATTAATTCGCACATTACTGTATCTCTTATTAGTTTATCTCAAAAACTACTGCACCAAAAAAATAGTAATGCTTCTTCTAGGGAGAATACTTTGAACAACGGAATTCAAAATGGCGGTAGTTGATCAGCTGATTGCCCGATTCTATAGTAATTTTTTAGGAGTGATGACGTCACATGATTCACCATACACATGGTGGTTTTCGGGGGGTCTTGAAAAATTAAAACTTTGACAATTATTTTAACTATTAAAACTAACTCTAAAAATAAAAAGAAAAATTCAGTTTTTTAAGTTAGAAGGTCATTATTCATTAAAAAAAATCGACTGGAGTTTTCTATTCTGATGAAGTCCATCTTCTTACTTAAATCTACAAAAAGTGATAAATGCACTACAACTTCTTCTTATAAATACATTTTCAAGATAATTTGTGTTGCTCTTAGGGATATAAAATATGTCTGGAGATCGAGTAACTCTTAATGGACATCTGAAATGAATATTTTGTAGTAAGTACGGGCTATCTATCTATTATATTATGAATAATCTTATAGAGTATTAATAGGTCTCTGATATTTCGGCGTTGATCAAGAGATTTAAGGCTTACGGGGACATAGTTTTTTTTCTCTAAGAAAAATGTTGATTCCAATAAAAATGATTTTGGTGTTATATTATTACTAACTATTATTATTACTAATAACAAGTAACTAGAAAACAGGTAAAATAAGTATACTACCGAATTAAAAATAGTAATTAGTCGAGAATAAAAAAAAAAGATCTACGTAAGAATTTCGGGTGAAAAATACCCAACCTTATGCTCGATGTTACAAATTTGAACCTAATGCTCGCTGGATGTTTCGGGTTTCCACACCGCCTTCCTTCTCCCCACTCCCCTCGCCCGGTTTCCCCCGTCCCGTGAACCCCCTCCCGAGTTCCCCCCTCCCGCATTCCATTCATTCAGTCCCTGTACATTCAGTTTTCAAACAGCTCGTGTGCCACCTATTGCAAATTTTTATAAAAATTTCATAATGCCAGAGCTCACCAATAGTTTTATACAAACCTTGTCCTGACCATAATGTATACAACAAAAAAACAATTTGGTGCAGTCGTTTGGAAGTTATGCGCGTACATACATTTCGGCGATTCATTTTTATTTATTTAGATTAGCCCGCGGTTCAATTTTGACGTTTTTGTGTAGGTGGAAATAGACGTGGGCAAAATGGAATGACCGAATTAAATGAATAAATTCAATCTTGTGACACACTCAATCTAATTCTCAATTTCAAAAGGAATTGATTCTTCATTCCCTATCTTTGGCCTTGCATCCTACGATTTTTAACGGCACCATACATTTTTAATTTCCATTTATTTTACTGTTAAATTATTTCAATGAATAATGTGTTCTGTAAACGATTTAAATATTATATTGTTTCATAGGTATTTAAATATTATTAAACGGGCCGCGCGCCGCGAAGTGGTCGACGGACGGTATTGCAAACGACTCGCCTATTACGATTGTATTCCGCTACCGCCGCGCCGCCATTCTAAAAACACCCGAACATCATCAAAGTCCATGTCCCAAAATGGCCAAAACGCGGCCACGATTCATCCGGCTTGCCCGAGCATCTCTTTCACGCAAGGAATTAAATCATTTATCCTAATCTATAGTCCTGAGATTGTCCTAAGGTCCCCGCCGTCCCAGGTCCGTGTTCAATGTCCGCGTCCCAGGTATCTAGTCTGTCGAAATCGAGATAGTCCGATTCCTACAGACAGAGGAATTAAAACAAAAGTCTTTTTCACTTGTGACGTCATGGTCTTTTGTAAATCTCAGACCTAGAAATGACGTCAGGCGTCATCGTCACGTCAATGTCACGATATGTCCCAAACGCATCCCAGTCCTAGGTCCGCAGCTCGCGAGTAAATCAAGTCACTGCTAGGTAAGACACAAAACATTAGTCAAAAGTTACTAATTCATTCCTCAATGCCAGCCCTTAATCCGTCCGCGCGGTTCATTTATTCCCCCGCGCGCCAAGCCGTCAATTTCATTACATAGTTAGTCGAAAACTTTCGACTTTGAATCTGAACATCAGCTAGAAAAGTGAGAAGCTAAAATGATGCTTATCTGTTTTTTGGTACGTACGAAAGATATTGTACCTACCTACTTTTAGACGTAGATCTTGGGTCGATATAATATGTAAATTTGCAGATATTATAAGGCCAATTAGCTGTGGTTAGCTGTCATAAAATACGCATCTTCATGTTAAAATGTATGTTTATATTAGATCACGTGAAAAGGAACAAAATTATAAGTTTAATAAATAAAATAAAATCAATAAAATTTTAAGAAAGAAACGAAAATTTGTATAATTTTAAGATATAATTGCTAGCAATAAATACATTTTACATACGAAAAATTACGACACTAAAAAAAGACAAACAATATAGGATTTAGCCTGCGAGATAATGAGATAGAATGATCGGTCTCCTCTTTGTGTGGTGTTTCGTAGCCTATTGGTCTCCTCTTTGTGCGGTGCTTCGTAGCCTCCCCACTCATTGTGATTTTGAAAACCGATGAAACGATAAAGCGACACTAAAAAGAGTCAAACACATTAATCTATAAGTTTTAGCCTGCGAGATAATGAGATAGAATAATCGGTCTCCTCTGTGTGCGGTGTTCCGTAGCCTATTGGTCTCCTCTTTGTGCGGTGCTTCATAGCCTCCCCACTCATTGTGATTTGAAAACCGATGAAACGAAAAAGCGACACTAAAAAGAGTCAAACACATTAATCTATAGGTTTTAGCCTGCGAGATAATCAGAGAATAATCGGTCTCCTCTTTGTGCGATGCTTGGTAGCCTATCAGTCTCCTCTTTTGCGGTACTCCGGGTACTCCGTGGCCTTCCGGTCTCGTGTGTGGTGTTATCCTCCCCATTCATTTAATTTTCAATTTTTTTTTTTTTGGGATTTAATTGAATTAAAGGAATGAATAAAAGGAATCAATTCAAAAGGCCATGGGAATCAGACTGAATCGATTCACTCCTGGGAATCATTCTGCCCACGTCTAGGTGGAAAGATACTACTTCTATTATATTTCAACAGATGGCAGTGTACTCTACCTATTTACGCAATGTGGTCATTCGAAAATTCTTGTTTAGTAGATTCCTCTAGAATATTAATCTGTCAAAATGCCTCGGTGTAAAATGCGGCTTTTTATTGTGTTTTAGTGGTTTTTTCTAGCATATTTGTATATCAGTGTAATAATGATTGGATTAGTAATGCATTCAACGTGTTTCTATTGATCCATTTTTTTATTAGTGTTTGGAATCCGGGAACGCGCCCTTCTTCAAACATCTCGGTGGCACTGTAGTACCAGGACAACCCAAAAAGCGTTCGATATGAATTGTTGTACTGTATTTCCATTCTTTTTAGTGACGCTTTGTTGAAGTTGGTCCACAACTCCGAGGTATATAGGCTCGTGCAGTACTTGTTAAAAAGTTGCCTTTTTGCAGCTGGGCTGCACTTGTTAAATCTTCGAGAAATCATATTTGCCCTTATGCACAGTGATCTTCTCTGTCGCTCAATATCCGAGTCATCACTGAGGTCCGCTGCTACGATGTGTCCCAAGTATTTGACCTCGATTTTTTCTATTATTTTTGTGTCGTTTAGACTGACGGGTAATACTTTCATGGTGCCTGCACCTGACTTGAATACGAGCAACACAGACTTAGTGGGGTTATAGACCATATTATGTTCAGCAGCGTATTCTTCACAAATCTTTAACAGCTTTCTCAGTCCTTTTATACTTGGTGACAAAATGACCATATCATCTGCATACGCAATGTTATTTACACAGTTATTTCCCAGGTGACAGCCTACGTTTGCCGAGGTGAGTTTATCGCTTAAATCGTTCATGTAGACGTTAAATAAAATCGGTGATAAGCTTCCCCCTTGTCTGACGCCGCATTCCATATTCACAGGTGTTGACATTTTATTTTTCCAAATAACTTGGTTCTCTTGTTCATGATGCCAGACTGCCAGAATGTTAATTATTGAACCTGGCACCTTCCTTTCTTTTAGTTTTTTCCGCGTGAGAAACCCGATTGAAGGCTTTACTTAAATCAAGAAAACAAGCATACACTGTTGTTTTTCTTGCATTATAATATTCGATACATTGTTTTAAGCTGAATATTGCCATATCTGTAGACATTGAGATTTAAAACCAAATTGATTGTCGGATGTGAATAGTTTGCCTTCTATTTGAATTTGTGTAACTCTTTCAAATATTCTGGATATTATTGTGGCAAGAGATATCAGCCTATAGTTAGAAGTATTGGATAAGTCTTCTTGTCTGGATTTAACTAGTGGTACTATAATTGTACGTGAGAAGTTTCTTGGCATGTGCGTGTGTTGAAGAATCTGTGTAAATAATGTTGCTAGAAGCGTGTATATTTTTTCACCAGCGTTTCTTACATGTTCTATGCTCAGGCTATCATAACCGGGAGATTTTCCAGCTTTCATTCGTTTGACAGCGGTTTTAACCATATCTTCCGTAATGATTATGTTTTCGTCCTCATCTTCGCACGGTTTTTCTAAGAAGGTGGGTTCTTTTCTTTCCGATGTTTTCGCAAAGTAGGTTATGAAAATATTAGCAATCTTTTCTGCGTCTGATTCTCCTTCAATATGGGTCGATATCTGTGCTTTAGATTTTAAGATGTTGTTGGTTTTTTGCCAAAATTCTTTAAAATCTCTATCCTCAAATGCACCCGATATTTTGTCCAGTTTTATTTGTTCCGCTGTTTTTTGACATTTTCTTAGCTCAGATTTGAATTTTCTTCTCAATATTTTTCGGTTTTCTGCCAAAGGACCCGTCCGGGGTTTTCCATTTTCAATCCATTTCATAAGTGCATTTCGTGATGCTTCATAATGAATCGAAACACTGTCGTTCCATCCAGGAATATGTTTGGCTGTGGTGCTGTTATGTTTACGTCCACTCTCGAAGACGTTTTTTGCGGCCGTGCATAGTGACTCTACAATTCTCGCATACAGTTCATTGATGGCATCTTTATGAAAGTTATTTTTGCATCCTGACTTTTTACAGAATTCGACACTGCTGCTGTAGTTAATGCGGTTTATTAAAAATGATGCTGTTACAGAATAGGACATGATCTGGGATATATTATGTGCTCTCCATTTTACTGGATCCAACGCAATCGGGGCAATTCCCTCCGTAGTGGTTATTCCTGTTGTTTCTAACCAAATAGACATGAGCCGGTGATCTGTCCAGTCAACATCGTATTTTATCGAAATATTTTTAGTCATCTTTTTAATTGTGGCCGTTCCTATGCAGTGATCTAACCAGCTCGTTGTATTATGTGCATCGCTAACGTAAGTGTAAGAATTTTCTGGCAGTTTTTCTACATCGACACAGTGATATTTATTTTCTTTGCAAAACGATAATAAATCTTTCCCAAATAATGTTCTTGGGTCGGAATTAAAGTCACCCATTACAAGGCAGTTCGTATATTGCTTGTCTTCAATAAGTGAATGTAAGTTTGCTAGGCATCTTGAGAATTCGGGTATGTTGTCATTACAGAAGGTTGGCATGTAAACTGTGAGAATGCACAACAATCCTTTATCCAGGGTTATTTCTATTCCCGCTACCCTATTGTCGTTGCAGTCGATAGCCTTGGCCCTTATTGTGCTGCGCCACAATATGCCCGTTCTGCCGTGTGGACGCCCTCTTAGTATGCTAGTGGATGTATCTACAGCAGATGTGCCTAAGCTTGAAAATTGGGGGTGTATTTCTGAAAGGTAATTTATGTCAGTAGGTAAAAGCCATGTTTCTTGTAGTAAAATTACATCATATTCTTCACAAATATCGTGAATAAATTTCACCGTCCTTCTTACTGATCTGCAGTTGATGGTAATAATTTTAAGAAGATCCATTATTTACATTGTTTAAGCTTTTGTCCGAGCTGTAATTTCTCTCTTTGAAAATTCTGCACACTATTCCTTCGGGCCAAAAATCTTTTTCCATGAATGAGCTGATTTTTTGCGTGAGAATTGTTACTTTGAATGTTTTGAAAGGGGTCGGTTTGAAAGGTTTGATCCATTCATTCATCCGTTGATTTTTGGAAGAAATAAATAGTTTTAAGTCATCAGCACTAGTTTCTGTGTCAAATCTTGAGGCATAAATTGCCGTTCTTAGGGGAGCCGCCTTGATACTTGATGTGGGTCCTGTACCCTTGTGATTTGTATTTAATTTACGTTTTTTCACGACGGTGAATCCGATATTTTCATTATTTTGGTAGTTCCGAATTGTCTTAGGCTCGGACCGCGGGCCGTTGTCTAACGGTTTCTGGGTTTCTACGCCTGATTTGTTTGCTAGTACATTGGAATATGTGTTTTGTTTAGTGTGCGTATTACTACTGTTCGGTTACTATATCCGCTATTCCCAAACTCTTTGAATCATTAGTCCTAGATGTGTTTAAAAAACAAATCAATAATATAATTGTCCCCAATCAGCACGGTTTTATCACAGGTAGAAATACTTTAAGTAACTTAATCATTTATTAAAATTATATAACTGATTCCCTTGTCCTTAAGCATCAGGTGGATTCTATATACACTGATTTTTCCAAAGCTTTTGATAAAGTTAGGCGACATATTCTTGTACATAAACTAAAAATGTTGGGCATTAAAGGAACCTTATTGAACTGGTTTAATAGTTATCTTAGTAAAAGAAAGCTTTGTGTTAAAATAAATTCTGTAGAATCCTGTATATTCGAAGCCACAAGTGGGGTTCCCCAAGGATCTCACCTCGGACCAATTCTTTTTTTATTATTTATAAATGACATTGTTAGTATATTTAAAGATGTACAAGTTTTACTCTTCGCTGATGATTTAAAAATTTATAAAATGAAACGTAGTATAGAGGATTGCCATATTTTACAATCTAATTTAGATAAATTGTTTCATTGGTATGTGATCAACTCGCTATTTCTTAATATTCAAAAGTGCCAAGTTATTCGTTTTTATAAAATCCAAAGTCATGTAACTTATGAATACTCTTTAAATAATGTAATATTGACACCGGTCACTCAGATCAGGGACTTTGGTGTTATATTTGATGAAAAGTTAACATTTACTTTGCACGTAAATGAAATAAAAAATAGAGCTATAAAAATGCTTGGTTTTATATGCAGAACAGCAAGTGATTTTAAGTCACTAGAATGTTTGAAAATATTGTACACTTCTTTAGTAAGAAGCCAGGTAGAGTATAATTCGCCCATTTGGTCCCCATTGTATAAAATACATTCCGACAATATAGAAAGGGTACAGCGCAAATTTTTAAGATTTGTTAACTTTAAGCTGAATATTCCAATTCAAAATATTAACTATGTCCTTTTGATGAAACAACTAAACTTAATTACGCTGTCAGATAGGCGGATCATCTCTGGCCTTGTACTATTAAATAAAATCATTAATAATTGCATTGACAACCCTGAAATTTTTGCAAAAATAAAATTTTACGTACCGACCAGAAATACGAGGCAAAGTGCTACCTTCTTCTGTGACAATTTTAAAACAAACTATGATGCTCATACACTTATAAATAGATTACATCATTTTGGTAATAAATTTGGGAATATTGTAGACATGTTTGCAGATTCTGTATTAGTTGTAAAAAGAAGTCTTCATAATTACTTTAATGAAATGTATGATTTTGATTTTAATATTTACGCACCAGATTTAAATGTCCGGGTTTAATTCTCCCCTCAGGAAAAACTAAACCCTTTCACACACTTCCCAAATGATCATCTGGTCAATCCACGCTATGCAATTGCACTATATAAGTATTATAAATACAAAACAATACAAGAACAACATGTCAACCTACCAGAGACCAAATGGTAAAATAATTCACCGACTCCAGATATTTTCATATCAGAGGGTTCGGCTCTGTGGAATTCTTAAATGAACCTATAAATCCTACTGATCCCTCAATATAAATATTTAAAAAAATCTTTTGTAATCCTGCATGTATTTAAAATGACTGAATTTTGAATTTTTATATATAAATTCTTTGACAAATCTAATATGCCTAAATTTTGAATGAGAGACCTAGGTATAATGCCAGTAACCGAAATAACAAATGGTAATTTTTTTATAGTCTGAGAATGCCAAATTCTTTTAATCTCATTTCCTAAATCTGTGTATTTTCTTATTTTTTCAGAAACAGTTTTTTTAATATTACAAGAATTTGTAATAGCTACATCAATTATATAAGTTATTTTTTTAAATTTTGTCATGTAAAACTATATCAGGTCTATTATGACTAATTGTTCTGTCTGTTAGTACAGTTTTATCATAATATATTTTATAAAATTCATTTTCAAAAAATGAATTTGGTTCATATTCATAATGAGGTACTAATATTACGGCAGTCAATCAAGTTATGTTTAATTACCAAACTTTGGTGAATTATTTTTAAAACTTGATTGTGCCTAAATGTATACTCGGACGGCGCTAATATAGAACATCCTGATATAATATGTTCTATAGTTTCCGGAAAAGCCAAACATTTTCTACATAAATCATCAATTTGATTTATATCTTTGATTATATGCTTCCTATAATTTTTAGTATTAATGACTCTATCTTTAATGGCAAGCATAAATCCTTCTATTTCTGCGCTCAACTCTCCAATACTCAACCATTTGTTTGACGAAAGTTTGTCAACATACGTTTGGTTGAGATAATTGAAGTGTTTTGCATGAATAATTTTATTTGACCAGGAATCTAATAATTCCTGGTTAGTATTTATAAGAATGTTGGCATTCTCGTCATATAAATTTAAAGGTGTAATGTTTCTATCTGCCTTGCAAATTATTTTGTGCATTTCTGAGCTATTAGCTTTCCTATGGAAAAAAATTCTAAGCATTTCTACCTGATTGTGTTTCAAAGATGTTATTTTGACTACACCTCTACCTCCTAAATTTCTAGGTAAATTAATTCGTTCTATAGCTGAATTTGGATGATGGCAATTAAACTTTGTTAACGTAGTTCTAATTAATCGTTCTAAACTATCTAAATCTGTATTGGACCATTTAATTATGCCAAATGAGTATGTTAATAGAGGTATTGCCCAAGTATTTATTGCTTTTACTAAATTTTTCGCAGATAGATTGCATTTTAAAATTTTTCTGATCCTAGTTTGAAATTTAATCCTAATATCATTTTTAATACTAGTGTGATCTAATCTATTTGATTGCGGATATCCTAAATATTTATAGACCTCATCCCCTTCCATACTTTTAATTTTGAAATTTCTAAATATACCCTCGTCTCCATCTACAATTTTGCCTTTCTCTATATGGATCGTTTTACATTTATCTAAACCAAAAGTCATTTTAATATCATCTGAAAATTTTTTAACTACCTTAATCATTTTCTCTAAATTTGATTCAGAATTTGAAAATAATTTTATATCATCATTTTATTTTTTATTATTATTTTAATCATTATAATTGTGTACTACGTACCTGCTTAACTATTATTATCTATCCTTGTAAAAGGCCACTAGGGCGTAAATAAATAAATATGTATAGAACTATGATCAGTTTGTATGTCTCCATATTAAAATTCGGAGGTATGATTTTTTTAAGGTGGGCGTAAAATATTCAAAATGGTCACCAAAATATCACGACCAATCCGAGGAAAAAAATATAAATCGCGCCGTCGCTCCAGTGGTTAACATGTAAAAACAATATCAATGATTTGTAAGAAAAAAGATTTCAATGTTTTCAGTTCTTGAAATGTCATTAATAAACAAATCAGAAGAGATGAGAGACATCTCTTGTTAAAGTGTAAAACTATTAAGTTAGCTTTTTGACTAAGCAAAGCTTCCAATGCGCCGGAACTTGAAATAATTCCAATAAATGTTTTAAAATATCTCTTCAAATTCGCCACAATTTGGCCAGCGGACGCTCAAGGGTGTTTGCAAATTTGCCAAAATGTGGCCAAAAACACTCCACGCTTATTTTGTGCGAAAGTAGAATTAATGATTTATGTTTTGTCGTTTCAGAGATTCACAACGGCATTTGTTGAGAATATGGAAATGCGTCGAAACCGAAAAAAATCAAGAAGGTATTTATGTATATATATTTCTAAACACATCGTAGGAAAAAGAACAAGACACAGAAAAATAAGAAGTCGCAACTGTAACTCGAACCCTGGATCTCTTGTGTTAGTTACTTCTTATTTGTAAGTAATTTTTTTTAATCTCATATTTGAATTTTCAAATTCAACAAAATTATCTTAGAGTAATTTTTCCCATATTTTTGACTGCTACCTTTTTAAATGATCATAAAGTTCTAAAGAACTGGTTTGTAACCTGGATAGTGTCACGGATAAATATATCCGATTTCATTTATATGGGACACCTATTGAAACATTTTAAGCCCTTATTAGAGATTTCCGTTATAAGGTTATATGAATGTGATTGAAGCAAGGAGTGTGTGGCAAGACAGAGTTGTTTGGCGGTATATTCTTTCTGTCTAGTTGTATTAGGTAAGTTTTTTTAATATAAGTAAAACGCTTGTTGTTTGCAGGCCTCCCGCTAACGATGAAGGACTTGCCGCATATTCGTCATCGGACACGGACGAATGATAAAGTGATAGAAAATGAGGCGTGTGTGTATATCGCTGCTCCGGGAACCGGGCATTGGATAACCATCGCCTTTTTTACCGTAGTTCACCTCACTTGGTTCCGTACTTTGAAAACTTAGGTGAGGTTTGTCCAGGTCATGGTTGGGGTAGCCAATTTGGGAGGCGGCTATGGGTACCGCCGCCCCAGGAATCATTTATTGTATAACCAAGACCCTTGCCATACTTCACCCTAAGTTTCTACGCTTGGTGACTAAGCAGGGGTGCCCGAGTACATGGTTTGTCTAGGTCTTGGCAGCGAATGCATTTATACACCCACTGCGTGGCCGGCCGGATCGTGTGAGACTAGTTGAGGGAGACCTTTTAATTCTCCAGCCGTACTCTCTCGACCCATCGCCTTGCATTCCGGGATGAATGGATTCATACGTCTGTCACTCCTGGACATATTGACCCTCAGATCCCTACCCACTCCTCATACCTTTAACCTACTGTGTGAAGCTAAAAAAAAAAGCTGCTTGAACCAAGCACATAGTTTTCCTGAAGGTGTTCAGACACAATCAAGCTGCTTGACCCAAGCACATAGTTTTTCTTGAAAATGTTCGGACTATCGAGCAGCTTAGTTGTTTTTGCTTGAATCAAGCATTTTGATCGTTTACATTGCTTGCATACGGCTTGAGCCAATCATCGACATCGTAATCTATGTGCTTGCCCTATGCTTGATGCGATTTTATATTTTATTGAGAATAGACAAATAAGTACTTATAGACAAAAAACCATTATAATGAGTGGTGATTTATTAGATATTAAGTATCATATAAAACAATATATGAAAATAAATAAAATTATTAATAATATAGGTAATTATTGCATTCATGTATATATATATTAAAAACTTTCATAAATTATCACAAAATAATCAAAAAGTAATCAATATGTCTAAATAACAAAAAATATATTATTTTCGATACATGTAGGTAAATATGAAAACAAATTTACGAGACGCTATTTACAAAAAAATATTTGGTTAACTATAATATTTAATTGACTATTTTGTAACACTTTTACAAATTTCTAAAATGTATGTGAATGTGTGTTTATGCATTTATATGCATGTGTGCATGTACAAGTTATGTATAAATATATACGTATCTAAGTATAATTTGTTTTTTTCAACGTTAAACTCACCGAATGAGAGCTTTTTTATTACTGTAACGGCATAAAAAATGCAATAAACATACATTCCTTAACACAATAATGGTGCAGCTCTTTCAAAAGATGAGATACACAATGTACAAAGAGCTGTTTCCTCAAAAGGAAAATAGTCATAATTTTCTTGCATCTCTCTCACACACCGCACTGTGACGTCTCCGTAGAGCCCTACAATACTAATTAATGATGATAATTTTTAAAGTATGGAATATAGTTGCAAGGATAATATTGAAGTGTGAGTGAATTTCAATCAAAATCGTCAAATGTCAATGCGCTGATGGTTTTATTGTTTTCTTCAAAATACAATTCTGCAGCTTTTTCTTACACACTAAATAACAAGAGTCGAAAATGAAATAAAGGATGAACATATGTCTGCACCCCCCCAAAGAAAACGCAATCATTATCATACATCTCCCTCACACGTATAAAGAAAATGAAACGCAATTCCCATCGCCGTAGCTAAGAATACCATAATAAGATATATCTGTTTCCTCCAAAGGAAAATATAGTATTTTGGAGGAAACGGTCACACGTGTTTTGTGTGTCGTATCTTTTGTCTCTCGATTATTTAATGTATAAGAAAGAGCTGCAGCATTTTAGCGATAAGGAACGTGGATTGTCACGGTAATAATAAAAGCGCTCATTGACAAATTACTAAAAATTTAGAAAAATGAAACAATACAACTTTGTATAAACCACTTATATGATGTGCAAATCCGACCGGTTTCGGAACAAACGTTCCTTCGTCAGGGAAAGCTTATACTAATTTGACAGTTTAGAACAATGTTTTATTGTGGTAGGGGTGGAGCCGTTGTTAGTTAATAATGTAGATTGGGTGGGTAGGTATTAGTGTAGAGTGGGTGGGTATCAAAGAACATTTAAGGTGTCTTAATAATAATAATTTTTCTGAGTTCGCTAACCATATCATTGAAAATAACCACAGTTTTGAAAAAAACACAGGGATAAATATTCTTCATATTAATCATAAAGGAAAACGTTTAGATAACTTAGAAGCTTTGGAAATTAAAAAAATCCCTTAAAAATAATGAATCTATTATCAACAAACAAAAAATATTGTCATATAGCCTAATCATGGATTTGTTCCCCTACCCACCCACTCTACACTAATACCTACCCACCCAATCTACATTATTAACTAACAACGGCTCCACCCCTACCACAATAAAACATTGTTCTAAACTGTCAAATTAGTATAAGCTTTCCCTGACGAAGGAACGTTTGTTCCGAAACCGGTCGGATTTGCACATTATATAAGTGGTTTATACAAAGTTGTATTGTTTCATTTTTCTATAATGGATAACCACAAAGTAATAGCTATATTCAAAAATACTAAAAATTTGTTTATTGAGACTTTTCTCTTTTGTTATATTATTTCTTTCCTATTATTACATTTCTTTTTTGTAATGAATATATATATATATATAATGTGGATGCGTACTAAATGTCACTGGTTGTTATGCTCAAGCCGCTTGAGCATAGACAACAAAATTACATGCTTGCCATCAAGCCGCTTGATGCGAGATTCAAGCGGCTTAAGCATAGACAACAAAATGACATGCTTGCCATCAAGCCGCTTGCTTGTTGGAAGCCTATCAGAACAGGTGTTCTAGCACAGCATAGCGTGACAAGAGGTGTTATTGAATGAAATTTTTGAGCAATGGATATTTATTTGATTTCTCTAATAACCTTAAAACTTTTTTGTATAAAAATTCCTTCCCAAATGTTAAGAATGTCAAAATATGAACCCTTGTACTGTAATTATATGAATAATCTGTTTTACTGTACAAAATAATAAAAATAAATTATATATTTATATATAATCACACACTTCAAAACATTTCAAAACTCTGGTGATATTTTTGATGTTATTTTTTTTTCAAAAACATTAAAAAATACAAGATTTTGGGCAATTGGAGGCAGGGTGGTGGGGTTGGTTTGTTACTCGGCTGAGTGACCAGTGGCGACATGCGGAAGAAAAAAAATTTGTTTGATTTTGAAGAAAAAAAAATTGAAAAGAAAAATGTCATCAAAAAAGTCACCGGAGACCAAAATTTCATCCAAATAATGTTAGGAAACACTCTTTAAAGTAAGTCAAGTACGTCCCTTAACCCCTCCGAATTTTCTAGAATATTCGCTTTTGGTGTCTTAAACAAAATGACATTTTACGAAAACTTTTTGTTATTACCGCTTCACAATTAAAGCTCTATAAATGAAACATTTCTGAACGTAGCCGAATAGTAAAAACTGTTTTAGAAAGGTTACAAAATAGGCTTTCAAATTATTATATTAAAAATCAATATTAGCATTTGTAAATATTAAAATTTAGAACGCAAACATTAAAGATAGGTAAAAATTACTCACGTGATGTTTTTATGTGAAAACTGTACTAAAATCACAGATTATGTAAACAACAATACTTATTTTATTGTATAAAATGTAATAAACACTTTTGTCGCCTCACTTTTTTATTATTTCATATAAAAACATTTAATAAAAATTTAAAATGTGGAGCGCGGTGGAGCTGCCGGTAGCAAATTTGCGCAGGTAAATATTTTTGTCTACTACACGACTGACAGCTGATTCCTGTTATGTATTTCCATAGACAACTTGATAGAAATGTGCAGCTTGATCTGCTATCGACCTTTTACTCTTTGTTTTAGGGATGTAACTAAAACAATAACGGAGTTAGAACGATTTCTATGGAAACACACGCGCTGACGTATAAACACGCTTATTGTACTTGACTGCTGTCCTATTTTTAACGCTTACATCTGCTTACGTTGCGGAGGGGTTAACACCCTGTATGTATGTATAAAGCATATTATTAATAAATATGTAACTATGAAGCATATAACTAAATGTAGTTAAGTATAAGAATAATGTCACAGTGTTCGCAGTCCTCCTCTAAATTGGCCTGTAGTTTTATATGTTTGTATTTAGTTTTAAATTGTCTTTAAAATTTCACTGCTTTAGTAAGAAGTTATTTAGAATACAATTCCACTATTTGGTCCCCATACCATAAAGCACATCAAATAAAAATTATGAAAGTTCAACATAAATTTTTAAGTTTCATTAATTTCAAACTCTCCATATCCATAGAACAAATTAATTATGTTAACTTAAATAAAAATACTTAATTTAACTTTTTAGAAGAACGAAAGAGCGATTTGGCTCTTATATTCAAATTGGTTAATGGATCACTTGACACACCTGACTTAACAAAACTAATAACATTGCAAGTACCATATTGTGACACGAGACTTCCAGAGCTGTTCTTTGTTTATCCGTCTAACACTAACTACTTTATTAACTCCCCAATCCAAAGACCACATACGCTTGGAAATAAATTCATTTCCGTTGATATTTTCGTTTATTCCTTACCTAAATTTATATCAGAAATTTCTAAAATTCTGATCTAAATTTTATTATTCTTCTAATATTGTTTTTGTTGTTATTTCTTTTTAATTCTGATTCCTTTCTATTAGTGTAAAGGATGAGAAATAGGTATTTTATTGTTTCTATTTCTATTATTACTTTGTTACACAATTGATGTAAATGCTTCGGGGGCGTGAGTAAATAATGTTTGCAAGTTGATTATCAGTCAGTTCTCTCAGCCATGTTTTGATTTTAGTTTTAAATATATTCATTTCTGTTGTTTTTTCTGTTCGATTTGGTGGGGCGTTGTGCAATTTTTCAGCGTGGAATTTAATATCTCTGTGTCCTAAAGATGTATGCATTCAAATAACCAAGTAGAAATCTCAAAATTTGTAAGCCAAAAACAAGGCAATTGTATTTGTATTTATTTTTCTTCGATTTTGTAGTTTGACTACTCAACTGCCACGCATGTCGTGTTCCAATACGTCATGTTCTAGTAAGTCAATTGCATTAAAAAAGTGCTAAAATGGCCTCGTGTTTGATGAGAAAATGTTCCACTGTGGTTTAAAAGGTATTCTATTTAATTTGAATTCGTGAACACAAATAGTTGCATTCCAAACATGAGAGTGGTTTTTCACATCTGGGAAGTAGAACAACTGCGGATTGAATTATTTGGAGCACAGACGTCGGATGGGAAAGCTGTCCTTGTTCTACCGGTATTTCAACGGAAGATGCTCTGAGGAACTAGCTTCATTGATCCCCTTGGCACCGTTGCATAATCTGGAAACATAACAAACGCGCGCCCATCATATGTACACGGTTGATATTTGCCATATGAGAACGGGTCGCTTCTACGACTAGTTTTAGAATTCAACAGCTCGGCTGTAGAACGATTTACCGGCATCTGTATTTCCTCTTTCCTAAATATGATATCCTCTCAAGATCCACTCAGGTAATTCGTTCAAGACCCATTCACTCCTTCCACTCCTCAAAAAGACCTCCACACAGCGTCTTCAAAGATGACGCAATGATATGTCATTAGGGAAATTATTAACACCTGTATGGAGTTAATGTAAAAAAAATATGTTCCATTAAATATGAATTCGTGAACACAAATATGTAGATGCAATTTTTAATAAGAAAAACTCTCTTTTTATTACTTTTGAAGGTTATTCCCATCAATGCAATATATCATTAAAGAAGAAGATAATAATAATAATCTAAACGAAAATATGAAAGAGAACAACACACAGAAAAATAAAAAAAGATAATGGTCACAACTGGGACTCGAACCCAGAACCTGTTTTCTATCCGGGACATGCGCGTTTACTAATTCCGCCATTCAAACTTGCCAAACCGTCATATTTGTCAATCTCATATTTAAAAATTTTGAATCAAACCGTATTAATAGCCTTTTTTTCCTTCCGTCTGCAGGGTGGAATTTTAGAAATCGGCTTCAAGAGCATGTCTGACGCCACACCATACGCGCACCGTCACAAATAACATCCATGTATGTGGAATTTCAAACAAAGCTAACTTTGTAATTCAGTTTTTAATTCAAGAATTAATTACAAAATTTCGCTACTTCTGTCAGCAGGTCGGATGGGGACGTCTCCCCCTAGGTATAACTGCTACAAATAGTATCTCTCCGGATATAGAAATATTGATGATAACGCTTAATTGCAATCATGTGGCCATAAATATATTACATATGACGTCATGGCTTATCTCAGTTACTTTATCCTGGTGATATTTTCCCGTTGACTATCTATCACTGGATGACAGCGGATCCAAGGAAAGGGGTATTCTTGGAACCAGTTCCTATTGGATGTATAAAATGGTCACCAACACTAACTGGGCAAAGCCAAACCAAAAGCCGCCCGCAGGGCCTAGCAGTAAAAACTTGTCGAGAGGGTTTTTAATTGCTAGTTAACAATATTATCTATTTGTAAAAAGCATTAACTTTGTGGCTCGCCATAATTTACAATAAAAACACATATAAATTTGTTGTAGACCACTTTTATGGTGGTCTTTTAAAAGTGGTCTACAACAAATTTATATGTGTTTTTATTGTTAACAATATTATCTCCAACAATTTTTTTTCTCCATATTATAGGCAACTATCCTTTTTATTGGAAACAATCATTCTAAGAATTGGTTTGTAGCCTAAATAGCGTCTCGGATAAATATATTTGTTTTTATTTATATGGAACTATTAACTTATCTTATGACCTGTTTTTATTTATATGGAACTATTAACTTATCTTATGACCTGTTTTTATTTATATGGAACTATTAACTTATCTTACGACCATTATCTTTTTCTATTTCTCTGTTTCCTATTCTCTTTCATATTTTCGCTTAGATTATTATTATCTTCTTCAACAAAGTGTAGCGGTCACTTAACCCGCTCTGATAAAACCATCGCAGCGCCACAGGTTAAGGAACACACCAGAAACAAATATCTGGGTGCAAGCCGCTACCGGCACTATAAGTACGTCTATCGTCTTGTAACAATTAGCGCGGCAACCTACTGGAAAGTTCCCGTCTCCACAATAATTTATCAACACAGCGACTGGAGTGTTCGCGAACTTTCTCACCTTAGGCGCGGCGGTCGAATTTCACACGCCGTTCTCGAAACTACTTGCCCGGCCGGCAGAAGTATAAAAGTCAGCGTGGGCCGCATACAGCTCAGTCTCAAGTCTAGTGTATTCATTCATGGTTCGACAACTACACATCGGGCGGTGATTCAGTGTCGCTACGCAATATCCGCCCACGCGGGCTGATATCGTTCTCGCAGCAAGTGATACAACACGTATCCAGCGTGACTTCAGGAACATCTTCATAACACCTTCGAGGAACTTCTCCAACTACCATCTCGACATGAGATATCAGGCAACGCGCCAGCATCCTGAAACGAGCAGCAACAACAACCGGCAACGCGCCAGCATCCTGCAACGAGCACCAATGAGCAACCAGCATCCTCACCGCCTCTCAAGGTTCCTTCCTGCGTCACGTGTGTGCTCTGACCCACTGGACACACAGCCGCCATTTCGCGTCAACGCGACGATGGTCGACCGCCTGGATTAAGGTCACTTCTACACCGCCATGGTGTAGGGCGACGCGCCGGCTCCCTGAAGACCTGTGATCTTCACCGCCATAGTCTCCTGACCTTCACCTTCACATCATCTCGTAGCAGCAACACTCACGGCACCACCGTCACTCCGCTCCGCTTCGACCTCCGCTACGTAGCTCAACAATAAAGACTGACTCATACATCGACTGACGCCTTTCATTTCTCTCTCGCCCCGTCTCTACCGATACGGCCCGCTCCCTCAAAAGCATTTCAAACATGAAAGTGATTTTTAAAACTTTACTTTTGAGAACACGAAGTAGTTATATTGGGCGCAGGAAAGAGATTTTATTCTAAAATGAGAGAGAATATAATTTATTTATTTATTTATTTAAGTTTTTATTCCAGCAAGACTGGGAGGGTAGTGCAATCCCAGTCTGCCATATTACATAAACAACTATAAAAGAAAAGAACAAAAAATAGTTTAAATATTAGGTAGGTACCTAATTAAACATAAAATGAAAACAAAATTCATCACACAAATAACAAAAAATAAGCATAAAATTAAAATAAATAATAAGTAGACAGAATTAAAAATAAAAAGATATTTTGGGATCGTCCATCATGGAGGTCGCCTCATCATCTGCATCCACCGCTCATTTAATGGGGAACTGAGCCACTCGGATGCAGCCACGACAATGATATTGGTTGAAGTCCGTATCCTGCTCCAGAAGCTGGCTAGTCGGTGGCGAAGTAGGGCTGGGAATGAGTGCACCCTCCCCTCGGTGAACATCGTGGAGGCACTGCAGAACCTCGGTAGTTGCATAAGTTGCCTGTATGCATTATTGTAGCACACCCTCAGTTTGTCCCATTGCGCTGCTGGGTATTGTGTCCACAGTTCTGACGTGTACAGGGCAGTACAGTATGTCTTGAATAGTAATTTTCTGACATCTTCGCTACAGTGGTAGAACCGCCTTGAGAGCATTCCGGCCCGTATATTAATTGCTCTTCTTTGTCGTTCCATATCTTCTATATCCTTCATGTCTTCGGTTAGGATATGTCCCAGATACTTAACCTGTGAGGCCACAAGCAGTTCAATTCCTTCTAAATATATTGGAGGAATATGTGATGGCTCCTTATTGTGTTTGAAAGCGACGATGACTGACTTTTTAGAATTGTACAACAGGTTATGAGAGTTTGCGTACTCTTCGCATATTTGCACAAGTCGTCTCATCGCTTTAATCGAAGGTGCAAGAAGCACCATGTCATCGGCGTAATTAATGTTGTTACTTCCTTGTCCGCAGATATGACAACCGATTCGTGTATCGTTCAACTCTTGTAAGAGGTCGTTAATGTACACATTAAATAGAGTTGGAGACATATTCCCCCCTTGCCTGACACCGCTCTTAAGGAATAAAGGTCTTGAAGAAGCTCCTGCCCATTGAATGTGATTTTCCTGTTGTCTGTACCAAATAGCCAGCATATTGACCACTGCTGCTGGAACATCTCGCTTTATGAGTTTTTCCCATAATAATTGATGGGAGACACGATCAAACGCCTTGCTTAGGTCAAGAAAACACCCATAGACTGTGATTTTTCTTTTTTTTGTAATAGGCTATTGTTTGTTTTACTCCATAAATGGCCATATCGGTTGATGAGGCGCTCTTGAAGCCGAATTGGTTATCAAGGGTAAATAGTTTCTCTTTAACTAGCGCGAATAAGATTTTTTCAAATAGTCTCGAAAGCATTGTCGCCAAGGAAATCGGTCGGTAATTTCCTAATACCGATGCATCCAGCTGATTGGATTTCAGGATTGGTACGATAATAGTTTTGCTCATATCCATCGGCATGTGTGTGTGTCTTAGGAGGCTTGAGTACAGGGCGGCTAGAATAGTATGAAGTTGATCTCCTGCGTATTTTATATGCTCAATACCAATGGCGTCGTATCCTGGACTTTTACCATGGGCGGTTTGCTTAATTGCGCTTTCAATCATTTCATGAGTAACATTCATGACCAGGTCATCATTGGCCGCAGGCGGGCATGTCATTATCGAAGGTTTCATGGTATCTCCTTGATCCTCGCTTAAAGAGAAAAAGTCTCTAAATTCGTTGGCTATGTTTTCATCACCCGTAATGTTGTTGACGCATAGTGGAACTTTGCTCTTGGCTTTCAGCACAGTTGAAGTTTTTTGCCAAAACTTTCTGAAATCTTTGTTATGCATAGACGTAGCTATGCTATCCATTCGTGCTTTGTTTTCCGAGTGTTGACATTTTCGGAGAGCAATTTTAAAAGATTTCTTACTAGTTTTCCTTTCGTCTGCGAAACGGCCTTCCGTAGGCCTTCCGGCTTGAACCCAGCAGAGGAATGCATGTCTTGAATGGCGGTACAAAGTGGAGACTTCATTATTCCACCCAGGAACAATTTCAAACATTTTTTTGGGTTCTTTCCTTCTGAATGCTTTTATGGCGGAGTTTCTTAGTATATGGACAATATTACCGTAGAGAGAATCTAGTTCAAGTTTATGAGTTTCGTTATCACAGTTAAGTCTTTGACATCTTACGGCTTCTGGGGGTTTCATTTTTAACAATAGTTTATTGGCAAGGGCGTTGTAAGTTTTAATATCATTTTCGGATTTCGCCGTCCATTTTCCAAAAACCTTTGATCGATTCTGTCTGTTGGAAATAATGGGGGTTAGATTTAGATCTATTTCCACAGTTAGTGGGAGATGATCTGACCACGTCGCATCGGCTGTGATTTTTACGCTCCTCACTGCACGATTCAACCCCTGTGTCATAATACAGTGATCAAGCCATCTGGTGGTTCCGTGGGCGTCACTTACATAAGTAAATGTATCAGAGCTTAAATGCACAATATCGGTGTATGTATAGCTATTTTCTATACAGAAATGTGCAAGTTCACGGCCAAAAAGTGACCTCGGATCCGCGTTGAAATCTCCTATAATCATGGAGTTGGAGCTGTTTTGTTCCTCAATAATGGCGTGTATTTTTCCCAGACAGTCTGCGAATTCCGGTAAGTTCTCAGCTGAATTGGTCGGCATATAAACCGTGACTATAAGGAGAGTTCCATTTGCTGACTCCAGTTCAATAGCCGTGATTCTTGGATCTCTACAGTCAATCAGAATGGCTTTTATTGTATTGCGCCATAAAATTGCAACGCCTCCGTAGGGGCGGCCAATTAATGGAGCGTCTGAGAGATTCACCGCAGATGTTCCATGACTGAGAAATTCTGGATGCATAATTAATGCTTCTTTTCGGGCACACTATACATTCGAAGCAAGAAAATTAGGTAATTGTTCGGAACAAACGTCAACGGTTAATATGCACTTTTTTGATAAAACTTTTAGATTCTTCTTAATTACTATAAAAGACAACTATTTGCATTGGGGGAGGTTGAAAATGTTACATTTTTAATTTTATTTACGTAAATTGAAAATTTGCTTTCACACTGTCAAATCACTCTGTTTGCAATATTATTGTTATTTTAATATGTTAGTATTACTGATATTTCAAATTGCATTGGCTGTATAAAATATACCACGAATTTTGAATTACATTGGTTAGCACTAATTTGGTTAGAAACTTTGCTAGGAATACAAACTAGATAAATCCTTGGATGTTTTTTTTTAAGAATTGATGTTTAACGATTTTTTTCGTCAATAAAGGTAAGAGGTTTTTTTTTTTTTTTTTTCTGAATGTTCTTTCTATTATTCACCTTGCTTACTATTTATCAAGGTTTATTATCAACTTTGAGTTTACTTTACTATGTATTTTTACTTTATATCTTTGCATGCGGGAGAGGGCTGGGTGTTTAGTATGCATGGTTACTTGAGGATGAGGGGAAGGATTTGGTTGGGTTAGGATTCTATCATGGGCTATTAACTGCTCCAATATTCATTTTACAGCTGGAGGGAACCATGAAAAACCTCAGCCGGAGCAGTGTTGAAGATCTGTAATAAAGTTTGGATGCCTCGTTAAGTGGATAGATTCTTACCCACTTAACTTGGCCATTTTTTGGGAAGGGGAAGTGTTCTTCTTATTTGCCATCTTAAGTTTTGGTTCAGGTTTTGAACTTACGGTGCATTTAATTTAATTGAAGAATTCTGATTCGCGTGATTTTAATATTTATTTTGCTTTAATTTAGTGTTTCTTGAAGATCAAATTATTTCTGCTGCCCATTTTTTGAGAAGGGAAGTGAGAAGTTTGATACTTGTTTTGTAGTTAAAATGTATATTAAATTTTGAAAGGTAAGGTTAAGTTGGGTTAGTAGGTTAGTTTAGGTTAGGTTAGTAGGTTAGGTTAGGTTGGGCTAGGTTAGGTTAGGTTAGGTTAATTTTTATTTTTATTTTGTTACAATTATAATGACATAATTTAACGTGATTATAGTGCCTTCACTCGACTTTCATTTTATATTACTTCAATTAAATCCAATGTTATTCCAGTGAGTGTGCTTCTGAAGTGATTATATTGCTTCTATTATAATGACGACGAAATTCAACATGATTTTCCAGTGCTTCAATTCGACTTTGAAGTGATTATCCTGATAAAGGTTTGTTTTTTTTTTTAATTTCCCCGCCTTTGAATATATTGCCATGAAGTCAGTTACGGTATGATGTAGCCTTCCATATAGTATCAGTAATACCAACATAATAAAATGACAATAAGCATTACAAATTGCATATGGTGAAGCGTTGTGTTTAAATACGAAAGCAAATTTTCAATTTACGTAACTAAAATTAAAAATGTAACATTTTCAACTTCCCCGAATGCAAATAGTTGTCTTTTATAGTAATTAAGAAGAATCTAAATGTTTTATAAAAAAAAGTACGTATTAACCGTTTGTTCCGAATATTTACCGAAAATTATTTTATTCCAGTATGAGTGAGAAGGTGTCGTGTTAATGTAGACTTAATAAAACACACAAAGCTGCAAACGGAACATGATAATGGTTTTTCACAAATTTGTGTTAAAATGTGCAGTTTTAAACTTGACTTTTGTGCAAATGAAGAGTTGCATAGGGCACACAAGAATGGTTTTATTCCATGAGTGATAATGTGTCGTTTTATATTAAACCTTTGAGAACACCTATAACTGCACATGGAACATGATAATGTTTTATTATGCGTTAGATGGTGTTGGTTTAAAAAGTATTTTTATGAATATGAATAGTTACATTCAGAGCAGGAAAACGGTTTAGCTCCAGTATCAATTGGAAGATTTTGTGTTACACCTTTCAATGTGTCCATGGTTTCAGGTTCCCCTCCTGTAAAATGGAAAATATTCATAAATTAAAGATCTTGTTAGTAGTTAATATTTCCAGAACACAGTTGCGAAAACATACCTACATATTTTAAACTATTTTAACTGTTTTTTTTTCAGTGATAATGAAGGTTATTACTTTTATGTTGGAATACATTTACTACAACGATTTAATACGCGCCATTTTGATTTGTCGCCAACATGACAATTGTTTTTATTCATGAATTTGGTGGCGTTGACGTCATACCGGGTAATCTTGGTGACAGCCGTCTTACCAGACACTGTTTTCTACGTCATAATGCCGTTTTAACTAGTTGGAACCGTTTTGGCATGTGCGGTTTTAAAATCAGCAATCATGAAAGAAAATATTTAAAAAAATACACATTTTTAGCACAATGATCATTATCAGAAACACACACTTGAAATCTTCCACACATTTTAAACAGTAATCATGGTTTATGAACATATCTCATCTTCTCACTAGTTTCACATGAGCAGCCCTGAGGAAAATAATTCCCCCCACGGCCTATGTCATTTTTGGGGATGCTGTGTGGGCAGTCTTTTGAGGAAAGGAAGTAGATGAAGTTCTAAGGAAAAAGGTTTGAGGGGTGTCACCAGAAGTGACGGACGTATGAATTAATTCCTCCCACTGATTCCTGCTGGAGAGGTCAAAAGGACTCCCTCAGCCAGTCTCTACCGATCCGGCCTGCCACGCAGCTGTTGGGCAGATGCATCCACCCCCACGACTTGGACAAGGTGAAGCCGGGCAATATGAACCCATGAACCTGGTTACCCCTGCTAAATCACCAAACGTAGCGAACCATTTGGGGTGACATATGACAGAGATATTGGGTATCCAATAAAGGGTGGTAGGTACCCATATCTGGCTCCCAAATTGAAAAATTCATTGTATGAAATTAAAATTTGTAACTGCTGTTTGATTCATCTAATACTTAAATGAATTTTGAATTGAAAGCTTTGCAATCATTTTCAGTTTTAATTTTATACTGGAGGGCATCAAAAATTGTTTGGCGGTTCTCCCTCTTTGTGTACACTGCTGGGAAACAGTGTGATGGTTAGTTAGTTACCTAAAAAACCTTGAAAAGATAATCATGGCGGCTACCTGCAATTCGGTTATACTGTGGCAAACATTCCTTTTTTTTATATCCGGGCAGTCTGTATCGATTTTTGTATAAAGCATTTCTCTTTCGTTCTCTTCGAGTGTTACTGGTTCTGTCTTTATGGTGGGGACATCTGTGTTGAGTTCTATGTCACCGCAGTAAGATTCATCAAACAATACAATATTCATTAATTTTATACAAAACCGGGACCAGCTCATTTTACACTAAAAAAAAAAAATTTTTACCCCAGTAGATAGGTAATAATTAGATGTAATTAATTCCGTGAGCGGAAATTGAAAAAAATGTATATTATCGTTAATTTCTTAAATTTAAAAATACGAAAATGTCATTTTTCATTGACCGCCATGTTGTAAATTACAGCGGTAAATATGCACTTTTTCACGAAAAAACACTTTGCAGAAGTTGAATAATTGTTATAATTACGTATTTCGGAAACTTTTTGCATTGGGGGAGGCGGAAAATGATACATTTTAAATTTCAATTGCGTAAAATCGAAATTCACTTCGCGTCCCGGCAAACTGACATGGCGCGGCCGATCTGTCACACAAGCCCGCTAGACAAACCCTGCGTAGCCAGACAAACCATTTAAAAACGTAGGCTGTTTTTTAAAGTAAAGATAATATTCACAAACCCGCTATACAAACCCTGCCTTGCCAGACAAACCATTTAAAAACGTAGGCTGTTTTTTAAAATAAAGATAACAACATGGAGGTCATTGATAAATGACATTTTCGTATTTTAAAATTTAAGAAATTGACGTGAATATACATTATTTTCAATTTCCGCTCACGGAATTAATTACAGCTAATTATTACCTATCTACTGGGGTATATATATATTTTTTTTGTCCAAAATGAGCTGGTCCCGGCTTTGTATAAATTTACCCAATATTCGAAACCAAAGTAACAGTGATATGACTCCAAGTCATATGTTTCTAGTAGAGCTCTACGCGATGTCCGCTGTATAAAGTTTAATTGAATAGTAACACTATTTCAGATGTTTTAACGAGATTATTTATTATTAAATCAGTGATGAAAAGCTTCAGCCGGCGGCATATCGACATCATAATAATATAAGTGCTAGGAAGCAAGCAATGCGAGAAACGTCAGATGAAGAAAAACCGCCATTCTGTTTCTATGGAATTGTCTATTGCTGTACTTTAAGTTCGATGCACAGAAAATATTAGGTCTACTCCTGCTTAAGTATTTTATTTATGGCAAACCTCTCAGGCCTTAACAAAATAACATCATGTATACAAATATTCCCGCTTGTCACTCAATTTCAAATAGACAAATTAAACTATTTTTAAAGTATTTATAACTGAAATACTGATTTCGATATCAGATGAAGGGCTTTCTTGTAAAGTAGATTATTATTTTTTAACGATAAAATTTTGATTCTCTTTATTTTTACTTTAAAAAATTACCTTAGCTTCTTAATTTGC
This sequence comes from Limnephilus rhombicus, assembly GCA_929108145.2. Taxonomy (NCBI): domain Eukaryota; kingdom Metazoa; phylum Arthropoda; class Insecta; order Trichoptera; family Limnephilidae; genus Limnephilus; species Limnephilus rhombicus. Next base: position 36,196,199 of record OV815289.1, read on the forward strand.
TCCATACAGGAGGCCTTGTAAAAAATAATTTCCTTCAGGGTCTACGTCATCTTTGGATGCTGGAGTGACTTTTTAGGTGAGGAAGTTCAGTGAAGGAAACAAGTATGAGGGGTGGGTAGTAATCTGGGCGTCTGTACATCCAGGAGCGAGGGACTTATGGATTATAAATTGGTGGTGCTGTGGTGCAAGGCAATGTTTCGAGAGACAGGGCCGGATTAACCATGTCGGAGCCCATAGGCAATGCACGTCTCGGGGCCCCTTTACCAATGGTGGACTAACGGGGGGGGGGGGTTGAAGGGGCCTCCAAACGCCTCCTTGTTCCCTTTGTTCAAATTCTAAACAATGCTTTAAGGGGGGGGGGGGGTAAGGTTTTAAAACTATTTTTTAGATTTAAAAAAAAAACACATTACAATGAGCCGTCTTGTCACTGAAGTGATCTCTTCCAGACAACCTTTCCCAAAGAATTTTAACAAGTAGATAGGTAGTGCATACTGAAGCTTGTACAACATTTATATTTTAAACATTAGACATAAAACAAAACAAATGCCAATATAAACCACACACGGCACCTTCAATCCCTTCAGATACTAAGTAAAGTTGCAACAAATAGAAGGAAAGAAAAGTAAAATACAACTATGTTTATATATTTGTTTTAATTATAGATTTATTATTTGTGCATGATGTGAACATCAGTTATTTATTGGGTTATAACCTTATTATTATAATTTGTTGTTTTGCGTGTACCTAATGTTATTTACCTGTAAATGTGCCTAATTAAAACATCTTGAAAGCTGACTTTTTCAGAAACTTCGTTGCTCACTAATTGAAGCAAGTTATTTTTTCTCGGGACGCGGGGCCCCTAGCCGATGCAGGGCCCCTAGGCAGTTGCCTACTCTACCTTAGGGATAATCCGGTACTGTCGAGAGAGTCCTGCTGGAGAGGTCTAAAGGTCTCCCTCAACCAGTATCTCCTGATCTGGCCCGCCACGCAGTAGATAAGCAAACACATTCGCTGCCAAAACCCGGAAAAAAATCATCTCATTAACCCGAGCACCCTTGCTAAGTCACCAAACTTAGCGAACCACTTGGAGTGATCTATGGCAGAGGTATTGGTTATCCAATAAATGGTTCCCGGGGCGATGGCACCTAAATCCACCTCATTAAATAGTAATTTAAATTCAATAAGGTACATTATCACTGTGTTTTATTCTATTTTGTCACTGTTCTGTTCTGTTTTATCATTGTTCTATTTTGTCAATGTTCTGTTAATCACTGTGATATTGTAAATTTTTTCACTATTTTATTTAGTCACTGTTCTGTTTTATTTTTTTATTGTGTATTTTATTTAGAAATAAAATTTGACATCTTATATCTAATCTTTTCTTTTCTATGACTACTACAATATTATTTACTACCTACTGACTAAAATTTGGACTTTAGAACATAATCCATGAAAAACTGCAAGACTTTTAGTCTCCTTAACATTTACAGGGACTTCATTGAACATTTTAAAACCTTTATAATAAATATTATTTTGTGTTCCCGATAAATTTGTCTTAGGAAGCCTAAAATCGTTGCAGTTTCTAATATTATTCAACATGTAATCTGGTAACATTTTATTTTTTAACTTAGGTATAAATAAAAACTAGGGTATTGAAAACTCATCTTTGCCACGCACTTAATATATTGAGTTGGCGTTACATGGTTTTTATCCTGGTATATCTGCTACAGTACAATATAGATCTCATGCCTCTGTTCTGAATTATTTCCATTCTTTTAATTTGTGTTTTATTGCTCATAAAGATTACACTTAAGCAATAATTCAGATGGGATGCTACAGTTGTGTTATAGACCAATTTCCTAGTTTTAATGTCTAATTTTCCCTTTATCCTACTTAAGAAATTAATCTTTTTGACAATTTTTTTAGTTAGCATTTCAAAGTTAGAGTTAAGTTTTAACTTATTATCGATTATGATTCCCAAATATTTATTCTACCTCTTCAATATTTTGATTGTCTATATTTAGGGTAATAAGTTCATTTTGTTTTTTTCTCTAATACCATGAATTTACTTTTAGTTACATTTAATTTGAGTTTATTTATTCATAACCATTTAGATATTTCATGAAGTTCACTTTGTATGTTTGATAGCCCCTCCAGACTCACGGCGAGAAGCCACGAGAACACCCGAGAAGCGTGAATGTGATGAGTTTCTCGCATTCTCTTTCTCGGCTCGCCTCTTCTCGGATCACTGTCGGTAAATTTGGCCGCTTCAAAGGATTTCTCGGGCGAGAAGCGAGAAGGCTACTACACTCACGTTTTGTCTCAGTGTTGTTTAGTGAGCGGTTGAGAGTAGACGTGCGTTATATTTTTGTTTTTGTATCGAAAATTTTGTTTACTTTAAAATGTGGAACAATCAACAAGAGTTGCAATTTATAGAATACTAGCAGACACGGCCACACATTGCTGTGGCTAACGAAACATAACGCCATTACCCAACCTTTATAAAATCCACACCACCCGCTTGCCAGCTGCCCGCTGCCCGCTGCCCACTGCCTGAATTGAATATTTGAATTTCTCGGCTTTTCTCTACTAAAATGAGCATGTATTATACATATAAACCTTCCTCTTGAATCACTCTACCTATTGGTGAATACCGCATGAAAATCCGTTGCGTAGTTTAAAAGATCTATGCGCACATACATTTTGAGCGATTTCATTTTATACTATGTAATGATGATGATGATTTTCAATCTGAACCGGTGTTATGGGATGCAAAACATCGGAATTATAAAGACAAAAATTTGAACCACGATGCGTGGAACAGACTTAATGGAGATGCAAGTACCTGAACTCAAAAAGAAAAAATATTCCCTTTTTGCTAGTTACCGGAATTATTTTTAGTTACAACGTTCACAAAATTATAATATGCCATGGCGCATAGAGCCAAACCTGCTGCATTTTGAATATCGTCTGTAATGTCGTCCATACCGGATGGGAAACAGATCACGAGTGAGAAAAATGAGAGTGTGGATAAGTGCTTGTTCTCGTGAGAAGTCTCGCCGAGACTTCTCGCTGTGAGTCTGGAATCAGCTTGACAATGCATCTTAAATATTATTTGCTATAATATATAAAAGTGTGTCATCAGCAAACAGTTTGCTGGAACAGTACTTTAGGCACTCCACTATATCGTCGGCAGAAAGGCTAATTGACGTAACCAGCAAATCCTCTACTTTCGGGAAAGTCGAAAAAACAAAAAAAAAAACAAAAAATTCAGAAAATAGTAATGGTAACCCCTATCTAGTTGATTTTTACAACGAACAAAAGAATAATGTTTATGTTTCTACCAATATAATTAGTTCTATGTAATTATTTTTCAAAAATGACGATTTTGGTGGTTACATCCATTCTTTTTTGTGAAAATTTTACGACCGCTTGGCTGTAACCAACAATATCTAGTATGAGAAGCTCGGTATGCGATTAATTTACGGAAAGGCAAAAGGGCGTAACCTCTTTTGTGTTATTTGTAGCTCCTAAAACCATGGTGTAACCCTCTTCGAAGGGAATCAGACTTACAATTAGTTGATGTAACCAAATTTAAATTAAAAAAAAATATTTTTTTTAATGGGAGGTACGGCGAAATATTCTTTTAACAACCGTTTTTTTCATATCGAACGCAATAAGTTGACAGCTCGCAACTGACATTTTTTCAGAAATAGAGTTATGCACATAATTTTTTTTAGTTCTATTTAAATAACGTCGTCATTATAGCATTATTATTTATTATATGCATCACATATATTTTTTAACAGTTATAGAATAGAACTTTTTAAAAACATAATTAAATAAAAATAATAAAAAATATATAAGAAAAAATTAAAATCGAAAAATTAAAAAAATTTACACCAAAAACGTCCAGGCTGGTGGCCGGCCGATCAAAGAACTCTTCAATGGAGTGTGATCTAGACTACAGTAATTCGTTGGTTTCATTCATGTATTTGATTTAGTCGTTGCTGGCGGGGCACGCGAAAGCACTGTGGAATGGACGGGTTTCGAAAGATTCTGTCGTTTTCCAGGCTGCCGGTCGGCAGACCTGCTTTTTTCTTATTTACTAATCGACCTCTATCGTATGAGACCATTCTCAATGACCATGAGCACAAATATTAACCCACAAATTTACGTCTTCACGTTCACCCTGCATCGGAATGGGTACCGCCCCATGGCGGGAATGGGTACCACCGCCCCGGGAACCTTTATTGGATAACCAACACCTTGCCATAGGTCACCCCAAGTGGTTCGCTAAGTTTGGTGATTTAGCAGGGTGCCCGGGTTCATGGGGTGAGGTTGGTCTAGTTCTTGGAGGCGGATGACCGGGACATACTGAACCCCAGATTCCTACCCACCCCTTAAACCCTTTTCCTTCCCAGAACTCTCCTCTCCTTCCTTTCCTAAAAAAACCCTCCACACAGCATCCCCAAAGATGACATAGGCCTTGAGGGCAATTATTTTCCTCAGGGCTTCCTGTGTGGAGCTCAAGTAAAAAAAAAAACGGTCGGATACGCACTGAACGCCGAAGCAGGATGCAATAACACGATGTTTGAGCGTGACGCATTTTCGAATAAAACAGTGTAACGTTCTCCACAAAATAAAAGTCTTCAAATCTGTGGTAGTATTCAACTTTGAATAAAGTCTTTAAACTTACAAAATGATGTTACTAAAAACTTTCGATACGGCACAACTTATAGTGTTCCCGCTAAGAAGTTTATAACTAAATATTCGGCAATCCACTTCTGTATCAATACAATGGCAACAAAATGATAGGTAGGTAACACTCACGGAAGTTAGAAAGCAGCAGTTTTATCTGGGACGTAGTTCCTTTCAAGATGAAATCACTATCGAAGATGTAGTTCACTTTTTTACTTGATGAATTATTGCTAATTTGAATAGTTTTCAATGAATGCGATGCGATGCGATAAATCGATTGTTTTAAGCGACTTATATTATCGAGGACCTCGTAGTCGCGGGAGCTGCGTGAACACACTGGATTTTTGGGGGGGCAAGAGGGGAGACGGGAAAGGATGCATTTGTTGCCATAAATAGAATAAATAATCCATTTCAAGAACACAAAAGTATCTCACCAAGTTATCACTAAAAGCGGCGCGAACATATAGGATTAATGTAACTAAATAAAACTTAAAACTTTAGTTAGCCGTTTACCGTAAGTGAAAATATTTCCTAAAATACGGAAAGGCTATTGGACGTAACCATATAATTTTTCATAGTAAATAAAAACTAAAGCATTGGATAGGCCCGGGTTAAAGGGAGTAACCCGCATTTTATTAAGAAAACGTCGGATTTTCCATCACTTACATCAATTTTTGGTCGGACTTCCGGGAAAACAGTAGGTATTTTAAGGGGGTAAACTTTCAAATTTTCATAATATATAAACTTCGAGTATACCGATCGACGCAGTTTTTTTTTTCAAGTAAAATGGCATCAATAAGTGAAAATCGACAAAATGTTGGTTACGTCAATTAGCCTTTCTGCCGTCGATATCATTAATATATTGTTATGGTACGCCCAAACGACAAAGAATTCAAACTCCTAATTCGCCGCAAACTACACAACACCCTGCTCTCCCCCCTGTTCCCTGCTTCCTACTTCCTATCCCATCCGCCCACCCGCACGCGATCCCTTCCACCAGTTGAGAATTGCGAGCCGCCTCGGGCACACGTTAAGCCCGCGCGTTGATTCCCACTGTTCGCGCCCGGCGCACTATCGCTCGAATTGTACTCAAATATAACCTGCAATGTTAATTCAATAACCTACGGGTTTAGCGCTGATATTTCACCATGCCTGTGTAAACTTCGGTTCTGTCCTAAACTCGGGAGGTGCCCCTGGAAGCCGGAAGACGAAGACCCCCCAACATCATGTAAGCTGTACAATTGTTTCCTCATTTGATTGTGTCCTTTAACGATAGACTGTAAACTCCCGCGCAAAGCCATCACTCAGAGAGTTTCGTTTTTAGGGATCTTGAGGTTATAAACACGATAGCTAGGATTGTGTAGTATGTATTTCTTGTGTTGAATTGTACTGTAATGACCTATGTACTGTGTTTTAAATTTGCAATACATGAATCTATTTAACTCAATCCTGTTATTATTCTGCTACGGCAGGAGGGTTTCCTAGAGAGGGAGTATCCTGCCAGACGACTGAGATGCGAAGGAATTTCTGAAGCCTCGAGCGACCCACCACCTGAATAGAGGGTAAATCATGCCTCCCCTGAGAGCTAGCTTGGGACATGTTTGGGGGCCCGCTCCTAACACTGGCGTCCATAGTGGGGCCCAGAATTTTTCTTTCATTTTTGCCATTGTCTCAGTCGCCTTACGGAGTGCTCCCTGTCGAAATCTTCCCCGCATAGGAACTGTTTGTAAACATTGATTGTACTGTGTCTTGGTGTTTTATACCCAGTGAATAATGAATTCTGTGGGAAACCACAGAAATCCATGTGCAAGTTGAGTCCATAACGCAGATTTGATTGCAATTATAAAAAAAATTGCGTCAAAGTTGAAAACATGGCCATTTTGTATCAACCAGAAAGACGGCAGCATTTAAACCGCGAATCTGACTGCGCACGCGCCGACCCCTTTGTTCACAAAGCAGCGGACGAGCAACAGTAATTCGCGCCAAATCAACGGCCCGATGTTTCACGCGGTAAATACATACCTAATCTCTGAGTTGCGCGCGCACCCACGCGCATCGAAGCACAAAAGTGCGTTTATCGCGCCAAACTCCAACGGCAAAAAATCCGTTTGAATCAGGCAGAACAATTCCCTGTCACTATGCAGTGTTTTGAATAATAAAATCGCCCTTCTGTCACTAAGGTCGGAAGCAATGGAGATCGCTATTGTAAATTTGGTTTTGGAATTCCAATTACCTTGTGGATTCTTTAATTAAAAAATCTCACACTCACGTTTTTCTTGCACAATATACCGATCGGCCCACTTGTTGTGTCTGTCAAATTAGTACCACGTATATTTCACCAAATGGACAAAATAATGACTTTCTTTCCACATTCTACGTTATAGGTACCGCATTTTTTTCAGCATAAGTGTAAAGTGAATTGTGTTTTTTCCTTACATAAAAAAAGTGAAATAATAATAAAACCAATGATTGGTTCCATGAAAAAATAAAAAATAATTTTAATGTGGTTTCGTAACAAATCCCATATTCAGTTATTTTCATCCGGAAGTTTGTCCTTATTTGCCAGAAGAGTGCCTTTTGTGAATTTTAGTGCCTTTCTCAGTGCAAAGTGGTTTGTGAAAAATAAAAAACCCGTTTTCTAAAGGTCAGTCCTGGCAAAATTTTTTGGGAAAAAATAAATACTTGTGAATTTCACAAGTTTTCTCAAAAGTGGTCAGTGAAACACAAAAACCTTTACTACTTAGGTCTTTCCACGCAAAATTTTTTCTTGCGCCTTCCTTTGACAAAGATTCTGGTGTCATATATACCAAATTGTAGTATGGAATACAGTTTTCTATAACTATTTTAGAAATACCAACCAGTGATTACCAAGTGAAAAGTGCCTCACAAAATTAATTTTGCGCTTACTAAAGGAAACCCCTGGCATTTTTTCACCACCTGGGAAACTCACAATGGAAAACAATCAAGCTATGGCATCATCCAATTTGGGCATCATTCCCAACGTGCACAACTTATCCAAAGCTCACTTACAAACTGCTTTAAGGGATAGAGGACTCTCGCCATCAAGCAAATCTAAACCTACATTAAAGGCTTATGCACTTTTATTCAACAAAAAGTACATTAAGAGAATAAACCTCGCCCCCTCAAGCGAAAATAATTCACGCTCGGCTACGCAAGTTTTGAATAATCTTGTTCCTAACGAAGAACCTATGCCACAAGTAATGATAAAACAGGACATCGCACCCACCTTGACACAAGATAAAACCTACGATTTATCCTCTTGGAAAATCAAATATAATGGCGTCTCCGATGTACTGGATTTCATTGACCGTATTGAAGAAACGGCTACAATCAAAAATATCCCATTCGAGATTCTACGAAAAAACTTCATAGAACTCATCTCCCCAGAATTGATACCCTGGCACCGCATTCAAAAAACTAAATGCAAAGATTGGAATAAACTCAGATCTGCCCTAATCTCGAGCTTCGGAAAAACGGAAGCCCAGCACCGGATCAAATTATCTTTACTATCTATTAAACAGCTAGTAAATGAACCTGTAGCAACATTCATAGAAAGGGCTGAATCCATTAACATCAAGCTTTCACATCCCGTTTCGGAAGCTGAACTATTACCAGTCATAACTGATGGCCTTTTAAGCAAATACGAGAACATCATTACCTCACAGAAAATTGCATCCCTAGCCCAGCTAAACGAAGTCTGTCTCCTTCTGGAATCGTACCAGGATAGGAAAAACATAAAGAATGTGTCAAATAATGTAGTTGTGCCAAGCCGTTCGTCTGGTTTAAAACCAGAATTCAACAACAAAAAAGTGTGCTCTTTTTGCAAAAAAGTAGGCCATCTGGCCACTACTTGTTTCAAGCAAGCAAGGTTTCTGGAATCTAAGGAACCCCGAACTTTCAAGAGGCATCACTCTAGGGACCGCTCTCCTCCAAGCGACGAACTGCGCAACATTTTCAAGAAATCAAGGCACAACATGGAAAGGTTACAAAACCCAAGCGATGTCAGACCTCAGGTGGATTTCTCCAAGCCCCCACCAAATTTCTACATGAAGAGGCCAAAAAACTAAATAATAACCTCTCAGGCACCCATTCTGAACCAAGGTCTAAAGAATGGACTGATTGGTTAGCACACATTAAGTATTTTAACCAGACCTTAAATGTTTCTTCGGTTTGTTGCAAACAAGCTAAAGATGGGAGACCCTATGCTTTTTTCTCTGTTAACAATGTGCCCTTTTCCGGATTACTTGATAGTGGTGCATCTGTCAGCTGTCTTGGCAACAATGCTCACCTGCCTTTTGTTAACAGTGATTTTAGAATTTCGCCCCAATCAACACACCTGACGACTGCGGATAATGTTTCCCAACCGGTCATCGGTGCCCTTGCCCTGCCAATTAATTGTAACAATAAAATAGTTACAATCAATTTTCTAATAGTGCCCTCTATATCCCAGAATTTCATCCTTGGCGTTGACTTCTGGAAGGCATTCAATGTTGCTCCCCAAGTATTTAATACTCTTGGCAAAACCTCCACTGCTGCTCAAATTAGTGAGGTCCGCACAATAATACCTCACGAAAATTTAAGCACGGACCAGGCTCTCCAACTAAAAGAAATGGTCAATAAATTCGAGTCAATATCTTTCGAAAAATGTGGATTAGGTTTGACAAATTTGGTTGAACACCATATCAAAACCAATGGCCCACCCATCAAGCAACGTTATTACAACTTAGCCCCCAAAAACTTAAACTTTTAGAAAACGAACTTGATGAAATGTTAAAAATGGGTGTGGTGGTTCCCAGCAGAAGTGCATGGACCAACCCAACTCTTTTGGTTTCTAAAAAAGACGGCTCTGCACGTTTCTGTCTCGACAGTAGACGTTTAAACTCTTGCACGGAAGCTGATGCGTATCCCTTACCTCACGTTCACGCAACCTTAGACAAGCTGCGTAACGCCAAGTTCATCTCTTCTGTCGATCTCAGCAAAGCGTTTTGGCAAATACCCTTGGACGCAGAATCGTGCGAAAAAACTGCTTTCGTTGTACCTGGTAGGGGAATGTTCCATTTTAAAAGATTACCCTTTGGTCTAAAAAACAGCCCCGCCGAGTTACAAAGACTGATGGACAAACTTTTCGGTCCTGAAGTCGATAACAGCCTGTTTTGTTACCTTGACGACCTCATCATCGTCAGCGATACCTTTGAAAAACACCTATTAATGCTGGAAAAAGTTTTTCAACAACTCAAGTTCGCTGGTTTAACCATCAACTTGAAGAAGTCTGAATTCTGTAAGTCCCGTCTACGTTATTTGGGATTCATTATCGACGAAAAAGGTCTAAGAACAGACCCCGCTAAGGTGGAAGCCATGGCAAATTTTCCCCGACCCAAAAACGCGAAGGAAGTCAAAGGTTTCCTTGGACTTGCAGGTTACTACAGGAGATTCATCAAAGACTTTTCCACTATCGCAGCCCCCTTAAATAAAATTACCGGCATCCGTAAAGGTGTCAGCAATTTCCGATGGTCTGTCAAAGCTGAAGAAGCGTTTACAACTCTAAAAAATGCCCTTCAAAAAGCTCCCGTTCTGAATTGCCCGGATTTTGCACTCTCTTTTACCCTCCACACGGATGCCTCCAATGTAGGAATCGGTGGAGTCCTTACTCAAGAATTCCCAGATGGCGAACACCCTGTAGCGTATTTTTCCCGTACATTAAACAAACACGAGAAAAACTACGGAATTACCGAGAAAGAGTTATTGGCTGTATTGGATTCTGTTCACCATTTCCGCGGTTACATAGACGGTAGCAAATTTACTGTAGTTACAGACCATAGTAGTTTGAAATGGTTGATCTCTTTAAGTAATCCCTCCGGTAGGCTCGCTCGTTGGTCCTCCCGTTTGTCTCAATACAATTTTGATGTTGTTCACCGTAAAGGCGCGGACAATATTGTTCCCGACGCCCTTTCAAGAATTGAACTGGCTTCATTAAATGTTGACACAATTGCCCCCCCTCCATCTACAAAAGATGAATGGTACTTGAAAATCTTCGAAGGTTGTAAAAATAACCAACAAAAGTTTCCTAATTTTATCATAAAAGAAGGACAACTATACCGTAATTGCAAGGTACCACTATCCATCCTCGAAGATTACTCGTGGAAACTTGTCGTTCCCCTCGAAGGTAGAGAACAAATAATTATTGACAATCATAGTGCTCCCGACTCCATACACCCAGGAAATTTCAAGACGTATAAAAAGATCTCCTTGAAGTATTACTGGCCTGGTCTCTTCAAGCAAATTCGCAATTACATCTCTAAATGTGAAACTTGTAAAGCTTATAAACATAGCACGGCAGCACCTGCCGGCCTAATGGGTAATCCCAAACGTGCCGACAGACCCCTACAATCATTGTCAATGGACCTCGTCGGACCCTTTCCCCGAAGTTATGCCGGACACATGCACATACTTAGTGTAGTGGATGTTTTCACTAAATTCTGTTGGATCTTTCCTTTAAAAAGAGCCAACGCGTCCGCCATCATCAAACTTCTGGAAAAACACATTTTTATACCTTACGGAACACCCAGAACCGTAATTGTTGATAACGGAAAACAATTTATTGCCCAAGAATTCAAAGATTTTCTTGCCAAATACGGAATCAAGGATATTTACTATAATACCTTGTATACTCCACAAAATAACACCGTCGAACGTTATAACCAAACAATCAACACAGCTCTGGCTATTCTAGTTGATAAAGATCAACGTACTTGGTGTAAAAACCTAGATAAAATTCAGGCTGCAATGAACAACACTGTTAATCTGGCCACTGGTTACACACCTTTCTTCTTAAAACACGGTATGGAACAAGTTGTTCATGGTTCTCTACATAGGAACACAAACTTTCCTACGTCAATTGCCACCACAAGCAACCCTACCGCGAACTATGCCCATCGTCTGGAAGAACTGTCGGCCATCTACAGTGAAGTCACTGATGCTTTGCTCCTGGCTCATCAAAAGAGTGCGGACAGATACAACCTACGTAGGAAACATGTCACCTTCAATACAGGAGACATAGTTTGGAGAAAGAACAACACACTTTCCCAAGGAGCCATGTATTTCTCTGCCAAGCTGGCACCACGTTTCGTGAAGGCCAAAGTTCTAAGAAAGATATCAGATCTAGTGTACTCCTTGTCTGACTGCTCTGGAAAACACATTGGTAATTACCATATTAAGGATATCGCAAAATCTGGAAGTGAGGAGTCAAGTAAAACTGCCCCCACTATCTCAGCAAACTTAAAATGATCCAGTGTGTATCACCACAACCTTTTTGTAAGCACACCAAGTCTTACAATGGCTGGCGTGTAAAGTGTCAATTACATGCCCACCCTTTCGTTGATAAAACGAATATTGTTAAAAAATCATTTTTGTAAATTTATGTACAATCCACGGTGTAGTTTGCCCCGTTCATGTTCGTGAATTGGCAACCACCGTAATTTTTGTCTCACACGTTTTTTATTTTTTTTCTTTCTTTTTTCTCACCTGTTCCAAAATTGATCACTTTAGAGCAGAGACACCCCTCGAGTGACAGTGTTCGGGAAGTCATGAACCCAATCATTGCCTCTCAACCCCTCACACTACGCAACGTTCATGCCATGGCACGCTTTGCCATGTAATGCAATATTGTAATTTTCACCATTTTTGTTTGTTGTTTTTTTTTCATCATATCGGAAGGAATCTCTTCATTTTTTTTCTTTTTATGTTCTGTAAATACTGGAGCGTCGTTCTAAAATCGATTTGGTAAACTCCAAAGCGTTAAATCACGACCCAGGACTAGTAAACCATCTCAACATGCTCCATATTTTACCCATCATGGTAAAGATAAGTGGTTACTCACATAATCACATTCCTTGTGTATAGTAGTTTTCAATTTTTTCTCAAATGTCAAAAATTGATGGCGTCCTACCCGAGCTCTTTGCTAACAAATTGGATTTTGACACATCCATTTTGAAATCATATGTATATAAATAAAGGAAAAGCCTTTAAATTGGTCTTTCCATCCTTGTACAAATCCTCATGGACTCGTTTCAACTAAAGTACGTAAAACCAAATACCCGGTCTTTTGTTGTTATAAGAAGTCCTCGATTTGTCCCTCTTCACAACATGTATGTCTTGTATTACATGCTTCAACCCTTACGGAAAAGGTTAATAAAACCTAACGGCAGCCCTGATTTCCGTACATAAATAACCGCAGTTTAACGTAAATCATCAATGTTTTGTTTGATCATCGTTTTACAAACATAGGCATTCAACTCCTGTTTCGCCATTTAACCAAGTATTTGCAACCTAAATTGCACATAACCTGGTATGTTGTAACCGCACAAAGGGTATGTAAAACCACAATTGGTCCCTTTTATTTGTCCCCACTGAAGTTTGCTGCAATAGACAGTATGTAAAACCATGTAGGTCTGTCTTTGTTTGTCACATGGTGTAAACAGAAATGTACTCTGTCATCACCCCGCCTTTATAACATACGAAGTGACATTAAATTGTTTACCTCCTTGTTATCCTATCGTACGCTCCTGGGCTACGGAGTTAGTTAATCTAACAAAACTTTATAAACTGTGTTAAAACAAGCATAGTTAACGTTTATTGTGTTGTATTTAAACGTAACCCTGTTACACTATAGGAGAGATCCTTAGAACATCCACCATTATAGGAGGGATCCTTAAAATACCTGCCGCGATACGAGAAGTTCGTCATAATCACTTTTTCTCATAGCTAAATGTTATTGAGCTGGTCGTGTGACATATTTGTCATGAGAACCATTTTGTACATTCTATTTTGGTCGTGTGCCATTCATTTGTCATGAGAACCATTTTGTACGTTCTATTTTGGTCGTGTGCCATTCATTTGCCATGAGTACCACCCTTTTCGTATAACCTGTTCCGGTCGTGTGTCATTTATTTGTCATGAGTACCGCTTTTATGTATAACTGTGTATAAACTCTGTACACGAGACGTGGAGACGTAATAACAATACTTACCGTGATTCGTGTGAACGACATAATATCGGCTTTGCTATCTTCTTTAGGATGCATTGTATAAACTCTTTGACTTCTGTCTATAATTGAGTTATATCTTGTATGAACTTACATATTTTGTACACTATACGTGGAGACGTTAAAACACTTACCATGAGTCGTGCGAACGAAATAATATCAAACCCTTTGTGTGCGATCTACGAAATGTAGTCCACAACCCTTTGTTGTCATTCAACGCCAATGCCCGTGGACTTCCTGTTCTTTTACTTCTTTGCAAAAAGGAAAGAAGCCCAGGAATATCTACTATCCCAAAAGGACTAGTTTTCAGCTTCACTGTCAATTGTGGGGCATAGTGCTGTGGGAGTTAATCGATTGAGCACAAAAAACCACCTAACTCGTTGTCTGGAGAACGAACAAGAAAACCCCCAGGTTTGTGAAATTGGAGCAAGGGTCTGTCTTTTCTCACAATCATGTAGAAGTTTTTAAAATGACCCCTAATCTTTTGCCCAATACACGCGAAAGATTAGCCTCTTTGATATAATGTGTATTCAAATGTCTCCTCATCCTTTTTGATAAATGTAAAGAGTCAGGAAATCTGCTGGTTGATTATGTTTCATTTTCACATAGAGTTTGAATCGGAAATTAGTCCAGTCTCTAGCAAGTTTCGCAACTCGTCTCCCTTCTCCCCTCCTCCTCCCATTCCCCATGTTTCAGACTTATGTTATGAAGTGAAAAATCTGTCGTTGACCATATCTCGCCCTCACTTGGAGTTCGAATAGGTAACTGTCCGGTTATCTACAGGTTTTCCCCCTCAATCTCTGCATATGTCTCACCAGTTTTTTTCTCTCTTTTCTCAATTCCACGAAACACATTCATGAATGTTGGATATGTACGATATGCACTTGGCGTACCGTCTGTCTCCTTTTGACAACCTTTATTCATGAATTGGTTTCCCTTTGCCGTGACTAGTTCACGATTCTTTGTCTCGTTCTTTGAAATTCTACGAAAATGTTACCATCTCATGTTAGCATAGGCCATAGAGGGCCGGTTGTTTTTTAACCAAGACATATTGTCACTAGGCAAACGCCAAGTCATCCTGGCAAAGGAAAATGTTCATGTAATCACAATTTAGTTAGGAATCTCTCTTCGTCACTCTCTGGGTCGGTGGTTAAAATTTCGTTATTCATTATCTGGACACATTTTGTTTCTCTCCAAACCTTTTCTTCATTGGTCCCTAGGCAGGTAAACTTCAAGAATTTTGCTCTAATAATAATTCCTCCCGGATTTAAAAAGAAGCCCAGGCGGATGTCATCACCAACAGCCAAGCTGAGCTTCACTTCCTGACAGCACGCGCTGTGGTTACAAGGTCTCTCCTGCTGCCATTTTCTACGCAATTGTTCCTGAAAGCACAGACCATACCGCCCATACGTATGTTGTCTTGTCGTGCCACAGCAAGCTGAGTTGTCCCACTATACTTTATGACACTCTAAACTACCTTTTGGGCACGCTAGCTCTTAGGTTTGTTCTTACTCTTGCTATCAATGCCAACCTTGTCGTCTCTTGCTCTGTCATGCAGTGACGCATATATCGTCATGTGTAAACCATCATTACCTTGACCCACCAGTATTCGCTGAATGCGCACCAATACAAGTTATCTTGAGCTACATTATGCTTCAATAACCATTATATACGATCCGTGTTTACCATAATAACACTTAGGATTCGCACTGGCATGTCTGCAGATACTGGATTCTTCTCTTCAATGACCTCTGTAACCATAGTCGCGGCACAGCAACCACAGTCTCCACTTCGTGAACTTCGACGTCTTCGACAAAACCAAGTGTTTTCTAAGGCCCAAGTGTACTCCTGAGCGTTGTCTCAAATGGGTCTGATTACGGTGATAATGTAATCCTTAGAATCCGTGAAGTCACGTCCTTTTCTTCGAAATTCTCCGGAACCAAACAAATCCACGCTTCACAAACTTAGCTCCAAGACCAATGAAACCTTAGAATCACACACTTTTTTCTCTTCTCTTGTACAAATGTATTGTCATTCTTTCAATTGCATAACCATGTGTATTGTCATTCTTTCAATTGCTTAACCATGTGTATTGTTATTTTCAATTGCATAACCTTGTATGTTGTTTTACACCATGTACTTTTCCCAAATTTGTCTTTTCCAAACATTGTATGTACCCCCACCCATTCCCTACAAACATTGTGACCCAAACTATAGCATAAA
Source organism: Limnephilus rhombicus (assembly GCA_929108145.2). Lineage (NCBI taxonomy): Eukaryota > Metazoa > Arthropoda > Insecta > Trichoptera > Limnephilidae > Limnephilus > Limnephilus rhombicus. The sequence goes on from OV815289.1 coordinate 36,212,184, forward strand.
ACTGTATGTTCTAGCTAGGAAATCTCTCAAGCAACGAATCTCTCAAAAACCCCGATGGAAGCATAAGAGGATTTTTTTCCCTACAGCTCCATTGCCACGTCGCCTTTTTTCCAAGCGCGGGGGGAAGTGTTATGGTACGCCCAAACGACAAAGAATTCAAACTCCTAATTCGCCGCAAACTACACAACACCCTGCTCTCCCCCCTGTTCCCTGCTTCCTACTTCCTATCCCATCCGCCCACCCGCACGCGATCCCTTCCACCAGTTGAGAATTGCGAGCCGCCTCGGGCACACGTTAAGCCCGCGCGTTGATTCCCACTGTTCGCGCCCGGCGCACTATCGCTCGAATTGTACTCAAATATAACCTGCAATGTTAATTCAATAACCTACGGGTTTAGCGCTGATATTTCACCATGCCTGTGTAAACTTCGGTTCTGTCCTAAACTCGGGAGGTGCCCCTGGAAGCCGGAAGACGAAGACCCCCCAACATCATGTAAGCTGTACAATTGTTTCCTCATTTGATTGTGTCCTTTAACGATAGACTGTAAACTCCCGCGCAAAGCCATCACTCAGAGAGTTTCGTTTTTAGGGATCTTGAGGTTATAAACACGATAGCTAGGATTGTGTAGTATGTATTTCTTGTGTTGAATTGTACTGTAATGACCTATGTACTGTGTTTTAAATTTGCAATACATGAATCTATTTAACTCAATCCTGTTATTATTCTGCTACGGCAGGAGGGTTTCCTAGAGAGGGAGTATCCTGCCAGACGACTGAGATGCGAAGGAATTTCTGAAGCCTCGAGCGACCCACCACCTGAATAGAGGGTAAATCATGCCTCCCCTGAGAGCTAGCTTGGGACATGTTTGGGGGCCCGCTCCTAACAATATATAATAAAAATAGTGGTCCCAAGACCGATCCTTGAGGAACTCCAAGGTTAACTTGTTGCTCTTCAGAGATAGCATCTCCAAATTTGGTACTTTGTTTTCTGTTTTTTTTAGGTAATCAGTAAACCTCTGCAATTCTTTACCATGAATTCCCATGTCCTTCAATTTCATTATTAGTCTTTCTCTGTCTATCACTGTGATATTGTCTTTTTTGTCACTGTTCCATTTTGTCATTGTTCTATTTTATCAATGTTTTGTTTTATCACTGTGATATTGTCTATTTTGTCACTATTCTATTTTGTCACTGCTCCGTTTTGTCATTGTTCTATTTTGTGAATGTTTTGTTTTATCACTGTGATATTGTCTATTTTGTCACTCTTCTATTTTGTCACAGTTCTGTTTTATCACTGTGATACTGTCTATTTTGTCACTATTATATTTTGTCCCTGTTCTGTAATGTCATTGTTCTATTTTGTCAATATTCTGTTTTATCACTGTGATGCTGTCTATTTTGTCAATATTCTATTTTGTCATTGTTCGGTTTTGTCATTGTTTTGTTTTGTCACTGTTCTATTTTATCAATGATCTGTTTTATCACTGTGATATTGTCTATTTTGTCACTTTTTTATTTTGTCACTGTTCTTTAATGTCATTGTTCTTTTTTATCAATATTCTGTTTTATCACTGCGATATTATCTTTTTTGTCACTTTTCTATTTTGTCACTGTTCTGTTTTATCATTGTTCTGTTTCGTCACTTTTCTATTTTTTCAGCGTTCTGTTTTGTCCCTGTTTGTTTTACCGCACGGTTTTCTCAACGTTCTGTTTTATCACTATGGTACTGTCTATTTTGTCACTTTTCCATTTTGTCCTTATTCTGATTCGTCATTATTCTATTTTGTCTCCGTTTTGTCAATGTTATGCTTTTTCAATGTAATATTATTCTATTTATCACCGTTTGGTTTTGTCACTATTAAACTATTGAAAAACAGAACAGTGACGAAGCAGAACAATAATAAAACAGAACAGTGACAAAATAACACTATTTTATTTGTTAGAACTTTGCATTTATATCGGTAACTATTCTATTTTGTCATTCTTCTGTTTTATCATTGTTCTGTTTCATCATTATTCTGTTTTTATTAGAACGTACGTTTATTGCCTTTTTTGCTTCCGCGGTACCGTAAACGTGGTTCATCACGATAATGATAAAAGCGTCTTATATGTATTCCACTAGTAGAATTTAATTAAAACATCCAAAATATTTCTATGCGATCTTCTTTTCAAACCAAAACCACATGCTCTTGCATCACCTTAAGGCGATCCGATAGTTCAGGAAAAAATCGAAATCAGAATTCACGCCCCTTTATGGGAGGAGTTTAAAAATACCTGATAAAAAGCTTTTGGAAAAGTCGGAAAAGGTATTTGAGATTTTTTTTACATGTTGATTTCGTTAAGGCATGTAAAAAACATGAACTCCTTTTTTACGAATTGTTTATTAATTGTAATAAAACGGAAATTAAAAATTGATTTAACGGAACAAAGCGACGCGGAGCCTAACGTTTCTTCCCCGCTCTGTCCGGGGCGTAACTGATAAAAAAATGAGTGGCGACAAGTATGTAGTCCTTCGGTGGACGGCATAGGGTTCACTTTGAAAATCCCAAGTCGTGGACTAGCGGCCGAATTGTAAAATAACAATGCGATAATGCATATTTTGTTTTATTTTGTGGAGTTCGGGCGTAAATATCATTTTTTGCGATTATTATAAAAGAAACTGAATTTGCCACATTATACAATAAAACCATATCAGAAAAGGCGTTTATAAATAGGAGAGTTTGGACTTGAAAGTATTTTTTAAAGACCTTATACTTTATTTTTTTCTAGGCTTTGACCGATATTTTTAAGGGCCATGGTATTTTCTACACGCAGTATTTAATTGAATCACCTGCAATACTTCTAAGCGATCAAAGTTTCAAAAGAAAAACATATTATTTTGTACGATTTTGCATTATTTAGTATGGCAACATCTTAATTCAGTATTTTCCAATCACCCAGATGCATTACTAGTTCATGATATTTATTACGAGTGTATTTTCGCTACACTGAGATAATGATGTTGTTTAGAATGTGGTGGTGTTGTCATTAGAGGGTCGCGGCACTGGAAGGAAAGAGCAAGGTATAAACAATAAACAAGCAGATCCGATACACAAGGAAACACGTGCGGGTCGGGAGCCTGGACCCAGGGGCTCTCAAACTATCATAATAATAATTTTAAAAAAAACATCAGTAAGTTACATATATGTAAGTACTCGTACGATAAAAATAGTTTGTACATTGGCTAATTTATATATTGATAGTAGGTAGGTACATACGATTTAAAAATATATATTATAATAGTGTAATGGCTCGTTATAATCATATTCGTTTCATGATTTGATCATGATGTCGACCGGTCGGTGGTTGAGTGGGCATAGCGCTTGGGTCCCACCCGAGCATCGCGTGTTTGATTCCTCAGCTGGCTAAGTCCTCCATCACAACACAAGCAACATTTTTGGCTTTCTGTGGTGGTAGTAGGAGATTTTCAAACATTATTGGGTTATTCGTAACCCAATAATGTTTGTCTTTCTTTAAAAAAAAATGTGCCTAGCCTCATCATGAAGTGGCTGGCGGCAATCGTGAAGTGCCTCATGATATGCCTGATTTTACGATTGGCCTGCGACATATATACAGGGCGTTAGCCTCTCAACTGTCGCTGGCCTTTTTACCCCAAATATTCAGTTAACATTCTTTGAGGCTTCACTGAGTGGTTGGCTAAGGGACACGGAAGCTAAGTGTAGTTTATGGTCAGACCGAAAGCCATTCACATTTTTTGTTGGTACTTGCCAATTGATTTGAGATTTATTGTATTACTTATGTTCTCTATTTTATGCAGGTGCTTGCGGGTTTTTACAAATGCAAGCCTCATGAATGAGTTTTTCTTTTGCCCTGTTTAATTTGTCTTTGTCTTACTAACCTATTTTTTGCATTTTGTTTTTCCTGTTAAGCACTTGCATACTACTTACTAACAACGTGTGCAAGGGCACTGGAGATCTAGATTCGTTCAAAATAAATAAATGTAGCTTCGTTTATCAAAAAAAAAAATTGAATCTTGCGAGAGCCTTGAAGGAGTAACCATCATTTACTTATACCAGGGCGGGTAAGAGGTGGATTACCTCAGAACCATATGAGAACGTTACATAGTATTATATAGTATGAGGAACAAGGTTAAAATCGTATGAAGAAAGTTACATAGTATTATATAGTATAAAGAACAAGGTCAGAATCGTATGAAGAAAGTAACATAGTAGGTATTATATAGTATGAAAAACAAGGTCAGAATCGTATGAAGAAAGTTAAATAGTATTATATAGTAGGAAGAACAAGGTCAGAATCGCTTGCGCCAACATCTTTGATTTGATTAATCTAGCTTCTCGGAATAATTTTAAATAAATTTTTTTGTGACTTTGGGAGTCACTTTTTAGCAGCTTTCAGTGGTAAAAAAAACAATAGTTTTCGTTTAAAAATAGTTTTAACGCCATTATTTATTTGAAAACTTATTTGAATTGTTTTTGAAGTACAAATTCTTTACGCACGCTTGGCTTGGGGAGTAAGCTGGCGAATGCGTGACGAGAGCGTTACGAAAAGCGAGGCGAACGGTAAATGAGAGGGAGATATAAGTTAGTGAAGATAGAAAGAGAGAGAGTTACGTTTCGCATTTTACTGTAGGGGCAAGAGAGGGAGGTACGAGCAGTGGCGTAGCAAGGGAGGGCGGGGGGACGGACCTAACGTGGAGAAAAAACTAAGGAAATTGCAAAATTGCCAAAAAAAAATATTTTACACGTGAACACTGACTATTATTTAGCCCTACGGCTCGGTTGGTCGGGGATTCCCGAAAAAATGTTTTTTTATATTATTTTTTCGTTCCTAGCTCCATGGATTGCTCGGTTGGATTTTCCTGAAATATTCCTTATGTCATTCTAATTTCGTTTGTAGATTGACGTAAACCCGTGAAGTGAATTGTCATCTATTGATTGGCGTAAATTAGTGAAAAAGATGTTATTCTGTTAGCGTGTTTATTAATGCTGAAAGACCACTTAAAAAACAAGGTAAGTGGATTTTATAGTTCACTTTTCTAATAGGCGCAAAACTTGAATACAATTATACCAGAATCTATCAATAACTGACTGAAGAAAAATGATCAATCGTCTGTAAGAATCATGGACATATGAATATATTATCTGGACCTGCCCTAAGTGATAAAAGCGTATTATTTCCCCCTCTCCATACCGGTTCCATGGAGCCGGCTGGGCTTACGAGAGCCTCGCTTCAATCTAAAAAAATTGACGTCATCATTCTTGTCCTGACCAGCGCCGAGCTCACATCGTACATTTTACGAACAAAAATGAGAGCTTGTGCTATACATTATACCCTAATATATGTGAACATAGCGAATGTGGACGTTTCTCCAGTGAGCTCGTCGCTGGTTACAGAGGTAAGTAAATTATGAAACATTTGTAAAAGTGTCTTAACTAAATACGGCAACAAAATATTCCTCTTTGAAAAAAACTTTACTTTGCCGCATATGGACTTCGCAAATATGTTAATAACGTGGCGAACAATTCGCGCTCCCATGTAAAAATGTCTATTCTATCAAAAGCAGATTTTGATTTTAAGAACTAAATGGTGATATTATAATGCGAGATGCCTATATACTGTCAGATTGATTTTTTAACGAATCATAGTCATCTTTCCCGTCTTCGCCCCCCATAGTTTGGTTTTACCCCCACATCTGTAACTTCTCGTCTATTAAAGTTGGATGTCTATGGTAAGAATGTTTTTTCTGTATTGTATTGTTTTGTGTACATGACATTCATGTGTACATTCACGGATTGCAATCTTTAGACCACAGGCGTCGGGTGGGAATGCTATCCTTGTTCTACCGGTATTACAATGGAAGATGCTCCGAGGAACTAGCGTCATTGATCCCTTCGGCACTGGTGCATAGTCGGGAAACACGCCAAACGCGTGCCCAACATTTGTACACGGTTGACATTTGTCACATGAGAACGGGTCGTTTCTTCTACTCGTTATTGTATTCAACAGCTCGGCTGTGGAATGATTTGCCGGCCTCTGTGTTTCCTCCTTCCTACAACATGGGTCTCTTCAAGACCAATGTTCATTCCTTCCTCTCCTCAAAAAGATCCTCCACACAGCATCCCAGATGTTATAGGCCCTGAGGGAAATTATTTTTCTAAGGGCCTCCTGTGTGGAGTTAATGTAAAAAAAAAAAAAAAAACATGAATAAATTTTTATTAAAATTCGAATTTTATAAAAATATCCCTCATATTAATATTTTGACAGCTTCGTTAGAAGTTTGTGAACCAGTTTAAGAACCATTTGAGTCAGGTGCGTTTTTGTCTATTAAAACTATGTAAAAGAAGACTTGTAGTTGTAGGCGAGTTGACAGATTTACGGATACTTGAAAAAGCGCTGGGAAACCAAAAACACGTGTTTCTTTACTTCTAAGGGCCAATTGCATCGAAAAAAGTTAAAGTAAGGTTTAAAGTTAAATATTTAAACTGAGTTTAAGCCCTAACTAAAGTTAAGCTGCATTTCAACACAATTGAGTTGCATCAACATTTAAATAGTTAGTTTAAAGTTACCAGTGTTGCTATTGAAATGGCTTCGAATTTTCCTTGGATTTGATATATTTCTGTAAAAATAAACACACAATTATTTTTACAGGGTGTCAACACCGATTTTTAGATTGTATTTGTTTGACGTTTATGAAGTTTTTTAGGGTTATGTTATTTGGGAATAGGTTTATTTATGGTTATTTGTTATTTCACAGTTGCGGTTTAGGAACGTGAACAACCCTTGATGATATTATTATATTGTGGCCGAAGGCGGGCTATTATTGTTCTGCTAAACCTGTCTATTATACACGAGACAATACTTTTATGCACCCCAGAGATGTCTCCTGTAAATCTTTGCATCATTCCCGTTGCATAAAAATGCAATGTTATTAGAACCTAGTACACAGTTCCACAGCACAAGCAGCATGATTTCTGATTTGACAAAATTTTTATTTTGTTTCAGTTCCGTTGCAATAATTGAAATATAACAACGTTAGTATAAATTATCAAAGAGAAGTGTAGATATATAAGTTTGAATAAACACTTGTTTGTAAATAATGTAGTCTGTCATTGGCAACGAGAAAAGTTAATTGCCTAACCATACTTTTGGACATCCGAAATCTGACAAGAGAATCCATCTCTTCCTATGGAAAATGATCGGTTCGTGGTTTAATTCCTTATTTTACCAATTTCCTATATATTCTAATCAATTGATTATCATAACCCGGGTTATCAAGACATTTTTATTATTATTTTCCATTCAAATTAACACTTACACAATAATTAACACTTGTTTGTAAATAATCTAATAATAAAGTGTTGACATTGGCAACAAGTAAAATTAATTGCCTAACCATACTTTTGTACATCCGAAATCTGACAGTAAAATCCATCTATTCCTGCGGAACATGATTGGTTAAATTAATTCATTCTTTATGTTACCTATTTCCTATATATTCTAATCAATCAAGACATTTTTAAAAATTATTTTCCTTCAAACAATATTTCGTTCCTTGGTGACAGATGACAGCTCTGACATCTTTACCAAAATCTAACTTTAAACTCCCAAGATCGCTGGGTTAAATAAAAGTAACTATTTAGTTAACTTTTATTTAAACGAAGTTGAAACAACCCATTTTTGTAAGAAATTACAAAAAAGTTACTTTTATTTAACTTTAACTAAAAAGTAACTTTAACTATTTTCGATGCAACTGGCCCTAACTTAGACATATTTTTGGTTTTTATAAAAAAAACTTTATGAAATTTTTCATGGGTTTCTTTAAATTAAAATAAGTCACATGCAATTTTGTAATAACCTTGGGAGGCGGGTGTGGGTACCGCCGCCCGGGAACCATTTATTGGATAACCCCTGTTGTTAGGTCCCCCCAAGTGATTTGATATGTTTGGTGACTTTGGGTGTCCGAATTTACGGGGTGAGGATTGTGTAGGCCTTGCCGGTGGATGCGTTTGTCCGCCTCTTGTGTGGCGGGCCGGATCGGAAGAGGCTGATTGATGGATTCATACTTCCGTCACTCCTGGCGTACCTACTGACCTCCAGATCTCATACTCTTTTCCTTCCTGAAAGTTCCTCTCCTTCACGCTCCTAAAAAGACCGTCCACACAGCATCCCCAAAGATGACATAGACCCTTAGGGATTTTTTCTTCGGAGATTTTATACGGAGCGAATTTAAAAAAACCTGACAACATTATCGTGATTTATTTTTCGGGTATTATGCCGTATTGCGTTATCTCCTTGTTTAGCCAGTGTTTCGGACAGTCTTTCACTGTCCATCTCCAGGGCAGAGGTAGCGCACACGTCATAATATCCCAAAAATAAATCACGATTATACTTTGGGCCCGCGAAAATTTCAAATAAATATCCAACCTGATAGTATTTTAAAAAGACCTACTACTTATCATAAGCGGAAAATGTTGCTTGTGCAGCGATGGGCGACTTAGTTAGCAGAGGAATTGAACCCAAGAACCAGACATGGTAAAATATTTGAATTTTTTTAATGTTAATTGATTAATGATTAATGCGTGTGGTGGATTAATTTTGTAACACTGTTTTATTATTTTGAAATACAAGGCATATCACTAAAAAAGTTTTACAGGTTAAAGCGATCCAATAGTCCAGGAAAAAATCGAAATCGGAATTCACGCCCCTTTATGGGAGGAGTTTAAAAATAGTTGAGAAAAAGCTTTTGGAAAGGTTGGAAAAGGCATTTGAGATTTTTTTTTATTTAGAAAATTGAGAAAATTTCAGCATTACAATATTATATTTACAAAAAATGATTAGTAATGTGGAGGGCCGGTAATGTTTAAAACAGGCGCGTACGTGTTTACTAATAAATCTAAATTAGCAGTGTAAGCGTTCAAATAAAAATGCAACAAATTCCCCCAATTTTTGAAGATAATTTTGAATAGTTATTTAAGAACACCTATTTTTAAAACGTCCTACAATAAATAGTAAATGAGCTATTTTCATAAATGTACCATTATTTGTCAATTGGAAATACGCAACAGCTTTTTAACATTAATTGCACTCAGAAGTCATGTTTGGGGATGTTGTGTAAAGGGCCTTTTTCAGGAGAGGAAGGAGTGAACATGGGTTTTGAAGGGACGCATGTTGTAGGAGCTCTCGTGAAAATGACCCGTTCATGTGACAAAAAAATGTCAACCGTGCACAATAAGCCACTAGTGACGCTTTTTTTCCGGTTTAGGCAAATATTCTATAACATTCTGTATTTTTTTTTTAATCGTATTTTTGAAAATTTCAATCCGAAAAATCACACCATTTTATAAACCGGAAAGACGGGACATAATTTTATAGGTGCGAAAAAACGATAATTACATAGCCGAAAATCATTATAAAAAAAAGAACGTTTTCCACAAGAAAGGGCACAGGAGAATAACGAGGCATACCAAAAATATTACAATCTCACAAATATTTTTTTCCTTGATTCATCTTATTGATCATAAACCATTATAATGTTCAACGTCTGTATTACTAAATCCAATGTACCTAATATTTTTTTTTTTTACAGTGAATACCGCACAAGAATCTCAACTGCTCCCGTCTGGAGCCAGTGAGACTATGGCATCCCCAATTGGGGTATGTTGTGAGGCTGAAGGTAGTGGGGAGGGGAAGTAGGTGGGGAAGAGGAAGGTTGGGAAGGTTGGTTAATATACTTTTAGGTACTTGTAAATTATAATTATAATAAGAATATTATAAAATTTGATTTTGTTGAAATCAGCACCACTACTATTATACCTCCTAAACACATACACAGCGTAAAATGTACGGGGTTCTCTTCGTAACATCTATCAAAAAGTCAAACCAAATGATAAGTTCGCAGAGAACAAATAATAAATCTAGTGAATGTTAAATGTCAAATTAAAAAATTCGCCTGAAATAAAAGTGTTGCCATATTAAAAAATAAATCAGTGTGGAATTTTACAAAATTAATAGGAAAATTTTCGAAGATGGGACATTTTCATGTAGTGACGTCACGGGCCCAAATAATTGATTTATTTATTTAAAAATAAAAACAAAGCGTACATTTCTAAAAATTTTTATTAATATTTTCGTAATCTTGGCAAAAAAAGCTATCCACACGATTTTTTCCAAGTTGTTATGAAATCCACGCAAGTGACCTATTCTTGGGCCCGCGTTTGTCGTGTTTCCCGACTGTGTTCCAATGCAACTTCGTCCGTAAGAGATCAATAACGCTAGGAACAACTTTCATTGAAATACCACTAGAACAATGAATGCATTCCCACCTGACGCCTGTGCTCTAAGGCCCTCCCCGTTCATGGAGATACTTACAATCTACGTAATTGTGACGCAACCACAAGTACCCAGCTGATATACTACTTTTTAATGCTGGTGTCCGTACACGGCGCTACCCGAAATATACTGAACTTGATCATTTTTCACGTGCAGCCGTGGACTCAAAACGCAGTCAAGCGATGTCATACGACTTTTTTTCCAACATCAATCCATGCCTTCTCCACTAAATCCTTTCTCACATATTCTGGTAAAGTAATTCTGGTAAACACGCATTTTTTTCCACTTCCAGAACAAATCTAACATTACTTTCATGTTCCGACGCCATTTCTGTCAAACGTCAAACGAATAAGTATCAGACACAAATGATGCGACGCGTCGCGTGCGATCAGCACCGTCGGTATCGTGATACTGATTGTAAACTGACAGACGTCGCGTAGCGCCGTGTACGGGCACCAGCAAAATCGTACGGGGGCATAGACATCCAAATGACTAGACAAGCAGTTACGGGTGAGGGGTCAAACCAAACCATGGAGGGCGAAGAGGGGAAAGATGACTGTGATTCGTTATACAATCAATCTGACAGTAAATAGGCATCTCGCATTACAATATCACCATTTAGTTCTTAAAAGCAAAATCTGCTTTGAATGAATAGACCTTTTTACATGGGAGCGCGAATTGCTTGCCACGATAATAACATATTTGCTAAGGTCAAATGCTCGCCCCAAAAAGACTCGCTCCAATACACATAGCAATATTTTGTTGCCGTGTTTAGTTAAAACACTATTACAAATGTTTCATAATTTACTTACCCCTGTAACTACCGATGAGCACACTGGAGAACCGCCCACATTCGCTATGTGCACATTGATATGTAGATATATTGTATAGAATACGCTACTGTTTTGGCGTTGTATTTCGTTAAATGTATGGATGTTACCTTCTAGCTGTTCACGGCAAGAATGATGACGTCACACATTTTAGATTCAAGCGAGGCTCTATCCCCTCCCCATGGAGCGAGCCGGTTCCAAGGAGGTGCTTCAGCCGGCGCCATGTGGAGGGGGAAATAATACGTTTTTATCACTTAGGGCAGGTCCATGTATATTCATATGTCCGTGTACGGGGGGTACTTACGATCGGCGCGCATGATACGCGCACGGGGATCGAGTATCTTGTAAGTAGGGTCATGTACGGAGGCACTAAAGATTTTAATCTCAATTTGGGAGGCGGGTATGGGTTCCGCCGCCATGGGAATCACTCATTGAACAACCAACATTTCTGCCATAGGTCACCCCAAGTGGTTCGCTACGTTTGGTGACTTAGCATGGTGGTCGGGTTCATGGGGTGAGGTTTGTCCGAATCTTTGCGGCGGAAACGTCTGCCTACCAACTGCGTGGCTGGCCGGATCGGGAGAGAATGGTTAAGGGAGACCTTTTGACCTCTTCAGCAGGAATATATCGGAACATCGCCTTGCACCGCAGCGGGAGGGATGAATTACTCCATCACTCCTGGGCACAATGAAGGCCGAATTCCCTATACTTTTTACCTCCCCTGAACTTCCTCTCCTTTCTTACCTGAAAAGACCCTCCACACAGCATTCCCAAAGATAACAAGTGAGGGAAATTACTTTCCTCACGGCCTCCTGTGTGGAGCTAATGTAAAAAAAAAAAACATTTTTAACATAGGGAATCTATCAAACGGCCTGCCCGTTTCTACATAGATTCTAGTTTTTTTTAAAGTATTTTGGAGCTCAAGTCCAGAGATGGCTGCCAAATTCAATAGTGAGGCACACATGCGATTTTTACAGGTTTAGGTTAGGTTAGGTTCGGTAGGTACTCCTAGTATATTTGCGGCACGTTCCAGAGTGGTAGATATACTTACAGTATCGCCCTGTAAGACCACCATTCAGAATGGAACCACTGCTTGAAATGGCTTTAGCCGTGTTTGGTGACCAGAACTAAATAGCCAGGTACTTCCCCACCTTCCTCCACCCATCTCCTTCCCCTCCCCACTACATTCAGTCTCACAACATAACCCAATAGGTGATGACATAGTCTTACTAAAAGTAGACGTTTGAGAGCAGTTGGGACTCTTGAGCGGTAATTTTCAATTTGGGAGACGGATATGGGAAACGCCGCCCCGGGAACCATTTATTGGATAACCAACACCTCTGCTACAGGTCACTCCAAGTGGTTCATGGGACGAGTTTTGTTTCGATCTTGGCGGTGGATGCGTCTGCCCACTTACTGATTTTGGTATCTCCAGTCGGATATATCGCCCTGCACCGCAGTGGGAGGGATGGATTCATACTTCCGTCACTCTTGGACCCATTGAAACAAACCTTTTTCCTTCTCATAATTTCCTATCCTTCCTTTCCTTTTAAAGGCCTTCCAAACAGCATCCTCAAAGATGTACGGAATTAATGTTAAAAGAAAATCTTTAAATTCAAAACGCCTAATAATTACACCTGTCTCGACACAGGTATATCCTAGTGAGACAGGCATAAAAAACCCAATGAAATAAATAAATAAAGATAAATGAAGTACTTTCACCAATCTGTGATCTTCTTGAAAAAATACCACTTAAAAATATGGCACTTCGTCTAAATGCCGACTGGGGGCGAAGTCGGAACGCAGGTTCCAATTTCAAACTACTACTGTCAACTGTCATGGTGACGTTTAAAACGTCAGATACTTACCCTACCGTTAAATGGCTGACAGTTGACAGCAAACTTGTAAATCAAGTCACTAATTATACTGGTAGGTGATTTGTTACCACATTTTAAGGGCAATTAACGTATAGATTCACACTTCTGTTCAATTTTTAATCTATTTTAAAAGCAGTTCATTTTTGAAGTGAGAACTTCTCTAGCACTTCTCTAGCGTTGTGATTTGAGACTCGATGAAACGAAAAAACGACACTAAAAAGAAAGAAATACAAACATCAATAGGATTCATCCTGCGAGATTATCTGATAGAATAATCGGACTCGTCTTTATGCGGTGCTTCGTAGCCTCCCCGCTCTTGTGTACTTTAGTATTCTGAAGGTTTCATTTCTGTTCGCTTTCTCAATGAGTTCATTTTTTAAATAAATCTTCTTTACGCACGCTTGACTTGGGGAGTAAGCTGGTGTATGCATGACGAGAGCGTTACGAGGCGAACGCTTCGTATATTACTGTAGGGGCAAGAGAGAGAGGTGCGAGCACACATTTTCTTTCTCTCTTTCTCTCATAGCCAGTTACGTTACACAGTGCAGGCCTATTGTCTGTATCACACTGTAGGAGCAAGAGAGAGCAGTGCGCGCACACATTTTCTTTCTCTCTTCCTATCATATAGATGGAGCAGAAGTTTTAGTTCAGTTGTGTGGTCTAAAGCACTCTTTTTTTTATTTATCTGATCCAATATCAGCCCTTCACCGCCCCCTTGCAACTTTTCCACTCCCCCAGATTAACACCCGAAGCCACCACCGCCCCCCTGAATCTCACAACGCCCCCAGGGAGCTGTCATCGACCCTGTTAGAAATCACAAGTGTTAACGTACTCAAATTGTTGTCCTGTTCCCCCAATTAACGCGTGCCCAAAATTCCAAAGATTTCTGACATTTTTTCGTTTTATAATAATTAACGTCCTTCCTGACGGTGTCATATATGTCTTCCGAGTTAGTTACAAGACTTTTAATATTGGGGTAGTTTTCAAAGACCCTAAAATACTTTTACAAAGTGATTAATTTGTAAGTTGAGACTATGGAAATTTGAAATAGAAACCAAATTTAAAGCAGAGTCGAAAGATCGTCAGAAAAGATGCCTTTATAATTTCCGTGACGATTTACGGTTATGGTACCGTGACGGCAAAAAAGGCAAAAAACATTCGTAAAACTTCTTTATGCACGCTCGACTTGGGTGGTAAGCTAGTGAATGCGTTACGAAAAGTGGTGATTGTTACGATAAGTGGTGATTGTTACGAAAAGTGGTGATTGTTGCGAAAAGTGTTAATTGTTCCGAAAAGTGGTGATTGTTATGAAAAGTGGTGATTGTAACGAAAAGTGGTGATTGTTACGAAAAGTGGTGATTGTTACGAAAAGTGGTGATTGTTACGAAAAGTGGTGATCTTTATGAAAAATGTCATGCGAACGGTAATTGCTAGGCGAACGGTCGGGCCTTTACGCACGCTTGACTTGAGGAGTGATATGAATAAAGATAAGGGTAAGGATAAGAATAAGGATATGGATAAGAACAAGGACAAGGACTGGGACAGGGACAGGGACAGGGACAGGGACAGGGACAGGGACAGGGACAGGGACAGGGACAGGGACAGGGACAGGGACAGGGACAGGGACAGGGACAGGGACAGGGACAGGGACAGGGACAGGGACAGGGACAAGGACAAGGATAATGATAAGGATAAGGATAAGGATAAGGATAAAAATAAGGATAAAAATAAGGATTAGGATAAGGATAAGAATAAGAATAAGTATGGTCACCCCAAGGCCGTAGGTCGCCCCAAGGTCGTAGGTCACCCCAAGGTCGTAGGTCACCCCAAGTTCGTAGGTCACCCCATGGTTATATTTCACCCCAATGTCATATGTCACCCCTAAATCATACGTCATCCCGTTCGCTACGTTTGGTAAATTAGTAGGGATACTTGGGTTCATGGGGTGAGGTTTATCTTGTAGTTTAACTTCAGTCATGTGGTCTAAAGCACACTCGTTTTTTTTAACCTCCACAGAGGAGGTCTTGAGGAAAGTAATTCCCCTCGTCCCTTTGGAGATGCTGTGGACGTATTAATCAATCCCTCCAGCGGTGCAAGGCGATGTTCCGAGAGAGTAAGGCTGGAGAAGTCAAAGGGACTCCCTCAACCACATCCTGGACCTGCCATGCATCTGGTGGGCAGACGAATCCGCCGCCAAGACCTGGACCAACCTCACCCCGTGAACCCACGCACCCCTGCTAGTCACCAAACGTTGCGAAACACTTGGGGTGACCTATGGCAGAAGTGTTGGTTATCTAGTAAATGGTTCCCGGGGCGGTAGTACCCACACCCGATTCCCGTGTTTGTTATTTTTGTAATATGAAACATGGATATAAAAAAGGCCTACCCTCCTCTCAACCCCCCTCCCCCTCCCCTTAGCCACTCCCTCCACCTCATTCCAACTCTCCCGCAACCTCCCTCCCTTGGCAGATATTGGGACTCTTGTGCGGTATCACATAAAAAATAATTAACAAATAAAAAATATTAAAAAAAAAAATTGTATTTAACTGTAAAAATATTCAATGAACATGAAATTTTGCGTTAGGTCAACTCTGTAGATTTCACAAACAATGAAACAAGGAATTCGTATTTATTGACGAATATATTATAGTCGTTTTCAATTACCATTTCAATATGCTCTGATCCAGACCGTCGAGGACAAGTCTTCGCACGGCCACTAGGCTTGTTGAAAAAGTATCGATATATCGATATTTTTAATTCAATACATCGATCTTTTTAGCCGATATATCGATACAAAATATCCAATATCGAAAATTGTATAAAAACGAAATTTTTAATTATTTATGTAACTAAAGTCACTAGAATCCAATACCGTAAAGGAACGAACGGAAAAAAAGTAATTGTATTGGGTTAACCTTTCCCATACCATGCTAAAAATACCCTCGACAAACCGTCTTGTAACACAGCGTTACTCTATGGGATTTGGAAATTATTTCAGGATTTTTGTAAAAATATTGTTGTGAATATTTTTTATTTGGCTTATATTAATTTATTGTAAGAAAAAAATATCAATTTTGTGCCCTAAAACTGAAATATTAAAAAAATAATCATTCATAATAAATAATCAAATATTATTTGACACGCCCAACAAGGCGGGCGGCTGTGACAGCGACCGCCTAGGGTCACGTTAGCATCTAGAATAGCACCATTGTCTCAGAAAGCCACACGTGGAATGCGCTAGGTACTAGTAAGGGCTGACACCGACCTACTATCATTTTTTTTAATGCATTTACAAAAAATACTTTATCGTAAAGAGCTTTTTATGTTTGCTGATCTAAGTTAATACCAGATTGAATGGTTTTAACACTAGTTGCGTAGAGAAGTAGATTACAAGAAAAATACAATACTTAAAGAACACTCGAATTTTATTTTTTTTTTACAGTTTTACGTGAAAGCAAACCATGAAAAAAATTATGTTATAATTACTTTGAAGTGAAAACTTCTTTAGCACCGTTGTGATTTGAAACTGGATGAAAAAAAAACCGACACTAAAAGAAACAATAATCAAACCACGAAAAAAAAAATTATAATTATTTTGAAGTGATAAACTTCTTTAGCACCGTTGTGATTTGAAACTAGTTGAAACTAAAAAGCGACACTAAAAAGAAACAATAAGCAAACCACCAAAAAACTAATTTTATAATGACTTTGAAGTGAAAACTTCTTTAGCACCGTTGTGATTTGAAACTGGATGAAACGAAAAACCGACACTAAAAAGAGACAAACACATGCATCTATAGCATTTACAGAGAATGGGTTAGAATAATCGGTCTCCTCTTTATGCGGTGCTTCGTTCTCTTTTTCTAAAGGTTTTGCTTCTACCGGTGTGTATTGCACACTAGTATTTTTTATAATACTCCTATTTTTCCGAAATTTAGAGATAACCTTTAGGATAAAATTTACTTTTATGAGTGGAAATAGTTTATATAGCAAATTAAAAACTTTTTTTTTCACAGGAACATAACGACAAAAACCAATTAGGTAAATTCTTATTTAAACATTAATCCGACGTGTTTATCATAACAAAATATATGTTAAAATGTAGATGTAAAAGATTTTTACAAAAAAGCAAACCAAAGACTTTGTTGTTATATTTACCTACATATTATGAAATGCATTCGTCTATAGTAAATCTACATTAAATCGTAAAATGGCGACCACACGTCATCCAGTACTATACGAAACTATAAGAACTTAAACTGTGGATACTGTAGTGCATACATACAGTATTTTTTTAACATTAACTTCACATATGAGGCCCTGAGGAAAATAATTCGCTTCAGGGCCCATGTCGTCTTGGGGGAGAGGTCTTCCTGCTGGAGAGGTCAAAAGGTCTTCCTCAACCAGTCTTTCCCGACCCGGCCAGCCACGCAGAGCCAATTGGTAGGCAGACGTACCCGCCGCCAAGATCCGGAACCAAACCTACCCCATGAACCTGGGCACCCCTGCTAAGTCATCAAACGTAACAAACTACTTGAGTTCACTTATGGCAGAAGGGTTGGTTGTTGGTTGTGGTTTCCGGGGCGGCGGCATGCCGTTATTATTAATTATTGACGACCTCCGTAGTCCAGTGGGTAAGACTCTTGACTCACAATCCGGAGATCGCGGGTTCGAACCCGGCATGCGCAAATAAATTTTATTTGATTAATTTGTGTTATTTCACAATTAATTCATTTAAAATAATACATAGTATATTTGCGGCATGTTCCAGAGTGGAAGATACTATCAGTATCGCCCTGGTGTAAGACCACCATTCAGATTTGAAACTTTGCTTGAAAATGGCTTTAGCCGTGTTTGGTGACCAGATCTGAATAGCCAGGTACTTCTCAACCTTCCTCTTCCCCACCTCCTTCCCCTCCCCACTACCTTCAGCCTCACAACATACCCCAATTGGGGATGCCATAGTCTCACTGGCTCCAGACGGGAGCAGTTGAGATTCTTGTGCGGTATTCACTGTAAAAAAAAAAAATTAAAAATATGCATTTTAGAAGATGATCCGAATAGCAAGTAAAACAAAGACAGTGACCGTTATAAAATAGTAAAAAAAAATAATTCTATAAAAAAATATTCTAAAAATCATAACATTCATTGCAAAGTGTACCTTTAATTTACTGAAACCTAACCATTTATATTTATTGCTACTTCCTTCCATGTAATAATCATTTGTAAAGACGTCACTTTGCTACTGTTTCAATGGAAAGAAAGTCCCTTTTTAAAATAATTATTTTATGGGGGTAGTTTTAGGAATAAAATAGGTAGGTAAGATTCTACATATTGTACCCGACCCTCACAAAAGAGTTTTATGGTGGTGCAGTAATGTTTACCATCGTATTTTGGATGAAGTATTGTCTTCGATACCGAAAGTACATCATACAGCAGAGAGGATATACCACCAAAACCCTCTATCTCGACAAATACTCCTTGCTTCATTCGAATTCTTAAATCGTCTAATACTCGTCCAGATAAATCTGAATAAATAGATGCTGGGTTGCGTTACGGTGCACTCTATCGGAGGACTACCGCGAGGTAAGAGATTCATTCAAACATGCTCTTTTTAAAATGATTTAACTGTATATTTCTATTATTCTGTCTCTTGGCGTGGTCCGACTGAAAGTATGTGATTCACTTGACCATGCCATGACTTCCTTGGCTATTATTCACTTCGCGTCATATCTTCCTTTTTGAATGCACTAACTAAATAAGCGTAACTTTTAATCCCATCCATCAAGTACACTTGACGTGATTTTATCACTAAACGGCGCTATAAAAAGGTGGAAATTATTATAATTTTTATCGGCCTTGTATCCCTTCCAGATCTTCACAAATTAACATGGCTCTACCTATAATGTAACTATATGGTTTTACAACACATACATATCAGGAATTTCATTTATAGAGCATGTCAACAATTTTCCTTCCTTTGCCAGTTCAATGCCTTACTTTTCAATTTGGGAGGTGACTATGGGTGCCGCCGCCCCGGGAACCATTTATTGAATAACCAACACTTCTGCCAAAGGTCAACCCAAGTAGTTGGCTACGTTTCGTGACTTAATAGGGGTGCCCGGGTTCGTGGGTAGAGATTTGTCCAGGTTTTGGCGGCGGATGCATCTGCCTACCAACTGCATGGCAAGCCTGATCGGGAGAGAATGGTTGAGGGAGTCCCTTTGACTTTTCCAGCTGTACTCTCTCGGAACATCGCCTTACACCGCAGTGGAAGAGATGGATTCATACGTCCGTCACTCCTGGACACAATGACACCCAGATTCCTACCCACCCCTTATATCATTTTCCTTCTCAGAACTTCCTAACCTTCCTTTCCTAAAAAGACCCTCCACACATCATCCTCAAGGATGACATAGGCCCTGAGGGGAATTATTTTCCTCAGGGCCTCCTGTGTGGAGCTTTTATAAAAAAGCACTGCATTGTCATTGTCTTAATCAAGTCTTCCACGAAGATAAAAATAAAATGAAATTAAATAAATATTTATTACTTCTGAACTAATGAGGCATGACCCTGCAAATAACCCAAAACCCATAAAACTAAACAAAAAACATCTCCCGTCATCTGATTGTCTACAATCGTAACATTTTGTCGTTAATTTTAAGGAAATACGCAGAAAGGGATTAAAAAATGACTCTGGTTTAAGGATCAGGTGGTCGGTCGGCCGAACCTTCCGATGTGGTTCCTTATTTTTTTTGTGGCTCTTTTTTTAATGAAAACGGAATGTCAAGCAACCCAAGTTTTTTTGCAGCAAGATAATTAATATTGTCATCTCTGTTTTCAGACATTTCAAATTATTGCACTAAAAAGCGACGGCAAACGTATTATGATGTCAACTTTGAGAAGTAAAATAGTCTCTACAGATAGGCAAAAGGTTTTAACGTTTTATTTTACATCTCTTTTTGTCATACATAACTAAAAGGAGATCGTAATATTGGACGTAGGTTAATGAGGTTGGTTAATGTTTTGTCTTCTCTGTTATTCCCATAGAGATTTAAAATTTGTTGTCTCATCTGACATAGAAATGTGTCGACTTTTAGGAAAACATTTTTTATTATTTTATACAGAATCGTCATTATTTTTTTTAATATTTTTTACGGATGCAAAAATATATTTTTTAGGAATACCTAAAATGTTGATTTAATGATTGAAGCATTTGAGGAGTTATTGATGTTTTAAAGAGCGTTGTAAACTATAATGGCATCGTGGATCCGGGAGTGTTAAAAGTAACTGTCATGACATCTGGCGATTGAAATTTTAACTATTAATATCTTACAAATCTGTTGTCTTTGTAATAGTATTTGTGATCATTAATACTATCTCATATGTATGTGTAGGTACCTACATACGTATGCTATTTTTCGACATTTTTTTCTAAGCCACTCCTATGTGTTGGTTCCCAATTGTCTATGATTATTGACTTTACCTCGTTCCAAACACGAAGTACTTTTTGACAGATTAATACGCCAATAGAATGTTACTGAGACGCATACAAACTTGTATGCATCTCAGTTTACATATAAGTTAGAAGACAGCTTTTTAGTTTTTGATATTTTTGTAATTGTCACCTAATAAAAATGAATACTGATAAAAATACCTTCATTTTTATTGAGATTTTTGTACCTTAATAAAAGCACATTGTATATAAAAATTACTATTGATAATATTGAACTCAATACACTATTATTTTAAAAACCCAAAATCTTTTGAAAATTTGACCGATATATCGATACATCGATATTTTTTCCTCGATGTATCGACGTCGATATTGATATTTTAATAAATATCGATAAATCGATATATCGATATTTTTTCACTTTCCCTAACGGCCACGTTTCGGCCCGTAATGAACTCTGAAATTCGTGTTATGCGCTGAGATAAAAATGGTGAAATGCGATGTTAATAATAAATAATAATACTTGGCTAATTTATATAGCGCCGTTTTTGTGAGAATTCACCTCAAGGGCGCTGTACAGTACAAGTAAATATATAATATAATTGGTATAACTACATAAGATTTGTAATTATAACTAGTGACTTATATCTAAGACTTGTAACTAGTGGCTTAATCTAAGACTTATAACTAGTGACTTATGACTAAGACTTATGATAGTTGACTTAAAACTAGTGGATTAATGACATACATATTTACAACTGTGACTTAAAGTTAGAGACTTAAAACAAACATAAGTACCTACCAACTTTTCAAAATACTTATTTGCCATCAGGGCCGGATCTACGAAATCTGGCGCCCTGTGCAGTAGGTACCGAAGGCACCCCCCCCCCTACATTTTTATTTTGATTAAAAATTCGTTCACCTCAATTTTTTTATTTTTTTTTTTTAATTATTTTTTTTTACACTAATTTATCAATTAAAATCAAGACACATAAAGGGTGTAACTTTTCCAAGTGACCTGGCGGTAGCTCTCACACTCGTTTTTTTTTAAAGAGAGAATCGCCAGCAGCCCTATACTCTCTGAATCCATTGGGTAAACATAAAATTATGGTGCTATTTTAATTATTTTAGGAAAAACTCTTTTTTCAAGTTATGCTTTAAAATAATACAACGAATTGTTTGTTTGTGCCCGTACCATGATTTAAAATATAGGTTACGACACAATGCGGGTGATTTCGCTGAACAAGGTCTATTAGACATTCTTGAGATTTATTGCGTTTATGTATATACCCAACGCGCATATTAATAGAAAAAGCAAATACAAATACGTTCTCATGACAACGTACAAGACAAGAATAGCATCTACAGCTTCTGACTAATAAGAATATAACCTCAAATTTCTACCTTGCATTTCCCCTGTGTTGAGCGAACAAACACCAAATTGAGCGAACAAACACTAAACACTGACGTATGGTATCAACGGCTTACGAAAGACGCTTACACTGACACCGTAAAATAACAAATCCAACAAATCTAATAGATATTAATTATACATTTAACGAACTTCAAATAATATATGTCAAATCAATGATGAAACTTGAAACTGTCAACACGTAACACGTTGCAACCTGCAAATCATAAATATACAAACCACCCACCTGCAAATCCTACAAACCGTGCGATGTTTTTGTAAATGGAATTTACTGAAGATTTCATAAGAAAATGGTCTTTAACTACCTTCTCCTAGAGACTTAAATCGTACAAAATAAAACAATAGCGAGCGTACGCTAACTAAAATTATCAGTTCGGTTTGTTTGATTCTCTAGAACAAAAGTACGGCGCTGTGATTGGTTATTGAATTTGGATCGCACCCATTCGACGTAAAAGACGGTAAAAGATACATGGAAAAATAGATCTTACGTTTAAACTAAATATATGGAATTTGTAAAAAAATTCTGTAACTGACTATAAATTCGTAAGCCGTTGATACCAACCTGATGCGTGCGCATTCTGTTTCTTTGGAAAGTGTTGCTAGAGCGTAAT
The DNA here is from genome assembly GCA_929108145.2 of Limnephilus rhombicus. Taxonomy (NCBI): domain Eukaryota; kingdom Metazoa; phylum Arthropoda; class Insecta; order Trichoptera; family Limnephilidae; genus Limnephilus; species Limnephilus rhombicus. The sequence continues at coordinate 36,234,739 of OV815289.1, forward strand.
AATTATTTCGTACTATGGGTAATTTTAAAACGATTCAGGGAATATTATAACAAAATTTTAATACAATATTTATTTTCTCACGGCGCCCCTTCGCAGTTGACGCCAGGTTTTTCCACGTTTTTGAACGTATGGCAGATCCGACGCTGTTTGCCATAGTTAATTATGTCATGTATTTGCCATGTTGTCAATTATTTAATATTGAGTACTTCCTAAAACTATTTTTCGATCAAAATTATTTATGATTTGTCAGTAATGAATAATGTCTAAGCAAAATATGTAAAAAAAATCTGAAATATATTAATTTGTAAGTGCGCAAATAAATACACAAACGGACCAATTTTCGTCAAGAAACACATGTACGTATATATTTTTGAGGTTGTTATTTAAACTAAAATTAAAATTCTGAAACATGCGTTTCCTAGATAATGTATTGATTTATTAGACTGCATGATTATTTATTTATTTATTTCAACGCCATAAAATGGCTATTTCATTTCGGTGATACATGATACATGATACACAGTGGTACACAAGAGGGTAATTACAATGATAATAATGTACATTAAACAAAGTACATAATGTATGATAAAATAGCTCGTATAAAATATACACATTTTTATGCAGAATAAAAATAAGTAAATAAAGGTGAATTCTTAGAAAAATTCTCAACATCAAGTATAAGTGACCAGCTCAGGTATGGGGGCTCCATCGAAGCCAGAGTAAAGTTAGCCTCACAGAAACTGGGCGTACTGTACAGGGCCCGCAGATACTTTAATAGTACACAACTGCTAACCTTGTACAAATCACAAGTACGCCCCATGGTTGAATTTGGAAGCCATCTCTGGTCTGGAGCTCCAAAATACCTGAAAAATACCCTCGACTCTGTGCAGAAACGGGCGGTCCGTTTGATAGATTCTCCCATCTTAACAGACGGATTGCAATCTTTAGAGCACAGGCGTCGGGTGGGAATGCTATCCTTGTTCTACCGGTATTACAATGGAAGATGCTCCGAGGAACTAGCATCATTGATCCCTTCGGCACCGGTGCATAGTCGAGAAACACGCCAAACGCGTGCCCAACATTTGTACACGGTTGACATTTGTCACATGAGAACGGATCGTTTCTTCGACTCGTTCTTGTGTTCAACAGCTCGGCTGTGGAATGATTTGCCGGCCTCTGTGTTTCCTCCTTCCTACAATATGGGTCTCTTCAAGACCAATGTTCATTCCTTCCTCTCCTCAAAAAGACCCTCCACACAGCATCCCAGATGACATAGGCCCTGAGGGAAATTATTTTCCTCAGGGCCTCCTGTGTGGAGTTAATGTAAAATAATAATAATAATAATATACTTTACTTTTATTTGTGCATATCGTTGGATTCTAGAAATTGGCTAAAATGGAGTAACTTAGTAATGATATTATCCACTGGAGCGATCGCGGGAAATAAATAAATTTTCTTCGATTGCTTGAGATTTCCCAGATGGTCATTTTTTAAATTTTTCGTCAACATTAAAAAATCATACCATCGAATTTTGACATGGAGACATAAAAACTTATTATAGTGCTATATACCCAATGAAATAACCTGTATTTTACCGTTTATCTCATATTTGTAGGATTTATGAAAAGAATATAAAAAAAATCGTAAAGTTTATAATTGCGCGAACCCTGAGTGTTTTTTACTTGAAACTGCCGTGAGGAATACTTATTCGGGTCAACATGGAATATTTTCGGTTTCTGTATGTTGTCTGTGGTATACTTGATAATTAAAGGTGCATATCTATGGAAAAAGGACTTAATTTTATCCGTAAACAGCTGTTCAAAAGTTCAGCGGGAAAAAAATATTTTCAATATTTATTTTTAACATTGTTCTAAAATAGTCTACGAAGTTCGGATTTGCGACATCTATGGTCATAATAGATAAAGCATTTCAATAGCTTCAATAAACGGCTGGCCTATGAAATGTTTTATATAATTACTATAAATGTTAGGAAAATATGGTCCATTTTTGGACCGAAATCAATCGCAGAAACATAAAAGTGGTCCATTTTTCGACCGAAATCGCTCCAGTGGTTTGTTACCTTCAGTTGAAATGACTGCAGTCTGAAATGACTGCAGTCTGAAATGACTGCAGTTTGAAATGACTGCAGTCTGAAATGACTGCAGGTACTGCTAATTACTTCTGCTTTCCAGAGCTGTCAGTTAAATATTAAATAAATTATTTATTAATTTCAATTAATAAAAATATTTGGCTTATAAATAATAGTTTTGAAAAAATTATACATTAATTAGCTATCACTTAACTAGTCTGTCTGATAGTTAATATAAATGAAGTAAGTAGTTTGAAATCTATATTAGAGTATGATATAGACGCAGGGCTGGATTAACCATGTCGGGGCCCCTAGGCAATGCACGTCTCGGGGCCCCTTTAGCAATGGCAGACTAACGGAGGGTAGGGGGGGGGGGTTGATTGGTATGACCCTTCCAATCACCCTTCTGTTTTAATTCTATTCATAATATGTATTTTACCCGAAATATCCTTGTAACTACTATATTCATTTATGTACGCCTGTCTCGACACAGGTATACCCTAGTGGGACAGGCATACAAATAAAACCATTGTAAATATATTTTATTATAGATAAATAAATAAAAAAATTAAAAAAGATTGGGTGTGGTATACTACAAAATCGTTTTTGAAAATTTAACAAATCTGACAACGACCTACGTTATAACCTTATTATACTAAAAATAAACATTTTTTCTCAAAATTTAAAACCTGCAAATACTAGATAAAAGAACAATCTTTCGAAATCAATTTATATTTTTTTGTGGAAAAGAGTCAATACGTGTGAAATCTGATTTAAAAATGACAAATTTCAGGTTTTCTCTGGTTATATTAAAACAAATTCTATTTTCTCGAACGTCTTCCTTGCTTTCTGCATTTCAAAATGGTTCTTATTAAATTCTTACCTGGAGAAAAAAATCGCTCTTTAAAAAATACTAAAAAATTAATTCACACGTAAATTTACTTCTAAAGCAATAAAGAGTGGAAAATACATATGAACGTAAATAAATCTCACATCGAAGTTTGGCAGCGGCTTCATTGAAGGGGCCATGTGCTATTGGTTACTTCCTACAAAATAACTTCCAGTACAGGATAACTGGAAAATCATGCACCATCTAACTAAAATTGTAATTGACGGTTTTTCTATCATTTTGCTTGAGTAAAATTAAGATAAAAATGTTAATTTCTGTATTAAAAATATAAGCACAAACTACTAAAATATTTTTTTTTTCATTAAAAATGTACGAACGGACATAAAAAACAACTAACTAACTAACCATCACGCAGTTTCCCCACAGGGGTAGGCAGAGAGGATGGACCGCCAAACAACTCGGTCTTGGCACACACTCCTTGCCTCATTCACATTCATACATCGTCTCATTCATGCTCTTGTATTATTCTGACTTTTGACATGGCGCGACATAAGTATCGGATTCACTTGATCGTGGCATGTCTTCCTCGGGCGTCACCGACTTCTTCTACCATTCACATTTTCGTCATATATATTCTTCTTACACTACTTTCTTCTACCATTCGCTCTACATGCACAAACCATCTGAGGGTCCCTTTCTTAATCTTACTCATTAGGTATGCTTACAGCAGCCTTTAATTCTTCGCGGATATCCACATTTCGCACACGATCATACGTGGTTTTAAAACACACACGCCTCAGGGATCTCATTTCAGTTTACTTTCATCCTTCCTCTGCCAGTTCCATGCCTCACTTCCATACATCAGGGTAGGCACCAGCACTCCATGGTGGACTGCTAGCTTTGCTTCTTTTGACATTTTTTTTATTAGCGCCAACAGCATTTAGTCCTCCATTAATGCAGTTACCGGCGCTCACCCTTCTTTCAATATCTCTTATCAGCCTTCCCATCTCTCGTAAACATACTACCCAGATACACAAACTCATCCACCTGCTCCAAGTATTCATTAGAAAATTTAAAAACATAATTTTATTTCTAAAATTGTCTTGGACCTGAAATATTTCTAAGCGATCAAATTTTAGAACCATAAACAAAAATTTTAACAAAACAAAAAAACGACTTCAAAAAATGCACTAAAAGGTAAAAAAATAATTTCATATTCTTCTACAACTTCATAATCAACTTACTTTTTCTACTCATCAATATGTAGGTACGATTGTTATTTTTGGAGTCGGTGTCAGTCAAGGTAGGTTTGTAACTACAAAGTACATAGTATAGGTGAGATGTGCTTGCGTCGCACGAGCGACTTGACGAGGCGAGAAGCGTGAGCGGGGCCGCGGCTGGAGGGGAGCTGTCAAGTGAACACGCCGGGCCGGGTACCTTTACTGATACCGACTCCAAAAATAACAATCGTACCTACATATTGATGAGTAGAAAAAGTAAGTTGATTATGAAGTTGTAGGAGATATTGAATTTTTTTTTAAACTTTTTACTGCATTTTTTTAAGTCGTTTTTTTGTTAAAAATTTTGTTTATTTTTTGATTTTTAGTGAATCTGAAGTACACTAACTAATTTGTTTGAATTAGTCCTGGGTCGATCGATCGTTTTACACGACCCGGGTCGCTCACGACACACTGGCGTCATGAGCGGGTCGCGAAGACCCGCTCTTTTCGCGACACAAAATATGAAACTCGATTACGCTTCACCCAGCTACTTTCTACTACCTGAGTCGAGAGAGAAGGTGGCGAAACCCGGGTGTTGACAACCCGCTCGCTCTTTCATATTACATCTATCTATCGTCGCTCGCCCCGCCACTTCCGCACCCGAAACCTAGGTAGCAGTAGTAGAGCGGTTGCGAGACCCGGGTGCTGACGAAAAAATGACCCGCTCGCTCTTTTGTGGTCCGTGAGCGGGTTTCAATGAGCGGGTTATTCACGACCGACCCAGGACTAGTTTGAATATGGGTAGACCTACTAAACGTGCTGCTCATATGAGACAGACATAATTTGACCATAACGAGATTCGGCCGAGTATCGTTAATTTGCTCCTAAGTATTGAAGAGTTCCGTTACTTTGTCATGGATCCCATAATCAGAACCTAACCAAAATCTTATCAAACTACTCTTGAAGTACATCCTTTCCAATAAAAAAAGAATCATCTAAATCGGTTGGCGTGATATTGAGTAATTTGTCTATTTATCGCGCACATACTTAATGCAAATTTAAGTCTTATATGGTTTTCTCATGGATACCATTGTCGGAACTGGACCAAATTCAAATGGGACTACATGGAAAGCACTAGCTTTCAAATAAAAAAAGAATCATGAAGATCAGTTCACCCAGTCGAAAGTTCTGAGGTTACAAACATAAATAAATAATAAAAAAACAGTCGAATTGAGAAGCCTCCTTTTCGAAGTCGTTTAAAAAGCACATGATATTGCATTACTTCGTGTTGCTTTTCCTTAATGTGATGTTTGCACGAAATACCAGACACCATGTAAGATAATGTACGTGTTTTATTATTTACATTAACTTGTTCTGCAGTTCTGGTATCCTGGTATATTTATAAATAGAACTCGTGATACCTGACGCACGCCCAATCAACACTAACAGCCACTCCCGACGGGGTAAGCTGTGAATACAATACGACAGAAGTATTACGAGGTAAGCCATTCATCGGATAACCAACACTCTGCAATAGGTCACCACTAATGGTTTGCTACGTTTGGTGACTTAAGGGCCCGCTTCCCGAATTTCTACAGATTTTTTTACATATCTCTCTTATACACGTTTAGTTTTAAAGCTCTTAAAAATATATATGTTATTCTTGAAGATAATATCTAGACATTGCCCGTGCCGAAACGCAAATTATAGAAAATTCCCTCGATAGAAAAAATCGCAAAGTATGCTCGAAAAATTATTATAAACACGTTTGTTTCAGTTATTTTACAAGATATATGAAAAATTTCCCAGTGTTTCTTTAAATGCTGTTTAAGACAATGCCCGCGAGATTTTTGCTCTATTTTAAACGAGTCGTGTTTTATTAAACATTTTCGCATCGATTTTGTCGCTGTAAATGTTAGCGCTCTCCTCTAACATTCGTAATTTTCTTATCTCTCCGTCTTCTTCTTTTCGAGCCCGGTTGCGGAGCCTTAATAGGGTGCGCGGGTCATGGGCTTGTCCAGGTATTAGTGGTGGTTGCATCTGATCACCAGCTGCGTGGCAGGCCGAATCGTTGAGGGATACCTTTCCAAGTGAACTCTCTCGACCCATCGCTGTGCACCGCAGTGGGAAGAGTGGATTCATATATCGCTCCTAGACGCACCGACCCCTACGTTACAACCCACCTCTTATGCATATAATTAGCATAGAATTATTCAATTACTTAAAAAATCTTCCCAGCAAAACAAGCACTGGTCCTGATGGTATACCTGAAATATTATTGAAAGAATGTAAATCTGTTGTATCTAAGCCAATTTGTTTATTATATAACTTATCATTATCATCTGCCACTTTTCCGGATTCCTGGAAGGTTTCCTATATACGACCTATTTTTAAATCGGGTAATAGGTCGAACGTAGAAAACTATAGACCTATATCGATGTTATCTCATATTCCTAAAATCTTTGAATCTATAATCACAAAAAAAATAACACCTATTTTCAAAAATGTGCTGATTGAGGAACAGCATGGCTTTAGATCTGCTAAATCTACCACTACAAACTTACTCTCCTTCACCAACACTGTAGTCAATGGCCTAGAAGATAAATCACAAGTAGATGTTCTATATACCGACTTTTCTAAAGCTTTTGACAAAGTAAAACACGCTATCTTCATGGCCAAGCTATATGCTATAGGTATACGAAACCCATTGCTATCTTTCTTTAATTCTTATTTAAGCAATAGAAAACAAAGAGTTAATAACATTGAGTCTATTATTATTGAAGTAACATCCGGCGTACCGCAAGGAGCACATTTAGCCCCGCTTCTCTTCAACTTGTTTATAAATGACATTATTCGTATTTTCTCTCACACACGCTTTTCGCTTTTTGCTGATGACAATAAGATCCTAAAAATAATCAAAAACTACCATGACTGCCTTCTTTTCCAATCAGATATTGACTCTTTCAATGACTGGTGTAAAATTAATTGCTTGGAACTAAATGTCGATAAGTGCAAAATTATGTCCTTCTACAGATCTAAAAATCCGATTGTTTTCGAATACAAATTAAATAATAATTGCCTAACAACTGTTCAATCTATTAAAGATCTTGGTGTCTCTCTTGATAGCAAGCTTTCTTTCCGGGAACATATAAATACGATTGTTAATAAATCTCTCAAACTACTTGGTTTTATCACTAGAACCACTTCTGACTTCAAAAACATAAATACCCTAAGAACTCTTTACTGCTCCTTGGTTCGCCCCCATCTTGAATATGCTTGTATTATATGGTCTCCTTTTTATGCTGTCCATATTCGTCATATTGAATCCGTTCAACATCGGTTCCTAAAGGGAATTGCTTGGAGGCTAGGATTAGAGCGAGGCAATTACTCGTATGCTGAAATTGAACAAACTCTAAACCTTTCTCCTTTAGAAGACCGTCGGATAAAATCTGATCTCATTTGTTTCTTCAAAATTATTAACTGTTTAATCGACTCGCCTACATTACTACAACTCATCACATTTAATATACCTTCTCGTAGACTCAGAAATAAAGACCTGCTTTTCCTCAATCAGCACTCGACTAACTATGGTTATAACTCACCACTGTCCAGAATGTGTAGACTGGTCAACTCACGTCAAGACCTTGATTTTTTTGGTATTAGCTTAAATGATTTCTGTCGCTCTTTAAACAAATGAAGATATGTAATATTCACCCTAATTTTTGCAAGGTCTTGACGTGACTTGACACTTATTTTTCTTCTATTTTCACTGTTTGTCTTTGCTTTCATGTACCATCCGAATCCTTACATTGTTCATTTCTATACTTCGTGATACTTTGTTTTAAATTGGACGTAAGTCCGTAAATAAATAAATAAAAATAAAAAATAAAAATAATTCTTTATTTTCATTCCCGGATCCTTCTCTCCTTTCATTACTTAAAAATACCCTCTACACAGCATCGTAAGAGAATTTTTTTACAGTAGCTCTAGGCTTGTTGAATAAGGATCGATATATCGATGTATCGATATTTTTTATTCAATACATCGATATTTTTAGCCGGATCCGATATATCGACACAAAATATCCAATATCGAAAAGTGTATAAAAAACGATATTTTTATTTATTTATGTACCTAACTAAAATCACTAGAATCCAAAACCGTATAGAAACGAACGGAAAAAAGTAACTGTATTGGTTCATGACATCTGGCGGTTGAAATTTTAACTATTAATATCTTACAAATCTATTGTCTTTATAATAGTATTTGTGATCACTAATACTATCTCATATGTATGGGAAGGTACATACATAGAAATGTATGCTATTTTTCGCCATTTTTTTTCTAAGCCACTCCTATGTGTTGGTTCCCAATTGTCTATGATTATTGACTATACCTTGTTCCAAACACGAAGTCCTTTTTGACAGATTAATACGCCAATAGAGTGTTACTGAGACGCATACAATAAACTTATGCGACACAGTTTACATATAAGTTAGAAGACAACTTTTTAGTTTTTGATATTTTTGTAATTGTTACCTAATAAAAATGAATACTGATAAAAATACCTTTATTTTTATTCAGATTTTTGTACATTAAAAAAGCACATTGTGTATAAAATTACTATTGATAATATTGATCTGAATACACTATTATTTTAAAAACGCAAAATCTTTTGAAAATTTGACCGATATATCGACGTCGATATTGATATTGTAATAAATATCGATACATCGATAAATCGATTTTTTTTTCACTTTCGACATCCCTAAGTAGCTCCATAAATAATTTCCTTCTGAGTATATTGTCTTTAGGGGTGCTGTGAAGAGGGTATTTTTAATAAAATGAAGGAGAGTAAGTTCTTGAGAGGAAAAAATTATGAGTTAAGGGCAGTAACGTAAGGTTCAGTGTGTCCAGGTCATCCGCCACCAAGACCTAGACATACCTTACCCCATGAACTCCAGCACCCCTGCTAAGTCAACAAACGCAGCGAACCACTTGGGGTGACTTATGGTAAGGGTGTTGGTTATCCAATAAATGGATCTTTGATTCACTTTTTTGTGCAACATTTTTTTTTTTCATTAACCCCACACTAGAAGCCCTGAGGAAAATAATTTCCCTAAGGGCCCATGTCATCTGAGATGCTGTGTGGAGGGTCTTTTTGAGGAGAGGAAGGAATGAATATTGTTCTTGAAGAGACCCATATTGTAGGAAGGAGGAAACACAGAGGCCGGCAAATCATTCCACAGTCGAGCTGTTGAGCACAAGAACAAGCCGAAGAAGCGACCCGTTCTCATATGACAAATGTCAACCGTGTACAAATGTTGGGCACGCGTTTGGCGTGTTTCCCGACTATGCACCGGTGGCGAAGGGATCAATGACGCTAGTTCCTCGGAGCATCTTCCATTGTAATACAGGTAGAACAAGGATAGCATTCCCACCCGACGCCTGTGCTCTAAAGATTGCAATCCGTCTGTTAAGATAAGGGAGAATCTAACAAACGGACCGCCCGTTTCTGTACAGAGTCGAGGGTATTTTTCAGATATTTTGGAGCTCCAGACCAGAGATGGCTAGACCAGAGTTTTTGGGATATTATGCCGTGTTGAGCTACCTCCTTCTTTAGCCAACGTTTCTGACAGCGTTGCAGTGTCCACCATCAAGGCAGATCCGGCAGATCCGGTAGATGTGTGACCGGATTTGCCCTGATGATGGACACTGCAACGCTGTTCGAAAGGTTTGCTTAAGAAGGAGGTAGCGCAACACGGCATAACACCCCAAAATCAAAAATAACGAAAAAAAAACTCTACATGTCACTCCCTAAATGTAGAGCTTTGGCATTATGAAATTTGGCATTATGAATTGGAACTCGGTGGCCAGGTCGTGAAATTTAAGCAGGTTTACAGGCGATGCCGTAATTTATTTTTAGATCTCTCATCGAATCGAAATCTTGCTAGAAATGGCTTTAGCCGTGTTCGGTGACCAAATCGGAATAGCCAACTTACTTACTAACGTTTCACTTTTTCATCTCCATTCCCATCGTCACAACAATCTCCAATCAATTAGGGAAGCGGGCGTTGGTACCACCGTCCCGGGGACAATTTATTGGATTGCCAACACCTCTGCTATAGCTCCAAGTGTTTCGCTATGTTTGGTGACTTATCAGAGGTGCCCGGGTTCATGGGTTGATGTTTGTCCGGATCTTGTGCATGGCAGGCCGGATCGAGAAAGACTGTTTGACGGTGATATTTTGACCTCTCCATAAGGAATCTCTCAGACCATCGCAGTGAGAGAGGGATGTATTAATACGTTCGTCACTCCTGGACACACTGACTCACAGATTCCTACCCACCCCGCATACAGTTTGGGAGGCGAGTATGGGTACCGCCGCCCCGGGAACCATTTACTGGAAAACCAACATCTCTGTCGTAGGTCACCCGAAGTGGTTCGCTACGTTTGGTGGAGCAGGGGTGCCCGGGTTCATGGGGTGAAATTTGTCCAGGTCTTGGCGGCGGATGCGTCTGCCTATCTGCTGCGTGGCGGGCCGGATCGAAAGAGATTGTTTGAGGGAGGCCTTTTGACTGTACCAGCCTCTCTCGACCCATCGCCTTGCACCGCAGTTGGAGGGATAGATTTTAACGTCCGTCACTCCTGGACAACTGCCCACCCCTCACACCTTTTACCTTCCCAGAATTTCCAATCCTTCCCTTCCTTAAAAAAGATCCTCCGCACAGCATTCCTAAGATGACATTGTTGTTAAGATGACTGAGGGGAAATTAGGTTTCCCAGGGCCTCCTGTGTGGAGCTAATGTAAAAAAATATCTTTTTCTTTTCCAAAACTTCCACTACTTTCTTTATAAAAATACCCTCTACACAGCATCCCCAAAAACGATGTAGGCCCTGAGAGAAATTATGTACCTCAAGGCCTCACGTGCCCATAACCCCACTATCTCAAAACAGTTGCATTACCAAATTATTAAAAACTCATTGTTTTAAGTTTTATTAGGTACTACTTACTTCTTGTGCCATGTCCGTTCAGCGGACGTTGGCTATCATGTTGGCTATGCGGACTTTGTTTACTGCGGCCCGGAACAGCTCTACAGTAGACTGGCCAAACCACTGTTTCAGCTTTTTCAGCCATGAGGTTCTCCTTCTTCCAGGGCCCCGTCTTCCGGCTTCCGGCAATCTTTCCCTGCATTATGAGATGCAGGATCTCCTACTTCTCTGGATGTCTCATCACATGTCCAAGATATTGAAGTTTTCGGATTTTTATAGTTTTAATTACTTCCTTTTCTTTATTCATCCGAACCATAACATCTTCATTCGTAACCCTGTCCATCCAGCTTATTTTAAGTATTCTTCTGTAGATCCTCATCTCAAATGCCTCAAGTCGTCTAATTAGTTCTTCAATAAGCGTCCATGCTTCCATTCCATAAAATAATATCGAAAACACGTAGCATCTGACCATTCGCATTCGTAATCCATGACTGACATGACTGCAGAACATCTTTTTTCATGCGGATAAAGGTTGTACGAGCTTGCTCAATGCGGCATTTGATTTCAACTGAAGGATCCCATCTATCATTTACATTGCAGCCCAAGTATATAGTACTCTTACCTACTTTTATTACAATACTACAATTTTACACCGTTCTTACAATAGATGATGGTGTAATGGTCAGCATGGTTGCTTCCTAAACAATTGGTCAGGGTTTGATTCAAGGATGACAATGTTTTTTATTTTTTTTTTACTTTTTTAAATAATTATACTAGCTGATTCCCGGCATGCGTTGCTATGCTATTTAATAAAGTAATTGCTTCTCCCTGCGTGTCCTTTCCCATTCATCTCGTTCCCCTTCCTCCCCGCGTCCCTTTCTCCTCTCACGTTCCCACTCCGTCTCCACCACCTTCCCTCTCCCAACTCCACTCCCCTCCTTCCCCTCTCAGGTTCCCGACCCCCCTCCCGGGTTCCACTCCCGCATTCCATACATTTCCTCCCGGTACATCAGTTATCAAACAGCTCGCGTGCAACCTATTGCAATTTTTTTTATACAAATTTCACAATGCCAGAGTTCACCAGTAGTTTTATACAAGCCTTGTCCTGACAATAACAAACACAAAAAAAAGAATTATCCAATTCGGTGCAGTCGTTCGGAAGTTATGCGCGTACATACCTACATTTCGTCGATTCATTTTTATTTATACACAGAAGAATAAGATTACCCCACACAGGCGGCCCTATAGAAATAAAATTCCCTCAGAGCCTGTGTCATCTTTAGGGATGCTGTGTGTAGGGTATTTTAAGGAAAAGGAAGACGGGGAAGTTCTGGGAAGGAAAAAAAACGAGTGTGCTTTAGACCACACAACTGAATTAAAACTTCTGCTCTATCTATATGACAGGAAGAGAGAAAGAAAATGTGCGCGCGCACTGCTCTCTCTCGCTCCTACAGCGTGATCCAGGCAATAGGCCTGCACTGTGTAACGTAACTGGCTATGAGAGAAAGAGAGAGAGAAAATGGGTGCTCGTACCTCTCTCTTGCCCTTACAGTAATATACGAAGCGTAACTCTTGCTCTTTCTATCTTCACTAACTTATATCTCCCTCTCAACCACCGTTCGCCTCGCATTTCGCAACGCTCTCGTCACGCATTCGCCAGCTTACTCCCCAAGTCAAGCGTGCGCAAAGAAGTTTTATCCCAAAAACTGCGAAGGGTGGGTAGAATTCTACGAGTGACGGACGTACGACACTCCCAGTACAGTTGCAAGGCGATGGATCGAGAAAGTCCGGCTGGAAAGGTCAAAAACTCTTTCTCAATCAGTTTCTCCCGATCCGGCCTGCCACGCAGTAGACTGGCAAAAGTATACGCCGCCAAGGCTAGACAAATCTCACTCCATGGATCAGGGCATCCCAGCTAGATCACCAAACTTGGGGTGACCAATTAATACCTAATATCCTGCGATTCTTCACAGGTCTGTGCTAGTTTTAAATAAAACGCATGTTTGTAGGTACTTACAATTTTTTATTTTATTTTTTATTTGGTTCATACAATTAATAAAACATATTATAATAATTTTTTTACATCTTTGGTATCAACGAATTGAAATTTCTTCCATGTAACTATTGTACGGATTTTTTTGCAGTTTTCACCAATAGATAGAATGATTCACGAGGAAGGTTGAGGTTTATAATTTGTCAAGGTTTTGTGTAAATTGGTTGAAATTTATAATACCCTAGCTGACCCGGTCATGCGTTACTGTGGCTAATAAAACACAACGTCATCTACTGGATGGTTATCCAACCTTTATGACCACCGCCGTCTTTGAGTTTATCGCGAAGAGGCAGACAGATGCCGCGGAGGACTTTAATTTATAATACATAGAGATGGTGTGAAAGATTATAATAATGTCCATTAAATTCTTTAGGTAACTAACGTATTTGTAAATAAGGAATAATACTGTATCCGCCTAAATAACTTTTCAATTACCGCACCGTGGTGATAGAATGGGTATAGTAAGCTATCCGTAAAAGATAGATACATGCCTTCGTGGACTTTTTTGTAGATCTATAAAAGAGGAATATCCCACCATGCATTGTTTTGTTATATCCCAAAAGGATTAGGCAGCGTTTTCGATGAAAGCTACCAGGCGGCTTGACTTTTGCCGACACTTCTAACAATTATCGTTATGTTTCAACCAATTTACACAAATCCTTGACAAATTGCATACCTAAACCTTCCTCATGAAACACTCTATCTATTGGTGAATACCGCATGAAAATCGGTTCAGTAGTTTTCGAGTTTATCGCGAACAGACAGACAGACAGACAGACAGACGACGTGGGGGACTGGCCGGAGACGCAAAGCTGAGTGCGTCATATGCGCATGCGCGAGAAAATAATTCAAATATTTGAATAATATTGTCGACGAAAAACTTTTGGTCTGCGATTTTGACCCTTCTATGTACAGAATTTGTAAGAAGAACAGTGTCAGAATCGCTTGCGCCATCATTACTCTAGGTGATGCTAAAAGTTTCATTCACCTAGTCACCCTGGAATATTTTTAAAACGATTTCATCCATGACAATGCGCTGTCATAAATTGCCGCGAATTTAACGGTCGCAATAAATGCGTGTATCGCGAATAAAACATCATACAACCTTCCTCACGAAACACTCTATCTATTGGTGAAAACCGCATGAAAATCGGTTCAGTAGTTTTCGAGTTTATCGCGAACAGACAGACAGGCTAGCGGAGGACTTTAATTTATAATATGTAGAGAAGAACGTCTGTGTGTGGTGAACTAGCCGGCTGGCAAGCGGGCGGTGTGGATATAATATGTATGCAAATTAACAAATGGGTTTGATTATAAAGTTTGGGTAATGGCGTTGTCAGTAGATGGCATTGTGTTTCGTTAGCCACAGCAATGTGTGTCCGGGTCTGCTAGTATATAAACAGGAAGAATTTTTAAAGATTTTGCTCTTGTTTGAGTTCTAGAGCCCAGACATGTTGTGGCCATCCCGTTCTGCCCTTACTTCTTCTGTCCTGTGAAGAGGGAGACAGCTCTTTTATCTGAAACAACAGAAAACAAAAGATATATTTTACCTAATATGTACATTTTTTTTAAATGTGAATATAGCACAAGAGTCCCAACTGCTACGAGACTTTGGCTTCCCCAATTGGGGTATGTTGTGAGGTTGAATCGATGGGATCCTTCAGTTGAATTCAAATGCCGCATTGAGCAAGCTCGTGCAACCTTTATCCGCATGAAAAAAATGTTCTGCAGTCATGATCTCAACCTTGGATTACGAATGCGAATGGTCAGATGCTACGTGTTTTCGATATTATTTTACGGAATGGAAGCATGGACGCTTACTGAAGAACTTATTAGGCGACTTGAGGCATCCGAGATGTGGATCTACAGAAGAATACTTAAAATAAGCTGGATGGACAGGGTTACGAATGAAGATGTTATGGTTCGGATGAATAAATAAAAGGAAGTAATTAAAACTATAAAAATCCGAAAACTTCAATATCTTGGACATGTGATGAGACATCCAGAGAAGTAGGAGATCCTGCATCTCATAATGCAGCGAAAGATTGCCGGAAGACGGGGCCCTGGAAGAAGGAGAACCTCATGGTTGAAAAACCTGAGACAGTGGTATGGCCAGTCTACCCTGGAGCTGTTCCGGGCTGCAGTAAACAAAGTCCGCATAGCCAACATGATGGCCAACGTCCGTTGAACGGACAGGGCACAAGAAGAAGAAGAAGTGAGGTTGAAGAGGAAGGAGATGGCAAGACGAAGGTGAGGAAGTAGCTGGTTGTTCTGATCTGATCACCAGACCCAGCTAAAGTTATTTCATGCCGCGTTTCGATTCTGAATCCATATAAATTAAATTATTTATTAGATAGTTAATAATTTTTTAAAATCTAATATATAATTTTTTTAAATCTAGATCACTCTGAATCAGTGATACTGTTAAATGGTTGCAATGTCGAAAAGGTGGAAAGATTTAGATACCTCGGCAGTATTCTCACGGAGACTCTTGACCCAGATGTGGAGGTTAGATGCAGAATTGAAGCAGCAAGAACTGCGTTCATTAAAATGAAATCCCTCTTCTGCAATGACAATATCAGCTTAAAACTAAGGCAGAGAATGCTAAAATGTTATGTGTGGTCGGTCTTGCTCTATGGATGAGAAACATGGACCTTGAAAGAAAATACCATGAACAGGTTAGAGGCTTTTGAAATGTGGCTTCACCGGAGAATGCTCAAGGTCCCATGGACCGACATGATCACCAACACAGAAATTCTCAGGCGGGCTAGAGCAGATAGAGAACTGCTTACATTAATAAAAATCAGGAAAATTTCATATCTGGGTCATATACTTCGAGGGGAGAAGTATCACTTGCTCCATTTGATATTGAAAGGCAAGATAGAGGGTCGCCGAGGGCCTGGTAGGAGACAAATGTCTTGGCTGCGTAATATACGAGAGTGGACCGGCATTAGAAGTGTGGAGGAGCTATTCCGGGCAGCGCAAGACAGAGAGACATTCTCAAGAGTGATCGCCAACGTCGGGGGGCCTGATACGGCACGCAAGATATTTAATTAATTTAATGTTATATGATAATAAATTTGATATACTTTAATATAAAAAATTAACAGAATTAAATTAATTGAATTGAATTTATCATAATAATTAATTTAATTTAATTTAAAATAATTAATTAGCTATTAGTTAAATTGATTAAAAATATGATTGAATTATTATAACTAGCTGAAGTCCCCGGCGATGCCCGGGCTTCACACAGATATTTCGAAATCAAATGTAGACGGTGACCCTCCCCATGTTTTGAAGGTCACATGCGCAAAATCTCATCAATCTCGGCATAAAACTGTAGATTTGCATACACATCAAATCCACACCGCTCGCTTGTCAGTTTGCTCGTCCACCACATACAGACATATATTTCAACCAATTTACACAAAACCTTGACAAAATATATACCTAAACCTTCATCATGAATCACTTTATCTATTTGTGAAAACCGCATGAAAATCTGCTTAGTAGTTTTTGGGTTTATCGCGAACAGACAGACGCGGTGTATAACTTTGTTTTATGGTATGTAGAGATTTTTGTAATACCTACTTAATTCAAATTATTTCAATTATTCACTTGATAATTTATTTTCAAAAGGGCGATACGGAAAACATCAAGTCGCAAATGTATCTAAGTACTATTTATTGTATAATCTTATATATAAAAATGAATTGCTAAATGTGTTGCTAAGCGCAAATCTCGAGATCAGCTGAACCGATTTCGCTAATTCTTTTTTTAGAATATTCCTTGAAGTACGAGGATGGTTCTTACGGAGAGAAAAATTAAGAAAATTGCGCAGAAAATTGTATAATTTCAGAAAACCTAACGACTATCGCACGTTTGACAGTTCGCGCGTTTGAGAATGACATTTTGCAAAATAATGATTCTTGAATCAGGATTCTATTTTTGAATATCTTTAAGTTGATAAATTTATTTAAAGTGGGTACTCCCCTAATAGTTTGAATCGAAACAAGAATTTTAGATATTTTAAATAGGTACCTATGTTAGGTACCAAATTTAATATACACGAAAAATGGAAATTTGAATAAAAATTGTACTGGGATTGAATATATGGAACGCGGGAGGAGGGTTGGCGGGACGAGGGAGCGGGAAAGGGAAGAGGGAAGGCGGGGAAGATGGAAGGGGAACGCGGGAGGGGGAGTGGAACTCGGGAGGGGGGTTCACGGGACGGGGGAAGGGGGGGGGAGTGGAATGGGGAGAGGGAAGGTGGAGGTGACGGAGTGGGAACGCGAGAGGGGAAGAGGACGCAGGAGAACAAGGGGAGGCGGAAAGGGAACGGGACAAATGGGAAAGGACACTCAGGGAGAAACAATTTATTTATTAAATGGCATAGCAACGCATGCCAGTTACCAGCTAGTTTTTAATTTAAAAAAATGTGAAGTAACACAAATAACTCCAAAAAAAAAATTTATTGCGCAACGCCGGGATATGAATACGCGACCTCCGGATTCGTAGCCAGGTATTGTAATTACTCAAACACCGAAAGCGTCAATTTCCAGATATAAGATTATGTCACGGGTACGTACGTTTCCTGTTGTGATTTCGGGATGGTTTGGACATGTAGAGCGACTGAACGAAGAAAGGAGTGTGAGGAGAATGTATGACTTGGACGTGAATGTCGTGAATGGTAGAAGAAGTCAGGGACGCAAGAGGAATACAAGCCAAGTGACCAGCTCAGGTATGGGGGTTCCATCGAAACCAGAATAAAGATATCCTCCCAAAAGCTGGGCGTACTGTACAGGGCCTGCAGATACTTTATTAGTACACAACTGCTAACCTTGCACAAATCACAAGTGCGCCCCACGGTTGAATTTGGCAGCCACCTCTGGTCTGGAGCTCCAAAATACCTGACAAATACCATCGACTGTGTGCAGAAACGAGCGGTCCGCATAATAGATTCTCCCATCTTAATAGACGGATTGCAATCTTTAGAGCACAGGCTGGATGGGAATGCTATCCTTGTTCTACCGGTATTACAATGGAAGATGCTCCTAGGAACTAGCATCATTGATCCCTTCGGCACCGGTGCATAGTCGGGAAACAAGCCAAACGCGTGCCCAACATTTGTTCACGGTTGACATTTGTCACATGAGAACGGGTCGCTTCTTCGGTTCGTTCTTGTGCTCAACAGCTCGGCTTTGGAATGATTTGCCGGCCTCTGTATTTCCTCCTTCCTACAACATGGGTCTCTTCAAGACCAATGTTCATTCCTTCCTCTCCTCAAAAAGATCCTCCACACAGCATCCCAGATGACATAGGCCCCGAGGGAAATTATTTTCCTCAGGACGTCCTGTGTGGAGTTAATGTAAAAAAAAAGCCACGATCAAGTGAAGTCGGGCCATGTCAAGAATCAGAATAATAGGAGAGCATGTATGAGACGATGTACGAATGCGAGTGATGCAAAGAGTGTGTGCCAAGACCGAGTTGTTTTGCGGTCCTTCCTCTCTGCCTACCCCTGCGCAGAAACGGCGTGATGGTTAGTTAGTTAGATTGATAGCTGCAAGACGAGTTGTTATCTAGCCACCTAAGTTAAGTAAATTCTAATGTAAAATCCATGCCAATTTGTACGGCGCTCTTGAGGCGATTTTTCGCAAAAACAGCGCTATATAAGTTGTCCAAATTTATTATTATTATTAAATGGTCTGAACGGTAGGTAGATACCCATCCAGAAGTAGAATTCTCCCATCATTTTACCATCTTGAACACACATGCATCTGCCACTTGTAAACTAATGCAACCAGCTAATCTTTTACAAATAACAACATGTAAAAAAGAGACATTAAATTTAACAGTCAAGTGGCCCACAAGACATTTTGGCGCCAACTCCCGTTTGATGGTTTGACAGATGATGTCAATTGTTTCGTGTTTATCCTACTAATATTATAAAGGCGAAAGTTTGTATAGATGTACGTATGTGTGTTACTCTTTCACGCAAATTTTTTCGATTTTTAGTACTTATACTCTGGTATATACAGTATATAGACAAATAGTTTTATCCTTGATGCTTTTGAATGAAAATATATTTTATTTTTAATTTTTAAATTTATGAGTAAAACCTCAAATTGTAATATTTAAATAAATGAAGACAATATAAGCGAAACTCAATCGAAAATCTGGAAACAGAAAAATTAGAAAAACATATTGACACCTCTGGGACTCGAACCCAGGACCTCTTGCTTTCCGGGCAAACGCGCTAACCACTGCGCCACGGTGTCGATATGTTTGCCCGGAAAGCAAGAGGTCCTGGGTTCGAGTCCCAGAGGTGTCAATATGTTTTTCTAATTTTTCTGTTTCCAGATTTTCGATTGAGTTTCGCTTATATTGTCTTCATTTATTTAAATATTACAATTTGAGGTTTTACTCATAAAGTTAAAAATTAAAAAATAAAATATTCATCCTAGACTTGCAGAAAAGTCGATAGATGTCGCATATTAAATAAAATGGATAAAGATTTATCCAGACACTATCTAGAGAGCATTTATTTCGGGTTTGAATCTTGCAATCATACATAAAGATAGTTGCCAATAATATATGCGTTAAAGAAAATGAAGATAATGTAGGTGGTTCTTAGTCGAAGTATGGTACAGTTAAACATGACCGAATTTCATATCGACACCGTGGCGCAGTGGTTAGCGCGTTTGCCCGGAAAGCAAGAGGTCCTGGGTTCGAGTCCCAGAGGTGTCAATATGTTTTTATAATTTTTCTGTTTCCAGATTTTCGATTGAGTTTCGCTTATATTGTCTTCATTTATTTAAATATTACAATTTGAGGTTTTACTCATAAAGTTAAAAATTAAAAATAAAATATTCAACCTAGACTTGCAGAAAAGTCGATAGATGTCGCATATTAAATAAAATGGAAAAAAGATTTATCCAGACACTATCTAGAGAGCATTTAGTTCGGGTTTGAATCTTGCAATCATACATAAAGATAGTTGCCAATAATATATGCGTTAAAGAAAATGAAGATAATGTAGGTGGTTCTTAGTCGAAGTATGGTACAGTTAAACATGACCGAATTTCATATCGACACCGTGGCGCAGTGGTTAGCGCGTTTGCCCGGAAAGCAAGAGGTCCTGGGTTCGAGTCCCAGAGGTGTCAATATGTTTTTATAATTTTTCTGTTTCCAGATTTTCGATTGAGTTTCGCTTATATTGTCTTCATTTATGAAAATATATTTTCTACTTTTGTTATTCTGTGGTACATCCTCTCTGCACATCCCTTCGGGGTCACTTAGTTATATTTTGTGTAATTAGGTTTACTGTATTTTCCCTAAACCGACTACATCTCTACATATTATAAATTAACCCGTCAAAGGCCACGCCATTCCACCAAAATTCGCGAAAAAACACTAAAAAACCACCACTTTGAATTTTGAATTGAATGTTTTTATGGTAAATTTTGAGCTATTGTATATTTTATTGACTGAAAGACGTTCACAACACAATAAACTATCTACCAAAACCACATTACTTGCATTTATTACGTAAATTAATAGGTTTTATGATGTTTTATTCGTGATACACGCATTTATTGCGACCGTTAAATTCGCGGCAATTTATGGCAGCGCATTGTCATGGATGAAATCGTTTTAAAAATATTCCAGGGTGACTAGGTGAATGAAACTTTTAGCATCACCTAGAGTAATGATGGCGCAAGCGATTCTGACACTGTTCTTTATACAAATTCTGTACATAGAAGGGTCAAAATCGCAGACCAAAAGTTTTTCGTCGACAATATTATTCAAATACATATTTGAATTATTTTCTCGCGCATGCGCATATGACGCACTCAGCTTTGCGTCTCCGGCCAGTCCCCCGCGTCGTCTGTCTGTCTGTTCGCGATAAACTCGAAAACTACTGAACCGATTTTCATGCGGTTTTCACCAATAGATAGAGTGTTTTGTGAGGAAGTTTTAAGTATATAATTTGTCAAGGATTTGTGTAAATTGGTTGAAACATAACGATAATTGTTAGAAGTGTCGGAAAAAGTTAAGCCGCCTGGTAGCTTTCATCGAAAACGCTGCCTAATCCTTTTGGGATATAACAAAACAATGCATGGTGGGATATTCCTCTTTTATAGATCTACAAAAAAGTCCGCGAAGGCATATATCTATCTTTTACGGATAGCTTACTATACCCATTCTATCGTCTAAAAAAATGGTCACGTACATTGCGGTAATTGGAAAGTTATTTAGACTGATATAGTATTAATCTTTATCAACGTTAGCCCAAGCATTTCAAGCACATTATTATAATCTTTCGCACCATCTCTACGTATTATAAATTAAAGTCCTCCGCGGCGTCTGTCTCTTCGCGATTAACTCAAAGATGGCGGTGTTATGACGGTTGGCTAACTAACCAGTAGATGGCGTTGTGTTTAGTTTGCCACAGTAACGCGTGGGCGGGTCAGCTAGTTATTTATATTATAATGAAATTTCGCGGGAAATATGAAACAATTAGGTTTAATATGAAACAGATCTGAATAGCCAGGTACTTCCCAACCTTCCTCTTCCCCACCTCCTTCCCCTCCTCACTACCTCCAGCCTCACAACATACCCCAATGGGGATGCCATAGTCTCACTGGCTCCAGACGGGAGCAGTTGAGATTCTTGTGCGATATTCACTGTAAAAAAAAAAAAAAATTACGGCAATGTACGTGACCATTTTTTTAGACGATAGAATGGGTATAGTAAGCTATCCGTAAAAGATAGATATGTGGCTTCGCGGACTTTTTTGTAGATCTATAAAAGAGGCATATCCCACCATGCATTGTTTTGTTATATCACAGAAGGATTAGGCAGCTTTTTCGATGAAAGCTCCCAGGCGGCTTGACTTTTCCTGCCACTTATAACAATTATCGTTATGATTCAACCAATTTAAACAAATCCTTGACAAATTATGTACCTAAACGTTCCTCACTCTATCGGTTGGTGAAAAACGTATTAAAATCTGTTCAGCAGTTTTTGAGTTTATCGCGAACAGATAGACAGACAATCTAGCGGAGGACTTTAATTTATAATAATATGTAGAGAAGAGATGTAGAGAGTATCAGCTAAAGTCTTTAAGAGTGTTTAACCAGCCAGGGGCCGAAAATCCACATTTCGTCGAAAGTTGTTCTTATGATCGTGCAAGGCGGTTACAATAAGAGAGATTAATTATTCTCCGTACCAGTTTTTAAAATTATAACTCATGTACGTATATATTTTTCAATGATTTTATTTAAACTAAAATTAAAATTCTAAAGCATGCGATTCCCAGATAACGTGTTGATTTATTTACTGCATGATTATATGATTTGAAATGGGTGTGGTATAATCCATAATATAAAAATGAATCGCTAAATTTGTTGGTAAGCGCAAATCTCGAGAGCGGCTGAACCGATTTCGCTAATTCTTTTTTTAGAATATTCCTTGAAGTTCGAGGATGGTTCTTACGGAGAGAAAAATTAAGAAAATTGCGCAGAAAATTAGATAATAACAGAAAACATCGCACGTTTGACATTTCGCGTGTTAGAGAATGACATTTTGCAAAACAATGAATGATTGTGCAATCAGGATTCTATTTATGAAAAGTTGAAAAATTTATTTAAAGTAGGTACTCCCCTAATATTTTGAATCGAATCAAGAATTTTAGATATTTTAAATAGGTACCTATGTTAGATACCAAATTTAATATACATGAAAAATGGAAATTTGAATAAAAATTGTAAAAGGTGGCACGCGGGCTGTTTAAGAACTGAATGTACTGGGATTGAATATATGGAACGCGGGAGGAGGGTTGGCGGGACGAGGGAGCGGTAAAGGGAAGAGGGAAGGCGGGGAAGGTGGAAGGGGAACGCGGGAAGGGGGACCTGGGAGGGGGAGGGGAACTCGGGAGGGGGGTTCGCGGGACGGTGAAGGGGGGGGGAGTAGAGTAGGGAGAGGGAAGGTGGAGGTGACGGAGTGGGAACGCGAGAGGGGAAGAGGACGCAGGAGAAGAAGGGGAGGCGGAAGGGGAACGGGATGATGGGAAAGGACACTCAGGGAGAAACAATTTCTTTATTAAGTGGCATAGCGACGCATGCCGGGACCAGCTAGTATAAAATATTTTATGAAAATTTAACAAATCTGCCAACGACTTGTGGTAAAACCTTATTATTCTAAAAATAAACATTTTTTCTCAAAATTTAAAACATGCGAATGCTAGAAAAAAGAACAATCTTTCGAAATCCATTTATAATTTTTTGTGGAAAAGAGTCAATACGTCTAAAATCTGATTTAAAAATAATGACACATTTCTGGTATTCTCTGTTAATACCCTCTTAAAGGAATCCATAAGCCAAAAATGTATGTGTTCTTAATGTGCCTTATATCGCCATAAATATAGGTACCAAATAAACATGAAAAATCGCTTGGCAAACGTAGTCTAGAGTTCACGATTTCAAACGCAAAAGTGGTTCTTATTTATTTTAAGAATAATTTTATAGGAAAGAAAAAAAGTTAATCAAGAAAAACCGTCACATATAATTTTAGCCATAAGTTGGTATTTAAAAAAAGTTGTTTCTTGTATGCGTTTATTAATTTGTAATGAAGTAATACACTTTTTTAAAGTTTATGCCTATATTTTTGTAAGGTAATTAACAATTTTATTTAAGCGAAACATTAGGAAAAATTACAATTTAAAATCAATCCGATTTGTAGTAAAGATGAGGCATTCGAGATGTGGATCTAGAGAAGAATACTTAAAATAAGCTGGATGGACAGGGTTACGAATGAAGATGTTATGGTTCGGGTGAATAAAGAAAAGGAAGTAATTAAAACTATAAAAATCCGAAAACTTCAATATCTTGGACATGTGATGAGACATCCAGAGAAGTATGAGATCCTGCAGCTCATAATGCAGGGAAAGATTGCCGGAAGACGGGGCCCTGGAAGAAGACGAACCTCATGGCTGAAAAACCGGTTTGGGCAGTCTACTGTAGAGCTGTTCCGGGCCGCAGTAAATAAAGTCCGTATTGCCAACATGATAGCCAACATCCGTTGAACGGACAGGACACAAGAAGAAGAAGTAGTAAAGATTAATCTTATCGAAGGAAGCAAATACTTTTTGGTGTGACATTGTACATTAAATAAAAAAAGCACACTTTGTAAAACACCACTTTTTATTTGAATTAATATTTAACAGCCAACCAGGTTTCGCTTAGCTCAAGCTTCATCGGGGCTTATTATATCAACTTATATTAACATTATTTAGGACTAAATAATGTTTCAATAAACACAACAACTAATACTCTATACAATACAGTAGGTATGTAAATAAACGAATAAATTAACATGATAGCTTGTGTCATTCCTACATACCCATACATTTCCCATACAACGACTTTACGGTGACGTCACGACACGAAGAACAGTGACGTCACCACTAAACATTTTAATAGTGCCAACTTGACGGCGTGTTTTTACGACCCGATTAAAAATTGACTTTTTAATATTTTTTTTAAAAACACTGCGTTTAATTTTATTATATAAAACTTATATATTCAGAATCAGCGTTTATTGGTCTATATGAACATATTTTTTTAAAGCCATAATATTTTTCACTGGAGTTAATAAAGAATAACAAAAGCGACGTGTGTTGTGGGCGTGCTTCGTGATCCAATTATTTGCTTTTTTGCTGGAACGATTTGCCGGCCTCTGTGTTTACTCCCTCCTGCAACATGGGTTTCTTCACTCCTTCCTTTCCACAAAAAGACCCTCCACACAACATCCACAAAGATGACATAGACCCTGAGGGAAAGTATTCACGTAGATACCTACTTAGCGAGCTCAAGCAACAACAACTACTAGGTATGCCGTATTTATTGAAATACCAACACCACTGCCATAGGTCACCCCAAGCGGTTCATTATGTTTGGTGACTTTTGACCCGGGTTCATGGGGTTAGATTTCGTCGCCTTAGTTCTTAATTGTCCAAACGACCATTAGAAAATTTTACAGGAGGAGAAGGTTTTCTTTCATTATTTCAATGAAACATTATGAAAGGTGTATAAGATAAAGCTATTTCCGTAAAGGTAAAGGTCTCATTAGTTGAAATAATTCTTAGTTAAGAGATTAACTATCATTTTAATGCTTTATTTTAAATTTTAAAGTGGAGATTGAACAAAAACTAAAATCGTCGTTTGGACAATTAAGAACTAAGGCGACGATTTGTCTAGGTCGTGAATGCATTTGTCCACCTGCTGCGTGGCGTGCCGGATCGGGAAGACTGTTAGAGGAAGACCTTTTGATGAGCTCTTATAAGCCAGACTCTTTCGACCCACCGCCTTGCACCCTAGTGGGAGGGTTGGATTTATGCGTCCGTCCGTCACACTGACCCCCAAATTCCTACCAACCCCTCATAGCTTTCTCGTTCCCAGAACTCCCTCTTCTTCCTTTCCCCTAAAAAGATGACATTGGTCTTGAGGGATATTATTTTCCTCAGGGCCTCCTGTGTTGAGCTAACTTTAAAAAAATCAGAGTGTGCAGTTCACATGCGATGAAAGTGAAACCCTCAAAAAACTTAAAGAGACCAGAGTGGGGAGGCTATGAAGCACCGCACAAAGAGGAGACCGACACATTCTATCGCAGGCTAAAGATGTTATAGATGATTTATAAACGTTACATCGAGTTTCAAAACGGCGCTAAAGAAGTTTTCACTTAAGGGCCCGTATCCCGAATTTCTACCGATTTCTTACATATCTCCCTTAAACACGGTAAAGCTCTTAAAATATATATTTTATTCTTGAAGATAATATCTAGACATTGCCCGCGCCGAAACGCAAATTATATAAAATTCGGTTGATAGAAAAAATCGCAAAGTATGTTCCAAAAATTATTATAAACACGTTTGTTTCAGTTATTTTACAAGATATATGAAAAAATTCACAGTGTTTCTTTAAATGCTGTTTAATACAAAGTCCGTGAGATTTTTGCTCTATTTTAAACGAGTCGTGTTTTATTAAACATTTTCGCAATTTTCGCATCGATTTTGTCGCTGTAAATAGCGCTCTCCTCTAAAGGCTCGATGACACAGGGCGAGTTTACAAGCTACTATCTCCTAAGTTTAAAAGCGGATACATCGGCGAGTGAGATTGTCATGATGACAAACAAAACTGAGGTCGCTGCTAGCGCCAGTAACAAGAATAACGACGCCTGCGTGAACTAATTCTGTGATGTTTGACAGTCGAAATCAGCTGTTAATTGGCAGCCATCTTGAAAAACATAAATAAACCAATCACGAGCAAGCGGAGCAAGTGTGTAGCGAGTAGAATTGACGAACTTTCAACTTTTTTCGTAGATTGTCAACAATCTGCTAGTTATCAAGTAACACGATGACACTGGGCGAGTTTACTAACAGATAGTGAATTTCCCAGATAGTAGCTTGTAAACTCGCCCTGTGTCATCGAGTCTTAAGGCTCTGCAACCGGGTTCGAAAAGAAGAAGACAGAGAGATACGAAATTACGAATGTTAGAGGAGAGCGCTAACATTTACAGCGACAAAATCGATGCGAAAATTGCGAAAATGTTTAATAAAACACGACTCGTTTAAAATAGAGCGAAAATCTAGCGGGAATTATCTTAAATAGCATTGAAACACTGTGAATTTTTTCATACATATAACTTGTAAAATAACTGAAACAAACGTGTTAGTAATAATTTTTAAAGCATACTTTGCGATTTTTTTCTATCGAGGGAATTTTATATAATTTGCGTTTCGGCGAGGGCAAAGTCTAGATATTATCTTCAAGAATAACATATATTTTTTTAAGAGCTTTAAAACTTAACATTCGTAATTTCGTATCTCTCCTTAGAAGTAAGCCTTAAACGTGAAATTCCCACCGATGCAAGTATGCCTATATTATAAATTAAAATAACTATGGGAAAATCGATAATGCATCTCAAGTGGTCTCACATGCAACACCATAAAAGGTTCACAAGCATTGTATCAAAACCCATTCAAATTATATATGGACTTTCGTTTATAAGTACCGCTAAAGATCTGAACCGATTAACATGGCGCTTTCGAGGGTCCTTGAGGGAACCCGGTCGACGAGAAATTTGGACAGTAGGGATTTTACCAAACTCTTTCTGTCGCCGTTCCTCTTACTCCACTGAATAAAAAGCGAAAGGGACAACGGCAACTCAGATTGGTAATCTTCTAATTTATAAAAATCTCTTGTCACGGTGTTTGTGGTCGCACTCCCCCGAAACGGTAGACCGATTTTTATGAAATTTTGTATGTATATATGGAAGGTAAGAGATAAGGTTTTAAAGTATACTTCATACTGCTAGGTGATTAGGGTGTCCCTATCCAGAATTTTTTTTCTATATTTGTGACAATTTTTTTTTTATTTGGCATCAAAAAATACATATAACCCCAAGTTTTCACCCTCTCTACCATTTTTTAATCGCGATTTTAGTATTTTTGTATGAACAAATTTAACCGTCGTTCGTATTTCAAAAAGAACGAAATTTTTATGTCGTTGAATGACAGATCCGCCTCATCGAACTTTCATCCACACATGCGCAAGACATTCACGAGAAGCGTCGCGTCATTTTGACATTTCGTTCGGCATCATGACCTCGCGTGAGCAAACCATCGAGCCTATTCGTGTTGGCTAAAGATGGACTGACCAAAAATATCGTACACTCAATTGCTTTTCGCAATTAATATTGATTTTCTTTATTTCATTTTCCTACTTCATTTAGTGTGTATTTTTATCGGCGTTTATCGTCTACAGAACTCCATTCCTCTTTCTGTCGTAGATCCAATCCTCACACACTTACAATACATTGGTTATTTTTTATATAAAAACCAAAATATTCACTAGAAATAATTTATACGGTAGGACAACGTTTGTCGGGTCAGCTAGTACCTAAATAAAATGATCAAAATCATGGTTTTGTATTCCCCATTTGTCTCCTATAAAACTGGACCGATTTCCAAAAAAAGCAAAACGTACTGACACGCTAATGATCGATATCCATATTATACTAGCCGACCCGACAAACGTTGTTCTGTCATATAAATTATTTCTAATGAATGTTTTGGTTGTTAAATAAAAAATAAAGAATGTATTGTAAGCGTTTGGGGATGGGATCTATGACAGAGGAATGGAGCGCTGTAGACGATGACCGCCGATAAAAAAAAAACACCAACTTTTTTTAAATTTTTTATATGAATACCGCACAAGAGTCCCAACTGCTCCCGTCTGGAGCCAGTGGGACTTTGGCATCCCCAATTGGAGTATGTTGTGAGGCTGAAGGCAGTGGGGAGGGGAAGGAAATAGGGAAGAGGAAGGTGGGGAAGTACCTGGCTATTCAGATTTAGTCACCAAACACAGCAGAGGCCCTTTCAAGCAACGTTTCAGTTCTGAATGGTGGTCTTACACCAGGGCGATACTGAGAGTATCTTCCACTCTGCAACGTGCCGCAAATATACTGTATATTATTTTAAATGAATGAATTGTGAAATACACAAATTAATCAAATAAAATGTATTTGCCACGCCGGGATTCGATCCCGCGACCTTCGGAAAGCGAGTCAAGCGCCTTACCGCTGCACTACGCCGGCCGTCAACTGAAGTAGGAAAATGAAATAAAGAAAATCAATTTGAATTTCGAAGAGCAATTGAGTGATCGATATTTTTTGCCAGTCCGTCTTTATCCAACACAAATGAGCTCGATGGTTTGCCCACGCGAGAACATGATGCCGAATGAAATATCAAAATGACGCGACGCTTCTCGTGAATTTCGATGAGGCAAACAAACACAAACAGACAAACTTCATCCCATGAACCCGGGCACCCCTGCTAAGTCACCAAACGTGGCGAACCACTTGGGGTGTTGGATGTCCAATATATGGCTCCCGGGGCGGCGGTACCCATACCCGCCTCCCAAATAAATCGAATGAAACTAAACAGTTTTTATAAGGTTAAAATATTCTTTCTGGAAACAAAAAACAGCTCAGTTATAATTCGAAATAAACGTTTAATTTTTAAAAATAAAAAAATTGGCTTGCAAATATAAAAAACTTGCTCACCGTACGTTTTTTCTAACTAAAATTAATGAAGACAAAAAAAATCAAAACGCACTTTTCCTGAACTTTTTGTTTTTAATATAAATTGTGGTGTTATATCTTTCTAACATCATTTAGATCATAATTCTAACCATGAAAGGAAAACGAAAGAATTTGTATGAGACCTTTATGAGTTGGTCCAAAAATCGAACAAGGTAGTAGTCTTCGCGGTTTACCTGGTAGACTACCTTGTTCGAGCTGGTACAGCAATTAAGGGACTGCAACCCGGATTTGTACCGATTTATTACATATTTCCCTTAAACACACACGGTAAGTTTTAAAGCTCTTAAAAATATATGTTATTCTTGAAGATAATATCTAGACTTTGCCTGCGCTGAAACGCAAATTATATAAAATTCATTCGATAGAAAAAAATCGAAAAGTATGCTCCAAAAATGATTATTATCACGTTTGTTTCAGTTATTTTACAAGTTATATGTATGAAAAAATTCACAGTGTTTCTTTAAATGCTGTTTAAGATAATACCCCCGAGATTTTTGCTCTATTTTAAACGAGTCGTGTTTTATTAAACATTTTCGCAATTTTCGCATCGATTTTGTCACGGTAAATGTTAGCGCTCTCCTCTAACATTCGTAATTTCGTATCTCTCCATCTTCTTCTTTTCGGGCCCGGTTGCAGAGCCTTAAACAAATAAATTGTTTCTCCCTGCATGTCCTTTACCATGCGTCCCCGTTCCCCTCCCGTGTACCCTTTACCTCCCACTTTCCCCGTCCACCTCCCTCGTCATCCTCTTTCGTTAACCACCCTCTCTTGCCTTCCTTCCCTGCTGCTAAAATATATGAAATACACACATTTTCATTTATCCAAATTTCATAACGTCTGGCTTAGTAAAGTTAAATAAAATCATTATATATAGAAACCTTCGCGGGCGTGCGCACACAAATCACCAAAGTTTCATGGCAATCGGATGAACGGTATGGCAGCGCATAAAATACGAACAAACTGTGCACAGTACAAATTGTGCTGGATGGTTTTTAAATCAATCTACGAAATGGCCCCACCTTACATCTTCGAATTATGCGTCCCGGAAAATACCGGTCCGAGACAATTAACCCTTAGATCAGCAACTTCATCTGCTAAAGGCAGACTAATAGAACCTAAACGAAAGCCAAATACTATGTTTGGAGATCGTGCTTTCGGAGTAGCTGGGCCTAAGGCTTGGAATAGACTCCCTCCGGAATTAAGGTGCATAACAAGCCCAACAGAGTTTAGGTCCAAACTAAAAACCTTCCTTTTTTTGGGCTCTCATACCCGTAATTTAAATATACCTATTTGAGAGTATCATACTTGTATTGTCTATGATATGTCTTAATCACACTTTTCTTAATGAATTAAAATTACTCGATTCCTTACACATCAATCTGTCTCTTGACGAATCACATTTAGAAAGATCAAATCCTTATTGGTACTACTGCACCTCCCACCTTTATATGTTGCTTTACTTTCCAATATACACTCGTCAAAGAATACATTACATATTAATATTCAAATATTTTTCAGGATTAAATAACATGTGTTCACAATAATGTCCTCTGCGTGCGAACTCTATCTAAATTTCTTTAAATGGACAATATACAGTGTTAATTTCAAGCGACCTCCCAGGTAAGTATGGTCCTGTTTTCATTAAATTTTAGGCAGCATCGCGTTCATCGGTCAAAATATTGTACACATATTTTCGTATCGGTGATCAATGAACCGATGTATGCAATTTTTAGCAATAAGTTGTTTATAATTGTTTGCCTAGCTTGTAGTTTTTTAGGTTTTAGAAATGTATTTTAAGTTTTTACAGCGCCCTTGAGGTGATTTTTCACAAAAACGGCGCTATATAAATCATCCAAATATTATTATTATTATTAAACAAATATTGATTTTTATATATGTATAAGAAAATTTCTCAAACCGTACAGTGCTCAAATTTTCGTATCTGTTAAATTTAGGGTAGATATGTTAGTACCATGAATTTCCGCACACTACGTACAGCATAGCTTTACAATGTTCCACATGGCCCAAGAGTAATTACATTAGTTTCTATTCTCGAGGAGTTTATCGCGCGAGACTTGCGCCACATGGCCTCGGCTTTACCCGAATTCTTTGCGCCGTTATATACTTTCTTAATAATATACTAAAACCAAAATAAACAAACAAAATTAGATACTAAATGTTTCCGTTTCGTTAACAGGTGAAAACGGATGTATTATTTTAATAGATAGTTTTAAAGAAAACATTTTTTACGGCTTCATTTGGCATTTTCACGAGCGTACGACGTGCGACTTGAATACTTCAAAATTAATATACTGAAATCAGAAGCAGTTCAGTCGCAGTCCAAAATGAGGTGTAGAGCACTCTACACCTCATTTTTGACTGGACTACTTCTGACATGAACCTAAGCGATTCCTTCAGAAACTTATTTAGGGTGCTTAGGGTGTGAACATACTAAAATTCCCGACGTCTAGGTGGTGAGCAAGGGAGGGGGGGGGGGGGGGGGAGAAGGTCCCAATTTTCGGGTTTCCGCTTATATCTCGAAAGCAATGCGTTGCAGAGGAAAATTTTATAAAAATAAGTAATAGCTCTAAAAATTATCTACAACTTTCAGTATATAACGGATTTTTGAAATCCCAGCCGTTTTTGAGTTACACGCTCCACAAATGTAGATATTTTTGAAAAAAATAATTTAACCTAACATTTTTCATCAAATATTCCTTCATATCGTCTAAAATATTCATAAAAGAAAGAAATTTATTAAAAAGAAGGTGTAAATAATTTAATTCCCTTTTAGAATATATATACATATGCAAATTAATCTTCAACCAGAAAATATTTACAGCAATTTTAAGTTTTTTACTAAAATGTTGTCAATTGACAGATCTAATATCTTCTTTACATAGTATAAAATGAAGTCGCTCCCGCTGATCTTTTAAACTACGCTACGGATTTTCATGCGGCTTTCACCAATAGACAGAGTAATTCATGATGAAGGTTTTTAGGTATATAATTTGTGAAGGTTTTTGGCAAATTGGTTGAAATATATAAATAACGGGCTAGCAAGCCGGCATCGGCCAGCGGACTGGCATGCGGTCGGTGTGGATTTGATTTAACAAATGGCGTTGGTTATACAGGTTGGATAATGGCGTGGCGTTGTGTTTAGTTAGCCACAGCAGCGTGTGGCCGGGTCTGCTAGTGTTTACATAAAATAATTCACGGCCATCTTAATACTACATTGTGTCTTAGCAATATTGATATTATATAAATGATTCCAATTCCCATTGTTAAGAGGGTATACCCAGAGAAAATCGGAAATATGTCATGCTTAAATCAAATTTTAGACGTATTGACTCTTTTCCACAAAAAAATATAAATATCTTCAAATATTTATAATTATAGATTTCAAATATTTTATTTTTAGTACAATACTTTTGATTTTACCGTTGGTTTATTGGTTTGGCAGATTTGTTAAAATTTCAAACAAAATTTCGTAATATACAACATACATTTCAAATCATATATGCAGTAAAATAAATCAATAAATTATCTGGGAAACGCATGTATCGGAATTTCAATTTTAGTTTAAATAAAACCATTAAAAAAACATCAGTTTGTCTATTTATTTACGGTTTTACAAACTAATGTATTTAAGATTTTTTTACATTCTTATTTTGCTTAGACATTATTGAAAAATGATAAAAACTTGTGATCAAAAAATTGTTTGATAATTGATCAGATAATTGTTTTATCATCACGCTTTTCAGCATTCTTCGATGTAGGTATAAATTAAAACAAATTAGGTATGAAATTAAATCGAAATTGATATATAATTTTAAAAAGCTGGTACGGAGAATAATTAATCTTTCTCATTGGAAACCCCCAGTACGATCGTAATAACATCTTTCGACGAAAATTTTCGGATCCTCATTTTGTCGAAAGTTGTTCTTACGATCGTGAAGGGCGGTTCCAATGAGAAAGAATGCTGAAAGGTGTGATGATAAAACTATTAAAATAATATACTTTTTGTAATTATTTTTTGATTATAAGTATTTTTAATTTTTCAATAATGTCTAAGTTGAATAAGAATGTTAAAAAAATCTAAAATATATTAGTTTATAAGTGCGCCAATAAATACACAAACGGATCAATTTTTGTCAAGAAACACATGTACCTAGGTATATATTTTTTAATGATTTTATTTAAACTAAAATTAAAATTCTAAAACATACGATACCTAGATAATGTATTGATTTATTTTACTGCATGATTATATGATTTGAAATGGGTGTGGTATAACCAAAGATATTGAAATATAAGGTAGATGTGCTATCTGCTGTTTTAACTATGTGGGTCTGCGATTCCGGGTGTCGCCGATATTGTTTACCAATTAACAAATAAACCAAAAGAACAAATAATTAACGAATAAACCAAACGAACGTTAAACTAAATGAACGAATTCTTTCTTTATTTAAAATATAGTGTTAACCAATATTAATGCACATTTTCAAAAAATCTTCGAAATGAACAAATTATTTTTGTATGAAAACTACGCTAATTATCGCGTAGTCCGGCGACAGTTGCGCTGATACCGTAGCATATCTCTTCTGTATTTGAATATCTTTGGGTATAACACAAAATCTTTTTTGAAAATTTAACAAATCTGCCAACGACCTATGGTATAACCTTAATATACTAAAAATAAACATTTTTTCTCAAAATTTAAAACATGCGAATGCTAGATAAAAGAACAATCTTTCGAATTCCATTTATATTTTTTTGTGGAAAAGAGTCAATACGTGTAAAATCTGATTTAAAAATGACATATTTCTGGTTTTCTCTGGTTACACCCTCTGAATAAGACATATTATATGTAATACATTTTAACCGAATGCATTCAAAAATAATATCACATACTTTAGCCCTTTGACTCAGATGTGTCGACTATATAATAAGATAGTGTGCTGAAGTGGAGGTAATCCACCTCTTACCCGCCCTGGTATAAGTAACAGATGGTTACTCCTTCAAGGCTCTCGCAAGATTCTAATTTTTTTGTTAAACGAAGCTACATTTATTTATTTTGAACGAATCTAGACCGCCAGTGTCCATGCACACGTTGTTAGTAAGCAGTATGCAAGTGCTTAACAGGAAAAAATAAAATACAAAAAAATAGGTTAGTAAGACAAAGATAAATTAAACAGGGCAAAAGAAAAACTCATTCATGAGGCTCCATGAGGCGGCATTGCATCTGTAAAAAACCTGCAAGTACCTGCATAAAATAGAGAACATAAGAAATACAATAAATCTCAAATCCATTGGCAAGTACCAACAAAAAATGTTAATGGCTTTCGTTCTGACCATAAACTATACTTAGCTTCCGTGTCCCTTAGCCAACCACTCAGAATGTTAACTGAATATTTGGGGTAAAATACCCGAAGACTAACTAACTAACTAACCATCACGCCGTTTCCCCGCAGGGGTAGGCAGAGAGGACGGACCGCCAAACAACTCGGTCTTGGCACACACTCTTTGCCTCACTCACATTCATACATCGTCTCATACATTCTCTTCTATTATTCTGACTTTTGACATGACCCGACTCAAGTATCTGATTCACTTGATCGTGCCATGTCTTCTTCGGGCGTCCCCGACTTCTTCTACCATTCACATTCGCGTCGTATATTCTTCTTACACTACTTCCTTCGTTCATTCGCTCTACATGCCCAAACCATCTGAGGGTCCCTTTCTTAATCTTACTCATTATGCTTACATCAGCCTTACATTCTTTGCGGATATCCACATTTCTCACACGATCATACATTGTTTTACCACACATACGTCTCAGGGATCTCATTTCAACAGCATTCAGTTTACTTTCATCCTTCCTCTGCCAGTTCCATGCCTCACTGCCATACATCAGGGTAGGTACCAGGACTCCATTGTGGACTGCTAGCTTCGCTTTTTTTGACAGTTTTTTATTAGCGCCAACGGCATTCAGTCCACCATTAATGGAGTTACCGGCATTCACCCTTCTTTCAATATCTCTTTCAGCCTTCCCATCTCTCGTAAACATACTACACAGATACACAAACTCATCCACCTGCTCCAAGTATTCATCATTCACAACTATGTTGCATACTGTAAAAAGACATACTGACATACTATGAAAAAGACATACTATGAAAAAGACATACTATGAAAAAGACATACTATGAAAAAGACATACTATGTTGCATACTGTACCCGAAGACTAAAAGAAAATTCAGCGTTGGGTAGTCAGAGGCAGGACAAAGGACAGTCAAGGTCGTCTGATCAAACCTCAAGCCTGCACATGTCATTGGGGGAGGCGCAGGTAGATTTGAAAAGGTTCTGCAAAATTAATAATGTAACTAAAGATGAAGCAGGGACGAGGTGTGCTGAAGTACTTAGATATTTTTGTCGATAATCTATATTGATTCAAAAAAAATGTTCTGCGATGGCTGAAAAATATGTTGTCTAATTTATTAATGACGGCCGGCTTAGTCCAATGGTAAGGCTCTTGACTCGCACTCCGAAGGTCGCGGGATCGAATCCCAGCGTGGCAAATAAATTTTATTTGATTAGGTAATTTGTGTTATTTCACAATTTCTTCATTTAAAATAATAAATAGATATTACCTATATTTGCGGCACGTTCCAGAGTGGAATACTCTCAGTATCGCCCTGGTGTAAGACCACCATTCAGAATTGAAACGTTGCTTGAAATGGCTTCTGCCATGTTTGGTGACCAGATCTGAATAGCCAGGTACTTCCCCACCTTCCTCTTCCCTATCTCCTTCCCCTCCCCTCTACTTTCAGCCTCACAACATACCCCAATTGGGGATGCCATAGTCCCACTGGCTCCAGACGGGAGCAGTTGGGACTCTTGTGCAGTATTCAAGAAAAAAAAATATATGTTTAATTTTATCTCTAATTGTGTCTCTTGTCTCTCTTTGTATCATTTGTCATTTGAGTACGTAAACTTTGTATTTTATAATTTTCTATTTAATTTTTTTTTTTAAACTAATTCTTATTCTAACAATTTCAAAATTTACCAATGTACAATTTGACTGATTTTGCGTAATGTTTAACCTATTTGTATTACATTTTATATAATTAGCTGAGTTTTTATAACTCATGCGAGTGAGAACAATCATTACAAACCCAGTATAAATAAATAAATTTCGATTGTCCAGATAATTTATACTCAGTTGACATTTGTCACATGAGTCGTTCCTACGTTATCCTAGAGACCTTAAACCCAGGTTCTTTCCACAAATAGCCCCTCCACACAACTTCACCAAAAATGTCAAGTTATGAGGGAAAATATTTTCCTCAGGGCCTCCTGTGTGGAGTTAATGCAAAAAAATAAAATCAGATTGCGCAGTTCGCACGCGATAGAATTGAAACCTTCAGTACTAACGCAGCTATAAGAGTGGGATGGCCATGAAGCACCGCACAGAGAGGAGACCGATTATCTCATATACATATTATAAATCAAAGTCCTCCGACACAACTGTATGTCTGTCTGTCTGTTCGCGATAAACTCAAAAACTAATGAATGCGGTTTTCACCAATATATAGAGTGAATCATGAGGAAGGTTTAAGTATAAAATTTGTCAAGGTTTTGTGTAAATTGGTTGAAATTTATACTATATAAAGGGAGCGGGCTGGCGAGCGGGCGGCGTGGATTTGGTTTTTACGCAAGTTAACAGATGGCGTTGGTTATAAAGGTTGGGTAACAAACCAGTAGATGGCGTTGCGTTTCGTTAGCTACAGCAACGCGTGGCCGGGTCTATAGCATTCTTTCGTAAGCAAATTCTAGTAGGGTTTTTAGATAACAAATTTTCCCTACCGATGAAACACGAGACCTTTAAGACTATAACAGCCAGGTAACATTTTTCAATACCCACATGAGGTAAAAATTGCAAGGCGCAAATAACGCCGTTCTATTTATAAAGAACATTAACTTTAAATTCAGTAAATTTAAATGATTCATCTCTTCAAGAAATATAAGAATCTAGTAAATGAAAAAAAAAGCAAATTCTATAGATGTATGTGTTTGTTCTCTTTTTAGTGTCGCTATTTTTCATTTCTTCGAGTTTCAAATCACAATGGTGCTAAAGAAGTTTTTACTTCAAATTTAAAAAAAAATGGTCTTACAAAGTTTGTTTATAAACAATCTAAAAGCAGTTCAGAAAATAATTTAGTTCTTCTAAATGAGGTGCAGTGGCGGACCAAGTCCGTCAGAGGCCCGGGGCGGCAAAGCTGAATTAGCCCCCCCCCCCCCCCCCTTAGTTTAAGAAGTTGATGTAATTTTACAAGCTTTTTATTCTGTTCACACGGGCCTCTAGTCCTGGGGCGCCTCTACGTTTTTCAACCTGGTTCAAAACATAATAGAAAAAAATTATACATCTGATTTGCGTGGTGTTCGAAAATCCAGTCACTATGGCACCACGGCCACCACGTAGGGATTTTTTTATAAAGGGCCCCTTTCTTTTTATTTTTTTATGAACGATGAAAATTTTCTATAAAAAACGAAAATAAAATTCGCTGGTCCTCCATTATTTCATATTTTTAAACGACTTCAAAAAGGAGGAGGTTCTCAATTCGACTGTATTTTTTTTAATGTTTGTTACCTCAGAACTTTCGACTGGGAGAACCAATATTGACGATTCTTTTTTTATTTGAAAGCTGGTGCTTCCCGTGTGGTCCCATTTTAATTTGGTCTAGTTCCAACATTGGCATCCACGAGAAAACCATATAAGTCTTAAATTTGCATTAAGTATGTGCGCGACAAATGGACGAATAACTCAATATCATGCCAACCGATTTCGATGATTCTTTTTTTATTGAAAAGGATGTACTGCAAAGGTAGTTTGATGAGAGTTTAGTTAGGTTCTGATTATCGGATCCATGACAAAGTAACGGAACTCTTCAATTCTTAGGAGCAAATAAACGAAACTTGGCCGAATCTCTTTATTTGACCCTAACGTCGTTATAGTCAAATTATGTCTCTCATATGAGCAGCACGTTTAGTAGGTCTACCCATATTCAGACAAATTAGTTCTGTGTACTTCAGATTCACTAAAAATCAAAAAATAAACAAAAATTTTAACAAAACAAAAAAACGACTTCACAAAATGCACTAAAAAGTAAAAAAATAATTTCGTATTCTTCTACAACTTCATAATCAACTTACTTTTTATACTCATCATTCTCATCAATATGTAGGTACGATTGTTATTTTTGGAGTCGGTGTCAGCAAAGGTACCCGGCCCGGCGCGGCGAGTTCACTTGACAGCTCCCCTCCCGCCCCGGCCCCGCTCTCGCCTCGTCAAGTCGCTTGTGCGACACAAGCACATCTCACCTATAACTATGTATGTAGTTACAAACCTACCTTGACTGACACCGACTCCAAAAATATCAATCGTACCTACATATTGATGAGTAGAAAAAGTAAGTTGATTATGAAGTTGTGGAAGAATACGAAATTATTTTTTTGCTTTTTAGCGCATTTTTTGAAGTCGTTTTTTTGTTTTGTTAAAATTTTTGTTTTTAGATATCAAAATTCCCCTATGTTGTGCCATAGACACTGGATTTTCGAACAGTTTGAGAATTGGTGCATGCAAATCGGATGTATAGTTTTTTTTTATATGTTTTCAACCAGGTTGAAAAACGTGTTAAAAAAGTTTCGAAACAAAACGCATACAATGTTTTGCTGAAGGATAATTCAACATACAAACTGTTCAAGCGGTTTCACATAAAATATTGTATCTCTGTCAACTTTTCAAATTTCTTTAAAACATTTGGTGAGAGCATTCTTATAAAACGCATCTTTGTGAGGAAATACTAGCGGCGTTTTTTCCATACAAACGTGTTCCCCGTTTATCTCTCTGGATTTTGACCCTGGAGCAAAATTTCTTTTTACATAATATAGATATCAACCACTAGCGTCGGTACGTTTTTCTTTTTTGATAATTCACTTCTTATAGAAGTTAGGACCTTCCAAAAATGAATAAAATTGTCTGGTTTAAACGCCGTCAAAAGACGTTCAGTGTACAATCTAAATAATGTATTTTAAAAAAAAGCAAAACGTACCGACATAGAATATTTTCTTCTTTTTTTTTTTTTTTTATTGGTTTTCAAGGTACAATCCCGTTAAACCGCAATAAAGCAGTTTGTCAACAGGATGTTAATGTTCAGTTACAATTTAAACATTACATAATATTATTACTATAACCATACAGATTATAACAATTAACACATATGATTTAATATAAACTATCTCTATTTAGCAGCCATTGTTTCAGCATATAACTGAATCTATTTGTAGAATCGCAATTTTTTATATTAATTGGTAACATGTTAAATATTTTTGGCACGATATATTCCAGGGGTCGCCGTCCGTAGTTATTATTATATTTTGGAACAATCATTCCTTCATTCTTCGTGAACCTTGTATTATAATCATGTTCTACTTTCCTCTTATAATTAGACTCAGACATATGCTGAATCAATATTTTGTACCATAATAAGGCCTGCACCGGTAATATTGTTAAATTCCCATACAACAATGATATGTTTCGTCTCTGTGAAAAAATATGTTTTTGAACTAATAACTTAACCATAGAATTTTGTACTGATTGTAGGTAGCTCAAATTAGTCTTGCAAGAGTGTCCCCAAGTTGTTAATCCATACCAATAGAGTTAGTCCATACTAATAGAGTTAGTGAAAAAAAAATTAAAATCAGTCCAGTTTTGGAGAAGAAAAATGGGGAATACAAAACATCGATTTTGACGACTTTATTTAGGTGTTTTCGGCCCGAAATGCAGTTGTCCCTTTCGCTCAGTTCCCCTGAGGGGAGCGCGGAGTGGAACAGAAGAAATTCGTTACAATACCTATCGACGATATTTTTAAATGACCGGCATAGCTCTTAAGCGGCCTACACACGACACTGCATGTAGTGACTGCGGCAGTGACTGCAAAGAGGGTGGAGTTGAGCGAACTAGCGCTGTCTCGCTCTCTGCAGTCACTGCCGCAGTCACTACATGCAGTGTCGTGTGGAGAGCCCATTAAGGCTCTGCAACTGGGCTCGAAAAGAAGAAGATGGAGAGATACGAAATTACGAATGTTATAGGAGAGCGCTAACATTTACAGCCACAAAATCGATGCGAAAATTGCGAAAATGTTTAATAAAACACGACTCGTTTCGGCATTATCTTAAACAGCATTTAAAGAAACACTGTGAATGTTTTCATATATATAACTTGTTAAATAACCGAAACAAACGTGTTTATAATAATTTTTGGAGCACACTTTGCGATTTTTTTCTATCGAGGGAATTTTATATCTAGATATTATCTCCAAGAATAACATATATATTTATTTAAGAGCTTTAAAACTTACCGTGTTTAAGGGAGATATGTAAAAAATCAGTAGAAATTCGGGTTGCGGGCCCTTAAGAAAATCAAATTTAAAAAATGACAAGTGAGTGCCTTAAAGCCTTGTTTAGGATTATTTGATCAAGGGAACATGGAGGCGTTTGGAGGCCCCCAGGACCGTTCCTCCCGCTCCCTCGTTAGTCCGCCACTGATGAAATGAGTCAATAATTGACCCAAAATAGAATAACAGATCGTAGATAAAAATTATCTACGTAATTTAATATGAGTAATGTAATTATTTTGGGGGCGTTATATCTCTTTATCTACAAATCTCTCGTCTCTCAATTATTCTAATTGCCTGTTTATGTATGTACTAGGCGTTTACTATACTTAGGGTTGCCATCCGTCCGGGTTTCCCCGGATTTGTCCTAGTTTAGAGGGCGTCCGGGGAACGTCCGGGCGGGGTTTTATTTGTTGTCCGGGTTTAAAAATTTAATGTCTTGGGCCGCCCTCGACATTATTTTATGTTTAAAAAAATTAATAATGTAACTTACATTACAGTAAGTCTAAACTTTAAAAAGGTTCAGTTTTGTTGCTTAAGATTTAAGAAGACTGAATTTAATTCATATTATGTTAAGTAATATTTTGTTGTTTAAATGGCTGCTAATAAACATTTAAAGAAGATAAATATTAATTATTATTTTTTTAATTTATAAACTAACGTTTAGACAAGATTTTTATGCATAGCACAAAGGGTAACAAAGATAAAGATAAATATTACTGGGTTAAAAGAGTTACCTCCAAAATTGTAAGACTGAATACTAAAATGGTCTCAGTACTTTTAAGATTTTTGTTTAAAAATTTAATTGAATTTTGTTATGTTTAATATTAAATAAGGTTTGGTTTTCATAACAGAGTATATTAATAATTTGGGTTTTATTTTAGAAATGAAAAAATTCTAACTGATTATTAAAACAATTTGTATCCAACTGAAATAAGATTCTGTTTTATTAGGTACATTTAAAATGATGATAAAAGATGACGTAATTTAATTTAAAGTCTGAAAATAAATAAAAAGGTGTTTTATGACATTTTCAACTGTTTTTCATTACTCTGACTATGTTTAAAAAAACTTGTTGACATGTCCGGGTTCTGGGCTCTAAAATCCGGGGTTTTCACGCGTCTTATCCTGGTTGCCAAATTTTAGAGATGGCAACCCTAACTATACTATACTCCCACCTAATTAATCATTGGTACTTGCATATTATTTTTTAAGTTAGTTTTAATTCTGCTCGTGAATGATACGGTTGTATCGAAACCGGTCGCGGAAAAATTTAATTTAAGTAACAAATGTACATTTAATAAAACTCTTCAAAAAACAAAATGTTTACTATACGCTTTCGTCTATCTGCCTACAAGGTATTTTAAGAAACTTTGGACACGTTGCTCGACAACCTGAGGTCTCCAATGCGCTGGAGTGACCAAGTATCACTGGTATCTGGTTCTAAGATGTCATTGGCTCTCCAAAGACATCTTAGAACACAGAACCACCAGGGGTGGAGTAGCAAGGTCCACCATGGCAATAGGCCACTTGCATCACATTTAAAAAAAAAAATTCCGGTTTAGGCAAATATTCTAAGACATTCCGTATTTTTGAAACCCTAGCGATTTTTTGAAAATTTCAGTCCGAAAAATCAGACCATTTTTTATAAACCGGAAAGACGGGACATAATTTTATTGGTGCAAAAAAACAACAATTACATAGCCGAAAATCATTTTAAAAAAAGAACGTTTTCCACGCGAATGGCACAGGAGAATAACGAGGCATAGAAAAAATATTACATGTCATAAATATTTTTTTCCTTGATCCATCTTATTGATCATAAATCATTACAATGTTCAACGTCTATATTACTAAATCCAATGTAATATACTTGTACTTG
This sequence comes from Limnephilus rhombicus, assembly GCA_929108145.2. Lineage (NCBI taxonomy): Eukaryota > Metazoa > Arthropoda > Insecta > Trichoptera > Limnephilidae > Limnephilus > Limnephilus rhombicus. Next base: position 36,277,452 of record OV815289.1, read on the forward strand.
TAAATTATAATAACATTGAGAATATTATAAAATTTATTTAGTTAAAATCAGCACCATTACCATTATACATCTAAAAGACGTACAGACAGCATGAAATGTACGGGGTTCTCTTCATAACATCTGTCAAAAAGTCGAACCAAATGATAAGTTCGCAGAAAACAAACAATAAATCTAGTGAACGTTAAATGTCAAATTCAAAAATTCGCCTGAAATCAAAGTGTTGCCATATAAAAAAAAAAAAAAAATCAGTGTGCAATTTTACAAAATTAATAGGAACATTTTCGGAGACGGGACATTTTCATGTAGTGACGTCACGAGCCCAAATAAAAATTTATTTATTAAAAAAAAAAATGTACATTTCAAAATATTTTTACTAACATTTTCGTAATCTTAGAAAAAAATCTATCCACACGATTTTTTCCAAGTCGTTATGGAAACCATGCAAGTGGCCTATTAGAGTAGGGGTCAGTCGGTCTCTCATTAGCAATAAGAGACCGACTTAAGAAGAATATAATATTATACATACATAAGTACAAATGTATGTGTGTCGATTTAGGAGGCTGGTATTGGAAACGCTCGCCGCTCCGGTAATCATTTATTGTATAACCAACACCTCTGCTATTGGTCGCCCCAAACGGTTCGTTATATTTGGCGACTTAGCATAGGTGCCGGAGTTCATTGAGTGAGGTGTATTCAGGTCTTGGCGGCGCATGATGGATCGGAAGAGGTCGGCTTAGGAAGACCTCTCCGGCTGGTCTCTTTCGACATAATATTGTCTTGCACCACAGTGGGAGGGACGGATTCATACGTCCGTCACCCCTGGACAGATTGGTCCCCAGATTCCTACCAAGCCCTGTTATATTTTTCCTTCGCAGAACTTCCTCTCATTCCTTTCCTTAAAAAAACCCTTCACACAGCATCCACAAAGAATACACGAGGAAAATATTTTCCCTCAGTGTCTGCTTGTGAAGCAAATTTTGTTCATTGTAACTTATTTTATTACAATAATATAGTTTTATTTGTAAGTAGCGCAGACTCGTGAAAAATCACGGGACAATTTAATTGTGAGATTTGTGAAGCTGAAAGTTTTTTCTTGGTTTTTTACACTAACTCTACACGGGAGACTCTGAAGAAAATAATTCCTCTGGTAGCCTTTAAATATTTTCTCTCAGAGTCTTCTTAGGGGATGCTGTGTGGAGGGTCTTTTTAAGGAAATATACGGAAGAATGATCTGGTTAAGTAAAAATGAGGGGTGGGTTGGAATTTGGGTTCAGCTTGTCCAGGAGTGTGAATTCATCCCTCTCACTGCTGTGATTCAAACCATGACCTCCGGCTTTCTAGTCGAGAGCCTTACCCCTCCACCACGGAGGCCGTCAAATTATAATATTTTTCTGTTAAAATATTGTATCGTAGCTAGCTAGTTACTCGCTTTTTTAGTTGTTGACACATCAGTTCCAATTTTTTTTAAATTACATTTTAAGTAGTTATCTTATGTTTGTATTTTGGATTTGTTCATTATTATTTATTGCTAATACACTGTTCCTGCTTTCACGCCCAATGTGTTTGGGGTTGCGTTAATAACATTTGCCCGAAATGATGCTAGCTTCCCCAACAATAATACCATAAGCGAATAATTTGATAAAGGCCAACCCTTAAATTTAATAAGAGGGGTGGTTTTATTTGAGATTTCAATATTTGGTTTTGGGTTGTCAGAGTCGTAAAAAAATATTAATAAAAATATGGGTAGGTACATAATTTATATACATTACGAATTATTGCTGAAGAAATGAGATCACTGAGGCGTGGGTGTGTTAATAAAGATGTGTGAATCCGGAATGAATTCAGGGCCGAACGTTTGGAATAAGAAACAAAACATAGGCCCTCAGAATAATTATTTTCCTCAGGTAGTCTTGTGTGAAACTAATGTAAAAGAAAAAAATATATATGTACCTACCTCATGAATAATATTTTTTTACATTAGCTCCACACGGGAGGCATCTTAGGGGATGCTGGGTGGTGAGTCTTTTCAAGGAAAGCAAGGTTCTAAGAAGGAAAAAGGTATGAGAAGTGGGTAGGAATCTAAAGGTCAAAGTGTCCAGGAGTTACGGACGTAGGAATCGATTTTGCCATGCAGTTGGTGGCAGACGCCCTCCACGACCTCCGTAGTCCAGTGGGTAAGACTCTTGACTCACAATCCGGAGGTCGCGGGTTCGAACCCGGCATGCGCAAATAAATTTTATTTGATTAATTTGTGTTATTTCACAATTAATTCATTTAAAAATAATATATAGTATATTTGCGGCATGTTCCAGAGTGGAAGATACTATCAGTATCGCCCTGGTGTAAGACCACCATTCAGAATTGAAACGTTGCTTAAAAATGGCTTTAGCCGTGTTTGGTGATCAGATCTGAATAGCCAGGTACTTCCCAACCTTCCTCTTCCCCACCTCCCTCCCCTCCCCACTACCTTCAGCCTCACAACATACCCCAATTGGGGATGCCATAGTCTCACTGGCTCCAGACGGGAGCAGTTGAGATTCTTGTGCGGTATTCACTGTAAAAAAAAAAAGACGCATCCGCCGCCAAGATCCGGACAAACCTCACACCATGAACCCGGCCACCCCTGCTAAGTCACCAAAAGTAGAGCACCATTTGGGGGGACCTGTGGCAGAGGTGCTAGTTATAACAAATGGTTCCCGGGGCAGCGGCACCCAAATTGATTATTGTACTAATTTATTCTTCACAAAATCACTTCCAATTAAGAAAATTACATTAAAAATAATTTTCCGTTAAATTTTTTTTTCAAAGGTCGAATTTTTCACACAATCAGTTCCAATTTTGAAAGCGACACTTAAATTCGAAGTAAATCCGAGTTCCAGAGATCATTAAAGCTTAACAAGAGAAACACACACAACCGAATTTACTATTTTTGATGATGATGATGATAGTGGCTTGAAATCTTGAAAAATAATCAAATTATTTGGCAATAAAAGGGGACAGCCTAATGCAATTATTTCAATACATGTTTTGACACTTCCACCCTAATGCATTCTAATTCTCTTTATCTAATGACGTTCTTATTATTGGTTCGGTGGGTTAGTGGTTAGCTCCGTTTACACGCCCCTCCGAGTCGTATAGCGGGTTCAGAAGATTCAATTTTAGTTGATCAATTTTTATTGAACGACAAAAACTGTATGACAAAACTCGTTCAACTTTGTTGAAAGAAGGTTCACACTCGTCAATACGCATTCAAATATCCTACGGACAAAACATCCTCCAGCAAAATATTTACTAAAACCTCACCTAACCTAACCTAACAAAAAATGGGACAAAAATAATACAAACATCCTATACAGGGTCTAACAGGACGTACCCGAGGGATTTTAACCATCGATTCATGAGCATATTTGGAGAAAAAAATGTAAATGAAATTTTGGTCTCCGGTGATATTTTTGATGTTTTTAAAATTTATTTTTACTATAAAAGCATTAAAAAATGGTAGGTTTTGGACAGTTGGAGGCGGGGTAAGGGGTTGGTCGGTTACTTGGCTGAGTGACCAATGACAACAAGCGGAATAATATTTTTTTGGTTTGAATTTGAAGAAAAAAAAATTTAAAAAAAATAAAAGTGTCATAAAAAAAGTCACCGGAGATCAAAATTTCATTCACATTTTTTACTCCAAATATGCTCAAGAATCGTTGGTTAAAATCCCTCGGGTACGTCCTGTTACACCCTGTATAGACAATAAATTATTCTTCTAATATAGTAAAATGGGACAAAAATAAAACAGACAGCCTGTAAAGTTATGTTAGGTTAAGTTAGGTTAACCTTACAAAAAAAGGACAAAAATAATACAGACATCCTATAAAGACAATAAATTATTCTTCAAATATGGTAAAATGGGACAAAACTAATACAAACATCCTGTAAATTGATGTTAGGTTAAGTTAGGTTAACCTAACCTAACCTAACAAAAAAAATGGGACAAAAATAATACAGACATCCTGTAAAGACAATAAATTAATGTTCAAAAAAAGTAAAATGGGACAAAAATAATACAGACCTCCTACAAAGATAGGTTAGGTTAGGTTTTTAGTAATGTTTTATTCGAGGGTATTTTGTCAGGGATATTTTGTCGGGATATTTTGTCGCGGGATGAAAACGCCCATTACCGAGTTGATCAACTAGAATTGAATCATATGAACCCGTTAATAGTGATAATGAATGACGCGATGTGACTCTTGTGAATGTTAAATTGATAATTTTTCATAACTTTTTTACGGTATTTGTTTTTCTGATTTAACCACATTGTAAAACGTGCAGCTGTTGTTATTTTTTACATAAACTAATCAAACTAAATTCAATTGCGCACGTCGGGTTTGAACCCACGACCTCTGGATTGGCAGACGAAGATCGTAACCATTCAACGTAATTTTGACTGTGTCAAATTGTTTGCTTAGAAATGTATGGTTGTAATGAAAAATAGAAAGGGTTCAAGGTGAGTCCCTTGTGGAATTCCAGTCACAAGTTTGTATATTATAACCTAGTTATAACTAGATATGACTTTTAATTTTCAACGCCAACATTATTGTCTTGATTTATTATTGGGGCATTATGCCATGTTGCGCAACCTCCTTCTTCAGTCAAAGTTTCGGACAGTGTTACAGTGTCCATCATCAGGGCAAAATAACACATCTGCCCTGATTATGGACAGTGTAAAGCTGACCGAAATGTTGGTTAAAGAAGGAAGTAGCGCAACACGGCATAACACCCCAAAAATAAATCAAGATAGTTATAACTAGTTCTGCTGTTTTAATTGATATTTTCAATTTTTAGCCCATTCTCAGGAGTCCAGGTAAAAACGTTTACAAAACCAATTCTGTGTGTTGCATGGTAATAAAATAGAAAGTTTGAAGATGGCCTTAACAGTTTTATATTTGTTTTTATAACACATTGCCATTGCCATTATTTAATAAACAAAAATTTTAACAAAACAAAAAAACGACTTAAAAAATGCACTAAATAGTAAAAAAAAATTCATATTCTTCTACAACTTCATAATCAACTTACTTTTTCTAATCGTCAATGTGTAGGTACGATTGTTACTTTTGGAGTCGGTGTCAGTCAAGGTAGGTTTGTAACTACATACATAGGTGAGATGTGCTTGTGTCGCACAAGCGACTTGCTGACACCGACTCCAAAAATAACAATCGTACCTACATATTGATGAGTAGAAAAAGTAAGTTGATTATGAAGTTGTAGAAGAATACTAAATTATTTTTTTACTTTTTAGTGCATTTTTGCAGTCTTTTTTTTGTTTTGTTTATTTTTTTATTTTTAGTGAATCTGAAGTACACTAACTAATTTGTATGAATATGGGTAAACCTACTAAACGTGCTGCTCATATGAGAAAGACATAATTTGACCATAACGACGTTAGGGTCAAATTAAGAGATTCGGCCGAGTTTCGTTAATTTGTCATGGATCCAATAATCAGAACCTAACCAAACTCTCATGAAATTACCCTTGAAGTACATTCTTTCCAATAAAAAAAGAATCATCGAAATCGGTTCGCGTGATATTGAGTTATTCGTCCATTTGTCGCGCATATACTTAATGCAAATTTAAGACTTATATGGTTTTCTCATGGATGTCATTGTCGGAACGGGACCAAATTAAAATGGGACCACACGGAAAGCACCAGCTTTCAAATAAAAAAAGAATCATCAATATCGGTTCACCGAGTCAAAAGTTCTGAGGCAACAAACATAAAGAAGAAAAAAAAACAAAACAAAACAAATACAGTCGAATTGAGAACCTCCTCCTTTTTGAAGTCGTTTAAAAAAATAGAAAGGGTTCAAGATGAGACCCTTGTGGAATTATAGATTCAAAATCGAATATTTATAATTACTCCAGCTATTTTTATTGATATGTCCAACACAATTTTCGGTTAATTGTTAGGAATGAAAGCAAAAACATTTTTCTATACCTGATTTCTATGTCTCCTTGATTTCTATACCTCCTGCCTTTTATGCATTTAAAAATGCGCTACATCCAAAATTACAATAATAATTATTAGAAAAAAGGTTTTTTTTTAAATCTCTCACCTGACAATTGTTGGTCTCCCCATTATTATTATTATTGTTTCCCTTCTTCCCCGTTCCACCTTGCCCTCTGTTCGATCTTCTCCCCTGTCCCGCTAGCTCAGCTCTGAACCCTTCAGCCGGCTCCAGCAAGTCTGACTCCAATACGCCCATCAAGTAGGAGATGTAAGACGTGGCGAGCCTTAGGGTTTTGATCTGGTACCACATTTAAAAACAATTTTATTAATAAAGGAATATTTTGTATATTTTTTTGGGTTAAATGATAGAAATAAGCAGTGACAAACTAGAACATTGAAAAAAATACAAGTGTGCAGTTCACACGCGGTAGAAATGAAACCTTCATAAAACTAAAGTATACAAGATTGAGTAAATGGAGGCTACGAAGCACCGCACAAATAGAAGACCGATTATTCCATCTCATTGTCTCGCAGGCTAAATCGTGTTTGATGTATATGTCGCTTTTTAGTGTCGCTTTTTCGTTTCATCGAGTTTCAAATCACAACTAACCTAATCCATTATTTTATCACGTTTTGATTTGTCACTATTCTGTTGTACAAGAATGAAGTTCGTTCGAGCTCTTGCTGGGACTAGTTTATCATCAAACTGAATGAACTCAAAATTGCTTTGTATTTAATTGTCATTTTAAAAAATGAACTGAATTTTAAAGAATTCGGCAAAAGCGGTGAAGCAGGTTGTAGGTACCTGCCTACCATATGATATTGTTGACTAAAATATTTAATTCAAACTTTCAAAATTGAAACTGATTTGTAGAGAATTGAGAGAATCCCATGATTTTTCACGGGTCTGCTGTAGTAGTTATCCATAATATTAAAGTACTTTCGAAGACCCGTGAAAAATCAGGGAGAAATATGATTTTTCAACAAATCATTTTTCTGTTAAAACCATTTATGTAAAGGTAGGTATTACAGGTAGGCACTTTATCGCTTGTCTGAATTCTTTAGTTCCAGTTAAAATCCAACTTAAAACAGTTCCAGTTCTGAAAATGATACTTAAATTCAAAGCAAAATTGAGTTCATTGAACAAGAGTTACGCAGGATGCACGATTATTGTTTTTGATTATTAGAGAATAGTACCGAATATTGAGAAAGGAATACCGATGGACATTTTTTTTCGAAAACAAACATAATGTAGGTATTATTTTAAAATAGATCAATGTTGAGGATAAAAAAATATGGATGGGAAAAAAGTATGATTTCAAAAAATTTGAACAGTATATCAATTTTTTTTAAGGTAATTTTCACTTTCTGTGAAAGTCCTATTCAAGTTTTGTGATTATTTCAGTTTTATCCCGTTTAATCACAGGAGACCAAATTTGTCCCAGCTCACATACGTCTCATACAAATCACTGTAACTCCCTTACTATCATAGTAAGAAGTATATTATAAACGGTGCTAGAAAGGCAAAACACCACGCTTTATGTTAAAATCTAAAAATTAACCACCAAATAAATTAAAATGTACAGCTTTATGAAACCAAAGTTTTGAATCGCAATTTGAAAAAAAAAAAACCTCGTGAATTTTTTATTAATTATTTTCACATGGAACAACAAAAAAGCGAGGCGAGAAAAACGTTTATTTAATTTTTTCTAATAAAACATGTACGTATATTTTTTTGTTGTTTTAAGAAATTTTAGTTATGATAAGATAATGCTGAAAAATACGGAATAAAAACAAATAACAAAGAAAAATAATGGACAGTGCACCAAACACCAACCAGCGCTTTCTAGAGTCTAGGTATAGTGTCTAGGGAAGGTAAGATGTCTACAATCTGCTGTGAAGGTCTGGAGTCTAGATCTAACATCAAAAACTTCCCACTAGAAGTAAATTGAACCATAATAACCAAATCTACTTTAATAGGAACAAATATTGGCATTTTTCAACAATTTTTCAAGCCAAAGTTACAGAAAGAATTTGAAAAAATATAATCCAAAGTAAAAAACATAAAAAAGTATTAAGGTAAAGTAAAAAGAGACACGGGATTTAGTAATGTCTCTTGTTTCTATAATTGAAATAGTAAAAACTATAATATTTCTAATTTCTATATACGGGAAGATTTAGACACCAGACCTAGACTCTATTAGCAGACTCAACATCAAAAATCTAAACTTATGCTACATACTAACTGAGCCGCACAACGCACCAATCCGCTCCCAAATAGCAAATAGACGATAAAGCAGTCAAAAGAGCAAAGAGAAGTGTGTGAAATCAATTATTGATAATGTGACTATAATGGTTTTTTCGAATCAAACTTTGTTTCATATGATAGTACAGATTATTCCGTTCGCCAAGCAATTGCTTGCGCATTTATAAAAAAGTTAAAATAAATATACTGTCGATCCCAAGTAGCATCCTGCATTTCTTAGACCCTTTGCCGCAAACGTGTATGGATGCTTTTGAAGACACTAATTCTAAGCCTTTTCGGGATACATCGAAAAGGAGCGAATTCTTCGTTTCTTCAAACCTGACTGCACGCGTTTTCGGCAAAGGGTCAAAGCAATGTATGAGGTGACTCGTGACTGTTATTACATTCGTTTTACCTTTCTGCAAAAAGTAATTGCTTGGTGCAGGGATTGGTTTATATTAATCATCATGAGAAATAGTGATACCGTCAAAAGGGCTGACACTTTGTTGTGAGAGCCTGAATACACTTTTATTTATAGCTATAATAATAATTGATTTTATCCACGTTATGTTGACCTTTTCACTGCTTAATTGTTTATTTAATAATTATAGGGATGGCTCAATTGTGTTGTGGGGAAGTCGTGAATATGTAGCCAAGGAAATCTGAGAGTTTTGATCGAAATTTGATATAATTTCTAAGTTCTGTAACATCCAAGAGATGTTAGACTCCATCAAATAAGAAACATGAAAGAATCTGTCCCCAAAAACACTATTCCTAGTACCTTAGAGAGCTTGGTGTCCGTAGGCACGTTTGGGATCCTATTTCTTAGCAGGGAGAATGCGCAGTTAATGGTGTCTGTCCTTCTTGTATCTCTCTTTCCTGCACTGACCTTGCTTAGCTTAGTATCACACGGGACATTAGGAATACAATCTCTGAGGTCAGCAAAAGCCGTGTTAATGGACTGGGTTCTTCTCCGTTCTTTTTTATTGGCGGTGTTTCTTCTTTTGACCACGCGGACTATCGGTGCACACACTGAGGACATCTTGCCGCTGCCGTTTTGGTGAAGGGTTGTGTGTTGTTGCGTCTCGCAGTCCATGGACAAGGCCGGGGCCGAGTGGGAAAGTGACGCGTTGGTGTATTGGAAGTATTGCCCATCGGACATGTGATGACTCTCTTCGTAACCTGAGAAAAATAAGAATGAAAAAGGTTAGGACTACTCAATTTTTCTTCTTCTCGTGCCCTGTCCATTCAACGGACGTTGGATATGCGAATATTGTTGAACAGCTCTACAGTAGACTGGCCAAACCCTTGTCCCAGGTTTTTCAGCCACGATGTTCCTCTTCTTCCACACACTGTGTTAAAAAAAACACAATTAACAGTTCCTTTAAATTATTTTTTTAATTTTTTGAGTAAAATCTCAAATTATAATATTTAATTAAATGAACACAATATTAGCAAAACTCGAGAGACCGAAAAATCAGAGAAAAAGATATAAAAATTAACACACTCAGTCACACAAACGAAGCAGTGTCTTTTAAAGTGATGGTGTTTTATTCATTTATACATGACAATTTATAAAATTAAAAAAAAAATTTAATAAAAAAAAAAATTATGGAAGACACGCTCTAGAGTCCAAGCTGCCGGAATAAAGTACTTGAGAGGAGTGGCAGGGGTTACGAAATGGGATCATATAACAAACTCGACGATCCGAGATGATCTAAACATCGAACCACTGCTACTCTTCATAGAAAAATCGCAACGGAGGTGACTTGGGCATGTACTAAGAGTGTCTGATGACCGAATTCCGAGGAAGATACTGAGTGCGATTCCAGAGAGTAGACGTCCAGTGGGCCGCCCCAGACACAGTTGGGCGAGGCAACTCCAGAAACTGTGTGAGGAGAGGATGGGTCTACCATAAACGGAAGCCGAACAAACAGCGCAATACAGGGACGTATGGAGGAGCCTTGTCGATGCGATGGGCCCCTGATCCGAATAGGACTAGGGGAAGAAGATGATGATGATGGTATGGAAGGTAGAAAATAGTAATATTTTTTTACATTAGCTCCACGCAGGAGGCCCCGAGGATAATAATTCATGAATCCGGGCACCCCTGCTAAATCACCAATGCAGCTTGCCACTTGGGGTGACCTATGGCAGAGGTGTTGATTATCCAATAAATGTTTCAACGGTACCAAAACCTTCCTCCTAAATTATAGCAAATAAAAGGTGGAAGGCAGAAGTCAGCAGATTGAAGATAGAAGGCGGAAGGTGGAAGGCAGAAGACAGAAGATAGAAAATAGAAGGCAGAAGACCGAAAATAGAAGGCGGAAGGTGGAAGGCAGAAGACAGAAGATAGAAAATAGAAGGCAGAAGACCGAAAATAGAAGGCGGAAGGTGGAAGGCAGAAGACCGAAGATAGAAGATATAAGGTGGAAGGCGGAAGGCAGAGGACAGAAGATAGAAGACAGAAGATAGAAAATAGAAGGCAGAATACCGAAGACAGAAGGCGGAAGGTGGAAGGCAGAAGACCAAAGATAAAAGATAGAAGGTGGAAGGTGGAAGGCAGAGGACAGAAGATAGAAGAGGTGCACGTAAAAATTTTGAACATATCCTGACCATAACACTCACCATAACCATTGTAGCCCCCATGCTGGTGGTGCATGAAGCCGTGTGCGTGGTTTCCGTAGGACTGCGGGCTGCCCACGCGACTGTGCGGCCAGTACTGCTGTGGGGATATGTCTTCTTCGGAGAGCCCGAGGTGCTCCGCCGGACTGGCCAGTCCATCTGCACACAAGTAAACAATACTTCCAGTCAAATCAACAGTTTAGGCACATCGAGGCATAATCAATATCTAATTTACTCGTAAATCAAAAGTTTACATCAAGTCATAATCAATATCTAATATAAATCTACAGTTTACATCAAGGCATAATCAATATCTAATATAAACCAAAACTTTACATCAAGGCATAATCAATATCTAATATAAATCAAAACTTTACATCAAGGCATAATCAATATCAATTATAAATCAACAGTTTACATCAAGGCATAATCAATATCTAATATAAATCAACAGTTTACATCAAGGCATAATCAATATTTAATATATCTAATATAAATCGTCAGTTTACATGAAAACATTATCAATATCCTATATCTATATCAATCAACAGTTTACGTCAAGGCATAATTAATACATTATATACAAACATAATCAAAACTAAATTATGGCTAGGAGCAGATCAAGAGAAATAAACAGATGCTACTAAGCCTGGTAGTATATTGATAAAAGAAAAATTCAGTTTGGTTGGATATTTTGATCTCAAATTCAAATAAGTTTTGAGTAAAAGGGGTCTCGTAGCCGTTCCCCTTAAATAATACAAAACAGTGGTATTCATTTATAGTGTCAGGAGTATTAAGAGAGTGGTTTTAATGGTAGAAGAAATTGGGGACGTCCGAGGAAGACTTAAAACTTTACTCCAAACCATAACCCGAGCCACGCCAATCACATATTTATATTAAAAAAAACAACTTACTTTGACAATGAATCTCTCTGAAATGCGGCCTTGTATTGCAGAAATACTGTTGCCCATAACAGTCCATATCGGCTGGACCTTCTTCAGGTGAACATGACTCGTAACCAGACATTATGTCAACAAAAATACTGTCAAAACTGTCAGTTATAACAACCACTATAACTAGGCGAACTGTCACTTATTTTACTGTGGTTTTAACTCTGACACGCTGTGATTTATCTATGTATACCTAATCACATTGAATTCGACACTAAATTATTGTTCGTTATTGTGACAATTTCACAAATCGATAATTTTGTTCAATAAAACTGTGTAATTTTTCATTGAATTTGACACAGAATTTCACCACATTTGTCAGCGTGTATCACGGCACTGAATTTACTTGTTGAAAGGTGGATATGTATTTTTGATCGTGAATTGAATTTGACACAAGATCTGACTTATAGACTTTTAACAATGTAAGTTGAATTGGATTTGACACTTGAATTTCACCGCATTTTGTCAGAGTTTATTATGGCATTGAATTTAACTGTCGAAAGATGGGAATGTTTTGTAGATCCCGAATTGAATTTGACACATGAATTTCACCGCATTTTGTCAGGGTTTATTATGGCACTGAATTTAACTGTCGAAAGATGGGAATATATTATAGATCCCGTATTGAATTTCACACAAGTTGTTACTTATGACTTTTAACAATGTTATTTTGCATTGGATTCAATGCTGGATTTCATTCACCGCATTTTGTCAGGGGTTATTACGGCACTGAATTTAACTGTAGAAAGATGTGACTTGTAGACTTTTGCAGTTAATTCAAATGGACCTTTGACACGAAATTGTTATTAGTTAGTTAGGTAAGTATCTAATTGTGTCAATTTTGGTTCACACATTTTTTTGATACTACATTGAAATTGTCTATAAAAAATCACTGCACAAAATTGTCGGGAATCCTTGGTGTTTTCGGCTTCGTTCGTTTCATTTTGTCGAATGTGCTCAAAATTCTGAAACAACAAAATCATGGTTATTTTCTGAAGCAAATTGACTCAATTTCTAGAAATCATTAAATCTTTTTGTGAATCTTGCGGAATAAATCCCATTAATTCAATTCCATTTATAACTAACCATCAGAGTAGGCAGAGAGGACGGACCACCAGACAACGCGGTCTTGGCACTCACTCCTAGCCTCATTCACATTTTTTTCCTTTATTTTATTCCATTATATCTTGATACTTTTCAAAAGTAATTTTTACACATTTTCTAAATATATATATAACATAACACAAGATAAGAACAATGTAAAAAAGTTAAAAACGTATATAAGACAAAAGTAGATAATGGGAACCTACTAAGGCACTGCCTGTGCGTGGGTAATATTAAGGGCTCTCCTCGCGACACTCTGCCGCAGAGAGTCCCTGCATGCGTCTCGTTCTAGCGGCAGTTTAACAAACGAGACAGCGCTAGTTCGCTCAAACCCATGCTCTCTGCAGGCAGTGTCGTGTGGAGAGCCCATTAACTAAAGTGCTAAATTCTTCGACGAAGTATATCTAGACAGGGCGTGTGGGTCTTAAAAATGACACCGAAACCAAAAATATTGGTTTATGAAAACATTTATCAAAAAGAAAGTCCATTATCTCACAGTCAAAAGATTGCAAGAAGCATTGGTTTGTACCTTTAGTTGGTCTGCGTGGAGCTAATTTGTTTTCCAGCAAGTTCCCGGCAACGGAATTACTAGCTTTGTGAAGATAATTTTTAAACACAAATTTCAGGCAGTTAGAAATATTTTAGGTATGGGCTATGACGGACTTTATTATTAACAATTTAACCAGTTGTATGAATATCTAAAAATATATGTACATTACATATGAATTCGAGGCAGCGTATCGAGAAAAGTAACAATTGATAAAAAAATATGTAATTTCTTCCTAGTAAAACACTACGTCACGCAAGAGATGCAAGGAATTCGATGGGTAGTTGTATTATGAAATTACTCGTAGGTGGTGTCACTTTGGGATTGGAATTGGGTATGGGAGGGCTTATCTATAGTTAATATATCGATGGCTAAATTACACCAATAAGTTGGCGGTACAAGTAAAAAATGTAAATTTCAAAATGAAAGTTTAAAAATATAGGTAATGTATCTTTGAAAATATTGTGGTAACAAAGTGACATATACAAGTTAGTTGATTTTTTGTTACGGTTTTAAGAAGATAAACAAAGTTAGTCTTGAAGTTACAGTAGAATTGTAAAAGTGAAGCCTGAAGTTTTACATAGAGTTTATAAAAAAAGTGTTTCAACGTCTGCATCATTTAGCCATAATTTTAATTCTTTTATGTAAAGTGATATTTTATCTATCATTTGGATGTGTTTTGGTAGAACATTAAATGTACGAGGACCAATAAAACTGCCATGTGTTTGCATTAATTTGATTTAACATTCATTCAACGTCTCATCACACTCTTCTATTACTTTGATTCTTGATATGGCCTGACTCAAGTATCTGATTCACTTGATCAAGTCTTCGTCGGGCATCCCCGACATCTTCTACCATTCTTTTTTGCATCATATATTCTCCTTACACTTCTTTCTTAGTTTATTTTTTAATAAAAAAAAATTTACTATATTTATTATTTATCTTATTTTTTAAAAGTATGGAAAGTGTTAATCTTACCAAATCAACACTTTCATATGTGTCACGGGAGTTAAATAAATGATTAGAAGGTTTTAATAGATTCTCTTTTATTGTAATAGTCAAACACAACCGCGAAACAATATTAATATCAGAAAGCTGCGGGGCTAAATCTGATAGCTGTACACCGCCAGGACAATTCGGGACGGAATGATTTTGCGGTAGCATTTGGAACTACATCTAGTCTTTCCGGTGTGACCAGCATTCAAAATTGCCAGTACATAAAATAAATTGTACATTTAACAGTACCTTGCCATATACCTCCCCCCTAGCATTAGAGTGCGGGAAAACAAAAGAAAATTTAAGTCGATTGCTGAAAAAATAAATATATAAACTAGCAATCTGGTATGGCAAAGCATGTGAACACTATAAGGTCGTTGCATATTTGAACAAATATGCAAGACGGAATGATTTTGCGGTAGCATTTGGAACTACATTTAGTCTTTCCGGTGTGACCAGCATTCAAAATTGCCAGTGCATAAAATAAATTGTACATTAAACAGTACCTTGCCATAAAAGAAAGACAAACATTCCCGGGTTACGAGTAACCCAACAATGTTTGAAAATCTCCTACTACCATCACCGAAAGCCGAAAATGTTGCTTGTGTTGTGATGGATGACTAAGCCAGCTGAGGAATCGAACACGCGACGCCAGGGTAGGACCCAAGCGCGATGCCCACTCAACCACTGACCAGTCAAAATAAAAACCGGTTATTATAATAATATGACCAATTTTTGGTGATTTCAACCTAAAAATCAAGTTTATTTGGTTACTCGGCTGCGTGACAGTGAAGACATGTATAGAAGAAGTTTTGTTTTTTTAGGTTTTCAAAATATAATTTCCATTTTTTACTCCAATTTACATTACTTTGTAGCGAGTAGAAAGTAGTGTAAGAAGAATATATAACGTAAATGTGAATGGTAGAAGTCGGGGACGCCCGAGGAAGACATAGCAAGATCAAGTGAATCAGATACTTGAGACGGGCCATTTTTTAAAAAATTTGTATGAACACCGCACAAGAGTCCCAACTGCTCCCGTCTCCAGCCAAAGAGACTATGGCATCCCCAATCGGGGTATGTTGTGAAGCTGAAGGTAGTGGGGAGGGGACGGATATAGGGAAGAGGAAGGTGGAGCAGTACCTGGCTATTCAGATCTGGTCACCAAACACGGCTAATGCCATTTCAAGCAACGTTTCAATTCTAAATGGTGGTCTTACACCAGGGCGATACTGGGAGTATCTTCCACTCTGGAACGTGACGCAAATATTCTATGTATTATTTTAAATGAATAAATTGTGAAATAACACAAATTAATCAAACAAAATTTATTTGCCACGCCGGGATCCGATCCCGCGACCATCGGTTTGCGAGTCAAGAGCCTTACCGCTGGACTACGCCGGCCGTCAATGTCAAGAGTCAGAATAGAAGAGTATGTATGAGACGATGTATGAATGTGAATGAGGCAAAGAGTGTGTGGCAAGACGGAGGCGTCTACTAATATCTACAGGAATTCCAAAAACTGAAAAAATCGGACTAATATCTATGAGAACCAAAGTGTAGACGAATATCTACAGCACTGGCAGAGGTTGGATTTGCAATTATGTATAGCATATTGGAATAACGTAATATTGCGTATGCAGTTCCAAAAACTTAATTTATGTATGTATGTAGATATGTAAAAAACCCCTAATATCGACCTATTGGACACATTTAGCTGATTATTAAGGATTTGGGTTTTTGTTTTAACAGCTTTCTTTGTTTCGAGTGCTTCTAAATTATTTAGTCTCTTACCATGACTGTTAGGTTGTGGTGCCGTGTATTTTGAAATAAATAAATATCTTTGCATTATGACCTCCATGTGTGTTCAATAAATTATTGTCCTCGTAAACAGCAAAATACGTAATATTATGCAAAAACTTCATGTACGTACTTTAAACGTTTAAGTCTTTACGGAATTATTAATGATGTAATTGAAGTAATTTATGCTTTTCTGTACAACCTCTTGCTCAGCCGTCCTCTTTAGATATTAGTCCAACCTACGCTCCATAGATATTAGTCACCACTGGGACCGTCATAGATATTCGTCCGACCTTATCTCTGTAGATATTAGTCAACACTCTGAAGATATTAGTCCAACGTCCAACATATGAGCTGTAGATATTCGTCCGCCATACAGGCTGTAGATATTAGTATCTGGAGTCGCCAAGACTGAATTGTTTGGCGGTCCGTCCTCTCTGCCTACCCCTGCGGGGAAACGTCGTGATGGTTAGTAAGTCTCTACATATCTGTTCACAACTCAAAAACTACTGAATTTGATGCGATTTTCACCAATAGATAGAGTGATTCATAAGGAAGGTTTAGGTATATAATTTGTCAAGATTTTGTGTAAATTGGTTGAAATATGTAATTTAAAAAGAATGTCTTTATTATTTGATGGACGAGAGGGCTGGCAAGCGGGCGGTGTGGATTTGATTTGTATGCAAGTTAAAAGATGGCGGTGTGAGTTAATTTATCGTGGTTATAAAGGTTGGGTAACCATCCAGTAGATGGCGTTGTGTTTCGTTATCCACAGCAACGCGTGGGCGGGTCAGCAAGTTATTAATTACAATCCTGTGCCGCGTCTGTCAGTCTGTCTGTTAACGATAAACTCAAAAACGACTAAACGGATTTTCATCCGGTTTTCACCAATAGATAGTGACTAAAACAACAATCAATAATAATAAACAGTTCACGGTGACAATTATTACAGTGTATTACGAGTATATTTTCGTTAACGTTGATTACATGTTATTTTTATGGTTTCTTTGCAATTGTTGTTATGGACTGCAGATTTATTAAATATAGGTTTTGAGTATGTGTGAGTAAGATTAAGTTAGGTTAGGTTAGATTAAGTAGATTAAGTTAGATTAAGTTAGATTAAGCTAGACTTAGGATGTTAAGTAGATTACTAAATACATAAGGTAAATGTATTATTGCGGGGCAAGAATTCCAATAATCCATGCGCTTGATAGCTGCAAGACGAGTTGTTATCTAGCCTCCTACACAGTTAAGTAAATTAAAATACGTACACATAAAAAGATATTTTATTTTATTTGATTTATTGGGGGGCTAGAATTCCAACAATCCATGCGCTTGATAGCTGCAAGACGAGTGGTTATCTAGCCCCCTACATAGTTAAGTAAATTGAAATACGTGTATAAAAAGATATTTTATTTAATTTATCGGGGGGATAGAATTCCAATAATCCATGCGCTTGATAGCTGCAAGACGAGTTGTTATCGAGCCTCCTAAATTAAGTAAATTCTAATGTAAAATCCATGCTAATTTGTACAGCGCTCTTGAGGCGATTTTTCGCAAAAACAGGGCTATATAAGTTGTCCAAATTTATTATTATTATAGAGTGATACATGAGGAAGGTTTTGTTAAGATTTTGTGTAAATATATAATCTTTACATATTTTTGTTATTAGTTTTTGGGGTATTGTGCCGTGTTGCGTTACCTCCTTCTTTAGCCAACGTTTCGTTTAATACCCCAAAAACTAATAAGAAAAATACTTTTGGCCGTGAAAATCTAAAATCATATCCAATCTTGACATAGTATAATATAATTTTCATGTGGTTTTCACCGATAGATGGAGTGGTTCATGAGGAAGGTTTATATCTATAATACATTCATATTATAGTAGAGAAAAGTCGAGATATTTAAAAATTCAATTCAGGCAGCGGGCAGTGGGCGTTGGTTATAAAGGTTGGGTAAGCCACAGCAACGTGTGGTCGGGTTTGCATAAAGGAGAATGACTTGATTTGTATGCAAATGTACAGTTTTATGTCGAGGTTGATGAAGTTTTCCACACGCGACCTTCTAAACAAGGGGAAAGTAACTGTCTACATTTGATTTCGAAAACTCTGTGTAAGGCCCGGGCATCGCCGGGGACTTCAGCTAGTTAAGGCTCCGCAACCGGGCTCGAACAGAAGAAGATGGAGAGATACGAAATTACGAATGTTAGAGGAGAGCGCTAACATTTACAGCGACAAAATCGATGCGAAAATTGCATAAATGTTTAATAAAACACGACTCGTTTAAAATAGAGAAAAAAACTTGCGGGCATTGTTTTAAACAGCATTTAAAGAAACACTGTTATTTTTTTCGTACATGTAACTTGTAAAATAACTGAAACAAACTTGTTTATAATAATTTTTGGAGCATACTACACTATGACGGCCGTCGTAGTGTAGCGGTAAGACGCTTGACTAGCATTCCGAAGGTCACGGGATCGAATCCCGGCGTGGCAAATAAATTTTATTTGATTAATTTGTGTATTTCACAATTTATTCATTTAAAATAATATATAGTACATTGCGGCACGTTCCAGAGTGGAAGATACTCTTGGTATCGCCCTGGTGTAAGACCACCATTCAGAATTGAAACGTTGTCTGAAGTGGCTTTCGCCGTGTTTGGTGACCAGATCTGAATAGCCAGGTACTTCCCCACCTTCCTCTTTCCTGTATCCTTCCCTCCCCACTACCTTCAGCCTCACAACATACCCCAATTGGGGAAGCCATAGTCTCACTGGTTCCAGACGAAAGTAGTTGGGACTCTAGTGCGGTATTCATGTAAAAAAATATATATACTTAGCGATTTTTTTCTATCGAGGGAATTTTATATAATTTGCGCTTCGGCGCGGGCAATGTCTAGATATTATCTTCAAAAATAACATATATTTTTTATGAGCTTTAAAACTTGGAAGATATGTAAGAAATCGGTAGTAATTTGGGTTGGTGGCATTTCATAAAATCGCAATAGTCGGGGCAAGAATTGTCGCGCCACTAAGGGTCGGTTTTATAAACGAAGTACCAAATTTCTGTTAAGTAACGAACCATTTTTCGTTAACGGACCGCTATCCGATCGTTATTTTATTTTACGTACTATAAACAAATTTGCATTACTAGCGGTCATCGGTTACGTTTAGTCCTAAAGTTTTTTTACTGACATGTTTTTGGCACATTATTGTCTCTGATATTGTTTTTATCTATGGGTATTACTTTAGCTATCAAAGTTAATTGTTATTTATGCAGAAGTCCTGAACTGTGTCACTATTCATGGTTATGTAATTGTTTCTCAGGGAGGCTATTATTTTAGTAACTCTCCATACAACGATGCACGCTGTCGACTTGGAGACTCCCGTGAAGTCGCCAGCAGCTTGCAGCATTGATCCCAAAGCGTAGAATCGTAGTGTCTGTGACAACTGCTGTGCGGGCGTAACTGGCTGGTTTCGATGTGTCGCCGGCACTAATTGAGCTTCAATTATATTTCAAATTTGAGCCACGGTTCTCTTCGACAACCGAAATCTCATTTTAAAATCGATGTCCGCATCATAATTAAAATAATCCGGTCTATGCATAAAAACACGTAGACGTCTCCGTCCTCCCGCAGCTTCGTCTTCCCTGCTACTGCTATTAGATGACGACGATGGCGTGTCATCTTCAAGCATTGCCAAACGCCCATCCTCACTTTAACTGCTCGATGAATAATCCATGTCACAAATGCAAATAATATAATACTGTCTCTTTAAAATAAGCGATCGTCGGGCAACAACCAACTACTACTGACAGCTGTCAAATAACATTTGAGCGCCGACAAGCAACAAAACGGATAGTTATCCGTTTAACTGATCAAAATCAGTCAGTTAAGCATTAACCGAAACTTAACCTACCGATAACCTAACGAACGTTTATAAAACGGCAAAATCGGGCGGTAGACCAAATATTTGTGGCGGTAAACCAAAAATGGTATCAAGCGTAACGAACGAACGTTTATAAAACCGGCCCTAAATTATAAATTACTACAGCTAAGAAAAATAATATAAACAAGGATGATCGTTAAACAGCGTTTTACGTAAACAGGGCATCACGTGCTTGACATATTTTAGGTAAATTCTTACAAACAGCGTTTAATTCTGTGACAGGATGTATTTTAAACACATTTACAAAGGATTTCTTCAGAACATTATCTACTAAAAAAATTGTTGTTACTTTTTTAGTGCTAAATGCTTAATGGAGTAACTAGCTATGATGTGCGTTTATCCACAGAGTTAGGCAGAGAGGATAGTCCGCCACATAGCCAGAGGCGGCTCTAGGGGTCCAGAAGTGGAAGGTCATTTAAAAAAATTAAATTACCTATGATACAATATTAAATTAAATATGGTAATATTCATTTGTAGGAACCTCACGAGTATGAGAGTCAAATTCACATACATATTACGTCAAATTACATTTCATAGTAAATGATTTCATGCGACAAGCGTAAGATAATATGCGAAATCAATCAACGTTTATCAAACCATCTCTTTCAGATGCATAATATTCAGCATGCTCTCTCTCCCTCACGGCTCTGACCCAAACCGTCTTCAGAATCCGAAAACTTTTTAGTAAAGGGACATAGTGCCATCTCGTTTTGTTGTGTGGTGCGTAAAGAGACAGAAGATATGATATTGTGGCATTTCATAATTTGACCCAGCCAATCATAGTTAGTGCATGGGAAAAAAAGCTTCCATTTAAGATGTTAGATGTCACTGTTTGTCGCTGCCGTCTTTCTCTCGCGGTGCATTTAAAATACATTAGAACAATACCAGTTGTTTTGATTTGCTTAATATTTCATAATAATTTTATGTTTTAGTGTCATCTTATAATTTTGGGAGGTTTTTGACCAATTGTCCTGAGGGAAGGACCGCCACTGCACATAGCTTCGATATACTACAAGAGTCCCAATTGCTCCTGCCAGGAGTCTGTGAAACTATGGGTGACCGGACAACTCAGAAAGAATGCAACTCAGAACCTCCTTTGAAAAGTTATAAAAATATATAATCAAAGTTGTTCTTACGATCGGACAGAGCGGTTCTAACGAGAAAGATTAATTATTCTCCGTACCAGCTTTTAAAAATTGTAACTCAATATCGATTTTATTTTATTCCAAATTTGCTTTATTTTATACCTACATCTAAAAATGCTGAAAGGCGTGATGATAAAACTATTAAAACTATGTGCTTTTTGTAATTATTTTTTGATCATAAGGTCTAAGATAAATAAGAATGTAAAAAAAACTGATATTAGTTTGTAAGTGCGCAAATAAACGGACCAATTTTCGTCAAGAAACACATGTACGTATATATTTCTTAATGATTTTATTTAAACTAAAATTTAAAATCTGAAACCTGCGTTTCCCAGATAATGTATTGATTTATTTTACTGCATGATTATATGATTTGAAATGGGTGTTGTATAATGCAAAATTTTTTTTGAAAATTTAACAAATCTGCCAACGACCTATGGTATAACCTTATTATACTAAAAGTAAACATTTTTCTCAAAATTTAAAATATATCTTTTACTAGATAAAAGAACAATCTTTCGAAATCAATATAATTTTTTTGTGGAAAAGAGTCAATACGCCTGAAATCTGGTTTGAAAATGACTAAAGGTAATGAATGTTACGTTAGGGTTTTTCATAGCTTTTAATGACTTTTCAAGGTGAGTTGAGTTGACTTGATTCTGAATTAACATGGAACCAAAAAAATACAGTTTCTTTCATGCTCACTGGAGTAACTAACTATGACGTAAGTTTCTTCGCAGGGTTAGGCAGAGAGCATTGACCGCCACATAGTTTGAATACCGTACAATAGTCTCAAATGCTCCCAACCGCCTGGAATCTGTGAGACTATGGTATCCCCAATCGGGGTATGTTGTGATGATGTAGTTAATGGGGAGTTAGTTTCTGGCTGTTCGGATCTGGTCGCAACACATTTTGAGAGGAGTATGTGGGTACCACCGCCCATTTAACCATTTATTGGATACCTAAACTGTTGTTTAAACCCCTGCCAAGGTTACCCCAAGTGTATAGCTACGTTTGGTGACTTGGCAGGGGTGCCCGGGTTTGCGGGGTGAGGTTTGTCTAGGTTTGTCTTGGCGGATCGGAAGAGACCGATAGACCTTTCTATCTCTCCAGCCGGACTCTAGCTGGGCACGCGTTTGGCGTATTTCCCGACTATGCACCGGTGCCGAAGGGATCAATGACGCTAGTTCCTCGGAGCATCTTCCATTGTAATATCGGTGGAACAAGGATAGCATTCCCACCCGACGCCTGTGCTCTAAAGATTGCAATCCGTCTGTTAAGATGGGAGAATCTATCAAACGGACCGCCCGTTTCTGCACAGAGTCGAGGGTATTTTTCAGGTATTTTGGAGCTCCAGACCAGAGGTGGCTGCTAATTATTTTATAAGAAAGAAACAAAAGTTAATCAAGGGAAACTATCACAGATAATTTTAACCACCAAACTAGATTTTTTTAAAGTTGTTTCTTAAGGGCGTTCATAATATATTTCTAATGAAAAAACATATTTTTTAGAAGTTTACGCTTATATTATTTTGTAAAGTAATTAACAATTTTATTTTTATTTAAGTCAAGCGAAACGACAGAAAAATTTTCAATGTATCCAAAAAAATTTTTTTTGTACTTATAATATAAACCAACTGGCTGACCAGGCTATGCGTTGCTGTGGCTAACTTAAAACAATACCATCTATACTGGATGGTTATCCATCCTTTATATTTATTAATTTAATTATTTTACCGTCATCTTTGAGTTTATCGCGAAGAGACAGACAGACAGACCGACAGACAGACCGACAGACAGACAGACAGAATACGTTGAGATAGTGCGAAAGATTATAATAATGTGCACGAAATGCTTGTGGCAACTAACGTATTTAAGTTAATAAGGATTAATAATTAATACCTACTGTATCTATCTAACTTTTCATTTAACGCATTGTACGTGACCATTTTTTTGTAAGATAGAATGTGTATAGTAAGCTATCCGTAAAAGATAGATATATGCCTTCACGGACTTTTTTGTAGATCTATAAAAGAGGAATATCCCACAATTCATTGTTTTGTTATATCTTAAAGGGATTAGGCTGTGTTTTTGATTAAAGCTACCAGGCGGCTTGACTTTTTCCGGCACTTCTAACAATAATCGTTCTGCTTTAAGCAATTTACACAAATCCTCAAAAAATTATGCACCTAAATCTTCCTCACGAATCACTATCTATTAGTGAAAACCGCATGAAAATCCGTTCAGTGGTTTTTGAGTTTATCGCGAACAGACAGACAGACAGACGACGCGGAAGACTTTAATTTATAGTATGTAGAGATAGAGATTCTTAGTAAAGATTAATCTAAAATAGTCATTTAGCATTTTTTATTTTTTATTTTCGCATCTATGTCAAGTGACTAGATCTGAACAGCCAAGTAATTTCCTAACCTTCATCTACCCATCCCTACTTCATTCATCCCAAAATACTACAAATAAAACAGTATGCAACTTAGATATGATTTTAAATTTCACAACAAAAAGTATTTTGACGGCCGGTGTAGTGCAGCGGTAAGGCTCTTGACTCGCACTCCGAAGGTCGCGGGATCGAATCCCGGCGTGGCAAATAAATTTAATTTAGCAAATTTGTGTTATTCACAATTTATTCATTTAAAATAATATATAGTATATTTGCGGCACGTTCCATCGCCATATTCTCAGTATCGCCCTGGTGTAAGACCACCATTCAGAATTGAAACGTTGCTTGAAATGGCTTTAGCCGTGTTTGGTAACCAGATCTGAATAGCGAGGTCCTTCCCCACCTTCCTCTTCCCTATCTCTTTCCCCTCCCCACTACCTTCAGCCTCACAACATACCCCAATTGTGGATGCCATGGTCCCACTGGCTCCAGACGGGAGCAGTTGGGACTCTTGTGCGGTGTTTATGTAAAAAAAAAAATCGTTATTTATTTTTGGGGTGTTATGCCGTATTGCGCTACCTCCTTACTTAACCAACGTTTCGGACAGCGTTACATGTCCATCATCGGAACACATCTGCCCTGATGATGATAAATGATTTAGCGCAACACAGCATAAGACCCCAAAAATAAATAATAATCGAAAAAAAAGTATGCAACTTACTTTAAAAATCACAAAAACATTTTTGTTTTAATCACAATTTTTTTTAAATAATTATTACGAACTCTATTGAAATGCAATTAATGACAAAAACACTTTTTTAAACTCGTAGGTAATTAATTATTAGCAAAATTAACGAATACGAGATAGAAAGGAGCACTTGATCCTAGCCTCTTCAAAAACTCCGAAGCACTGAATTGAACCAAACCTTTTGACAAGTCAATTGAATCCAACCCACAAAATGTCAGAAGTCAATAAATTATTTTGACAGTACCAAAACATTAAAGGTTAACACCCATTTTTAACATCTTTCTCCCCCGAATACATTGGTTTTTAATTGGTTAGAAAGAGACAGTAATTTTTTGCTTGTTTCGTGGAAAAATATTGTGGTAAAATTTTTGTTGGTATAGGAAAATGAATGGAATTTGTAAAAATGTGGGAATATTTTTATATGAATTATTTGATTTTTCGTGGATTTTTCATGAAGTTCCATGGAAAGTTGGTTAAATTCGTTCAGTATCAGTAATTTGTTTATAGGCTATAGAAGAGTAGAGGATGACGGAATTGTATAATTTAGGTACTTTTAATCATGTTTATAATCTTTTGTTAAAATTATGTATAATAGGTATCCAGTGGTTGAGTGTTTATGATTCTTGGCTACGAATCCAGAGGTCGCAGGCTAAAATCCCAGCGGGCGCAAGTAAATTTTATTAGATAACTAGCTGACCCGGCAACGCGTTGCTGTGGCTAACCAAATACAACGCCATCTGCCGGATGGTTACCCAAACTTTTAACTCACACCGCCATCTGTAAATTTACATACAAATCAAATCGATCGGTAGCTCCATTTATATTATTACACCGGTTCCCGGTATGCGTTTCTATGGCACTTAATAAAGAAATTGTTTATCCGTGCGTGTCCTTTTCCCTTAGTCCCGTTCCCCTTCTTCTCTCGCAACCCCTTCCCTTCTCGCGTTCTCACTCCGCCTTTCCACTCCCCACTTCCCTCGCCCGCTTTCCCCTTCCCGTAAACCCTCTCCCAAGTTACCCTCCCCCCTCCCAAGTTCCCCTCCCCACTTCCAGGTTCCCCTCCCCCTTCTTGCATTCCATTCATTCAGTTCCGGTACATTCAGTTTTCAAACAGCTCACGTGCCACCTATTGCATTTTTTATACAAATTTCATAATACCAGAGCTCACTAGTATATAGGGTGTAACAGAACGCACCCGAGGGATTTTAACCTTCGATTCCTTACGTTATTTGGAGTAAAAAATTCAAATGAAATTTTTATCTCCGGTGATATTTTTGATGTTTTTTCATTTATTTTTTCTAAAAAAATATTGAAAAATAGTAGGTGTTGGACAGGTGGAGGCGGGGCGAGGGGTTGATGGGTTACTCGGATGAGTGCCCAATGACAACAAGCGAAAGATTTTTTTTTTGTTAGATTTGAAGAAAAAAAATTTAAAAATAAAAAAATGTCATAAAAAGTAACCGGAGACAAAAATTTCATTCACATTTTTTACTCCAAATATGGTTAGGAATCGCTGGTTAAAATCCCTCGGGTACGTCCTGTTACAGCATGTATATAGTAATCTTCGCGGGAATGCACATTGCACACATCAAATCCCCAAAGTTTTAATGAAATAGGTAAATTCATTCGGAAGTTATGCGCCTACGTACATTTAGGCGACTCATTTTTAATTATATAGATAGATTTTGAATGCCGGGAACTAGCTGACTCCTCAGACCTGATGACCAATAACGGCTTTTTAAAATTATGGGCCTTCGTATGTCATTTTTGGGAATGGCATGTGGTCTTTTTAGAAAATAAAGAGAGGAAGTTTGGGAAGGAAAAGGGTATAAAGGGAGGGTAAAATCTGGGGGTCAGTGTATTCAGAAGTGACGGAACTATGAATCCACCCCTCCCACTGCAGTGCAACGCGATGTTCAGAAGTCGTTGTTAAGAGGTCGAAAGGCCTCCCTCGACCAGTCTCTCCCGACCAAGTTGGCGGGCGGAAGCATGCGTCGACAAAACCCGGACAAACCTCACCCCCATGCACCCGGGCACCCCTGCCAAGTCACCAAATACAGCAAACCATTTGGGGTGAGTTATGGCAGAGTATATATCCAATAAATGGTTCCCCAGGCGGCGGTATTCACACCCGCCTCCTAAATTCTTTATAAATTAAGTTCATACGTCTTTTAACTGTGATATGCAATAACTTTTATGGTATATTTACACCGTGGTTAGGTATTAAATAAATAAATATAAACTCGTATGTACAAAAAATGCGCTAAAATAAAGAGTTAAAAAAATATTTTTATTAAAAAATAGGTGTCAAATTCGAATTTATTATTCACGCTGGGATTTAATTCGCGACCTCCGGATTCGTATTCAAGAATTGTAACAACTCAACAACATTGTTTGATAATTTTGACGACCTCGTCAAACTTTTCTGAAACGGTCTGGTATAGTTTCTAAAAAATTGTGTTCAGTTCACTCACGGTAGAAGTGAAACCTTCAGAAAACTTAAGTAGACAAAGAGTGGGAAGGCTACGAAGCACCGCACAAACAGGAGACCGATAGGTTACAAAGCACCGCACAAAGAGGATTTTTTTTTACATGAGCTCCACTCAGGAGGTTCTGAGGAAAATAATTTCCCTCAGGACATATGTCATCTTTGGGGATGCTGTGTGGAGAGTTTTTTAGGGAAAGGAAGGAGAGGAGAGTTCTGGGAAGGAAAATGGTTTAAGGGGTGGGCAGGAACCTGGGGTTCAGTGTATCCTGGTCATCCGCCTCCAAAACCTAGATAAACCTCACCACATGAACCCGGGCACCCCTGCTAAATCATCAAACGTAGTGAACCACTTGGGGTGAACTATGACAGAGGTGTTGGTTATCCAATTAAGGTTCCCGGGGCGGCGGTACCCATTCCCGCCTCCCAAATTGAGGATACCGATTATTCTATATCATTCTCTCGCAGACTGAATCCTGTAAATGTGCGTGTTTTTCTCTTTTTAGTGTCATTTTTCGTTTCATCAAATTTCAAATCACAACGGTGCTAAAGAAGTTTTCACATAAAGTACAAAAAAAATTACTTACTCAACTTTTTCCATTACACCTAGAAGTAACACATCTTCCAAAGTTTTGTCGCCGTTTTAGTTGAAGAGGGGAGATTATTTCTCATACTATCTATCTCTTTCTTTCGCAGTGATGTTAATTTAAGATGATTTTCATCCCTTTCTAGCGCATATAAAATGCCATTTGTTAGAGTGAAATAGCTTGAAGGATGTATTTTGGTGGACATACGTTTTAATAATGTTTTAAAAAAATATATAAATATCATAAATAAAATGAAAGACCACCTTGAAATGGATTTTGCTGTGTTTGGTGACCAGATTTGTGGCACCTTTAAATCGGAAGATACTCTCAGTATTGCGGTGGTGCAAGATCACCATTCATAATTTAAACGTTGCTTGAAATGGATTTAGCTGTGTTTTCTAATCAGATTTGAATAGCTAGGTAATTCCCCACCTTCCTCCCCCCATCTCTACGCAGCATCACGTTCATTGGTTAAATGCATTGTACATACATTATTGTTAAAACATCGTAACTTTATCTAAACTATTTTTTTCTCATGTTAAAGATGGAGGTACCTATTATAGGTCTCGCAAGTTAAGTTGACTTCATCACAGTACTCACACAGATGCAAAACTTTCATACAGCGTGTTTCGTTTTAGGCTTTAAAAAAAACAATTAATAATTTTTTCACAATTCAGAATTCGAAGCCGAAGCGTGTTGAAGTCGGTTACATAAAACTTATTTTGTTTTACAACATTTTTATTGAAATACTGTAGGTTTCAAAATAAAGTTTATTAACTAAATGTGATAATCATCAGGATTGAATTCAAATGGGTATTCATAAATAACGACAAGGTTAAAAAAATATTGTGTTAATTAAAAATATTAATTTATTATAATACACAAACTGTAACAGAGGTGTCGAGGGTATGAA
The DNA here is from genome assembly GCA_929108145.2 of Limnephilus rhombicus. NCBI lineage: Eukaryota > Metazoa > Arthropoda > Insecta > Trichoptera > Limnephilidae > Limnephilus > Limnephilus rhombicus. Next base: position 36,305,941 of record OV815289.1, read on the forward strand.
CACGTCGGTTACACAAACATAATATTTTATAAAGTAAGTATCCACAAGCCGCCACATGCCGCTACACATTTAATAAATAGGCAGAGATTTTGAAAAATAAACTACTTTTAAACTTAATTGCAAAAAAAAACATCGGCTTCGGTCGGGATAGACGGAGAAATATGTATTAAAATTCGATTTTCATTCAAAGTTAAAAAATTTCCCATATAAAACACCTCCATTGCCGCCTTTTTTTGTACGAATTTGACATTTGTAAGGTTTCGTTTCAATCTAAATACGCATGAATTAGGTACATAGCTTACCTACACTAAGAACCTAATAACCTATTTTGTCTACGTAAATAGTTGTTTCTTGTAGTAATTGAATTGTTGAAATGAAGTGTGTTTCCATAATCTGTGCTTAAAAACTTGGCTGCTTATGGATTATTTAATTTTTATAATTATGTGTTAGCAATCATCAGCAACAGTAATTATTTAGTTATGTATCAGTCATCATCAGCAACTGTCTATACATATATTATCTAAAATATAACAGATTACTAACACAAAGATACAAAAGATTAACCGTTGAATACTAGTCTGTGATACTCCAGTTTCCTTAGGCGTCAAATCACACAAGTCATTTATGCAAAGTTGACCACCATTTTTTTTATATTATGCATAACATACCTACACTTGCACACTTTACAAAAACACTGTAAATCATAGACATCAGAATTCAATAGACCAGAAGATACAGACGAGGGGGTAAAACCAAACTTTGAAGGGGGAAGAGGGGAAAGATGACTGAGATTCGTTATACAATCAATCTGACAGTAAATAGGCATCTCGCATTACAATATCACCATTTAGTTCTTAAAAGCAAAATCTGCTTTGAATGAATAGACCTTTTTACATGGGAGCGCGAATTGCTTGCCACGATAATAACATATTTGCTAAGGCCAAATGCTCGCCCCAAAAAGACTCGCCCCAATACACATAGCAATATTTTGTTGCCGTGTTTAGTTAAAACACTATTACAAATGTTTCATAATTTACTTACCCCTGTAACCAGCGACGAGCACACTGGAGAACCGCCCACATTCGCTATGTGCACGTTGATATGTAGATATATTGTATAGCATACGCTACCGTTTTGGCGTTGTATTTCGTTAAATGTATGGATGTTACCTTCTAGCTGTTCACGGCAAGAATGATGACGTCACACATTTTAGATTCAAGCGAGGCTCTATCCCCTCCCCATGGAGCGAGCCGGTTCCAAGGAGGAGCTCCAGCCGGCGCCATGTGGAGGGGGAAATAATACGTTTTTATCACTTAGGGCAGGTTCATATATTCATATGTCCGTGCTTTAAATCTACTAATAAAGATTGGAATTAAAAATAAGGAAACTATTAATTTCAAATTTAAAACTAGTAATTATTTCACTTGCGATACGAAGGCATATGTATTTTTGCATCATATTACGAAGCGAATGAATAGGACACCCGTAAGTGCACCAAAACGATACGTTATCAGCGCCATAAAAACTTGCTGTCTCTTCTGCACTAGTTACAATAAGTGCACAATAACAATAAAATAAGCAAGACAGAGGTCCCATTCGGGTAAGTAGGCGTGGTTTGAAGACACACGGATACACCAATACATCAATTCTAAGCATTTTTATTGCTTTCATCTCTCGTTGCGTTACCTATACTGCCTTTATTATTTATTTAAAACCCCTCTGGGCGTAAAATAAAAGAAATAAATAAACAACTAAATAAATTAATGTTCTCTAAAACGAGCTTGAAAAAAATCATTTGTCATATATTTGGTTTATAATTATGTAATTTCTACTATTTAAGAAATTTTAAAAATTATAGTAATTCATTAAAATTAAATAGTCATAAATACATTGGGAATTCATATGTCAAATATTGGTTTATAAATCTATATATTCTAATTATGCAATTGTAAATGTTCTCTAAAATGGCCTGGAAAGAATCTCCTTCTTGTGATCCCACTAAAGAAACCACTCGTTCACTCTGAATGCAATTATTAATGTTCTCCAAAATGACCTTGAAAAAAAATCACATCTTTACGATTCTTTCTAAGACATTAGGAAACCATCCCTTCGTTCAGAATACAATTTTGAATGTTCTCAAAAGTTTTCTTGACAGCAGCAAATTCCTGCGATATCTCGAACGAAAGAATATTATGAACTAAATATACAATTTGGCTGTCCTGAAACGTGTATCCTTCCCAGTTGGACAGACAAAGTATCATTTTGTAATGTTTTGTAATATATTATAGCATATCGTCGCATTAATTCGTAGAATGCGTAACCACCAAATGTCAAATTTTACAGGAGGAACAAAAAACCTCGTAGTGAAAAAAAATGAAAGACGGGTCATTGTTTTTATTTATGTTCCGAACGTATAATATATTTCGAAATTTATTTTCAATCAGTTACTTTTGTAAGTTAAGGCTTTCTATTTCAAATCGGAGTTAGGAAGTTTACATAAAAACCAAGAATGGGGAAACGTATTTATGAACAATTAGCTGAAGACTTGGGAGATAGGAATTTTACATTAAAAAATGAAAACACAACAACACAGAACTGCAATATTAATTTTATGAATTACTCAGTAACATCCTAATTGACTTTTATATTTAGTCTCAGTATGTAAGAATAACAGGATAAATATAATAGTACTTAGTACACAAAGCATAACAGCATAATACTAATACTACGAATAATTTTGTAGTTAAATAATAAGACCTGAAATGGTAAATAAAATAAAGTATGTGGAGTTAAGGAGTTTGGAAGTATTGGCGAGTACAAATGGCAGCATTGTGTTACGCACTTTCCTAATTTGTGTTTATCTAAAAAGATATATATTTTTTTAAATTTGCGTGTCTTACTAGTCGATGCGGGACTAATTTTAACACCAGATGGCATTAAAAACGTATTTTCGACATATTTGGAGTTACGCAGTCTACGAATTAATGCGACGATATATAAATAAATAAAATAAATAAAAATAAAATAAATAAACATATAGTTGCGTATTAGTGATCAATGAACCGGTGGTTGCAATCTGTTAGCCATAAGTTTATTTATTTATTTATTTATTTATTTATTTACGCCCTAGTGGGCTTTTACAAAGATAGATAATAACAATTAGGCAGGTATGTAGTACACAATATGCAATGATTAAAATAATAATGAAAAATAAAATTAATTTAAATTAAAATCATACATTTCATTAAAGTAATTATAAAGATTTCGTTTTATAACTAATATGGAAACTGCAAACATGTCTACAATATTCCCAAATTTATTGCCAAAATAATGTAATCTATTTATAAGTGTATGAGCTTCATGGTTTGTTTTAAAATTGTCACAGAAGAAGGTAGCACTTTGCCTCGTATTTCTGGTCGGTACGTAAAATTTTATTTTGGCGAGAATTTCAGGATTGTCAATGCAATTATTAATGATTTTATTTAATAGTACAAGATCAGAGATGATTCGCCTATCGGACAGCGTAATTAAGTTGAGTTGTTTAATCAAAAGGACATAGTTAATATTTTTAATTGGAATATTCAGCTTAAAGTTAATAAATCTTAGGAATTTGTGCTGTACCCTTTCTATATTGTCGTAATGTATTTTATACAATGGGGACCAAATGGGCGAATTATACTCTACTTGGCTTCTTACTAAAGAAGTGTATAATATTTTCAAACACTCTAGTGACTTAAAATCACTTGCTGTTCTGCATATAAAACCAAGCATTTTTATAGCTCTATTTGTTATTTCATTTACGTGTAGAGTAAATGTTAACTTTTCATCAAATATAACACCCTATATTTAATATTGACACCAGTCCCTGATCTGAGCGACTAGTGTCAATATTAAATATAAGTTGTTTTAATGGTTTGTTTAGTTTGTACCCAGTTAGAAGTAAGTTTGTAGGAATCTATAAGTATATACAAAAATCAAAATACGTTTGCTTGGAGATATGTGAATACATGAGATATCTATGTATTTCCATATTAAGCATAGGAAATGTTTGAAACTTTCAAAATATCTTCTTTAAAAACCCTCGCGAAGGTTTCTGGGTTATTACAACCACATGATAACACATCTGAAAAGTTTTTTTAATCATAACAAAAATTTTCTAAAACTCACAAATGTAATTATCTAAACAGAAAGAGATAAATGCACAACGTATGTCGTTTCCTTTTTACTAACAATCTAATTATCTTTCTTCTGTTTGCTTTTAGCCCCTCCCATTCTAGATTCCAGCCCTCCCATTGGTCCTATGTAAACGTTCCTTATTTGAAATTAGTTTTGACATTTGGGAACGAAATTTCTGGACAATTTCGTTTTTATTGCAATATAATTGAATTATTTTTATTGGTGAGAAATTTATGGGATTGTAAAACGCAGCAGATATATTGTTTTTTTTTACATTAGCTCCGCACAGGAGGCCCTGAGGAAAATAAATTTACTTCATGTACCTATGTCATGTTTGGAGTTGCTGTGTGGAGGATCTTTTTATGAGAGAAAGAGAGGAAGTTCTTGGAAGGAAAAAGCTGTAAGGTTTTGGTAGGAATTCGGGTGTCAATGTGTCCAGGAGTGACGGACGTATGAATCCATCCCTCCCACTGCTGTGCAAGGCGATGCCGCGATGGGTCGAGATATTCCTGATTCCAGATCCGGCCTGCCACGCAGTCGGTGGTCAAACGCATTTGCCACCAAGACCTAAACCTTACTCCATGAACCTGGGTACCATTGCTACATCACCAAACTTAGCGCACCCTTGGCGTGACCTATGACAGAGGTTTTTTTTACATGAGCTCCACATAGGAGGCCTCAGGGAAATTATTTTTTCCATCTTTGGGGATGCTGGGTGGATGTTTTTTTTAGGGAAAAGAAGGAGTGGAGAGTTCTGGGAAGGAAATGGGTTTAAGGGGTGGGTAGGAATCCGGGGTTCAGTGTGTCCAGGCCCCCTAGCATGGTCGATCGATATAGGTTTTATCGAAAATGTCGGTAACTTGAAATCGCTCCCGAGCACGACTGCAGGCCACTAACGAAGAAATAACAGTTCACGTCAAATAAATTAGGAACCCTTAGTCGTTGTGAACTGTTGCTTGTTCGTTAGCGGCCTGCAGTCGCGCTCGGGAGCGATGACAAGTTACCGACATTTTTGATAAAACCTATATCGATCGACCATGCTAGGACCCCTGGTCGTCCACCTTCAAGACCTATAGACAAAGATCACCCTATGAACCCGGGCACCCCTGCTAAATCACCAAACGTACCGAACCACTTGTGGTGACCTATGGCAGAGGTGTTGGCTATCCAATAAAGGTTCCCGGGGCGGCAGTACGCATTCCCGCCTCCCAAATTGTTGGAAGGCGGGAATACGTACAGAATGGGTGGCAGAGGTGTTGTTTATCCAATAAATGGTTCCCTGGGTGGCGGCACCCATACCCGCCTTTCAAACATATATTAGATGTTTCGAAATTATAAGAAATTGAATATTCCATTAATTTTTCTTTTCTTGAACACAATTTCCTCTGAGATAGAAAGAGAAAGGAATGACAGGAGCTCCTTGTTTCAATTACATTCCTACATACATACATTGTTTCTAACATAGTTTTTCTGTTATTTCAACTATTATGTGCAATAATAGATATAGGAGTCGGGAGTCCGCACAACTGTTTTATAGATGTTTTTTTATCGCACAAGAGTCACAACTGCCCTTAACGTCTGGAGCCAGTGAGACTATAGCATCCCCAATTGGAGTATGTTGTGAGGTTAAAGATATGTGAGGAGTAGAAGATGGGAAAGACGAGGGTGGGGACGTACCTGATAGATTCTCCCATCTTAACAGACGGATTGCAATCTTTAGAGCACAGTCGTCGGGTGGGAATGCTATCCATGTTCTACCGGTATTACAATGGAAGATGCTCCGAGTAACTAGCGTCATTGATCCCTTCAGCACCGGTGCATAGTCGGGAAACACGCCAAACGCATGCCCCAACATTTGTCACGTAAGAACGGGTCGTTTCTTCAACTCGTTCTTGTGTTCAACAGCTCGGCTGTGGAATGATTTGCCGGCCTCTGTGTTTGATCATACCTACAACATGGGTCTCTTCAAGACCAATGTTCATTCCTTCCTCTCCTCAAAAAGACCCTCCCCACAGCATCTCAGATGACACAGGCCCTGAGGGAAACTATTTTCCTCAGGGCCTCCTGTGTGGAGTTAATGTAAAAAAAAGTGCTCGTGACAAAACACGGCAAAATTAATTTCTATCAACGTTTTGATTATGAAATGTATGGTCTTTCACTATGGCGATACTGAAAGTATCCTCAACTCTGGATTGTGCCACAAAATAGGTAGATATTAAGGTTCTCGGCTAGCGATCCGAAAGTCGCAGGTTCAAATTCCGGGGTGCGCAAATAAATTCTATTAGATTGATTTGTGTTATTTCACAATATAATAATATAAGAATCCTTCTTACCCTTGGTCACGCCATAACTTCAGAACGACTTCATCTATTCATTCATCTTTTTTTTAAAGTTTTCTAATACTTTGTAGAAGGTTCTTACGCAAAGAAAATGGCGCAGAAAATTGAATAATTTCAGAAAACGACCTTTCTTCGCATGTTTGACAGTTCACGCGTTTAATGAAATTCAATTTAGCAGGCAGCTGTTTTTTTTTTGTATTAAAAGAATTGTCTATGGATTTTTTAAATTATAGATATTTTAAATAGGCACCTACCTATGTTGACCGGTGAGTGGTTGAGTGGGCATAACGCTCGGATCCCATCCGGGAGTCGCGTGTTCAATTCCTCGGCAGGCTAAGTCCTCCATCACAACGCAAGCAACATTTTCGGCTTTCTGTGGTGGTAGTAGAAGATTTTCAAACATTCTTGGGCTATTCGTAACCCGGGAACGTTTGTCTTTCTTTTAAAAACAAAAATTTAAAAAAATGTTAATAGGTAGGTACCAAATTTGATTGATTGTTCTTATACTTAAGGGGGTATTTACCAGAGAAAACCAGAAATATGTCATTTTCAAATCAGATTTTAGACGTATTGACTCTTTTCCACAAAAAATTATAAATGGATTTCAAAAGATTGTTCTTTTATCTAGCATTCGCATGTAATAAATTTTGAGAATTTTTTAAAATTTTTAGTATAATAAGGTTATTCCATAGGTCGTTGGCAGATTTGTTAAATTTTCAAAAAAGTTTTTGTATTATACCACACCCATTTCAAATAATATAATCATGCATTAAAATAAATCAATACATTATCTAGCAAACGCATGTTTTAGAATTTTAATTTTAGTTTCAATAAAATAATTAAAAAATATTTACGTACATGTATTTCTTGACGAAAATTGGTCCATTTGTGTATTTATTTGCGCACTTACAAACTAATATATTTCAGATTTTTTTAACATTCTTATTAAATTTAGACATTATTGAAAAATGATAAATACTTATATAATCAAAAAAATAATTGCAAAAAGTACATTATTTTAATAGTTTTATCATCACGCCTTTCAGCACTTTTGGATGAAGGTATATAAATTGAAGCTAATTTGGATTGAAATAAATTCGATATTGAGTTATAATTTTAAAAAGCTGATACGGAGAATACTTAATCTTTCTCATTGTAACCGCCCTGCACGATCGTAAGAACAACTTTCGACGAAATGTGGATTATCGTCCGCTGGCTGGTTAAACGCTCTTAATAGGTAATAGATACAAAAATGAATGTTTGTAATATAAGAAAAATGAAAATTTTAATAAAAAATTTGTAATAGGTGGCACGCGAGCTGTTTGAAAACTGAATGTAGTGTGTGTGGAGGGGAGCTTAGGATAATTCCTGTAGATGTATGTGCTTTTCTCTTTTGCTCGTTTCCGTTACATCGAGTTTCAAATCCAGAAATCCACGTGCCAAAGAAGTTTACACTTCAAAAAAACTTCCTATTAATATTATAAAGTTTGTATGTGTGGATGTTTGTTACTCTTTCACGCAAAAACTACTGAATGGACTTTAAAAATTCTTTCACTAATAGAAAGCTACATTAAAATAGGCTTTATATATTGGTTAGCTCTGGCGTTATGAAATTATTTATCATACGTTTTCTGTTTCTATCAAAATCGAGTTGTTGCAAACGTCAGACGAAAAGCAAAACAAACGGTTGCCGTGGAAACGATGTTGATGTCGTAGTTAATATCTATCTCTAAAAATGAATCGCTGCAATGTGTGTGGGCGCATAACTTCCGAACGATTGCACCAAATTGGATAGGTAATTCTTTGTTTTTGTAAAACTACTGGTGAGCTCTGGCATTATGAAATTTGTATAAAAATTGCGACAGGTGGCACGCGAGCAATTTGAAAACCGAATGTACAGGAAATTAATGAGGGTGGAGGGGGGAGAGGGGGGGCAGAGTGGGAACCCACCTAATACCATGCGAGCGAAGCTGCGGGAAAAATTAGTAGATAATAATATAATATCTAATACTAGCTGAAGTCCCCGGCGATGCCCGGTTTTCGAAATCAAATTTAGACAGTGATTTTCCTCTTCGTTTGAAGGTCACACGTGCAAAATCTCATCGACCTCGGCATAAAACTGTAGATTTGCATTCAAATCAAATCCTTGGCTTGCCAGCCCGCTCGTCCACCACATAAAGACATTCTCCTTTATCATATCATTACATATAGACTGGGAGGCGAGATAGGTAAACCCTACGTTATCGAGTACACGGATGAAACTACTTTGTAGTGATAATGGACATCTAGAAAACCTTAAAAAAGCTGGTCTGCCGGTGCGGCTAAGGAGGTTAAACAATCAGTTTCCTCACACAGTCGTGGGAAAGTGGTGGGTCCCCTCCAATGGTCTGCCGGTGCGCCTCTTGGCAGGAGCCGCGCAGTCATGGAAACAGCGATTTTTTTCGAAAAAATTACGTCATCGAGTACACGAACGGGAATGGTCTCATATGATAAAGGTCGATTAGAAAATGAGAAAAAAGCAGGTCTGCCAACCGGCAGCCTGGCACGTTCGCAGGCAGCCGGCGTCAAAGTGGGGTAAAAAATAGTAAATTTTACGTCATCGAGTACACGAATGAAACCAACGAATAACTATAGTCCAGATCATTCCATTTAAGAATTATTTGGTCTGCCGACCAGCAGCAGCAGCCTGGCAGCTTCTTGTGTACGATGTTTTAAAGTTTTTTTTTTTTATTTTTCTTAATTTTTCGTATATCTTTATTATTATTTTTATTTCACTATATTTTTAAAAACTTTGAATGCCATATTTTAAAAAAATAAGCGAAAAATATTGTGAAAAATAATTTGAGAGTTTCGAGTGTACCCATTCGTCAGGCGAGCCTTTCGACGCCAAACCACTTACGAAACCTGCCGCGGTGCCCCTCACCGCTGTCGCGTGTTCATATTTTTGTACAAATTTATAATAATAATAGTCCTTTTAAGATTGCCTAATAGTCTATAGTAGTTGGAAGTTCGAACAACCAACCCACCGTCGCCGTAAAAGCTGCGTTCGTCCGAAAAACGACAGAAATTTCCGAACCCCGTCAGTTTCATATCGGTTTCGCTTGCCCTGCTGCATCGATTGCATCGAATACAAGTTCGAAACTAACAAAAACCTATAGTCCAGATCATCCCATTTATGACTTTCTTGGTTTGCCGACCATCAACCTTCCAGTTTTTTGTGTACGATCTTTTAAAGTTTTAAATTTTTTTAAATTTAAAATCGATATTTTTAATATCTTTATTATTATTTTTATTTCAATATGGTTGGCAGACCTGCTTTTTTCTCATTTTCTAATCGACCTTTATCATATGAGACCATTCCCGTTCGTGTACTCGATGACGTAATTTTTTCGAAAAAAATCGCTGACTATTTCCATGACTGCGCGGCTCCTGCCAAGAGGCGCACCGGCAGACCAGCTTTTTTAAGGTTTTCTAGATGTCCATTATCACTACAAAGTAGTTTCATCCGTGTACTCGATGACGTAGGGTTTACCTATCTCGCCTCCCAGTCTAATAGTATAAAATGAAGTCGCTCAAAATGTATGTGCACTTAGATCTTTTAACCTACGCAACGGATTTTCATACGGTATTCCCCAATAGATAGAGTGATTCAAGAGGAAGGTTTATATGTATAAAACATGCTTATTATAGTAGAGAAAAGTCGAGAAATTTAAATATTCAATTCAAGCAGCGGGCAGCTGGCAAGCGGGTGGTATGAATTTTATAGAGGTTGGGTAATGGCGTTGTGTTTCATTAGCCACAGCAACGTGTGGCCGGGTCTGCTAGTATATTATATATTTCAACCAATTTACACGTCACCTTGACAAATAATTATATACCTAAACCTTCCTCATGAATCACTCTTATCTAGTTTTTGAGTTTGTCGCGAACAGACAGACAGACGCGGCGAAGGACTTTAATTTATAATACGTAGAGATTAATAAAGAAATAATATAGAACATTTTTACCACCCAAACAGTGGCAAATTCCAAAATCAGCTAAATTTCAATAGGTAAATTTATCTACACATGTAACTCCAAAATAGATACGTTAAATCGGTAAAATCGGCGCCAGTATAAATCACAAGTCAATTCAGTCGAAACAAGTAAAAAAAAAAACAGGACAAAAACTTGTTAAAAAAATGACGTTTGGGGCAGTCATATGGGTTTGCCCTCGCCCCATGTGGTAGCTATCAATGTTATGTTAATAGGAACACTGTCTTATTGTACTTGTTTATTATTTAATAACCTCGGGCACAAACCCTTGAAAAATCATGGGATATTATTTTTTTTATTTTTTTTATTACATTAAGTCCACACAGGAGGCCCTGAGGAAAATAATTTCCCTCAGGGCCTATGTCATCTGGGATGCTGTGAACTGTGGATGAGAGGAAGGAATGAACATTGGTCTTAAAGAGACCCATATTGTAGGAAGGAGGAAACACAGAGGCCGGCAAATCATTCCACAGCCGAACTGTTGAACACAAGAACGAGTCGAAGATACGACCCGTTCTCATGTGACAAATGTCAACCGTGTACAAATGTTGGGCACGCGTTTTTCGTGTTTCCCGACTATGCACCGGTGCCGAAGGGATCAATGGCGTTAGTTCCTCGGAGCATCTTCCATTGTAATACCGGCAAAACAAGGATAGCATTCCCACCCGACGCCTGTGCTCTAAAGATTGCAATCCGTCTGTTAAGATGGGAGAATCTATCAAACGGACCGCCCGTTTCTGCACAGAATCGAGGGTATTTTTCAGGTATTTTGGAGCCCCAGAGCAGAGGTGGCTGCCAAATTCAACCATGGGGCACACTTGTGATTTGTACAGGGTTAGCAGTTGTGTACTATTAAAGTATCTGCGGGCCCTGTACAGTACGCCCAGTTTTTAGGAGATTATGATTGCAGTATTTGTTAAGCTGAAAGTAGGTATTTATAACAATTTTTTCAATTAAGTGAAAATTTCTTTAGCACCCTTGTGATTTGAAAACTGATGAAACGAAAAAGCGACACAAAAAAAGACCAACATATTATATTATTCTATAGGATTTATCCTGCGAAAGAATGTGATTGAACAATCAGTCTTCTCTTTGTGCGGTGCTTTGTAGTCTCCCCACTCTTGTTTACTTTGGTTTTGTAAAGGTTTCACTTCTACCGCGTGTGAACTGCACACTTTTTACGTTAAGTCATCTTTCGGGATACTGTGTGGAAGGTCTTTTTAAGGAAATGAAGTAGAGAGAGTTCTGGGAGTAAAACAGGTATGAGGGTTGGTTGGGAAACTGGGGTTCAAGGTGTCCAGGAGTGACAGACACATCCGTCGTCAAGACATAGACAAACCTCACCACATGAACCCGGACATCCCTGCTAAGTCACCATACGTTTCTAACCTTTTGGAGTGATTATGGCAGAGATGTTGGTTACCCAAGTATGGTTCCCGGAGCGGAAGTACATTTCCTTCAATAAGGCCTATATCATCTTTGAGGATGCTGTGTGGAGGGTCTTTTTAGGGAAAGGAAGGAGAGGAAGTTCTGGGAATAATACAGAATAAGGTGAGGTGGGTAGGAATCTGGGTGCCAATGTGTCCAGGAGTGTCGGACATATGAATCCACCCCCTCCATGCACTGCGGTGCAAAGCGACGTTCTGAGAGAGTCCTACTGGAGAGGTCAAAAAGTGTCTCTCAATCAATCATTCGATCTGGCCCGCCACGCAGTTGGCGGTCAAACGCATCCGCCGCCAAGACCTAGACAAACCTCACCCCATGAACCCGGGCACCCTTGTTAAGTCAACGGGTGTAGCGAAGCACTTAGGGTGACCTATGACACGGGTGATGGTAATCCAATAAATGATTCCCGGAGCGGCGGTACCTATAACCGTCTCACAAATTAAAAATAATAAGCGAATAATTTGTAAATAATTAGAATTAAACGGTTTTAGTGATTTGTTTTGAAAATTATTTGATTTTTTTAGTACTGCTTTAACCATTGTAGTTTTTTTTTTTTTTCAAAGAGTAGATACTAACCTACCGTACAAGTGTCCCAACTGCTCTCAACCATCTTTAGACAGTGATACTATGGCATCACCAATTGGGATATGTTGTGATGCTGAACAAAGTTGTGAAGGGAAGGAGATCGGAAAGAGCAAGGTGAGGAAGTACCTGGACATTTTTTTTTATAATTTTCGCTATATAGCTCATTATTTTCTAATCTTATCTTATAATCCATGTAAAGTAAATAAAATAATTAAAAAAAAAAGTATTTGAGCAACGTTTATTTACCTATGAACTGATTTATTCTAATGTAAAATATGTGAATGGTAGAAGTAGTCGGGGACGCCCGAAGAAGTCATGGCACGATCAAGTGAATCAGGTACTTGAGTCGAACCATGTCAATTTTTGTTGTTGTTTTGTGACAACTCACAAGCACACCTCTCTCTCTCTGTACAGTGCAAAGACAGGGGAACTATGTCGCCCCACGGTTGGGCAGCGTTGTGAGGCGGGTTAAGATAGGGGCTGTAGGAAGGGATTTATTACTGCGGGTTTTGAAGAGGCCCAAATTATATAGATGCCGGTAGCTCGTTCCACATTCGAGCCGACTTACAAAAGAACGAGTCGAAAAAACGACCCGTTCTTATGAAGCCTCAACTGTTGTGAATGGGTGTTCCGCTCATGTGCGTCCAATTTCAGGTGCACCGGGATCAATGCTGCTGGCACCTTAGCGCAGACTCCATACCTGTAAAACAGACGCTGTGCATTAGAGATGTCAATCAGTCTGTTCATTTGTCAATCAGACAGACCACTCTACTTTGTACAGAATCAAGTATTTTGGGGCTCTAGCCTAGAGGTGGCTCCCAAATTCAATCATTGTTGGGCGTAGAATCTGCTAGTACTGTACAATTTGGGAAGATTGCATTGATATTTGGGAGGCGGTTATGGGTACCGCCGCCCTTGGAACCATTTATTGGATAACCAACCCCTCTGCCATATGTCACTCCAAGTGGATGATGACTTAGCAAGTGTGCCCGGGTTCATGGGGTGAGGTTTGACCAAGTCTCGGTGGCGGATGCGTCTGCCCACCTGCTGCGTGGCGGGCCGGATCGAGAGAGACTAATTGAGGGAGACCTTTTGACCCATCGCCTTGCACCGCAGTTCATACGTCCGTCACTCCTGGACACGCTGACCCCAGATTCCTACCCACCCATAATACCTTTTTCCATCCTCTACCCCTCATATCTTCCATTCCTTTGTTTCCCTAAAAAGACCCTCCACGCAGCATCTCTAAAGATGACAAAGGCCCCGAGGTAAATTGTTTTCCTCAGGGCCTTCTGTGTGGAGCTAATGAAAAGAAAAGCAGTGTGTGCCAAGACCGAATTATTTGGCGGTCCGTCCTCTCTGCCTACCCCTACAGAAAACGGGCATGATAGTTAGTTAGTTAGATTTATTGTAATTTTTTTCTTCCAGTTAAAAAAAATCTGTTATCTGATATACAACAAGTGGTTAGACTGTCTGGTGCCATTGTCTGCAACTCCATCCAATACTAAATTCACCTACTGGCTACAAAAAAGTAGCCTATTTATAGCATATCTATAAACAACACTAAAGCGCAGCATTCACATACGAACATGCTCGGCGAATCTGTGCGCCCGGCGTGCTCGGCGAACATATCCATACCTACGTATGTATCTCATAATACCGGTCCGAGGCAATTAACCTTTAGATCAGCAACTTTGTCAGCTAAAGGCAGACTAATAGAACCTAAACAAAAGCCAAATACTAAGTTTGGAGATCGTGCTTTCGGAGTATCTGGGCCTAAGGCTTGGAATAGACTCCCTCCGGAATTAAGATGCATAATAAGCCCAACAAAGTTTAGGTCCAAACTAAAAACCTACCTTTTTGGGCTCTCACACCCTTAATTTAAATATACCTATCTGAGAGTATCACACTTGTATTGCCTATGATATGTCTTAATCGCACTTTTCTTACTGAATTAAAATTACTCGGGTCCTTACACATCAATCTGTCTCTTGACGAATCACATTTAGGAAGATCAAATCCTTATAGGTACTACTGCACAACCCACCATTAAATGTTGCTTTACTTTTCAAAATATACTCATCAAAGAATACATTACATATTAATATTAAAATATTTTTCAGATTAAATAATATGTGTTCACAATTATGTCATCTTTAAATTTCTTTAAATTAACAATATGCAGTGTTAATTTCAGGTCCCAGGTAAGTAGGGTCCTGTTTTCATTAATTTTTAGGCAGCATCGCGTTCATTAGTCAAAATATTGTACATATATTTTCGTATCGGTGATCAATGAACCGGTGCATGCAATTTTTAGCCCTAAGTTGTTTTTAATTGTTTGTCGAGCTTGTAGTTTTTTTAGATTTTAGAAATGTATTATAAGTTTGTACAGTGCCGTTGAGGTGATTTTTCACAAAAACGGCGCTATATAAATCATCCAAGTATTATTATTATTATTTACGTGTATTCCTGCGATGGACAGATCAGTCACGAGCCAATCCGTGTGTGAACGTACGCATCGGATATGCTCGCAGAGCTTCCATGACGGTTAATCCATCGACGGTTGGTCCCCCGGCATATTTATATGTTTAGGGAAAATACGGTATACATATTTATACAAAATATAACGAAGTAACTCCGAAGAGGTGTACGGAGAGGATATATCGCCGAATAACAAAAGAGTTTAAAACAAATTTTCATCCAGATACATCAAGGATGAAACTTCTTTTAATTTTTTAATGAGAATACTTCACAAGAGTCCCAGTGCTCCCGTCTAGAGTCAGTGAGATTATATTATTATATTATTATTATTATCCCCAATTGGGATATGTTGTGAGGCTGAAGGTAGTGGGGATGGGAAGGAGATAGGGAAGAGGAAGGTGGGGAAGTAGCTGGCTATTCAGATCAGGTCACCAAACACGGCTAAAACCATTTCAAGCAACGTTTCAATTCTGAATAGTGGTCTTACACTAGGGCGATACTGAGAGTATCTTTTACTCTGGAACGTGCCGCAAATACAGGTACTATATATTATTTTAAATGAGTAAATTGTGAATAACGCAAATAAAATTTATTTGCCACGCGAGTCAAGAGCCTAACCGCTGGACTATGCCTCATATAGAGAATACCTCACAAAAGTCCCCAGCTGCTCCCGTCCAGAGCCAGTGAGATTATGGCATCCCCAATTGGGGTACGTTGTGAGGCTGAAGGTAGTGGGCAAGGAAATAGATGGGGGAGAGGAAGTTGGGTAAGTACTTTGCACTTCAGATGTGATCATCAAAGACGGCTAAAGTCGTTCCTGAATGGGTCTTACACCAGGGAGTTACTGAGAGTGTCTTCTGCTCTGGAACAAGCCACAAATATCTATCTCTTATATATAAAAATGAATTGCTGTATAATAATAACTTTCGACCGAGTGCACCAAATTGGATAAAAAAATTTTGTGTGTTTGTTATTGTCAGGACAAGGTTTTTTATAAAACTTCCGGTGAGCTCTGGCATAATGAAATTTGTATAAAAAATTGCTATTGGTGGCACGCGAGGAAGCGGCTATTGCTGTGGAAAGCGGGAGGGAGGGAGAGATGGGGGAGGGGAACCAAGGAGGGGGAGGGGAACCTGGGAGGAGGGAAGGGGACCTGGGAGCCGGGAGGGGAACTCGGGAGGGGGTGGAGGAGTGGAGTGGGGAGAAGGAAGGTGGAGGTGACGGAGTGGGAATGGGAGAAAAAAGGGGAGGCGGAAGGGGAATGGGAAAGGACACTCAGTGTAGTGAACGTATGTCTTGCAGTATGAAAGAGACATGCGTGTATGAGTGAGACAGCATGCGGAACGTATAAAAGGCGTGAATGTTGTCTATTCGTCCTCTCTTTGCATTTAGGCTTCCTACGAAGCACCTCTGTACGACCTCGGAATAAACAGTAATAGTCTACCCACGTATTATTATTGCAATCCCACTGAGATCACCATCAAGAGAAATCTGGATCCACAACAAGGAGTCCAGAAGTAATGTATATAACCGGCCACGGTCATTACACTCAGGGAGAAACAATTTATTTATTAAATGGCATAGCAACTCATGCCGGGACCAGCTAGTACAAATATAAAAAAAACGTGTCACTGTGTTAGTGGTTGCACTCCTCCGAAACGGCTCAACCGATTATTATGATTTTATTATGTATATTTGGTAGGTATGAGAATAGGTCGTAAAGTTTATTCCACACCGGTAGATGATTAGGGTGTCCCTAACCACTAACCACAATAAAAAAAAATATATATATCAATTTTTTTTATTTGTCATCAAAAAATACCTTTATCCCCTAACTTTTACCTCCTGCCCCCACCTTCCCTTTTTTTAATCGCAATTTTTGTATTTTTGTATGAACAAAATTAACCGTTGTTCGTATTTCAAACAGAACGATAGTTGAATGACAGATGGCGCTACGTCCACCTCATCGAACTTTCATTCACACATGCGCAAGTCATTAACGGGAAGCGTCGCGTCATTGAATTAAGATAATGTATTGTTGGTGTTTTTATTTATTTTATCGGCGGTCATCGTCTATACAGCGCTTCATTTCTCTTTCTGCCATAGATCCCATCGCCACACACTTACAATTCATCCGTTATTTTTATTTAACAACCAAAATATTCACTAGAAATAATTTATACGGCAGAACAACGTTTTCCGGGCCAGCTAGTACTATATATTATATTTAATTATTGGTGAAATAACACAAATAAATCAAACAAAATTTATATGCGCACGCCGGTTTGAAGCTGCGGCCATCAGATTGCTGGTCGACAGCCTTACCCCTCGAACACGGAGGCCATGTCCGTATGTGAATGTTGCGCTATAGCTAGGCTGGTCCTACCGAAATACATATTACAATAACTCCTCTATATTGTTACTCTGAGAATAACTCCCACAGTTTGGGACGGAGAGAGGTGCAGAACATTTTTTTTACTAATGCGTTCTTAAAGATGTTCACGTTTGCGTGAGAACAATCCAGTAATTAAAAAAACTCAATTATTTCACATATACTCGTAGATAGTAAGATACTAAAATATTAAATTGTAATTAACTCACTCAAGTTTAGAATAAATTTTTCAATATTACGTTTTTTTCAAATTATTTAGGTACATAGTTCAGTTGTTAGTTGTTACCTTTCACTCGAATATTGTCATTTATATTTGTTATTAAATCTTATTTTGCATTTTAGCAATTTTAACAAATCTTATTTTGCAATTTGGGAGGCGGGAATGGGTACCGCCGCCCCGGGGACCTTTATTGGATAACCAACACCTCTGCCATAGGTCACCCCAAGTGGTTCGCTGCATTTGGTGATTTAGCAGGGGTGCCCGGGCTCATGGGATGAGGTTTGTCTAGGTCTTGGAGGTGGATGACCAGGACACACTGAAGCCCAGATTCCTACCCACCCCTTAAACCCTATTCCTTCTCAGAACTCTCCTCTCCTTCCTTTCCCTGAAAAAACCCTCCACACAGCATCCCCAAAGATGACATAGGCCCTCAGGGAAATTATTTTCCTCAGGGCCTCCTATGTGGAACTCATGTAAAAAAAAATATATATATTTGACTTGCTTGTACCCGGCATGCGTTGCTATGCCGTTCAAAGAAATAAATTAATTCTCCCTGCATGTCCTTTCCCGTGCATCCCCGTTCCCTTCCACCTTCCCCCGCCATCGTGTCTTCCCTCTCCGCAAACCACACCTCCCCTTGCCTTTCCTCCCTGCCGCTAAAATATATGAAATACACACATTTCATTTATACATTTTCAAAATGCCAGAGCTTACCATTATATACACTACAGCCTATATAATATTACTCGCTGATAATGAAACTCTCTATTGGTGAAAGAATTTACTTGGAATATTATACATATAAGAAAGATAAAGTATTCGAAAGATAATATTTACAATTTTAGTATTACAGACATGGGGGCTCCATCGAAGCCAGAGTAAAGTTAGTCTCCCAAAAACTAAGCGTACATACTGTACAGGACCCGCAGATACTGCACATTGTACACAACTGCTATCCCACAAATCACAAGTGCGCCCCACGGTTGAATTTGGCAGCCATCTCTGGTCTGGAGCTCTAAAATAGCTGAAAAATACCCACGACTCTGAGCAGAAATGTGCGGTCCGTTAGATAGATTCTCCAATCTTAACATATAGATTGGAGGCTTTAGAGCACAGGCGTCGGGTGGGAATGCTGTCCTTATTCTACCGGTATTACAATGGAAGATGCTCCGAAGAACTAGCGTCATTGATCCCTTCAGCACCGGTGCATAGTCGGGAAACACGCCAAACGCGTGCCCAACATTTGTGCATGGTTGACATTAGTCGCAAGAGAACGGACGACTCGTTGTTGAGTTCAACAGCTCGGTTGTGGAACGATTTTCTTGTCTTCTACGACTCGTTCTTGAGTTCAACAGCTCGGCTGTGGAACGATTTGCCGGCCTCTTTGTTTCCTCCCTCCTACAACATGGATCTCTTCAAGATGTTCACTCCTTCCTTTCCTCAAAAAGACCCTCCACACAGCATCTTCAAAGATGACATAGGCCCTGAGAGAAATTATTTTTCTTAAGTATTAAGAAATTAATTTGAGTAAAAAATGTAAATGAAATTTTTGTCTCCGGTGACATTTTTGATGTTTTTTTTTTTCTAAAAAAACATAAAAAAATTGTTGGTGTGGGACAGTTGGAGGTGGGGTAAGGGGTTGGTCGGATACTCTTCCGAGTGACCAGTGACCACATGCGGAAGAATTTTTTTTTGTTTGATTTTGAAGAAAAAAATTAAGAAATAAAAAAGTCATCAAAAAAAGGCACCGGAGACCAAAATTTCATTTACATTTTTTACTCCAAATAATGTCAGGAATCACTGGTTAAAGTAAGTCAAGTACGTCCCTTAACACCCTGTATATATTCTAAAAGGGAATTAAATTCTTTACAACTTCTTACTAAAAATTTCTTTGAGTGATGAATATTTTAGACGATATGAAGAATGTTTGATGGAAAATGTGTAGAAAATGATTTTTTTCGAAAATATCTACATTTCTGGGGTGTTTAACTCAAAAATGGCTGTGATTTAGAAAATTACATATAGAAAAAAAGTTGTAGATAATTTACTGAGCTTTAAATTAAACTTACTGAGCTTTAAGAAGAGTAGCAAATGGATGGATGAAATACTGGTCTTTGAAAGAAGTCTTGAAATCTAAGGAGCTAAGTATGCAAATAAAAAGGAAAGTCTTCAACACGTGTATACTTCCAGTCATCACCTATGGATGTGAAACTTGGGCACTCACCAAACGCCACAGAGAAAAGTTGGAACGCTGCCAGAGAGCCATGGAGAGAAGTTTGACAGGAACAAGGAAACAGGACAGAGTGAGAGGTATCACAATAAGGGAGAAAACTAAAGTTGCCGATGTAGTTACCCGAATAGACCAACAAAAGTGGAGATGGACAGGACACATCATACGCGATCCACAAGAGAAATGGTGCAAAAATGTCACTGACTGGTATCCCAGAGATGGCAAGAGAAGTAGAGGACGTCAACACATGAGATGGGAAGATGACCTAAAACTCACTGCTGGATATCAATGGAGAAGAGTAGCGCGTGACAGGTCCCAATGGAAAATGTTAGAGGAGGCCTATGCCAAGAGGCAAACTGAGCTTCGGGATATACTATAACAAATAAGATCATGTCTAATACATACCTAACAGAAGTCCAGAATAAAAAGGCTTATTATTATTATTATTATTAAATTAAACCTAAAAAAATTCCCCTGCAACGCACCATTTTTGAGATACAAGCGGAAACCTGAAAATTGGGACCGTTCCCCCCCCCTCCCCTAGCTCAACACCTAGACGTCAGGACTTTTAGTATGTTCACACCCCAAGCACCCTGAACAAGTTTCTGAAGGAATCGCTTAGGTCCCTGCTCACGCGCTCTACACCTCCTTTTGGACCATTCATTGACTGGACTATTAGCATTATTTTGAAAACGTTTGCGACCCCTGATATGTTCGAACTAGATACATTTACTTTAGGATAGACTTGAGAAGGCGGCTTTAGATAGAGATATTTCAAGTCCACAGCACTTGAAAACTGACGTTAGCAAAAGGTACGCCCTGTACAAGAGGATTTTATTTTAAACTAGCTGGTTCCCGGCATGCGTTGCTATGCCATTAATAAATGAATTGTTTCTCCCTGCGTGTTCTTTCCCATTCGTCCCGTTCCCCTTCCGCCCCTCTTTCCTCTCCCGCGTCCCCTTCCCCTCTCGCGTTCCCACTCCGCCTCCTCCACCTTCCCTCTCCCCACTCCACTCCCCCTCTTCCCGCGAACTCCCCTCCCGAGTTCCCCTCCCCAGGACACCCTCCCCCGTCCCGCGAACCCCCTACCCGAGGTTCCCACAAATTTCATAATGCCAGAGCTCACCAGTAGTTTTATACAAACCATGTATAAAACTACTAACGAAGAAAAAAGAACTATCCAATTTGGGGCAGTCAATAGATAGACAGATAGATAGATAGATAGATCGATAGATAGATAGATCGATAGATAGATAGATAGATAGATAGAAAGCTAGATAGATAGCTAGATAGATAGATAGATAGACAGATAGATAGATAGATCGATAGATAGATAGATAGATAGATAGATAGATAGATAGATAGATAGATAGCTAGATAGATAGATAGATAGACAGATAGATAGATAGATAGATAGATCGATAGATAGATAGATAGATAGATAGATAGATAGATAGATAGCATTAGCACTGTTGTGATTTGAAATTCGGATGAAACATCAAACATCAAAGCATCAAACTGCGCTCATTGATACATGCACTCTGATTATGATGTCACTTTTCAAGGCTCCTATTGGTTGAGATATGAATAACGGAAATGACGCTAGGTCTGCGCTCATTGGTCGCTTTGATTATGACCTCAGTTTTCAAGGGTCCTTTGGTTGAGAATGCTTTTGTTGAACTGCACTAGATTCAGCTTCACACAGGAGACCATCCGAAAAATATTTCCTTTTAGGGTCTTTGTCATCTTTGGGGATGCTGTGCGAGAGGTCTTTTTAGGAAAATAATGAGAAGAAAGGAGAAGGTTGATGGGGCGAGGTTTGTCCGGGTCTTGGCGGCGGACGCGTCTGCTACCAGCTGCATGGAAGTCCGGATCGGGAGAGAGTGGTTGAGGGAGTCCCTTTGACTTCTCCAGCCGTACTCTCTCAGAACATTGCCTCGCAAAACAGTGGGAGGAGGGGATTCATTCGTCCGTCACTCCTGGACATACTGAGATTTCTTTCCTTTCCCAAAAAGACCCCCGACACAGCATCCCCAAAGATGGCAAAAGTCCTGAGGGGAATTATTTTCCTCGTGGCCTCCTGTGTGGAGCTAATGTAAAAAAAGGTGAGGAAGTTCTGGGAAGAAAAAAAAGTACCAGGGGTGGGTAGGAATCTGGGGATCAGCGTATTTATTTATTGTTGTTATACGCCCGTAGGGGCTTTTACATAGATTAGAAAATAATATTTAAGATATCGAGGATTACACATACATAGAATTTATACCAAAAGTTATAAAAGTGAAAATACTTTTAAAATATACAAGTAGTTTTTAAAGAAAAAAAAAAACCACTTGTATAATCTTGTGGAAAACCGAGAAATATTTTAAACAATGTAATATTTAACAATAACATAATATAATATAAACATTACAATAACGAATCAAATCGTTAAATATATTATACCCATGTTACAATAATTTGTAGGATTCCACAGTAGTAGCGTATGCAGGAGTGACGGATATATGAATCCTTCCCTCCCACTGCGGTGAAAGGCGATGTTCTGAGAGAGTCTTGCTGGAGAGGTCAAAATATTTCTCACAACCAGTCTCTCCCGATCCGGCCTGCCACGCAGTTGGTGGTCAGATGCATCCTAAGTTTCGGACAAACCTCATCCCATGTACGCGGGCACTACTGCTAAGCCACCAAATGCAGCTTGCAACCTGGGATGACCTATAGTGTTGGTTATCCAATAACTGACGGCCGGCGTAGTCCAGCGGTAAGACGCTTGACTAGCACTCCGAAGGTCGCGGGATCGAATCCCGGCGTGGGCAAATAAATTTTATTGGTTTAATTTGTGTTATTTCACAATTTATTCATTTAAAATAATATATAGAGATATATGTTCCAGAGTGGAAGATACTTTCAGTATCGCCCTGGTGTAAGACCACCATTCAGAATTGAAACGTTGCTAGAAATGGCTTTAGCCGTGTTTTGTGACCAGATCTGAATAGTCAGGTACTTCCCCACCTTCCTCTTCCCTATCGGCTTCCCCTTCCCACTACCTTCAGCCTCACAACATACCCCAATTGGGGATGCCATAGTCCTACTGGCTCCAGACGGGAGCAGTTGGGACTCTTGTGCGGTATTCATGTAAAAAAAAAATTGGTTGCCGGGGCGGCGGTACCCATATTATATTCATTATTCATTATTATACATATTTATTTCTTATAGCAAATAAGTTACCATCGATGCTTTCTTCGCTGAAACTGGATCAACTATGCGGAATAGCACTGGTACCAGCACCATAGGTTTCACATTCAACATGACCTCTTCCTCTACTAATCTTCCATCAACATTTACTTCCCAACCTTCCTCTTGCCCATTTCCATCCTCTCCCCCTCCCTTCAACATCACAACGTACGCAAAATTGTGGATGCCATATTGTCACTAGTTCCAGGCAGTCAGGACCCTAGTGCGGTGTAAAAAAAGGTGTTATTAATTTGGTTGCTTTCAACACCTTTTTCTTAGACCTATGTACGCTCCGAGGAGAAAAATAACACGGCTTTTAAAAAGAAATTTATCAGTTTTAAGATTATCAAAATTAGGTAGATCTTACAAGTGTTCATACAAAATTAGGTAGATCTTACAAGTGTTCATACAAAATTAGGTAGATCTTACAAGTGTTCATACAAAATTAGGTAGATCTTACAAGTGTTCATACAAAATTAGGTAGATCTTACAAGTGTTCATACAAAAAATGTTTGATGCCCTTTTTATTTATTTTTAGAATAACTTAATAAGTTACACCTCAATTATTTCCGGCTTTCACCCCAAGGTGTTCTAGGCCATCATTTAAAATTACAGAAAAAGGAAAGGTGAATTTATATTTAATTTTATTTAAATGTGCAAATTTCAGATTTTTTTTGTGCATCTCAGATTAATATAATCCTATTACAATACACATATACATAACTTTAAACGCGAAAGAAGAAAAAATAAAATTGCAATAATACATATTTTAGAAATATAAAAATAAATATAAATATAAATATAAAAAAGAAATATAAATCTTGTACTATTAAATAAAATCATTAATAATTGCATTGACAATCCTGAAATTCTCGCCAAAATAAAATTTTACGTACCGACCAGAAATACGAGGCAAAGGGCTACCTTCTTCTGTGACAATTTTAAAACAAACTATGAAGCTCATACACTTATAGATTACTTACATTATTTTGGCAATAAATTTGGGAATATTGTAGACATGTTTGCAGATTCCATATTAGTTCTAAAACGAAATCTTTATAATTACTTTAATGAAATGTATGATTTTAATTTAAATTAATTTTATTTTTCATTATTATTTTAATCATTGTATATTGTGTACTACATACCTGCATAACTGTTATTATCTATCTTTGTAAAAGCCCACTAGGGCGTAAATAAATAAATTGCTCTTGAAACGTTCAAGACTAATGTTGAAAATGTCAAGGGACCTAGAGATATCATTTAGCAGCACGATATCATTTAGCAGCACCATACCTCTTGTCATGCTGTGCTGGGCCAGAACGTCTGTCCTGCCATGTGGGATGCAGAACAAGTCGTGGTGGCGACCCTGGCAGTAGTTGTTCGGTACGAACAATTTATAGCATTCTAAGAGGTATGGGCTGTCAATGTAATAGTTTATAATTTTGAAAGGTGTGACTGTTAGGGTCTCATTCCTTCTAGAATGGAGACTTTCGAAGCGCGTTTCAGATAGCAAATCTAGATGATGCATAAATCACGGGTATTCACCATGCATTCTCATACAAAGATACCTTAGATTTTGTTTTGGATTTTTCATTAGAGAAGGTATAAGACGCGGGTTCAAGTCCCGTCGGCGGCATGTATCTTTTCTCGGGAGATTTTTTCAATGTAGATGAGTGTTTCAGGCTAATAATTATTAGATACTTACTAGCTTTTGCCCCCGGCTTCGCTCGCATAGTATTAGGGGGTACTCACAGCGCCTCCTCCATCTTCCCTAGCCCCACTCCAATCCCCCCACCTCCTCTCCCCCCCCCCCCCCGCCCTCCTCTCCCCGCCCCCTCTCACCCTCTCCCCCCCACCCCTCCCCCACAAATCCCCCTCACCCCTCACCCTCCCCCTCCACCCTCCGCCCTCCCCCATCCCCCCTTCCCCCCTCCGCCCTGCCTCCACATCCTGTCCCCCCCTCACCCCCCCTCCATACCCGTTACATTCATTTTTCAAACAGCTCGCGTGCCACCTATTGCAATTTTTATATATAAATTTCATAATGCTACAGCCTGTAGCCTATTCTGATGTATGAGCTATATTATTGTAAAGTTTCATTAAAATCCATTCAGTAGTTTTTTGCGTGAAAGCGTAACAAACATACATCCATACAAACTTTCGCCTTTATAATACTAGTATGATAATACCTAATAGTATGATACAGTTGAATATGACTGAAGGGGATAGGGTCGAATTAGCCCAGTGGTTAGAGCAGAGCCCTGGCAAGGCTAAGGTCCCGGGTGCAATTCCTAGATGCGACCCTATTTTATTCTGAATTTTCTGTTCATTCGGTGTTTGACGACCTCCGTTGGTTGATCAACGTGCTCATTTGCTATGTGCACAGAGGTCGCGGGTTCGAATCTCGTCAATAATTAAAACCATTTGATAGCCTCAAATTATACTGACATATCGAGGGATAAGGCTCTCCACTAGCAATCCAGAGATCGCGTGTTCAAATTCCGGCGAGCGCAAATAAATTTTACTTAATTAATTTGTGTTATACACCACATTCAAAATAACGTAAGGTGTGTTATATTTGCCGCACATTTCAGAATGGAAGATACTCTCAGTGTCGCCATACCAAAATTGAAAGGTCGCTTTCGCCGTTTGGTGACAAGATCTGAATGGCCAGGTACTTCACCGCCTGCCTCATCCTTATTTCCTTCCCATCCATACCTTCAGCCTCGCTATCTACTCCAATTGGGATACTATAGTTTCACTGGCTCCAGGCGATTAAGGTGCCGCATCCGCGCTCAAAAAGAAGGAGATGGAGACATGTGTAATTACGAATGTTAGAGGAGGGCGCTAATAATTTAAAGCGATAAAATCGATGCGAAAATTACGAAAATATTTAATAAAACACGACTCGTTTAAAATAGAGCAAAAATCTCGTGGAAGATATCTTAAGTATAATTTAAAGAAACATTGTGATTTTTTTCACAACTGTAAGTCTTTTTTTTTTTTTTTACATTAACTCCACACAGGAGGCCCTGAGGAAAATAATTTCCCTCAGGGCCTATGTCATCTGGGATGCTGTGTGGAGGGTCTTTTTGAGGAGAGGAAGGAATGAACATTGGTCTTGAAGAGACCCATGTTCTAGGAAGGAGGAAACACAGAGGCCGGCAAATCATTCCACAGCCGAGCTGTTGAACATAAGAACGAGTCGAAGAAACGACCCGTTCTCATGTGACAAATGTCAACTGTGTACAAATGTTGGGCACGCGTTTGGCGTGTTTCCCGACTATGCACCGGTGCCGAAGGGATCAATGATGCTAGTTCCTCGGAGCATCTTCCATTGTAATACCGGTAGAACAAGGATAGCATTCCCACCCGACGCCTGTGCTCTAAAGATTGCAATCCGTCTGTTAAGATGGGAGAATCTATCAAACGGACCGCCCGTTTCTGCACAGAGTCGAGGGTATTTTTCAGGTATTTTGGAGCTCCAGACCAGAGGTGGCTGCCAAATTCAACCGTGGGGCGCACTTGCGATTTGTACAGGGTTAGCAGTTGTGTACTTTTAAAGTATCTGCGGGCCCTGTACAGTACGCCCAGTTTTTGGGAGGCTAACTTTACTCTGGCTTCGATGGAGCCCCCATACCTGAGCTGGTCACTTAGGGTTACACCAAGCAAATCAATGGAGGGCCTGTTCGCCTGCTCTTGTAAAATAACTGAAATAAACGTGTTTATAATAATTTTTGGAGCATACTTTGCCATTTTTTCTCTCGAGGGAGTTTTATATAATTTGCGTTTCGGCGTGGAACGCGTCTAGATATTATCTTCAAAAATAACTTTTTTTTTTAAAGAGCTTAAAAACTTCAAATGTTTAAGGGAGATATGTAAGAAATCGGTAGAAATTCGGGTAGCGGTGGCTTAAGAGCAGTTGGGATTCTTGTGCCGTATTCAATAAATTTAAAAAAATATATTAATTTAAATGGGAGTGATTCCCAAAGACGCAATGGCAAAACCGTAGCTTAGGGTCACTTAGCTTCTAACCGGTGAATTATTTTTTTTAAATAGTGCTGTGTGATGTGAAATTGTTTTTATACGTAATTTTTACTCCTACGTAATTTAAATGTATCATTTCAAATACTTTGTACCCACGTTTATTCGTAATACACGAATAATTGATATTGACAGACAGAAAATCCTTTAAATTGAGCAGTGGCTCTCAAACTTTCACGTCAGAAATTTTGAAAACTTGAATAATATGTGTAGGTTTGTAGGTTTTTTCACTTTTTCAACCAATTATCTTAATATATAAAACAAAGTCGGGTTAGTTACACCATTTAGAACTCAAGAACGGCGGAACCGATTTTTATATTTTTTAATTTTTTGGATTTGTCTCCGCCCCGAATAGCAGAATAGCTATTAAAACATCGGAAAATTCATGAGAAAAAAAATTATGGGAAAAAATGTTTTCCTCATACATTTTGTATGAAACGAATTCCCATGTATTGAAAGAGTTCCAAGAATATTGTGATAAATATAATATTGAATAGTGAGTGAATTCAAAAATTCAAAAACGTCAAATGTCAATGCGCTGATTGTTTTTCTTTTGTTCTTAAACATATAATGCCTCGTTTGGAGTTCGTTTGGCCGTTAAAAACAGATCCTCAAAGGCGTTCTAAGATTCAAATTCCGGTTGAAACCCTGGATTTAAAGTCAACTGACGATAATTAATATCGTCAATAATGCTTTCAATATATTCCATCTAATTGTAAATGTGAAACCTTAGAATTAGTTTCGGAATACGTGTATCTTGGTGTTACAGTAGATTGTTTTTTTAAATGGGACAAACATATAAAAAAAACCCGTAAAAGACTCAGATCGATTGCTGGCAGAATGTACACATTATTTTTTTCCTATCAATTGAAACACTTAAAATAATTTATATGTCCCTGGCAGAATCTATTATAAGATATGGATTAACAATATGGGGAATACTACTATAACCAATCTGAAACAAGTGCAAGTTGTACAAAACGCAATTGTAAAATTATTGGTCGTCCCTAATATTTTCAAACAGAGACAAAATAAACCGTTGCTGTTTCAGAGTGCCAAAATTTTACCTGTTAAGGCAATACTTTGGCACAAAATTATAATTCAGCATATATTTACCCCGCAGCATAAAGAGAAATTAGAACATAAATACAACACTAGATTCACGCGCAACGGCGGGTTAATAGTTCCGAAATTTAACAATAAGTACGGACAGAGAACGTTTGAATACATCATACCGAAGATATTTAATTTATTAACTGACACTATAAAGCAATGTAATTCTATGAATAAGGTTAAATATATGGTGAAAAATTGGCTATCGGAAAAAAAAGATTTATATTGATTTTGATATGTATGAAAAAATGTTGAATCTGTAGATATAAGATGTAAATTTAAAATTTTAAAAATGTATAAATATGTAACTAAAATATATGTAACTAAAATATAAGCACCTGTTGACAAGCCGATTCAATTGGCTTAGCAGGACTTGTTTGTTGGTTATATTATGTATTATCTATTATTTCAATAAAAAAATAAATAAAAAACTGAATGTACATTTGATCGATTAATCCGGTCTGAACCATGAATGTTTCATTATTCCCAAAATCGAAATTAGAGACATTTTTTGCTAAGTCAAATAGATCATTAATACGTGAAAAAAGTTTTCCCTTTTTTGCTGTTAACGAAATAAGCATTCGATCATATTGATCATTTGAAGTTGCTTCCGTAATCCTCAGAATTTTTAAAGAAATACAACAATTTTATCACACAAAAAGTTTAACTTTAACAATAAAATAGGTATTTCGATATTTACCAAAAATTACGTAATCCGACAATCCTTTGTTTATTAAACTATGAAAATAAGCTATTAACACAAAGACGTTACATACTTTATGCTACGTCCAGACTGAAGCGAACCTTCCAACTCCGAACTTAGTTCGGAGTTGGAAGGTTGGCCCATCGTGTGGTCGCTGCGGCCAACCCTCCAACCCCGAATTCCGTACTCCAAAATGGCGGACATGAAACAGCTGTAGCTACGCTGTATCTTTTTCAGTTGCCTACAATTATTACGTACGTATAATCATATAATTATATACACGACATGTTTTCAAACAATTGTTATACCACTCTCCGTAATAATATAGTCATTACGCGGCACGGTGTGGACAGCTGCGGCAGGCTGGTTCGTGTGAGTTGGCCGTCGGGATCGCCTCGAAGGCGATCCCGGGCCAACGCGAACTCCAACCTTCCAACTCGAACTTCCAACGCACGAACACCCCTCCACACGATCGTCCAAACGTTTGAAGTTGGAACGTTGGCCGCAGTGTGGGCTTACCATTAGACGCGGGGTAGAAATCTCAAAGTGAGAAGCCAAAGGGAAGACAATTGCACTGGTCTCGATTTCGAGTACTTTAGTACTAAACTGCCACGCGTCGAGTAAGGTCGTGTCCTACTAGTGAGTAAATTGCATTAAAAAGCGCCAAAATTCCCTCCTGTGTGATGAGAAAATGTTTCCATTACACCAGGGGTGGCCAACTTGATTAGACCCAAGATCTACAGTTCACTGACGAAACCCTGTGCAATCTACTCAGTGGCGTAGCGTGGGTTTCAGCCGCACGGGGCGGAGGAAAATGCCGCCGCCCCCTTAATTGGACACTTCAGCAGCAGATTTTCAAGCGCCTCTATCTTGCACACTAAATGTCGACAGTCGAAAATGAGACAAACGGTGAACGTATGCCTGCACCCCTCCAAAGGAAAAATACAATCATTATTATAAATCTCCCTCACACGTATAAAGAAAATGAAACGCAATTCCCGTAAGTAAGTAGAAAAGTAAGTACCTAAATCCGTAAACAACGCCATCTCTGATACTGACAAAAACAAAACACGGGCAGTTGAGCATCGATAATTGCTTCATTGTGTTTTAGCTTAATAAAAAAACTGAATTTAATTCAGCTAATAAATTAACAAAACAGTACAGTTATTGATTCTGAGGCGGTACGAAGTTCTCCGGGTCTGCTAGTTATTGATAAAGACACACTGTCTAATATTTATAATATTTTAACACGGTAATATTTTAAAACGTATGAATCTCTACATATTATAAAACAAAGTTCTCCGCTGCGTCTGTCTGTCTGTTCGCGATAAACTTAAAAACAACTGAACGGATTTTCATGTGGTTTTCACCAATAGATAGAGTGATTCAAGAGGAAGGCTTAAGCCGCCGCTACCCGAATTTCTACCGATTTCTTACATTATCTCCCTTAAACACGTTAAGTTTTATAGCTCTTAAAAAATATATTTTATTCTTGAAGATAATATCTATAAATTCCCCACGCCGAAACGCAAATTATATAAAATTCCCTCGATAGAAAAATATTGCAAAGTATGCCTCAAAAATTATTATAAACTCGTTTGTTTCAGTTATTTTACGTATGAAAAAATTCACAGTGTTTCTTTAAATGCTATCTAAGACAACCCCCGCGAGATTTTTGCTCTATTTTAAACGAGTCGTCTTTTATTAAACATTTTCACAATTTTCGCATCGATTTTGTCGCTTTAAATACTAGCGCGCTCCTCTAACATTCATAATTTCATATCTCTCCGTCTTCTTTTTTTGAGCCCGGTTGCGGCGCCTTAAGTATATAATTTGTCAAGGTTTTGTGTAAATTGGTTCAAATATATAATATATAAAGGAGAATGTCTGTATGTGGTGTATGCAAATTAACAGATGGCGGTGGTTTTAAAGGTTGGGTAAAAATCCAGTAGATGGCGTTGTGTTTCGTTAGCAACAGCAACACGTGGCCGGGTCAGCTTGTTAAACAATTAATATTGCGTTTGTAATAAAATTTTCTTAATTACTTTTAAAAAATTATAAAGGGTTTCCCTGAACAGGTCTCCCCGAGTCGGCCCGCCACCCAGCTGGTGGGCAGACGTACCTGCCACAAAGACCAGGACAAACTAACCTTACCCCATGAATCCGGACACCCCTGCTAAAGTCACCTATATGGCAGAGGTGTAGCTAATTCTGTTTTATTTTATTGTCAATAAGTATAGCACGTACCTATCGGATTTATTCTTTGGCCTCCTCACTAGGGATTCCTGTGCCGAGGCGGATCTAGGTCGTGTCTCAACATGATTTCATCATCTTCATTTTTGTTGATCTGCTCATCTTCGTAGATCCTCCATACATCATCCCCTAAGATGACATACGCCTTGAGGGAAAATATTTTCCTCAGGGCCTCGGATGCAACTGACAAGACTCCAGATACTAATATCTACAGCCTGTATGTCGGACGAATATCTATAGCTCATATGTTGAACTAATATCTACGAACTTAAGAGTGTTGACTAATATCTACAGAGCTAGAAAAGGTCGGACGAATATCTATGACGGTCCCAGTGGTGACTAATATCTACAGAGCGTAGGTTAAACTAATATCTACAAAGTGTAGTTTGGACTAATCAGCTAAATGTGTCCAATAGTCCGATAGTAGGGATTTTTACATACATACTTACATAAATTAAGTTTTTTAAACTGCATACTCAATATTACGTTATTCCAATATGCTACACATAATTGCAAATCTAACCTCTGCCAGTGCTGTAGATATTCGTCAACACTTTGGTTCTCATAGATATTAGTCAGCAGTTTGAGCTGTAGATATTCGTCAACACTTTAGTTCTCATAGATATTAGTCAACAGTTTGATCTGTAGATATTCGTCAACACTTTGGTTATCATATATATTAGTTCGATTTTTTTCAGTTTTTCTAATTCCTGTAGATATTAGTAGACGTCTATACACTCCACTCTGCGCCACAACTCTTGGGCCACGATAAATCATCATCAAACAGTATTAATTGGTTTGCATCTGTGTGGTTGAATTTAAGAATCCGACTTCCAACGCATGTCCGCCGCCGCGCCTTACCCCTCGCACCATATAAACATCCGTGTACGTGGATTTTCGGACAAAGCTACCATTGTAGTTCGGTTTCTAATTCAAGAACTCGTCACAAGATGACGCATCTTTCGCCGGCAAGACGCAAAGGGACGTTCCCTTCCTAGGTTAAGTTTTACGAATTTCTGTATCTCTCGGATTTCGAAAGATTGACGGTAATACAGTATGTGATGAATTGCATTGATCAACAGTGAAAATTAGGAAATATCGTAGCTTCCCACTTTAATTTAAAAAGAAAATATCAATTACTTATAAAACGGACACGTCTACGACATCTATCGGATTAGAGTAAAGTGAATTCATATTTACGGTAGGGATCTATAATTAGACAAAGTGAGACGAGTATTGATGAA
Source organism: Limnephilus rhombicus (assembly GCA_929108145.2). Taxonomy (NCBI): domain Eukaryota; kingdom Metazoa; phylum Arthropoda; class Insecta; order Trichoptera; family Limnephilidae; genus Limnephilus; species Limnephilus rhombicus. The sequence continues at coordinate 36,338,432 of OV815289.1, forward strand.
AGGATCACAGATGGTATCAACAAATAATCAAAGACAGGGACTCCCGGTATAATTTAGGCCGTGATATATTGACAGCCAATTGAATTACAGCAAAAACGATTAAAAACCGAGTTAGCCTATCAACGGGAAGAGGGCCGAACCCATTTTTAGAACAAAGGAACGACCTTTGTACTTAGCAATTAGTAATGTGATTAATGAGTTTGACGTTCCCACCAAACCGAGAGGTGAATAAACTCCATGGGAAGAAATAATCTGTTCAGGGACAAAAGAACGATGACCCCAAGAAATGTTATGATTAACTGGTACATTCCAGGGATCAGAAACCCTAGTTCTCGAACGCATTAAAACATATCAGGTGCGAAAAAAAAGGATACACGTAAACACGATGCAAAAGTTTAAGTGAAAGATTGCAAAGCAAGTGACGAAAACGTATTGTAAGATGTTAGGGAGATTTTCATCTATAATACGATTGTTTGTGACGACCGGAGATGATCGATTCGAGGGAAAACGTGCTAAAGGAAATGGAAATGTTGAGAAAACAATGGAAAATTATTGTTATCAATTCTAGACGGAGCTAGGATATTACGATGAAAGATTTAGGGAGGAAACGTCAAAAAAATGAGAGTTTTAAAGAATAGGCGAGGGTACATTTCAGATGTCTAGAGCGGTAACAAGTGTTAGAGAAGAAGATAGAGTGCAGTACGGAGGGGAGTGGAAAATGCTGAAAACATTGCGATAGAAAAACTCAGGAAAAGGAGTCATTTTACGTAATTAAAATGGAGTTTATAGATTAGCATAGTACGCGATTGCAGATAAAGATGAGGCATTACAATGGTTGCCGATTTCAGATGTATTTTGTTGTGATAAACAAGGAATATTCGAACATGGAAATTGTTTAGATAAGAACGATTAGCCGTTAAAAAGGTAATAAAAATTATCATGGGTCTTATGAGATATTTATATTAAAGAATTCTCATAAAAGTTAACGACACTGAAATAAAAAAGGATTTATTGCCAGGTGGGTACAAGAACTAATGTATACAGCTGTCAAGACATATGGTTTATGGGATTTTTCGTAAGAACGGGACAAAATTTGGAAGGCGTTCTCTATGAAGCAATAAAAATGACAGAAATTTAAGGGCCGAAGTGGGGGTATCTCCTATAAAAATGTTAAAAATGATATATTTATTAATAACAAATAGAAAATGATATTTTCCAAGAGGCAGCAAACATCAAAAAAACGATATGGTTATATCAGGGAAGTACGGGGAAGCGAGGGGAAAGGAGATACGACAGAGAAAAACAAAGGAAATCTTAGATTAACAGTGAATAAAATAAATACGGCTTGAAATATAAAAATCTATAGAGATATGAACAATAACGTAAGGATAAATAAGGAAATTCATGGAAAGAGTGTCGTGAATAAAAGAAAATTCGAAAAAAAAAATGGAAAATTCAAATATACGACGTAAATAGAGAAAATTCGGTTTTAAATGGAAAGGTTCATATAGAATACAGAAAAACTCGAGGAAAAATAATAAAATAAAAATGAACGATTTGCGAGAAAGACTTCGACATGAAGATATCTCTGATAGGCGAATTTGGGGACAGATTTGGAACATATGGTAGATGCCGTACGCACGGACATGTTACGGAATATATGAAAATAGAACTTTAAAATTATTAAATTCAAGCTAGTTTTGTATGAACAACAGGACAAAGGAAGTTGGGCCATTAAACATGGATCTTACTAAATCCGGATCTTGTAAGTATGGGAGTACGAGACAGAATTGAAAGTATCAAACGCAAAACGTACAAAGAGACCGCATTCGACAATAGTGGAGAGGTTTCAAGAAATTACGAGTTGATAGTAATTAGATTGGTTTATTATAGGAGATTCAGATACGATCTTTTGGACCTGAGAGGGGTATAAAGGTCTAGACAAATGCCAGTTGAGGACAGTCTACGGTCGTGGTCGAAAAGTTTGTAACTTCGCGGAACGTGACGAAACGGTGGGTGACTTAAAGTTAAAAAATTCTAAGTGATAATTATTTTGATACTTAGAAAAATTTCACATTCTATTCAGTGATCTACCGGAAAAAATACTTTGCAGTTAGAATCAGTGGAAAATAAAAATTAAAGACAACGCATTAATTACTTGTGAAAAATAAAAGTGCTCGTGATAAATACAATTTGTTTTAGTGGAAAATTCGGATTTTATAATCACTTAATATCGTGTTTTTAAACTTAGAAATTTCGCGTTTAATATTAGTGCAATAAATAACTGAAGTGATGTGATAATTTAGCGTGATGAAGTTATAATTAAATACGTGTGTTCAATCTAAGTGAAAGTGTTCTAACAAATAATAAATATTTAAATTAATTATCTTAAATAATAATAATAAAACAAAATAATATTTTATTAATACATAAAAGTTCGGAGGGATAAAAATTTAATTTAACAACAATTTACCATCTCTAAATTAATCGTGAAGTAACTATCATTTAAAGAGTTATCTAACCAACGAGTTTTGAGATAAAATACAGTTTAGAACGATAGAGTTCATACATCATTTTAATTAATTAGATTAAATGAAAAAAAAAAAAAAAAAATTGAAGTCAAAAAGATTTAATTAAATTTAGGAAAATAAAAAATTAATTTAGGAAAATCGCAGCAAGGTTACCGTGTATTTCCCGGTCGGAAAAAACCTTGGTAGGGGTAAGTCTTTTCCGTTATAAAATTTTACAGATTCCAAGGAGAAGGCGGAACGCAGCAAACATTGGTATTTGGATTAATTATTTGACCAAGATATTACTCGCTTAATATGTGATATGTAACTATATTAAAATATTATAAGTATAATAAGTATATTTTATATATTTATAAATGTATGTATATATACATATATATATGTAATTTTTGTTCCCAAGAAAAATTATAATCAAAAAAAAAAAAAAAAAAAGAAAAACACTTATATAAAAAGAGGAAAAGGGTATCGATTCCTACCTCTGAATTCATCAATAACTATTAAAAGTAGTTATGTGTGATAAATTTACAAATCAATATTTTATATTTAATCTTATGTATGTATTAATATGATTTCAGAAAATCCAGAGCATTTGAAATAAGTTATGATATTAGAAAATATTCCAATCATAATATAATTATACATATTAATATTATAAATTATTATTGAGACAAAGTATATATAAATGAATAAATATGTATACGTAATCGGGTATCAGACTAGACAATTGCGCTAAGTACATCATTATCAAACAAAGAAAAAATTTTAGAGTCATCTCACACGTCTCCGGAATGTCTAAAGTAAACATACCTCATAAGCTTGAATCTAGGTCACGAGGCCATCGAGAATGTTTACAAAGCTCAAATTGTTTACAAAATATATCGGTCACTGGGTCACTAGTTCGAATACAGAAAAAGAAAAAAAAAAATGACCTTGATTAATGGATATCGTACTTAGGTATTAACTTCTAGGAACGGGATAAAAATAATTACATTGCGCAATTATTAGGAACAAAAGGAAAAAAAATTTAAACACTATTTTTAATTTGAACGTGAAGAGGTATCTACGGATCTAAGCAATTGAAAATTAACAGATTTATTATAGCAGTTCAAAAGGGTGTATTGAAGATTTACATGAAACATTTGAAAAATCACGGGATAGTTCAAAAGGGTGTGTTGAAGATTTACATGAAACATTTGATAAATCACGGGATAGTTCAATAGGGTGTATTGAAGACTTACATGAAACAGTCGGAAAATCACGGGATAGCGAAATAAGGGGTAATGAGGATTTACATGCTTCAATTGAGAATCACGGGATAGCAAGAATTTATCAAAAGTTGAACATTGGAGGGGAGGGAAAGAAAAAAAAAATACAGTTCAACCAACAGAAGGCAGTGTTCGCTTCTGTAACAAGGACCATTAATCAAACCATAGAGATGGCGGATCTCTCAAACAAAACCGTCAACAAAACCAAACAAAAGCTTGGAGTTATGGCGAATCTCCAGAACACATCGCCAGATAAGATCTTATTATACTAGTATATATTTATATATCACACTATTCTTACGTATATATTCGGTATCAATCTGAGGATTGTGCAGAATCCGATGGGCGAGATCCGAGCTCGGGATGCGTTGCAAGTAGTTTCGCATTGCGAGTTATAAACCTTCCCAAAACGTATGTTTACATATATATCTTTTTATGTACTGTTCACTGAATGAAACGAACTCACTTACAATTAGTGCTTTAGGCCTGTCGGGTCACTCTCGTCTCATTTCTTGAACGTGGAGGGAGGATTCACGACCCGTAACTCCACACAAACCCGTGAGTATATGATTGCATATAGGACGAAACCGGTTCGCCCTAAGTAAATAGTAAACTTTGGAGGAGTAGGAATTTGGAGGTATCTGGGCTTGGAGGAAGACCTGAAGGCAGTGCATGATGGCGAAAGGAAGGTCAATTGGGACGCGATAACTTAGGTATCAATCAATTGAACCGTGCCAAAAGACTGTGCGAATTTTGGGTTGACTTCTAATCACCCTGCTTACTTGTTGGAGGCTGGAGCCAAATTTTGCCAGAAAAGAGGTTATTCTGAGTTCGTCAAATATGCAATTAACTAAGTACATTAACCTACCAAATCCATCTTTATATGTACCTTATAGCAGCTGAATCTAAACGGAGGGGCGCCCAGCAGATACGAGATACAATCATAATCAGATTTACTAACATTTAACCATTTGAGTTATATTTAATTATCTGTTCAATTAGTCATGTGTAGTTTCGATTAGTATTGCTTATTCATGAATTCATTAGGATGTAGAGAATCATAATAAACGTCAAAGGGAAGTTAGTTCATTTAGAGAAATACTTAAGGTTAAATTTGCAAGAGAGAGACCAATACAGTTTTGAAATTCAACACTCTGTTTAGAATCAAGAGGGTTACCACAAAATTTAAAGTAATTAAAATCCTATATCATAAATCAAAAAATTACACAACGTTTGATGGAATTTAATTACAACCTAAATACGAAAATATTTACGTTCAAAGTCGTAAATAACGTATTTATTAGTTAAGTACATATATCGCTAAAGGTATGTAGTACAAGGGAGCTTTAAGTAGCTTTCTGTAGTTATCAGAGGAAATAAGGGTCCAATTTTATAAAGGCTTGTGTGACGTAGGGGAGGAATTTTCCATCCCTACCACACATATGCAAAGCCTTAAGAATTTAAATATCGATCAGAGCCAAGAGAAAAGGCGAGAATATTACAACTGTCTTGCCGATGTAAGGAGAGTTAAATAAGATATAAATAAGTAGAGAAAAGACGAAATATTACGACTGGTGCCAAGTGCCCAGGAGTAAATAAAATAAAGACAAATACAAGAGAGTAAGAAAAGACAAACATCACAACTGCACAGCCGTGACAGGAGATCAGAGTTTTACAAGTTGTTTTAGAAAAAAAAAAAAAAAACTTTTATTGGTCAATCTATTGCAAAAAAAATAATAATAATAATAATAAGTAGGACGTTATGTTAAATGAAGTGATAATAAAAATAAAATAAAAATCAGAACAGTGCGCCGTCAAATAAACACGAAAAAAATATATAAATAAATATATAAACAATACATTTAAATATAAAAAAAAAAAGTGTTAACGAATAAACTCTACATGTTTTAAAATAATTTATAAAAGTGTCGATAAAGTTTAAATCAAGTGACCATGAATTTGTTGATTGCTTATGAGATTATAAATATCGTAACAAAGAATGTAGGTCAGATGCAAGCGTAAACAGTTTATTCAAGGCAGGCCATAAATTGACGGAATGATGGTATTGACATTCCTGAATCCAGAATGTTAATGATCGTAATGTAAACAATCTGATACGAGATACCGCGGTGTTTGTAAGCATCGAAAGATTGATAACCTAAGCATCGAAAGTGATAACAAAACATCGAAAAATTTTGAAGTAGGCGATATCGGGGGTAACGCGCATCGCTTTAAGAGATTGTAGAATAAACAAACTCGAAAATGATATCAACACTCGGTTACGGAAAAAATAAACAGACTTTACAGATAAAAACGGGGGAACTTGCCTACATAAAGTGACCCTTTGTTTATAGTTAATGTTGTGGGTTTGTATGTGAGGATTATCACATAAAAAGTCATAACATAAAAGATAAGGAACATAAAATAAAAATAACATAAAATATTTGATTGGGGATAGCGTCGAGTTGAGAGCTTTAATATCACAGACGAATGTTTTATAGGTATATACCTATTTAAGGGAACATTTGATCATTCGGACCAAAAAAAGGAGGGGATTTGACGAAATAACATCAAGATAGGTATTGCGAACTCTAAATAGATTTTGCGAAAATATCGTAGGTATTGCGGAACTTGAAGGAATGGTTGGCATTCTAAACAATGAGTAATTATTGGTTGAACGAAAATCACGGGATATTCATTAACATTGGAGTAACAATATTCATTCCGTTTTTTTTTTGCAATTACCTACATTTATTTGAAATGAAGAGTGATGGTAGAGTTGATCTAATTTGGGTTACAATCATCATGCAAACAAATATAAATAATTGAAAATATTGTGTTTTATAGGGGGACAGGTTCCAAAAAAAAAAAAAATAAAAATAAAAATAAAAATAAAAATAAAAATAAAATAAATTATAAATATATATAGGTATATTTATAATAAATAGTTGGTATTGAGTTAAATTCATTAAAAATTTTAAACAAAAAATGGCGGAAAAAGGGAAAGTGGATGCGACGGAATTAGAAGCTAAAGAAATACCGTTGGGAGATGAATTACGGGAGATATTTAGACGTTCAAAGAGGTCTAAGTTACGAGTCGAGGATATGATAGAAGTCGTTCAGCCAGAGGGGGAGACCGACACAAAATCGGAGGAACAGGGCGAAAATAAGCGAGAGTGTGAAGAGAGACTCACACATGATATGTTACAGGAAAAACCCGAGGAAAAGGAACAAGAAAAGTTAACGAAGTAAAAGGAAAAATAAAAAAATAAAATAAAAAATATAGAAAAACGAGAAAATTGAAAAAAAAAATAAAATAAGTAAATAAATAGAATAAGGAAGGCAACCTAATTTACATAAGGTAATTTAGGAAATTAAAATAGAGATTATAAGGTTGTCGCTTAATAAGATAAAAATATAAACATTAACCAGGCGACACTCGGAAAATAAAGAAAATGGTTGGGAAACGTGGGACAAGTAGGCGAGCCCAGGCTTTAGTGACAGCAATCGGGGAAAATGTCACAACCGAGACTTCAACAATAAACATAGGAGATATAACTACAATAATTCAGGCAGCTTTGGCACCGCTCGTCAATAAGATGCAAGAACTCGAGAAACAATTGGAAAGCCCAGCAACAGTGGCGGTGATAGGAGAGGATAGTGCGCCGAAAAGCGTTCTCCAAGTAGTGGAAATGTTACCACAGCAGGAACGACCATCATTCTCCGGTGGAAATCAAAATCCCATTAGTTTCCTGGAAGATTTAAAAGAATACACTAGAAAAGTGAAACGAACGGATCCATTAGTCGTCGTACGGGAAAATTTGAAAGGGGAAGCTAAATCGTGGGCAAAATTGTACAATAAACGATGGGAGACTATGTTAGATTTCGAACGAGATTTTTTAGCTACCTATTGGGGAGACATAAAGAAAAATGAAGTTCGCCGTCGTCTTGCAGAAGGGGTATATGATGCCAAGAAAAATATATCCATGCTCACTCATTTCGCAAACTATTGGGAGCTAGCGAAGGCTTTAAAGATTACTGACACACCGTTGGGCATAGTTGACGAGATTATGAGACATTATCCGAAGGAAATTCAATCGCTATGGTTTTCGGGGCAATCAGGAGATGAGATTGTCGCCGCTGAGTTTCTACGAAAACTAGATACAATGGTATGTACACCAGAAGAACGGAACATGAAGAAGAGGAGTGGGGAGGAATCCAGCAAGAAGGACAAATACCGTGACCGTTACCACGCCATAAAAAGGAGGATACACGCAATTGAAAGTGTGGGCGAAAACGCTAGTTGCAGCAAGTGCACCGAAGTTAACAGTTCACCAAAAGAAAATTCTACAATAACTACAGCCGGGAAGGAGCTAATGGTCGCAGCCAACTCGGGAGATAAAAGGAGATTATAGCGCTTTACATTTAGCTAGATATTACACAAGTAATAAGAAACAAAAATCAGGTTTACAGTTAGTGGAAATCAACGGATAGAGTGCGAAGTTTACAAATATTTGTAAATGTTAATAAATAAATAAACGATTGAGAAATACAAATAAAAATATGTTAGGGTACATTATAATTGGGGAGGGGGAAGAAAGAAAATTACTAAAATATTAGATTATCAGATTGCTTGCGAGGGGCGGATCGTCGTCAAGTCTTTGAGGGTGAGTGGACAAGTTCTTAATAAGCGACAATCATATTCAATTATTGAAATAGAGTAAGGCAAATAAATTCGTTAATTTTGATTTTCTAGTTGAAAAAAAAAAAAAATTGACTTTTTTTTTGTGTTAATGAAAAAAAAAAAAAAAAAAAAAAAAAAGGGGTTAGATAAGTAAGAACACTCAAAAGGAGAGAATTAGAGATATTATATGGCACACAAAAGGGACATTTTGAAAAATAAACAATGCCTAGGAATTTTTTTTGAAATATTGAAATAAGAAAGTTTATCTATAGATATAGGGTAGACATTAAGTATAGAGATAAAAAGGTAACATTTGAATTAAGGTATAAATATTTTAGATTTCGAAAAAAAAAAAAAGGAAAAAAGGAACGCTGAACCAATTTGAGGATAATAAAGAACATTTATAAAAATTTAAATATTAGAGTGGACAACACTTAGGCTAGAACAACTTTGGATGAATTAAGAAATTATAATTAGAAATTAAGAATTATAAAATAAAGTTTAAATAAATAAAGAAAAAAAAAAATGCTGGAAAATTTATATGAAACATGTATACCACTGATTGTCGGATTGGGTGAGGTCGTGCGAAAACACACATTTCACAAAAAATATTCATACTTACAAAACAAAAAACAATTAATTGCACACCAAGAGACCACCCGCTTTTCAGTTGTTCGAAAGGCCGCGAGATTGTAAACAATCTTTACTTAAATCATTGTAAGGGAGGTCTTAGTCCAATTTGGTTGGGGACCACCAAAACACGCGAGTCGAGGGGCGTGTTCCAGCAAAAAGAAATTAATTTTGAATCTATCAAAATTAAAGAAAATTTCATAAAGTAAAATCTACGCGAAAAGAAAATAAAGAATACAATGAGATTCAAATTCAAGATTGTTAACAATCCGAACAGAATGAGGAGGGGGAGATAGGAAGTAATAGGATACGGAAAAGAGATAGGGGATAACAGAATGAGGAGGGGGGGAATAGGAAGTAATAGGATACGGAAAAAAGATAGGGGATAACAAAATGAGGAGGGGGAGATAGGAAGTAATATGACACGGAGTAGAGATAGGGGATAACCAAATGAGGAGGGGAAGATAGCTAGTCTAAATTTGAACACAATTTCGGTGTCTAAACGAAAAAAAAAAAAAAAAAAAAAAAAAAAAAAAAAAAAAAAAAAAAAAAAAAAAAAAAAAAAAGAAGAGGACATTAAAATAAAATACAACGTTAGCCACGGCAAATTGAGTTCAGAGGAGGGAACTGTGATGAATTGCATTGATCAACAGTGAAAATTAGGAAATATCGTAGCTTCCCACTTTAATTTAAAAAGAAAATATCAATTACTTATAAAACGGACACGTCTACGACATCTATCGGATTAGAGTAAAGTGAATTCATATTTACGGTAGGGATCTATAATTAGACAAAGTGAGACGAGTATTGATGAAAGGATCACAGATGGTATCAACAAATAATCAAAGACAGGGACTCCCGGTATAATTTAGGCCGTGATATATTGACAGCCAATTGAATTACAGCAAAAACGATTAAAAACCGAGTTAGCCTATCAACGGGAAGAGGGCCGAACCCATTTTTAGAACAAAGGAACGACCTTTGTACTTAGCAATTAGTAATGTGATTAATGAGTTTGACGTTCCCACCAAACCGAGAGGTGAATAAACTCCATGGGAAGAAATAATCTGTTCAGGGACAAAAGAACGATGACCCCAAGAAATGTTATGATTAACTGGTACATTCCAGGGATCAGAAACCCTAGTTCTCGAACGCATTAAAACATATCAGGTGCGAAAAAAAAGGATACACGTAAACACGATGCAAAAGTTTAAGTGAAAGATTGCAAAGCAAGTGACGAAAACGTATTGTAAGATGTTAGGGAGATTTTCATCTATAATACGATTGTTTGTGACGACCGGAGATGATCGATTCGAGGGAAAACGTGCTAAAGGAAATGGAAATGTTGAGAAAACAATGGAAAATTATTGTTATCAATTCTAGACGGAGCTAGGATATTACGATGAAAGATTTAGGGAGGAAACGTCAAAAAAATGAGAGTTTTAAAGAATAGGCGAGGGTACATTTCAGATGTCTAGAGCGGTAACAAGTGTTAGAGAAGAAGATAGAGTGCAGTACGGAGGGGAGTGGAAAATGCTGAAAACATTGCGATAGAAAAACTCAGGAAAAGGAGTCATTTTACGTAATTAAAATGGAGTTTATAGATTAGCATAGTACGCGATTGCAGATAAAGATGAGGCATTACAATGGTTGCCGATTTCAGATGTATTTTGTTGTGATAAACAAGGAATATTCGAACATGGAAATTGTTTAGATAAGAACGATTAGCCGTTAAAAAGGTAATAAAAATTATCATGGGTCTTATGAGATATTTATATTAAAGAATTCTCATAAAAGTTAACGACACTGAAATAAAAAAGGATTTATTGCCAGGTGGGTACAAGAACTAATGTATACAGCTGTCAAGACATATGGTTTATGGGATTTTTCGTAAGAACGGGACAAAATTTGGAAGGCGTTCTCTATGAAGCAATAAAAATGACAGAAATTTAAGGGCCGAAGTGGGGGTATCTCCTATAAAAATGTTAAAAATGATATATTTATTAATAACAAATAGAAAATGATATTTTCCAAGAGGCAGCAAACATCAAAAAAACGATATGGTTATATCAGGGAAGTACGGGGAAGCGAGGGGAAAGGAGATACGACAGAGAAAAACAAAGGAAATCTTAGATTAACAGTGAATAAAATAAATACGGCTTGAAATATAAAAATCTATAGAGATATGAACAATAACGTAAGGATAAATAAGGAAATTCATGGAAAGAGTGTCGTGAATAAAAGAAAATTCGAAAAAAAAAATGGAAAATTCAAATATACGACGTAAATAGAGAAAATTCGGTTTTAAATGGAAAGGTTCATATAGAATACAGAAAAACTCGAGGAAAAATAATAAAATAAAAATGAACGATTTGCGAGAAAGACTTCGACATGAAGATATCTCTGATAGGCGAATTTGGGGACAGATTTGGAACATATGGTAGATGCCGTACGCACGGACATGTTACGGAATATATGAAAATAGAACTTTAAAATTATTAAATTCAAGCTAGTTTTGTATGAACAACAGGACAAAGGAAGTTGGGCCATTAAACATGGATCTTACTAAATCCGGATCTTGTAAGTATGGGAGTACGAGACAGAATTGAAAGTATCAAACGCAAAACGTACAAAGAGACCGCATTCGACAATAGTGGAGAGGTTTCAAGAAATTACGAGTTGATAGTAATTAGATTGGTTTATTATAGGAGATTCAGATACGATCTTTTGGACCTGAGAGGGGTATAAAGGTCTAGACAAATGCCAGTTGAGGACAGTCTACGGTCGTGGTCGAAAAGTTTGTAACTTCGCGGAACGTGACGAAACGGTGGGTGACTTAAAGTTAAAAAATTCTAAGTGATAATTATTTTGATACTTAGAAAAATTTCACATTCTATTCAGTGATCTACCGGAAAAAATACTTTGCAGTTAGAATCAGTGGAAAATAAAAATTAAAGACAACGCATTAATTACTTGTGAAAAATAAAAGTGCTCGTGATAAATACAATTTGTTTTAGTGGAAAATTCGGATTTTATAATCACTTAATATCGTGTTTTTAAACTTAGAAATTTCGCGTTTAATATTAGTGCAATAAATAACTGAAGTGATGTGATAATTTAGCGTGATGAAGTTATAATTAAATACGTGTGTTCAATCTAAGTGAAAGTGTTCTAACAAATAATAAATATTTAAATTAATTATCTTAAATAATAATAATAAAACAAAATAATATTTTATTAATACATAAAAGTTCGGAGGGATAAAAATTTAATTTAACAACAATTTACCATCTCTAAATTAATCGTGAAGTAACTATCATTTAAAGAGTTATCTAACCAACGAGTTTTGAGATAAAATACAGTTTAGAACGATAGAGTTCATACATCATTTTAATTAATTAGATTAAATGAAAAAAAAAAAAAAAAAATTGAAGTCAAAAAGATTTAATTAAATTTAGGAAAATAAAAAATTAATTTAGGAAAATCGCAGCAAGGTTACCGTGTATTTCCCGGTCGGAAAAAACCTTGGTAGGGGTAAGTCTTTTCCGTTATAAAATTTTACAGATTCCAAGGAGAAGGCGGAACGCAGCAAACATTGGTATTTGGATTAATTATTTGACCAAGATATTACTCGCTTAATATGTGATATGTAACTATATTAAAATATTATAAGTATAATAAGTATATTTTATATATTTATAAATGTATGTATATATACATATATATATGTAATTTTTGTTCCCAAGAAAAATTATAATCAAAAAAAAAAAAAAAAAAAGAAAAACACTTATATAAAAAGAGGAAAAGGGTATCGATTCCTACCTCTGAATTCATCAATAACTATTAAAAGTAGTTATGTGTGATAAATTTACAAATCAATATTTTATATTTAATCTTATGTATGTATTAATATGATTTCAGAAAATCCAGAGCATTTGAAATAAGTTATGATATTAGAAAATATTCCAATCATAATATAATTATACATATTAATATTATAAATTATTATTGAGACAAAGTATATATAAATGAATAAATATGTATACGTAATCGGGTATCAGACTAGACAATTGCGCTAAGTACATCATTATCAAACAAAGAAAAAATTTTAGAGTCATCTCACACGTCTCCGGAATGTCTAAAGTAAACATACCTCATAAGCTTGAATCTAGGTCACGAGGCCATCGAGAATGTTTACAAAGCTCAAATTGTTTACAAAATATATCGGTCACTGGGTCACTAGTTCGAATACAGAAAAAGAAAAAAAAAAATGACCTTGATTAATGGATATCGTACTTAGGTATTAACTTCTAGGAACGGGATAAAAATAATTACATTGCGCAATTATTAGGAACAAAAGGAAAAAAAATTTAAACACTATTTTTAATTTGAACGTGAAGAGGTATCTACGGATCTAAGCAATTGAAAATTAACAGATTTATTATAGCAGTTCAAAAGGGTGTATTGAAGATTTACATGAAACATTTGAAAAATCACGGGATAGTTCAAAAGGGTGTGTTGAAGATTTACATGAAACATTTGATAAATCACGGGATAGTTCAATAGGGTGTATTGAAGACTTACATGAAACAGTCGGAAAATCACGGGATAGCGAAATAAGGGGTAATGAGGATTTACATGCTTCAATTGAGAATCACGGGATAGCAAGAATTTATCAAAAGTTGAACATTGGAGGGGAGGGAAAGAAAAAAAAAATACAGTTCAACCAACAGAAGGCAGTGTTCGCTTCTGTAACAAGGACCATTAATCAAACCATAGAGATGGCGGATCTCTCAAACAAAACCGTCAACAAAACCAAACAAAAGCTTGGAGTTATGGCGAATCTCCAGAACACATCGCCAGATAAGATCTTATTATACTAGTATATATTTATATATCACACTATTCTTACGTATATATTCGGTATCAATCTGAGGATTGTGCAGAATCCGATGGGCGAGATCCGAGCTCGGGATGCGTTGCAAGTAGTTTCGCATTGCGAGTTATAAACCTTCCCAAAACGTATGTTTACATATATATCTTTTTATGTACTGTTCACTGAATGAAACGAACTCACTTACAATTAGTGCTTTAGGCCTGTCGGGTCACTCTCGTCTCATTTCTTGAACGTGGAGGGAGGATTCACGACCCGTAACTCCACACAAACCCGTGAGTATATGATTGCATATAGGACGAAACCGGTTCGCCCTAAGTAAATAGTAAACTTTGGAGGAGTAGGAATTTGGAGGTATCTGGGCTTGGAGGAAGACCTGAAGGCAGTGCATGATGGCGAAAGGAAGGTCAATTGGGACGCGATAACTTAGGTATCAATCAATTGAACCGTGCCAAAAGACTGTGCGAATTTTGGGTTGACTTCTAATCACCCTGCTTACTTGTTGGAGGCTGGAGCCAAATTTTGCCAGAAAAGAGGTTATTCTGAGTTCGTCAAATATGCAATTAACTAAGTACATTAACCTACCAAATCCATCTTTATATGTACCTTATAGCAGCTGAATCTAAACGGAGGGGCGCCCAGCAGATACGAGATACAATCATAATCAGATTTACTAACATTTAACCATTTGAGTTATATTTAATTATCTGTTCAATTAGTCATGTGTAGTTTCGATTAGTATTGCTTATTCATGAATTCATTAGGATGTAGAGAATCATAATAAACGTCAAAGGGAAGTTAGTTCATTTAGAGAAATACTTAAGGTTAAATTTGCAAGAGAGAGACCAATACAGTTTTGAAATTCAACACTCTGTTTAGAATCAAGAGGGTTACCACAAAATTTAAAGTAATTAAAATCCTATATCATAAATCAAAAAATTACACAACGTTTGATGGAATTTAATTACAACCTAAATACGAAAATATTTACGTTCAAAGTCGTAAATAACGTATTTATTAGTTAAGTACATATATCGCTAAAGGTATGTAGTACAAGGGAGCTTTAAGTAGCTTTCTGTAGTTATCAGAGGAAATAAGGGTCCAATTTTATAAAGGCTTGTGTGACGTAGGGGAGGAATTTTCCATCCCTACCACACATATGCAAAGCCTTAAGAATTTAAATATCGATCAGAGCCAAGAGAAAAGGCGAGAATATTACAACTGTCTTGCCGATGTAAGGAGAGTTAAATAAGATATAAATAAGTAGAGAAAAGACGAAATATTACGACTGGTGCCAAGTGCCCAGGAGTAAATAAAATAAAGACAAATACAAGAGAGTAAGAAAAGATAAACATCACAAGTAATACTCAGTTGTATCAAGCGGCTGTATATTACATATGACGTCATCGTCCGTCCCGGCTACTTTTTCGCGGTGACTTGCCATCACTGCCATCCAGGCGCGGCTGGTGCCTAAAATGTTTGGTGGTTCACCTATCAATAAATCAAACACGTATAATGTAATTTAATTGTTGGTATGTCACACAGCTAGCTACCGTAGCTACCATATTTATAGAGAATAAGTAATAAACTTATTCGGTCCTTAATAATCAAATAAATAAGCTTCAAGCTTCTTCCCAGTACCCGGTGTAGCGCATTTAAAACGCACACACATAAAAAGTCATTTTTAACTGAAAAACTAATGTCGTTGTCAAATAGGTTCCCTAAATCCCAAACATAACAGGACCCGTTGACTTATGGTTAAATTTTGCAAGCTAAATATTACGATCCCGTTCAAACCTATTTTGCTGGAGCCCTTCGGAATACGTCGGATGTTTTCGACGCACTTCGTAGCGCCGTGCACCGCGTCGCCAGAAGCAGATTTTTGGTACATTTCGTTATTCTGACGGTCTGGACATGTTTGTAGGAGCCCCATACAAAATGACAATTCCCAAACGGGGCGTTTGACCGAAACCGTAGGTTCCTAGTTCTTAGCGCGCGGGAAAAGAACTCCAGTCGGCTGCAATAATTATTATCTCTGGCAAAATTCATGCATTTAAATACGTGATTAGTTTTTATTTTCAACATTGTGCGTAATTTAAATTAAAAAATATTAAGTAGGAACACGTTGAGCTGTAAAATGTTCAATTTTGTTGGCGGTTCGGCGCACTATTGAACGTTTGGGCCAGCCGCGCCTGCTGCCATCACTGGTTGACACGTTGACAGTGGATACGAGGAACGGGCTAATTTTGGAACCAGTTCCTATTGAATTACAAAATGATCACCAACATTAACTTGGCGAAAGGTCTTTAATTGCTTAGTTACTAAGTATGGGAGCCTTTTTATATACGTTTTCAAATTAAGATTGAACATAGTATAAATTTGTACGACCCACAGTTTTAAAGGTTCTACCCTATTGACAGTCCAGTGGCGTATCACACAGAGGCATTGCAAGTGACGCCCGGCGCCGTGGGGCGGCTCATCAATCTGAGGATCAACACATCAAGTCACCCAGATTTACATTTAAAAGTCAGTGGCGTAGTTTTCCTTTAATGCGGGAATTAAATAAAGTAGATTCTTGTACCTGCTCTGATGCATTTTTTTTTACTTTAACTCCACACAGGAGATGTCATCTGAGATGCTGTGTGGAGGGTCTTTTTGAGGAGAGAAAGAAATGAACATTGGTCTTCAGTGGACCAGTGTTGTAGGAAGGAGGAAACACAAAAGCCGGCAAATCGTTCCACAGCCGAGCTGTTGAACACAAGAACGAGTCGAAGAAGCGACCCGTTCTCAGTGGCAAATATCAACTGTGTACATATGTTGGGCACGCGTTTTACGTGCTTTTCGACTAAGCACCGGCGCCGAAGGCATCAATGACGCTAGTTCCTCGGAGCATCTTCCATTGAAATACCGGTAGAACGAGGATAGCATTCTCACCTGACGCCTGTACTCTAAAGAATGCAATCCGTTTGTTAAATTAGGAGAATCTATCAAACGAACCGCCCGTTTCTGCACAGAGTCAAGGGTTTTTTTTTTAGGTATTTTGGGGCTCCAGACCAGAGGTGGCTGCTAAATTCAACCATGGGGAGAACTTGTGATTGGTACAGGGTTAGCAGTTGTGTACTATTAAAGTATCTGCGGACCCTGTACAGTACGCCCAGTTTTTGAGAGGCATTGTAAGGCAGTGAAGGATGAAAGTTGACTGAATTCTGTATAAATGATATCTTTGAGGCGTGTGTGGTTAAAATTTGATATTATTTATTTTATTATTTTGACTTAGCAGAGATGCCTGGGTTCATGGGGTGAGGTTTGTTCGGGACTTGGCGGCGGATGCGTCTGCCCATTAACTGCGTGGCAGGCTGGATCGGGAGAGACTGGTTGTGTGGGAGCTTTTAATCTCTCACTCAGGACTCACTCCGGACTCACTCGATTTGCACACTAGGGGAAGGATATTCATAAGTCCTTTACTCTTGGACACACTGACCACCAGATTCCTACTCACCTTTCAATCTCTCCTACTTTTCTTTAAAAAGACCGGCATACAGCATCCCCAAAGATGACGAAGCACTGAGGGGAATTATTTTTCTCTATTGATAATCTATTCCTCTTGGAATGCCATGGATTTTATATATGCCTAAAAACATCAGTCGCAATCGTCACTATGACTTGTTCTAGATTATATACCACACGGCAGAACAGAAGTTCTAGCACAGTAGATATAGTATGACAAGAATAATAGTGCTGTTAAAAAGGTTGTAATGAAATTTCTAAGACTCAACATTGGTAGATATATTTATTTAGGTATACAATTTTTTTTTAATCTTTGACGGCCTATGTGGTCGAGAAGACTTGACTCGCAATCCGAAGGTTGCGGGATCGAATCCCGACTTGTGCAAATAAATTTTATTTGATTAATGTGTGTTATTTTACAATTAATTAATTAAAAATAATATATAGTACATGTATTTGGGCACGTTCTAGAGTGGAAGATATATATATATCTCAATAATACCCTGGTATCAGACAAATATACAGAATTGAGACGTTGCTTGAAATGGCTTTAACCATGTTTGGTGACCGCAGATCTGAATAAACAGGAACTTCCCCATATTCCTCTTGCCATCTCCTTTCCCTCCCCACTACCTTCAGCCTCACAAAATACCCTAACTGGGGATGCCATAGTCTCATTGGCTCCAGACAGAGCAGCTGGGACTCTTATGAGGTATTCACATAAAAAAAAAAAACTGAAAAAAACTTTTTTTTGTGCTTATCTTCCCAAACGTTATGAGAATGTTTAAACTAGAAATTTTGTGAACAGTTGGTAGACCTCGAATACATTTTTTTTTCTATAAAAAAATTATTTTCTCTAATTTAGAAAATCAAAACAAAAATTTAGAAATCATGAGGTTTTCCGGTAGATGGGTACCTACTTAAATACATGTAAATAATTTTAAAATTTGATTTATTTAAATCTCCGACCATTCCACGAGGCGCCTTTGTCTTAATAAATAATCTAACAACCCTTACTGGCTTAGTGAGAATGATCTACATTCAGTCGTCCGAGGAGTATATAAAGTCATTCTCTCCGGATCTAGATTCAGTCGTGCTGTGTGCTTCGAATCCAATTTACAGAAGATCAACATACAGGTTATACCATCCTTTATCAGTGTCTTTGCTGAATTTGGCTATCATAACTCCTGGTCATGTTGGCATCATTGGTAACGATAGTGCGGATACCTTAGCAAAACAAGGAGCATCCAACCCTATTGTTACCCTTGTAAACCAGATTCCCCATATCTGACATTTTTTCATCGTCAAAGATAGACCCCGCTATGTTTGGGCAGAGTATTGGAACATTACTAGTCAATCCAAGAGAGCCTGCTATGCCTCAATGCAAAAGGACTATCCATCAAAACCGTGGTTTCAACAATACGAATTTATTAGAAAGACAATTGGACATTTTTCCGTTGCTTCTTAGATTTTTAAAATTCACGAGCGTGACTCTCCAGATTGTATATTCTGTGAATGGGAACTTTAGATCACTTTTTTGGACTCCAATCTTCCATAAAATTTTGAAATTTTCTCATTTAAACAAAATTATTATTTAAATTCACCTTCCCTTCTCTCCATAATTTTAAATATTGGCCTGGAACTCCCCTGAAGAGAATTTATTATAAGTTGGATATCATCTATCGACTGTTTGATTTCTTTAAAATCTTGAAAATATTCTCTTGTATACGAATCACTCACAAGAAATACAGTGATTTAAAAAAAAATAAAACAGGGTTTTTGGTTTTAACAGAATTTTTTTCGGTTTTATTGGATTGGGTAGTGCAAATGATAATATTAATATTAAATCCACAAATTAAAATCCAAAAAGCCGTAATGAAAATTATACTGATACTACTTTGTGAAGAGTACCTGTAAGAACTAGCACTGACGAAATCTATTATTTTCTCTCTCTCTGATTTCAATCCTGGGATCGATTTGCAGCAATTTCTCTATTCTTTTCTTCCATTCTTCCCTGTCTTGTGCGGCTCTTTTGAAGTATGCATATGATGAGCAGCGCATATCCACCAGCAGGTTCTCCAGGTACTCTCGGCGCGGGCGTCCCCTAGAGTTTGTCACCTCGGTCATACCCTCCATTATGGCATGCAAGAGGCCTTCTTGTCGTATTACATGACCGATCCATCTTGCACGCCTTTCGGACAAGGTCCTGAGCAGGTGCCTTCCTCCTTCGATTCTTTGGAGAACCTCCTCATTTGTAATGTGGTCTCCAGGAAATTCCTAATAGTCTTCTATAGGACCACATCTCAAAAGCCTCTAGTCTCCGTTTATTTCTTTCGGATAGGCACCATGTTTCGGAGCCGTACATCAAGATAATCCATACATAGGTCTTGATGAGGAGTATTCTCAGTTTTAGGTCTGTATTATTCGATTCTATTATTTTCGACCTTTTATTGAATGCAAGCCTAGCCTGGTGTATACGGCTGTCGACCTCGGTTTTAGACCAACCGTCCCATGTTATTTTGCTTCTATCTATTATTATATCTTCAATATTATGTCGTTTTTCCTGCAGGAGTTGGTGAACTACGAATACTTCTGCACATATTACAATGACTACCCGAACGGAAAAATCCCTTCCCTCCAGATTCCACATAGCCTGTACAATTCTATACCTGCTCTCCATGGCTATACACAGCTACGGTTACAGCTTAGAGGTTCGTATTTGTTCATTTTATTTTATTTTTTAAAAGACAAGTCTTACATTTTTGTATCTTACGATTTATACTGCTCTTCCAATAAAAGAATTTGTACATTTGAAAAGGATAACATATTAACAATATGTGGTACAATTTTGTGGATAGGTCACATTTCTGTTATTACAATCAATGATTTAAAAATAAAAAAAATCGTATGTTTAGAACCGGTCCGCAACTTAACCAGATATATGCGTTAAAAATACGATAGCAGTCAAGTACAATAAGCGTGTTTATACGTCAGAGCGTGTGTCTCCATAGAAATCGATCTAACTCCGTTATTGTTTTAGTTACATCCCTAAAACAAAAAGTAAAAGATCGATAGTGGATCAAGCTGTACATCGCTATCAAGTTGTCCATAGAAATACACAACAAGAATATGCTGTCAGTCGTGCAGTTGACATTAATTTTTACGTGCCAAATTTACAAGCGGCGGCTCGACCGCGCTCGACATTGTTAATTTTTATTAAATATTTTTATATGAAATGTTAAAAAAGTGAGGTGACAAAAGTGTTTATTACACATTAATGCAATATAATAAGTATTGTTGTTTTCATAATCTGTGATTTTAGTACCGTTTTCACATAAAAAAACATAACGTGAGTCATTTTTACCTATTTTTAATGTTTGCATTCAAAATTTTTATATTTACAAATGTTAATATTTATTTGTAATATTACAATTTGAAAGCTTATTTTGTAACCTTTCTAAAATAGTTTTTAGTATTCGTCTACGTTCAGAAATGTTTCATTTATAGAGCTTTAATTGTGAAGCGGTAATTAATAACACAAAGTTTTCGTAAAATGTCATTTCGTTTGAGACATTTTAAGGGCATATTGGCGATTTTCGGACGGGAATATGGTTACACTGTAAACATAACATCAATGTTTTATTTATTTAGCAAGAAGGAAAACAAAAAATATTATAGATGTTAAAAATAGAGCATTATAGGATTATTGGTGTGATTTTCAGGTGGAAATAGGGGAAACAGTATAATTAATGATTTCTCTAAAATATTTATTGATAGAATTCAATAATTGTATTTTTTCATTAGTGCTCTGGTAATTTATTTAAGAAACATTTACCTTGGTGTGTATAATGGTGTTGGGTAAAACAAGTGTTCACTTTATTGTCTTTTATATATTACTCTAATGGTGTTTGTTTTTTTTTTAAATATCATAATGTTAAACGCTCACACTGGCTTTTTCATATTTAGTGGAAGAGTTATCAAGAAGCAAAATATGCTGATAAAATTGGTCCAACCCACGGACATATGAATATATCTGGACCTGCCCTAAGTGATAAAAACGTAATATTTCCCCCTCCCCATGGAACCGGCTATAAGCTCCGCCTTGGCGCCAGCTCGCTCCATGGGGAGGGGAGAGAATCTAAAATATGTGACGTCATCATTCTTGTAGTGACCAGCGCGAAAGTAACGTCTATACGTTTTACGAAATATCACGCCAAAAAACGGCAGCTTGCGCTATACATTAAAGGTACATATTATATAGACATAGCGAATGTGGGCGGTTCTCCAGTGTCCTCGTCGCTGGTTACAGGGGTAAGTAAATTATGAAACATTTGTAAAAGTGTCTTAACTAAACACGGCAACAAAATATTGCTATGTGAATTGCGGCGAATGTTTTTGGGGCAAGCATTTGGCCTTAGCAAATATTTTATTAACTTGGCAAGCAATTCGCGCTTCTATGTAAAAAGGTCTATTCATTCAAAGCAGATTTTGCTTTTAAGAACTAAATGGTGATATTATAATGCGAGATGCCTATATACTGACAGATTGATTTTTCAACGAATCACAGTATCTTTCCTCTCTTCGCCCCCCATAGTTTGGTTTTACCCCTCACCTGTATCTTCAGGTCTATTCATTCTGATATCTATGGTCCAACCCATGCAAAATAATAGTATTATGTTAACATTTGAGTAATTATTTAAGAGATATTTTATTACTTTTCCAATTTGGGTGGCGGATATGGGTACCGCCGCGCCGCCTAGGGAACCATTTATTTGATAACCGACACCTCCGCATTAGGCCGCCCCGAGCCATTCGCTACGTTTGGTGACTTACCCTCATATCTTTTTCCTTCCAAGAACTTCCTTTCCATATAAATACCCTCCATACAGCATCCGCAAAGATGACATAGTCCCGGAAAGATTTTTTCCTCCTTCCTGTATGGAGATAATGTAAAAAAATAAAAGTACATTACATTACATTGTCTCTCACTTAATACGGAGAAAACTTATTTTATTCCTTTTTCTTTGAAAGAAAAAAATGTCGAGAACAATATAACTATTAAAATCCATTCATCACAGTGTGAAAATAAAAAGGAATGCAACGATGAAAATTGCCTACCAATAACTTGCAAAAATAATATAAAGTATCTGGGTGTCATAGTAGATAGACACTTAAAATGGAAAGAACAAGTCCAAAATACAGTAACCAGAATAAGAAAACTTATATACATATTTATTAGACTGAGAAACATCTTATCATCCAATATGATCAAAACTATCTATTTCTCTCTTGCCCAATCTATACTACAATATGGTATAATCGGGTGGGGTGGGACTTTCAAAACAAACCTCTTACCTGTAGAAAGGGTACAGAGGTTGATTTTGAAAGTTATCTTACGAAAACCATCTGTATTTCCAACAACACAGCTATTTGACTCTTTTAGGGTTCTCAGTCTTAATAAAATTTTCAAAAAGAACTCATTATTGCAAACTCATAAAGATCATTTCAATTCATCAACAATAACATTCACAAACATAAACAACCGACCACGATCACAGGGCAATTAAGAAATTCCAAAATTTAAAACGAGTGCTTCCCAACACCATTATGCTTATCAAGGTATAAAATTTTTCAATGCTCTCCCATATAAAATCAAGTCTGAAAAAAATTATAAAGTTTTTAAATCCCAAATAAAAACACTAATAGACCAACCCGACACTAATTATAAGTTTTAAATTCACCATCACAATATAACAACAAAAAAAATAAACTAGAACATAATCTCTAAAAATATTTCATCACCATATCAAATTGAAAGCAAGTACATACGCATTATTTGCAGGCACCAAATTGTTACAACTTTATTATATGTACCTACTCTGACAATATTGTCAGTTATTATGTCCACTTGTCTTCATGAATATATATTTTATTAATATAAGTACTTGTAATAACATACTCTGTGTAACTATGCATTTTACAATGGCACTCCAAAATTCAAGCACGAGAAATATTTTCTCTATTGAATTGTGAAGTTTCATTAAAAAGAAATTTACATATTGTTATTAGCCTTAAGAACCAAATGTTTTACTATGAATCTGTATACGTATGTATTTTTTTAAATAAAAAAAAAAAAAAAAAATTGGAGATGTGCTGTGCCTGTCTCACTAGCAACTCTTGTGTTAAGGGGGATTTGGGTGGCGGGTATGGGTACCGTCGCCCCAGGAACCATTTATTGGATAACCAACTGCCAACACCCCTGCCATAGGTTACCCCAAATGGTTATGTTAGCGGGGGTGCCCGGGTTAATGGAATAAGGTTTGTCTAGGTCCCGGCGGCATATGCACATGGTGGGTAGACACCAACTGCGTGGCAGGTCGGACGGGAGAGACTGGTGGGGGGAGACATTTTGACCTCTACAGCACGACTCCATCGGAATATCGCCTTTCACCGCAGTGGGAGGGTGGATTCATACATCCG
Source organism: Limnephilus rhombicus (assembly GCA_929108145.2). Classification (NCBI taxonomy): domain Eukaryota; kingdom Metazoa; phylum Arthropoda; class Insecta; order Trichoptera; family Limnephilidae; genus Limnephilus; species Limnephilus rhombicus. The sequence goes on from OV815289.1 coordinate 36,362,423, forward strand.
TCACTCCTTTCCTGGACACGTTGACCTCAAGATTCCTACCCACTTCTCAAACATTTTCTTCCCAGAACTTCCTCTCCTAAAAATACCCTCCACACAGTAACCAGTAACCCCAAAGATGACAGAAGTCCTGAAGGATTTGGAATTTTGGAGGTGAATATGGGTACCGCTACCCCTGGAACCCATTATTGGATAGCCACCACCTCTAGAGTAGATAGTCACCCCAAGTGTCAAGCTACCCCCGGGATCATAGGGTGAAGTTTGTCTAGGTCTTTTGCCTACCTACTGCATGGCGGGCCGGATCGGGAGAGACTGGTGTGGGGAGACCTTTTGACCTCTACAGCACGACTCTATCGGAATATCGCCTTGCACCGCACTGGGAGGGTGGATTCTTAACTTAATACATCCGTCACTCTTGGTCACAAGATTAATACCATCTGTAAAACCTTTTTTCTTCCCAGAACTTCCTCTCTTTGCTTTCCCTAAAAGATCCTCCACATAGCATCACCAAAAATGACAATGGTCATGGGGGAATTTTTTTCCCTAAATGTAAAAAATTCAAGGGGATTGCAATCCAGTGGCAGAACTACGAACCAAGCGATGAAGTTCTCCCTTTTACTAGTTCTCCCTTTTCTCCATTGATGAAACTGTGTGTATTTTGTATGCAGGACATCGCCCACGAAAAGGTGTCCCGCTTTGCCCCTGACCTGACCGAAGGAGAGCGCCAGGGCGGTAAGGAACTCACCAAGAAGGGTAACGGGGGTATGTGGTTCGGGCCCCGCCTCGGCAAGCGCGCCTACAGCTACAGTCAGGGCCAGGGGAGCCCGGCGCTGCGCCGCCTGCTGCTGGAAGCCCTGCAGGACCCCCGAGCGTTCGAGGATCTGCCCGACTTCTTGGGGAACTCCTACGAGAAGACAGGTAGAGAACAAGCTACGCTTCTCTACATCTCTGCATATTATAAATTAAAGTCTGTCTGTCTGTCTGACTGTCTGTTCGCGATAAATTTGAAAACTACTGAACGGATTTTCATGCGGTTTTCACCAATAGATAGAGTGTTTCGTGAGGAAGTATATAATTTGGTATATAATTTGTCAAGGATTTGTGCAAATTGGTTGAAACATAACGATAATTGTCAGAAGTGTCGGAAAAAGTCAAGCCGCCTGGTAGCTTTCGTCGAAAACGCTGCCTAATCCTTTTGGGATATAACAAAACAATGAATGGTGGGATATTCCTCTTTTATAGATCTACAAAAAATTCCGCGAAGGCATATATCTATATTTTACGGATAGCTTACTATACCCATTCTATCGTCTAAAAAAATGGTCACGTACATTGCGGTAATTGAAAAGTTATTTAGACGGATACAGTATTAATCCACGTTAGTTACCACAAGCATTTCACGCACATTATTATAATCTTTCACGCTATCTCTACGTATTATAAATTAAAGACCTCCGCGACATCTGTCTGTCTCTTCGCGATAAACTCAAAGACGGCAGTGGTTATAAAGGTTGGATAACCATCCATTAGATGACGTTGTGTTTTATTAGTCACAGCAACGCATGGCCGGGTGAGCTAGTCTTAAATACTTTAATTTCAAGGGGAGAAGTGGGCAGTGTGTTGTCCAAACAAGCGTGTTTCCCTAATTCCCCTATGATCTTTCACATTAATGCAAATATTTTTTTAAGACAATGTATTTTTTTCAAAAGCAATATGTAGAGATAAGTAATGTTTTCTTCTATAACGATTGACGAAAAACATTTTAAAAATCGGTCCAGTTTTGGAAAAGAAAACTGGGAAACACAAAATCTCGATTTTATTTAGGTATTCGTACAATCAGCCTGAGGTGCAGTTGTCCCTTTCGCTCAGTATTCGAGGGGGAGGGGGAAGGATGTAAAAAGCCCTCTGAGCATTTTTAAAACGATATAAATAACAATTGCACTGACATCTCGGTTTCTCATAAATTTATTTTTCTTTTACTGTCTCTCTTTAACCTTTTCTTTCTCTTATTCAATTCTTTTCGTGTTATTTTTTTTCCTTTTGTCTTTCTCTTTTCCTTTTTTTTCAATTTTTTTCTCATTTCTTCTTTTTGTTGTTGTTGTTTTTTTTTATTTATTTCCTTTTTCCATTTATATTACTGTTCCTTTTTTATTTTTACTTCTTTTTCTTCTGTTTTTTTTTTCCTTTGTAGTTTTGGTTTTCTTTATCTTTATCTTTTTCCATTTCTATTTCTTTTCGCCTTTTTCATCTTTCGTTTTTTTTAATTTTCCCTTCGTTTTCTTTTTTATTTTCTTTTTCTTCAGCGTTAATTTTTCTCATCCTTTTGGTTTTGGATTTTCATTATTTTTTTATTGTTTTTTTTCCTCTTTTTATTTGTTTGATTTTTAGCCATTTCTACTTTTTCTTTGCAAGGTTACGAGACTCCAGAAACGAGTATAAATTATGTTTGTTTATTCACTCAGGCGCCAAGAGAAGGTTCACCCCTCGGCTGGGAAGGGACTCTGGAGAAATTGAAGCAAGACACGTTGAGTTTGTACCCAGACTTGGTCGCGAGTTGGCTTTGTCGCTCCCCTCTTCATCACTGTCCTCTGATAAGTAAGTATTTTATATCTTATCGCAGGTTGGACAATTCTCGTTAATAAACTTTCGAAACATGGCATAAATGGGAGCCTATTATCCTGGTTTAAGAGTTACTTACTTAGGCATCATTTGAAGCTACCAGTGGAGTACCCCAAGGCTCGCATCTTGGTCCTATGCTCTTTAATTTATTTATAAACGACATAACAAACATATTCTGCAAATTTGTTATCAAAAGAAAGGTTCGTTTAAATGCACTCAGTAGCAGTCCAAATAAAACTGTTCAATCCGTTGTTCGCATGAAATGTAATATTCCTAAGTAAATATCTGTCCAGGTGCGTTCATACATGCATGCAGTTTTAAAGAATGAAAATATATTTTTGAGTAGTTAACGCGTATATTTTTAAAACAGTCATAAACAAGTTTATTTTATTTCTACTTCAGCGAAGTGATTGCAAAAACATCAATTTATTAAAAACATATTTTTTTAAATTCATAATGTGTACCAATTTGTAATGAAGATTAATTGAAAATATGTTCGAAAATGTTCGAAATTCTTGTGGGTTTTTTTCTACTATGTTACTTTTTGGGAGTTTTTTTGTTGCCACCGAGATTTAGAAGATTGTGCTTTATAACATTTTAAATTTCATTTATTTCCAGTGATGTAGCATCAATTCCATTGTTGTACGGCAGGTATGCAGCGGAAGAGAGGTTGCCATTTATGGCTGAATCCGGGGTACCTCCATTCGCTCCCAGACTAGGCCGGGAACTGGCTGATTTTTACAGTAAGTCAAATTCATGGATCTTTTAAAAATGTGGTAAAGGCACAAGAGTTTCAACTGCCGGAGCCAGTTTTATGCATGTAATATAGCGAAAGCATTATAATGCTTAAAAATTTTGGGAAAAAAGGAGATGGGGAAGAGGATGGATAGCTATGTATTTGTTCACAGGAACCTCTATTTGTATGAACCAATCTTGTTTTTGACAAAATATTTTAAATTGGCAGTGATTTAAATAAAATCGAGGTGCATAAATGCGGACAAAATCTTTTTTACCTGATGTGCGGACTACCTTTTCTTTGGACTTCTTTTTCTGCGGCACTTTTGAATACAAATTTATTAATAATTTTATGTTTTCAGATGCTCTTGGATTGTCTTCACTAAAAGATGTCAGCAATCTACCAAGAGTGGCCCGAAGCGTTCAATCTTCCAAGACCAAAGAAACCATGTTTAACAATGAAGACAAAAGCAACAATAAGTCCTAACTGAACAAATACAAAATGATTGCCACACGTGGAACTTGAAAATGACTAAGCCATGAAAATATTGTATTAAAATTGTTGGGGCATTCCTCACTCTTAAATTTTTTATTTTGTTTATTGGATTTTTCTTATTCTTCTTGTATTTTTTTTTCTATCGGGGGTCGACAATCATCATCAAACTTCGCCCTATATAACTATTATATACTGCAATATTTCCAGTTACATTGATATGAAAGTCATTAAGTCTGGCGTCTTTTTTGCAATATTTTTCATTAATCTTTCCAGAATTGTCGATTGGGTGATCATGCACTTATCGTTCTTTATAACCTAGATTTTGGAGTTCTCTTTATCGAAATTTAAAAAATTTTCAACAAAATATCTTTATACCGTAATATCTGGAATTCCACAGGGCTCTCTTCTTGTACCCTTCATGTTTAAAAAGTCGAAGAACTCCTCGGGATATGGACGAACGCCAAATAGTTTTAATAAATCCGTTCTTATATTTATCGTTCTTCATAATTGGACCGAGATAATAGAGTTTTCTTTATCCAAATTTTACAGTTTTCAAGAAATTGTCTTTTTACCGTAGGTAATATCCGGAATTTCACAGGGCTCTCATCTTGTACCCTTCCCATTTGACATAGTCGAATAACTCCTCGGATGATGGACAAACGCCAGATAATTTTAATAAATCTGCGCAAACCCCTTACTTCATCCACATTTATACATCATCTCAAACACTCTTCTGTTATTCCGACTAAAGACTATTATGATCAGGGGATGTCTTGCTCAAACGTTTTCTATCTTTTATTTCACCCACTTGCACATACAGATATATTTTCTCCATTAGTCATGCGTATCATCATGGGTAGGTACGTCCTTGTGTAATTTTATGTAGTAATTTCTAATTGTAAATATTAACATTTTCATTACATCACCAGAATTTAAAATAATTCTTTTTTAAGTTGTTTCGAGTAATTCCTCCTTATTCTGGATACCCCTATTTTCAAAGGTTGACTACGATCATTTCAGTTTTTACAATAATATATTTTGACATATTTCTTTGTACCTACTTAAGACGTTTTATCTTCTTTATAAAATATGCCACTACCAATTCAAAAATTCAAGAACGCATTGCTGGCAGGCGTCATCTTTATATTATAATTTTTTTTCTAAAAATTGCTCTTGCAAATATTGTGAAAACAAAGAAAGCTCCTCGAAATAAACGTAGATGTCTACTACAAGAAAAGTAACAATTAGACAGAGGGACAATGGGACGCCATTTATAATTTTACTCTTGACAAACTTGACAGTAAAATCTTATATTAAACATTTTCAATACATAATTTTCTATTTACATACCTTGTAACCCGAAAATGTTTGTTTCTCTAAAAAAAGACAAAAATTTTCCAGAAATTTGATTTTCTATGCAAATGTCCGAAATCCCGAGGAAGCCTATTTGAAACGATACAAGAAAAATGTAGATACCTACTTAAAGAAGAGATATTTGAGATCTTTGTAAATTGTAACAATAGCTAATTTTACAGAACTCAAAAAACTTGATCATATCTAACCTAACTTAATTGTTTTTAATGACATTATTTTTAATAATTTTGAATTCTGTTATGTTATTAAGAATTTTTTGGTCATTCTATAAAATTTTTCACTCCGTATGTCATTGGATACTGTGTATGCCAATTTCTCTAAAAACTCTCAAAATTTCTGGTCGTGTACCAATCATCACAATTGTTTGAGCATTTTATTTATATGCTTTGAGTATGTATGTTATAATTATTTTCGTTTTATATCACCTCACATTTCTACTATCAAGAGGCTGGTACTCTAATACACCCGGAGCTAGGATAGTTAGCAGTATGGTGGTGAATATACAATTTTATTGGAGTGCCCCACAATAAAAGCTGATTCTTTGGAAAATATACTAACTAGATTTAAGCGTTACATAATTTGCGTACAATTTATATAAAATGTATAATGGATAATATTAAGAAAAGGAAAAGGGATGACAGTCTTATTAATGTGAAAATAAAAATTGCATTTTCAAAATTTCGAGTTTTATTTTAATTTTATTTAATCATTGAAGAAGAAGTTAAAACAGGACATCTAAACGAAACATGCAACACAACAAAACATGGAAAAAAAAAAAAAAATGTGATGGTTGCAACTGGGAATCGAACCCAGGATCTCTGTCTTACTTGGGTAGGATAAATGTCGCGGTGTACCCGCTCAAAAAGACTTTTTACTCTTTCACGAAAAAACTGCTGAATGGATTTTAATGGAAAATAATTTCCCTCAGGGCCTATGTCATCTTTGGGGATGCTGTGTAGAGGGGTTTTGGGGGAAAGGAAGGAGAGGAGAGTTCTGAGAAGGAAAAGGGTTTAAGGGGTGGGTAGGAATCTGGGGTTCAGTATATCCTGGTCATCCGCCTCCAATACCTAGACAAACCTCACCCCATGAACCCGGGCACCCCTGCTAAATCACCAAACGTAGCGAACCACTTGGGGTGACCTATGGCAGAGGTGTTGGTTACCCAATAAAGGTTCCCGGGGCGGCGTTACCCAATCCCGCCTGCCAAATTGAGACATATACATCAGAATAAGATATAGGCTTAGCTCAGAGCTCTGGCATTATGAAATTTGTATAAAAAAATTGCAATAGGTGGCACGCGAGCTGTGAATGAATGTAACGGGTATGGAGGGGTTGGTGACGGGGGTGATAAGGGGGGGAGGGGTTGGTGGGGGATGAGATGGGCGTTGGGGGGGAGGGTTGGTAGGAGGGGGGAAGGGGGTGGAGAGGGGGCAGAGGGTGGGTGGGGGGAGAGCAAAAATCTCACTGGGATTTTCTAAAATAGCATGTAAAGAAACACTGTGAATTTTTTCATACATATAACTTGTAAAATAACTGAAAAAACGTGTTTATAATAATTTTCGGAGCATACTTTGCAATTTTTTTCTATCAAATGAATTTCAAATAATTGCCGTTTCGGCGTGAGAAATGTATAGATATTATCTTCAAGAATAACATTTTTTTTTTAAAGCTTTAAAAATTTCAGAATTTAAGGAAAATATGTAATAAATCGGTAGAAATGCGGGATGCCGGGCCTTAATATGCGACATCTATTGACTTTTCTGCAAGTCTAGGATGAATATTTATTTTTATTTTAACTAAGAGTAAACCTCCAAATTGTAATATTTAATTAATGAAAACAATATTAGCGAAACTCAATCGAAAACCTGGAGACAGCAAAATCATACAAAGATACAGAAGACATAATCTAGATAGCATTTAGTTCGGGTTTGAATCTTGCAATCATACATATATTTAGTTCGGGTTTGAACCTTGCAATCATACATACATTTAGTTCGGGTTTGAATCTTGCAATCATACATACATTTAGTTCGGGTTTGAATCTTGCAATCATACATACATTTAGTTCGGGTTTGAATCTTGCAATCATACATACATTTAGTTCGGGTTTGAATCTTGCAATCATACATACATTTAGTTCGGGTTTGAATCTTGCAATCATACATACATTTCGTTCGGGTTTGAATCTTGCAATCATACGTACATTAAGTACGGGTTTGAATCTTGCAATCATACATACATTTAGTTCGGGTTTGAATCTTGCAATCATACATACATTTAGTTCGGGTTTGAATCTTGCAATCATACATACATTTAGTTCGGGTTTAAATCTTGCAATCATACATACATTTAGTTCGGGTTTAAATCTTGCAATCATACATACATTTAGTTCGGGTTTTGTAATGTCCAATACTTGCAGGCAATACTGGGCCCTTTATCTCCAGTATTCCTCTAGGATGTCTTCAAGGTTTAATATTTAAAACACGTAGTACTTTGATACACGGAAACTGTTTATTAGAATATAATAGTACAATGTTGGCTGTAAGCCGTCTGACGAGAAAGAGGCCGCGCGAGATCTCCACTCGCTATTATATCGTACCGATGTAGGTCGCTTCGGCTAGGTTCGGTATTTCCGAACCTACCCGACAGAATAACATATTACCAACACTACAGGTTTGAATCTTGCAATCATACATACATGAAGATAGGAGTCAATAATTTTCAATAAGAGACATCTCACATTTCTTCTGAATTATTTGCAATTGACATTTAGCGATTTTTTTTGTGAATACCGCACAAGAGTCCCAATTGCTCCCGTATGTTGTGAGGCTGAAGGTAGTGAGGTGGGGAAGAAGATAGACTAGAGGAAGGTGGGGAAGTACTTGGCTATTCAGATTTGGTCGCCAAACACGTTCAAGCAACGTTTCATTTTTGAATGGTGGTCTCACACCAGGGCGGTAGAATGAGCCTCAAATTTAACTCATGTTATTTAAAATGATTAAATTGTCAAATAACACCGCGACTTTCAGATTGCTATTCGAGCACTTTGCCCCTTGACTACGGAGGCCGTCGAAATGTGATACCAACACACATTAACCAACCAATGCAGAATTAAAATATCCATTCAGTGATTCAATAAGAGCTAGGCATCCACAATATGCTCTCAACTATATGTCTACAACTTATCTTAAGCCTTCTCAATTACATTGAGCGAGTTTACAAGCTACTATCTGGGAAATTCACTATCTGTAAGCAAACTCGCTCAGTGTAATCGTATTACTTGCTAACTAGCAGATTGTTGACTATCTACGAAAAAAGTTGAGAGGTCGTCAACTTTACTTGCTACACACTTACTCGTGAATGGTTTATTTATGTTTTCAATATGGCAGCCAATAACAGCTGATTTTGACTGTCAAACATCTGACAGACTTCGTTCACGCAGGCGTCGTTAGGTAGTTCGCTACTGAGCGAGTGGACAGTTTTGTGTGTCATCATGACAATCTCACTCGCCGATTCACCCGCTTTTAAACTTAGTAGATAGTAGCTTGTAAACTCGCTCAATGTAATTGAGGCTTTAAGATACTTTGGACACTTTGCTCGCCAAACTGAGGACTCCAACTTGAAGAAACTCATAGTCACTGGCCACAGTATTTGGCAGAAGAACCAGAGGAAGGTCACCGCAGCGCTGGAGTGACAAGTATCACTGGTGACTGGTACTAGAGTGTCCTTGGCTCTCCACGCATATATTTCTTCGTGGCAAAATCGGGGAGTCGGCTAAAGGGCGCGGACTCCGGGTTTCGTCTGCGGTTGGGCCGAAAGCCATGCGCATTGTCATTGGGACTGCCTGGTGGTTTGTGGAATACCTTCTCTGTATATTTTATTTTTATGCATTTTATCGTCTCTCAGTTATTTTTGCAAATACTTGCACATATTATTACGTTTTTCGTTATTTCTCTTTTCTCTATTATTAACTTTTTCGTTGTTTCTCTTATCCAGGTCTCCTCAACCGGGCGCAGCTTTTATTTTTCTTTTTATTTACTAACACCTTTATCTGTATATATTTTTCTCTATGGATTTCAGAAGAATTATTCCACGGGCTGCTACTTGTACTTTTATTTATCTTTTGTATAATGTTAATGTAAGTACTTGCATACTGCTTACTAACCTCGTATGCATGGACATTGGATGGTTCAAATAAATGTAGCTTCGTTAAAAAAAAGCAGAGTCTTGACGTGTGCGGTGAAGGAGGAAACCATATGTTTCCTTATAACGCCGTTGGGAAAGTGGTGGGGTCCCCTCCAATGCCTCTCCACGCAGCGCAGAACCACAAGGGATGGAAGAGCCTTGTCCACCACGGAAATTGGAGTAGGGGTCACCATCCCCAGCAATGAAGAACCCATTTGAGAAGAAATCGCGTCCATTAATCTAAAATCTAAACATTTTTCTCGCGAATTAACGCCTGATAGTTTACGGTTAACATAACTTTATGCTGTGTGTTTAATAGACATTTTTTTTCAGGCGCGAACAAATTAACCATCTAACGATCACGCCGCACTATAGTTTTACCAGTATGGGAGCATTGGAAACAATTCAAAATTTCAAATTACAGGGACCACTAAATTTTTTTGCTATATCTTGACGACACATCCTAGCGCATCTTTCCCCCCACCACCGAACTCGGCAAAATGTTTCGTCGCTGCGTACCACGTCAGTAAAGATCGGCTTCCCGAGCAGGCAAGACGTTTGTGTGAAAGTGCAACATTTATAATACAATATATAGGGAGTGATAACTTTGTATAATGCTTGCTGGCATATTTTTTTCAACATGGATCCAATACCTTCAGGTATGTACTAAATACGGAATTTTTCGTTATTTGTTTTTGGGGTGTTATGCCGTGTTGCGCTACCTCCTTCTTTAGCCAACGTTTCGGACATCGTTGCAGTGTCCATCATCAGGGCAGATCCGGCAGATCCGGTAGATGTGGATCTACATCTACCGGATCTGCCGGATCTGCCGGATCTGCCCTGATGATGGACATTGCAACGATGTCCGAAACGTTGGCTAAAGAAGGAGGTAGCGCAACACGGCATAACACCCCAAAAACAAATAACGAAAATGCTTTTGGCCGTGAAAATCTTAAAACTTATCTAAATACGGAATGTTTTTTTTTTCATTTTCTAATGTGACAAATTTGCGATATATTTTTTAAAAATATCTGGTGAAATTTGAAAAAAAATACGATAAATTCTTAAACAGTTAAGGTTATAGTTACATATTTCCTAGAATTTCGTAAAAGTGCTGATACAATTTTGTAGCTAAACTATTTTAGAATCATATTAAGAAAAAAAATCTTGCTACTTTTATGCCCCTTTTCGGTCCAGTAATTTTTCCATAATTTACTTACTATTAAATTTTTGTGCTTCATAAATATTATTTTTGTCACAGGTTCGGTTTCAAGGGATTTGTTCCTGAGACAAAGGGAGTTATTTGACATACTGATGAATTCAAAGTGCCAACAGATGGACAGACGATTTTTATATTTGAAAAAAAAACTTATAAACCTCACCAATTGCCCTAAAGAAGGGTTGGATTAAGTCGGTAAAAAGATCGCGGGCTTCAAATTTCGCTTTAAAACAAGATGGATAATTGCTCGTCGAATTAAGGCTAAATTTGTGATGCAAAATAAAAAATGGCTTGAGACGCCTATCAGTTTTACATTTTATGGGAAACAACATAGAAGCGGTCGCCCGGAAATACAATTTGAACAGAGTTCTGACCGATCCAAACGCTTAAAAACTAAAGATCTTCGGAAAAATTCACCTCTTTCTCATTTGGCGTTTGCAACAAAAATGAATTTGAGAGCTTCTGGACAACCAGTTGCATCAAAATTATTAGAAGACATCATTCGTTCACCTAGGCGTGCATCTAAGTACAGACAAGCGTACGAGGTATTCGAAGATACTCACTCTAGACGGATGTCTGGGGAGGAAGCCCTCTCAACCATGGTGGAAGCCAAGCTTACAAAGCACCAGTACAGTGTCATAAGATCCAAAGATCCTGAAAGGTTTCCACCATACAATATAGTACTTGAAGCAAAAAAAGCGTGCTATCCAAAAAAAGAAGACATAACAATCACTGCTACATCTGCAGAAGTAACTGTTCAAGCTCTTTTGAATCACACTTCTGAACGTGTGATCAATGTGCAAAAAGAAATCATTTGTGGTTTAAAAAGTAAACAATCAAACAATTTGCGGTTGATTTCAAAGTGGGGCTTTGATGGCAGTTCAGGGCATAGTTCTTACAAACAGATGTTCATTGGGACGCAAGCGGATGCGGATGATTCAAGCGTTTTTATATCTTCAATCGTACCCATACGTCTAGTATGCGGGAACTCTGACAATACAAAACGTTGTGTGGCAGAATCCTCGCCCATCGTCCACCAGATATTGCCGCCCAATTAAGATAAACTTTGCCAAAGAGTCGACACAACTTGCGATTGCTGAAAAGAACAGAATAAGTGCGCAAATAAAAAATCTTACGAGTTCACCCGTGGCACTTGATGGAAAAATTATAATGGTGTCGCATGAACTCATCTTAACAATGGTTGATGGGAAAATTTGTAACGCCTTGACAGATACAGCTTCTACACAACGTTGCTACATTTGTGGTGCCAGTTCTAAAGAGTTTAATTCTATAGATAAAATGTTAACAAGACCACATAAACCTTCAACCTTAGAGTTTGGTTTGTCAGTGTTACACTGTTGGATTAGACTGTTCGAATGTCTTTTGCATGTGGGTTATAAACTTCCAATAAAAAAATGGCAAGCCCGAAATCAAGACAAGGAAATTGTGGCGAAACATAAAGCTAATATACAAAAGGAATTCAAAAATAGGAATTCAATAGTCGATCAGCCTAAGCCTGGTTTTGGAAATCCCAATGACGGCAATACAGCCAGGCGATTTTTCCGCAATGCAGATTTGGCATCAGAGATCACAGGCGTAGATAAAAAAATTATAGAAAGAATGCATGTCATTTTAGTAACAATATCAAGTGGTTACGATATTAATATTGACAATTTAAGGAAGTTTTCTCTTGATACTGCTAAGTATTTCGTTAAATTGTATCCGTGGTATTATATGCCCCCTACTGTGCATAAGTTATTAATCCACGGGCCAGACGTAATATCGAATGCATTGCTGCCGATTGGCCAATTATCAGAAGAGGCTCAGGAAGCTCGGAACAAAGATTTTAAAAAATATCGCGAAAACTATTCTCGAAAATGTTCTCGAGAGAAATGTAATGAGGATATTTTTAATTTAATGTTAGTAACATCTGACCCTGTCATAACTAGTTACAGGAAACTCCCAAAAAAACAGTTAAATCGTTTTCCTAAGGAAGTTAACGACTTAATAATTCCTCCGAATATTCATTCTTCAAGTATTTTTAACACCGATGATGATGATGATGATTGTTCGTCGTCTGCATCAGAATGTTAAAAAAGAAAAATTAAACATTACTCGGCCTGTATTTTCCAAGGATGTGGACTTTTATATTTTTAATTTAATTTTATCATTTTAAATTTTATATTTTTGTTAATAAAATGCAGAAATCACAGTAAAACTTACTAAAACCGAATATTTTTATTTTTTTTACCCATACCAAAAAATAATATCACCTTTTATTTCCTGTAAATCCGTCCTGTGAATTGTTTCCAAGTTTTGGGGTATTTGGAACCACTGTGCGCCGTTTCACACAATATGCAGAGAGGACGGACAGCCAAACAACTCGGTTTTAGCACAGACTCATTGCCTCGTTCATATTCAAACATCGTCTCATACACATCTTTCTGTTGTTCTGAGTCTTGACTTTTTTTACATTAGCTCCACACAGGGGCCGTGAGGAAAATAATTCCCCTCTGGACCTATGTCATATTTGGGGATGCTGTGTGGACGGTCATTTTAATAAAGGAAGAAGAGGAAGTTCTGGGAAGAAAAAGTCAGTGCGTCCAGGAGTGACGGACGTATGAATCCATTCCTTACACTGCGGTGCAAGGCATGTTCCGATAGTGTACAGTACAGTACTGGAGAAGTCAAGGGGACTCCTTCAACCACTCTCTCCCGATCCGGCATGTCATGCAGCCAGTGGGCAGGCGCATCCGCCGCTAAGACCCAGACACACCTCACCTCACGAACCCGGGCACCCCTGCTAAGTCACCAAACGTAGCGAACCACTTGGGGTGACCTATGGCAGAGGTGTTGATTATTCAATAAATGGTTCCCCATACCTGCCTGCCAAATTGGGAGTATAGGTACGGGGGTACCGATAAACTTCTTGTCTCGTATATACCTACCTTCTGTTATTCTGACTTTAAGCATGTCCCGACTCAACCCGACTTAATCGTGCCATGTCCTCGTCAGGCGTTCCCGACTTCTTCCACCATGCACATTTGTGTCATACATTCTCCGTACACTCATTTCGTTTCTATTCTACATGCCCAAACCATTTCTGCGTCCCTTTCTTAATCTTCGCAAATCTCCACATTTCTCACACGAACTTGCATACATACATGATTTTACCACACATACGCATCAGGGATCTCATTTCTACAGCATTCAGTTTACTCTCATCCTTCCTCTGCCAGTTCCATGCCTCACTGCCATACATCGGGGTAGGTACCAGCACTCCATTATGGATGGCTTAGATGGCTAGCTTCGCTTCTTTGGACAGTTTTTTTGTTGGCGCCAACGGCGTTCAATTCTCCATTAATGGAGTACGAAGATTAACCTGCATTTACCCTTTTTTTAAATATCTCTATCAGCCTTCTCGTATCTATAAACGTACTTCCCAAATACACAAACTAATCCACCTGCTCCAAGCATTCATCATTCACAACTATGTTAAAGGGAAAACATTATGCCGAGTCAATAGCTTTAAAGATCTCGGTATCGTCTTTGATCCCAAACTGACATTCTCGGATCATATATCACGGCTCACTCCAACATGCTACAAACTCCTGGGTTTCATCATCAGAATATGTAAGCAATTTGATGACCCAGATGTAATGATAGCCATGTTTGATGGAGTCATAAGAAGTAAGCTGGAGTATGCCAGTGGTGTGTGGACTCCGCACCAAGCTTAATATATTAATATGCTAGAACAAGTTCAGAAAAAATTCCTTAGGTATGTCTATATGCGGATGAATGGAACGTACCCGAGATTCATGCACCATATGGAATTACTTGAGGCAACAAATAGATTTAGCTTGGAAACTAGACGTTATGCAAATCTTGCAATTCTTAGTTTTAACATAATCCATAATCGTATTGACAGCCCATTCCTCTTGGAATGTTATGGCTTATACGTGCCTGAAAATTTCAGCCGTAGTCGTCGACACGACTTGTTCAAAATACCATACGGCAGAACAGATGTTCTAGCACAGCATATCATGACAAGAGGAATTGTGCTGTTGAACGAAATATCGGAAACACTAGATATATATAACTCTTCTTTAGATAGCCTTAAGATTTTTTTGTATATTAATCATCTTCCTAGGTGTTAAGACTGTTAAAATGAGAAAATTGTACAGTAATTGGATAAAAATCTGTTGTACAATTTAAAAAAAAAAAAAAAAAAAAAAATGTTGCACATTGTTTTCGTACTATCTCTTTCAAATATCACCACTTTAGACTTTATTACATTCATCATTAACTCATTCTTCATAATATATACTTGGTTCATCGTAGACACGAGAGACTGTAGATCTTCCATACTGTTAGAAATCGACACCGTATCATCAGCATATTACAACAGACAACATACTATCAGATTACTCAATTTCGCGCCCAATCCCATCTCTTTCAATTCTTGCATACAATCCTTCACACTAATAAAAAAAGTGCTTCGTAGTCTCCCACCCTTATCTATTTTAGTTTTTCGAAGGTTTTACTTCTACCGCGTGTGAATTGCACACTCTGATTTTTTGAATTAAAGAACATTCAGGGTTTTGCATAGATTTGTTTTTTCAATCTTTCAGAAGTGCTTTCATTTCACTTTGAGCTTTCTGTCGCCAACTTCTCTGTGCAAAACTACGTACCTATTATTATTGACATTAAGATGAAGCTATACTAATTAAAAATGTTAAGTTTTAAAGCTCTTTAAAAAATATATGTTATTCTTATTTTTTTATTTTTTTATTTTTATTATTTATTTATTGAAACATTTATTATAATTACAATTTTAAAACTAAATATTTTTTTTACAGGTTTTTTTTTTTACTACCCTTCCATTAAAAGCATTTGCTTGTGTATGGAAGCGGAGTGTACATAAATGCTATTAGTTATTAGTTAGGTATAAGTTAGTACTTAAATAATTAATTGTACATAAATATATGTGAGCTGCAGTATTTATTTGATAATGGTGTGTTTTTTTTTTTTTTAAGAAAGAATGTTATGGAGAACTAAGATATTTGTAAGATTAGTTGACAGTAGTTCTTTTCTTAAGAACATCTTTAAAATGTCTCTTGACAGAGAGCAGCATTCGGGCCTTATCATTGATGCTTCTGATTTCCTCTGGTAGACGATTGAAAAAAGTTCTTCCCTGATAAGTATAATGATGCTGTGCAAAAGACGTATTTAGTTTTGGGCATAGAAAAACATGTTTAAGTCGAGTTCTGTTTTCATTTAAAAATGGATATTTATCTTTTTCTTTTATTATTTGAATTACTGAATTTTTTATATATAAATCTTTAAATGTGGGTACTTGAAATTCTTCAAACAGGCGTTCTGTTGGGTAGTCTAAGGATTTTTTTAATATAATTTTAATAATTGTTCTTTGAACAATTTCTATTGGAAGAAGGTTACATTTATACGCGGATCCCCAACTAATAATAGCGTATTGTAGAGTGGATTGAACTAAGGCATAGTAGATTAAATATAGATTTTTTATCGACAGAAAATTTCTAATTCTTAAAAATATATATATTAATTTTCTGATTTTGTTTACTACTTGACATATTTGTTCCTTCCATTTCAGATTTTTATCGATAATTACGCCGAGATATTTAATTTTATTTGTTGTTTTTAATATTGTACAGTTTGATTTGCAATAATGTTGGTTGTGAATTTTAGTGTTATCGTGTATGACAATGTTAAAATTTTTGGGAGCGTCGTTTGGATGGATTGCAAATGGAATTACAAATGTCTTTTCACTATTTAGTGATAGTAAATTAGTGTCGAAAAAATTCTTAAGCGTATTGATGTCCTCTGTGGCCTGTAATTCTACATTTTCCCAAGTATTTTCACTTATTATTAAAACTGTATCGTCGGCGTATGATGTAATTTGACCATGTAGAAGTTGAAAAAAAATATCGTTTACATATATGGTAAAAAGGATTGGTCCAAGCACTGTACCTTGGGGGATCCCAAAGCTTGAAATCTCTTGATCGCTATTAATACGATTGATTTTTACCACTTGAGGGCGGTTTTTTAAGTAGTTGGTGATCCATTTAATCGCGTTGCCTTTTATGCCAATATCATTTAATTTTTTTAATAGTATCTCATGGGATATGCTATCAAAAGCCTTTCTGAGGTCAATAAATATAAAAAATAATAATGATAATAATAATAATAATAATAATAATTCTTGAAGATAATATTTTGACATTGCCCGCGCCGAAAAGCAAATTATATAAAATTCCCTCGATAGAAAAAAATCTCAAAGTATGCTCCAAAAATTATTACAAACAAGTTTGTTTCAGTTATTTTACAAGTTATACGTATGAAAAAAAAATCACAGTGTTTCTTCAAATGCTGTTTAAGACAATGACCGCGAGATTTTTGAGTTTTATTAAACATTTTCGCAAATTTCGCATCCATTTTGTCGCTGTAAATGTTAGCGCTCTCTTCTAACATTCGTCATTTCGTATCTCTCTATCTTCTTCTTTTCGGGCCCGGTTGCGGAGCCTTTCCAGGAAAAAATAAAAATCGAAATTCACTCTCTTTTATGGGAGGAGTTTAAAAATACTTGAGAAAAGCTTTTAGAAAGGTTGGAAAAGGTATTTGACAACTTTTTTTTACAGGTTGATTTCGTAAAGGCCTAAAACATTAATAATTTTTTAGTGTCATAAAACAGAATTTTAAATTTTTTTCCGTTCCCCGCTCCGTCCAGGGGCGAACTGATAAAAAAACGGGCGTGACAAGTTATGTAGTCCTTCGGTGGACGGCATAGAGTTCACTTTGAAAATCCAAATTCGTCTACTAACTGCCGGCCGTATTGTAAAATAACAACGTGAAAATGAATATTTTATTGTATTTTGTGAACTTCGGGCGTAAATATCATTTTTTGCGATTTATTAATTAATTGTTATAAATAAAACTGAATTAGCCACATTACACAATAAAACCATATACGAAAAGGGGGTTTATAAATAGGAGAGTTTGGACTTGAAAAATGTGTTTTAATATACCTTACTTTATTTTTTTATAGGCGTATTTTAATACCTACTTATAAAAAAACTGACCGATATTTTTAAGGGCCAAGGTATGTTCTACACGCAGGATTTAATTTAAGCATCTATAATACTTCTAAGCGATCCAATTTTCAAAACAAAACATAATATGATTTTGCATTAAGGGAGATAATGTAAGAAATCGGTAGTAATTCGGGTAGCGGGCCCTTTCATCCAGACCTCTTTGCATGAATAGAATACATCTTTCTGAATATTTGCTAACTCTCAATACACGATACGTGCTCACCTACTCGTAACTAAACAAACGATTTTACTTCTTGTAATAATATGAATTTAAATAGATAATTGACAATGGGGCTTATTCCACGCAAAGGTCAATTCTGTCAACAGTGGCTTGAATATAATAAAAATTGATAATTACCTTCAGTGTTGCAATGTGCACAATTTTAGATACATGCGGGCAATTTGAAATAATTCATACGTACGAAGGTCATTATCAATATTAATTTCTAATATTATTACATCATTATAATGAATGCGTTTGTTTGAGCGTTGTTAGCTTAAATTAATGTTTTGTGGTCGAAAATAATGTATGTGCATACATAATAATTCCGTAAGACTGTTTTAAACATTATCTCCACGGTGATATTGAACGACAGCGGAGAAGTATCAGTATATTGTCTAATATGATTGCCCGAAGATTCTTCAAATGCAGTAACAATGTAAAAAAAAACATTGTTCAATGCATTTTGCACTAGCCTATATACATGTGAAACACGGTGTCACTACCGAACCAGCTCAACAGAACGACTCCGGATCCAATATAATGATGCTTGCAGAATTGTATTTGGATACAGAAGATACAGCAGCGCATCTTCAATGTTTACGGAGCTAGGACTACACGGATTCGCCGGTCTGATGAGACACCTGGTCACTGGAGCCAGGATGCGGCTAATGGCTTCCGATAACACAGTGGTGATCGCAGCCTTCCAGCACCAAGCGTCACTCCTGAGCGAGCGCTGGGCCCGAGCTCACTCCAGACCACGTCCTACATTATAATTGATTATCTATTTTATTTCTATTATCGCTTATGTTTTTTATTTATTTATTTATTTTTTTCTTTTCTTTTCTATTTACTTTTTTTAACTTTATCTGTTCTGTAAATATGTATAACTTTATGGGACGTGTGGGATTGCACTATCCTCCCCACATTCTGGAATAAACATTATTATTATTATTATTAGGAGGAAAAAATGTGTGCAATTCACATGCGGTAGAAGTGAAATCTTAAGAAAACTATAAAGTGAAAAAGAGTGGGGAAGCTACGAAGCGCCGCACAAAGAGGAGACTGATTACTCTATCTCATTCTCTCGCAGGCTAAGTCCAATAGATGTATTATGTGTTTGTCTATTTTTAGAATCGCTTTTTCGTTTCAGCGAGTTTCAAATCACAACGATGCTAAAGAAGTTTTCATTTCGAAAATCCCTCGGGTCTTGGATCATCTTTGGGGATTCTGTGTGAAGGGTCTTTTTAGGGAAAGGAAGGAGAAGAAGTTCTGGGAAGGAAAAAGGTATGAAAGGTGGGTAGGAATCTAGGGGTCAATGTGTTAAGGGATGACAAAAGTATGAATCTATCCCTCCCGCCGTAATGCAAGGCGATCGAGAGAATCTGGCTGGAGAGCTCAAAAGGTTTCTCGACCTGTCTCTCCAGCCAGGTCAGATTAAAATCCAACCTGCTACGTATTAGATGAGCAAAAGAATCCGCCATCAAGACCTAGACAAACCTCACTCCATGAACCCAGACACTCCTGCTAAGTCACGAAACGTAGCAAACCACTTGGGGTGATTTTTTTAATGCATTTTTTGTACGCATTGATATTTGCTTGAGTTTAGTTTCAATACAAATATGCATAAATTACTTTGTTTACCCAAACTAAGAACCAAATAATCTATTTTGTGCTTGTAAATAGTTGTTTCTTATAGTAATTGTTAAAAAATATTTAATTTCCATAATATGTGCAAAAAAGTGCAACGGTTAGTAGAATTTTATCTTAGAAAATAAAAATAAAATATAAAAATAAGAGTGTTTAATTCACACACGGTAGAAGTGAAACTTGTAGAAAACTAAAATAGACAAATTAGAGTGGGGAAAGTACGAAGTACTTTTTTTATGAATATGAAGAATGTTTTTTTCCATGTTTTTGTGGTCGAATTCCAGTGCACATTTGTTCATCTCGTGTTTTCTTCTTCAGAGTTGTTTTCTTTTAAGTTAATTTCCCTGCTCATTTTTGAGTGGCTTAAAGATTGGATATTGATTTTACTAAAATAAAAATATATAAATATTTTGGATTTCTTAGGATTAGTTCCTAGTTCGCTGAATGTCTGGCCGCTGATGTTCGTCAGGCGCTTTGTACCACTTGACTTAAGAAGCCTTTTTTATTTTATTTTTTATGTGAGGCTCTGAGGAAAACACAGGAGGCCCTGAGGAAAAAAAATTCCCTCAGGGCCTATGTCATCTTTGTGGATGCTGTGCGGAGGGTTTTTTTTAGGAAAAGGAAGGAGAGGGGAGTTCTGGGAAGGAAAAGGTTTTAAGGGGTGGGTAGGAATCTGGGGTTCAGTGTATCCTGGTCATTCGCCTCCAAGACTTCGACAAACCTCACCCCATGAACCCGGGCACCCCTGCTAAATCACCAAACGTAGCGAACCACTTGTGGTGACCTATGGCACAGGGGTTGGTTATCCAATAAAAGTTCCCGGGGCGGCGGTACCCATTCCTGCCTCCCAAATAATACTTGGAATCAAGTACCCATGAAATAAATACATATTTTCATTTATCTCATTTTCTCGCAAGCTAAATCCTGCATATGTATGTGTTTGTCTCTTTTTAGTGACGCTATTTTCCATTTCATCGAGTTTCAAATCACAGCGGTGCTAAAGAAGTTTTACTTCAACAATTTTTCAAGAGCTTTAAACAATTTGGCGAAATATCGCTATAAATCACATAAACATCTCGCTAAAATATTTATCTACAACTTGGCAACACTTCTCCGTCAAACTTTCTGAAGTTTCGTTCGTCGTTTCGTGTGACGTCTGACGTTTTTACTGTCAAGCATTTACCATTTTGAACTTTGATTTGGGCCGAAATTAACGGTCTGTAATTTAATTCACATTTAATTATACGTTCTATTACATTGTGTGCACATTTCTACAAAAATGGCAGGTAAAAATTCAACCTATTTTATACCAAATTACTTGTAATATTGTCGTAATAATATTATGAATATGAACTAGTTTTTATTTGACAAGTGCGCAGAGGGAATTTATTACTCAATTCATTTCGCCGCAGGCAATTTTTTTGGTGTTTGCTTACATGACTCGACTGTTTTCTTATAATTAGGCATTTGGAAGACTGTGTACGTCAATTTTCTTGGGTATTTTTGAACATTTTAGATTTTGTTTTAGACATTTTTATAATGTGAATATTGC
The DNA here is from genome assembly GCA_929108145.2 of Limnephilus rhombicus. Classification (NCBI taxonomy): domain Eukaryota; kingdom Metazoa; phylum Arthropoda; class Insecta; order Trichoptera; family Limnephilidae; genus Limnephilus; species Limnephilus rhombicus. Next base: position 36,383,597 of record OV815289.1, read on the forward strand.
ACAAAATTTCCACTTAAGGCTAGTTTCTTTTTTTGGTAAATTTATACAAAGCCGGGACCAGCTCATTTTGGACAAAAAAAATAAATATGTACCCCAGTAGATAGGTAATAATTAGATGTAATTAATTCCGTGAATAGTAACCTAGTACAATTTGTTTTAATTTTTTAAAGCGTGTTTTGCGCGTGGACTCGATAGGGAAATATTTACCACTATTTCAATATTATTTTGTCGAAACATGGTGTGAAGAAAAGATGTCAAACTACGTAACGGATTTTCATGCGGTTTTCACCAGTATATAGAGTGATTCATGAGGAAGGTTTAGGTAGGTATATAATTTGTCAACGTTTGGTGTAAATTGGTTGAAATATATAATATATAAAGAGAGCGGAATGGCAAGCGGGAAGCTGGCAGTGGGCGGTGTGGATTTGATATGTATGCAAATTAAATGATGGCGTTGGTTGTAAAGGTTGGGTAATGACGTTGTGTTTCGTTGACCACAGCAACGTGTTGCCGGATCTGCTAGTAGCTACTAAAATTCATTATTTTCCATTTCCGGAAACTGAAATAAGTACTTATGTACTTCTCATTATTATCTAACTGATACGAAGTCTTTTTTAAATAAAAAGTTTGTGTTAAGCGTGTCTCTATTTTGTAAATATTTAGCAAATAAAACTCTTAATAAACAAATCACTTATTTAATAATATTATATTTTAATCATTGCTAAAACAATACAATCAAATATCAACACTGAAATGATTTTAAAACACGATAAGACATTCCAAAGTAGGTATGCATTTAAAAACCTTTCTTTCAAAGAATCTTTCTTACGTCAGTGAAAACCTATTATTGGTTAAATATTTACACATTATTTCATCAAAAATTAAAAATTTTTGTAACTGTCGGTTTTCCAAATAAAATAAAATGCTAAAAAATCATGTACATCATTTAATGAATACTCTCAGTATCACCCTGGTAAAGGATCACAATTCAGAAACTTACAACACACCAGATTGGCAGTGCAATAAACTCACTCGGATCAAAATGAAAATCTAGTCTTATTCAACGGAAGCAATCTTCTGAACAGGTCCTCCATTGATACTATGCTTGGTGTAACTCTAAGTGACCAGCTCAGGTACGGGGGCTCCATCGAAACCAGAGTTAAGTTAGCCTCTCAGAAGCTGGGCGTACTGTACAGTACACAATTGCCGACCCTGTACAAATCGCAAGTGCGCCCCACTGTTGAATTTGGCAGCCATCTCTAGTCTGGAGCCCCAAAGTACTTGAAAAAACCCTCGATTCTCTACAGAAATGGGCGTTTGATAGATTCTCCCATTTTAACAAACGGATTGCAATCTTTTTAATGCTATCCGTGTTCTACCGGTATTTTAATGTAAGATGCTCCAAAGAACTTGCGTCATTGATTCCTTCAGCACCGGTGCATAATTGGGAAATACGCCAAACACTCGCCCAACATATGTACACGGTTGACATTTGTCACATGAGAACGGGTTATTTCTACGACTCGTTCGTGAGTCCAACAATTCGGCTGTGGAACAATTTGCCGGCCTCTGTGTTTCCTCCTTCCTACAATAATGTTCATTCCTTCCTCTCCTAAAATAGATCCTCCACACAGCATCTCAAATGATACAGAGTAAAAAAAAGATTAATTTTATACAAAACCGGGACCAGCTCATTTTACACTAAAAAAATAAATTTTTACCCCAGTAGATAGGTAATAATTAGATGTAATTAATTCCGTGAGCGGAAATTGAAAAAAATGTATATTATCATTAATTTATTAAATTTAAAAATACGAAAATGTCATTTTTCAAAGTGCAAATTACAGCGGTAATATGCACTTTTTCACGAAAAAACAATTGGCAGAAGTTGAATAATTGTTAGAACTACGTATTTCGGAAACTTTTTGCATTGGGGGAGGCGGAAAATGATGCATTTTAAATTTCAATTGCGTAAAATCAAAATTCACTTCGCGTCTTCGGGAACTGACATGGCGCGGCCAATCTGTTACACAAGCCCGCTAGACAAACCCTGCGTAGCCAGACAAACCATTTAAAAACGTAGGCTGTTTTTTTTAAATTATTCGTTCAAACACCATGACTTTAGATTTACCCAAAACAAACACTTTGGTATTTAAAATATTAGTTAGGAATAACTCTAAATAAACAAATTACGTATTTAATAATCACATATTTTAATCATTGCTAAAATAACACAATCAAATATCAACCTTGAAATGATTTTAAAACACGATAAGACATTCCAAAGTAGGCATTCATTTAAAAACCTTTCTTTCAAAGAATGCTAAAAATTCATGTACATAATTCAATGAATACTCTCAGTATCACCCTGGTAAAGGATCACAATTCAGGGTAAATATTTCCCTATTGAGTCCACACTCAAAACACACTTTAAAAAATTAAAACAAATTGTACTAAGTAGATAATGGTTAGTAATAAGTAATTCAGTAACCGGAATTGAAAAATATTGCGTTTTAATGTTATTTTTTTTTAATTTAAAAAACGCTAAATATCATTTTTCAAGGACAGCCGTGTTAATTACGACTGTGATATATGCATTTTTAAAAGAAAAAAATCACTTTCTGTCAGTTAGACAATAGTAAGTACGAATTGCAATCTTTGGAAATGATAAATAATGCGTATTAATCATTATTTTGTTCAGTTTCATAAACACGAAAAATCACGCGAGACATGGCAACCTTAACAACATGGCGTTCCTTGAGAAATGACATTTCGTGTTTTTAAATATAACAAAATAACCATTAAAATGCAATATTTTTCAATTCCGGTTACTGAATTACTTATTACTAACCATTAATTACATCTAATTATTACATTACCTTTGACACACGTATATATTCGGAAACATGCCAAACGCGCCCCCATCATATGTATACGGTTGACATTTGTCACATGAGAACAAGTCGCTTCTTCGACACATTCTTGAGTTCAACAACTCGGCTGTGGAACGATTTGCCGGCCTCTGTGTTTCTTCCCTTTTACAACATGGATCTCTTTAAGACCCAGGTACACTCCTACCTTTATTTTTATTAATTACTAACTAGTTCCCGGCTTGCGTTGCTATGCCATTTAACAAAGAAATTGTTTTTCCCTGCGTGTCCTTTCCCATTCGTCCTGTTCCCCTTCCACCTCCCCTTCCTCTCCCACACCCCCTTCCCCTCTCGCGTTCCAACTCCGCCTCCTCCACATTTCCTCTCTTGACGCCACTCCCCCCGTTCCCCCTTCCCGCGAACCCCTGACCCGAGTTCCTTTCTCCCTTCTCAGGTACCCCTCCTCCCACCCGCTTTCCATACATTCGGTCCCGGTACATTCAGTTTTCTAACAGCTCCCATGTTACCTCTTGTAATTTTTTTATACAAATTTCATAATTCCAGAGCTCACCAGTAGTTTTATACAAACCTTGTCCTGACAATAATGAACACAAAAAAAAAAGAATTATCCAATTTGGTGCAGTCGTTTAGAAGTTATGCGCATATATACATTTCGGCCATTCATTTTTATTCATATAGAAGATAGATAGATAGATTATATGTATAGATAGATAGATTTTCCGCAGAACCTTCTATGTGGAGTTAATGTTAAAAAAAGTAATTGTTTAAACGAGATATAATTTTCATTTTCTGTGTCTAAACGTGCAGCTGTTAGCTGAATAATTACCAAGGTTTTTAAATGCATACCTGCTATGAAATGTATAATCACGTTTTAATAACATTCATTTCAAGGTTGATATCTGATTATGTTGCTTTTAGCAATGTTTTAATGTAAACAGAGTGTTTGAAATATGAGATTATTAATAAATTACGTAATTTATTAATAATCTTAAATAATATTATAAATACGAAAGTGTGTTTGTTTTTACTTCTTTCACATCGCAACGGAGCGACCACTCGACCTTCAATTTAAATTTGGAATTGTCAATTTATTGGTATTTTTAATTTTAATGTATAGGAATGTAAATCCATAGTCAAGAAATGAACAGTATTTATTTATTTATTTATTTATTAATTTTCAACGCCCTGATGGGCTTTTACATGACAAGTTTATGATACAGAGACAGTTTTTTTTTTTTTTTAATAAAAAAGATAAACTATAAAAACATAACAAGTAAACATCATATGAAAGGTAGGTATACAGATAAACTTAAGGAAAGATAGTGCATTACAATAAAAGAGACAGTATCTTAGTTGTGAATGGCATAGAAAATAAATTAGTTGGTATGTTAGTAAATACAAAATTTACAGGTGACTTATTAAATGTTATAAATAATACATGACAAAATGCAAGATACATAAAAAGAAAACGTTAACAAGTTTTTACAGAGAGATAGAAATACACAAATATACGCAATAGACCCTACGTGATGCTCCTTAGATATCAACATATTCTACATAAAAATATTGTTCAGATATTTCTTGAATAACGGTAAACTTGTATTAAATACATCGATATTTGAGGTATATTTGTTCCCTAGTGTGTGTAGTCGAGAAATTGATGCGTGTGTGTGGTAGTTGGTTAGAGAATTATTGTTGCAGAATAATGTGTTTTGCCTTGTCGCTCGAGTTGGTACCTTAAAGTCAATGAGATGCAGGAGTTCGCAACAATCTAATTCGGAGTGAATAATTTTAAACAAAAAAGTTAGGTCGTTTATTTTTCTTCTGTTTTCTAAGGAATGCAATTTAAGTGTATTTAGTAAAGATGAGTAGTTAATGTGTTGAATAGGTATGTGTAATTTGAAGTTAATAAATCTTAAAAATTTGTGCTGCACTCTTTCGATATTTCTTATATGAATTTGATAATATGGGGACCAAACTGTGGAATTGTATTCCAGCAAGCTGCAGATAGATATTCTCAAGACTATGCTTTTTGCAGATGATGTAGTACTGATAGCAGATAATCATTGTGACTTACAGAATAGCCTGGAAAGGTGGAGAAAGATCCTGGAGGATAATGGCCTAAAAATTAGCAGGAAAAAAACTAAATATTTGTATTTACCATTTGAAGACACAAATGCTGTAATTCCTTTGATGCAACTGGATGGAGGAACATTAGCCAACTGTGATTCATTTAAGTATCTGGGCTCACTAATCCACAGAGACGGAGGATGTGCAGCGGATGTCATCCATAGAATAGGTGTGGGATGGATTAAATTTAGATCCGTAACAGGAATATTATGTGACTCCAAAATGCCTATAAAACTGAAAGAAAAGATATACCAGACTATTGTAAGACCCGCAATAATGTATGGCTCCGAATGCTGGACTATGTACAACTCCTACTCTAGGCAACTTGAAATGCGAATGCTTAGGTGGTCGACAGGAGTATCACTAAAAGATAAGATCAAAAGTTCACGCATTCGTGGTAGCCTGGGTGTCACAGACATAAATAGCAAGCTGGATGAACGACAGTTGAGATGGTACGGACACATAAGACGGAGACCATCAGACCACACAGTGAGGCAGGCAATGTCTATGGAGCTTCACCGACAGTCATCCAGAGGAAGACCGAAGAACTCCTGGATGACTCAATGTTCCAAAATTGTTCAGAGAAACGGCCTGGATGAAGGCGATACCCAGAACAGAAGATATTACAACCTGAGAACGAGAAGAGCCGACCCCAACAGCCTACCTAGGCAATGAGTTGGGACAGCGCAAGGAAGAAGAAGAAGGAATGTAAATCCATAGCCAATTTTACCATCATATATGGATTTTTTATTTACTCCCTGTCAATATCAGTTCGGCTGTCTACAGTGTAACCATGCTCAGTAGCAATATTTATAAAAATCGATGTGTATTTGCTTGCTTTCTTGGTTGCGTGTATGTATGTATGTATGTATATATGTATATTCCTTATGCATTCCTAAACCATTCATCCAATTGCGATGAAACTTTGGGGATTTGATGTGTGCCAGCCGCGATGGTTTCTATATATATATATATATATATATATAGGGGTGAGCTCTGGCATTTTGAAATTATTTTCTAAACCATGCATCCAATTGCGATGAAACTTTGGGGATTCGATGTGTGCCAGCCGCGATGGTTTCTATATATATATATACATATATAGGGGTGAGCTCTGGCATTTTGAAATTATTTTCTAAACCATGCATCCAATTGCGATGAAACTTTGGGGATTTGATGTGTGCATGCCCGCGATGGTTTCTTTATATATATACATATATATATAGGGGTGAGCTCTGGCATTTTGAAATTATTTTCTAAACCATTCATCCAATTGCGATAAATCTTTGGTGAGGTGTTGTGAGCACACCCTTGAAATTTTCTATGTATACTGGTAAGCTGTGGCATTTTGAAATTTACATTAAAAATTTCAATGGTGGCACGCAAGCTGTTTGAAAACTGAATGTACCGGAGTAACTGAATGTTTGGAACGCGGGAGAGGATTTGCGGGACGGGGGAAGTGGGAGAGGGGACTGGGGAGAGGGAAGGAGGAGTGGGAACGGGACGAATGGGAAAAGACACGCAGGGAGAAACAATTTCTTTATTGAGTGGCATTGTAATGCATGCCAGAATCTCGCTAGTATCAATATAAAATCGTTGGAAGTTACGCCTATTGTAAAGTTATCGATTTTATTTAATACTAGCAAACCCGGCCACACGTTGCTGTGGCTAACGAAACCTTTATAACCAACGCCATCTGTTAAATCAAATCCACACCACGCTGCCCGCTGCCCGTTGCCTGCTGCCCGCTGCCGCTTGGCCAGATATATTTTTAATTTCAACCTATTTACACAAAACCTTGACAAATTATATACCTAAAAACCTTCCTCGTGAATCAAGAAAACTGCATGAAAATCCGTTGTGTAGTTTAAAAGATCTAAGCGCACATACAGCGTAAGCGATTTCATTTTATACTTAGTAAAGAAAGAAGTCAGGTACGCCTCATATGTCATACACATGTCTGGTGATGTTATATTTTTGTGAAAACAAGCCGTGTTATGGGTCCGTGTGGTTAACTGCGCTAGAACCACAGGTATCTCACAACATTTCCCAGATTTAGCAAGCCATATAGACCTACTAGATACGGGCTGTTGTCTCTTGGCTGTAATCACATAAAAAAACAAAATAACACTCATATTATAAGTGTTTTAGTACATTATTTCGCATTTATTATCTTTTTAGTTTGTCTTTATTATCTATTGATAAAAGATAATCAAATACAATCAACTGATAACAAAGTATTGATTGGTCTATTTATTTACCTGTTAGAATATAATTACACACTTAGGATTATGTGTATCGGTGCAAATGTGTATACTTCCCGCAGTGATTATTTGCCATTTTTTATGACAGCATAAAAAAGCCAATAAACATACATTACTTAACCCCTCCGCAACGTAAGCAGATATAAGCGTTAAAAATAGGACAGCAGTCAAGTACAATAAGCGTGTTTATACGTCAGCGCGTGTGTTTCCATAGAAATCGTTATAACTCCGTTATTGTTTTAGTTACATCCCTAAAACAAAAAGTCAAAGGTCGATAGTAGATCAAGCTGCACATTTCTATCAAGTTGTCTATGGAAATACATAACAGGAATCAGCTGTCAATCGTGTAGTTGACAAAAATATTTACCCGCGCAAATTTGCTACCGGCAGCTCTACCGCGCTCCACATTTTAAATTTTTATTAAATATTTTTAAATGAAATGATAAAAAAGTTAGGTGACAAAAGTGTTTATTACACAAATATACAATAGAATAAGTATTGTTGTTTGCATAATCTGTGATTTTAGTACCGTTTTCACATAAAAACATCTGGGAGTCATTTTTACCTATTTTTAATGTTTGCGTTCTAAATTTTAATATTTACAAATGCTAATATTTATTTGTAATATAATATTTTGAAAGCCTATTTTGTAACCTTTCTAAAACAGTTTTTACTATTCGGCTAAGTTCAGAAATGTTTAATTTATGGAGCTTTAATTGTGAAGCGGTTATAACTAAAAGTTTTCGTAAAATGTCATTTCCTTTAAGACACCAAAAGCTAATATTCTCGAAAATTCGGAGGGGTTAACGCAATAATGCTGCAGCTTTTTCAAAAGATGAGATATGCAATGAACGTAGGAATGTTTCCTCCAAAGGAAAAAAGTCATCATTTTCTTGCATCTCTCTCACACACCGCACCGTGACGTTTCCGTAGACCCCTACAATACTAATAGCCGTGACGATAATTTTGAAAGTACGGAATATAATTGCAAGGATAATATTGAAGTGTGAAAATTCCAAAAATTCAAAAATTTCAAATGTCAATGCACCAATGGTTTTGCCTTTGTTCTTACATTTAATTCTGCAGTATTTTCTTACACACTAAATTAAAACAACTATCGAAAATGAGACAAGCGTTGTCTGAAATGTCTGCACACCCCAAAGGAAAGATACAATCATTATCATACATCTCCCTCACACGTATAAAGAAAATGGCAAAGAAAAAGTAGTTTTTTTTATATATTTTTTTATAGTGATACCTCACAAGAGTCTCAGCTGCTCCCGTTTGGAGCCAGTGAGACTATGGCATCCCCAATTGGGGTATGTTGTGAGGCTGAAGGTAGTGGGGAGCGAAAGGAGGTAGAGAAGAGGAAGGTGGGGAAGTACCTGGCTATTCAGATCTGGTCACCAAACACGGCTAATGCCATTTCAAGTAACGTTTCAATTCTGAATGGTGGACTTACACCAGGGCGATGCTGAGAGTATCTTCCACTCTGGAACGTGCCGCAAATATATTATATATTATTTTAAATTAATAAATTGTGAAATAACACAAATTAATCAAAATAAAATTTGTTTGCTACGCCGGGATTCGATCCCGCGACCTTCGGAATGCTAGTCAAGAGCCTTACCGCTGGACTACGCCGGCCGTAGTACTTTGAAGGAAACAGTCACCTGTATTTTTGCTTTTGTTCTTAAACATATAATGCTGCAACTTTTTCTTACACACTAAATAACAACGGTTGAAAATGACACAATTGGTGAATGTATCTCTGCACCCCCAAAGGGAAAAACCAAAACCATTATCATACATCTCCTTCACATGTATAAAGAAAATGAAATGCAATTCCTGTTGCCGTAGCTAAGCCGTAATAAGATACGTCTGTTTCCTCCAAAGGAAAAAATTAGTACTTTTAAAGAAACAGACAATCTCCAACAGCTCGTAGGGCGTTGAAGCAAAGAATGGACGGTTACCTCGAGAGTGTTTTCTTTTGGGGTAAAAATAATCTCGTTGAATTTAATGTTTCAAAGACCCAATCTTGTCTGATTACGTCTAAAAGGGATCGAAATGAAAATCTAGTCTCTTTCAACGGAAGCAATCTTCCAAACAGGCCCTCCATTGATATGCTTGGTGTAACCCTAAGTGATCAGCTCAGGTATGGGGGCTCCATCGAAGCCAGAGTAAAGTTAGCCTCCCAAAAGCTGGGCGTACTGTACAGGGCCCGCAGATACTTTAATAGTACACAACTGCTAACCTTGTACAAATCACAAGTACGCTCCACGGTTGAATTTGGCAGCCATCTCTGATCTGGAGCTCCGAAATACCTGAAAAATACCCTCGACTCTGTGCAGAAACGGGCGCTCCGTTTGATAGATTCTCCCATCTTAACAGACGGATTGCAATCTTTAGAGCACAGGCGTCGGGTGGGAATGCTATCCTTGTTCTACCGGTATTACAATGGAAGATACTCCGAGGAACTAGCATCATTGATCCCTTCGGCACCGGTGCATAGTCGGGAAACACGCCAAACGCGTGCCCAACATTTGTACACGGTTGACATTTGTCACATGAGAACGGGTCGTTTCTTCGACTCGTTCTTGTGTTCAACAGCTCGGCTTTGGAATGATTTGCCGGCCTCTGTGTTTCCTCCTTCCTACAACATGAGTCTCTTCAAGACCAATGTTCATTCCTTCCTCTCCTCAAAAAGACCCTCCACACAGCATCCCAGATGACATAGGCCCTGAGGGAAATTATTTTCCTCAGGGCCTCCTGTGTGGAGTTAATGTAAAAAAAAAAAAAAAAGACATACATATTTGTGTATCTTATATTTTGTCTCACCGTTATTTAATATGTAAGAAAGGGCTGCAGCATTATAACGATAAGGAACATATATTTTTTGCCGTCATGTCACCACACAACTCCCCCCACCTCTCCCGGATTCCCACTCTCTCCCGTCTTCCCTCCCTGTCGATTAACTACGTGAAATACACACATTTTTTCAAAGTACTTGTGCGCTTGTAAATTGTAAATTTTTTATACAAATTTCATAATACCAGAGTTTGCCTTATATACAGAAACCTTCGCGGGCGTGGGCACAACAAATCACTAAAGTTTCATCGCAATCGGATGAATGGTTTAGTAACGCATAAGGAACAAAAAATATAGAAACATTCATTTTTATATATTGATTATTTTTGTTATAGAAAATAACCCCTTCAAGCACTTGCTGAAGAATGTCAAGATCCAAGGAAAGGATTACCAGTATTATGACATGCAGGAGTTGGGGGCTGAATATGGTAAGTTGTAAACATTGTACATGACCCATGCTCGTACCAATGAATTGCTTATCGTCCCAATCCTCTGTCCCATTCGTCTGTCCCATTCATCTGTCCCATACATCTGTCTCATTCCTCTGTTTCATTCCTTTGTCGTATTCATCTGTTCTGTTCATCTGTCCCATTCATCTGTCCCATTCATCTGTCCCATTTGTCTCTTCCCGTTGATGTGTCCTCTCGCCGAAGGTTAAATAAGAGACATTTAGAAAAACACTTTTTTGATTGCGAGGTGTACTTAACTGTTCGCAGAACTACTCGTTTAAATTGCATAACACAACGAGGTATTTAGTCTGTTAAAATATTCAAATTTTTGAATATTCAACTTTGACCGGTAAAAAAAAACTGGCAAAATGTGTCAAAACACAGAATTTTTTACCAGAATTTTGACAGATATTAGAAAAGTGTTATTTTTAATCTGTTTATTTTATTATATTACCTGTTTTTCCTGTTTCAAGCAAACGATAATATATATATTTTTTTTGGGTGTACCGCTCAAGAGTCTCAATCGCTCTCAAATGTCTGGGGCCATTAATAATTAATAATAATTGGCTAATTTTCGTGGAAAATCACCTCAAGGGCGCTGAAACTATGACAGGCCATTGAGACTATGATATTCCAATTTTTTTTTTTACATTAGCTGTGAAAAATAATTCCCCTCAAGACCCCTAGCACGGTCGATTGATTGTATCGATAATTTTAGGTAACTTCTCGTCATTCCCTAGCATGACTAGAGATCGCCAATGAATAAATAACAGTTCAGTATGACTAGGTATTATATTCAACGTCTACTCTACATGGGTACGCAGTGAGGACAGATCACCAAACAACTCGGTCTTGAAACACACTCCTTGTCTCATTCACATTCATACGTCATCTCGTACATGCTCTTATATTATTCTGACTCTTGACATAGCCCGACTCAAGTATCTGCTTCACTTAATCATGCCGTGTCTTTCTCGGACATCCTCGATTTCTTCTACCATTCACATTTGCGTCAAATATCCTCCTTAAACTCCTTTCCTCGTTCATTCGCTCTACATGCCCAAACCATCGGAGCGTTCCTTTATTAATCTTACTCATTAAGCTTACATCAGCCTTGCATTCTTTGTGAATCTCCACGTTTCTCACACGAGTGTACATGGTTTTACCACATATATGCCTGAGGAATCTCATTTCTACAGCATTCAGTGTTTTTCATCCTTCCTCTGCCAGTTCCATGCCTCACTGCCGTACATCGGGGTAGATACCAGCACTCCATTGTGGACTGCTAGCTTCGCTTCTGTGGACAGTTTTTTATTAGCGCCAACGTCATTCAGTCCTCCATTAATGTAGTTACCTGCATTTGCCCTTCTTTCCATATCTCTATCAGTCTTCCCATCTCTCGTAAACATTCTTCCCAGATATACAAACTCATTCACCTAAATACTTTGAATATTTTAACAGACTAAATACCTCGTTGTGTTATGCAATTTAAACGAGTAGTTCTGCGAACAGTTAAGTACACCTCACAATCAAAAAAGTGTTTTTCAAAATGTCTCTTATTTAACCTTCGGTGAGATGACACATCAACGGGAAGAGACAAATGGGACAGATGAACAGTTTTGTGTGTTTTTTTTGCAAATAATCACAATATTTGAATAAATTAGGAAAAAAAAAATAATTAAAATTGTAAGTATTATAAGATAAACATTTATTTTCACGAATTTTTCAATATACTTTTATGCATCAAACATTGTTTAACGTATTTGTCTATAATTTTTTAATAAACTTCTAAGTAGTAAACTTTGACGTACGTATCTATCAAATAACCAATGAAAGAAATAACCAGTCTTCTCTTCTAATATCAAACAGAAATCTTTTAGTAATAAAATAGTTCTTTTATAACAAACAAAACAAAGACGTTGAGTCAACCCCATTCCTTTAAAAAACAAATAACGAAATGAATCCTTACACATGGAATATATTACAATTTTAACACCCATTCACTTTACACTCTATCAATTTAATCACCTTTCAGACAAAACATAATATATCTCTATTTTCTAAATTAGCGGCATTGTATGTTCAAGATTAATTAGTGTGATCTATATCTAACAACTCCTCAAATTTTTCATTTTCTAATAATTCTCTCACTTCTCCATCTTCTTCTTGTAACCCAATCTAACTATAAGTATATCTTTTTCTTATTATAGAAGATCTGTGTGCATAGGATTAAGAGCAGGCAAAACATAATATATTTTTTATTTACTAACTAAGCAGCATTATATGTATAAAACTGATTACTGTGAACTATACATATATCAATAATTCCTTTATTATTATTATTTTTTTTTTACATGAGCTCCACACAGGAGGCCCTGAGGAACATAATTTCCCTCAGGGCCTATGTCATCTTTATGCTCACCTATGATGCTGTGTGGAGGGTTTTTTTAAGGAAAGGAAGGAGAGGAGAGTTCTGGGAAGGAAAAGGGTTTAAGGGGTGGGTAGGAATATTGGGTTCAGTATGTCCTGGTCATACGCCTCCAAGACCTAGACAAACCTCACCCCATGAACCCGGGCACCCCTGCTAAATCACCAAACGTAGCGAACCACTTGGGGTGACCTATGGCAGAGGTGTTGGTTATCCAATAAAGGTTCCCGGGGCGGCGGTACCCATTCCCGCCTCCCAAATTTATATACTAGTAATAACTTATCTTTCCCAATAATTCTTTAACTTCTTCACCTTATTCTTGTAATCCATCTTGTTAATATTGTAATTCATATAACTACATAAACTCTCTTATTGTAGAAGAATTTGTGTGCATAGTATCAATTAGTGAAAAATTCAACCTATACAAATGAATTTATATCCGCAAACTGTAAACTTCACCCGCCATATCACAGGGTCATCCCTAGCATGGAGGGTGAAATATCACAAAAAAACTATTTGTACTTTCGATAATTCATGTATTAAATAAATAATAAATAATAATAATAATAAAGAGAAGTCAAAAAAAATGAAACTTTACATAAGAAACTTTTTTTTGCATAAATAACCAAAAAAAATACTCGAATGAAATCAAACTCAATCACGTAACACGTTAGCTAATAACAACTATTAGTAAACAAAACAAATGCACGTTGATGACGCTGCACGCCGGCTCAATTTTCGACCAATCGCACACACGAACAAATCCGAGAGACACCTCGTCCCGCGACTGCTACCTCAGGCCGCCGCCTCACGCGCACCGAACGAAACCAACAGATCGCAACTCCGTCCGTGTCAGTCCGCGCTTCGAATAAGACGTTTTTATGCTCGGGTGCAATCTCGTTAAACTCGCGAGATCTCGCTCTTTTTTCGTCCGAGATCAATCTCGCTAAAAAAAGGCCGAGATCTCACGAGAACGAGATTGCATTCCCTAAGTATGGCTTTGCGTGAATCTAAAAAATGTGACATCATCATTTTTCTGCGAGCCAGCGTTGAGCGCTCATCGGTGCTTTTTACGAAATAACACCGCAAAAAACATGGTTTGTGTTTTGAAAACGTGTAAATATATACTATCACTCGAGATACATGATGTGTGCTCGTCGATGTTTACGGGGTAAGTAAATTATGAAACATTTGTAAAAGTGTCTTAACTAAATACGGCAACAAAGTATTGGAGACTGAAAATAAACGAACTTTACTTTGCCGTATTTAGACTTCGCAAATTTGTTCAATACGCGGTGAGCAATTCGCGCTCCCGTGTAAAAAGGTCTATTCATTCAGAAGCAGAGTTTACTTTTAAGAACTAAATGGTGATATTATAATGCGAGATGCCTATATACTGTCATATTGAGTTATTGACAAATCACATCTCCAAAGTCATCTTCTCGCTCTGCGCCCCGCTGTAGTTGTTGTCTACCTCTCACCTTTATGTTCCGGTCTACTAATATTCATATGTCTATGGGTTATTGGTATTAAATATCATTATTATATATATTAATTCAGTTTGATTTCATTTTAATCAGAGAGCCAATTAAAGAAAAAAATGCATAAACAATTTTGCTGATAAAAAAATACAATAATTTGCAATTGTTATTGTATTTCATTGATTACTTCTGAAGGTCAAAAACACAGAGCTAATTAATTCTATCATATTTTATAAAAACGTCCGCTATCTTGTCTAAAATGGAGGAAGGAACGGGGGCTGGGGTATGTCTACAGGGATCCAAGAGGGAACTAAGTAAACCTCTAGGAATACACTGCACTGTGTTTCAAGCTGAGATGAAAGCCATCTTGGCCTGCGCACAGGAGAATATACGTATCGGGTACAGGAATAAGAACATAACTATTGGTTCTGATAGACAGGCAGCCCTTATGGCACTGGAAAGTGGCCGATGCGACTCCAGACTGGTATCATCAATAAAATAACCCTGATATGGGTACCAGGACATAAAGGTATTGAGGGCAACGAGGGGGCTGACGAACTAGCAGGGAAAGGGGCGAAAGCACCACTTGCAGGATCTGAGCCGGCCGTAGGAGTAGCAGCTTGCCACACCAGATTACATATCGAGAGGTGGGTCAAATCCCAGCTCTGGAAGGAATGGGAGAGGGCACCCGGAATGAGACAATCCAAAGTACTCATAAACGGATCCGACCCCAGACGGACCAGGAAACTACTCGATATAGACAGAAACTCGCTGAGGGAACTGGTAGGCCTACTAACGGGACACTGCCATCTCAGGAGACACATGCAGCTATTGGGAGTGGAAAGCACCAGTAGATGTAGAAAATGTGAAGAGGATGAAGAGACTCCAATTCACTTATGGTGCCAATGTCCTGCCCTGGTGGGAACTAGGCTCAGATACCTGGGGAGACATGTTGTAGAACCAGAAGACATAGCCACATATCCAATGACAACTCTGGTGAACTTTATTACAGGGACTGGGTATTGTTAAAGGATTGAGATAAAATGGGAGAAAGTACAATGGGCCCATGGCCTAAGTACTCACGGGAACTAATGGTAAACCGTCTCTGCTTTAAAAAAAAAAACAAGGGAGGCACAACGATTTCTATTACATCTACCTGAGTTATTCGGAATTCCAACAAATTAGCCTGAGGGGTTAAAGCAAGCCTTTTATAAAACTTTTTTATGTTTGCATTAAAAAATTTTATATTTAAAAAATTATATATCTTTCTAATAATTAATTTTAAAAGCATATTTTATCACCTTTCATGTAGGTACTTAATAATAATACTGAGTTGTTTTTTTTTTAGTATAAACAATAGGGGTCCGAGAACTGTTCCCTGTGGTACTCCTAAATTATTCTCTATTGGTCTTGAAATTGATGAATCACTTGTAAAAGATTTACTTGTATATTTTTCCAGCTGGTCTTCCGTACAGCATACGCGTCCTACTGGAGTCCTGCGTCAGGAACTGTGATGGCTTTCAGGTGTTGGAAAAGGATGTCAAAAATGTCCTCCAATGGAAGGAAAAGCACACTCAAACCGGAGGAGTGGAGATAGCCTTCAAACCTGCCAGGGTTCTCCTTCAGGTATTCATTTTTATTTTTAACTTAATGAGTAAAACCTCAAATTGTAATATTTAATTAATAAAGAGTATTAGAGACTCTCAGTTGAAAATTTGAAACAGAAAAATTAGAAAAAGATGATTGCTCTGAGTACTGCCCCGGCAAAGCTGAGGTCCTGTGTTCGATTCCCGTATGTGACTTTTTTTTTTTTTTAAGTTTTAAATTTTCGATTTGAGAGTCACGAATATTGTCTTCATTAATTAAATATTCATTTACTGTGATGTTGGGATGGCGAAATATTCATCAAAAGACTAATTGAGATAAAGTAACTAATTCCCTTATAATATAGTTACGAACCAATTCTTTAGAACTTTGTGATCGTTTAAAAAGATAGCACCCAAAATTAGTCTAAGATGATATTGTTAATAAAGGATGTTAATAGGTGTGCCAAATCGCTTGAAAGTTTGTTACAGTAAAGCTTGTATGTACACAAATACACTAGTTTTTGTTGTAGTCAAAAATACCTATTAATTTTGATTTTACAGGCATTTAAACTTACGATAAATATCGATTCCCGTTAACAGTCACGTGATCGCATGTGACGTCATTTTACAACGCTCAGAAGGTCGCCAGCGGTACAAACGTAAGATGACACCGTGCTGAGAGCGCGAGCGGACTGAGCGAGTGTTGTGAAATGATGTCACACTGAGTCCGCATCGCACGTTTACTTCTATAAATCGGAAACTAATTGACGTATCGAAGTAATTCTTTCACTTGTATTTTTTATTTTTGACAGAGAATATGGAGAGCTAATAATCTAAAATAGTTAACATTCTTCATTAAATATGCAATTGACAAAAATGACTTAAAAGTAAGAAGTCCCAATGATGATGGTACCAAGAGATCCTGGCTTTGAGTCCCAGTTGCAAACATTATACTTTTTTTAGTTTTCTGTCTCTTGTTGTGTTTCATATTTTAATTTAGATTTATTAGTATTATCTTCTTCTTCACTTACGGGTACCGCTGCCCTGGAAACCATTTATTGGATAACCAACACCTCTGCCATAGTTCACCCAAGTGTTTCGCTACGTGGTGACCGGGTTCATGGGGTGAGGTTTGAGGCACATCCAAGGCCTTGGCAGCATATGTGTTTGCTCACCTACTGCGTGGCAGGCCGGATCGGTAGAGACTGGCTTAGGTAGTCCTTTACCTCTCGAGAAGGACTCTCGACCCATGGCAAGGACCCATCCTGGACACATTGATCCCCAGCTTCCTACCCATCCCACAAAACCTTTTCCTTCTCAGAACTTCTTCTCTTTCCTTTCCATAAAAATACCCTCCACACAACATCCCCAAAGATGACATAGGCCCTGAGGGAATTTTTTTCCTCAGAGCCTCCTGTAAGGACCTAGTTTTAAAAAAAAAGATGTATAAAAATTACTCAAAAATAAGAGCTCTCAATGACCGAATTGTTTAAGGCGTTTGGACCGGGTAAGACAAGAAATCCTGGGTTCGAAGTCGCGAAGAAGTGCAGTTGCGACCTGTTCCTTTTTATTATTCTATGTCTTGTTCTTTTTCATATTTTCGTTTATTAGGTCTGGGTTAAGAGGGATGGCTGTTCATATGCAGATTTAGTCAGTTTTGTCATGTAACAATTTTACCCAGTAACTCTGTCAAATAGTGTAATAAATTGTTTGTGTGTGTTTTGTATAGGATTTCACTGGAGTGCCGGCGGTTGTTGATTTTGCAGCCATGCGCGATGCTGTGAAGGATCTGGGAGGAGACCCTGACAAGATCAACCCCACCTGCCCCTCAGACCTGGTCATCGACCACTCCGTACAAGTGGACTTCTCCGGGAAGTAAGTAAACCTAATCTAACTTAACCTAACCTAATTAACTAACTATCACGCCGTTATCCGCAGGGGTAGGCAGAGTGGACAGGCTGCCAAATAATTCGGTCTTGGCACACACTACTTGCCTCATTCACATTCATTCATCATCTCATACATACTGTTCTATTATTCTGACTCTTGACAAGTCCCGATTGAAGTATCTGATTCACTTGGTCGTGTCATGTCTTCCTTCGGGTGTCCCCGACTTCTACCATTCACATTTGCATCATATATTCTCCTTACAATCCTTTCATTTGTTCCTGTTCATTTGCTCTACATGCCCAAACCATCTGAACATCCCTTTCTTAATCATAGTCATTACGCTGACATCAGCCTTTCATTCTTTGTGGATCTGCACATTTCTCACACGATAATAGATGGTACCAATACACCTTAGTGATCTCATTTCTACAGCATTCAATCTACTTTCATCCTTCCTCTGCCAGTTCCATGCCTTACTGCCATACATCAGGGTAGGTACCAGCACTCCATTGTGGACTGCTAGCTTCACTTCTTTGGACAGTTTTTTATTAGCGCCAACGGCATTCAGTCCTCCATTAATGGAGTTACCTGCATTTACCCTTCTTTCAATATCTCTATCAGCCTTCCGATCTCTCCTAAACTTACTTTCCAAAAAATCCCAAAATGTGATTTTTACGTCACATATTTTAGTTTAGATGAATTTAAACATGAATTACTGCAAGTACGCATGATTATTTTCTCATTTAATGTACGTTGTACATATAATACACAAATAACAGCCATAAAAAAAACACACAAATCTGACAGGAAATTATGTCCGTTATCCAATAACGATCTCTCAAAAAATACGGAATCGCTAGGCTGGGGCTGGTGTAAGACCAACATTTAGATTTGAAACGTTGCTTGAAATGGCTTTAACCGTGTTTGGTAACCAGCTCGGATAGCAGGTACTTTCCCACTTAGCTCTTCCCCATCTCCATCCCCTCCCCACTACCTTCAGCCTCACAACATACCCGAATTGGGGATGCAATAGTCTCACTGGCTTCAGACGGGAGCATTTGCAACTCTTTTGCAGTATTCCCATAAAAAATTTCACTCTTCAGAGAAAACTGGCACTGATTTTGAGTATTGTTGTATGATTCCAGTATTGATGCGCTGCAGAAGAACCAAGAATTAGAATTCGATAGGAACAAGGAGAGATTCATGTTCTTGAAGGTAATTATTATATTGGTTTCATTATTAACTCAAAACTCAGCATTTGAAGATATCTGAGTAATCAACCGGAAGATCAATGTTTACAATTATTATAATTATATTCCTAACCACTGTAGCGATTATGGTCTAAAAATGGACCACTTTTATTTTTCTGCTAGCAGTCCAAAATTGGACTACATTTTCCCACCATTCGTAACTTTATTGTAATTATTTAAAACAATTCCATGGTCAGCCATTTATTTTAAAACAAAGCTATTGAAATGCTTTATCTATTATGACTATAGAGGTCGCAAATCCGAACTTCGTAGACTATTTTATAACGATATTAAAAATAAATTTAAAAAATATTTTTTTCCCCGCTGAATTTTTGATCAGCTGTTTATGGTTAAAATTAAGTACTTTTTCCATAGATATGCATCCTTTAGTATCAAGTATACCACAGATAACATAAAGAAATCAAAAATATTCTATGTTGACTCAAATAAGTACCTCTCACGGCAGTTTTAATGTAACAACACACAGGATTCGCGCGGTTTTAAACTTTAAGATTTTTTTATAAATCCTACAAATATGAGATACTAGCTGACCCGGCCGCGCGTTGCTGTGGCTAATAAGACACAATGTCATCTACTGGATGGTTATCCAACCTTTATACCCACCGCCGTCTTTGAGTTTATCGCGAAGAGACAGACAGATGCCGCGGAGGACTTTAATTTATAATGCGTAGGGATGGTGTGAAAGATTATAATAATGTGCATGAAATGCTTGGGGTAACTAACGTATTTAAGTTAAAAAGGATTAATACTGTATCCGTCTAAATAACTTTTCAATTACCGCATTGTACGTGACCATTTTTTTAGAAGATAGAATGGGTATAGTAAGCTATCTGTAAAAGATAGATATATGGCTTCGCGAACTTTTTTGTAGATCTATAAAAGAGGAATATCCCACCATGCATTGTTTTGTTATATCCCAAAAGGATTAGGCAGCGTTTTCGATGAAAGCTACCAGGCGGCTTGACTTTTTCCGACACTTCTAACAATTATCGTTATGTTTCAACCAATTTACACAAATCCTTGACAAATTACATACCTAAACCTTCCTCACGAAACACTATCTATTGGTGAAAACCGCATGAAAGTCCGTTCAGTAGTTTTCGAGTTTATCGCGAACAGACAGTCAGACGGACAGACAGACGACGTAGGGGACTTTACATACTTTATTATCTAATAAATAAAAAATAAACATAATGCCTAATATTATAAAATTTTATGTTAATTCTTGTCGATAATCTTTAAAGATAAAAGCACAATCAAGATTATTGAATTTAATAATAAAAATTCCATTTTAATCTTTAACTAAATCTAATCTTAAAGATATTAATTGCATCATTTAATTATGTGTAAATTTTATCCATTCAATCTGCAATAGCTTCTTTATTTTGGCAATTAAGTTAAATCTCAAATGTTATCTATTAATTTCTTATTCATTGGCATTCTGGTAACTTTTAAGCATTGTGAACAAGATTAAGAAGAGGACACATAGATCGTTTGCACATGTGGAGTGGAAGAACGAAGACAGAAATGCTAGGAGAATATGTACACAAAAGTGTATGGTAGAAGAAAAACTAGTTTTAACTATGTACCACCAAACATACTATTCTTCTGTTTTTATTGATATATGATAGCTTTGTCTTTTTTTACTGTTATTACTACAGTATGTACAGTTTTACACAATACATAATTGCATTGTGTAAAATCGTGCATATACCTAAAAATTATAGTGATTATAAAGGTTACATACAAATCCAATGGGTCCAAGATGAAAGCCTTGTGGAATTCCAGATAGTTTGGACATGTGGAACGGAGGAACGAAGACAGGAATGATAGGAGAATGTACAACGCAAAAGTGAATGATAGAAGAAGTTGGGGATGCCCACTAGTTATGACTACCACTAAACATACTGTTCTGCTGTTTTATTAATATATGATAGCTTTCATTGTTTTTGACTGTAATTATGTACTACAATAATTACATTGTGTAAAATTTTACATATATTTAAAAACTGTAGTAATTATAAAGGTTATGTTCGAATAGAATGGGTCCAAGATGAGAGCCTTGTGGAATTCCTGATAGTTTGGGCATGTGGAATGGAGGAACAAAGACAGGAATGATAGGGGAATGTTTGACGCAAAAGTGAATGGTAGAAGAAGTTGGGGATGCCCGCTAGTTATAATTACCACTAAACATACTATTCTTCTGTTTTTATTGATACTTGATAGCTTTCATCGTTTTTTTACTGTAGTAATTATTTTGTGTACATACCTAAAAGCTGCAGTAATTATAAAGGTTACATACAAACAGAATGGGTCCAAGAATAAAACCTTGTCGAATTCCAGGACATGTGGAATGGAGGAACGAAGACAGGAATACTAGGAGAATGTATGACGCAAAAGTGAATGGTAAAAGAAGTTGGGGATGTCCACTAGTTTTTACTGGTTCCATGCCAACTGAGAATAAAATCAACTCAACACCTCCTTGAAAAGTCATTAAAAGCTATGAAAAAAATAATTTTAAATTAGCCGATAACCCTAACCTAACGTAACCTATTTAACCAATTTTTTATATATTTTTTATCACTTTAAATGACTTATCTGAGATGGTCCTGAGTTGTTTTCATTCTGAGTTGTCCGTTCACTGTTTTTACTATCACCAAACATACTACTCTGCTGTTTTTATTGATTTTTTGATAGCTTTCATTGGTTTTCACTGTAATTATGTACTACAAAATTTTACATATATTTGAAAACTGTAGTAATTATAAAGGTTATGTTATAGAATGGGTCTAAGAAGAGGGCTTTGTGGAATTCCTGATAGTTTGGACATGTGGAATGGAGGAACGAAGACAGGAAAGATAGATGAATGTGTGACGCAAAAGTGAATTGTAGAAGTTGGGGATGTCCACTAGTTTTTACTATCACCAAACATACTATTCTGCTATTTTTATTGATATTTGATAGCCTTCATTGTTTTTTTACTGTAATAATTATTAAAGAGTTATATAAACAGAATGGGTCCAAGATGAGAGCCTTGTGGAATTCCTGATAGTTTGGACATGTGGAATGGAGGATCAAAGACAGGAATGCTAGGAGAAAATATAGACAAAAGTGAATGGTAGAAGAAGTTAAGGATGTCCATTAGTTTTAACTACCATCAAACATGCTGTTGTTATTGATATTTGACAGCTTTCATTGATTTTGGACTGTGAATAGTAATTATTATGTATATATACCTAAACGCTGTAGTCATTATAAAGGTTACGTACCAACAGAATGGGTCCAAGATGAAAGCCTTGTGGAATTCCATTAGTCTGGAAAGGTGGAGCAGACAAATGAGGACATGAATGCTGGGAGAATTTTTAGGTATGCAAAAGTGAATATTAGAAGAAGTCAATGATGCCCACTAATCATCACTACCACCAAAAATATTATTCTGCTGTTTTTATTGATATTTTATGACTTTCATTGTTTTTTTTTTACTGTAGTAATTATTGTGTACGTATTCCTAAAAACTGTTGTAATTTTAAAGGTTACTTACAAACAGAATGGGTCCAAGATGAGAACCTTGTGGAATTCCAGATATTGTAGATATAGATATTTGCTATACCTTTTGATTAAAAAATAATTGTTTTATTTGGTTAAGTATTTTGACCTCGAGTCCAAATTTAAGTTTAGAATGAAAAAAGCCGCATTGCCGTTTTTAATGTATAACATTATTGTTATCATGTAAATAATATATTTTTACTTTCCAGTGGGGAGCTAAGGCATTCGATCGCATGCTCATAGTGCCACCAGGTTCTGGTATCGTGCACCAGGTGAACTTGGAGTATCTGGGTCGTGTGGTCTTCAACCAGGACGGGATCCTGTACCCTGACTCCGTGGTGGGAACTGACAGTCACACCACCATGATCAGCGGGCTGGGTGTCTTGGCCTGGGGTGTTGGAGGTAAATTTAATGTTTTTTATTATGATTATTGGCGAGTTCCCAGCATGCGTTGCAATGCCAATTTAATAAAGAAATTGCTTCTCCCTGCGTCTCCTTTCCCATCATCTCCTTTCCCCTTACGCTTCCCCTTTTCTTCCAGCGTTACCGTCCACCTTCCCCGCCTTCCCCCTCCCGTGTCTGAAACCCTCCCGAGTTCCCCTCTCCCCTACCTTGTCCCCCCTCCCGCGAACTCCCTTTTGTGGATTCATCTCCTTTTTGATGACCGGCGTGGTGTATGGGTAAGGCTCTTGACTCACAATCCGAAGGTCGCGAGATTGAATCCCGGCGTGAAAAAATAAATTATATTTGATTAATTTGTGTTTTTTGCAATTTATTCAAGTATAAAAAGTATTTAGAATTGAAACATTGCTTGAAATGGCTTTAGCCGTGTTTGGTGACCAGATCTGAATAGCCAGGTACTTCCCTATCTTCCTCTTCTCCATCTCCTTCTCCTCTCCTCTACTTTCAGCCTCACAACATACCCCAATTGGGGATGCAATAGACTCACTGACTCCGGACGGGAGCAGCAGGGACTTTAGTGAGGTATTCATATAAAAAAAATAAAATAAACAGCAACTGGAAAATGTTGCTTGTGTCGTTTTGGAGGACTTAGCCAGCCGAGTAATTGAACACACGATTCCCGGGCAGGACCCAAACGCAATACCAACTTGGCCACTGACCGGTCAAATATTCAATTTTTTTTTTTTTAAATTACCCAATGGTGGTTCGTGATCGGGTTAAAATGATTGGGTGTTTCATGATCGACCCAGAACTAAGTGTGACTCTTTTGATTTTAGGAATCGAGGCTGAGGCTGTGATGCTAGGTCAGGCTATCTCCATGCTTCTACCTTCAGTGGTTGGGTACAAACTGGTGGGAGAACTGAGTCAATTGGTCACTTCTACAGATCTGGTGTTGACAATCACCAAGGTAAGATAATTCTTGCTGCATATTTTGAATGTTACAGTACTCTCACTGACTGGGTAAACACCTGCCTTTACACTCGCAAGTTTGTCCCGTAAGTCGCTCATGCAAGTGATTTATGGCTAAATTAACAATGCAAACGACACCAAAAGTCACTTAATGTAATTTATAGCAAGTTACAAAAGTTGTCCTTTTGCAAGTTTTTTGATAGGTCTAATCGCATCCGCGCGAACTTCCAGCTTTCTGGCAGCTTATAAAATCAGTTTGATAAGTTGGAGAGACTTGCCGCAATAAATGGTACCAAAATGCGCCATTGCGAGATGTCAAAAATTAAAAGACAGTGGTTTTCGTAGGATTTTTTTTCCTATATAACTAGTATTTATTTATACTTATTTAAGTTTTCTGGAAATAAGCATCCTTCTATTCAATTTATCGGTCCAGTCATTTCTAATCTCAATGTTTCTGTTTTTAACATTACGTATTTGAATTCAAAGTCAGTTGCTGTCAGGTAGCTGTCATTCGGATAAAATGAAAGAACTCCATTAATTTCTGCCTTTGATTAAATTTCTGCATTGTTTAAGTGAAGCCGAATTTTATTTCAACACTTTATTTGGGCCTTTTCGTCTTTATTGAAAAAATCGTGTAAATTTGATAGTTGCGAATCATTGTTGACAGGAAGCCATCTTACCGCAAATAAATTTATAGATTTAAACGGTCGCATGAGCATTTTCACATGTTGAACTTCCGAACAACTTCCGTGAGCATTAATTACCACGAGTCATATGCATATATAAACGCTCCTGTGAGTAACTTGTCAAAACTTTCGTTAAGTAGTCCAGTGGGTAAGACTCTTGACTCACAATCCGGAGGTCGCGGGTTCGAACCCGGCATGCGCAAATAAATTTTATTTGATTAATTTGTGTTATTTCACAATTAATTCATTTAAAATAATATATAGTATATTTGCGGCATGTTCCAGAGTGGAAGATACTATCAGTATCGCCCTGGTGTAAGACCACCATTCAGAATTGAAACGTTGCTTGAAAATGGCTTTAGCCGTGTTTAGTGACCAGATCTGAATAGCCAGGTACTTCCCAACCTTCCTCTTCCCCACCTCCTTCCCCTCCCCACTACCTTAAGCCTCACAACATACCCCAATTGGGGATGCCATAGTCTCACTGGCTCCAGACGGGAGCAGTTAGATTCTTGTGCGGTATTCACTGTAAAAAAAAAAAAAAAAAGTCATAAATTTTACTTATGAGTGTAAAGCTAGCCTAAGAACAAATAATACTCTCACAGACTTAGAAACGGTAAATGACTTTATATACCTAGGATCGTCTATAAGTGACGAAAGAGGTTGTGAAACAGAAGTGAAAAGAAGAATTTGCATGACAAAAGACGCCATGAGTAAAATGATAAAGATATGGAGTGACAGAAACATAGCGAAGACCACCAAGACGAGACTCGTCCGGGCGTTGATTTTACCCATATTTCTGCACGGTGTGGAAACATGGACACCTAGAGCCAAAGAAAGCGGATAAATGCCCTCGAAATATGATGCTGGAGAAAAAAGCTCTGGATTCCATGAACAGCCAGCTGGGCATCCACAAGATGAGATTCGTCCGACTGTTTATTTTCCCTATATTTCTATACGATGTGGAAACATGGACATTTAGAGCCAGCCAAAGAAATTGGATAGAAATACTCGAAATGTGGTTCTGGAGAAAAAATGCTCAGGATTTCTTGGACAACCAGACGCACAAATGTGCCCATTCCGGAAGAGCTATCCATCCACAATAGGCACTCAACTATCTGTCTACAACACATTTTAAGCTTTTTGCTTGCCAAACTGAAGACTCCAACTTGGAGAAACTCATAGTCACTGGCCGCAGTGTTTGGCAGAAGACGCAGAGGAAGGTCACCGCAGCGTTGGAGTGACCAAGTATCACTGGCATCTGGTACTAGGGTGTCCTTGTCTCTCCACGCAGTGCAGAACCGCGAAGAGTGAAGGAACAAGGTCCACCATGGAAATTGGAGTAGGGGCACGCTTCAGCAATGAATACTCTCTGACTAATCCATGTTGATATCTAGGTATCGTTTTGACGAGCTGGAGGCAAACCATGTGTCCATACTTTAGGCATTAGGAGGAGGATCCTTTGAATAAACTATGACATCAGTTGTACACTGACCAACGAAGAGCGCTCACTGAAATAACCAGACCCTGCGCAGAAAAGTAAAGTTACATATTGAGTGGTGGGTCAAATCCCAGCTCTGGAAGGAATGGGAGAGGACGCCTGGAAGGAGGCAATCCAAAGTACTCATAAATAGACTGGACCCCAGACTGAAACGGAAACTAATCGATATGGACAGAAACTCGCTGAGGGAACTTTTAGTGCTACTAACGGGCTAACGGGACACTGCCATCTCAGGAGACACATGCAGCTATTGGGAGTGGAAATCACCAATAGATGCAGAAAATGTAAAGAGGATGAAGAGACTCCAATTCACTCATGATGCCAATGTCCTGCCCTGGTGGGAACTAGGCTCAGATACCTGGGGAGACAAAGAACCAGAACACTTAGCCACATATCCAATGACAACTCTGATGAACTTAAGTAACTCTAAATGATCACAAGAACTATTCGTAAACCTTCTCCGCAAATTAAAACAAAGACAAAAAAAGTTTGCTAAAATAGTCAAAGGATTGCAGTGCAGTCCATTGTGGAACTTTTCTGCACAGGATTTGGTTGTATCAAAAATTATTTAAGGCGCCACTACCCGCATTTCTACCGCTTTCTTACATATCTCCCTGAAACATTTGAAGTTTTTAAGGTCTTAAAAAATATATGTTATTTTTGAAGATAATATCTAAACACGTTCCACGCCGAAATGCAAATTATATAAAATTCCCTCGATAGAAAAAAATCGCAAAGTATGCTCCGTAAATTATTATAAACAATATTGTCTTCATTTATTTAAATATTATAAACAAGTTTGTTACAGTTATAGTTGTGAAAAAAATCACAATGTTTCTTTAGATGATACTTAAGATACGTTCCATGAGATCTTTGCTCTATTTTAAACGATTCGTGTTTTATTAAACATTTTCGCAATTTTCGCATCGATTTTGACACTTTAAATGTTAGCGCTCTCC
Source organism: Limnephilus rhombicus (assembly GCA_929108145.2). Taxonomy (NCBI): domain Eukaryota; kingdom Metazoa; phylum Arthropoda; class Insecta; order Trichoptera; family Limnephilidae; genus Limnephilus; species Limnephilus rhombicus. The sequence continues at coordinate 36,410,918 of OV815289.1, forward strand.
TCTAACATTCGTAATTTCATATCTCTGGATTATGTTGCGAATGCGACCACATTATAGAATTGCATTTTGGTACTAATGATGTGTTTTCTTTCAACAGCATCTCCGCCAGTTGGGAGTGGTGGGAAAGTTTGTGGAGTTCTTTGGGCCGGGAGTGTCGCACTTGTCCATAGCAGATCGCGCCACCGTATCCAACATGTGTCCCGAGTATGGTGCCACGGCCGCATTCTTCCCGGTGGACGAGATATCGCTCAAGTACCTTATGCAGACCAGTAAGTTCAATTCTTCTTAGTTTTCTTCTTTTTCTTATTATTTTTTCTTTTTCTTCTTCTGGTTCTTCTTGTTGTTCTTCTTTTTATTCTTATTCTTCTTGTTTTTCTTACTCTCATTATTCTTCCTTTTGTACTTGTTCTTCTTCTTTTGCTTTTTACTCTTCTTATTCTTCTCTCAATATTCTTCTTTTGCTTTTTACTCTTCTTATTCTTCTCTCAATATTCTTCTTTTTGTTCTTGTTCTTCTTCTTTTGCTTTTTACTCTTCTTATTCTTCTCTCAATATTCTTCTTTTTGTTCTTGTTCTTCTTCTTTTGCTTTTTACTCTCCTTATTCTTCTCTCACTCTTCTTCTTTTTGTTCTTGTTCTTCTTCTTTTGCTTTTTACTCTTCTTATTCTTCTCTCAATATTCTTCTTTTTGTTCTTGTTCTTCTTCTTTTGCTTTTTACTCTCCTTATTCTTCTCTCACTCTTCTTCTTTTTGTTCTTGTTCTTCTTCTTTTGCTTTTTACTCTTCTTATTCTTCTCTCAATATTCTTCTTTTTGTTCTTGTTCTTCTTCTTTTGCTTTTTACTCTCCTTATTCTTCTCTCACTCTTCTTCTTTTTGTTCTTGTTCTTCTTCTTTTGCTTCTTATTTTTCTTATCATTCTTCTTATTGTTTTTGTTCTTCTTCTTATTTTTTTTGTTCTTCTTCTTATTTTTGTTCTCCACATTTTTCTTCTTCTTATTCTGATTATTATTGTTCTTGTTCTTCACATTATTCTTATTTATTTTTTTTTATTTTTTTCTTCTTCTTCTACTTATTCTTATTATCTTTTTTCTTGTTTTTATTTTTCTTGCTCTTTTCGTTAGTTTTTTTCTCCTACTTGTTCTTTTTATTCTTGTTTTTAATAATTTTCTTATTGTTTTTCTTCATTTTCTTCTTGTGTTTTTTCTCTTCTACTTGTTCATATTCTTATTTTTCTTCTTGTTCTTTTTATTGTTCCTTATCATTACTGTGTGCAGGTAAGTAAGTACCCAACCTCAATATGTTATTGTGACATTCTGATAAATAGCTGTCTCAAAACAGCAACACTAAACTTTAGCAATGTATTTCCACTTTGGAGTAGATGAAATAATTGGGTAAATCTTTGTTTTGCAGACCGTTCTGAAGAGAAGGTGGCGACAATCCTGGAATACCTCCGCATCACCGGGCAGCTCCGAGACTATGCCAACTCCAGCCAGGATCCCGTCTTCTCCGAGGTAATGTATTATATCCACCGAATAGATAATCCCTAGTAGTGTCATCTAAACCGATTTAAAACAACATCCACAAACATTTCGGGGTTACGAATAACTTGTCAATATATATTTGAATTTCTCATATTTCCTATCACTAGTAGTTCTGTGAATAGTGGACCTCGCGTCCAAAAAGGTATATTATTATTATTTTTTTTACATTAGCTCCACATAGAAGGCAAAAGAGGCAAGGAAGGAAAAACATTTCCCTCAGGGCCAATGTCATCTATTGGGATGCTGTGTAGAGACTTTTTAGGGAAAGGAAGGAGAGGAAGTTCTGCGAAGGAAAAAGGTACGAGAAATCTGGGATGTGTCGAAATGTGTCTAGGAGTGATGGACGTATGAATTCATCCCTCCCACTCCAATGCAAGGCGATGTGTCGAAAGAGTTCGTCTGGATAGATCTAGGTCAGGTCTCTCTCCCGATCCTATCCGCCACGCAGAAGATGGGCAAACGTATTGGCCGCCAAGACCTAGACAAACCTCACCCCATGAACCCGGACACCCCTGCTAAGTCACCAGACGTAGCGAACCACTTGTGGTGACCTCTGGCAGGAGTGTTGGTAATCCAATAAATTCATTTCCTTCCCCGTCCCCACTACCTTCAGCCTCATAACCAGTGGCGGCTCGTGACTTTTGGGTGTGCATGAGTGTTATTACTAAAAAAATGGCATTACGGATGTTATCGTTGGCGAAATTTTTTTTTCAAAAATCGGTTTTTGTATGAAGATTTTTTTGGAAATCCGTACGGCGCACGGCCAAACTGAAACTTCCTGAAATATTTCATAAAAAATTTTTTTTTTTCGGCTACAACAACATCAATAATGCCATTTTTTGTAATATCAGCACTCTAGCACACCCAAAAGTCACGAGTCGCCACTGCTCATAACATATCCCAATGGGAGATGCCATCGTCTCGCCGACTCCAGACGGGAGCAGTTGGGACTCTTGTGCAGTAACAACTTCGCGCACAATCCATAAACGTCACAACTGAAATCACCAGACCCGCTTGCATGTTGTCTTTGATAATTTTCATTCAAATATTGGAAATGACATAATGACCACATTACAAATGAGGAGGTTCTCCAAAGAATCGAAGGAGGAAGGCACCTGCTCAGGACCTTGTCCGAAAGGCGTGCAAGACGGATCGGCCATGTAATACGACAAGAAGGCCTCTTGCATGCCATAATGGAGGGTATGACCGAGGTGACAAACGCTAGGGGACGCCCACGCCGAGAGTACCTGGAGGACCTGCTGGTGGACGTGCGCTGCTCATCATATGCAGACTTCAAAAGAGCCGCACAAGACAGGAAAGAGTGGAAGAAACGAATAGATGAAATTGCTGCAAACCAATCCCAGGATTGAAACCAGAGAGAGAGAAATTGGAATGTACATTTGTACCTTTAAAGAAATATAGAAAGGTACATTTGTACCTTTAAAACAAATATGGGAAGGTACATTTGTACCTTTCATAAATATAGAAAGGTACATTTGTACGTTTAAAACAAATATAAGAAGATACATTTGTACATTTCTATTAGCGTAACCCCCGGACAAAGGTTAAAGAAATGTTTTATATCTTTTTTTAATGTGTAATTTGTTTTTCCGTCCACAGGTGGTAGAACTTGATCTCAGCACCATAGTGACATCTGTGAGCGGGCCCAAAAGACCTCACGACAGAGTCTCCGTGTCAGAAATGAAGAAAGACTTCAATGAGTGCTTGACGAATAAGGTAAGAAACTTTGCTAAGATAATTGATACCAGTTATTATACAAAAAAATCACTTTTTTTGCCTAAAAATTTTTCTATACATGTGGAGAATACATTTCCAAAGTTATAGCATCAAATTCGACTTTTAACCTATGGATAGCTATACCTGAAACTAACTTCCATACATGAAATTATGTAACATTTTGTGGATTAATTTTAAGCTACTGTGATATTTTATTTACCAAAACACATTCCTTGAACAATAAAATATCTATAAAAATAACATTATTTGTGTTAATTTGGTTCAAAAATTCCACAGATAATTCCTTTAAAAATATTCTGGCGTTGCCAGGTGAATAAAACTTTTTTCTATATCAAGAATAATGTTGGCCCAAGCGATTATGACCTTGTCCTTCATACAGTTTCTTTATACATAAGGGTTAAAATCGCATTTAAAAAATATATTTTTCGAAAATTTATTCCGCGTTAGTCAGTTAAATATAGTTACGAGCTGTGCGCGCCAAGCTGGTAGTCCGAAAAACGGAGCGGCCCAGTTACAAGCGAAAACATTAAACACGTTTTTCTCAAAACCACGTTACTCAAGTTTACTGGAATGGTTGCTCATTGAATTTTCATCCGATTCACTTCATTCAGAATTTAAGTTAAAGAAATTTATAATTATATGCAGATGAAATGAACCTCGACTTTAAAATTAAGATTTTTTTTTTGTCAATTTTCATTTTTTTTTTTACATTAACTCCACACAGGAGGCCCTGAGGAAAATGATTTCCCTCAGGGCCTATGTCATCTGGGATGCTGTGTGGAGGGTCTTTTTGAGGAGAAGAAGGAATGAATGAACATTGGTCTTAAAGAGACCCATGTTGTAGAAAGGAGGAAACACAGAGGCCGGCAAATCATTCCATAGCCGAGCTGTTGAACACAAGAACGAGTCGAAAAATGTGACAAATGTCAACCGTGTACAAATGTTGGGCACGCGTTTGGCGTATTTCCCGACTATGCACCGGTGCCGAAGGGATCAATGATGCTAGTTCCTCGGAGCATCTTCCGTTGTAATACCGGTAGAACAAGGATAGCATTCCCACCCAACGCCTGTGCTCTAAAGATTTCAATCCGTCTGTTAAGATGGGAGAATTTATTAAACGGACCGCCCGCTTCTGCACAGAGTCGAGGGTATTTTTCAGGTATTTTGGAACTCCAGACCAGAGGTGGGTGCCAAATTCAACCGTGGGGTGCACTTGTGATTTGTACAGGGTTAGCAGTTGTGTACTATTAAAGTATCTGCGGGCCTTGTACTGTATGCCCTTTTTGGGAGGCTAACTTTACTCTGGCTTCGATGGAACCCCCATACCTGAGATGAACCTCGATGAAATTTCGCGCCTGCCCTGGGTTTGTCCCCTCCCTGGATCCGGGGCTGGTATAAACTACTGTACCACTAATTTCTGAACTCTGATGTTGATGTGAAAAATATTCACTAGGACCACAGGTTCGTTTCAATTCAAAAGTTAGGTACGAGTACAGCCATCCAAGAACCATTCATTGGATAACCAACACCTCTGCATTAGGTCACCTCAAGTGGCAAACTTTGTTTGGTGACTTGGCAGGGTATCGGGTGCCTGGGTTTATGGGGTGAGGCTTGTCCAGGTCTTGGTGGCGGATGCGTCTCGGTGTGATGGTGGCGTCTCGGCGTGATGGAACAGATCGGGAGACGTCGTCTGAAGGAGACCGTCGTGTGGATTGTTGTTGTTGACGATAGGCAGTACACATTCATGAGCAGAGGTAATCCAGTGATGATAAAATACATTACACCAGATGGATTACTCTCCTCGCGTAAATGACTGCATTAAATAACTACCTAACCTAATCTATATTAACCCCTGGAAGTCGATATATAATAACAATAGATTAGCACTATCATATCGAATTAAGCAGCCATCTCTGGTTTGGAGACTCAAAATTCCTGAAAAAAAACCCTTGACTCGATCGGTTTTAGTAGATTCTCCTATTTTAACAAATGGGTTGCAATCTTTAGAGTACAGGCGTCGGTTGGGAATGCTGTCCTTGTTCTTCCGGTATTTTGTATTGTGGAATAGGCCACTTGCACCACATTTAAAAAAAAAAAATCCGGTTTAGGCAAATATTCTAAGACATTCTGTTTTTTTTTTTTTTTTAAATTGTATTTTTGAAACCTTGACGATTTTTTGAAAATTTCAATCAGAAAAATCAGACGATGTTTTTTAAACCGGAAAGACGGGACATAATTTTATGGGTGCGAAAAAACGATAATTACACAGCCGAAAATCATTTAAAAAAAAAAAACGTTTTCCACAAGAAAGGGCAAAGGAGAATAACGAGGCAATTGATCATAAATCATTATAATGTTCAACATCTATATTACTAAATCCAATGTAATATACTTGTACTTGTAAATTATAATAATAAGAAATTATGAAATTTGATTTTGTTAAAATCAGCACCACTACCATTACACCTTTAAAACACATACTGACAGCTTAAAATGTACGTAGTTCTCTTCATAACATCTGTCAATTTGTTAACTGTCAACTTCAAACAATAAATCTAGTGAACTTAAATAATGAGCAAAATTAAGAAAGGGACCCTCAGATGGTTTGGGCACGTAGAGCGAATGAACGAAGAAAGTAGTGTTAAAAGAATATATGATGCAAATGTGAATGGTAGAAGAAGTCGGGGACGCCCGAGGAAGACATGGCACGATCAAGTAAATCAGATACTTGAGACGGGCCATGTCAAAAGTCAAAAGTCAGAATAATAGAAGAGTATGTATGAGACGATGTATGAATGTGAGTGAGGCAAAGAGTGTGTGCCAAGACCGAGTTGTTTGGCGGTCCGTCCTCTCTGCCTACCCCTGCGGGGAAACGGCGTGATGGTTAGTTAGTTAGTTAGTTAAATGTCAAAATCAAAAATTTGCCTGAAATCAAAGTGTTGCCATATAAAAAAAATAAATCAGTGTGGAATTTTACAAAATTAATAGAAACATTTTCGGAGACGGGACATTTTCATGAAGTGACGTCACGAGCCCAAATAATGGATTTATTTATTTAAAAATAAAAAAAAACTGTACATTTCTAAAAATTTTTACTAACATTTTCGTAAGGAGTCATTATGAAATCCATGCAAGTGGTCTATTGGCGTCATTGATCCCTTCGGCACTGGTGAACAGGCGGGAAACACGCCAAACGCACGCCTTACATTTGTACACAGTTGACATTTGTCACATGAGAAGGGGTCGTTTCTACAACACATTCTTGAGTTCAACAGCTTGTCTGTGGAACGGTTTGTAAGCCTCTGTGCTTACTCCCTTCTACAACATGTCACTTCTTCCTTTCCACAAAAAGACCCTCCGCACAGCATCCCCAAAGATGAGATAGGCCCCGAGGGCCTCCTGTGTGGAGTAAATCCTCAGGGAGGTGGGTATGGGTACCGCCGCCCCGGATACAATTCCAAGTGGCAAGCTTTGTTCGTTGACTTGGCAGCTGGGTGCCCAGGTTCATGTGGTGAGGTTTATAGCCGGATCTGGATAGACCGGTTGAGGGAGATCCTTTGGACTCTCTCGACCCATCGCGTGGATTGTTGTTGATGATAGGCAGTGCGAATTAATTTGTACTTTTTTACCTGAGTTTTAATCAAAAAGTAACACGACTACTAATAACAATGAAATTGGGAGGGTATCCGACTTACCTTATTTTTGCATTGCACGTTTTGGTGAGAATTGATATTATCGCACTGGGAGATGACTGGGTTGATCATTGCACAAGCTTCCATAACAGACGGACTCAGGGGCGGATCCAGGATTTTTTTCTGGGGGGGGGCACAAGGGGCGGACGGGCAAAAAAATCAACAATTACTGTTAGAAATAAACTTGAAGTATCATACTTCAAGTTTATTTCTACAAGTTCAAGTATGTATCTATAGGAAGGTTTATGAAAGTGTCAAAACAATCGAAAAATTGAATTAATGTTTAACCCGTCTAATCACAGGAGACCCAAGTTGTCCCAAAACATCATATGCTGTTATAATAACAGGAGACCCAGATTGTCCCAGAGCGAATGTGCATTATTAAAAGTTAGATATCTCTCTTTCTGTCGTGCGAATATTTGTGATTTCTTTTATGGTAGAAACGGAATGAAATAATGCTTCTCATTGTCTTAGAATTATATGAGCTAGGTTGTTCAGATATTTTACAAACCCGATCAAAAGTGACGGTTTAATTTTGCGCCAATTTGTGACGTATCACACATTTAATTTTAAAATAAAATTGTACGAAAGTGATAAAAAGTGAGGTGACAGTTTTATTACAAATTTTGTTTAGAAAAGGAATCTGTATTTAAAATTTTGGATTTATTCTATTTTAATAACTTTAATTCAAATATTCGCAGGTGTGTTAATTTTTTAGCCAATTTACATTTCCAATATTAAAATTTTAATAAGAAACAAAAATGTTGATTTCTAGTAAACACATCGGAAAGATTATTTTATCTACATTTTAGAACAATTTTTGTTTTTGCAAAAGCGTTTAAAAAAAACAATAAATAGGAACATTTAAAATGCATGGGATGAACCAGGAATTTTGCGCGCAAACCTTGACAGGCAAAAGTTGACTGAAAATTATTATCTTATTATTCGAAGGGTTAATAAAGACAGTTTTAGCTTCTAACTATGTACTGTGATGGAATCTCCACAGTGCACAAAAATACCGTCTGGGGGGGGGGGGGCACGGGGGTGCCCCCCCCCTAAATCCGCTACTGGACTGACTGAATTGTTGCAAGGCGACAAAATATCCCCGACAAAAAATATCCCTGACAAAATATCCCTGACAAAATATCCCGTCAAAATATCCCCGACAAAATATCTACTAAAACCTAACCTAACAAAAAAAGGGACAAAAATAAGACAGACATCCTGTAAAGACAATAAAAACATTAGAGAACAAGACAGAAAAACAGAAAAAGACAATGGTCACAACTGGGACTCGAACCCAGCTCGAAAGGTTCTTCGTTTGAGTTCCAGTTGCGACTATTATCTTTTTCTACTTTTCTGTGTCTTGTTCTCTTTCATATTTTCATTTAGATGAATGTTGTTATCTTCTCCTTCAATGATATACGTATTATATTTATGGGAATAACCTTCAAAAGTTATAAAAAGAGAGTTTTTCTTATCTTTACATACTATAAAACTAGCTGAACCGGCCACGCGTTACTGCGGCTAACGAAACACAACGCCATCTACTGGATGGTTACCCAACCTTTATAACTACCGCCATCTGTTAATTTGCATACAAATCAAATCCACACCGCCGGCTTGCCAGCCCGCTTTCCACCACATATAGACATTCCCCTTTATATTTCAACCAATTTACACAAAACCTTGACAAATTATATACCTAAACCTTCCTTTTGAAACACTCTATCTGTTGGTGAAAACCGTATTAAAATTCGTTCAGTAGTTTTTGAGTTTATCGCGAACAGACAGACAGGCAGACGTCGCGGATGACTTTAATTTATGATATGTGAGATGTAGAGATGATGTCGCTCCCGCTGTCTGTGCGCTTAGATCTTTTAAATTATGCAACGGATTTTCATGCGGTTTTCACCAATAGATAGAGTGATTCAAGAGGAAGGTTTATATGTATTATACATGCTTATTATAATAGAGAAATGCCGAGAAATTCAAAGATTCAATTCAGGCAGCGGGCTGCTGGCTGCTGGCAAGTGGGCAGTGTGTATTTGATGCCAATTAACAGATGGCATTGGTTATAAAGGTTGGGTAATGGCGTTGTGTTTCGTTAGCTACAGCAACGTGTTCCCGGGTCTGCTAGTAAAAAAATAATTAATTGTTCAAAAATAGTAAAATGGGACAAAAATAATACAGACATCCTGTAAAGTTGGGTTAGGTTAGGTTAGGTTTTAGTAGTTATTTTGTTGGAGGATGTTTTGTCCGTAGGTTATTTTGTCGCGGGATAAAAACGCACATTACCCTGGGAATGAGGGAACATGTCGTATGTTAAAGAGAGATGCATATACCTGCGTCAACAGATTCACTGGTTTTTAATGTATCTAGAACGTAACAGAATATTATGTATGAAACAATGTTGAATGTGATTGAAGCAAGCAGTTTGTGCCGACACAGAGTTGTGTGGCGGTCTGCCCTCTGCTTACCCCTGCTGCAAAACGGCATAATGGTTAGTTAGTCATTGACGATTATTTCCAGTGCACTTATGCAGAGGGAGATAATCCAGGTGATGATAAAAAAAAGACACCACATGAGCTACTCCACCCGCGTAGGTGACTGATTTTGTTGTATTTCGCCAGGGTGATACTGAAAGTATCTACTCAGTTGCATATAAATTATTTTTAAAAAAAAAAATGTTCCTTTTGACTTTTTGTAGAGTAGATTGATCAACTAAAACCCAGTGACGATATAAATATTACGTCCACTGGGCTTAGAAAACCAGTCCCCATTTACAAAATGATCGGAAATGATAAATATATTCTTTTGTCTTGGAGTCCGAACGTTTTAGTGGATTGATCAACTAAAACCCAGTGATGATATGAATATTATGTCCACTGGGCTTAGAAAACCGGTCCCCATTTACATATGATCGGAATTCTTTTGTCTTGGAATGCTAGCGTTTTAGTGGATTGATCGACTAAAACTCAGTGTTGATATGTATTTAACATCCACTGGGCTTAGAAAACCAGTCCCCAATCACAAAATGCTTCTGCCAGATTCCTTCAGTCTCCCTTTGTATGTTTCTTCTAAGATTGCAGTTTTTTTTTGTAAAGTGGATTGATCAACTAAAACCCAGTGATGATATGTATATTACATCCACTGGGCTTAGAAAACCGGTCCCCATTTATAAAATGCTTCTGCCAGATTTCATCCTCTTCCTTTAGTGTTTTTCTTCTAAGTTTTGCTGTGTCTTTTTGTACAGTGGATTGATCAACAAAAACCCAGTGACGATTCGAATATTACGTCCACTGGGCTTAGAAAACCAGATTCGATTTACAAAATGCTTCTGCCAGATTCCTGCAGTCTCCCTTTAGTGTGTTTCTTCTAAGATGGCTGTGTCTTTTTGCATGGTGGATTGATCAACTAAAACCCAGTGACGATTCGAATACAATGTCCACTGGGCTTAGAAAACCAGTCCCCATACGAAACGCTTGAATTCCTGCAGTCTCCCTTTAGTGTGTTACTTGTAAGATTGCTTTGTCTTTTTGTAGAGTGGATGGATCAACTAAAACCCAGTGACGATTTGAATATTACGACCACTGGGCTTAGAAAACCAGATATTTTGTTTGTTTCTTCTAAGATTGCATTTTTTTCTAAAAGTGGATTGATCAACTAAAACTCAGTGACAATATAAATATTACGTCCACTGGGCTTAGAAAACCAGATTCGATTTACAAAATGCTTCTGCCAGATTCCTGCAGTCTCCCTTTAGTGTGTTTCTTCTAAGATGGCTGTGTCTTTTTGCATGGTGGATTGATCAACTAAAACCCAGTGACGATTCGAATACAATGTCCACTGGGCTTAGAAAACCAGTCCCAATACGAAACGCTTGAATTCCTGCAGTCTCCCTTTAGTGTGTTACTTGTAAGATTGCTTTGTCTTTTTGTAGAGTGGATGGATCAACTAAAACCCAGTGACGATTTGAATATTACGACCACTGGGCTTAGAAAACCAGATATTTTGTTTGTTTCTTCTAAGATTGCATTTTTTTCTAAAAGTGGATTGATCAACTAAAACTCAGTGACAATATAAATATTACGTCCACTGGGCTTAGAAAACCAGATTCGATTTACAAAATGCTTCTGCCAGATTCCTGCAGTCTCCCTTTAGTGTGTTTCTTCTAAGATGGCTGTGTCTTTTTGCATGGTGGATTGATCAACTAAAACCCAGTGACGATTCGAATACAATGTCCACTGGGCTTAGAAAACCAGTCCCCATACGAAACGCTTGAATTCCTGCAGTCTCCCTTTAGTGTGTTACTTGTAAGATTGCTTTGTCTTTTTGTAGAGTGGATGGATCAACTAAAACCCAGTGACGATTTGAATATTACGACCACTGGGCTTAGAAAACCAGATATTTTGTTTGTTTCTTCTAAGATTGCATTTTTTTCTAAAAGTGGATTGATCAACTAAAACTCAGTGACAATATAAATATTACGTCCACTGGGCTTAGAAAACCAGTCCCCGTTTACAAAATGCTTCGCCAGATTCCTGCAGTCTCCCTTTAGTGTGTTTCTTCTAAGATGTGCTGTATCTTTTTCCACGGTGGATTGATCAACTAAAACCCAGTGACGATTCGAATATAACGTCCACTGGGCTTAGAAAACCAGTCCCCATACGAAATGCTTGAATTCCTGCAGTCTCCCTTTAGTGTGTTACTTGTAAGATTGCTGTGTCTTTTTGTACAGTGGATTAGTCAACTAAAATCCAGTGACGATTCGAATATTACATCCACTGGGCTTAGAAAACCAGTCCTCATTTACAAAATGTTTCTGCCGGATTCCCGCTGTCTCCCTTTAAGTCGGTTATATATAAGATAGCTGTGTATTTTGTTAAAGTAGATTGATCAACTAAAACCCAGTGACGATATGAATATTACGTCCACTGGGCTTAGAAAACCAGCCACCATTTACAAAATGTTTGGAAATAATACAATTTTGTCTTGAAGTGCGTGCAATTTAGTAGATTGATCTACGAAAACCGAGTGATGATATGTATATAACATCCACTGGGTTTAGAAAACCATGTGTTTTGTTTGTTTCTTCTAAGTTTGCAGTTTTTTTTATAAAAGTGGATTGATCAACTAACACCCAGTGACAATATAAATATTACGTCCACTGGGTTTAGAAAACCAGTCCTCATTTACAAAATGTTCCTCCCGGATTCCCGCACTCTCCCTTTAAGTCAGTTACACATAAGATTGCTGTGTATTTTGTTAAAGTAGATTGATCAACTAACACCCAGTGACAATATAAATATTACGTCCACTGGGCTTAGAAAACCAGTCCCCTTTTACAAAATGTTTCTTTCAGATTTCTGCAGTCTCAGTGTGTTTCTTCTAGGATTTGCTGTCTCTCTTTGTACAGTGGATTGATCAACTAAAACCCAGTGGCGATACAAATATAACGTCCACTGGGCTTAGAAAACCAGCCCCCATTTACAAAATATATTAGAGATGTTACATAATATGTACTATGTTGATACACTTACCATATTGCTGTGTCTGGTCACCCCCTTTGGGAACACGGCGCAGTGGTTCTGGTATAAACACCGGCAGCGATAGGGCAAATTAAACCCAGTGATGTTTCGATAACCACATCCACTGGAGTTAAGTCAATCCTATCGCCAAAAGTAATAAAAAAATAAATAATGTATATACAGGTTTTTAGTTTGAGAAGTCAAAAGATCTTATCTATATTGATGACAACAGTTTGCATTTCTACGGATTTTATATTCAGTGTTCTATTTGTAAAATTATGATGAAAAGTTGCAAGTTGATATAGTCAACCAAACCCAGTGATGATATGTAGACTACATCCACTGGGCTCAGTCGAACCGATCACCATGCAGAATGGTCAGCAAATAGTCAACAATTCAAAGTTTTTTTTAGTCAATTTTGTTAGGTTGTTTCGCAAAAATTCATATGAAACACAGGGAATGGCAAACGTCCACAGGGATACCAAAATAACCTTATACACAACAATTATTAGAATGGTGTTGGTCTATGGATGTGAGGCGGGAACACTGACAGCTAAGTCAGCCGAACAGCTGAACACCTTCCAAAGAAAGATACTTCGAAGAATCTTAGGAGCGGTAGGAGAGGGAGAGGCATGGAGAATTCGCCACAATAATGAGCTCTATGACATCTACCAAGCTCCCACACTCTCTACCCATTTAAGACTAAGATGGGCCAGACATGTGCACCGAATGCCAAGCATACAAGTACCGAAGAAGGTTCTAACAGGACACCCGGGAGATAAACGAAAGGCGGGCAGACCTAGACTGAGATGGCAGGATGATGTCAGGAAGGATGCAAGAGGACTACTCCATGTCACAGATTGGAAGACGACGTCCGAGGACAGAGGGCGGTGAAGGCTTATCTTGAAGGAGGCCAAGGCTCGAAATGGGCTGTAACACCATTGAAGAAGAAGGATATATATTGTACATGCATCCTTCCTATTAATATTATAAAGTCGAAAGTTTGTATGGATGTATGTATGTTTGTTACTCTGTCACGCAAAAAAAACTGAATGTACTTTAAAAATTCTTTCACTAATAGAAAGCTAGATTATTTGCGAGTAATATAGACTGTATATATTGTAAGCTGTGGCGTTATGAATAAGCTCTGGCGTTATAAAATTATTTATCATACGTTTTCTGTCCCTAACAAAATCGAGTTATTGCAAACGTCAGAAGAAAAGCAAAACATATGGTTGCCGTGAAAACGATGTTGGTGTCTTAGTTAATATCTATCTCTAAAAATGAATCGCCGAAATGTATGTACGTGCATTACTTCCGAATGATTGCACCAAATTGCAATAGGTGGCATGCGAGCAGTTTGAAAACTGAATGTACCGGGAATTAATGTATGGAATGCGGGAGGGTGGGGGGAGGAAGGGTGGTGGGGGGAGGGAGGTGGGGAGGGGTGGGAGGGGGTGGGGGGAGAGGGGGAAGGTGGAGGAGGCTGAGTGGGAACCCCCCTAATAGCATGTGAGTGAAGCCGCGGGAAAAAGCTAGTCTTCTATAAATGTAAAAATTAAAATATAGTAACTAAATTTTTAAAAACTTGCAATTTGTGCAGCGTCAGAAGATGTATGATGACAATTTTACATTTGAATTTGTGTGAAGTACCCCAAATTTTTTAAATTAGTCTTACCTAAGCGTAAGGATGAAATCGGCGTCTTGCTGTATCGTGTGTGGATTGTATCAGACGATAGCGATAGCAGCTTTGTTACGATGATCTAGCTTTATGAAGATATATAGCACTCATAAGCAGGAACATCGCAACGAAGCGACCAGGCTGTATTTGGTGACAGGATCTGAATAGCCTGGTACTTCCCCGTCCTTCATCTTCCCAGTATCCTTCTGCGTCTCACAACATGGATTAGTATTATGAATTTTTGGTGTGGTTAGTAGTACAATCAGTAAAACAGAATCTTAGAACAGTTTCGAGCGGGCAAATTAGACCAACACTTGATTGGATCAGGCCATTACTTTGCATTTGTTTCTGAAGTTATGGGAAAACCCAAAACGCATCGAGTGCTCCTAATTACATAAGAAATTGAAATCAACCAAATACAGAAATGTAACAATTATATGCACATATTGTGCGACATAAAAAACCAAAATTCAGAATTGAGACGTTGGTCTTTGAAATGATATCGATGGTCTCCACATGGCTGCTAGTTATGTTACTTGGCTACGAATTTGGAGGTCGCGGATTATAATAATTAGCAGCACATTCCAGAGTTGAAAATACTCTCAGTATCGCCCTAGTGAAAGACAAACATTCAGAATAGAAACGCTGCTTGAATGGCATAATAAAATAAAATGGCTTTGGCCGCGTTTGGTGACCAGATTTTGAATAGCTAGGTACTTCCCCCACCTTCCTCCTCCCCATCTCCTTCACACTACCTTCAGCCTCTCCACTGGTTCCGGGCAATCGGGACTCTTGTGCGTTGATCACATAAGAAAAGGCACTGAGAAATAGCATGCGGTTTTACAAAAATGATCAAGCTTTATGACATATTAAAAGCACTCATAAGCAAGAACATCGCCGTCAAACATTTATGCTACATTCGGTTTCTTCAACTCGTTTTTGTATGTGGAACGAGCTACTGGCATCTTGTTTTCTTCCTTCATTTACTCCGGACTTCTTCAAGACCCGCATCAATAACTCCCTACCTTAACCCGCCTCACAACTATATACAATGATAAAATTTTCCTGTCTTTACACTGCAAAAACAGGGGCACTCTAGGTATCACATAAAAAAAATCCCACCAACGACGCAGTCCAAGCGCATGCGACTCGAGTGTATGATCTAGTCACCGATTGGAATGTGAACGGTGAACTACAATCAACACCCGGGCAGCCGCACTCATAGAAAGTTCTTTTCGAGTTCTGCATTGATTGCGTAGACTGTAACACTTCGGAAACTTTGTTTATTTGGCTGTCTATCCTCTGTCGCTGAGATTTCGGTAGAATCCCTGGGATGAATCTAACCCGGTGAAGACTGTATTATACGCACTTCTACCGTATTTAATCCACCGAAGGGTTGCCACCATTGCTATCAGAATAAGTTTCCAAAACCTCTAAAATTTGCATGGTATATGAATAGTTTAGTAAAAAAATTGTTAAAAAGTCATAGTTTGGCGAAAAATTGCATGGCAGAACGTTTTAACCAGGATGACCAGTACAAACTATTAAATCAATTAGTTTATATATGGGCATGACGGTGAAACCATTCCTATCTGAATTGTGATGCTCTTCTGTCTCTGCATACCCATCAGAAGACATTACGTGTGTTTGTTTATGTTTTCAATTAAATAGATTTAAGAGTGGACCCAAATCAGTACCTTGAGGTAAGCCGGAACAAAAAAGAAAAAACTGTTAATTTCGATGATGGCTATCTACCGCGATTAGGCAAATTTACCCAGTGATTAATTTAATCAAAACCACTGAATAAAGTTCACCTAAACGCAATAGAAAACATGGTTTTAGTACATTTATAAAAATAACTATTTTTAGTGATTTTCTATCGATTTTTGATGCTTTTAAGTCTAGCCTAGAAGGTAACTACAACTGTGATAGTATATTTTAGACCTATCACACCGGCAGTTCCTTCTAAACAAGACTTTTCATCTTTATTATGTCCATTTTCCACAAAAATAAAACATTTCCGCGTTTTTTAATACATTTCTGCTGGGTTTTTTTGACGATGTAGTGTCACAGCATACATCGGTGGGCTAGCTTTATGAAATCAATATTCCAATCATAAGGTAGATCACCAAAGTAAAATGTGACCCTGAACATGTTTTGGAACTCCAGGAAAATTCGTTTCAAAAATATTATATATAATTATTTAAATTGGCTAGAAATGGCTAGGAAATATTTTTTTGTGGCATTATTAGCTTGGAGTGCTGTAAAATTATGAAAAATTTAAATTTAAAAATTGAATCCAACATTTGGACATAACAGCTTCTTATACTAAGGTAATAAACTCTACAATAAAATCACATTCTCGTTAAAAAAATCACAACATAACATATTATAAAACTCAAATAAAAAGCTATATGCAGAACATAGAAAGGTCAGAAATAGAAAACATACTAACACCAAATACAGACTGAAATTGAAACCATTCAACCGCACTAAAATGTCAGTATTTCGTATTACTTATTAAAAAAAATTAATAAACGGATTCAGATTTTTTTTTTGTGAATTTCCCACAAAAGTCCCAATAGCTTCCGTCTTCAGCCAGTGAGACTATGGCATTCCCAATTGGGGTAAGCTGTGAGGCTGAAGGTAGTGCGGAGAGGAAGGAGATGGGGAAGTGGAAGGTGCGGAAGTACCTGCTTATTCAGACCTGATCACAAAACACGACTAAAGCCATTTCAAGCAACGTTTCAATTCTGAATGGTGGTCTTACACCAGGGCGATACTGAGAGTATCTTTCACTCTTGGACGTGCCGCAAATATATTAAATAAAATGTAATCATTTTAAATAATATAAGGTATATTTGCAGCACGTTCCAGAGTATAAGATACTGTCAGTATCGCCCTGGTGTAAACCACGTTGCTTGAATTGGCTTTAACCGTGTTTGGTGACCAGATCGGAATAGCCAGGTTCACCCATCTTCCTCTTCCCCATCTCCTTCCCCTCCCCTACCTTTAGCCTCATAACATACCCCGATTGGGGATGCCGTAGACTCACTGGCTCCAGGCAGTTAGGACTCTTGAACGGCATTCACATAAAAAAAATCCTATTATATATAAATTTCACTTAGGGAAAATGCACAGTTAATAAACTTACTATTTTGGTAAATTGGTAGTTTCGAAAAAGTCGTAATCGAAATAAATGAAGAGTATTCTAAAATTAATGTAAACGCAATTAAAATAGATGGTGTATTTAGTTTAGATAATTTTAGTGAAAAGAAAAATGACAAAAGTGAAAAAATAAAATATTTATACAAGGAATACTGCGAAGACATACGAAAAGAAATTTATTTATTAACTTGTAGACTTACCGAAAATCGCTGCTGTAGTCTCCAAAGACACTTTAACGAAATTATTTAATGATTTTAAATACTTTAAAGAAGAATCAAATATTATTAACGATGAAAATTTAATAATAATTTGAATCAACTGTTTTCTGACACTTCACCAAACTTATGGAGACATGTTGCTCTGTCGAACTGTTAACTCCGAATGACTTCCTTGGGGCGGCTACGGGGTATTTATACTGGGGTGAAAGCTTTAGAAATTTCAAAATTTTGTGGAGGGGATTATACCAAGGAATGACTCATAAACGTCATTTTAGGTTGAGGTAATAATTATTACAAATTAGGAATTTTCGAACTTTCGAACATTCTTTTAGGAGAAATTGTTTGAAATAAAAATTTTGCAATATTTATGCTATTGAATTTTTCGCAACGGATTTTCATTTTGTAATAGATGTTAGTATTATTTCGAATTATTATTTTTTTTTGATATTTTAACATGCGGCTGATTTAAGAGGAATTATACAAAACTGTTTTTTTTTTTTAAATATATACTTTAACTCCACACAGGACTCCAAGAGGCCCTGGGGAAAAAAATTCCCCTCGGTTCCAATGTCATCTTTGGGGATGCTGTAGAGGGGGTCTTTTTAGAAGAGGAAGTTCTGGGAAGGAAAAATGTTTGAGGGGTGGGTAGGAATCTGTGGGGCATTGTGTCCAGGAGTGACGGATGCATGAATCCATCCCTCTCACTGCGGTGCAAGGCGATGTTACGAGAGAGTTCTGCTGGAGAGCTCAAAAGGTCTCCCTCGTCCAGTCTCTCCCGATCCAGCCCGCCACGCAATAGGTGAGCAAATGCATCTCCCGCCAAGATGTCAGGAGTGACAGATGTATGAATCCATTCCTCTCACTGCGGTGCAAGGCGATGTTTCGAGAGGTTCCATGCCAACTCAGAATGAAACCAACTCAGAAACACCTCAGAAAGGTCATTAAAAGCTTTAAAAAAATAATTTTAAAATTTCCGGTAACCCTAACCTAACTTAATCTATTTAACCAATTTTTTAATATTTTTTTATCATCACTCTTAATGACCTTTCTGAGGCGCTTCTGAGTTGGTTTCATTCTGAGTTGTCTGGTCACCGTTTCGAGAGAGTCCTGCTGGAGAGATCAAAAGGTCTCCCTAGATCAGTAACTCCCGATCCGGCCTGCCATGCAGAAGGTGGGCAGACGTATCTGCCGCCAAGACATGAACAAACCTCACCCCATTGACCTCGGCACACCTACTAAGTCTCCAAATGCAGCAAACCACTTGGGGTTACCTGACGCAGCCGTGTTGGTTTAAAATTTGCTAATAAATGATTCCCGGGGCGGCGGTACCCATACCGGCCTCCCAAATATTTTATTTATTTGTATTTTAAATTATAAAATATGGGACCTTAAAGAATTCAATTTTTCATGATTTTAGCGACAACTTTGAATTTTTTTTTTGAGTTAACAGTAATTATTAAAAAACTTACCGTACTTACGACAAATCTGTTTGCCAACGAAAACCGGTCATTTGTAATTTAAATTTCAGCCCGTCAAAATGTATTTTTAATAATTAATATTTTTTTTATCAGGCAAAATTAGTAGATTGGGCAAAATATTTTTCTTATTGCCAAAGTTACCTCTAAAAGCGTTAAAAAATTGATTTCTTTTGTGGCATATTTTTTTTTTAATAATTCAAAACATAAATAAATAAAGTAGTATATTATATCTGTGCTAGATATCGATCTTCCAGTTGATTAGTCAGACAACATCTCCGAAAATCAAAATTAGAGTTAAGTATGCTGTTATATATGTAAAAGTGTGCCCTCTATCTGGTACAATTTTTGAGATAGTTTTAAAAATGGCTCACCTTACATTTTTTCTAAATAAAATTACTGATAACGAAAAAATACATATTTTATTAGGCAAATGTATTATTAACATTTTCATCTACTCACTTTTTTGAAATTTAATGTAAAAATAAATTAATTAAAATTTTCCAAATATTATTTAAAACCACTGACAGTGCACATTGTAATTTTTTTCTCCGGTCGCTCGAGATTTTTTGGTGGTTTTTTTCCGCCCACATTAAAAAAATCATACCTCCCAATTTTAATCTGGAGACATACACACTGATTATAGTTCTGTATAGCCAATGAATTCACCTATCTTTTGTCGATTATCACATATTCGTAGGATTTATAAAAAAAAATAGGTATTATAAAATCGTATATACTTAATTACTTACAAATAAGATAAAATTTGCCAAAATTGGTAGCAAAGCAATCGAGGTATTTTAAATAGTACCATATTATGGCAAAAAGCGCTCCACTGGTTAATAATTAAATAATTTTTTTTTTTCAAATTGCGATCGGAAACCTTGGTTTCGTAAAGACGTACATTTTAATCATTTTGTGATTAACTTGTATATTTGATTTTAAAAGCATAGCGTTTTTTTCTTTTTAACTTATATGAGATCTAAATGAGTTTTTTTTTCGTTATTTGTTTTTGGGGTGTTATGCCGTGTTGCGCTACCTCCTTCTTTAGCCAACGTTTCGGACATCGTTGCAGTGTCCATCATCAGGGCAGATCCGGTAGATGTGTAGATCCGGATCTGCCGGATCTGCCCTGATGATGGACACTGCAACGATGTCCGAAACGTTGGCTAAAGAAGGAGGTAGCGCAACACGGCATAACACCCCAAAAACAAATAACGAAAATGCTTTTGGCCGTGAAAATCTTAAAACTTATCTCTAAATGAGTTGTTCTGAAAAGCGAAAAAATACCCTGAGCGGTAAAGGCGCCGTATCCCCGCTCAAAAAGAAGAAGATGGATAGATATGTAATTACAATTACGAATGTCGGAGAGAGCGCGCCTATAAAATTGAAGCGAAAATTGTGAAAATGTTTAATAAAACATGACTCGTTTAAAATAGAGCAAATCTCGTGGAGAACATCTAAAAGAGCATTTAATGAAACACTCTGAATTTTTTCATATTATATAACTTCTAAAATGAGTGAAATGAACGTGTTTACAATAATTTTCGGAGCATACTTTGCGATTTTTTTATGGATGGAATTTCATATAATTTGCGTTTCGGCATTGAACGCATCTAGATGTTATCTTAAAAAATAACATATATATTTTAGAGCTTAAAAACTATGTTTAAGGGTGATATGTAAGAAATCGGTAGAAATTCGGGTCTTAATTGTAAAATAATTCGAGAAAGACATGTAGAATCAAGTGAATCGGACACTTGAGTGGGGCCATGTTAGAGTCTGAATAACAGAAGAGTATGTATGAATGCGATTGAAGCAAGGAGTGTGTGTCAATTCTGATTTGTGTGGCTGTCTATCAAGTCTGTCAGGAATCATGGAGGCAGTCAAAACGCCGCCCTATTTTACGAATTTGCTGATTAACAAATTTTGTCATCTATTGAAAAATAATGTATCAACTTTTACAACTTTCTCTAATAATAATGGCATTGAATGAACGTTTACTCACTAGGTACCTGTGAAGCGACTAATTACTTTGTACACACCTGTAACACACCTTTCTATTATGAATAAGGGTAAGAATATGACACTTACATCATTAGAAGAACAGGTATGTCAAATACTCGTACATAATGTCGTAAAGTTTGTTCAAAAGGTGATTGAAAGCTTTACGAAACAATTCGTTAAAAAGTAGGTATGTGTATCAGTAAGATATTTTTTTTAAATGTCATTTTTTGGATGGAGATCTTCAAGATTCTTTCAGTCAAGGGATGCGCCGCATCCACACACCGAAAGATGTTCATACAAAAAGTTAAAAATTTGAAAAAAAAAAATTCATTTTTAGCTACAACAACATCAGTAATGTCGTATTTTTCAATCTTAGCACTCTAGTGAAAAGTCACGGCCCGCCACTGACGTATATGATATTAGATAAGTTTTAAGATTTTCACG